>OU744721.1:16991428-18322428 GCA_916613615.1 Steromphala cineraria
AAAGATATAATGCAATGTGTTAATCAACGTTTTGCAACCCTTGTTCAATAATATTCTTTAAATTTACTGATGACCAGTCCCTTTTATCTCCGGGCTTTTAGGGGGAAAATCATGGGTAAGATTAGTGTATCAGGTCTGTTACTAGCATAAAAAGAAGGATTGGTTTCAAAGAGATTTACTCTTTTAATGAGCACATTGTATCTTGTCTCGATGG
Source organism: Steromphala cineraria (assembly GCA_916613615.1). NCBI lineage: Eukaryota > Metazoa > Mollusca > Gastropoda > Trochida > Trochidae > Steromphala > Steromphala cineraria. The sequence continues at coordinate 16,991,643 of OU744721.1, forward strand.
ACATTTCGTCAAACTCTTCCTCTTCGGTTCTGTCTTTGAATTTGTAATGGTGGGCTACCGCATTCAAGAAATATTCATACACCTTGTGCAGTTGATCCTTTTCTTCGGATATATGCAGAAAATGGACCATCTTCGAGACGGTGAAATTGTTACGGCTATTAGTGAGAAACTTCACACAGTAATCGAAGATACTTTGAACTTGATACTCGTCAGAGAGCATCATAACAGCTTCAACAGTGTTGTTTGTTATTGCATGTTCCTTTAACGTCGTCGGATAAATGTGGAGCAAAAACTCAACCATCTCATCATATTTCTTGCCTGGCAAGGAAATCTTGTTACTTTTTTTCTCCTTGAATTCTCCATAGAACATTCTCTCAAACACAGGAGACATCACGGCAAGGATAGCTTTACTCACGTGTAGTTTCCTTCCTTCCACCACGAGAACAACATCAGAGGTTGTGGTAGGTTGAGAGAAAGGGTTGTCTGATGATTCTTCAGCCATTCTTGTCTGTTAATTGTTGTTTAAGATCGTGAAGCTGTTGAAGAAAACAGTATTTTTCTGCCTGTTTTACCTCACAAAATTGAAAAGGGAAACGAATGTTGGATTTACCTTTGAGCTACATAACATAAATACATAAATACATAAATATAACATCATTGCCATAAAAATGAAAAGTGGTTACATACTAAAGATTTTGGTTAAATATAAGGACAGTGTTTATGACGCTTGCAACCTTAATGGAAAACTACGTCTATAATTTACCAGAAAATTAGATTTGTTGCACCAAAATAAATGGAATATATAATAGAATGGTTGTACACCGAGTGTGAGTGGAGCATATTGTGGTGAGAGAAGCGGTCGAAATATTTTTATTGACACCGAAAAATCATGTGATGTAGTATGCTGTTTTAATATGAAAAACCCAATGAACATTACAGATAGGGTTTTCAAATACTCATAACAATCCTTCTGGATAATGGCATTCATTAATTTTATCGTTCTTTAATCTGTATGCAACGTGAATTGAGCTAAATATAGTTTAAATGACTGAAAAATAACACCAGGCATTTTACTAAATGTCTATAAATGAGAAAAGAATTTTTTTTATGAATAAATGTTTTATTTCAGAGCAACAAGACATAGATGTAGAACAGTAAACACACAAACCTATTTACACTGTTGTAGCATACATTGAACATAATTTATTGCAACAGTTAAGACTCACACGGTTACATTTCATTAAGCCCTGTCCACCTGTCGTCGATTCTGATTTTTACAGCGTCGCGAAGTGATATCAATTTATATTTTTTGATTTCTTCTAAATTTAAGATTTTCTCTGGGCAGAGATCAAACTGATTTCTTGAAAATTTTTAATTATCACTTTGTAGATCATGAGGTGCTCCAATGAAAAGGAAAATATCCATAAGTTGGCATGCCACCCCCTATAGCACGCTTTGAGGATAGAGCCTTCAACACACAAAATGTTGTCAAATACTCCTGATAAACCATTATCCACTTGAAACTACCTTGTGGAAGTGACTGCATGTCGAATAGATCCACTTGACTACATGATGCAAATCCCTTTGTAAGGATTGACCTTACAACTACATTTTTCGTTCTTGGCCGGTTTTACTTTTTCTGACAGTCAAGGCATAATGATTTGAAAAGTTCAATCGATTCACGTGTTACATTAGCATACTTCTTTGCGAGTTACTTAAGCATTCTGTCGCTTCAAGCATGACTAGTTGATAAGTGTGTTCGGCGTAGGACATCATATGTTTCTTTAATATTGGACCTTACAACTACATTTTTCGTTCTTGGCCGGTTTTACTTTTTCTGACAGTCAAGGCATAATGATTTGAAAAGTTCAATCGATTCACGTGTTACATTAGCATACTCCTTTGCGAGTTACTTTAGCATTCTGTCGCTTCAAGCATGACCAGTTGATAAGTGTGTTCGGCGTAGGACATCATATGTTTCTTTAATATTGACAAAATACAACACTGTCGAGTCTCCATGTTCACGCTTTTTATCAGTTTTTTTATTCGGCCATATTCATATATATATATTCATATTTGTTCAAAATATAATAGTCACTATTTGTATTTCGGTCAGTTTTCATGTTCTTCGGCCTGACATTAATTGAAAAATACTCTTCATTTGAAAGTTAAACCTTCTTCGTTGCATCATACTTTTTGAGACAGAAGATTACTAATTTAATAAATAAACTTCAGTGACACGTTACTATATTGACATATTGCCTAAACAGTAACAGTCAAATTGTCAAAAACACAATGTTCAATTTCAATCAAGGAGTTAAATGCCTAGAAAAATTAGTCATTTCATCAATCAAATGACACATACATTTAGGCATTTGACGAAATGACTGATTTGACATATTGACTGTAACATAACATATATATTCCATGTAAAATTATAGATTTCTTGATAACATACCTATTAATCTTACCTTTGCAGAATTGAAATCGAACAACTGAGCACTAGGTGAAAGGATTTCTAATGGTAGCTATGACTCGACTGTGAGGTTTTATTGTAGATACGACGTTTCAACTGCTTTGTCATAACGCAAAGAACGTTGCATTCATGGTTATTCAAGACTCGCGATCCTTTGAATATTCTTCCGTCGTCATACCACCTTTCAAATCCATTTTGAAAACTTCCATAGCTGTTTGATAAACCATTGACCATTGATAAACAGTATAGCATTTATTCATTATAGGGTTGACAGGTGAGAAAGAATGCGGTTAAGCGGGTCCTTCAAAGGTGTTTTGTATACGCAGTCTAAATGTACCTATCTATCTCACCTTTAGATTGCTCGTTGCACAGGGAGACAGGAGTGTGTTTTTGACAAGGTCTTTATTTATAACATTGATTAATTGTCATTTGGTTTATAACATTGCATTCACTTTAAAGGATGTCATGTTCTGAAAAGGGAGCTTCGAAGGTGCTCATTGTTAAGTCAAATTAACAAACAACAAATCAAAACGTAACTCTGCTAAACAATGGACTTATTATTAGACATCCTACCAATGAAGAAATGAAGAACTTGTAAATATATATAATGTACATATATATATATATACATAATGTTTTCCTTTCTGGTGAAACTTGTGGTAAAACAACCATTGCAAATACTGAGATGTATGCAGATAATATTGCTATGAAACTTTTATTGTGGATAATGATAATCATGATAATGAAAAAGATGATGATAACTATGTTGTTGAAAATTGCAATGTGATTGATTGAAATGATCATGATATTTATAGCAGCACAGTAAAATATGTAAATGATTATTGTGTTATAAAAAAGAAAATCGTATTGAGGAAAATAATGAAGGTGTTGCTAAGAATGGTTCTGTTGTTGATGACGATGGTGTGATAATGATGATGATGATGATGATGGAGCTACTGATGGGAGTACTTTCAAACTTCTTTCTTTAAATGTGTGTGGTTTAAAGAAAAAAATAGATAATGTGAAACTAAAGGATATTATATCAATAATGCTTCTAAAGCAATGTATAAATTAATGATACAATCCAGAAAGTTAAACTTACCAATCGACTGCCTAGTTACACCCATCTTAGCATATGGTGCAGAAATCTGGTGCTTTAAAAATCCTAAAATTATTGAGAACATACAGAATTTTTAAGACTGATAATTGGCTTAAGACATTTATGCTGATACAGAATTGGGTAGCATCCCCATTAGAATTACATTATATACATGGCTGATAAAGTTTTGGCATACATGTAGGTTAACTTACCAAAATGGGCCGTTTAAGTTAACCAATTTAATAAATATATATTTGTCATGCGAAAGAACTATAACAACTGACAACCAATGGATTTCGCAAGTTAAATATGTCCTAAACATTACTATTTGAAAATCCCTCTATTTGTACAACCCAATGGCTCGTTTTGAAAGTTGTTCCAAATATATCAAACTTCAGAAATACAAATAAATCCCAAGACTTGGTAGATGTATCAAAATTTATCAAACATCTTTCATCTCTTGTGAGGAAATACTAAATACCTTTAAGACTTTCTGAGTCTATCGTCCATCTTGAATTACATACTTATATATTTATTTCTATGTTATACATTTAGGGATATGCTCCTTTACCACCAAGCTGATTTATGAGGGTAAAGAATTGAATTGAAGTCTAAAAAGAAGAATTTCCCTTAAATTTCAAAGTTTGACCTGTGAACAATGAGTTTAAAAAACTCAAGCAATATGTTCATGCTTGTTCACTTTGATGACATGGGTAAGATAACATGGGCAACCCACATTAGAAATCTTTTATTTTCTCATGGGTTTGGATTTGTGTGGCTCAATCAAACTGTTGGTAATGTTAAGATGTTTCTTAAAGAATTTCGAGAACAATCTGTTAATATGTTCCATCAAGAATGGAATTCAAATCTTGACAATAGCACATGCTATCAACTGTATAGATCACACAAGAGTCTAATCCAACCTGAATTGTACCTTTCTATATTGACGTCAAGAAATATCAGACAAACTTTTGTATGTTTCCGATTGGGCCTGTTAGACTTAGCTGTTAATAAGGGCAGGAGACTTTCAATAAGAAGAAACTTACGAATATGTCCTTTATGTAAATCTGCTGTCGAAGATGAAGTTCATTTGTCCTTCGTTTGCCATCATTATGCTGATTTAAGAAAACAATATATTCCAAAACACTATCTTTCCAAGTACCCCTCTACTGCCTTTATATCAATTAGGTCTTCCAGAAACGAAAACGTAATACGTAATCTAGCGCTCTTTGTAAAACATGCTGTTATCTTAAGAAACAATCTGTTATCAGAATTGTAAATTATATTTGTATAATGTATGCATATATCTTAGTACCATTGTACCGTTTGTATATGGGCCGGAGGTCTAAAGTACAATAAACTTCTTTGACTTTGACTTAAAATTTATAGCTAGAAAAAAACATGTTATTTAAAAGGTTAAGAAATGCAATATTCTTATAAGATAATAATACAAACTCTTAAGTATTTTTTGTGGGTTTTTTTATCATTATGTCGATCAACAGCTTACCGATATGATACCTACATTTCGACAAATATTGATCAACATTTAATCTTTTTACATTCAGTTCCTTTTAAGTAGATGCAAATTTGCACAACTCGCAAATTCTGGTACATCAGTGTTTCTGTACCCTACAAATCTCTAGGATATCAGGATCTATGTAGAAGCTATGCGGATGTATACACGCTAATGTAGCAAATTGAACTGCTTAGGCTTAATGCGTTAAAAATACTTAAAGAGAGATTCTTTATTCCTCCAGTTTGAACCGCAGATCACAACATCAATACATTACATTTACTTGAACAAAAATATGTGTAAATTCATCCATTAAGAAATAATATAAAACCTAATAAAATCACAGAGCTTATACATAGACTGAATATGAATTTAATCATCAAACAAGCAGAAGAGAAGATAGTAAGTTAGAGTACCATTGTTATAAATGACGTCTCCAGTCGTATACATATACTGGAAATTGTATAACATTGCATCCCTCAAGACAATGTTCAATATATGTATCAAAGTCAGTTTCACCGCCACATAAAAGGCAAGCATATCAATTTCATCTTGTTATTAAAAGCAACATATACATGAACCTCAAGAAGATAAACCATAAACACAAAAATAGAGACATTGGCTCTGTAGCTCATCAGGCTTCATATTTAAATTTGCTGTAGGGTATGGCCAATGTGGTTTCCCCTTTTTTAGGGACAACAGGGTCACAAATCTTAGAATTAAATATAAAGGCGATGTGATTTCAGATACATGTAATCAATTTAGAAATTGCTCAAATATTCAATTGATAATTTATGATAGGATCCAAAAGTTCACCAGGCCCTTTTAAGGGGCCATATGGTCACCAAATCTGTAAATTATAATCCTCTATAGTAGGAGTCTGTACACAACATTTCAGCTTTCTAGGCCTTATGCTTCTGGAGAAAATAAAATGAAAAAAGGTTTTAAGGGCGTGGCCCATGTGACCCTAATTAGGGGCCACATGGCCACAAAAGCTATAAATCATTGTCCCCACTAGTCAAGGAGTCTGTGCACAAAGTTTCAGCTCTGTAGGCCTTGTGCTACTGGAGAAGAAGTCGAAAATATGCAAAGTTAAAGGACGGCGGACAGAGGAGAGGAGATTGAAAGTTAGGAGCCAAATAAGCTAATTGCCAAATGATATGAGAAAAAATAGAGCCATGGGCTCTGTAGCTCATCAGACTTTTGATTAAAATATGTTTTGACCCCTGTGACCCCATTTGGGGTCATGGGGTCACGAAATCTACAATTCAGAATTCCAATTTGCCAAGTAGTCTACACACAACTTTTCAGCTCTCTAGACATTTGGGAACTGGAGAAGAAGATGAAAACAGGCTTTTGAGATTTTGACCCCTATGACCCCATTTGGGGTCAAGGGGTCACCAAAACTAATATTTAGAATCGGTATTGGCTAAGGAGTCTACACACAACTTTTCAGCTCTCTAGACCTTTTGGAACTGGAGAAGAAGATGGAAATAGGCTTTTATGGTGTTGACCCCTGTGACCCCATTTGGGGTCATGGGGTCACGAAATCTACAATTCAGATTACCCATTTGACAAGGAGTCTACACAAAACTTTTCAGGTCTCTAGACATTTTGGAACTGGAGGAGAAGATGGAAATAGGCTTTTAAGATTTTGACCCCTGTGACCCCATTTGGGGTCAAAGGGTCACCAAAACTAATATTTAGAATCGTTGTTGTCCAAGGAGTCTACACACAACTTTACAGCTCTCTAGATCTTTTGGAACTGGAGGAGAAGATGGAAATAGGCTTTTAAGATTTTGACCCCTGTGACCCCATTTGGGGTCATAGGGTCACCAAAACTAATATTTAGAATCGTTGTTGTCCAAGGAGTCTACACACAACTTTACAGCTCTCTAGATCTTTTGGAACTGTGGGAGAAGATGAAAGTATGTTTTTATGGTTTTGACCCCTGTGACCCCATTTGGGGTCATGGGGTCACGAAATCTACAATTTAGAATCACCATTGGCCAAGGAGTCTACACACAACTTTTCAGCTCTCTAGACATTCTGGAACTGGAGAAGAAGATGAAAATAGGTTTTTAAGGTTTTGACCCCTGTGACCCCATTTGGGGTCATGGGGTCACGAAATCTACAATTTAGAATCCCCATTTGCCAAGGAGTCTACACACAACTTTTCAGCTCTCTAGACCTTTTGGAACTGGAGAAGAAGATGAAAATAGGTTTTTAAGGTTTTGACCCCTGTGACCCCATTTGGGGTCATGGGGTCACGAAATCTACAATTTAGAATCCCCATTTGCCAAGGAGTCTACACACAACTTTTCAGCTCTCTAGAGTCATTGGTTTCGGAGAAGAAGATGAAAATGTGAAAAATTTACGGATGGACGGACGGACGGACGGACAGACGGACGGACGGACGCCGGACGCCATGCCATGCCATAAGCCCATCGGGTCTTTCAGACCTGATGAGCTAAAAAGTTAATGTTTGTATTCAAATAAGTGTTAATAAATGTTCTTCATAATTACGTACAGATGTATATAAAAAATTTCGCCAATATATATATATATCTTTGATATATTTTTTTCTTTATGTGCTTTATGTGCTTTAGAGACTTTATAGCAGATCATTACAGCTTGGGGCCGATTTTGAAGATGCTGTAATTCAGAAACAAAATATGTTTTTGCTAGGTTATTTAATGAAAGTTTGCATCGACGGCCACACATATGTGTTAACATTTATCAATGTATCCAACAAGCGTCCAGAGATAGTTTGCAATAATAAAGTGTGTTGATGATCTGGGTAAGTTCAAGTGCATCGGCCTGCTGACCTTTAACATTTGGTAGGATTTGACGATCATAGGGACTTGTTATATCATCCTAGATTTTGACACATGTATTTGAATGCAGTTTTGAAAACATTAAGTCTAACAGATCTGAGAGATTAAACATTTTGTCTTGCTTTCTGACAGTAGCTATCGATTCGCGTTTTTGGTAAAAAATGTTCAGTTAGAAGGACACCTCTAAATGTAGTTGAATCATATTTCGGGATTGGTATATCATCAAGGCGAAAGAAACGAAACTAGGAAAGGAGGTGTTGCAATATTTTTACCATTTGTATATTTTAACATCATGATAAAAATTAAGGTTAGACATTTATTTCAGGAACCATGAAAAAAATACAATAATGTCGTATTGTTCAGCAATTGAAAATTGATTATTGGTATATTCTTTTTTGACAGATTATTATCATTGATGTATCATAAACCAAAACGTAAAAAAATTATCAAGATATTCAAATTCACAATCACACAACACAGAATACCACGGTTATTTCAGTTAAGCAATTCAGAGAAATACAAAATATCATTTAAAAGGTACCGAGAAGAAGCTTTTAGGATTTTCTGCCAAAGTATGGTAATATACAGTATCAACCATTCTGTCACGATGACTTAAGACATCGAAAAGCATACAGCCAAGATTTGTGATATATGGCTTTTCTTATTGTTATGATCGTATTAAAGCTTTTCAAAAAAATATAAAGAATAGTACCGAGTGTGCCGATACTGGACACCCCTCTCAACACCATTCAACTCAAACTTCAAATAACGCAATAAATATAGCCTCGTTTATCCGGCCCTCAGTAGGACACGGAGCACAATCGCAACACAAAAGAACACATGACAAAAGCGTGACCTGCTCACGACCTAGGTTCCTCTTGGTGAAAGTGTTACACTCATGTTTACCTTAGAGCTTCTATCTAACATTGCATAATGGTCACCTAAGACACACCTGAGCAAATATACCAAATTGTATGAATGGTTTGGTTAATCGAGGAGTATTAAATGTTGCTATAGTTTTAGAATTATTTATGAACTCATCGGAGCGGAGAGTTGAGCGACTCTGATCGAAGGCCGGATAACGGCGAGTGCAACGTCAACGTTATTTGAGAAATTTGATCTAAATCATACAGAAATGTAGTTTCGAGTTGAAATCGTTTGTTAGCTAAGTCAGATGAATTTTTAGAATCTTATCTTAAGTAGTTAAATGAAGATAAAAGCTGAGTTATTAGTGTTTGAAAGGTTATATATCATTTGTATAATGATACATTCAAGCTAATGTACTCGTGATTTCGGCTTCTTGATACATAAGGGTGTTGTCAGTTGGCAATTTGTGATGAATACGTATTATTTCTGGTATTCTGATAGTATAAATGTTAAACTATATGCCATGAAAATAACACAACCTGAAATACGCTGTAATTGACCAATTCAGATAAAACGTTAGTATTTTATAATGACTTGATATTAAATAGGTATATAATACAGTCTAGGTCCTTATTCTGCAAGTAAGGAAATAAAATAATATATATGAAGGTACAGGAATTATTTAAAATATTTCATTGACTAACTTTTATAAAACGTGTAGTACAGCTCTTAATTTATATCAGCACGTAGTGCACGAATGTACAACTGAAATTAAACAACATTAAACATCTTGTAAAAAAGGCATACGTCAGGGATATATTTACGCTGAAACAAAATAATCTAGGCCTAAATAAGACACCAAAATGTTTTAAAAAGCTTTGATATTTTTACTCTCTAACATGAATGTTGACTATTCCCAAAACAGAGAAGTGATTTGCAATATTTGCAATGCAAATACGAACTAAGTTTCGCGCTCACTGATAAGGTAGACATATATTACCATAAGTAAATAAATAAACACTCTACTGTCGGAAATAACATAGACAGTCAAATAATATTTTTGGAAAGTATATTTTGATACATGATTACCTATCTAAAATCTTATACATAATATAATTATAGAATAATATTAAAGAGGGTCTTACGGGAGGAAAATATATAAATGACAAAAGCTCATTGATATGCAAACTCTTTAATACGTTATACAAAACTACAAAGGTGATGGATTTAAAAGACAACTCTCATGATGTTAATAAGTTTGCTAAAAAGGTAAATCTTATTTCTTTTCAGGTAGGCTAATAACAAATTGCTACTTCATATCATTTTAATCATAAAAACAACAATAGCGATAATTTTCTATGGAAAGGCAAAACAGATCTTTGTTTTCAAAATAATATGTATATGTAAACTATATGTAAAAATAATTGTTTAATCACAAACATGTCTGCTCTACCATATTACGTAAAATACGTACTTTACCTGTTGAAACAATTATAATATTTATATGGAAAGATATAAAATACATTTTTTCAAACATGATTGGATATAAACACAATCAAAGCAGACAAATGAAATATCTAAATGTTTGATTAAAATACATTTTTTATCACATTTTAAGGAATATTTATTACGTGATACATATGTTCTTATACCATAGTGTAGGATACTTTGTTCTTTGTTTGAAATCCAAATAACGTAATATTGAAAATACTGGACAAAATACGTTAAGATCATTGTAATTGTTCTGAATGTTATCAAGAGGGTAAATGAATAAATACTTAATTTATAATAAATTTATAACATTAACATTATAATATATCCCTTGTGTGTGCCCAGTATATAAAGCAAATTAAGGAAAACATTAATTCTATATAGAAATAAACATATTGGACAATCAGCTCTTTTAAACGACTCCACTCTCAAATAAACCACAGCAATAGTGTTCCATATTTGCTTTCACAACATTTTAGTATAATATCATTTTGTTACTCAGTTTTTCGCATCGGGTAGGTTTGTTTTTCGAATGAAAATATTCATCAGTTTCATAGAGATAAAGTCGTTCCTTGAATACCTTGCTTTGGGTCTCATATGAAAGCTCACTGAACTCTTCCTCGTTTGTGTAACTCCAACAATAATGTCTGGCAACTTTTTCCAAGAAATAATCATGCACTTTACTCAGGTTATCGTGATTTTCCGATATATGAAGAAAATGAATCATCTCCGACATAGTGAATTTGCAACCTCCGTTTAAAAGGAAGTCAAGACAACTATCAAACAACAGTTGAACTTGGTACTCATCAGCAAGCATCATGACAGCTCCAACAGTTTGCTTCGTGACCTTCTTCATCCTTGAAGGGTAAATTCCAAGTAAAAACTCCACAATTTCATCATGGTCTTTATCTGTCAACTGCACCTCCTGACTATCTTTCTCCTTGAATTCTCCGTAGAACATTCTCTCAAACACAGGCGACACGTCAGCAAGAATGCCCTTACATACGTGAAGCTTCCTTCCTTCAACCACGAGAACAACATCAGAGTTTGAAGATGGTGATGCGAAGGGGTTGTCAACAGTTTCAACAGTGTCAACAGGTTGTTCGGCCATATTGTAATGTAGAGTTGTTGATTCTAAATCGTGCACGTGAAACTGCTTATCTGACAGCCTGTCAGACCGAGGATCCGTCCGAAGATACGAAGAGTTGGATAATCAAATATAGAATCCCTAACGAAAACGCATAGTAATGAAATGTCACTGTGTAGCAGACGACAGAACTGCAGTTACTGTAGATCGTTTTAGAACGAGACACGAGGGTGTTGTTTTCGACTTGTATGCACTCTATGCATAGACATCAAAACTTACAGTTACGGATATCCATCTTGATACGCTTCGAAAATGAATACATTTTGATAAATTTGATACATTTCAAGGATCAATATAATTTTTTCCAGTGCATGAAGTGATACAAATAACAAGTGATTAATACTAAAGTTACAAGTCCAGAAGTGAGGTAACGAGGTCGATAACGACTGAGCCCTGGTAGACCGCTGTGTTGAGGTTAAAAATAGAAACGACGTGTCAAACAGGATTTCCATTGAGGGAAGCCGACTCGACCGACGAGTTTGATATTATGATAATATAAACAGAGAACAGCCTCGTAAAATTGAGTTCAGAACACAGACAGTCTGAATTTTCAATTATATTATTATAGTATTACTATTTGCGAATAAATGTGAAAAGGGGTAAAATACTCGCAAACAAAATGTCATTTGCTCCGTTTATAACAAAACAATTAAATAAATAATTCTACCCTTATAGTGGGTTATAAAGCTAATGCAATTAAATAATAAACATGACAATATCATCACATTTACTTACTTCTGATTATAAACAAAAATATCATAATCATGTTCATCCTACATTAAAGGGGCAGTAGCACGTTTTTGATAATTTTATATTTTAAAATTTTCACTGGTCATTGTAAGTTAATGCTAAATGTAGTATTTTGACAATGTAAAAAACCTCACTACACAAGCCAATCATCCATAGTCAGAGGACAAAGTATGAAGATTCACATAAAATCCATTGGCGGCCATTTTTTTTGAACACCTTTAATTCATTTTGTGCAAGAAAAAGCAATCGCATGGCTAAACTTTACGTTATATATTTGAATTATTACTGCTCCATTTAGTTTTAATACATTGTCTTTCAATTGGAACCATTCATTTTCATTTTCCTGACATCACCTTATATTCCCCAAAAAAACGTGCTACTGCCACTTTAACGGACACATTTCAAGTTCTATGAATATGTACAACCCGGAAAGTATCTTTACTGGGATGCATTAAGACATTATTTTAATATCACAATAAAAATTGCTATGTTAATCACGCAAAATAAAACAGTTTTACCATATGTTGTTGTATTCATTTATACATTGTGTACCACTGTGGTTAAAGGAATTTCACGAGAGTCGTCCCTAAAATATCTAAGATTTTTAGGGGCAGTAGCACGGTTTTTTGAAAATGTTATATTTTCAATTTATCACTGATAATCGTACGTTAATGCTAAATGTATTATTTGATAGTGTCAAAAATCTCATTACGCAACCAATCATACATAGCCAGAGGACAAATTATGACGATTCACATAAAGTCTATTGATGTCCATTTTTGTGTGAACACCTTTAATTCATTTTCTGTAAGAAAAGGGAATCGCATGGCTGAACTTTACATTATATATTGGATTAATTACCGCTTCCTTTAGTTTAAATACATTGTCTTTGAGATATCTTAAGATTTCTAGAAAAGATGAGAACCTTTGTTTACACTGAGATGCAGAAGAAACTTTACACATAAGTTGGTTTTATCAAATTTATGGTTTTCAAATACAAATATACAAAGTTTCTGACGTCGTACAAGACCTGGAAAGTACAGGATATAAATAATCAGTTAAAGACGACTGAGATGTTTTCGAATTACTTTTTATGGACACATAAGACACATTCTACGTTAAAATCAATAAATGAGCCTTATTCTTCACATGTTTACAACATTCTAAACATGCTGGGAGTCATTTTGTTGTATCTTTTTATGATTACTTCTTCTCGCCTACATTAAAGATATTTTGATGAAAACCAGAATCCCAAAATTCGTTCTAGCTATTGTAATTATATATTATTGTGATCATGCGATAGGCAACTATTAGATATTTAATAAAAACTAAAAATAATGTTTGTGTAAACTTTATTTTGTACCTCAGTGTATGTTTTTACTACCACTGCTGCCCATTTAATGTGTGTAAGAGTAGACGTTAAGCATGTAATGAAAAATAGTCCTGATCAAAACATCTTTTTGGGTGGTTCGGATGTAGATTGCATTTTTAAGAAAGTCTTTCATTGATCGAACGCTGTGAAAAATACAATTGCAAAAACGTTTACTAGCAGAAACATCGTATTTGAAAGTCTGCGTCAAGTTTTGATTGTCTCCTGAATACATTTTAAATGAAACTACTAAAACTATTCCATGCTCTGGGTTGACTTATAGGCAGGCCGAGACTCAAGTCGCTTGAAATATTGCTGGATAGCTGGATGTTTTGAGAGAAGTATCCCTTTCTCAAGGATAGACGCAAGGTAAAGGTCATATCCGACTACACAGTCAGCCGCCGTCAACCTGCAATGATAAACGAGAATGATAAACGGCCCTTTAAACACTAAGTAAAGAAACGTACACTATATGTTGTTTTCCAAAAGCCGTTCAAAGCTTTACGTTGTTACTCAGTAGCCTTTCAATACTACATGTTGTTTCCTAACAGTCTTTTCAAATATATAAACTAAAATCCAAAAGAAACGTCCCCTTTTGTGTTTTCACACACATCAAAAATCACGGAAGATAATTAAAACATGACACCATTCTTATATATGTCAAGGCACTATCTGAAGAAACACATCGCTTACACGCACAAAATGCAGTGGTCAAGGTACAAAAATATCGTTTTGTTATAGTTTCTGTTCTATCGAGAATCAAATATAGAGGGGACGTTTCTTTTGGATTTTAGTTTATGTTGTTTCTCGGAAGCCTTTGTGTTTATGTTGTTTCCCAAAAGCCCTTCAAAGTTCATGTTATGTTTTTATGTTTTATGTCGTAATTCTCATACTCTTTACAAAGAGGCCAAATCATTTCCCAAAGCGTTACGAGTTTAAATTGTTTGAGGTTAGGTATATCGACCTTTGATAGGCTGCAGTCGAATCTAGTTATGCATTAGCGATGTTTTTTCAAACATTTGGTTTGTTAGATACTGTGGTATGTTCAATGCGTCTTCATACTTCGTACAAGAAAATAGTCAATCGGAGAATAGTGTGAGGTAGTGTGATCAGTGTTGCTGATGTTGCTGATGTTGCTGATGTTGCTGGGTTATCATAAAAGATCTGTTTTAATAGGGTCCACTTGTAAGATAATATTCTACATGGGAACAAATAACATGTACTTGGGAAGTATTTATTGGTATAGAATTGCTTTTAAAAGAAGGGACATGAACATTAAGAATATGATTTCAGTATTTGGTAAAAACAACATCTATTTGAAAGAGTGAGTGAGAGAGTTAGTGCTTAACTCCGCTTGGGCAGTATTTCAGCCACTAGCGGCGGTTCATTTGAAAGACTAAACTAAGTCTAGAATAGATGTGATCAAATTATATATCTCTATATGAATATCGATTTCTATAAAAGGATTTGCTTGACCTCAAAACCCTTCAAGGGCTATAACAGACTAACAGGTCAAACTTGCTGGTTTTCTATAACTCAAATGTGCTTTTAACATTTCATTCAAAGTGAAAAAGGATTCCATATCAACTTATCTAGATAAAAAATCGATTCTATGCACTCACTAAAATAATTTTGTCAAAAACAAATTGATAGCGGTATCAGAGAGGAGTGATATTGTGAACACAATTGTAAAGTAATTATGTCCATCAATTTAAACTGCAATTTATTGTACAAAATGATATATAATCTTCGAAACATACATCCATTGACACTGATACTATTTCAATCATGCATGTTCCAGTAAACCTTACTTTTGTTTTGTGTGAACTTGTAAGAAATCAATAATAATATAGAAACGTGTCATTAAAGCTTACATCAATAACTATTTTTTAGAAAACCTTTTATGCTGGTTACTGTTCCCAGTCATATTTTTCAATTTCCTTTTGCCAGTTTAACTCAAGCCCTTATTTCGTCCGAAAACGTTTGACCTATATGGCTAAATCAAGTCTATCAATGCATAGGTTTAACATACACACCAACCTACTCAAAATATCTGAAGTTACTTTAAAAAAAAAAAAAATTTCCGTAAACACTATTAAACTTTTGTATCTTATTTGTTGATTTGAACAAAAAATTTAAGAACAGATAATCTGAATAGAACTACCTCGGACTGAA
Source organism: Steromphala cineraria (assembly GCA_916613615.1). Classification (NCBI taxonomy): domain Eukaryota; kingdom Metazoa; phylum Mollusca; class Gastropoda; order Trochida; family Trochidae; genus Steromphala; species Steromphala cineraria. The sequence goes on from OU744721.1 coordinate 17,007,367, forward strand.
CAAATGAATTCAAACATCATGATCTATTTTTATTGCCATTGTCATGGTAACCAGTAGCCCGGGCCCTTACAATGTATAGGAAACCAATGTCTTGAGAACATTAGTGTTTACACTACGTGCAGGATGGTGTAAACTCTCGCTCACATAACCGTATTTTCTCAAATAAAATATATCGCATTTAATCAAGTTGTGAGCATCCAATCTTATTGTTAAAATGAAATATTTCTAAATATAATTTGTTATCAATGTCAAACTTTAAATAAATCTTGTTGTTTTTTGTCATCGACTAAAAATACTTGGACATTGTGTGTAGGGGCTTAAATATTTTACTATCACAAACGAAATGATAATTTTATTGCAAACAACTCTACTATAATCATTAACATTTAAGTCTTACTGACACACAATTTCAATCATATGAAGTCATCTAAAATTCATCGTCATACGTCATACGATTTCCGTGATTTACAACATTCACAAAAGACGTCGCCATTCAAGAAAATTAAACAGAACATTTGATGGTTCCCATCTTATACAATGTGAAACACATACATGACATTGCTGTGATAATGTGCATTCATGGCTATGACACTGGTGAAGAGATAACGGACTACTTCGCTGGATAAAATATATACTGTAATATACAGAATTAAGGATTTTGATGTTTTATTCATTGACAACCTTATTGTATTTTTAAAACCATTTCCCTTCCTTTAAGCTTAATATATATATATTTGGTGTTCGAGTAAAAAATCCTCCATGACATAATGTTTTAGACAAAGTTTGCAAAGGTTCTTATATGGTATACCCACTCTTCCCCATAGAGATAGTTCCTGTCGTTAGCATGAAGTAGGTTCTGTAGGTTTGGGGATTATGAAAATTAATTATTTAAATTGAACAAAGAAGTTGTTATTCATATATTCCTCTGCATTATAAAGAAATGTATTGACCATTGATCAGATTTAATTATCCCACGTGAAGATAGAGATGCACACGTAGCAGTATTATGAATCTTGAACTATTTTATGTAAAGAATCATCAACAAAATACCCACTCTTCCCCACAGAGATAGTTCCTGTCCTCCAGACGGCGAGACAGATAGTCTAGACACGAGTCCCACTTGCTCCTCATTTTGGTCACTTTCTCCTCACTCTGTCCCCACTTGAGCTCCCACAGCTGGTAGAAGAAGTCGATCATCTCGTCTAGCGTGACACTCCCATACAGGATGAAACTGCAGATTGGAATTGAGAATATTAAGAATTATTACTAGACTCACTGACAAAAGAAACGTAACCACCGTACACAACAATCTATCTCCGTACGTGATGCCATTTTATGAAAATTCTTCAATAAGCACTTCAATTGGGTATCTGGCTGAAACATAATTCACTCACTCGCATAGTCTCTGCATCCCTTGTTGAAAGGGGCGAATTTATGATAATTTCCTGCCAGATAGAGCATGTACTAAAGCATTTCAAATGGGAATCAGGCAGAAACATAAATAACTTACTCGTACACTTTATATCGTTTCCTTGTTTGGAGTTTCGAGTTTTTATCATACTTATCTGCCAGATACTAGAAATTTTGATTAGCGATTGAACTGGGTACCTGGTAGGAACGTCATTTACTTATTCGTAATAATCTCTCCTGTCCTAGTTGGAAGGGACAAGTTTATCATAGTAATCTACCAGATACTAGCGTACAGAAATATTTCAGTTAATTAGCACTTTAACTGGGTACCTGGTTGGAACGTAATTCACTCACTCGTAGTAATCTCTCCTGTCCTTTTTGGGAGGGACAAATTTACCATACATAATTGCCAGACGCTAGCGTGCAGAAATATTTCAGTTAATTGGCACTTTAACTGGGTACCTGGTTGGAGCGTAATTCACTCACTCGTAGTAATCTCTCCTGTCCTTGTTGGGAGGGACGAGTTTACCATACTTGTCTGCCAGGTACATACAGATGGCCCCGGACTCGAGCAGAGGGGGTTCCCCGGGGATCACCAGGGCCGGAATGGTCCCGTGGGGATGTACTTCCTTCCGGTACTGCGCGTTAGCCGCTGGGTCAGAGTTGGGTTTGTACTTGATGAACTCGATGTCATCTTCTACCCCCATTTCTGTTAAATAAGGTGAATATTATGAATAGAATGTACGGTGGGGGATTCATAAGAGGTTTAATTCCGCTGGTATCAAACTAAGCACAATAGTGCCTTTGCTTCAGTTGGCAATATCATGTGTATAATTGTCATATCTACTACAATAGCATAACATGTAATTTGTTGCAGATATATGATTACCAGAAAGGCGTGTATCAGATGTTATCCTGTTATCTCAACCGAACTTTATCCTTTCAAGTTGCACCATTGGTATTATCATCTTAAAATGTTGCTATATTTCTTGGGTGAGATTAACCATAGCCTCCGCGTGGAGATCGCTTTTAACAGATTTTGCATAATGCTTTATCATAGGGATAATGACGTCATAATGCTTTCACATTATCAAGTTCTTTACTCACAATGTAATGATGACAAAACTTGAGAAGATCGCAAGAATGGATATAACATAAGATGTAACTTAAAGATTTTGCACACTGTTATGACATCGTGTACAAAATGACATCATTATGCTTTGTCAGTAAAAAGTTCGTTAACGATGACGTGAAACATAAAGGATGATATCACATAACCACGACTCATGATGCTGTCTTGATGCAAACGGTTATGCTGTGTTGTAAAATATTTGTATTCAATTGAATTAAGAAACTGAAGAATGGTGTTAATTGTTTAAGAAATAATGATTTAATTCAATCGAATTAAAATACTGAAGAATGGTGTTAAATGTTAAATAAAGTAAATAACCTTTTCTAACGAGACTAAACAAAAGATGGAGATATCATCGGCAATCCTTGGGTATGAGTGAATTAATTCGTCATGAAATATTTTCAAAAATGATACAATTGACAACATCAATATTAACATTTCAAGAATCTAAACTTTATCTAATATTTCATACAAGATCAGAAGAGGCTCTCTTATCGAAAACACATATTACTTGTTTGGACTGTTTGTTACATTAAATGTGCATTTAACACTACCATAAATTTCTGACATTTTCGTCATTTTTCCCGAGTTTTCTCCCAAAACAGAACGAGCCTTTACTATCTATTAACACATTTAAAAGCACAATTGTTTGTTACTCGTTGTAAAAGTTAAGAGAAAATACGGTATAAAGTATGTGTTGCTACATTGCACTTATGCTTGGTAATTAGAAAATTCACTATTACTTATGCAATATGAAAATCTACATTAACTTACCTTTGATAAGCCAAATATTGCGAACTGAGCGATAGTACGGATACCAATACAGTTTCATCTTAGATTCCGCCATTTTTATGGGCTATGTAAATACAAAGTGACGATAATGCAGACGAAGGGACATAACTCTATCTAGCAAACGGTGAAATCAATGCACACAAATTGAGCAATACCACCCAACTAAGTGGGACACAGCGAAGTCTCGTTTATTTAGAGCGGCTTGAACATAATATGTTTATATGGGGTTTGTGTCTACATATTTGGGTATAGGTTCGAATCCTGTAAAGGTCTCGTCCAGAGGAACCTAGGGTGTGTTCTTAATTTGATATCAAATAAGATTTTAAATAAGTGGGTCTTTTTTTAAAATTAATAAACATTCATTTATATTGATAACCTATTCAAAAGGAAAATATTAAATTAAATGAATAAGCTCGACGAATGACTGCAGATTAACGATTTTGAAATTATATTCAGTCATTCTTATAATTCATATCACATAATGCTTAAACGTATATTATATTGACTATTTTCACATTTATACCATATAGGATATTGAAGATAAATTTTTTAATACGAAACGTTTATGTGTATAGTAGCTTAGCCACTGTTTAAGTGGTAAAGGATTGCACTCCTCAACAAGCATGTTCTCCTGTCTAACAATTTATTAATCGTCATAAAAACGTTGAATTCATTTTTAACAAACCTTCTTATTAAGGAATTCATTTTCATTCAGGAATGTGACAAGCAGTTTTATCTTACCCCCCAAAAAAGAAATAAAGTGATAAATTTTGTTTATTGAACTGTTTAATTCTAAACGGGCCTCTGATTGTTTGAATGTATGGACGGTGAAGGTCACAGACAATGTCACGGTCACGGTCTCCATGGAAATTACTCAGATTAGAAACACAGCAGGGCACGAGTGATGGGTGAAGCAAAGAAGGCGTTACTAGCCCCATGTTACATTCATAAATAATAAAAGTACCGAGGGTACAGAAGCTCACCTTAAAATGAATGATGTGGTAAAATGGTTTAATTATACATGTAACCATCTTTTATATAATTGATTATGGCTGCCATCATGATTTTTTTTATCTTTTAAAATACTAATCTTCTTTTGGAAACGACTAGAGCTTGACCAAACATTAATACACGAATGATATAATCATGATAAGTTAACAAGCAGTAGGTTTTTGTATAACTTTTTGTATATCTATGGCTGAATTGGTGACCATCTTGTACTTTTTAATCTTCAAAATGCTCCTTTTATGTGGGCATCCGTATTAATTTCATTATGATATCTTGATTGGTTTAGGTGTATCCATTTAAATGTCATTCATTACTTACAGGATGGTGGCCACTTACATTTGTTTTGTAGTGAATCATTAATATGATTTCATGATTATTTCACTGATGGTTATGCTGCATGGGATATTGAGAATCCCAAGAGTACAGATTTTTCAAGGAAAATGAATGACTGATTGAGAGGAAAGTCATAAACACAGCAATGCATAAGACACGTTTATTTTGTTCACATAATATTTACATGTCAAGTGACCATGAGATGTCTTTCATTAAAGTATCAATTTATTTAACACTCATACAGTACTATAATGGTAAACATTTTTGCATTGTCAAATCAACAGAGAGATATGACAAATCAAATTTCCTTACTTTTCTTACTAAACCCTTTTCGATTTTCATCTGCATATTTATTCCACATCAACTTATCATGTAGATTGCTAAACACAAAGCTTATTGTAGACAAGTTTTGTGTAAGTTGTTATTCTTAGAAAGAACATATCACTGTCATGATAATACAAGTCCATAACTTTTATTGCATACACATAGGCCATGGCCATATAGCATAATGCTCTACCATATCAATTGGGTCAGGTTGATTATGCAACAGACTAGCAGCTGACACTGTGATGCTGGCAGCCTGCCTTGGGATGTGTATTAGACAGCATAGTGGAATATCTGAACTCTGGTTGACCCCTTATGTGTGGTATTTAAAGGAATATAAGGGAGATACCATTGTTTAAAATTTAACATGTTTAATGTGATTTGGTTTTTGCAGCTAGTTGCCATAAAGATTTTAAACAAATTAATCAATTATGTTTGTCTTTCATCTTAATTTTTTTTAGAAACACTTAAAAATATAGAACAACTTGCACGACAATCTTAAATATTCCATATTTAAGATAATATTATGATTAGTAAGTTCAAATTAGAGAATTTATATGGTGCCAGTGATCACTTGATGAAAGCTCAAAATTTGATAATAATGATGTGTCATCTGCAGCTGAAAAGTCAATATGGCTGATATTGCGGCCATCTTGGATTCTCAAAACTGAAACGTCTACCTTTCTGTGCGGAATCACTATAGGTATAACATACAATATAAAAATGATATCTAGATTGGTTTAGGAGAAATAGTCTTTGTCATGAAATCTAATTGAAAATTCAATATGGCTGCCATGGCGGCCATATTGGATTCTCAAAACTTAAACGTCTACCTTTCTGTGCGGAATCACCATAGGTATAACATACTACAATTTCAGAATGATATCTGTATTCGTTTAGAAGGAGTAGTCTTTTTCATGAAATCTAATTGAAAATTCAATATGGCTGTCATGGCGGCCATCTTGGATTTTCAAAACTGAAACGTCTACCTTTCTGTGAGGAATCACCATGGGTATAACATAATACAATTTCAGAATGATATCTGTATTCGTTTAGAAGGAGTAGTCTTTTTCATGAAATCTAATTGAAAATTCAATATGGCTGTCATGGCGGCCATCTTGGATTCTCAAAACTGAAATGTCTACCTTTCTGTGAGGAATCACCATGGGTATAACATACTACAATTTCAGAATGATATCTGTATTCGTTTAGAAGGAGTAGTCTTTTTCATGAAATCTAATTGAAAATTCAATATGGCTGTCATGGCGGCCATCTTGGATTCTCAAAACGGAAACGTCTACTTTTCTGTGAGGAATCACCATGGGTATAACATACTACAATTTCAGAATGATATCTGAATTCGTTTAGGAGGAGTAGTCTTTTTCGTGAAAGTTAACGGACGGACGGGCGGACGGACGAACAGACAGACGGACGACGGACGAAGCGCCATGACATAAGCTCACATTAACTTTGTAAAGGTTAGCTAAAAAGGATTGAAATATGGACAAATTGTCAAAGGAAATTGATGTCTAGTTACTTGTATTTGTACTAATGTTTTGAAATTTGAATCACGGAATTAGAGAAAGGTGAAAATAATCAAGCTTTAAAAGGCACCCCAGAATGAAAAACTAAATTATACTTTCTTATCTAAATCATGAACGGTGAAGGTCAAAGACAATGTCACGGACACGTTGTCTATGGGGCAATACTCAGGTGAGAAACTAAAACATGCACGAGTGATGGATGAAGAAAAGAAGGCGTTACTAGCCCCATGTTACATTCATAGATAAAAAGAATTGAAAATGGGACAAATGAAATTGATGTTAGGTTACTTCTTATGAGCTGTATTTGTACTAATTTGTTCAAATTTGAATCACGGAATTGGAGAAAGGTGAAAATGAACAAGCTTAAAATGGCATCCGGAACAAAAAACTTAATTATACTTGCTTATTTCGTACATTATATAAGTACTTGATTACAGTATTGATTTTATTCAAATAAACATGCAACGTTTGATTGAGACGCTGTTTCTTATATCATAGCATCTCTAGTCTGTCAGCCAGACCCTAAAACAAGACAGAAAACATAAATTATGATGGTATTAATTCGTGTCAAATTGTGTGATAAAAATGAACACCTTCTTTTGATTCATAATTTCTGCATGCATTTCTTCTAAGAAATATGTGATGTTTTATGTTATGTCCCATATTTGCAGTAGAATAAAATAATGAGTATCTGGTTAATGTTTTGTTAAACTATCTTTGTTTAATGTAGGCACTGGCAGGGGTAAGTAAACGAACTTACACTAGCATTATGCTTTAAAGGTTGTCAATACACAGGCACATTTATTGATTTACCCAAAGAATATGTGGGGTCTTTTTATCAAAAATTGTGTTATATCAGAATTAATCTGTGAACAATTTATTAACATCTTTTTAAAACAATGTTATAAATAATCAGTAATGAATTAAATCAGTAATGCATTACCAACCAGGTTTTACAGCTGGGAACATTCTGGCGATAAGGAAGGGAATCAATCAAAGTTCATATTACAAAACAAACATACTAAACAAACTAAAGACCTCCCACTGTTTCGAAATACCGCAGATACTCGTGTCCAGCGTTGCAGGAACGATGGAAAATTGTGTTTAAGTAATTTTGATTATTTGTCTGTAAATAAGAGAATGTCTTTATAACGCAGACCTTGAATTTTGGGACACATAGCTAGAAATATTTAATTTTGCTTGGGAAAGATACACTGTTTGTTTCGCAAGATCTGATCATGAAATGCATGTTTGTAAGGGCAGAAATGATTTTGGAAATGCCAGTTGGAAAAAGGGTCAGGAACAAACACATATTAACTTAAATCAAAATGAAAAATATCATTGTAAAGAGTATTATATAAATATGTTTACTTTAATCTTGAAGTTTGGGTAGTTGTATGGGTTATTTAGTTACATGAAGTCTGAAGACCAGCTCCTACAGATATCATCTTCAAAATTATGTCTCTGTAATGAGAGGTTCTCTCGCATGCCCATATGGGGGGTATAATAGCTGGTAATGCAACATTTCTTTTGTCCGTAAGTGTATGTCATATACCACATATCTTTATGTACTGTCACATAGTCTAAGATGTGAAATAAGTGAATGTTCTTCTCAACTGTTGTATATAAAATACGTTTTCATATTCATGTTCGCCATCATGGACGTGGAAACGGTTTTCGAAAGAGGGGCTGGAATGTAAATTTGACAACAAAAAAGAAACAGTTGGGCTCGAACCATGCTATTGTCTTACTTTTGGGTATGTTACCTTTTGCTTCAGTACACCTCCTATTGAGGACAATTGCTACCGGGATATTTACCATCTAGGAAAAAACCACCACAAAAGCTTACATTTCATACCAGATCACTCGTTTATTTCCGATCTACATTTGAAATTATTTTGTAATTCCCTATTACAGACAATTTGTTTTCTTAATTTATATGTTTACTGTTTTAATTGTTTGTGTATGCTTTTGAATACTAGAGTACTATTGTATAATTTCATCATTGAGGCATAAAAGTAATATGTAATTTTGTAAAGAATCTTAAGCTGAGCAATTGCTTTTCTAATTAACACTCGAAACAACGAATCGGCGATTCCGTTAGAATGTTGCTATAAATGCTGTCCAACCAAACACTGCTAAATTAAGTGTCGTATTTAACCCAAAATTTGTTATGGAAATACATAATGATGTTAAGAGTGTCATCATCAACAATTTTAATTATGTTTGTAACAAATTGACAAAGAGGTAATGGCTTTTGATATCAAAAGCGTTTTAAGTGTCAAAAACCATGCTCAATGCTCATATTCAAATGAAGCTCCTATTAAGGGGCAGTACGCGTTTTTGATGATTTTATATTTAATTTTTTTCAATGATAATTGTAATTTAATACTAAATATATTATTTTGACATTGTCAAATATATCATTACACAAGCCAATCATCCATAGTCAGATCCTTTGGCGGCCATTTCGTGTGAACACCTTTAATTCAGTTTGTGTAAGAAAAAGGAATCGCATGGCTAAATTTACGTTATATATTTGAATTATTACTGCTCCATTTAGTTTAAATACATTATCTTTCAATTGGAATCATTAATTTTCATTTTCCTGACATCACCTTTTATTCCCCCTAAAAACGTGCTACTGCCCCTTTAAAAAAGTGATTGGGTGCCTTAGAGCAATGATTAGAGTATGACTTCTCTGTCTGTAGTCTCATCTCTTTAGAAGTAAGAGGTATTCTTATAAACAAAACATCTAGCTAAAAAAAATGTACGTATATTGCTGTTATTTATACATTTCATTTTGTATAGAATAAAGAATATGAATTACCCTTTTTGATATCTATTATATGACTACTTAACATTTAGGAGGCAAAAATAACTGGATGGTTTTTGTTTGGTGATCTTGTTGCTTCTAATTCCAAACCTGTAATGTCCTTGTCCTTGTCCACTTTGCGATACAGTTCCTATGAATTGATAAAATAAAACAACAAACTCAAGGAAAATATTGATGATGAAAATTTCTAAATTCATATTGGTAAAAAATCAATTCCCCTGCACCTTTGAGACCAAAATAATTCCATGATTCCTTCAGGATAATACACCTTTGTCATGTAGACTATATGCCACTATCATTACATGCAGAGAGTTTCTAAACCACTGTAATCGTATTACCAGTGACAGAAATAGAGAACACTAAACTAGCCCCTTTTCTTAAACAAATTATGAAACAAGTGAATGGTTTGGTATAAAAATGTTATAAAACGGGGCAAAGTTTAGTATTATATTCATTTCTGGCTTAATTACATCGTCAATAATATAAAGAAATTCGTTTACATGACAACCACATCTTGTTATCTGACATTATGACTTCATACCCTACGATTATGACTACACCTCATTCCATCAGTGTGTGATGTTATTACCCATTGTCAGTGTTTAAAACATAGCCCGTCCGCCAGTCCTTAAACAGGCTACTTTTTGCCAGGACTGGTTATTTTTTGGTACTTATCAATTTTTTTCTTTATTTTCCTTAAGGAATTGACAAATTATATTTCAGGACAGGCTAGGTTTCCAATCTATTTTATACACTGCCATTGTGTAATAACTTTGTAGATTTATCAAACAGTGATATCTTCAACAGGCCGTTAATAAAAGAAATATCTTATTCATGACCTTTATCAGTTTACTTTGATAATATTCTAATTGTAATTAAAAGTAAAAGAAGTAAAAATACGAATATAGCATTTTCCACCATTTATTGTTTTTTTAATACCACAATTGCCGATGTGTCATACAATAAGCTTAAATAACATGGATGCGAAAAAGTAAAATATTTATACATTGTAAATAGTATTTTTGTTCTGAACTTGATTCAAATGTTGCAAACTTGGTAAAACTAAACCTTACATAAAAGGCATATCATACAATTGATAATCAAATATTTTCTCAATATTGTGAAAACTCTGCAAATGAAAATTTCAAGTAAAACTTCAAAACATTCGTTAACTATAAACAACCAGTAACAAAGACTGCAAATTCATATGAAATTATTAATCAGTTTATCCTATAAGAAAAAATTCCAATATTTCATAAATGAAAGTTAACATGTGGTTCCGTATTTTCAAATATGACAAATAAATCTACAAAGGCTTGCAAAATAGCAAGAGAAAATGCAAGTGTAAAACATAGAGCCATTGGCTCTGTAGCTCATCAGGCTTTACATTTGATGTTGCTTTAGGGTGGGGCCAATGTTGTTCCCCCCTAAGTAGGGGCCCCAGGGTCACAAAATGTACAATTATGAATCCTCACTAGTCAAGGAGTCTGTACACAAAGTTTCAGCTTTCTAGGCCTAATGGTTCTGGAGAAGAAGTCAAAATTCCCAGAGGTTTACGGACAGACGGACTGACGGACGCCAGACAACATGCCATGCCATAAGCCCATCGGGCCTTACAGGCCAGATGAGCTAAAAATGTGAGTATCCATTTGGACAATGATCTGTAAAATATACAACATCTACAAATGAAATTCATAATATAGAAAATAACATACTACCATAATTCCTTAATTACATGTCGGACATTTATTATTTTCAAACGGTGTACACATTAGGGGTCTATTCGAGGCAGGTCTCTATTTAAGGCAGGCATCTTTTTGTCATAAGGCTTGTAGTGACAGGCAACAAAGTTTTTAGCCAGGTACTGATTACTGTCTTTGATAATTAAGGTATTGGATTATAGTAAATAAACTGTTTTTGGAAGTTAAGGTAATGTTAAATTGTAAATTTTTAACTTCAGCCAGCATAAAGTATCTTCGCTTGATTTTTACCCGGCATTTAATTAAGTCAGGCTTTTATTTTTTTCAGATAGCCACGCAAGGACTACTATTCATGGCAGGTGGGTAATTAGGGAAATATGGTATCTTTATTTACAAGTACTCCACAACACAAATATCAAATTTTACATCTCTTGGAATGTTTAATGAAAGCAGAAATACATAATTACTGAAAGATAACAATGTAACAGTCCTTCTAACAAAAAATTTTCTATCGGAAGTTTTGTATTTCCTCATATACACAAAATAATCAAGATCTATGTTTTTTCTATTATAAGTTCAATTGTAAATTGATTTATAAGAAAAATGGATATAAGTGGTTAAGCGAGTTATTGGTTTACGCGGATTGGGCAATATTTCAGCCTTTAGGGGCGTGCAAAGATGGACATTAATGTCTGTTTATTAAACGCATCACAATATTTAAATATATCTATACAAACATTGCAAAATATCTCATGTTGAGTAAACTATTGTTACAAATGAAAAAATACAAATATAAAAAATAAAATCTGCATGAGAGTTTCTTTTCTAATAAATGTCGGTAAAACTAGAGATGTTCGTCTATAGTTTAATAAGCAAATCGAAGATTCCCATACTCAGTCACCTAGGGCTAAACATTGCATACTTGTAACACATCAACCGTTAGACCTTTCATTATGAAAATTCATACTCAAAATGACAGCATTTGTAATGAAACAAGACTTCACTGGGAAGCCTGGAACAAGACAACAGATGTGTTTTGTTATCTCAGTCCGCATTTACTCAGGGACTTGATTTTTACATTTCAAAGGCAAATTTGCCGACTGAATGTTTAAGAAAACAATTAAATAGGCTGATATTGAAGGTCATATTCCCCACAGCAAAATGGCAGACATTCTCAGCCAGGCAGGTCTTGATATTCTCAAAAGACGTTTTTTATCAGCCATTAGTCTTCTGTTAAAATTGGCATGCAATCCTGGCTCTTGGCATGTGTAAATTCAAAACACATATTGACGACGTCACCGAAAGCAGGTTTGTTTAATGCTTCTGCAAATTTGCAGAGGGTATTGCACTTCTGACGAAATAAGTACTTTTTTGTTATTTAAACATGTTAAGATGATATCAGAGTTTAGACGAATGACTTTTTCCCCCGAGTGATGTACTTCTTTTCTAAATAGCTAAATTTTATTACGAACCGCATGCAAATATGAAGATAGATCTTTAAAGGGACAGTAGCACGTTTTTTAGTATTTTATATTTCATTGTTTTACTGATAACTGTACTTCAATGCTAAATGTATTATTTTGACAGTGTCAGAAACCTCATAACACAAACTTAGCATCCATAGTCAGGGAACAATCAAAAAGATTCACATCAAGTCCACTGGCGGCCATTTTGTGTGAACACCTTTAATTCATTTTTTTAAGAAAAAGGAATCGCTTGGCTGAACTTTATATATTATATGTTGATTTATTACAACTCCCCATAGTTTTAATACATTGTCTTTCAATTGGAACAATTTATTTTCATTTTCCTGACATCGCCTTATATTCCCCCTAAAAAACATGCCACTGCCCCTTTAGGACCAAGGTGACTGAGGATGAACTGACACTTACAAGAAGTGTATACAAAAATCATTGATTTTTTAGATTCTCCAGTTTGAAGACCAATGCCCATTGGAAAGCCGGCACACCTATGGGAAGTTGTGGGACCATGATTTGTATTCCACTTGATGCTCCCGGCTTGAATGCAACGGTTCCCTCGTAGCCAAGAAGAGAGACTTTTGTCATTGCCCCTGGTTCAGGGACAGCTAACTCTAGCGTGTTGTCATTCGGCCAGTTCAACATGGTGGCGTAGACAGACTTGGTGCCTGCTTCTGTTTTCTTAGAGGTGTACCTGAGAAATACAAGAACAAAACATCTCATCAAGGGAACATAATGATGTCAATGATAACAGAAGGACAAAGTATTATACACGTACTTACTCATAGTGAGGTCATTATGTGAAATACAAGTCCCGAGTCAGGTTCAAGAGAAATAGTATTTCACTTTATGACCTTTTTTTCAAAAGTGTCCTAAGTTAAGGCAATCCTTAATTGTCAAAAAATCCTTGAAACAAAAAATCTTTTAGAGTCATGAAAGTCTATATTGTAGTAAGTCTAGATCACTTCAGTTTTAGTCTAAAAATGAACAGCTTCAGTGGGCTCCTTTCTCATTTAACAAGGCAAAAGTGAGCACAGCTCACATACCCCCGTCTGTAGTTTGACCGCCTTCACGTAACATTAATTTGAAAATTTATGAAAATTACTCGTTGAATGATTATGACTTTGAACACAATGGTCTTGCAAACCTAAAAACTATTTTACTTCATAACATCCGCGGCTATGTAGTTTTTGAATAAAATTCTGGGAACCCTGGAATTACCCTTAAAAGGCACAACAGCACTATACAGTCGAACCTTGTTTTGTTTACAGTTGAAAATCGTCCCAATAGCGAATCGTCCTGTTAACTGGGTCATTTTTCTTAAGAAATATAGACACATTGTTTGAAAAATCTTTGTCCGTAAGGTGAGATTTACGGATATATGGAGTCCGGGTATCTGAGGTTCGACTGTATACTTCCATACCAAATTTGAAGTGTGCAAGTCATTTGGTATTTATATATGCTCCGGAAACAACAAAACAAAAATTGGACCGTTTTTGGTCAAAATTTCAAAAATTATTCAGAACATTGAGCTGAAACCCCTAAAAGGCACAACAGCACCATATAGGCTACTTCCATACCAAATTTGTAGTTTCTAAGTGGTATATTATTTTAGTAATGCTCCTGAAACGAGACAAAGTCCAAAAATCAGACCGTTTTTGGTCAAAATTTCAAAAATTATTTGGACCATTGAGCTGAAACCCCTAAAAGGCACCACAGCACCATATAGGCTACTTCCATACCAAATTTGAAGTTTCTAAGTGGTACAGTTTTTGAGTTATGCTCCGGAAACGAGACAAAGTCCAAAAATCGGACCGTTTTTTGTCAAAATTTCAAAAATTATTTGGACCATTGAGCTGAAACCCCTAAAAGGCACCACAGCACCATATAGGCTACTTCCATACCAAATTTGAAGTTTCTAAGTGGTACAGTTTTTGAGTTATGCTCCGGAAACGAGACAAAGTCCAAAAATCGGACCGTTTTTGGTCAAAATTTCAAAAATTATTTGGACCATTGAGCTGAAACCCCTAAAAGGCACCACAGCACCATATAGGCTACTTCCATACCAAATTTGAAGTTTCTAAGTGGTATAGTTTTTGAGTAATGCTCCGGAAACGATTTCGGACGGACGGACGCACGCACGCACGGACGGACGGACGCACGGACGGACACGCGGAGCGCTATATACCCCCGACTACGTCGTAGCGGGGGTATAATAATAAAAAGTTGGATTTTGATTATATTTCCATTTCAGAGACTAAATTTAGTCTAGGCAATCCTTGGCGAGTCAAAGAGAGCAGAACGTGTAGTTCAAAACCCTTGACACCTCCACACCACATATTCCACTCGCTTTGTATCCTGACAATGATAAAGACAACGGTACATACCAGACTCCATGAGTGAGAGTATCGTTCTGGTGGGTCCAAGGTTTAGTCCCGTAGATTGCCTCTCCATTGACTTCAAGCCACTTGCCCATCTGACGGAGTCTTTCTTCAAACACAGGTGCGATTGTTCCATACTTGGTTGGTCCAGCATTCAGGAGTAGGTTGCCTCCACAACTGGAATAAAAACACAGAATGATAAGAAGTACTGGAAGAAGGTTAAGGTAATTTGGGGCATTCACATCTTCCCATGGCAACAATAATTATTGGAAAAGAGTTGAATTTCGGCATTCACAGCTAAGGGTGCAACGATGCACCGATACACTGATACACTGTTACATAGCGATTACATGACCGACGAAACGATACACGATACGTTTTGCCTCTGAATCGATACACTACGATACGACCTACAGTGGAATTAAATTTCTTAAGTTTAATTTTTTACCCTGTCAGTGTCAACAGCGTTTATCAAATTATTATAGACAAATAAAGTAAATGTTCTTTTAATACTTCACTATCCTGTGTATTACGTATCGAGATACGTATCGTATCGTACCCCAAATATCTAGATACGTATCGTATTGCGCCCTCCTGTGTGGTTGCACCCCTATTCACAGCTGTTTGAGATTTAACGTTTCACCCATACAATCCAGAAAGCAGACTCAAAACATATCTTTTAAAGGGGTGGAAGGGTAAATGAGTGGCAAAGGATCGACTTGATGTTGATAATATCAAAATTTTAATTTGATGTTGTAGGAAAATGCTGGCTAAGAGAAACTGACTTTGATTTTTAGAAAACCCTTGGACAAGGCTTTAAATAGCGGTACTTATTTTACAGGTTGCCAACTAGTCGGAACTAGTCCAACTAGTCGGAACTTTGACATAAGGCTTGAACTAGCAATACTCAATTGGTACTGATCTGAGGAGTGTTCAGGGTATCATAGCTTAGCTGCTTACTAAAAGGGTCTGCAGCACATTAACAAACTTTTTTAAAAGAATTTTCCAAGATTAGAAGGAACTAACTTAATTACTTCACTTGATTTTCAGAATTATGTAATAATAATAATAAAAGTACCGAGGGTACAGAAGCTCACCTAAAAATGAATGATGTGGTAAAATGGTTTAATTATACATGTAACCATCTTTTATATATAAATTGATTATGGCTGCCATCATGATTTTTTTATCTTTTAAAATACTAGTCTTCTTTTGGAAACGACTAGAGCTTGAACAAACATTAATACACGAATGATATATAATCATGATAAGTTAACAAGCAGTAGGTTTTTGTATAACTTTTTTGTATATCTATGGCTGAATTGGTGACCATCTTGTACTTTTTAATCTTCAAAATGCTACTTTTATGTGGGCATCCGTATTAATTTCATTATGATATCTTGATTGGTTTAGGTGTATCCATTTAAATGTCATTCATTACTTACAGGATGGTGGCCACTTACATTTGTTTTGTAGTGAATCATTAATATGATTTCAAGATTATTTCACTGATGGTTATGCTGCATGGGATATTGAGAATCCCAAGAGTACAGATTTTTCAAGGAAAATGAATGACTGATTGAGAGGAAAGTCATAAACACAGCAAAGCAAAAGACATGTTTATTTTGTTTTATTATGTTTACTTTCATTAAAGTATCAATTTATTTAACACTCATACAGTACTATAATGGTAAACATTTTTGCATTGTCAAATCAACAGAGAGATATGACAAATCAAATTTCCTTCCTTTTCTTACTAAACCCTTTTCGATTTTCATCTTCATATTTATTCCACATCAACTTATCATGTAGATTGCTAAACACAAAGCTTATTGTAGACAAGTTTTGTGTAAGTTGTTATTCTTAGAAAGAACATATCACTGTCATGAGAATACAAGTCCATAACTTTTATTGCATACACATGGGCCATGGCCATATAGCATAATGCTCTACCATATCAATTGGGTCAGGTTGATTATGCAACTGACTAGCAGCTGACACTGTGATGCTAGCAGCCTGCCTTGGGATGTGTATTAGGCATAGTGGAATATCTGAACTCTGGTTGACCCCTTATGTGTGGTATTTAAAAGAATTAAGGGAGATGCCATTGTTTAAAAATTAACATGTTTAATGTGATTTGGTTTTTGCAGCTAGTTGCCATAAAGATTTTAAACAAACTAGATTAGCGTTTGCGGGATACCGCAAAAGCAGAGCAGCCCCGGAACTTTGGGTTTCGCCTTACCCTGTTCCGCCTTTTACAGGCCTCACCAAATTGGGAATTTTCTCGTGACCTTGACCTTTGACACTCAAGGTCACACAATCAATGAACACATTTCATTGAGTATAACATTATTGTAATGAAATAAAGTGTTAAAAATACAATTAATCCATTTTCTCCATATATGTTGACCTTGCTGTGACCTTGACCTTCGACAGTTAGTACCCAAAACTTTTTGAAAATGTTGTACTTCTCGAGAGATAATATATACAAAATCTAAACTTCATAGCACAAAAACTTTTCAAGTTATTGTGTTTACAAGGAACTGCAATAACTCATATCTCATGACCTTGACCTTTGACCTTCAAGGTCACACAATAATTGAACACTTTTTATTGAGTATAACAATCATGTATTGATTAAAAGTGATCATAGTTAAAATTAAGCATTTTCGCTAAACCATGCTTAAGTCATGACCTTGCTGTGACCTTGACCTTTGACAGATTGTAGCCGAAACCTTTTCAAAATTTTTTACTTTTCCAAGGATGATATATACCAAGTTAGAGCTTCATAGCACAAAAACTTTTCAAGTTACCGTGTTTACAAAGAATTTTGTGGTGATTTTATAACTCGTGACCTTGACCTTTGAACTTGAAAGTGAACATGTCATAATGATTCCCTGGAAGTATTAACATTTAGACATGTTCATGAGTTCTGAAAAGCTAAATGGGATAAAGTTATACCCCAATTTAGTGCATTTTGTAATAACTCATATCTCATGACCTTGACCTTTGACCTTCAAGGTCACACAATCATTGAACACTTTTTTTTTAGTATAACAATCATGTATTGATTAAAAGTGTTCATAGTTAAAATAAAGCATTTTCGCTAAAACATGCTTACGTCATGACCTTGCTGTGACCTTGACCTTTGACGGATTGTAGCCAAAACCTTTTAAAAATTTTGTACTTTTCCAAGGATGATATATACCAAGTTAGAGCTTCATAGCACAAAAACTTTTCAAGTTATCGCGTTTACAAGGAATTCTTAGTGTGAATACATAGCTCGTGACCTTGACCTTTGACCTTGAAAGTGAACGTGTCAAAATCGTTCCCCCGAGGTATGAGGAGTAAGGTATGAATAAGAGTTCTGGAAAGCTTAGGGGAAAAAAGTTATAGCTAGTAGTACGAGTGCGGCGGCGGCGGCGATGGAAACTTCACAAAAACTGATAGCAGCCCCGTCCTTAGACGGGGCTGCTAATTAATCAATTATGTTTGTCTTTCATCTTAATTTTTTTTTAAAACACTTAAAAATATAGAACAACTTGCACGACAATCTTAAATATTCCATATTTAAGATAATATTATGATTAGTAAGTTCAAATTAGAGAATTTATATGGTGCCAGTGATCACTTGATGAAAGATTAAAATTTAATAAAAATGATGTGTCATCTGCAGCTGAAAAGTCAATATGGCTGCTATTGCGGCCATCTTGGATTCTCAAAACTGAAACGTCTACCTTTCTGTGTGGAATCACTATAGGTATAACATACTACAATATAAAAATGATATCTAGATTGGTTTAGGAGAAATAGTCTTGGTCATGAAATCTAATTGAAAATTCGATATGGCTGCCATGGCGGCCATATTGGATTCTCAAAACTGAAACGTCTACCTTTCTGTGCGGAATCACCATAGGTATAACATACTACAATTTCAGAATGATATCTGTATTCGTTTAGAAGGAGTAGTCTTTTTCATGAAATCTAATTGAAAATTCAATATGGCTGTCATGGTGGCCATCTTGGATTCTCAAAACTGAAACGTCTACCTTTCTGTGAGGAATCACCATGGGTATAACATACTACAATTTCAGAATGATATCTGTATTCGTTTAGAAGGAGTAGTCTTTTTCATGAAATCTAATTGAAAATTCAATATGGCTGTCATGGTGGCCATCTTGGATCCTCAAAACTGAAACGTCTACCTTTCTGTGAGGAATCACCATGGGTATAACATACTACAATTTCAGAATGATATCTGTATTCGTTTAGAAGGAGTAGTCTTTTTCATGAAATCTAATTGAAAATTCAATATGGCTGTCATGGCGGCCATCTTGGATTCTCAAAACTGAAACGTCTACCTTTATGTGAGGAATCACCATGGGTATAACATACTACAATTTCAGAATGATATCTGTATTCGTTTAGAAGGAGTAGTCTTTTTCATGAAATCTTCGTGAAAATTCAATATGGCTGTCATGGCGGCCATCTTGGATTCTCAAAATTGAAACATCTACCTTTCTGTGAGGAATCACCATGGGTATAACATACTACAATTTCAGAATGATATCTGAATTTGTTTAGGAGTAGTCTTTTTCGTGAAAGTTTACCGACGGACAGACGGACGGACGGACGGACGGACGGACGGACAGACAGACGGACGACGGACGAAGCGCCATGACATAAGCTCACATTTACTGTGTAAAGGTGAGCTAATAATGTGCGTACTTATATTGCGCCTTTTCCACGTCCTAAGACATGCTCAAAGCGCTACATTATTACCCCGAAGGAGTGTACTTTCACAGCTGCTACTAAGCGCTAATCACGACCACGTAGGTCAGTACATCCATTTTTCAGGTACCCATTTTAACAGCTGGGTGGACTGAGTGCAATGTGGATGAAGTGCCTTGCCCAGGGACACAACACAGGATAAGACCCAAGTCACAAATTTTTGGTGTCTCCACCGGTATTCGAACCCGGGTCTCTGGCGTGAGAGGCCAGCATGCTAACCACTACACCACTGTGCTCCAAATCTCATTAGGCAAAATGTTTTAAGGTAGGGAGCATAGAACATTTCAGAATTTCTTTTTTCTTGAGTAACATTTGGCAACATTATTTCTGAGAAACATGTTTCTTTCAAATTGGTCAAAATCATGTTAGGAGATTCCAAAATCAACTCATAATTTTGTTTTGGTCTAAATATTGAATTAATTCCAAATGGGTTACCTTCAGAGAGTCAAATGCCTCACAACTTCACATGATGAACTGTACTATTGGAAGATATTATCAAGAATCAAGCAAAAACTGCTAGCAGCCTTTTTTGTGTCAACAACTATAATCGATGAGACAGGGAAATGGATTGTATAGCTTAATCAAACATGTTATCTTCGTTTAGAACTACCACTTTTGATTCAAAAGCATTGTCTTGCAAATATTGATACCAATAATTTCCACTTTCCCTCAATCCCTCATCTTCCTACGCAGAGCCTAAAAGGCCAGTTTCCAAACTGTCATTTTATGCCTTGCTGCAGAGACTTTACTTTTCTGTGCTGCTGTAGTGCCCCTACAGACTAGAGAGCAAGCACAGAAAACTCAAGGTTATGCAGCAAGGCATAAAACTGACAGTTTGGAAACTGGCCTTTTAGGCTCTGCGTATAGGAAGATGTCAATCCCTTTGTTTTGGTGTTACATACTTTTTTTTCTAATGTTTTTTCTAAAATTGTTGAGATCGGTAAAAGGTTTTGTATAATCAAAACTGTTTTGTATGTTTTAGAACAACCACTTTTGACTTAAAAACATTGTCTTGCAAATATTGATAATATGATAAATATTATTTTCTAATTTCCCTCAAACCCTTTGTTTTGGTGTTGCATAAATGTGTCTATTGTGTCAAATTAATAGAAGTATATATATTACCCGGTATGTCTTGATACATAAAATATATTACCTTACAACCTGTATCAACTCAGTTATCAGTTCTTCGATTGTTTGGAAGTCGGCTATCTTTGCATCTCGTCTGAAGGCCCAGGCGTATTTGTCAATTGTAGTCGCATCCTCGAACTTGTGTTTTTGAACTTTTCCTGTATTAATTGAAATCAAATGTAGGGGAAATTTGTTTTAATTAACAATCTATCGAAATAAAGAATGATTGGCTTAACTCGGGTGTACTGAATTCCTCTCTAGAGGGCTTCTTCCATTCCCCTAAATTCTGTTACCAGTGATTAGATTGCGTGTATGTCACCTTCATCAAGAATGTTAAAAGGCTATTTTGCAAAATTTGACAACCAAATTGATATTACTGTTATGCTATTATACTATATATATTATCATTATTGACTATTGATATAAGGGCAATGGCCAATTTAAATTTTAGAAATTTTTTAAAACCATGAAAACGGCCTTTTGTCAAAGCCGTATTTCCATCTCAGATTTATTTTGATTTTTTAAAGTAATCCAAATTGAAAATGATTACTACAAAATATTATAGAAAAAAACCTGTGAAATATGATCCACTAGTAACAGATATTACAGTGGAAGAAGTGCCTTGACAGGCCTCTGTGGAGAGATAATGTGTCTACTCTGTTTTTTAAGTAATTAATTATGTCACTTAAGAGGTTTTTTTGTTCCACAGGAAAGCACTGACCTGATCTAGTAGCTCAAGCTGTAAGACCAGTGATTGGGAAAGGCAGGGGCAATAGGCCATTTTGCACATTGGATGAAAAAATGGCCCATTAAAATTTTGAAGTTTACTATTGATATAATATATAATAGGCAATGGCCCATTTGAAACTCAGAAAATTGACAAAAACCCTGAAAATGGCCCATTGTCAAAGATGTCTTTCCCATTCCCTGTAAGACCCTTGCTAAAATCTAAGACTTAAACCCACATGGGGCCTTGACAGGGGATTAGATAAATCACAATTTCCCTACAGGTGTGAACATAAGACTCACCTGGATTATATTTATCATGACAGGTGTAATAACCTCCGTGTTTACACATAGTTTCCTTTCCCCATCTGTCGTTAGTCACCACGGTATCCTTCACTGGACTGCAAAATATAATAGTTATTGTATTACAGTCTGATTAAATCTGCCTAGTTTCGAGGAATAAAAGTTTAAATATATTAACTCTATCGGAATCGAATATATTACTTCGATAGGTATCCTCTCCACTGAGTCAGACGGCAGCCCAGTAAGTTGCATGTTCTGGCGTTTACTCAGCTAACCAATCCCTGCCATCGGCAAAAGCCTTCGGGGCAGGTAACTCCTGTTAACAATGCTTTGACCATGATCACAGCCAGCAGTATCATGAGCGAAATGATGTCATTGGTCTGCTAACAACCGGGTTTGGGCTGCGCTTTACTGGTATTAAACATGGGAGGTACAGGGGTGCGGTCAGACCTAGTGTAGAGGATTAATCAGACTGATTGAATTAAAGATTATCATTTTTTTAAATCGCGATCTTATTTAATGCAGAACTCATAACTGCCAAGTCAAATGCAAAGAATTTTTTTTGTACTGACCAAAAGTCCTGTTGTCCATATACAATAATATAAACATAAGAATATACTAAACAATTTTACAGATTCATTAAAAGGAAGATGAAAGATACCTTTCATTGTAGAGCCACGCCAGGAAATTGGTTGAGTTCCAGTAGGACGACGGCGCCATCCATTGTCCATCAGACCATACGATCTCGGGTTGGTACTTGGTCACTAGCTCATACAGCTCGGGCATTGTCTTGAACTGCAAATACATCAATGTGATAAAAATGTCTTTATCATCCAAAAGTGGCTACCACAGTAGATATCGCTTTTCTGAGATCAAGCGATATCTACAAGCGATATCTACATTGTAGATATCGCTACAATCAAATCGTCATAATCCTATTACATCATCAGTTAAATGACATCACAAGGCTTTGGCATCACTTAGAACAGATGACAATACTATGACGTCACAAAGTTCATGGCGTAACAATGCTATGACGTCATAATGCTGATGACGTCACAATGCAATGACCTCACTGCTCAAGAAGTCTAATGACAGTTTTGTGTTCAGATATGTTCATTCTTTTGCTAATAACTGTTGAAAAATGATTTGGATGATAAATAAAATCTCACACTCGTGTCTTCTGATATCAAATATATCAACACTCGTTGATTAAAGTAAAAATATCCTCGGCAAGCCTCGGATATTTGTAACTTTAATCAACTCGTGTTGATATATTTGATATCAGAAGACACTTGGGTGAGATTCTCTATTTGTCTTGTACTGCAGATCAAAGAACCCTGGCATTGTCTTGAACTATTAATATGATACAGTCATTAAAGGGGCAGTAGCACGTTTTTAGGGGGAATATAAGGTGATGTCAGGAAAATGAAAATTAATGGTTCCAATTGAAAGACAATGTATTTAAACTAAATGGAGCAGTAATAATTCAAATATTTAACGTAAAGTTTAGCCATGCGATTCCTTTTTCTTACAGAAAATGAATTAAAGGTGTTCACACAAAAATGGCGGTCTATGTATTTTATGTGAATCTTCATACTTTGTCCTCCGACTATGGATGATTGACTTGTGTAATGACATTTTTGACACTGTCAAAATAATACATTTAACATTAACTTACAATTATCACTGAAAATTTTAAAATATAAATTTATCAAAAAAACGTGCTACTGCCCCTTTAACACATCTTTGTTTTGTACTGCAGTCTATATCTTACTCATAGAACTCTGGCATTGTCTTGAACTATTAATATGACACAGTCATTAAATAATATATTTGATATATACTTCAAATTCAAAAATTACTGGCATTGACTAATCTTACAACATTCATGTCTTGATAATACTTGTCGTGTCTTGTCTTGTACTGCACATCTACCTCAAGTTCAATAAGCCCTAGCATTGTCTTATGAAAGAAAATACACCAATCAATATCTTTCTTTTATACTGCAAGTCTAGCTCAAGCTCAAAGAGCCCTAGCATTGTGTTTTGAAAATACATCAATCAATATCTTTCTTTTATACTGTAAGTCTACCTCAAGCTCAAACAAAACCTCTGTCTAATTCTGCAAATATAAATCCAACTCATAGAGCACTTGCATTGACTTGTGTAAAATACATCAATATTTCAATAACATCTTTGTCTTGCAAATGAAATAGTTCATCTATATGTTTCTTTACTGCTAGGGAAAAGTGACTTGGTAAAGCTCTAGTTATACAAGCTTAACTTACAGTCTTCCAATGTCACCATAGGACAAACACATTATGAAATTCATTTCTTAAATGAAATATTTATTTTGAAAACATTGCAGGAGTGTTCTGCCTTGCTGTAAAGCAAATGTCTGCAATGTTCTCAAAAAGTTGACTTGCCATAGCCGCTCCAAATCATTATCTACTATGTGTTAATGAGGGTTATCAATCCCTCTGATTCTTTCAAGACCCTGATACCCTAACTCCATCAAGCCTATTCAGATATGATATAAAGTGCCTCATAAAATGTAGTTACAAAATACATGTGCATTGAAGTTCAGTTTTTGGCTTCATTCGCTCAAACTGATATTCAGTTAGTATGTATACATATATTCACATCAATGTATCTCACCTGCACAAAGTCCTGTGTTTTGAAGTTATTTTTCTGATCCTGTAGAAACAATGGGTTGACAAACTCAAATAGAGAGTGGTATAATCCGAACTTCAGAATGGACTTTTTTCGGATGGAATTTGCAAGATCACCTGAAAACAAGAATAATAAAACTTTTATGTTTTGAATCTAAATCAGATAAAGGTTTCATATTTTCAAAGAGTGTTCATAGCCATCCTTTCAGAACAGACCAGTGCTCCAGATAATTTTTTGACCTATTGAGTATTTACTCCCTGTTTTGAAAACAATTGAGTAAACTTAATTTTGAGAGAGCACTGAGTAAAATTGTACTCCTCAGATTTCTGGCAGTTGGGTATTTTTGTTTAAAAATAGATTGTACACTCACAGTCACAGTTCTTCATGATTGGGTTATTTTCTACCACGATAACTGTGTTATTATCTTAAATGTATATTGAACATGTTGAAATCAATGAATGTAGTTATTCAATCTTGTAATGTCTTTTGAAAGAATAAATACATCTTGTTCCTGAATTTAAATGTCATTTCAAAGAATAATTAGTTAGTTTTGATAAACTATTTTGCATTCTCTCTCTCATTCGGCTGGCACAAAATTTGTCAGCAAAACAGCAAGGCCTAACAACGTCAGATATTTGCTGGTGAGTGTTAGGCGTTTCTGGGGAAGATGTTCTCTCATGTCTTTATGACAACTATATGAAACAATATTGTTGACCTGTCAACCATAATTGAATTGATGTTGTCTTCTAGAGTCAAATGTTTTCTGTGCGACTTTGTCACCCGTATGCCGCCGCTTGAGTTTTTCAGGACATACATTCTCAATAATGTCAGAAAAAATCTCTCTACAAATACTTGCTGAATTACTTTCTTTTTCTGGCCTTTTGAATGCCTGGAAATATCCATCAAGCTTATTCTTTTGATCTTGTTTTCATGGATTTACGACCCACGGCCTGGCAGTGTCATGTTTAACTTGTGGCGACCAAGCTCCTAACACGGTTCCAGTAAAACTACTAAAATTAATGAGGATGAGGAAGCATCGCTTATACAAACAAGCACTACTGTATAGTTTTATGAGCTCCTTACTCATCCGGATACCCCGCAACTTAAAACAACAGATAGGCATCGGTTTACGTGTCAAACACAGATGTAGAGCTTTGATATCCATTCGTGACAAATTTATGCGTCAGTACGCAAGATTTTACAAACTATTGCGTATTGTACGCATGGTATGTCTGCGTATCTGTCCTCTCAGTTTTCTTATCAATTACGTTTTCAACGATTCGAGTGCGTAAAATTCGCAGATACGCAGCTTATCTGGAGCACTGACAGACTCTTGAGAAAGTCATAACAGAAACATCACACTTAAATGGTTAAAAAAAACCATTATCTATCTATCTTTACCAATCGACAAAAGTTGGACGTAATGTCATATTTTCTTGCACAAATTATGAAAAAAATAACTGACTTTAATCTACATTTTTAGCAAAAATGCAGTTACCATAATGTTAGGAAAACATTTCGTAATACTGTAATTATGAAAATTTGCACCTATTAGAAGGGGGTCCTAATGACATAAAAATTTGCATAATAAATAACCATATTTCCTCTAATAAGAATCTGGACACTTATCTTTTTCAGAACCCCTAAACTCCCCGGCGTTAATAAGAGGCCCAGCGATTATTTCTTTCATAGAAAATTGAAGTATGTTTTAAGCTAACAATGAATATCTGTGTAATGTTAACTACGGGACAGTAATTCAATGGTTAGGACCCGGTGCTTATAAGAGGCTAACGCTAATAAGAGGTTGGCTGCTTATTTTCTCGACTACCAATGACACCCCCCGAGTTGAACAGGTATATCATCTATAACATTCAACAATATCTTCAGGATTAGAACTTTTGATAATCACATAAAGGCGTGGTTGTGTTGTAAATGTACTTACCAACAAGATCTCGTTTTGGACCAACAGCCATGGAGTTCCAGTTGAAAGAATATTTTGTGTCCCAGTTGCAGAAACCTTCATGATGCTTGGATGTTAACACTACATATCTGAAACAAACCATATTCTTTTATTTCTTTAGTTGGTAAAATAAAACTGTTTATAACAAACTTTGCTTGTCAAAAGTTCAATTTCCACAACCATTTTTCTATTAATCATAAGGAACTTCCGATTAGCTCAATTCTGGGTCTACCATTTATCTTTCTGTAGGATATGTCGAAAAGCGTATATTACTCGATCATCAATAACTAAACGGTCATCCAGTACCTCTTCACATGGCTTGTCATTTACAAAGTCTTGAATACATTATAATGAGAAAATTTCATTCTTAAG
This sequence comes from Steromphala cineraria, assembly GCA_916613615.1. Classification (NCBI taxonomy): domain Eukaryota; kingdom Metazoa; phylum Mollusca; class Gastropoda; order Trochida; family Trochidae; genus Steromphala; species Steromphala cineraria. The sequence goes on from OU744721.1 coordinate 17,034,263, forward strand.
AGTACGCTTATTCTTACTTTGAAGTGACCCATACTTCGGATTTTACTGATAAACATCAACATTTTTTGTGCAAACATGTTGTATATAAACAAGCTCAGAAATAAAATGGTGAAATTTTATTTGTCACTTAACTAAGCACTCAACATGCTAAGGAAACACAACTCGTTTATGTAGGAAGGATAAACAATGAAGTACTGCAAGTAACCATAGCAAATGTTCTAGACAGATAAAATTTCCAAACAATGGCCGCGCCAGATATGCAAGATAGTATTGATTTAAGTGAGAATGGAAATGGTTTTATTTCAAAATGTAAATGTAAGCAATTTTGTTCTTTTGTACAAACATATTAGTTACTGTCACGTCTTGTTAGATTCAACTACCGTAACAGACTAGTGTAGCCTGCAACAGAATACAGTTTTTCTGGGTTGTATTTCAGTGTTAGGGAAGGGTATCAATTTTACTTCTGCTTCAAAAGGTAGGGATACCAGTTGTCACTATTTCATCAACCGTGACTACAACGCGTTAGCATTACTCTAATTTACATTGGAAGAATCTTGATATACAACACAAGCATATTGCAGTTTGACAAGAGTGTTTGACAAGGAAGTTGACAATTGTGCGCAGGTAGCTATCACGTGTTTGTATCACAGCATGCTGGTTGGTCTACTTCTAGATCATGTAACTATTCCTTGCGGAGGCTTCAAGGGATATGCAACATAACATAAAGTCACCAGACTGTGACATGCAAGTCGCCACATTTCCTTTGTTTGAAGGTTGTTTTGTTAAGACAAAAGATTAAACTTTGTGGTAGGATTAAGAGCTGGAATAGAAAACATGACAAACCGTAGCAATGATCAATGAACTCCTCAGTCTCCTGCTGCTTAATAATAATTATTGATAAAGCCACACAAAAGATGAAGTCAACTGACTGACGAATAAGCTGCTCACCATATCAAATTGAATTGACTTGAGTTTGGAGTTTAGATACAGTATGCTTAAATAGGGTCTGAAATGATATATGGTCACTTTCAGAAACTTTAAAGAAGGGTTTGCAATAAGACATAAACTTAACTTTGTATTTCTTAAATCAGACAATAACATGCCTGAAAAAGCTTTTAAAATACACTGCCTAATTAGTCCCGGGCCAACAGAATCTGAGGTGAAGCGTGTCTGCGCAGAATGCTGGGGTTTCACATAATGATAATTTTTCAACACTAGCACCTTTTTAACTATCAATTTAACATACAAAACTAACTCAAATTTTTTGATTATCCGATGGCTTTATATTTCAAGTACACGGGTATTGTGTAAACATATATCTAAGTATTGTGTATTTCAAAAATCCTATCAAATGACACAACACGACTCCTTGATACACAGCATTTTTAATTTGGCGCCGCTTTGGCTAAAGGTGTATCGTTTGGTGAAAATCAAAAGGTCTGATCTTTGCGGAATCTTCCATAATATACCTGGATTATATTTATAATGTCTGACAGTGAAAATAAACAGAACCCTAATATTTCCACTGAACACATCACAAGTTTTTTTAAATCTACATGTGATTAGATACACAAAGGTGGCAATTTCACCATGGTGATTTGAAAATACTGAATGGTTATATGTTCTCATTCAACATACATTTTATTTACGAGTGGTAGATGTGTTAATGATATTATATACCATTTCAATTTCTATTGAACTGTTTGCTTTAAATACATGCCGCATATTATACCAGGTAGGTATAGTCCCATTCACATAAATTCATCCAACAACTGTACATAGTTGTTTGACGACGCTTATCTTGCTGTTTGGACTTTTATTTAAACCTGAGTTATACACATACACTGTATTGCATAAGTTTTTGCTCGAGAAATTTTGGAAGACAAGTAGACGATGTATTCTCGCCGTGACTCATAATCTCCGGTAAACCTCCTTTTTCGGTAACAGCGGAGCGTAGCACGGCGTAGGAGAGCTACCGAGGCGAGCATGAAGACAAGCAGATAGAAACAAGAGCGAGCTCTACGCTGACATGCTCTAGCTGCGTTGGCGGAGCCAGTTAAGCTCCAGTGAATTTTCAAAGCGTTTGCGTGCGAGATTTGATGGTACTCTAAAAACGGTATAAAATGTCAAATAAGAGCCTAATTAAGATGCATGTTGTCTCGACTATATGTTCATTGCATTTCAATAGATAATGTTAATTGAGATAGCCATCTGTTATCATAAAAAAGAATGCATTACATAATCTCCTTAACAGCTTTCACAGAAAATATCACTGACAGCAGACAGGCTTTATGCCAATAAGCAGTATCGAAGACTGGCGCGTCCCATCCGTTATTGTTATTCGGGTTGTCATGAACACACGTCCGCTTTCTTTTTTGATCTAATGTTCGATAAACCGATAATAATCAATAACATTCTCACCTGGCTCCTGAAGCGTTGAATATTGACGCCCATTCATCCGGATTGTAGAATTCCGCAGTAAAGTCAGCTGCAAAATCTGCATATGTGAAACTTGGTTTGTAATTTTCCTTCATGAAGAAAGTGACTTCAGATTGATTTTGTCTCCATTCTTCCTGAAACCAGGCGCCTCCAAAACTGGGCACTGAGAACACGCCCCAATGGAGAAAAATACCGAATTTGGCCTCATCATACCAGGACGGTAACGGTCTCTTGTCCAGAGACTCCCAAGTTGGATCATAGTGGACGCATGTCAGTGCAGATATTAGACATAAGATAATAGCCACTTGAAGATGCGCCATCATATCGTTGTCCCGTTGTTGTAATCTCTAAGAGGTTGGCGATATTTCTTAAGCAGCTGCGTAGTGTAACGAGCCTGGTAGGTCTAAGCGCACGCCCATTCTGTACTCGGGTGACCCGTTGAACTCTGAATGTGTGTTTATGCTGTCGTCAGTACACAGTACCGTAGTTCCTTAAGTAAACCTTTTTCGGATATATATATCTTTAGAGAAAACATTTCTCAACCTTTTTAACCGAATGAATTAGTGTTTTCCTTTTTACATCTTTGAACCATCAACAATATACAACTTAATTAAATTGAAATAAAAAGGGTTTTTTTTTCAACATTCCTGCATGTTTTTAGTAAAATTAATTTTTTAATATATCATTTCAATGTAAATTCATGTTTGATTTTATTCTGTTATTCATGTATTGCTTCATTTATGAACATTTCATTGAAATGTCATGTTTTTTTCTTTCAGGGACGACATGGGGCTGTTCAATTGGTCACTTTTAAGAGGACTGTATTCATTAACTGCTTATTGGTCGGAAATATTAACATTTTGGAATCAAATTTATTTTTATATTGATAGATAATGACTTTTTTTTATTTGCGATACAGTTATTTTGAATATATAACAAAACAATATTATTATTTAATCATTACAGCAGGATAGAATTTAGGAACCAATATTTATTTTATATTCATGGATACATGTATATGACATAATGATTTTAAGGTTTTATTTAAACGGTACAGTTATTTTTAGTGTATTTGAAAACAGTTATATTCTTTAATCATTACATCAGTTATTATCAAGATCATTCTCTTGAAATTCTGCTATAATCCATTTTTTTTGACATAAATTTATTCAATCCAAAGTTGCAGCCACCCCATTAGTAGGAAAAACAAGCAATATTTAGCAAACATTAAATAAATCTATTATTTTGTATTTACAAGGTAATATCTATACCTTTTCTAAAATATTATTTTCATCCTTTCTTGTGTTTGTGTGCAGTTTTATCAATAATGTATAGCACCGGAGTTCAAATAAAACTTAGGGATTATTCATTCGGTCATTTCGTCGGTTGCTTTAAAGATGGACTGAAATGCTATATGGCAACTTTCAGGATTCGTGAAATAGTGATTACAATTTGACATTGACTCAACTTTAAATTACTGAAATCGACCTAGAAACGGCTTAATTACGACTGTATACATAACACTGCCTAATTAGGCCGGCGAACAGAATAAAACGCACTGAAGCGTGACTGCCTCGTGACGTGTTAGTAGGCGATGTGATACCCCGTTGTGTGCCCTCGTTATGTAAAACAACACAAGCTAACAGTACAGCTCAATGTTTAACCGTTGATTAAACACCCTAAACAACATCCCAACATCTCAAACCTTCAATAAATCGGTAGTTTATTTAATCAACTGGCAATTTGTATTGATGAAAACGTAAGACCCTGATTAAAAACGAAGTTGTGCGCATAATGCTACAGCATGTAGCTGGTCTCGATTTGCGCAATGTTGTCACAAGACTGCACGTGAGAACCCGGATGTATTTTCGTCATAAACAATTGCTCACGTGTGAACCGTTTTATCTTCGTGCACAGTTGTTTGTTGTTATTGAATATAACTTTAGTAGCACAACAGAAAGGATGTTATTATACAATACTATTTTTTATACATTTAAACCAATTTTTTAAAAATGCCTTTGACTTCATTTTGTAACAGGATACAAAAAATATTCGTTTTTCTTAGTTATTTCATTTAGTGACGGATAAGTTACAATTCTCAATGAAAGGCATGTATTGGATGATGACTGATGTCTTGTTTAAAACATTATTTTAATAGGGCATTTCACCGACAATCTAAATGTTTTCACTCTTGTACATAGAAGAGATATTGTTCACAACAATACCCGATACATGGCCCAACAGAATGAAGATTTATTAAATGAACCTTATTCAAAATAATTATCAGATAGAGCAAAAAAGTATTTCTAATTTCAACAGGTTATAATTTACCAATCGGAGAAAAAAGGGACGTTAAGGAATACAATTGCTATTTGATGTTACCTAATAAGCTGATGTCATAAAATAGCCAGGTGTTGATGATTGTGCGTTATATAACCTACCTGCTATAGTCATCATTTGATAGTAGGAAACAGACAGGAAATACGATAGACAATAAAGTAATTGTGTAATAGGTGAGTATCTGATCTAAAGAAAGTAAATAACACCTGCAGACCAATGTCATTGTTTATTCAACCTTTTTACACAACGTTCAAATCTAAATGTGAGCATTGTAAATTCGGATTATTACCATAAATCAGCCAAAAACTTTGTGCTATGTTTTATATTTTACTAATCTCTTTTTTCTCTGAATGCCAAACTGTTCAATCAGTGAAAATGCGAGCTCGAAACAGAAAATCGGTGTAGTGATTGGAACACGTGAGTTCGATGTAGATTGTCACATTGCTCTGTTTGACCTTACACAGCGGGTCAATTTGGCGTGAAACGATCAATGTGATGGGAATTTGTCTACGGAAACTTCATCAGGAGATATTCTAGGACAGTTGACAGCAACACAATGATATGACATACTGTTAATCGCTTGGAAAACGCAGAACTACGGATTTCGCCTACCATTTTCCATATAAGCAGACGAACGCTTCGCCTACTGCCACGTCACTTCCGGTATCCCCTGCCCGTGACCTCTCAGCCTTGTTTTGGTTTGTCGCTGGACGGCGATGAGCAGACGCCTTGTTACGCAATGTTTACTTAGCTGTAGTTTCATTGAGAAACTGTGTATCGTTGCTGTTTTGGCCTAATATTTATGTTATATAGTTATTTGACCAATATCTTATGAAAAATATATTTAAAAAAGGTTATACAGCGGCTCTTTAACCAATTTTAATAGTAGGCCTATGCTCTTAATTGCAGTCAGTAACCTCTAAGGTTTTATTTTTATTCCTATATTGATATTTATGTGGGTTCTTTTCAAATATGAAAGATTGTGTATACAAGAAACAAAATACAGGAAGTTCTTGGAGATATTTGTCATTACAGATTGTCAGCTGTTAAATCGTAAATACGACCGAGCCTGACCCTGGTTGACAGCTTGACTAATGTACAACACGTGAAGCGGGGGAGGAAAGATAAAGATATAGCAACATGTTCCTGTGTCGACTTTCTATATTTAGTGATGGCATAAATAACACACCACTTTACGCTTTTTCTGAACGTTGATTAAAATTTCCTACTATATGTATCATTTGTAATAAATAAAATTGTATATGACTGAATTTCAATGTAGTTTAAGAAATCGGACAAATAGTATTTTTCACGTTGATTTAACCAAATATACCAACTAAATATAGTACAAAGAACTAAAACAATATATTTCTGTCGTTAGCGTAAAAAACAATTAACGTTATCATGTAAATTTTAAATTACTTTAAATTTTAACAATGCGATGATCCAAAAACATGCAAAACATTAAATGATTAATTAGATTTATATTTCCCCAAACTGCTTACGTTAAGGGTCTATCATATCATAACATTATTGCCCGTGCGATATTGTTCCGATGCGTTAAAAAAAAGGGCAGCACCTGTTTTGATGTCACGGATCGAACGGCATGCATTGACCCATCGGTTGTGTGGTTGTCTATCAAAATCGAACAGTGCGTTTTTAACGATGTGCAAGGAAAACAGATGTGTGTCCTCATCAACGATCGATGCTCAGTCATGGTATTTCTCTGATCGAATCGTTGTAGAGGGTCTTACCATTGCCCAAAGAAAATTGGTACAAATTATTGTATTTCCAAATTAAGAAAATAAAAATTGAAAAGAATTTAATCCCAATCTGTTTCATCAAGCCATCAATTCAAAAACTTTAACTACTGACGATCATTGGCATTTTACGATACTTAAAGAACAGATTGATAATAAACTTCATAGATTTTGTACGTAAGATTATCCTTTGTCAATGAAACTTATCATTTATGCCCAACAAACACCCAAATTACATGAAACAATATTGTACTTGTTTTAAAAAGGGATAAAGCAATCAAACTTTCGGGATGCAAGAAACGGTTGAGAAATATTTCATTAGTTTGCATACGTATAAGGAATGGGTTGAGATGTCTGTAGGTCCAGAATAGTATCTTTATAAAAGAGAATTGTAAAGACCCAAGAACTCCCCTTACATTTCCTTTCTAACCAAGTTCACAAAATCCATGAATAATAATGATTATCAATACTTAATTAACGTTAAGGAATAAGCGAATATTAAAATTTTTGACAATCAACTATCATTTATATTTTTTCTTATATTCTGGAGAAATCCATGAATGATATATAATGAACATTTTTTATATTGAATATGAATATATTCCGTCATTATCCACCTGATGAAGTATTACTCATACAAATTACAATTTATATATTTACAGTAGAGATAGGTAGATGAAGTGATATTAACTATAAGTATCGTTCTATTGAAAGTCTGTGACATAAAACTTATGACTCGTGTTGAAAACACCAATGGATGGTTTGCAATAACACCAATTACACTTATCAGCAAGCCAATCTTGAAATGTGTCATGATGACAAGTGTATGTATAAACCAGATGTAAGTTGGCGGACTACGTGCCGAGGGCATACAATGTGTCTTTTAGAACTGTCGAGTACGTTTATATCCTTGGTGAATTATTCAATAACTTTAAGCCTTCTAAGTTAGTTATTTTATCATTATTTTCAAAACTGCAGTCAAACTTATTCGACTTGTAGTCTGAAACTGAAAGTTTGAAGTTAGTTGCAACAGGGTCCCTAAAACTTTGCAAAGATACAATATAAATAATATCATGTCACAAACATTGCCATAATAGAACACATCTTTCCGATGATTGAATTCCCACGTATCGATCTCTCCTTTGGTACTGTGATATAGGTTGCTACTTCTGTAAGTTCATTCTATATAACTGGCATACATTGCTCTGAGAGAAAAAACACTTTCTGTGCAAGCAAATATTGAAACGTTCTCGATATTTATTTCAACTTCAAACATAATCTTCTTCTAACGGCAATGAACAAAAAAATTATTGAAGAGATGGGAGAGTTTCTCTGCACCATCAAAGATAACTACAGTAGAACACGGATATAGCAAACTCGGATACAGCAAACTCGGATATAGCGAACAATCAGATATAGTAAACTAAATTCTTTGGTCTCTTGGAGTTCGTTATATCCGTGTTCTATACTGTATGAATGTATTTGGTTGCATCATAACTTGTGAAATTCAGTTAACGTTTTACGTCATTTTAGGAAACTTGCTGTAATCAGTGTCGTTTGTAATATATATTATTGCTGATACAACTTTATGATTGACGTTCCATTCAATATTCCATACAAGGCTATTTCCTAACAAACAAGTTATATTGGTTTTTATAAAATTGTAATGTGATTGTTAATCAGGTTTGTAGTACGTTGCTCTTCCTGTTAAACAATTCGAATTCGAACTAAATAACACTCTTACACATATAATTAACATAATTCAAAACCCTGCTAAGATATCAACAACTGTTAATATCATAATTCATTTTTATCTAGACCAAAATGAAAACAATTACTAATTGAATTATTGTCCGGTGCACGTTCTATAAGTAAAGGGTGAGCTCAATATACAGTCTAAAACTACCCGACAGTGTGTCAGTGGTGAAAGAGAAAAATAAATCACCAGTTCAATATGTATTATCCCAAACTTCTTTCGGAAGTATTGAACCTATAATTTTTACAATTTGTTTAATTAGAAGGTCCCTCTGATAATGTATGTAACATAATAGGACAAGTAAATACATAAATAGTTTGCAAAAAGGATATCTCGCATTCCTTATAGTTGTTTGTTGTGATGGACACTGTTGTGAGGTATATATCTGACGGAGTTCTGTATAAGAAAGACTTAAAAATGCTGAATTACATAAAGGGCAGAACGGGGTTTCTATCGATAGAAATTTGTTTCCCTTAAATAACTATTAGTAACGAAGCGATAGGTATCTATCGAACATTACGTTTTATTGAACAATATATTATAAGGGTTCATTTTGACAGAATCGGTTGAATATGAGTATTAATAAGTTTATGATATATAATTTAAAACATGTTTCTTAACTTACAGTGATCTGCTTAAACTTATATAAGAGGTGTTTTTTAATGATGGGCGCATTTATTCATCTTTGTGAAAACAAAATCAAAATTAAGAATAAGTATTGATATATTCAACTTAAAGGGTTGTAGGCATTTAAGGATCTCATCAACTGGCAATGTTAAAAACTAGGCTTCAGCTCAACTTTTTTTTTTTAGTGAAGCCCTCCAGGACAGGTCGTTTATTTTGTAGATCGATTATAGTGTCAGGAGGTAAAATTTAACATTTCAAATTTCATGTCAGATTAACATTAACATATCTCTGCTACAGATCATGTTATTTTGATGCAAGGCATTCCTCTTGAAGTGATACATAGGGAATATTATAAGCAATAAAGAATTATCTTCTTTTATCTTATATTTGTACAGTATTAATAAACTATAAACTATAATGTGATATATATAAATTTAGAACATCGACTGCATGGAGTTATCTACGTGAGGTAGGCCGGCACTATTATGATTTTAGTTTTACCTTTCACATTTCATTGATTCAATTAGATAGATTTTTTGCAATATTCTTTAATTTGTAACAAAGTAAGAAATGGTTCTTTAAAAGAATGCTCTGATTTTCAATGCGAGCTCGTGTATACGAGCCTCCTTTAATTGTTCACTGATTGAAATAATTTCACAGAATGGCAACTGTCATTCATCAACAGAACAGATTATCTGATAATTGCGAAGATCTGCCAATTTTCGACAACCGTTTAATTTTAAATGCTAATAACGACACAATATGTACCTGCAGAACCTTTTTCAATTATTTTCCATATTTCGTGATACATGTTTAAAAAACTTTAGGCACAAACGGCACATATGAACAAATCCATAAATCCACATTTGAAGACATTTGATGCTGATGAATGCGTTATTTTAGCAAAACAGGCCTTTTCAATGATTCTATTTTGCAACCATTTTAAATCTGTGCATCTGGAATATTTATTTGCAAAGACAGACAAAAATGTTTCAATCATTGTCAGCAAATTTCATTTGTAGGTTTCTTCCCATTTTAAAAAGCTTAGAGGACAAACGAATTTTGAGTCAATGAGAAAGGCATATAATCCTTTACCCTTAAGTATGGTGTTCATTTGTCATACATATATGTATACTCAAAGGGTATATTGGACCAAACAGTTTTCTGTTAAATTGGATAATGTTTAGAAATCGGCTATATGTCAATATGGCTCTTTCACTGATTCATACGTCAGAAAATACGTCTTATTATAGCAGATAATTTACAAAAACAACACCTTCTTCATACCAATCAAAATTATTAAAATATTGTCATTGTGTCACAATGATTGTGAGAGTATGTCGTATTCATTAGAAATCGCCATTTTGCTTATTGATATGAAGTGTGGCAATTGTAGGAGTATGTCCCTCCAAAATGAATTTAATAGAGAGGGAATAACTATATTATTCTGAATGAAGCCGCTATCTGTTATTAGGAGAGGAGTATTTATGTTTAAACAGTTTTGTCGATTTAAGGTCATTACCACTGATCCATTTTAGTTTTTGTGAGGAACTGATAATCTTTCTCATATTTGGATCTTGTATATCACATGTTCTGGGTTCAGCCGTATAGCAGCTCTTTCACTCTTATCTGGTTGATTTTTCTATATGAAGTTAAAACATTTCTTCTGTAGGCTTCCAATGACATTTTTTTCGGGTTCTGTAAGGACGAAAAGAGATGTTGAAGTTTTGGTAGTAGGAGCGATTTAAGCACAGTATATCTGCCATATAGGGTCAATGTTCAAGCTGACCAATTATTAATTTGCCTGTCAATATGCGAGAGCTTTTCGTTGTAGTTGATCTTTTGTTAGTCAATATCAAACTTATGCCTAAGAGAGAAATATGTTTGTGACCAGTCAATATTCTTTTCTTGACACATCTTGTATCCGTATCTTTTTTGAACCAATCTAAATAAGTTTTGTTTTATCAACGTTGACTTTCAGTCCTGCGAAGCGGGCGAAAAATTCTAATATATTTCAGTAAAGCTGCGTAGAGGATTTTTTTGATTGGGGGGATGATGGAGGTAAGGATGGTTGATGGAGGTGTGGATGGTTGATGGAGGTAAGGATGGTTGATGGAGGTAAGGATGGTTGATGGAGGTGTGGATGGTTGATGGAGGTAAGGATGGTTGATGGAGGTGTGGATGGTTGATGGAGGTAAGGATGGTTGATGGAGGTAAGGATGGATGATGGAGGGATGGTTGGATGTTTACAGCTGCTGAACAAAAGTGTGTTATATCACATGCATTTTTTTAGCAAATGTCATATAATTTGGTATTCTCTTAGGTTCGACGTGAAGAACCACCTTACTGCCATAGTGAATCATGTGCGAGTACATGAAGGAAAAATCGTAATTCATTCACAAACAATAATATGAACTCATTTGCATATTAGAACGCATCGATTTATAAAACCCAGGGACGAAATGAAAACCCCATTTTCATTTAATTTTGTTTAAAATTTTAATTTCAGAATTATTAAACATATCATATATTACATTTTGATGCAGTAATTTGAAAATCTTATTCTAAAATGTTGACTCCCCATGCCTCTTTGGGGTATGGCATGGGTATGATCTTCATAATTCCACAGCTACGTACCGTGTAAATATGAACCCTTAACATGTTGATTCACAAGTACCCTCTGAAAAGTTTTCTTTAAAATTTCCCCGCTTTACAAAAATACAAAAATTATGATATAAAAAAGGAATTACGCGCATTCTTACAAACTTTTTTTCAGCAGTTGTACATACGAGTAGTAAATATTGACAACTTGAAATGTGATGTTTGTCTTCAATAAAAATCATTCTTATTACTGTCTTTTAGGTTGAAAGGTTTTTCTCATCTTTAGGTACGAAATAGTCTATCAAACGACTTCTTCAATTCGTTTTATGAATGAATGACATATCATCACATGTTATGAAAACTGATTGGCAATATCAACTAAACCTAAAGAATAGTCGAAAAAGAGAAAGGCAACCTTGAATTCCTAACATCACACCCTATAATACGCTCGGTCGAGAACAATCTAAATAAATTTTGATCAACAGGTTTTATATTAGGCCACAAAAGTGTGACAAAATAAAAAATCTGTTGATCTAAATTTATTTAGATTGGGTCGAGAAATGAAGGGAAGGCACTACGGAGGGCTCACGTCCAAATTATGATGCCTATGACATATTAAAAGTAGATGCAATTCTAAATGTCTAACATTATCGATGATTGACATGTCAATTAACTAGTTTTTCAATCTTGTATCTCAACATCATATGACATATATCGGTTTTGATCTTCAAAATTGGGATACGGCAAGTGCTGTACATGCATAACGATACATTCTTTTACCGATTTATGTCTTAAAACGGATCAACGCAGTAATAATATACCAATATCATTGGAAATGCAAACGTCATTTGTTATTAATTATATTAATTAAAAATCTGTACAATCACATTGTTAATCACATTTTCAAAACTTCTGCTCAATCACTAGGTGTAAGGTGTACGCAAGGTCGTTCGTTGTTACTGATCAGTCACTTGACTAGTGGAGCTGCTATCTTCAACATCCATGTCCCATTTCTTTCGGTTGCATACCTAGCTATTCGTCGAATTCCATTCGACGGATCGGTACTGTGATCTTAGTTGTTAATTGGCTTACATAAAATTTGAACTTTTCAAAATAAGGAAAAAGGGGTGTTTGGACTCTCGTTCATTTTATTTTGATCACTTGAAGTTAGCATTGTGCGAACATATCATCTTCATTTCGATGTTGTATTTAATGAGTAAATATATAATTTGTTTTTCTTGTTGGAACTAAATTAACAAAGACATTTTTTAAACCATTAACTTCACTTTTGCCGATCTTCAGATAAAGTACTCCTTGAAAAAAATATAGAATAATATTGTTGCGTTACATAAGTCTTATCGGCCATTTTGGATGATAACAATCATGAATAAGAATAAGATTTGACGTCACAGGCAGCTTTGATGTTTCGATGACATAATTGACTAGCTCTTTCACTTGTATCAATGACAGTGTGCAGCTAATCCTGCGATTGAATCATTAGCAAAATTCACATAGACTTTTATGTTAATTAACTGTTGCAAATTTTGTTTCCTTAATTGAGAAAAAATTATACTTTTATAACATACAAGCCCTCAGCTATGCTTATGTAATTATATGTCATCTTTATGTGGATTAGTTCTTGAGTGACAACTGATTGAGTGATACATACACAACTTTATATGGCCTGTTCCATTGACCGCCATGTTGAAAGTGGGAAGTTTGTTATATATTTTGCTGTTTATGTGTTGTTAAATAGCTGCAATATTCGTAGGTGAAATGATAACTTATTTTATAAATAACCTTCGGCTTCGTTTCGATTTCTCACTTTTGTCCAGGCACTGTACATTGAAACAATACATTCGTGTGTTTTGGCATAATTGCTCATCTTTAGCCTAGGTGATCAAAATACAGACCCGTACCAGTTATATTCGGACAGTGACGTTATTTCCATAGACTTGCATTTTAAATTGGTGTAGCATAAATAATTTTCACTCATTTAATTTCCGTCGGATTCTGTTCATTGTTTGCACATTTGTAACGAATCATCTCAGCTACAACATCATAATTTCTGTTTAATTTTCAGTCGATTATCTATTGAATGACAGTAATTCAATCAAATTATGTACATAATTGTGAACAAGTTTATATTGGCGATCTATGGGACAGGTGCCTTATTTTGTACAAAAATCGGTAAATTTGTACTATTGCTTAAATAGTGATAAAACAGGAATACACAGTTTTATAAACATCTAATACATGCGTGGATGGCTAACTTTCTTTAAACGAAGACCCTTTATTCGTAAGTATCAATTTCTTATGAATTAAATTGCCTTGATGCCTCGACGGTTAGTATTCTGCCCCGTAAAATATCCATACGCAAGTGAATATTACTAAACTGCATAAAGTACTAAGGTAAAGATGTGCCTGGATTGTTTTAGAGTTTTTTAAACTCCAAATACCATATAAGGTAAAGTTTTTAGAGAAAACTCCAGGCAACAATATTTGTGTTACACATTCTAAAACATTGTCTTGCCATTTGAAACATTCAATTGAAACATAGACAAGCCCTACTTTCCTCTAAAGAGTATATACAAATAATAAATACAAATGTGACTTTCTCCGTCTGTTATTATTTTTAGTATCGTCAAGTCATCTGTTTTCAGTCATCATGTGTTTTCGGTCAGTCATTTTGACTCCCTTTTGTGTACATATCTAAAGGGATATTAAAGTACCTTGTGGATAATTTGAAGCAGAGGGTTCATATGTACATCTAGGAATAGTCTTTTAAAATATAATTTGCTTAAGAAATATCTTTTATGGTAAAAACATAAAAAAAACATCACATTTTAAAGCAAATTTCCATAGGGAAAGAAAGTCTTTTTATTTTCAAACCTTGCTCTAATAACTGTCCACCTAATTTCCTTGTAATTCTTTACATAATGAGATGTCACTTGCCATTTTAAGAAAAAATATATTCATTGTTTTCAGTGTTATTTCTTATCAAATTTGTTTTCAAAACATTAAACGTTATCTCAGTGGTTTTGAATGAATTTCCTATAGTGCACAATATATTTTTTTTAAATATGGATAAACTCCAGGAGATGCCTTTATGAAAGCATCTTAAACTATCAGAAGTGATATTCCTGTCGGAGAAATAGTTAGGTCACCCCCAAAAACCAATGTTCCATGTTTTTCGACTTTTCATTATGAAATATGATGAATCAAAGTTATTTTTATTTAGAATAATATTTACTTTAAAAATATCAATTTAATAGATTTAGTCAGACTTATGTCAACTTTCTGTGTCATTATGGAACATAAACTTCGAAAAACCGTCCTGCATATTCTAAATAACAGAGGTTCAAGAAAGTGACTGAAAACACATGACACTACTTCCAAAGTCAGGATTTTTTCAAAGTTATGTTAACAGCATTCTATGTTGTACAAATGTTAAATATAATTGGTTTTAATAAATTTTCTATAAGATAATATGGCAATAAATGATTAAGAGTAATTTCTCATCAATATATGTGGTAATTTTTCAAATACAGGTCTTTATTCCTTATCTGACTGAAAACCCATTACACAAGGATACGTAATAGTTTCCTCACTCTTTCACCTTGTTTAGTAAATGATTAAATATCATTCACTATTAGTCATTAAAACCTGTGGTCACCCTCCTCAATTGTGTAGCCCATCCTGTGTTGTTTCATTTTATCAATAGGTAAGTGTAAATCTTGTCATGCGAACGCAATTGCAGACGTGAGTAATTTTACACAAGGAGTGAATCTATATCCAGTAAGGGGATGGTTGAAATGCAATACATTTTCAAATTTGCATTGTGCGTAAAAAAGACATGCGCACCACGTTGCAAAAGTACTTACATCTAATATATCAGTGTTTACCAAAATAAATATTTGTCAGTAAGGTAACGGATTTGTCTTTAAGAGAACTGTGGTTAATAAAAACTTAGATATCATTATGTGAATAATAATAGTTTTTGATGTACTTAATTCTTGAGGTGTGTAAAGCTGGACACTCACACTCGAGATGATATCGGTCTTCATTCACATTCAAACTGCACATTTTATGGATTGAAAGTGTTTTTTGATCCAATCTATATACCTATCCCTACTAGCAAGTCATGAGATTAAATTCTATATGTCCGAACACTGTTGTGTATACATTGCTGAAACAACGTCTGAAATAAAACATTTATTTGAATCGGACTGCTTAGTCTCCCAATCTCAACAACACCTTTACGTTATTATAACCGAGGCTTGCCGAAGTTGTATGGCTTCACACATCATGAAACACATTATCATCAGAAACAAATTAAGAACACAACACATCATAATAAAATATTAATGCAGTATATGGGACGCTCTATTATGATATGTGGGTTCGATTGTCTAATATCTAATGCCGTTAAAGGCGTCAATCATACATGAATATTATTGTTGTAATCGTTCAGCGTTTTGGAGTTTTTGTTTTTGTACAACCCATTGTCATCAATGTATAATACTTATATATATGTCTCGACATTTATTTTAGTTATGGAAACCGAATACCTATCCTAAACTAATTAAGTACATTATGTAATATTTCTCAGCAAAAAGCGACTGTGTGTCAACATATCTTCCATTGCGGCAGAAATTGAATGGGTGAATAACAAAATTAAAAGTATTATCATTTACCTTTCTATAAATGGATGTAATTTACCTCTTGGCCAAATATAACAATGACTTCCTGTATTGATAATTTTATAAGTATATCTATTTTGTGACTTTTAGCTATATTTTACGCATAGTCTTTTCAGATGGCCGTTTCTGGATATAACTGATTAACTTTTAGCCTCACGCGTGCACCCTTCTACATGCAGTTACTTAAAAACACATAATATATACTATGTATATATCATTTGATATTAAAGATAAAGCCACATCTGTTATTTCTCCTTGCAAACAATGATATTTTAATGGGTATTTTTTCTTATTTAAAATCGTATATATAAGGTAAGAAGAGTCGCATCAACCATGGATGCCTCAGGGGGATATACGGGAATGTAACAGTGTTCTTATCTTATGTTGAACATGACTCGTGTGTCACTTCAGAAAACCAGATTTCCCACAATGATATCGAAATACTTTTGAGAAGACAGCTGTGTGAAAGAATAGTAGGGCAGAAAGTTTTCCTTTTACTACAAATTCTTATACAAAGGTTCAGTACGTAGGCTACCGCATTAAAAATACATTGATTTTTTTCTTCTACATACATAACAAAACCCTGACATTTTCAATTGGTCTTTAATATTTAGGAAAGTGTCTTGATATCAATCTAGTCCCTATACTTGAATAAATATTCTGAAAAGTAAATGTATATAGGCTATAGGCCTACTATGGGCCTATCTTTTAGGTCTTGTTAATGATTATTTGTGTCGACATACGGCGAATTCCTATACGCCTAAGAATGAAGAAGGAAATGCAGTGAGAAAAAAAGTGAGAAAAAGTGAGAAAAAACCCTCAAAAAGCCTGATACGTTGAAAATCTTACATAACTCATTACTCAATATGTACGCCTCAAACATTTTCGGTTGGCGAGCCGCATTGGACAGCATATAGATTTATATGTACTTTTAAAATACAGTTACATTCCGATCTGCGATCATGCCAGTGTAAATGAATTAATTGAACAGTTTAATGTGATCAATAAAGGAGATGTTTTACACCATATTAAACAATTTAATCTGTGTCATAAATGATTAATCAAATGAAGGAATGTCTCATGACCCTTTAATATAGTGGTAATGTTATCGGGGACACTCATGATCAATTAAGTCACATATAATAGACGAATAAACATAATACTGAGGCATCTACAGGGGGATTTTTGTTTAAAATTTAGGCTTATACTTATATTTTCTCACATTTTTTGTGATTTGAAATGTTCAGTTTTGTTGGCATTTTATAACAGTTTTCTGTGTGTGCCTTAATTGTAAAACAACCTTTTGTGTATAAAAATTGTCCGACTGTTTTTTTTAGAGTAGAGAGTTTGATAGAAAGCAATGAGAAAAGTGTAATGAAGCGTTACATTTGCTGCAAAAAAAGACAAAAAACTACAAAGTTGTAAGCTTCCTAATTTCCTGTTTATTATGATATAGGAATAGATAGCGAAAGTATATATATCTTCATTTTATTAGCAGAACTTATTTTAAAACAATGATCTCACAATTCGGAAGCAACATAACATAACTATTATTACATCTTTATTCGTCAACAATTTGCAAATTTATTAACACAGGCCTACTGTAAAAACTAGCAAGGAAAAATGGCTGTCCCGTAAAAGTGAGGCAAGGAAATTTTATCAAATAAAGTTTTGCAATCTATCGAGTGTTTAACATCAGCTCAGCTACCACCCTTATAATTTACCAAAATTAGCAAAGATATCCAGCTAATTCAACTTGTTGGACCATTTGTTTCATGTATTACGGTATCGCTCTTTCAAAACATTAACGCCTGTCAATCATCTAGCTAGTCATGAATATTCATGCCGGCCTAGCTCGTTACATGCCCTAGACCGGCCTAGCTGCTTACAATCTAACATCAACCTCTCTAAGAGGCGTCACATGATCACGTGAGTGCTGTCCTTCAGTCGGTAAATTCGTAACCAAAAGGAATTTCGTATCCGCTACAAAAATGTATCACAGAGATAGTACCCAGAAATGAAGCTCACGGTTACCCTTTGCAGGGTATACAATTGTCGCTAAAAAGTCTTTAAACGAGTTTTCAGGCAATATATGTGAATTTTCTTGAAAAAGTCTCGTTTGGTACGAGATCGATGTCCTAAAAAAGTAACGAACTTGACGTAAATGAAGTATTTTACGTACGCTTTCTTACCGACAATAGGGCAGGTAACTCTAAATTTAATGGTCAACAATGGAGAGAGATGTGAGTGAGAAAGTGTTGTCGGATGTACATGTGTTTACTCCATATGATATTGTTGACACTTACAAAAATGGAGTGGTTTGTGGTAATTATGTTTAGTTCATATCTGCTTTATAAAAAGTTACATGATTTGATGCCGCCTCGCTAACAGATATACCCAAGATATACCCAACACATTATTTACATATGGGAATAGCTTGTTTACTATGTTTTTAACTTGTTGCATTACTGATAACATTTCAGTTTGAGGGTGGAACTGTGGCTTTTAAAATCATAATTAATCAAGCATATTAATTGTTTCCTTTTGATACATGTGTCATCTAAGCAAGAAGAACATGATTTAAAAAATTATTTATTAAAATTAATTAAAATACAAAGTTTAGAAAATATGTAGGATTCTTTTTGAATGGAAATAAAATTATAATTAACGATTTATGCTTTCATGATCATTTACAATTATTTTTATACTAAATATGAAATGGGTACTGTATAAGATCTAATGCAAAAGAAGTATGAAGCAGGAACAAACCCTCTCATTCATTTCTCAGTTCAAATTTACCTATATCTCTTGATTGGGTGCTACACTCAATGATATGGTGTTTCATTCACTTCTGCTTATTTAAAAAATTAGACTTAGACTCCATTATGAGTGACCCTAAACAGCCAAGAATATTTTCTAATCATTTATTTTCAAACATAATACATTTAACTCTATATTTGTTTTACAGAAATTTAATTTACTTGTGTTCCAGTTAGCCGATTTCCATTCAGTTTATCATCCAATGACACCGTGACCACATCTGCCGAAGGATATAAAGTCGGTGAGGATCATTACCTGGTTATGATTTTAATAATGTTCTTACTATCAAAATGCAAGAAAAGTTGTAAGTTGTTGGCCCCTTGAAGCACATAGAACTTTGATATTTATTACCCTTCAGCAGTTCACAAAGTATAATTGGAACTGTTTTAAGATTGTTTTGGATTTAATCACTTGCTTTATCACATAGAGATGTCATGTTGTGGTTTTTGCCATAAAGAAGTTATTAACCTACAGCAGTTATATTTCCTTGCCTGGTATTAAAGCAAGAAGAAAGCTACTTTTGATATCAATAACTTTTGTAAAGTCTCTAGTAAATCTTTAGGTAGAAGAACTATTCGATCTGATATAGTGTTAATTTTCTTATTTCATTAGATAATGATAGTTCAGAAGAAAACGAAGATATCATGTATGATGAAGATGGAGATCTGGTGGTTCACAGGACACTTCCTACAGAGGACAAGATAGTACTCACTATAGGTACTTTAAAATTTATCTGAATTTCAGTATTTTTAGAAAATCCTTGTTTCTATCAAATCTATAAAATGACCTAATACTTGAGTGAAGTTGGTTTTATAATGTATTTCCATATTATTTATGAATGTAAGCTTTGAAACATCTCACCAAATTATTAAAGCATAACTATCATAGAATATTTTATGCTTTTTCCCCCCTGAGCATTTATAAATCATTTTGAATAGATATATATATGAGCATCAACCCTGAAGAGTAGTTGTTACAAGTGCAAATTAGGGAGAGGGTGCTTATTGCATTTGCCACAGTAAATGATATGTTATAGTTTTCAGAACATGTGATGGAGACAAAGCTACAAGATGTTGGATTACAGGTACGGTATTGCTTCAATTACAAATTAAATGAGTTGACTAAAAAACACTGTTATCTGTATGTTAATGGTACATCATAAGCTAAGTTCCTTATGTCATATTTTCCCGTGCAACCTCTGTCAAAAGTTGATCAGTTTCTTTAGAATACTGATAATCATTGGGCACCACAGAAGTTTTGTTCTTTCAAAAATACTCAGTGAAAAAAAGTTGTTCTCACTACTCAAAACTGATATATTGTATAAGAGTATGTATATTCCACCAAAAGAAATTTGACAGCCAATTGTATGTATATTGGTCATGTTATTTTCAGGTTTGGCAGGGTTGTCTGCTCCTGTGTGACCTTGTTCTTCACCTTCGGAGCAAGTTCAAGGACGCAAAGGTGCTTGACCTTGGAGCAGGGGTCGGTCTCACCAGTGTAGTGTCTGGACTCTTTGCTCACTCAGTCATTGTCACAGGTGGGTTATACTGACTCACAAATATGTTTGAACTGTAATCAAATTTATGTTTTGATCTAAAATGACAGTCTTTTATACAGTGTCTTCATGCATGATTTAATATGGATGAAAAGGTATTTAAGTCTTCAACTGGAATAATGAAAAGTAAAATGAATTGACCAAATGAAATATAACTGGCTCTAGAAACCTCCCCTGCAAGTCATAACTTATGCCACTCACTTCTTCTTTAAGCCTTGCTGCATCTCTTCTGTTTTTGTATGGTATCTCATTAGCATACTGCATCTAAACTTGATTTTTTCCTGAGGTTACTGGTAATCTCTTTGAGGGTGCTGCAATAAAACCAGCAAGGCTTTGATTAGCCAGTGAGTAATACTTTGCAGGGGAAGTTCGGCTTTGGAAGGCTATAAACAATATTGATCTGAAAGAGTTCTTTGAGTCACATATATGCAATGACTTTATCACTGGTGTCATTTGATTGAGAAGTACTGTCTGTTGCTGAAAAGATTTATTGCTTCAGTGACAATATGAAGGTATAAAGATGCAATTTTGATTGAAAAATGACAATGATACATAATTTTAAAACAATTGTATCGTATTTGGATTTCAGCTTCTGCACATAGGTAAAGCATCGTTTGAAAATAAGTGTTTATATTAATATTGTCATTTATGAGATGATTTATGGAAATATTTAGCATTTTTTTGCATCACCAAAGCCAATTAACAGTATGTCATGAGTGACTTTTAAACTTTCAACAAATATTAAACATTTTCATTACTTTTTTTATTTTAGATGTTGGTGATTCAGTTCTTGAAATGGCAGAAAGAAATATCAACATCAACAAGCCCATACTAGGTGATAATTGTTGTTTCAATGTGAAGGAACTGGATTGGTGTCGTCCATTTTCTTCAAGTGATGGAAATTCAAAGTACCGTAATTTCTCTATTAATTCGACCCTCAAAATTTCAAAACATTTTCAGATCACGTCCATGGTCGAATTATTTCTCACAAATGTTTGTTTGTTCGGTAGGATCGTCGAAATATTAGATGGGATTTACATAAATACCTTTCTCCTGCGATTAGATGTTGTCCCATAACTAAAACTAGAAGCACGTGTTGATTTTCATCCAAAGTATTATTCCTTGTTTGTTCTGTCTCACGATTTAATTTTCCAAATGGTGACTATTTACGTATGGTTATAATAATACCAATTGAAATATTGAAAAAAAAGAACAGGTCCACCTAAAAATACTTCGATAAAATTAGAAGTTTGCAAGAAATTTACTCGATACAAGAAGCCATGTTTTAGCTGTACTCCTTGCACAGAATATAGAACCCGCTTCAAAGCCTTCGGTGATTTCATGTCGGAAAAAAATGATGCTTTAAATTTTGATATAAATTTCATTATTGATTCAGGGGCCCATCCTGTATATCGAGGGACCATCTTAATGTTAATCTAAACCGAGTAAATTCAGATACGTTTTAAAATAAATGATGACAACACTCAAAATAAATATCAAAATAAAATTCCAGACGTTCTTCTGTCGGTAAAATTCAAGTCAAGTTTAGATTTCAAGCCTAAAAATATTAAAATGTAAAAACATGTGTTTTTGACTATTTTAGGAGGCATCAAGAATGCCACTGGTGTCACAGGAAATTGAGAATAAACAAATATAATTTTAAAACAATCAATAATCAACTATACCTTCGTTATCTAATCTTTAATCTGAATGATCATTTGGTAAGAGATCATGTGACGCCATGACCTATCTGCATAACACGTTCTGATTGGATAAGACACACGGATTTCCCCATAAGGGCCAATAATATTACCTGTTTCATTGTTATTCTAAGACACGATGGAACCACGCAATGCATCGGACGATTTCTCGCTGTGAGAAATGATTTTATTATTGATTTAGATCTATGATCTGCTTACAGACTGTAAATGCACATTTATCTGGTCACATTGATATTTTGGGCTTTTATGTGACCATACTTTTGTTACACTTGTTTAATACTACATCGAACCAAGAAAGACTATGATTTGAACTGCAAATAAATATTTACTGAAGTAGCTGGACATTTCTTTGTTTTTTTCCCCATTTTGTTGAATGTTGGCTATTTTTTCATCCTTAATATACCTAAATATTTTAATATCGTGATGAATTAATTGGTTTTATTATAACAATATTTTTGTTTGTACCAAGGAGATCGTCGGCTTAGCTTTGATATCAATTTCATTATCCATTTGGGGCTCGCAGTGTTTGAGCTGTGCCCTTAACCTGTATACAAGTGTAAACATAATTGTAAAAATACGACTGATAGCTTACTTGAAAATTTTCAACGTAAATAATTTGTGAGTGGTAAGGAATAATATTGACATTGACGCTATTAGTATAGTTATGTTTTCATTCCGAGATGTGAGTGAAGCGCGATCGTCAAGACACAATCCAAACTAGGCACAAGTTTACATCGACAAGAATTATTCAAGTCAGAGCTTTTTACAGTTACATTAATATAAACAGCATATGAAATTTAACCTAAATATCATTAGTATTTCAAGAGAGAAATATAAACTTCCTACAAAGGCGGTTATCATTAGAGTCGGACACCAAAAGATAAGCCTTTGTCAGTCAAGACGAATGCCTGAAAGTTTCTCGCCGTGATGTTCAAGATAAATATTTCATTTCAACAGATGGGAGATATGGAATCAATCAACCAAATGAAATAAAAGATTTAGTTTTTTTTTTACAACTATTCTACTTAAAATAGTTTTGTATACCATTTAATTATGTGGGTTTCAAAGTTTACGTTTACAAGACAAAATAAATATTATTTGTAGCACAGTTTGGACGAGTCCACCATTATAAGGGCACAGGGTGATGGATATCATGATAGGAAGATAGAATTTATACTTCATGATAACCTAAAGAAAAATGTATTTGTTTTGCTGATACAGAATTCCTTATATATTTGATCATCTTTCTCTCATTGAATGTTTTGTTAATGTGGGATTATTAGGTCAAGTGTTTAGAAATTCATCATTGCAACCCCTGTAAAATATTGGTTTGGTCATTTGTAAACAAATATGGCGGGAAGTTAAGTAACCACGTGAGTGATTATCCACAGATGTGACAGATGTTACGATAATTTGTGAGGCATATTTCTTATATATGTTGCTGATTTTAATTGAGATTTGCTATGAAACCGAGTCACTCATGAAATAAAGTAGATATTTGATCTTGATTGAACAACAAAAGATCGATACGTTTCATGATTTTTTTTTTCAGTGACAATTTTATTCTTGATTTGTAAGTTGTATGGCTGAAATAGAATATATATACTGATAATTAAACTACTGTGGTCGATTTATTGGAACGTGAAAATGACCATTTGGGGCATGGTTGAAATGTTAGGGGTAATTTGAACTTTTTAACCTCAGATTAACGTACGTGGTCGAATTATCAGAGATGTCGAATTAATAGAGAAATTACGGTATTCATTAAGTAAAGAAGATTTGAAGTCAGTAAATGGATGTGACATCATGTTAGCTGCAGAAGGTAAGATAAATCTAAAATTGGTTTATTCTGTTGTGAACTATGCACTATATAGTTTAAAATTATAGTTTAAGGTTTCTTTACTGTAAAAATTTGAAATTATGTCTTAATGGGTATAGAAAAAGAATCATCTGTAATTACCCCTTCAGAATTTCTTTAAACAATCCAAAACTTTAGAATGACTTTCAATGTATTTTGGAATTTTGAAAAGTTTTCATTGCAATAAATGATTGTATATCAATCATAATTAATTGTAGAAAAAAGGATATTCGAATATTCTTACAGTTGAAAATAACTTTACTCTAAAACATGAGTTTTGTTTGACATCCAATATGATTATGACAATGCTTGTTTCAGTTGTGTATGATCCTGATCTCACCGAGGCTTTCTTCTCAACTATAAAGAGTATCATGAATAAACCTCCACAAAAAACTCTTTATATGAGCCTAGAACGAAGGTAAGCTGTGCTAAAAGTACAGTAGAACATGGATATAACGAACTCGGATATAGCGAACAATTGGATATTGTGAAAAAATGTTCAGGTCCCGTCCCTATATAATATCATTAAAATTATATGCGTATAACGAACACCGAATATAACGAACTAAATTCTTTGGTCCCTTGGAGCTCGTTATATCCGTGTTCTACTGTATAACATGATAAATTGTAAAAATGCTTACATGTAACATCTTTTTCAGGGAGGATGTTGGGAATAACTTTTTTATATCACATTTTTGGCTGTATGAAATGTCAGTTACCGGTAAATTGTTAAAAAAAAATCAGATCTATTTGTATAATAAATAGAAATGTGGTAAAAACAACCATTGATATCATGTAAGATGTGGCAAGTTCCTTTTGAGAATTTTCTCATATTTATTGACTTCAGAATGGTGTTTATGGTGGATGATTTGGATGTCGTGAGCCCAGCGTATGATCACTTCAGAGGGAAACTGTCGGAACTTGAATCAACATCGGACTGTGTAACATTCACATACAGACAGATACCATGTGACTTTCCTCAGTGTACAGTCTATGACAGACACAAGTACTTGGAATTGTGGGAGATTGTGTCTCAGTGGCCAGCTTGAAACCATGTGACCGACTAGGGAATACTTTGTGATCAGACAATTCGTACAATGCCCTTGTGTATGCATAGTGCATCCAGGAACTTTGGGAGGGGGTCAGGGGTCTTCTACCTGTTGAAATGGGTGTGGGGGTCAACCCTTTTAACTGCCAAATCCTCAAGGGGGTGTGGATTCCCTCGTGTAGATCAACTTCTGCTAGCTGCTTCGTTTATTACGCTGCTGCAAAAAATAGGCGAACAAGAAATTCATTGAGAGTGTTGCACTCATACTTATTATAGTGGTGCTTAGCACAAAGGTTTAAATATGCCAGTGTTGAAGTTTGACGTAAATCAATGCTTTGTCAGAAAAACGTCTTCAAATCAGAATATAACCTCAGATATTCATGGTAAAAATTCAGACTGTACCTTCATATCAACCAAGGTAGACTTTAGACGACTCATACCAAATAAGAGCTTCATGGCACAAAACACTTTTCAAATTACAGTGATATAGAAAGCATTTTTATCCCCCGCAACAACGAAGTTGCGGTGGGTATTAAAATGGGTACCGTCCGTCCGTCTGTTACACTTTGTGTCCGGCTCATAACTTTCCAACTAATCAACCATTTTAATTCAAATTCGTCATGGACATAAAAAAACATGTAATAATGTGTCATGAGAAACAATTTACTGAAAATCTACATAAAATATTAGGATTTTGGAGAAAAAGTGGTAAATTTTGTAAAAAATATGTTACAAGTCCCGTCCGGCTCACAACTTCTAAACTAATCATCACATATTGATAAAATTTGACATGAAGATACATAATCATATGAAGATGTGTCATTGAGATCAATTTTGAAAATATTTTTATAAAATTTTGCTTTTTTTGCAAAAAATTAAGACTCTGTTGGAAAACTGTTACAAGTCCTGTCTATCTCACAACTAAACTACGGTTATCATCACATTTTAATCAAATTTGTTATGGAGATACAAAATCATATGTTGATGTGTCATGAAGAACACTTTTGAAAATATGTTTGTTTAAATATGATCAAATTGATCTTGGAGATCCAAATACATAATACATAAATTCATTCGTTTGATTTTATTTTTGTCAGTTGACTCGAATTATGCCCACCAGTGAACATAAAATTGGTATGATTTAGTTTTTTAATTAGAATAGTTTCTTTCATAACCTGGAAAAATTGTGTTATTTTGTGCAAAAAAAAATAATCAGCAATATGATATGGAAAAACCTATACATATTGTGCAATTTGCGGGGGATATAGCTCGACCATGTCAGCTGCTTGTTTATAATTTGTTTAACCTCGATGCCATAAAGAGATGGTGCATCAAAATCAAGGTAATGTGAAGCCTTTGCTTGACAGTTATGTAGCAGGATGTGTTGAACACAAGCTTAACATGAGTAGTGTGATGGTGAGAACAGCAATCATTTGTCTTTTCACCTAAACTTTGTTGTTTCAACTGCATTGTAATCTTGACCAGCGTCGTGCTTCCAAATTTGATTTAATAATTCCAATAATGTGGATAATCATATTGCACCTTTTCCATGTCCTTGGATATGCTCAAAGTGCTCCACACATCATTACCCTGAAGGCTTTTTACTTTCACAGCTGCTACTTAGAGCTAGCCCAAGTTTGAATCAAAACAAAACAATTGTGGAGTTTCATATGAAATTTTAATGATAAAAATTTAAACAATGGTCCAAAAATCTGTACACTGTCTTGTAATGTGCAAAACAAACAGGGCATCCGCAGCAGTCACACAGTTGGTCACATGACCTGATCACATGACTAACATGTCACATGACCATCTTCAGTCACATGACCAATTTTTCAATGTGCAATGGAGGTACATAACAAAATCATGCATAATGAATCACTGTACAGATGAATACAAGGAAAGCACAATCATGATTTACACACAAAATATTTTAACAAATCTTACACACAAACAAGGTCTTATTGGCATCATTATGTCACTAGCAAAAATAATTGATCAATGGCTATAAGATTCCCTTTCCCCCCATATTTTTCTCTATAAATTTTAATCAATATTTAACCTTTTGTAAATTTAACAAAGATCATAAATCCTTTTGGTGTGTTAAGTTTAAAATCAGACAATATTCTTCTTACATATTACTTAAATGCTTTGGTTTACATATTAAGTCCTAATACTTGATTGGATACAACTTGACTTTCAAATACCATGCATTAGGTAAGCCTTGGGCCATCTATAGGGTTTTCATTATAATCTCTATGAAAAGTTTCCATAAAATTGTTCTTCTCTTATTAGTCAGGTAATGTCACTTAAAGTCCTTACTACTTTTTTTTTATCAAACTTTTTTAACCTCAGAAATTAATAAATCATTGTGTTGATAGATGACTTTGTAGAACAATTAAAACAAAATACAAAGAATTTTCATGTTGAATGATCATTAAAAATATTGCCAAAACGTTTCTGCTGCCTGAATCAGTATAAAATTGCTCATGATATAAGAAACCCACAAAAAGAAATAATTCCAGTGAAGCATTTGATCACTCACTCTCAATTTTTATAATTTAACCACTCAGAACAATTATTATACAAATATTAAAATGCTATGAACTGCCAAATGCATACAATGCATTGGGAAGTTCAATATCATGCATCAAATGAAACTTGCTGATAATGCAACCTTGCATTATTTGGGTGTTCTACATAGTGATTTGAAAAACATACTGCTTCAAAGACTGCAATGTTACATTACTTGCAAGTTCAATATCATGCATCATATATATATATAACCGACTGATAATCCATTCATGTTCACAACCTCCCTAGAAAATGGGAAAACAATATCTATTACAAGTATCTGTATACCTTTGTTCTATCAGAGATTGCTAAAATGATTCCTCCTATGTTTTGAAGGTTAAATTAAATGAGTGAATAATTGTCTAAAGCTACTTAGGCAATATTCTAGCCATTAGCAGCGAAATTAGATAAATGTAGTAGGCCTTGATCTAAGACAAATCTAGGTACCTCAAATATAGAATGAATGACTGAGCAAGAGTGTTACGCTGCTTGGGCAATATTTCAGCCATTAGCTGCGGCACCCAAATTGGTCAGAATTGTGCTTGTTCATATAGGAGTTGGTATTATTCTTATCACAGAACTAGCCATTCAGACGAGTGGATTTCTAAAACTAATAGTACAAATGCGATTCCAGCTAGTTCAAAACCTTGATTACAGTTGCCGATGTTTAATTCTTCTGAATCTTTGTCATTCTACACATAGCTCATATATTACCTAATATTTTATCAAACAACAGCAACGTGACGAGATTTGGGCTTTATCACCGCGTTCAAGAGTATTTCACTTATATCATGGCTGCTAATATTAATACAGAGGAGTTCTTTACTCAAGACAGTTGCTGAGCCTAACATGTTAACCACTGTGCTATACAGTCACATCAATGACAAGAAAAGAGGAAAAAACTTCCAACACTGACAAACCCAATACGCTTGTTCAATCATTTAACCAATCTCATCGCTTAATTTGAGAGCGAGAGTTAGCGCTTAACACCGCTTGGGCAAAATTTCAGCCATTAGCGGCGGGTTTAACAAGAGAAATTGTTTAACTTCCCAAGCGAGTTGTGTGTATCATATCAATGGATTATCAGTGATGAATATAAAATAGATGGCACATTTCTAAACACACATTTACAATTTGTCACTGATGTAATTGGAGTCCTATGAACTAATCACCAATATAATAATCATTTTCACAAGTATGTACAGAAGATTAGTTGAATGTAGGACCCGAGCTGCATATATATATGGGTGCCTTTTTGTACTGTTGCCATGACAATTAAAACAGGGACAGTCAACAACCTGATTGCATGAAAATCTGCTGCCAGAGCTTTTCAGGAAAATAATGCCATTTTTCAGCATTAACTGGCGGACAGTTTGGAATATGGCATCACTTTGATTGCCATGGTTACACTTTAACAAATGAGTGGTGGCAGTCAATAATAAAAGTTTTAAATGCCTCGTTCTTCAATGAATGTTTGGGTTATCAAATTTTAAACGAACTAATGTTGGCATGCAAATCCATAGCAAGGTCATGAGATTGTCATTCAACCAATATGACAAGTCTTGAAGTCTTCGCTGGAAATTGCTTTTATCAAGAACAGAGACATTTAAGACCTTTGATTGCAAACTGCAGGTGGTTACAGGTGCACTGGGTTGTAACCATGGCAATAGAGCTAACAAATTGATGATGCGTACAATGCAAATTCAATTTTGATTGAAGTTTACAGTACATATTGAAACATACGATATCTGAACTAGGCAATGATGATGGTATAAGTTATGAGTTAACAATCAGAAATGCATGATTGACTGTAAATTATCGATGATACGATGATCTTTGATACACTTGTGTATGATTGCATGAGTGACTTTAGCACACAGATGACAAGATTGGTTGGGAAGTGAGATGGACATGTTATGGTTGCATTGTCTAGATGATCAAAATGTGTAGAAGATTGAAATAATCATTACAGACTCAAAAGATGGAGATCCTAACTGATAAGTAATAGGTGTTCAAACCGTGATATAGACCTATATAGTTGATTGTATAAAGATATCTTGAAACACAGACACAGATGAACATAATTAGTGTTGACATGTTAGGCCGTTGCCATATTGACATTTTCCACTAGTTTTTCTTGACTATTCTAAAGTAGCTCTTATCCGGATTGATTTGGCTTAGAACCAAGAATAGAATATTCTGAAAGCCTTTGATATATGATGGTATCTTAAAATTGTAAAGTACATTGATGGGATTGTTACATGAATTGATGGTAGGTACATGTCACAATGGAGAGTTTGACCACAAAGGAACACAGTGGATCAGTGATAAAACATGGTACGTCACTGTACAAATTGCCGATGTTGGATGCTTGATGTTACATTATACAATGAAGACGACTGATACAGCCTAATACACTTCATGGTACAAAGATGGTACAAAATGAGATCTGAATCCAATATTTGGGATTCAAGGGTGTCTCTTAGGAATAAAAAAGTTGGCAAATGAAAGTATGAAAATCCCTGTTGTTGGTTGTACATAAATTAGGTTGCACTGTACAGATGGTAATCACATGTATTCCAGGATTCCTGAATATTCGGAATGATCGTGTTGATGTGGCACACAGGTTTTGAGGTATTTGCCATCGTTATTTACTTATCACAACTGATATCCAGCATATTTTAACTGGTATCCATGGTGATGGATAATGATTTGGTATCCATGGTGACAGGTGAAATCCATTGTAGTTGGATAATCGAGAGCATATCCATTCCAGATATCTTATCTGATATCCATTGTGATGAATAAAACATGTTGATTGGTATACTGGTATTAACTTTGATCAAAAGTTGATAACATATCCATGGTCATGTGAGAAGGAAACGGTATCCATGGCAACATCATTCCTGATATTTTTTGGCTACCTAAGCTTGACTTATCATTTGGAATTATTAAAACTACCGATAATGACAATGTTCAAAGAAAAAACTAAATGTCAGAAATTGTTGACTTTGGTCTCTTTAAATAGAAAAATATCACATAAATTGTTTCATCATAAAACCTCTGTTTCAATACAATTAAACTTACTGAAAACCTGAAGGAAAAAGTAAATAACCTTCAATTCAATCAAAAACTTTTTGTGTGAAATGGCTTAATATTGTCTAAAGAGATGAATAGTCAGAACACTTTAATCTTCCTGGCAGTAAAAGGAATCAACTAAAATAGTTTTAAATGCCTGATTGAACAAAAACGTCAGATATTGATGACATTGAGTAACTGGTCACACAGAGAACAGCTGTATTGTAACAGAGGTTTGTGGGAAGAGAATGGTTGAAATGGGGATGACTTAAATGGCAGGGAGATTGACTTAAGACTTCTACTGCCATCTGTAGTGTTCTTGTTAAAAACACTGATTAAGATTTTAACAAATACGTCACATGAATATGCAAATTGACATTATTTTTTAAACACACATTTAGAAACATCCTACCAAGCTAAAACAGATATTCTTCAGAATACAGCTAAGAAGATCACATAGCTGCCGAGTGTGTCAATGTGGCGTAACACTGAATGCAGTGACAGCTTGATATTGAGTCAATATGCAGTCTATACATATCCCTGAGTATATGTACATACGCAGCATTTCATACTCGTCCACAGTTCTAAGGTCTGGGTTTTTTCTTCATCACTCTCAATCGTCACATTTTCCTTGCAAGTAAATCATCTTCATGTTCATCAATTACTCTGGACAAATTGTGTTTGTACCTTGTGTCTTTAAATCTATCAAGATAGAGGAAATTGAAATTTCACCTTAGGCACAAGGAGCCAAAATGCAAGAGGGAAAATGGGGATCAACGTTATACAATAAAATAATCTGAATTGGTTCATCCTCATTGTATGTTTATCTACAACAATTGACATGTTATACCAGTGTTTGAAATAGCTGCCTACCCGCCAACCAATTCTTTATTAAGTTCAGATTGGACATGTTTGAGAAATGGTCAGCAAGCTAACCTGGCTTGTGTGATTATAGATCTATAGTGTCTACACTTACGGCTTGCCAAATGGTAAGCATTGCACTTCACATTTTATGAAAGATACAGATCATCTTTATCACTTTGTACTGAACTAAAGGGAATTGAAGAGATTTCCCAACGTATACCACTCAGTCACCAACTCAATCATGAATCAGATGCTTTGATATATTCTTAGATCGTAATCTTTTCCATAAATAATCAAGCAATAAATTGTACGAGTAACAGATTTTGACCTTTGTCAAATCATGACTGTTCAATCAAAATTAGCAGAACATGGGGAGATAATCCACAACTCTGATCATGTTATTGCCACTTAACACTTTTGCTTGAATCACGGCTTCAAATATAAACAGTTCAGACGACATGGCACTGAATAAACACAAATTATTTAACATATTCCAATCTATCCAAGAAAGTTACAAATTTCACAAACAGGTCACCAATAACCACCCAACATTTCAAAATGGCACAATCATTCCAATTTTTTTGCTTAAAGTAAGCTCTATCAGCTTCAATAATTGGAAAATATACACTAAAAGAACAAACCATTCATGGATTTCACTTAACTCTTTTCACTAGAATTATTTAGAATCAACAGTGAAAGTCACAAAATTATTTTACATCATTACAACCAGATATCTTGGGATTAATGTTTAAAATCACATAAATTTCAGTTAAATTCTGAGTTGCATAACTCACTTCAACGTTTCAAATTCTTCAGTTTTCTTGAAGTGGAAACTGAAACTAGTAGGGAGATCATTTACGATGTTGCTTCGGTTCTTCAAAATCAGATTCACTAAATCTTTCATCAGACCTCTTGATCAATGGGTGAGTTTCCACTTCAGAAGCCTTCAAATTTCTTAGTAGATAATTCCTGTTGGTGTATTTACAGAAAAATAATTCTAGAATTCCAAGAACAATATTTGTCTATGTCTATGACATTGTCTGTTCCCAAATTGAACAAATTGGTCTTCATTTGTAGTTTTCTTGAAAATCTCATAATTGATCAATCTTGAATTTCTTGCTTGATTTCTGTGACAGTATTCTTTTAATTAAATTGCAACAGCTTCAAATCATTAACGAGAAAACCTTGAAAATTAAAAAAATCATCTCCTCAGCGATAGTATCCAATTTAGTTGCTCTACACATTTGGAGCTTACCAGATCACAATTATGTTCTCCACAGTAATATTTACTTGAAGATGTTGTTCGTAACTCCTTGAAATTTCACATAACACAGTTGACCTATTCTGTGACTCATACCAAGTCAGTGTTCCTAAATCCTTTACACTTCTCGAAACACTGTTGACCTATTTTGTAACTCGTACCATGGTGTTCCTAAATCCATCAAACTTCACGAAACACTGTTGACCTATTTTGTAACTTGTACCATGGTGTTCCTAAATCCATTAAACTTCACGAAACACTGTTGACCTATTTTGTAACTCGTACCATGGTGTTCCTAAATCCATTAAACTTCACGAAACGCCGTTGACCTGTGCTGTGACGACCTTTGCGGTGACGGTGTTGTTTGACTTGAGGCCTTGCTTCACATATTCCAACTGGCCCATAACACTTTGCACTAGGTCTGGTTTGATCAGACTGAAGTCAAACAAGTTTACCATGTGGAGCATAAAGTTCCGGCACAAATTTTTCTCAACAACTGTCCGTCCTTGTTCCTCTATAAATGATCTGCAAGCCATTGGGAGTTGGCAGTCAGCGATGTATCTGAAAAACAATGAATAAGTGTTCTGTGAATTATGAAGAGAGGAATGGTTTGTACAACATATGTATCAATCTTATAAATGATATTCAAATCTGAGTGATTACCTTTTAACTCCTCGGAAACTAAGAAACCATTTTAACATATGCTGACAGGCCTTCTTAAAAGTTTATCAAAACTTCATTTTACAGATAAACCCTGAAAAAGTATATTGTGATGTTGATGTTGTATCCTTATAAGATATAGTGGGATGTATTGTCACCAGTGTTGTTCCTAGAGGGGGTCGTGGGGACATTTGCCCACATTTGGACATTTGGCTTGGTGTCCCTTAAAATATTGAGAGGTAGGATACTTTAACCATTACAAAGGTAATCAGCTGAACACCTAGAAACAACACTGGTCACAACTCTATAGAACAGGTCATCTTCATAAAGTTAATTCCCCTAGAAACTAAGACAAAAGATAAACTTGTGGAATAAAGACTTACTTGTGTTTAATGATATGCAGGTTCCATAGTTTCATCAGCTCCTTCTCTCCTTCATTGACATCAGTAAACTCATCAATCATCTATGGACAAAAATAAACATTTCAAAATATGACAGTTTTTATCATACATAGCCAAGTTAAGTGTCTTAAGGGACAGTCCTTTCAGGGTATATACTGTGCAAATTCAAGGGGGCATTTCAATTTTTACATAATGCCATTAGGACATGATTATAACATCCAAGTTCAAAAAGGTTACTTGGATTACAATATTGTTGATTTATATTCGACAACAAGATAAAGAAGTCAGTGAGCAAGTTATTGTTTTACACAGCTTGGTCATAAGAAGATAAAGAAGAGATTACAAGCTTGTTTCGTTTCCACAGAAATACCCCAATAGGACTGTCCCTTTAAAAAAACCTACTTGGAAGTGTCTAAAATTCATTTCCTAAAGCTAAAGATGTTATCTTGTCATTGAATGTCAATTTGTTATACCGTAATTTCTCTATTAATTCGACATCTCCAATAATTCTACCATATACTATTATTCTGATGTCACAAATTCAAATCACATCTAAAAATTCAACCAACTGCCAAGAGTTTATGTTCCTGTGATTCAACCACTGCTGAAAATAATGGTTTAATTTGCAAAAATAAAATTAACTAGATTAGTGTTTGCGGGACACCGCAAAAACAGAGCAGCCCCGAAACTTGGGGTTTCGCCTTACCCTGTTCCGCCTTCTACAAGCCTCAGCATATTGGGCATTTTCTTGTGACCTTGACCTTTGACACTCAAGGTCATGCAATCAATGAATACATTTCATTGAATATAACATTAATGTAACAAATTAAAGAGGTAAAAGTAAAAATAATCCATTTTCTCAATATTTGTTGACCTTGCTGTGACCTTGACCGTTGACACTTCATACCCAAAACCTTTCCAAAATTTTGTACTTCTCAAGAGATAATACATACAAAATTTAAACTTCATAGCACAAAAACTTTTCAAGTTATCGCGTTTACAAATAATTTTTAAGTGATTTTATAGCTCGTGACCTTGACCTTTGATCTTGAATGTGACCATGTCATTGTAACAGTCATTCTCAACGAAAGTGCACAATTGCAGTCGTTACACTTTCAGGTTGTGTGTCTTTTCACCAAATGCATAATTTCATCAATGAATACTTTAATGATAACATATTAAGTGTAGCAAAGATAAAAAACCTTGAAAGTTAGCCTGATTATCAACAGGTATTTAGTGTTGGTAGACGTAAATGGGCAGGGGGTACGATTTTACTGGTGTCGGTAAGTAACATACTTGTTAGTAAAGACAGCTTCTAAAAAGACAAACGATTCCACATGTCCGACTTAGTAAATATTTGAAAGCAATATGGAACTGTTAATGATATGACATATCATCTACACATGTAAAAACATAAAAACTTTCAATATATTGAATAAAACATTGTCGGCACCAACGGTGTAATTTACGTTATGTCAGTTTTCATTGCTACTTTTGTTAATAGAAAAAACTGTTATCATACGAGAAAAAGTGTTATTATAGTCGTAAAGTGGTAAGGTATAGATAAAAAGCAACATTTGTCTCTATTATAATCAGGCAAATTAAAGAGAAACCAGTTGTTTTCGATTTTAAGAGAGATTTTTTAAGAATGTAATCATACGTGACGGTGATAACATTGCATCGTTGCTGCGAATCATAATGGGACCAAGAGTTTCTTGAAACAAACATTACCTTGTATAGATTAAAACATAACACACGCAGAAACGCAACCTTAGAGTTCTGATGCACCCTTAAGAAAAATCAAATGTAATTTACGTTTTGTAATTTACGTTTAGTTGTTGGTCAGATTCGCCCATGTTATTGAAATTGGCAACCCCAAATACAATGAAATCGTGTGCAAGCGCCTCTTTGAATTTCTCCATGCGGTCAGAGAGTCGCAAACATTGCTGGATCCGAACTTGTCATTTGAAACATCACTTTGGAAAGGTATGTATGTATGTGTAACAATGAGAGCTTCGATTGTACCACTTGAAATGTGTAGCTGTACGTGTTTTTGATATTTTCTGAAACTAAGACACTTGTAAAGACGTAATGTATTGTTACATTGCTTATTCCATTCATATCGTTGCCGGCCATGCCACTGTTTACATCATAACGTAAATTTCTGAAACTGTAACGTAAATTTCAAAAGAATATTTCTTATAACAATCTCATTTCAAATGGATTTAAAGGTTTGAATGTTTCTGAATTTTAAGTGTACGTTTTATAAATTTCACAAATTGTATTTGACTCTGTTTTCAATGAATATTAACCAAATGTTGATATATATTACTCAAATAGTATTTTGTGTATTCGTTGTTAGTATTTATTTCAAGTTTGCACATCGATCTCAGCCACATGTTTTAGGTAATTTGTAATTTTTTTCTTTATAAGATGCCGAACACAATATGCTTTCACCCTTTTTTTATTTATTAGCGTTCTTTTTGGCTTATTTGATTTGGCATAACAATGATTTAAGTCATAACGTAAATTACAACGTAAATTACCATATTGATTACCAAAGTATTTAGACCCTCTATGCTTACTGCCACAAAATTCACTGTTCTCTTTCTGGTCTTGACTTAACTAAAACACAAATGATGTTTAACAAAGACATTTTGGTATTTTATTGCAGTCACTATGGTGAAAACTCAGGCCGAAAGACAACGAGACTATCGTGAAAGAAAGAAAAAAGAACTTGGTGAAGAATGGAAAAGAAGGGAAACAGAACGGGTAAAAAAGTACTTTGTACCAACAGAGTCACTGAAAAGAAAAGATAAAACAAAAAGAAGAGAAAGAAATCGAAGGAATGTGACAAAATACAGAAACAAAGTGAAAGCAATTCTGAGTAGAATGAATGAAACTGAACAGTCAGACAATAATGAAGTCACTGTTGAAGCCGGAAACTCTGATGAAAATGGTGTATCCAGTACAAGTACGAAACAGGCACCTCTCATAGTAAAACTGCCAATGACCTCCAAGGGGACATCAAGGTCGAGAACACGAATAAGCAGGGCCGTATCCAAAGCCAACAGAAAGGTCAAAAGTTTGACACATGAAAATATGTACCTGAAGCGACGGGTAAAGAGGGTCGAGAAGCGCTATGAACGTCTTCAAAAAAGAAATAAAGTGACAGCTCAGTCAGCTAGTCCTTCCAAGTTAGTGGATTCTGAGATGAGAACGGCAGGTGTTAGCCCTATGAAAAGTCCGAAACTAAGAAAAAAGCTTCTTTTGGGTGCATGTCTGTCTAAAGAGATTGCTGCTGCAAACACAACTAACTCATCAAGAACAAGGAACATTATTGCTAGAGTTGCATCAGGTAGAATAATTAAGAAGTACAGGTTGACAACAGCTCTTTCAAAGGTCAGCAATATCTCTCGAAAACGTTTGATGAACTCCAGTACGAAACAGCTGAATCTTAAACGAAGATGCAATCTTGTAACTCATCGGCTTCAAAAGATGGTAACATCTTTCCTGGAGAGGGAAGACAACTCACGACTGATGCCCGGAAAGGCAGATGCTGTCAAGGGTGAGCTGAAAGGACAGAAGGTTCAAAAGTATGTCCTTGGCGACTACCTCAAGAACCTCCACCTCAAATTTCAAGCAGAATATCCTGAAGTCAAGATGTCGCTCGCCTCTTTCTGTAGGATGCGCCCAAAGCATGTATCTTTAGTCAACTTTGCTGCACGTGTCACATGTCTTTGCATAAAGCACCAGAACTTTGCGTTGAAATTAAAAACACTGAAAATGCTGAATGTAACCAACATTACAAGTCCTGATAAATTTGTTGAAACACACAGTGAACGTGGAATCACAGCTGTTTTGGAAGGCATTGAAAATGGTGATGCCACCGTGACCTTTAAAGAATGGAAAAGAGTCACAACTGCAGATGGTAAGCAAAGAATGAAGATTGTTGATGTGCAAGTATCCAAGGCAGACTTTGTTACCAAGATGCATCAGCAGTTTGAAGATGTATCTCAACACATTTCACGGGTAAAGAACCAATATGCTGCATTTAAAGACATGAAAAATAACCTAAGTCCTACTCATGTCTTGGTACAAATGGACTTTGCTGAAAATTATAGCTGCCAGAGTATGGACGAGATCCAGTCCGCCTATTGGAACCAGGAAATGGTAACTCTTCACCCAGCTGTTATCTATTTCCGTGATGCCACGGGAGAACTTCAGCATAGAAGTACAGTGTATGTGTCTGCAGTGCTTCATCACAATTTCCAAATGGTTTTTGCAATAATGAAAAGGCTGATTGGAGACGTGAAGACCATTTGTCCAGATGTTGAGCACATCCACTACTGGACTGATTCGCCAACGTCTCAATACCGAAACAGAAGTGCGTTTGACGTCATTGCCCGCCATCAGAGTCTCTTTGGATGTAGAGCATCATGGCAATATTTTGAGAGTGGCCATGGCAAGGGCGCCTGTGATGGCATTGGTTGATTGGCAAAGCGAATGGCAGACAATGCTGTCAAAACTCAGAAGTGTAGTATTCAAAGCGCATCTGAATTTTACCAATGGGCAAACTCTACATCAAGCCAAATTGCCTATTTCTTCATCGAGAAAAATGAGTTTGATCAAGCTGCTGCTGAGGTTCAAACCCGTCAGAAACTTGTCAATCCTGTTAAGGGTACTATGAAACTCCACTCCATCTCAAGTGTCCCTGGATTACCTGAAGGTCAGCTGATGTCGCGGGAGATGACGTGCACATGTTCAGAATGCTTTGACGTGGACGGATTCCAGATCAGTCCAGTGTGTGCATGGACTATTCAGAACATCACCAAGGTCGCAAAGAAGTTACAGGATGACCAGGAACCTGATCAACATCCTATGCCTGAAACAACAACTCCTGAGAAAGAAGTTACCAATGTTGAACCAGATGTGCCTTCTGTCAGTAAACCAGTCAACGTTGATGCTTTTGTGTGTTCTTTGTACGATGGCAAACCCTATATTGGCAAAGTACTTGACATTGATAAAGAGGACAATGAAGTGTACATCTCATTCATGGAGCAGACATCAAAGACAACCCAAAGCTTCAAGTGGCCAAAAAGTGCTGACGAAATATGGGTAGATCATGCAAGCATTCTTTATATACTGGAGGAGAGTCCAGTTCCAACCGGCAAAAGTCGTCGAATGTATAAACTGTGCCCAAATGATGCTGATGCTGTAGACCAGTATATGCAACGCAAATGAGTAATTTACGTTACAGTTGTTGTTTTTTCCAGAAATGTTACTGTTAATAGTTAAACTTTTATGTTTCATTCACTGTTTGTACACTGAAATAGAGTCCAGATTCAACCGGCAAAAGCAGACGAAGTTTTGAACTGTTCCAAAAGTATACCGTCCTGTCAACTAGTATATGCAACACAAGTGCATAATTTACGTTACGGGTGCTTATTCTTGAAATAAGTTCAAGATAGTTGTTCCAATTTCATGTTTCCTGATAGTTTTTATATTTTGCTTGTTACAGTTACGTAGTTGACAATTTAAATTGAAATCAAAGAATTCTAACAACAATAAAAACCAGAATTTGTTTGTAATTTACGAGACAATGTAAGCATTTTTTGGAGGCAATCGTATAGTTATGATTTTTCAAGTGATTACTCAATAAAAGTGTCATTATCAACCTATCAGACATAACTGAAAACCAAAGAAAACATCATTATAGATGTATGGTATTGCAAAGTAGGTTAATCAAAGTGGTACGATTTTTGGGATTTGTGTAATATACGTGACGCTGTCCAAATTAAAACTGACGAAAGTGCTATCTGGGTTATGAAAAACAGATAAACATTTTCAAGTTGTTTGGTTCTCTGACCTTAAGATAAAAGGTAACATTTTACTTTCACGTTTCTGATGTTCACTGTTAACTATTTAAAAATATCGTTTTCATGTTACAGTCTGTTGTGGTTTTAGAACAGTATTATATGTTTTCGGAAAAGTTGAATTTGTTTCACCTAAAGTATCTTGTTTCTTCGTCGTTAGATTGACAAATTGATTTCTTAGTCCAAGATTGTGTTAAACCAACCAACAAAAGGGTTTACTTTCCATTATTTCATGTTAATTCTTCTAATTAGCCTTTAACGTAAATTACTTGGGTCTTTTTGGGTACATTACTTCAAATTGATCCTGAAACTTAAATATGACTCGCCGAATGCTAAAAAATTAAAAACTGTCTGTTAACACAATGTACTTTTCAAAAATAAAAACTTTTCTAAGACTGAAGCAAAGTTGGTTTTCTGTATTGTACTTTCTGAATTGTGCACTTTCGTTGAGAATGACTGGTAAGTCCCCAGAGGTGTAAACAATTATACATCTTTATAAGTTCTGAAAAACTGAATTGGATTAAGTTATATCCATATTAGTTCCACATTGCAATAACACAAATCTCATGACCTTGACCTTTGACCTTCATGGTTACACAATCAAAGAACACTTTTCAATGAGTATAACAATCATCTATTGCTTAAAAGTGTTCATAGTTAAAATAAAGCATTTTCGCAAAACCATGCTAAAGTCATGACCTTGCTGTGACCTTGACCTTGGACAGATTGTAGCGAAAACCTTTTCAAATTTTTTTACTCTTCCAAGGATGTTATATATCAGTTTAGAGCTTCATAGCACAAAAACTTTTCAAGTTATCGCGTTTACAAGGAATTTTTTAATGATTTTATTGCTCGTGACCTGACCTTTGACCTTGAAAGAGAACATGTCATTCTAAGTCCCCAGAGGTATGGACACTTATACATGTTTATGAGTTCTGAAAAGCTTAATGAGATCAAGTTATATCCAAATTAGTTGCACATTGCAATAACACAAATCTCATGACCTTGACCTTTGACCTTCAAGGTTACACAATCAATGAACACTTTTCATTGGGTATAACAATCATCTATTGATTACAAGTGTTCATAGTTAAAATAAAGCATTTTCGCAAAACCATGCTAAAGTAATGACCTCGCTGTGACCTTGACCTTGGACAGATTGTAGCGAAAACCTTTTCAAATTTTTTTACTCTTCCAAGGATGTTATATATCAAGTTAGAGCTTCATAGCACAAAAACTTTTCAAGTTATCGCGTTTACAAGGAATTTTTTAGTGATTTTATAGCTCATGACCTTGACCTTTGACCTTGAAGGTGAACATGTCAAAATCGTTCCCCCGAGGTATAAGCAGTAAGTTATAAATACAAGTTCTGGAAAGCTTAGTAGAAAAAAGTTATAGCCATTAGTATGAGCGCGGCGGACGCGGCGGCGGAAACTGCACAAATACTGCTAATAATTGCAATGTGTAATGTTCTCTGCTGCAGTGTTAATTAACAGTATATTCATTATGATCACTATGACATTTTCATGTGGTCATCTATGGAAGCTATGTATTTATTATATATGATATATAACTTCCTGATATCTATCTAATATTTCAACCATAGTACCAAATGAGCCACCAAAAGTCAAATTAGTTCAACCATAGACATTTTCTGAAAATCTTTTGAAAATTTTAGGGTCGAATTAATAGAGAAATTTCGGTACCCAGGAATAGCAATGGAGATTTGAAAACAGATGAAATGCATGGAATTAAGGTTTCAGGATGGGAATCTATACAAAAACCTAGTCTGAACTGACCCAAAACAGCTGAAATCAGCTGACAATCCCTGCATACCTATTATTACTATATCTGTTATACTAGAATTCTACTTAATTCGGGAAAAGTTTTAACAGGCTCTGACTGTCTCTAGGAAAGACCAGTGGTCTGATAAAATCCAACACTTTTATCCTACCAATGCTTTATATAAAATAATACAGGATAGTGAAGACGTGACATTTCATAGAGCGTTATGAAACCTACATTGATGGTTTTCTGCTGCAACCAGAGAGGATCTGTCTCCACTTCGCTGTCAAAGTCGATCTCCTGAGGTCGGATTGGTGAGCATGTGACCAGATGATAGTACAGTCTGCAGGACAAAAAGTGAAATATATATCAGGGTTTTGAGATTTTGAGAATGCAACTTAAAAGTTCTATTTAATATGTCAAAAAAGTTTGAAATTAAACAGAATCAGAATTTACCTATTGTGTCCCTGAACAAATTGGCGGTTGATTTGGATATCATTTTCAGCTTCCATGAACTCTGTCAGTGACTGTTCTGGTCGCTTTGGTCTGGAAAATAAGGAAATTATATTGTGAAACTGTGAATAGTAAAACTTGCAAACCTGTGTCACTATTTGTTTAAGAAACATTTTGTAAAAATAAATCACCTTGTAAAATAGAACCTCGATATCAAGACAACTAAGACATTCTGTCACTCATACTTTTTAATAGGGCTGCAACGATTCACCTAGACAACTTCGATTTGATTTTTTAATTTTTACAGCTCGATTCGATTTATTTCGATTCGATTTTTTAGAGCTCAGTAAACACTACATAACAACAAAATTGTTGAACTCAATAACTTTAATAGTTTTAAAAGTTTAAAAACAAAAGCAATGTGTCATTGTGTATTCCACAATAAAGTTGAAAAGCCTTGGAACTGAGTATTTTCCAATTAAAGTGAAGCACTGAAAAGATTACACAGCTTACAGAAAGGAAGTTCCCTGCCTTTGTTTTCACGTCTGTGTAGCATATTCTGCATGTCGCAATATCACAAGCCTGGCAATTAGCTCTAAATCCGTAATGGCCCCAGACTTTTGATTTAAAATGTGCGGGAGGGTCTTTCAAGTTTGGTTCGGCCATATTGCTCGACCGTTGCCATGCAGCGCTGCTAAGGCAAATGTATAAACCAAGCTGATTGGCCGAGAGCCTCGAAGATGAGGATATTAACCAATCACTGATTACGTTACATATTGTAGACATATTGACATATTGT
This sequence comes from Steromphala cineraria, assembly GCA_916613615.1. Classification (NCBI taxonomy): domain Eukaryota; kingdom Metazoa; phylum Mollusca; class Gastropoda; order Trochida; family Trochidae; genus Steromphala; species Steromphala cineraria. The sequence goes on from OU744721.1 coordinate 17,077,242, forward strand.
AAACTTGGTTTCCGGTTTAAAAACTTTACGCGACTTGTTAACACTCGCGAATGCAATATATCAAGATCTAATTTAGGTAAAATTTGGATTATTTTTAGCATGAAAAAATAAAAGTGAATCGAATCGAAATTTTGAATCATGAATCGATTTTCAATATTATAAATCTGAATCGATTTTCGATGCATCGTAGTGAATCGTTTCAGCCCTACTTTTTAACTTTTTCAATATTTTCTTTTCACTTATGAATTTCTGTAAATATTTTTATTAAAAAATTACTGCTTATAATATCCACGTATATTTTGGGGCAACTTTTTTTAACCAATCTTAACTATCAAGTGATAAACAAAAGCAAACAGTCTCTTGTATGGAAAATCTCAAAACATGGATTACAAACCAAAGCTACTTGTTCTATAAGTGTTCTATAAGAAATATATCTACAAATCCACTTTTGAATATAAGCTGTAAGGCTGTAATATCAACTGTAGCATTTCTAAGAATGGAGTTACCATCAGTCCAGACAATCTCACCTGTAGACAATAACATGGGTGACGGGGGTCCTCCTGACTGGACCGTTGCGGCTGAATGCGTATCCGATGTGAGAATGTAGATCCTGAGGGTTGCCCACGTATGAACCGTCGTAACGGTCATTTATTGACACGTCAATTCTGGCATCTTTGGAATGAGGCTGTAATTCACCAGAAAGATCACAATAAGTGAAAAGACTAAGTGATTTTAATGTTATGCAGATCAATAATCATAGTTAACGAGTTAAGGTTGAAATATCTCATGTTAGCACTGCTAGGTTTTTAGTTAAAGAGGACTTTGCAATACAGTGAAATCTGGAAGTCAAGAATGTATCAGCGGGGGATCATAAAGTAACCTTGCTCAAAAACCCTTTCCACTCTCATAACATGTAATAATTATATCTAACACCAAAACATCTTTGATGAACCTTTCGGAATAATTCCCCAGACTTGAACTCCTTATGTGCCATAGTCAAACTTGCACCTCACTATGATCTCTTGAGAGATATTTTAACCCCTGAAGAACTCAAAAGCCCAACTGACCACATAGAGGAAGTCAAAGCGCGCATGACAAAGGCGGAGGTGTTTGAGTAGACTGTAGAGTTGCATGCAGTTGATGGAGCACCAGGGACAGCGCAGGTCTTGCCGCGCCTCCGTCTGCTGCCGAGTGTTGTTGTTGTACAGGAACTGGTAGAAGACGCGACTTCGCTTCCGCGGCGTTGTCTGACAGCTCTCCTTCAGTCGCTGTACTGGACTGTCCTTGTGTATACCTGAGGAAAAAAGAATTGTGTTCCTAAAACTATGTTAGACTGTCTCTGTGTTTCGTTATGCGAAATGAACGAATGATGAAGCAATAGTCTGTGTCTGTGTTAAAGAACAGGTGATTTTTTTTACTAGATGCTGAACAATGATAACCCTCTCAATGAATAAGTCCTGCATTAGACATTGCAATATGGTTTCCTCTGTATAATTCAATAGTTTAATTGTTCAATTTCCACCACTTAACTCTTTCACCCCTGAGAAGTCAATTCAAAGTAAGTTTTTGAGCTTGAATTCTGACTTGTATGGGTGAAAGGGTTAAGATGAGATGTGTGTCGTTGTGTATTCATATTAAAAAATTTTTAAACTGCATCACAAAATCATCAAGTTGCACTAATAATATCATAAATGTTAGACTGGTTGTCTCTTTCTTTCTGTCTATCTTATGATAGAAAATACAAGATAAAGGATGTCTATGATTTTATAAATCATCCTTTGTTGAAAGGTAGGTGGAATAAGGTTTTTCCTAATGGTATCCAAATAATTATCATACAAACACTGAAACGCACCTGAGTTATCATTCTCTAGGATATGGTTAGCTAGCTGGTTGTTATTGATGAATTCTTGAGCTGCCTTTGCATTGGTGTGATCATCGCTGCCCTGAGCATTCTCTGTCCACCGGAGACTGAACTTGAGGGTCGGACACTTGTTGAACACTTCAAATGGTCCCACTGCCTGTCGGTAGAAAATAATACAATTACGAGGTGAGGTTAGGCAATGGAGGTGAACAAAGATTTGTGCTTCAGTATTGCATATAATAATGCAGTGAAACATACATAAAATAACCATTATACAAGCCCTTTATGCATTTACTCGCCTCAAAGATAACAAGTCAAAATCCTTATCTATCCTGCTGATAACATGACTGCGATACAATACATATCATTAACTCTATAGTTTAAAGTAACTAAGATAGCACAGAAAATTGGTTTCACAAATTTTGAGAGAGTTAGTACATAAATTTACAGTATCAAAATCAGAAATATTATTCATATCCATTAAGCATGACCACCTCATATTTTCTTTTAAATAATTTGTCAAAAAGTTATTTTCAACTGATCACGAAAAAAAATATCAGGACACATTCTCCTATTGCCTTTACATCAATTGAGCCTAATTGTGTTTTGCATCTATGGACTTCACTAATTATTGATACTATGCAACTATCGATGAGTTGATACATGACTATCACATGAGAACTTTTGTTACGAGAGAAAGGAGATACAAAGTCAAAGAGCTAAACAATTCAGGATTGGAGAAGGCAGGGGCCATTATAACCTCTAAGTTTACTATTTTTTTAAGGGTTATGGTTCTTTTAAAATTCAGAAAATTACTTAAAAGCTTTTAAATAGCCTACTATACTATGATCCGAACCAACCAAACTCATTCTAGTAGTAAGGAACTGTTAACGTGGATCATACCTTGCCGTCCATGACGGTTTCCCACGCTGCCTGTCTCTTGGGGAGGGGCTGTGAGCCCATGTCTTGTAGCGCCACCTCGTAGTCTCCGTCTGTCAACATGCACCGCCGGTTCTTATCGTAAATGACTAGCTCGGCGCCGTACTGGAGGGAGTCCTCTTCAAGCATGTATGTCTTGCCGTTTTTTCTTCGTTTGTGGGGAGGTTCATCTGTAGGAATGTTAGGATTATTAGGCTTGACATAAGAGACTAGTTCCTCATTATGAAGTTAAAAATGTTTTCATGCTTGATGTATGAAAATAATTAATTATGCGATCCACTGCCTTATAGCAGGGTTCGAAATTAGCACTAGCCCGGTAGCCCATGGCTAGTCAAAAAGATGCTGGGCTAGTAAAGTGCAATCATAGGTACTCCGAAGGACTAGTTGAATTTAAAGAAAATATGATTATATCAGTGTATTTGGCTAGTCAGAATATGTTTGGGCTAGTGCTCACAGGAATGCACTAGTCCGAATGGCTAGTACCCAAATAGGACAAATTTCGACCCCTGCTTATAGGATATGTACAAATAAAATTACACACTTGACATAGGATAACTGAAGAAATTTAATGACCAGGTATCATTCTTTATTCATCGAACATATTGATACACTATTGAATCCCCTTAAAAACAACCCAAAGAAATTGGGGCATGTAAAGAAATGATATTTTTGATACTTTAAGAATGTCATTATTTCCATGCCAAAAATATTTGCAATTTATATGTCTAACAATGAATCTCATACCTGAATCATAAACGTCCCCATTACAGACTCCATTCGGTAGGTGACGCCTGATTGGACATGTGACTTTGATGACAAGGACGTATGAGCGGACTGCGTGACCATTGTTGTGATGGAAGTTGTCGTGACCTATTGTTAGAGTGTCGGCGGGCGATATGTCGACTTCTGGGTTCAGACTGACCTTCACCTTGCCGAGAACAGTTTGAACTACGGGCGATGACACATCCTGTTGAGAAGGAGAAAGGATTGAGTTTGCAATCAAAGTGACCATTTTTATCATAGGAAGTTGATGCTCCTTAAGAACATGTATTTCAAATTTGTCATTTTGGGCAAATTGAAGAACACAAATTGTGATAATTAACCTTTTTATATGTTGAGAGAACAGAGATTTATTGTTCAGCATTGTTCAGGCAATATTTCAGCCATTAGCAACATAACTAAGGCATGATGTAAACAAAGGTCTTTATCTTCTTTTATTACTAGTTGATCCTATTTTACATGACTGATATTGAGTGTAATCACAACCAAACGAGCTAAAATCATTTTGAACTCTTAACAATGATTCTTTCTCAGTGCCTGTAGTAAAGGGAGATGAAGGAGTAAGTGGCAAGGAATATTTTTTCATCATTTTCAGTATAAATTATTATCCTCAGTCTGATAACATTTTAATGGGGAAATATGAAAATAATCAGCGGTAAAACCTGCGACTATGCACTGAATATTTAAGAAAGACACTCATGAAACAGAATGTAACTTGATTATTATATGATGATTCAAGTTTTCTTGTGACAAGTAGGTCAAATTGATTAACATGATCAAGAATCAGACTTTTATTTTAAATAGTTTTAAATGGAGATTGCAGTGCAAAACCAACCTACCTTTCGCTTCTTGTGGCATATTTTTAACAGAATAAGTTCTACATCAGCAGTATCATGTTCACTTGGAACTGAAAAATAAAATTTAATTTGAATCTATTTCAATGGAAATAGAGAGATCTCAAAGGAAAGTAACCATAACAAAAGGTACTACTAAAATATGTCTTTTTGTGTACAAAACACTTTCTTTTTTTATTAATACCTCTTAAACATTTTCTATTTTCTTAACAAATTTCCTGGACAACATCTTGGAGTAAGCAAGCTAACTCTTCAATACTGTAGGATGTGGGAAAGTCTGAAAGAAGTTTATATTCAGGAAAATCTTGTTCTTATGTGTACTACTTCAAAAATATCCTTCACAATGCATTTGTTCCAATTCTATAATTTTGATAACTTTGAGACTGCAAGGTCTGTAATCAAACTGTCAAGTTAATTTTCACCTTCAAACATAGCATAAATATAACAAACTCTGTTTTCATTCTTTCTAGATTTTTAATATTGTAACAAATTATTTTTCATACTTACTTCCTGGATCAGCAAATCCTTTAAAAGTTAAATTCATAAACTCTGACTTGTAGCTGAAAATAAAAAGAAGTTTATTGAATTCAGTAAACACTAAATGAAATATCAGATTTGATAAACAATAGAAATAAACAAATTAAGAGTAATTTGCTATGTCGTTATCAGTAATTTCATAATTTTAATCATGTAGTTTGAAGTTAAGATAAAATTGGAATCAAGATTTATAATGACATCACATAAGTTCAACATTAAACGTCACCAAATTGGATTAAATCATCTTACCCCATTGCAAAGGACAATTTAATTGAGTGCTTAAATATTCACAAATGTTGCATTACATATTCTTCAAGAAAACAAACAAGAAGACGTAGTCATCAACATCCCCCGCCAAATTGGTTTTAAATTTAGGTAAATTTCCACATAGCAATTTCCTAAAACTGAGTCAAATATCATGAAGGCCATACTCTGTGATAGTTAATTGCATGCTTCTGATTTTCAAAACTCCATCAATTTCTTTAAAAAAAACTGAAGATGCACAGTATCTCAAATAATTTCTGTGAAAAGTGTTCTCTTTGAGGATACCTTTTATCTGATTCCAAAAACAAGGAACAAGGGCAATAACACTGTAAGAGATAATTGTATGCTTCGTGGTGTTATATTCCATCAAGGTATTGATACGCTGAAGACAAACTGCAATCAGGTTTTCCTATCTTGTATAGTTTCTTAGAAAATCTGGCTTTAACGAGTGGACAGATTTTTAACAATGCCCTTCCCTGAAAGTTGAGATATATCAATAAGTAATTAAGAATAATTAGCAATGACATCACAATGCTATGATATCACAGGAACGAACCAAACAAAAGTGCAGTTCAGATTGATTTTGAATGATAAATCATCTCACATTAATGTCTTCTGATATCAATTTATCAAGACAGAATGATGAAGTAAGAATATCCTTTGAGTGCCTCAGATATTTCTAACTTTCATGAACTTGAAATGTTAAATTCGAAGACAGAAGGTGAGATTCTCAATTTCTAATTACAAGTACAAAACTATAAAACTTACTTTGTGGACTGTGACTCTCGTTTGTTTTTAGCATCCAATATTGAATCCACTTTGAATGTTTTTCTGAAACAAAAAAAACCTCTATCACAAAAATATCAAGTTGCCAACTTCAAAGTATTGTTACTAAACTAATCTCAGAACAACATATGTCATCTATTTTCACAGAAGCCATAATGCAAATATGTGCATGTAAATTTATGTTCAAGGATAGGTATAAATAATTTAAATTGTTGAGTTTGGTGCCTGTTGTCTACATCTGAAAATATCAGATACAATCTGTATCTAAAAACGCATATCAATACTAAGTTATGATTATTCAAAATTAGCATTAGATTCAATTTATAAACATATTGGATGTAAAGATTGGTCAAATTTTAAATTACCGCGGTTCCTGCGATTGAAAACCAAACGCGGATGTATTTATCCAGCAGACGAACACAGGTCCATGTGTGTTGCTATTTTTAGAAACACGTCACAGGGACGGTTCATTTAATCATTTTTAGCCTTATTATTAAATGAAAGTTGGTAGACGATAGATCTTTAATTTAGACAATTTAATATTCTTAAAATCAAGATTTATTCGGTTAGTTCGAGAAAATTCATTTCAAAATCACACTTAGCTACAAAATAAGGTTATACTTCAAGAAAATACAACGCTACAAACGACGACCCCTGAAAATGGCGTCAAAGGGCAGTACTAACCGATAAAATTTCATCAACGGGCACCTGTTTGCCTATGCGAGTTCTTGAACGTAACTTGAGCAGGCTTCAAAACAATTTCAATTCACAGACTTTATAGATGTTTATAAATGTTGTTGTTGCAGACACATTATGGAATTTATTAAGAAGCCACTCCATGAGTTGTTGAAGGTCACATATATAAAAATCCTTATGAAATAGTGTCAATTAATAGAGAGGTATCGAGTTTTGTCGATAAATATCAGTTTAGAGTCAAGAAAACGTTAGGAAGCTTGGAGATCTTTATCATGATCGAAAACCGGACAATGACGAGCGTCAATCAGTCAAACGTAATTTTGGAAACTTATCTAAAGCAGTCAGAATTACTACTACGAGTTGATAATGTTATTTAGTTATATAACTAGTATTCATGATAATTGGATTGGACGTGAGAATTTGGCTTCACGAATATATAGCTGTAAAAAGATTTTCATTGGATATGGATATGGATATGTGAGGTGTTTGATAATGCCATTTACGTTTGTTTAAGATCAAAACAATATGTGCTGAAAATCACGGAGTGAATCTTCAAGACATGAAGTTGCAAAATATGATCGCGCAACTGAGGTTTTTACGAAGACGAACTTCCCATTACTGATCTTTGGGCATGTTGTGAACTTACGCTGGTTATTGCAGAGCTAAATAAATCACATCCAGAGCTTAGACGTGTCAAAGTAATCGATGTGATTTATAACGCCTGACAGGAGACACTAGTTAAGAAGCCATTGAACATTAAGAACTTGAGCATTTATAAAAAGAAAGGAAATAAGAACTTAAGGTTTGAAAATCGAAACAAACTATAACTGTAAATCGAACCGTACTCTTTCAAAATATCCAATGCAAAGATCAATTCAAACTTTGTTAGTTGATATGTTGGTAAAGGAAACTTAAATGTTCATCGTCTTTGGTACAGAAAATACTAAAAACCACGCAGAGCATATTGTTCTTTGTATTACAGTCAGCTGATATTTTTTAGATTTCATTATGAACTATATCAATTTCATCTAAATATGAGTGATAAATTCATTTGCATTCAAATAAGGAACATTAACGACGTAAATTTTGAAGTGACAATCATAACAAATTCTATATTTTTGATTAACAATCCATTTTCATGTTGTATATAAAATTGATTTAATGCTTAATTTTGAGATAAGAGCAATTTAGAGGCAAACGATACAGAATGTTAATGAAACCAGACTAAAGGCACGGTCAAAGCGTGAAGAACGATGCAACAGGGAACTAACTAAAAACCTGCAGAGTAAATCGTAGAGTAAAAGAAAATAGATGTCATGACAATAGTGTGCATACATGTGCAACATTCTGTTGTCCTAGCAACATGTGATATATACGTTACAACAGACCTATCGTGTTGGTCAACGAACTCTTCAGATTTTGTCAGTAATGTCTCAAGAAATGAAATGATAGATCTAATATTGCACACAAAAAATCCTGGAGTTTTAAATTATAGTTCATTGTGTGCTAAATCACAGTCGAATATTCTATGAAAATATTGCAGGGATAATGATCCAAAATAACGCCACAATGCAAACTGATTTCATTACTATTTTACGAACAACTTAAAATAAAACATCATGTTGACGTTTAAATTTGTTGCACTCAATATTCAGCTAAATATTTTGAAATAATAACTGTCGACATTGATTCCAAAGTAATTGATGACTGTGTAGAACTTTCATGTCATGGAATAAAAGAAAACTTTTAATCGACACAAGATTCTTCGTTTCGATCCTACCATCGAATGGTTAATTAAAAGACAAGCATGAATTCCGAATACTATTAGTATTAGCCATACCAATAGTTTCATTTCAAACTAAAGAAACGTGCATACGATTGTCTACTTATCCACTCAAGAATTCATTTCCTTGGAATAATTTCATGCTCTTCCATAATCCTGTATGAATATTAACATGCAAAACAACGTTCAGTTTCTATAGATAATAATCAATATGTAATTTTCTCTAGACCGAGGCCCCGAATAACGTATGAATTATTTCCTGTAAAATTTGAATAGAGATCCATAAAGGTCGTTTCTCGATCATGATACGATCTATTAGAACGTTTAAGGATAATGTCTGGTTTTCCATAAAGTAAAACGAATCTGTAAAGTTCGAATATAACCGAATATCAATCATCAGGATTAGATCAAGAGGATATCAATGAAGCGTTTCCGATGTCTGGATCCCGCCCAGACAACAATAAAACTTGGAAGTTTGCATATTGCTGGCTTCAGTGCATGCAGTTAATCGGCTTGCTGTAGGTTTATCTCCTCAGATTCATCAGTTCCAATATACCTGATTTCCCAAATGCTTATCTCTGTTACAACCTTCATTAAGTTTGTATTATTCGTGTTTTCCGTTTCGTAGTCAAGCATGTGGAATCGTGGATATATGTGGATTTAGTTTTTTAATTAACATTCATATTCATGAATTTAACATGGACAAGAACAGACTAAGGCTCAACGATGATTACTGAAAATCTCGTGGCAACGTCATCGTATTACTTACAAAATATCAATAAATCGAGTTCCGTCATTGCCTTTCTTATAGTATCTTATAGAAGTGATGGTTGTCAAGTAATGACTTTTTCATGTATTTTATCTAACGAGTTGCGATTGTATAATATAAAAGCAGCTTGTTCTATTTTGTAATACGATACCGCAGTCGTATATATTTATGGCATGACATTTCCTTTAAATTTCCTTTATCAGGAAAATGTTTTTATATTAACACTGCACATTATGTCAAGAATATTTTTAAGAGATTTTTTGAACCAGACTTTTTTCTTAATTAACAACGGACACAGACGCAATAAACCCAACAGTTTGAAGACAGCTGTACACCGTTCTCCTTTGATCAACCAACGATTTTTTGAAGATGTTCAACGTTTGTCAGCTCTATGCAAGTTGATCGTGAAAGCCGCGATTAAAACATTTTTCATAACTGTTTCACCAACAGAAACAGTTTGGGAAATGTCCTCAATGAGCTGGATGCTTTAGAAAGAAAATGACGCGTGAATTAATCACACATTTGAACGAGTCAAATAGTATCTACAATTCTCTGTGTCGTCCATTCTACGTCTTCAGTTATCTATAGAAATCCTTGAAGCTTAAAGCTACATTTTCCTACAAGACTTCTAAACCCAACTGATATCGTATGCAAAATGTTGAGGATGAAACGTGTAGTACAGGTGAAGTAACCGTAATCCTTTGTAAATTGTACTTGAATTGATTACGAACAAGAATCAGTTTCTGGTGTCATAAATATATATTTCATGCAAGTAAGAATTCACCAACATGACAGAATGACAGGCGAGTTGTCTATGAATCTTGGCATAAACGCCAAATGACAGGTTTGTGGACATTTTCCGTTTTGACGTCATGGATATGCCTTCGTTCTTTTCGTTGATACACTTTATATTAGATTGTCACAAGGCACCATTTGTCTCAGAATCTTTCTCGCAATGAAAGCGCCTGAGCACGATGTATTTGGAACTGTTTCAGATCTGCTGGTCCTTTTCTTTTGTGAGGTCTTGCTTGAAGAAATGTCAAATAATCAACTGCTGAGTGAGTGTTTAGTGCCTATTGAACGATATTGTAGATGTTAACGACGTTTACGTTTCAGAATAAACATTCTAAAGAGTTTGTGACAATGCCACGATATATATTTATAATTCGATACACTTTCAATATCATGACAATGTATCACTTCAAGAAGTTTGAATGAAACCACGCAGTCCAGTTATGTCAGGATGTGCTGTCACCGGAATTGCTTCTTCTTGTGTCATATTACACATGCAATCAAGAAGTATCCACGCCTCCGACTAAAAGTTTGCTTATTGGATGAGATAATGCGTATTGCAATGCTTCTGCGTAACATCAGTAAGTTACAGTTCAGCTAGGCATTACTTCATATACGTGTTAGATCAAAGAAATGGTTTGACGTCTTTGAAATGTTTTAATCTCGACTCTATCAAACATTAGTTCACTTACTCCATCAAACAACGTGTTTGAAGTGTATCTACACAATCTACAATGTGCGAAATGCAAAAGAGGTGCTTGACCACGGGTTTCATGAAATTCATGTTAGCCTGAATAAACAATGAATCAGTTTTTTCGGGTAGAGAATGAACATGTTACAATTTTTGAAAATATCTAAATAAACTGTATTAGTGTATTTGAGATTTGTTTGTTGAATACACGATTTAATGAAAGGTCACAAGTTGAAGGAAAATAATATCATTGAATAACAAAAAGTGCACAATGTGTATGTGATATGTAAGAATAAACGTAATATTCTGTGTGACTGAGATAGACGATTGCAAAGATTGAAATGAGATCCTTCAAAAACTACACCAAATGAAAACTTACACTTTGTTAGGTTATAAATGTTTAAGTATTTTTTCAAAGTTGAAATTCTGAACTACAAGTTTTGATGTTCTGATGATCCATGATTGATCGGTTAGTATGACGGTTACCGTCTTTCGATGATCAATTATATCTTAAAAGTAGTAAAATAAAATTAAATATAGTAAAATAAGAATTTCCTTTTTAATTTGAAAAAAACGTCAAAATAAATTGATTTCCATTACAATTCAAGTCATTATCCAGTTATATATATATGACCATAGCTGTTAATTTTGTTGTCATTTTGAGTGATCAATAAACAGTTAGGTATACTTTTGTTGGTAAATGATTCTGTTTCTAGTTTATGTGGCTTACTTGACATCCAGATTAATTTAAAGCATTTTCGTCTTCTTAAACATCATTTTTTGGAACTTTTAATGGTTTATGACTTAACCAATTAATAATTGAAGATTGATCGGTTTGGTCAATCTGATTGTAAACAATGACCGATTATGAAATCCAAACCGATTCAGAACAGTAGAAGAGTAATTATTTTTAGTATACAGAAATTCATATGGTGATTTTTTTCTCAATGATGCCTGATCTTAGAATTCCATTGGAAAAAAACCTACAACTAAATGCTATGTTATTTTGTCCATATTTGTGTTGAAACACAAAAGAAAAACATTAATATTATCAAATTTGGAACAAAACTGTAAGTTGTGTATTTGTTGTACGTATCCCCAAGTATTCAAGCAACAAAAGTATTTTCATATTTATTTTTTTTATAACAGAAATATACAAAAGTAACTTTATTAATTTCATATAATGGTAGAAACAGCCTGACAAAGACCCGATCTAACAGTATCAAACATTTAGACATTTCCATGAACCAGCCGTAACTGTTATGATCATGGACATACCACTTGTCTGTAACCTAAATTATTAATTGGGTGTCTAGTTCTTGTACATGAAATTGCAATGCCAATAACGTTACAGTTAAACAGGAGCTTAGTTTGTAATAACAAAATGTTTGAAATGGACATTTATCAATTTCACGTCTTATTTCATGGTGTATATATTTAGTCCATCTAGAGTTGATAAATTTGTTTATTTCATTTTTTATAAATACTTCAGTAATGCATGGTTGTTTTGGGAACATGTAAACTACCAACAAGAGATTTGTCAAGACCTTTGCTACATTACAGTAATACTGATACTTATGAAACCAAACTTTTCATGAAACAGTTATTGAAGTATTGAATAATATGAACGTTTTGGGAATAGTAATTCTTTTTGAAAGTTAAATAGTTTGAAATGCATGAATGTGGTTTGATCAGCATACATGTACTTGGAAAGATATTGATTAACATGACATCGACAGACACATTTCATTTTTTAAAAATCAAAATCTGTAACATTCTCAGGCTTTAAAATTTGCACTAGTCTGGTAGCATTTAGTTTGTATGAATTATGCTGGGCTGGTAGAATGTTTTCACTGATTGACCTAAAAAAGGTGCATGGTAGTTAAATTGTTCAGACATTACTTTCATGTCAATGTTCTTGACTCTCCAAAAATGACTTTTAGGCTATAATTTTTAGAAAGACTAGTCTGAATAGCTAGTGCATGATAAGACTCCTCAATACTGAATACTTGTATATTGAATGTATAAATTGTTTTGATAAAGACAATATGGATTTGAAAGTATTAAAATCATTGTTTTCAATTATTTATCTATTTTTTTCAATTTGACTGATAAATCAAATATCATTACTTTTAATAGAAACATTTATGTCATCTTCTAGGTATAGAAACGAAGAAAACATTTAGTCACACACAATTTCAAAATCCTTAGCAAAATATCTTTGTAATAACCATGACGCTTGCATTTTGTTTGTCTTGATTTTGACAAAAGCTAATGATAAAACATGGAAACATTGACTCAATTGTCTTGAACAGTTAGTTGAACATATAAAAGAAGAACTGACACTTGTACATAACAGAAATGATTCAAACGATGTTAAAATGTTTTCAACCTGGGGCAATAGAATCTACTTGTAAAACAGCATGATAAAGTACATTGCCCCCTGAACAGTCTAAATCAATACATAACGACTTCTCAACATGAGCTTCTGAGGTTGACATACATCTCTTCACCAGACTTGTCATTAAGCAGTTTAATTCATTTCAATTCTTTCCTCAGTCAATATTCACTTTCTGGAATTAACTCATTTTTAACAATGTCCCGATAAATTCAATGGTGATTATCTCAGGAACCTTCAGAATTAATAAAACATGACCCGATTCCTTAACATCAGGCTATTACAGTGCGTTCCTCATCATTTTAAACCTGATCTGGAAACAGAATCTTTCTCCATAACATTGTTTTTGGAATGACAAGGGACAAAAAGAATTTGCAAGTTCAGATTTGCTGACTAAACAGATTTTATTTTTAACCAAATTGATAAACTATTAACCTTTTTTTCAAGATCTTTTTTTGATAACAATAACTAAAAGATTTCATGACAGTAGTTTTCCTTTTCCGTTCAGGATGAACAAAAGAATATTAGATCGCTGGAATGAAGTAGAGCAGGTGAATAAAACATAAAGACACAGTTGACAGACAGATTTGAAATTGAATTTAATCTTTTGCTTTATTTTCCACTTACTTTCAACAGATTAAGAAGTAATTTTCAGTTTAACACATTTATTTTGTAGATAACTTCAGTTTGATCAGTTTTCAAGTGTTTCATATTAAAGGGACCATTCGAGCGGGGTATTTTTTGTGGAAACGAAATTCAGGAAGACTTTCCTGTTTACAATTATATATGATTTTTACATGATAATTTCACACTTAATTTCATATATGTTTGTGTGATAAGCATTTCAGTTGTTAAAAATTTGACAATCTGACCAAAAATATAGTGTATCGCTCAAAAATAAAAACATCGTGAAATGAAGCCAATCATACAAGCTACGCTCGTGGAATGCATTACTACGACAAAATGCTGTTACAACTGATAACTTTTATTATGATTTTTTTCTCAATAAAGTAGTTAGTACTAAATTTTGTGAATGAATAAGCATATTATAGCACATTTGTTTTCTCACAATGCTAACCTTTCAAAATGGCGGATGAAAGCCGCTCGAGTGGTGCCATTAAGGACCATCATGCAGATCTTTTGGAATTCTTGAATGTTTAACACTACTTTCTTCAAATGTGCATATGCAAGCTCTTACTTAATAACAAATTGGTACATTGAAGAGGTTTCAGCTGAGCATCATCTCTAACACATATTCTAGGAATAGAATTCATAATGTGGTTGTAAGATTTGTTGACATTTAAACGATTTCTCTTATATGGAAACTTTGTTGAAATAGACAAACTGGCTACTTTTCTTCAGTTTAATACACTTAGTGAAGGTTAGTGAAGTTCATCAGTCATCAAACATTTGATATATGGATTTAACATTAAATGGAAACTTGTAATGCAGGACAACCCCATTTTTTTTTACAAGGTGTGACTACATAGATTTTTCATGGTATGATATATATCTCAATTTTCTTAGCAATACGATTCAATACCATAAACATAACATAACCTTATTTCAAGGTTTTTGAAAAAAATAATACATTTTAAGAAAAAAAAGCGTTTGGCGATACACAGTAACCTCAGGTTTCATGTAAACCAAGTAAGATCAGCACACCTCTTAGACTTAACACTCAATTGCTAGATTTGAAATATTTATTGACAACATCCTTATTTGTTTTAGTGTGGAAGTTTAAGGCTTATCAGAAAATAATCAAAATAAAGTTTCAGCATTTTTATCGTCAGTCTTACATTCAAGTGTCTATTGATTGTCTTCTGATCATTAAATTGTTTGCTTGAATAGAACTTAGATTTATTTTCAAATCTTGAGACACAATATTTAGAATCTATTACAATATTCAGAATCTATTCCGAGTTGTCACAGTACAGACATGTCCTGATACAATATGTATCTTGATATTCAAGAATAATATGATATGATACGTCATGTAGCAATACACTTTTTCAATGGTCAAAAAAACATTTTGATTTTTAGGTTGAATAAGAAAATTTAAATTCAATGAAACATGTCACAGAAGTAGTCGCAATACAATCCCCAGATTAAGTATCATGATTCTTTATAAATTGATTGTCACATTTCTACTATTTATTGAACTGTTGGAGTAAATAACTAAATATTGAACTGCTATACTAATGGAAGAAATCAACATTGACTTTCAAATGATTTTTGCACAAGCCTACTGATTTAAAACATGGTAAACATTGAAATAAACTATTTGTAATCAAAATATTTGTTTTGAATTTCACTTTCTATTTAGAACTTCTAAAACAAGAACAAGGAATATGTTTCACAAATGCTTAACAAGACCGAATAGGTTCCACATGAATATCGCTTTCAACACCAGCCAGCTTTGAGCTAGGAACTTAAGGAAAATTGTCAATTATTTGAAAAGTAAAAAATAAATAGAACTATAAAGAAATACCTGTTCAGTGTGCCAATCATTAAATGAAACTGTTGTGTAAAGCATAGAATCAGATGAATGTTTTTATACCTCACTTGCTGCAGAATGCCGACTGAGTGTAATAAGTTCAGTTCAAATATAAGCATTCATAAATGAATAAGCCAAAGATTATCTCTTGCATTAAGCAATGCTACCAGTTGCCAGGAGACAGAACCATTATCTTCACTTAGCATTCTAGCTTGCCAATAATACGTATTCAATCAGCTATGGTTGTTATTTTCTTTCTCTTGCAGAGAGCGTGATTAAATAGATAAAAACTATAGATGATTTGTGTTGATGACATTATGACTTTCTTATAAAAAACATGACATTTTGCGGATTCTTAAGAAACGATTTATCATGTTTGGCATGTTTTTCAAGTGTTTTCATTAAGGATGGGTATCGTTCCTCATTTCTGTATTACAATATATTGTGATACAGAAAACTGTATTGCAATACATAATACATATTGCAATATATTGGTACTTCTTTAATTCATGAATGTGCATGCCATCTTGTCTTAATATAAGCGTTAAGAACGACAATCATTGCTCAGCTATGAGCCGTTTTGGACAAAATATTTTTTCAAATAATGTTTATGATCTGTATTCATATTTGAGCTATTTTCACAACACAACTTCACAATTTGAAACAAACTTTCCTTCAATCATGTTTTATTTGGCTGTGTAATTTTGCAATTTTAGATAGAATTAGCTTGTTTGAAAACTTTCGATATATTTATTGTTTAGAGAAGTGTATACCAATCAGGTTATTCCTGTATTGTAATACACCGATATATCGATAATACCGCGCATCCTTAGTTTTCATATACTATGTTCATATCCAATTTCAAGTAATTTAGTATCCTTCAATAGGCAGGGGTTTAAAAACCTGTTAGTCCCTGGTTACTGATTTACAAAATTCTACCTTTAAACCACCCTCAAAACCAATGGAAAGTCAATGACTTGCTATGTATTATAAACAACTGACAACTGGTAAGTGGCTTGACTTTTGAACAAAAATATGTTACTTTCTGTAAAAACATACTGCAAGTCAATGACTTATTGACTCTAAAAAGATTTATATTGTTTTCATAACATAGTTGTGAGCGCTTAAGAGGCATATTCCATGTGGAGTACTGGTAGTTCATTCAATGTTTTAAATGTTATATAATAGAAGCAGTTAATATATAAATCTAAAAGTCTGACCTGCAAAATGAAGCGTCTGATCAGATTTAAATGAGTCCCCAATAGTAAGCAAATGGTACTACAAAACTACATGCATCCTGAAGACTCGGAAAGTTATAATTTTATGAGAATTTGATGCAGGACTTGGGAGCTAATACATCACTTTGATAGTATCATTCAGTGCTGTTCCTAGACAGTCTGTTTAAAATAAGCTTAGTTCCAAGGACCAAAAGTTTTTTACTCCATCAAGATTCGAACTTGTTATATCGATAGGCTTCCTCTCCACTGCATCTGACCATAGCCCTATAGGTCACATATCATTTAAACATACTTATTTAACCAATCAAAAGCCGACGCAAAACCATTTGGCACCAGAAAAGGGCAAGTACTCCTGTTAACAATTGATGCTTTGAACATCAGTGTTGTTCCTGGCTGATCAGCTGAGGGGGTCATTTTGGCCTATTTTGAGAATATTGGACCCCTTGTAATGGTAGAGGTATCCTACTTCTCCAAATTCTAAGGGACACCAAGCCAAAAAGGTGGGCAAATTTCCCCAGGGCCCCCTCTAGGAACAACACTGGAACATCATCACCGCTAGCAGTCTTGTAAGCAAAATGTGATTGGTACGACAACAACTGAGTTTCTGTTGCACCAAAACATGCGAGGTACGGGGTATTCGGTCAGACCTAGTGCAGAGGATTTCATATCTCTGTAGAGTTAATTTATTATATCTTATTTCTCGGAACTAGGCAGATTTTAATCAGACTGGTTCCTGGGAATATTTACCCACCCAAAGGCTTTTGGCTTGGTGTCGTTAAAAATATTGAGAGGCAGGATATCATACTTTTATCATTGCAAAGGGTACCATATGCCAAAATGACCCACTCACCTTGGAACAACACTTAATTTTCCTTGAATGATGGTTGACTACTTATGTTTGATTTCATCCTGACTGTCGCTTCACGGCGATCAAAGAATGATTCTTCATCCACAGGTTGCTTGCTCAAGATTTGGAAGTATGAGTGGTTTAGTCAGAGCTTAATGTTGCTTGGGCAATCTATTGGAAGTGACACAAAATAATACATGACAACAGAAGGTGTGAGACCCATTTAGCAGTTTGCCTGGTACAAGTCTACCCTGAAATCATTTCAGATTTTGTATCAAATAATTGACCTACCTTTTGGCATTGCTAACTGATCTTCTTTGCTTCATGTACCACAGAGATCGATGGAGGAAGATTGGCTGAAAGAAAAGTATTGAAATGAATAATTTCAGGAATAAAATAATTTTCATTTGGCAAAATGAATGATGTTTATGCAACTTACTTGCTAAAAAATGTCCTAGAATTTTCAGAATTTTATATGTAATTGACACACCGTATTTGACGTAATAAGCGCTCCCCATGTACCAGCTGTACTAAAATAGTAAATTTAGCGCGTTCACTTTGTTTCATGAGGAATAAAAGGATACATTAGCGGCAATATGTGTTATTTTCTACTCAATAATGTGTAAGTATGTTTTGAATGTCTGTATCAGTTATCAAAGACAACCTTAACGCAGTTCAACTTCAGAAATCTTTATTTTTCTATCGTTATTCATATCACTTTAATAAGCGCCCACCCAAGTCAGTGTTATAAGCGGCCGGGGCGCTTATTAAGTCGAATATGGTATTGCTTGATATAGGCTCTTTGTACAAAAATTGCATGCAATGTACCCTGTTTATATACCAGAGCTCCAGATAACTTTTGAGGCAATTGGGTTTTTACTCCTATGTTTGAATATATTTGAGTAATTGCATGGTTTGAGGAGTAAGCTTAATTTTCTGTACTCTCAGAAATTTAAGGAATTGAGTACATTTACTCATAATTTCTGATCCTTATTGAGTAATCAATAGAACTTACATTTTCAAACAGGAATGAGTTAACTTGACCTAATTGATTAAGTGTAAATGTGTACGTGCACATCTTTTTTACAATTGAAAGTAATATACGCCTGGGTATTTGGCCTCCAAAACAAAAGGAAATAAAGGAAGATTCAATGAATAATAGTTATTGTTAATTCAAAGAACATTTAAGTTGTAATTCATTATTAATTCAAGCCAGAAGGGATAGGATAGGCATTTTTAAGGTCTTTCATTACCATTTCTTTAATATTTGTATGAAATATTGCTCAATCTGTCAACAATATATCTATGAAAATAACAATTTCGAAATATAGTAAAACCTCAAATAAATTTTATAAAAATAGAGTTTATCACAGGCAGTTACTACAGACATGATTTTATTTTATCCCCTACTAGCTTTACCTGCTTTGGAAAAGTCGAATAGTTTTGATTTTGGATTGGAATTGGTAGCTTTTTTCTCACTTCGAATCTCTTATATTACTTCATTTGATTGAGAGCTCAGAGTTCGAGTTGACGCATGTGCCTTCACGTAACTTATCAAACAACGGGTAAGGTTGGCCTTGTGATTTATGAACGTGACTGAGAGTCGCCAAATCAAACTACGCTCTAGTGGTCACGTGACTACAGACTCGTTTCACTGTTTCGATAAACAGTTGTAGACATCGCTTTCGCTCACCCTGTTGTAGAGTTTGAATGCTGATGAGCGTGATACGCAAGCAGATATCGTTAATTGAGTAAAGTACGCAAGATATTTGTTTAAAATGTGTTTTAAGTGAATTTCATGCGTTTTTTGTACTCCCTGATTATTTTTTAATTGAGTAAATTGGAAATCTATTGCGTAAAATACGCAAATACGCGCTCTATCTGGAGCTCTGATATACAAGGTAATATATGAGTTTGCAACACCAATTAGCTTATTTCTGACAGTGGGACAGAGAATCTTATGATTTAGATATTAAATTTGAACTTTAATTCAAGATTTGATTAATCATTATTATGAAAAACTGAACTAACAAGTGAACATACTTGAAAAAGGTCACTTGAATCATCTTAAATTCCTTTAATTTATATCATATTAAACAAAGCTAATATAAGGAAATGTATAATAATTCAACAATCATTTTTTTTTTTTTAATATCAATGTCAATGCCT
The DNA here is from genome assembly GCA_916613615.1 of Steromphala cineraria. Lineage (NCBI taxonomy): Eukaryota > Metazoa > Mollusca > Gastropoda > Trochida > Trochidae > Steromphala > Steromphala cineraria. The sequence continues at coordinate 17,097,143 of OU744721.1, forward strand.
GCACAGCTTTAGCCTGCACTTGAAGACCTACAGGAATAGTGATTTGAAAACTCCCAAGGTCTGTGACAAAAGCACATGAATATGACTATTTCACATTGAAGTTTGCCAAACTCAACTTCTCATGTCGGATATTCTACATATATAAATGACCATGCACAACATGTACACAAATTTACCCTACATGGCCTAATGCTTGACAAATTAAGACTAATCTAATATAATATGCAACAAGTTTGTATATTAAACAACTTCTCTCTATCACAATCTTGCCTCACCTTGTAAAATGAGATTGTTTTTATATCAATAAATGTTTGTAACCCTATCATTTATAGAAGGCTAAAATATATTTTGAGACATATTTGCTGACATAACAAAATAAACCTCAAAATAGTTTTAATGAAATAACTATTAAATTCGATTAACGCATAATAATAATAAATCTAGCTATAATGCTGAGTCTTGCTGACAATGTTGTGGACAGGTAAAAATAAATCTATTTGTTTTGATTAGTGTCACTAGGTAAACGAACCCTTGTCAAAGATGGGCGTGACCAAATATTTAACCATCATGGAATCGTAGACAGTTGATAAATATAATGATAGTTTCAGACAGCCCTTGCTTGCTTAAACTGGTGATTAGACTGGGTGCATTTGATCCGTCGCATCTTAAACGGAAGAGGTGTGGGGAAGTGTTTACTCACCAAAACGACATTTCGTGTCCTGAGAAATCGGTAGATCTGGGTTGGCTCTGAAAAAGGAGTTAATGACCTTTATTGATCGATATCGTTGTCAGTGCATGTACTATTACATATTACACAATCATCGTATGTACGCTGGGAGTATTTAATCAATGAGTGTCGCTATGCCATGTCGGAAGTTCGATACAAAGTGAGTCGCCTTCTGTTTCGCTGTTTCAAATCGACCCAAGGGCCTCGCGCTTCGGCCATGTGCTACGGCCACTTACTTTCAAATGCCTGGAGAAAAAGCTCGTGGTCCGCTTGCGGTGTCTCGAATTGGGGTTCCTGTGCAACATTTTTGTCTTTCTCGCGTTTCTTCGTCCGCATCTCTCCCCAAAACGCCGACCTTACAGCCGACTTCAATTCCGCGGGAACCGCCGTACACAAAGCACATTGGAGCGATGCAGGCTGGGTAACTCTTTAAAACCGGAGTGCACAAGGTAATACTAATCCATAAAACAGACGGCGCGAGACCACAAGCAACACCTGTCGTATCTGATGCAGGTCATGCATTATTGATTGGTTTTATATATCGTGTGCTGATAGCCTACGTAGATAGGATTGGCAGTGAATGACGTTTGTAGTTCAATTGTTACGATGTAAACACACATATCATGACATTTAGTAACGGGGGAAAAAGGAGGCTGATTTGAATAACAAACATGTTTATTTCCATATCATATGTGCTCATGTATCACGTAAGCCTATACGTTTTATAAGCAATGTTCGTCTTTGCACTAGTTTGCAAATGAGGTCGTCTAGCTATGACGTCATTAAACAACTGCATGACGTCACCGATCATCTTTTGCTCGGGACGTTCATTTATGAATGCTTATGTCTGAATTAAACTTAATAATCAAGAAAAAAAGATCATATTGAATAGGCATAAGCCATTTATAAAGAATAACTTGAGAATGAATCAGATAAAAGAATATTAAAAACGGAGCCATATCAGACTTCTTACCTACATTTTACTTTCGAAGCAAAGATTTGTGCAGAAGCTTTTGATTCTAAGTGTTAGTTGGTCATTTAAAAAAATTGAAAACAGGTCACAATCACGTAACCTTGGCGCTGATTCAAAGTCACGTGACGCAAAAGTTTTATAACTGTCCATAATAAATGTTTGTTACCCTCTTAGTGAAAACAAAACATCTGAACACAATCAAACGGCTAACAAAAATAACGAAAATCCCCTGTGAAAATTTACAAAAACATATTTACAATACTATCCCTATTACAAGATTCGCCAGTGTTCCTTCATGTCTATTTGTAGCTCGGTGCCGCGAAAGGAAAGGCTGTGAGGATTTTAATAAACCTTAATCAAAAACAAAACCCAGATGTCTCATGCATCACTGCAGTAAGGCCGATATTTGTAACGTTAGACCACCGCTAACGTTGTCTCTATGTGACGTCAAGGTTACTACACATCAAAGGTCGGCATGTCATGTTCTTGTGTAGGCCTACTCTAGGAACTTGGACTTGGAATCAGACCTCTGCAAAATTGATATTTGATCACTAAACTTTGACATACCGCTAAATTCATTCCAGATGAGAACGAAGGCATTACTATACAATAAAAAGACATTTGAAATTCTGTTAGACTATATCCACACCTTCTCATTAACGAACAGGCTAAATGAGGCTGAAACTGCCTACAGGTGACATAATTTGACGCTTGAATTTTGTCGTAACACCGAGCGCCTTTGGTAGTGATGACACGCGAATTACTAATACCTGGTACTAAAGTAACACATTGAAATATGACCGTCTAGAAAGTCCAAGTTTTCGACATACTTGTTGTCCCAATCTTAACATATGGATGTGAAATTTGGGGATTAAAAAATTTGAGTATTATTGAAAATATCCACCTGAAATTCCTACGAAAATTGCTCCGAGTAAAGAGAAGCACCCCATTGTATATGATATATGCAGAAACAGGACGAAGACCACTCTCTATTGTTATTTACACTAAAATGATATGTTACTGGACAAGGCTTCTTACAGGAAAATACACAAAATTAGCAAACTTACTATTGAATATTGTATCCTATAAGGCTCCTAATAACAAATGGCTATTGTGCGTACATGACATATTGATAAAGACGGGAAACAACGATGTATGGGTTTATCAATCGCCTCTGAGTGTTGAATGGATTAAATATAAAGTCAAGAATAGCCTTATAGATATTTTTATACAAGCATGGCATTCGGACACTGAATCACCATCAAAAGGTAGAATCTATACGATTAAGAAAAATAGCACTGACATTGAATTTTACCCTCAGCATCTCCCTGAAAAATATATTTTCAATCTGTTACATTTTAGATTGTCAAATCATCGTCTCCCTATTGAAACCGGACGGTGGTATAATATTGACTATGATAATAGAAATGTACATTATGCACCTCTAATGTAATAGGAGATGAGTATCATTATATATTCAACTGTCAATACTTTGACAATATCAGGAAACTCATTCCACAAACGTTTATTACAAAGCCTTCTATGTATAAAATGAATATTTTTTTCCAAACAAAGAATGTTTCTTATCTAATCAAACTGTCTGTATTTTGTCACCACGTACTTTGTAAACTAAGGTAAAGACATTAGTATTATATTACCCGTGTATATGATATCATATCTGTTAGTATATTGTTCACATTCATTACTATGCAAACTCCTGTAAACCTCATCATGCTACTTTGTAGCCTTGAGTGAATAAAGTTCTAATAAAGACCCTGCTCACTTTAAATAGATAATTGAATTTAAATAAATAATACAGTGCAAAATTGTTATTCCCCCTTTCATTTCAATTTAAAGAAATGGTGGATAAATAGAAAGTACTTTGTTTACTATCGCTTTCAGTTTTTTAATCAGAATGGTCACATTATGTGGTATAGTTTCTTTTTGTGCGTCCGTTTATTTCCATATGAACTTTTAAGTGGCAAGTTCATGATTAATTATGATGTCGAAAACCTAAGCCACATATATACCAATGGTACAATAATCCTCTTATTGACATTATGATAGGAACTCGATACACATAGACGAATCCTAATTACAATTGTAAAGAAATAAATTCCATTTGAATCATTATCTGTATGTAAATTTCCAGCTTGGTCTTTATTGGCAATAGTATAGTAAAACCAGAAAATCTCTTGGCATTGGACAACCAATAACTGCAGATAGTGTGTATTTGTTGTTCAAGCTTGAAAAGCGGAAGCTTTATATACGTGTATGATAAAAACATCCTCGCGCATGCATCAGTAAAATAAAGCCTGATTCCCAACGGTCTAAGTAAACCTATCCTCAATATTATCCGTTTCACTGAGTCTACTGAGCAAGGCCTAGTAGAGGGTCACGTCAGCCGACCTTTCTGCGACCTATGACCCTCCAACGTTAAACGTGCGAAAGTAGACTATTTTTGCTTGGTAAGATGAGCTCTGATTGGTCAATTCGATACGTGGGCTGACGCGACCCTCTACTACGCCTTTCTAGACTCAGTATAGAAGCGAAACGGATAATATTGAGGCTAGGTACTTAGACTGCCCGACGGAAGGTTTACTTTTAAATGATTCACGCCTTTTAACAGCTTTTTATACTGTGATAGATATATGAACAGCATGTGCACAAGAATAAAATACTTTTACTGTTCCCTTAAGCAATATGTGTTTATAATTACACAAAACGTAACAAGAGATATCGCTTGTGTGATATCAAGTCACCACAATTGAAATTTTAGAATTACGAGTTTTCAGATATTGATACTTTGAAATGTTATGAAACATAATTTTAGATGATTTATACAACCCTTGTGTTCTCTAAAATCAAATATGTAATGTAATAGTCTCGTACAGTAGCATCGATATTTGTTGCTTTTATTAACTCATTTTGAAATTTGTGATATCTAAAGTCACTTGGATGAAATTCTCTATTCATATCGTGTTTGAAAAGCTTTAACACACATGGATCGTCCCTCGAAAATACTTTAGAAACAGCAAGCTCATATATAGAACAACTGTCCCTTTAACTTTATCTGGTATCACATACCATGCATAATTCAAAGTACAGGTTGATATGTTATCGAGGTAAACCTGACATATTCGTATCGAAAGGAATTCGACCTTGATAGGAAGTCGTTCTAGATACGCTGCGAATAATTATAGAAGATATAGTACCAGGCAGGATAAAATATTTTATATTAAAGAGACACACAAAATGAATATAAAAACAATTTTTTAACTCATCACGGACTGTTTTCCTATCACCATTAGTTGGAACGGACAGCGAGGAAGGAACGTTAACCAACTCAAAAGTTTGAAATTGTTTGTTCAGTATGTTTTATTCAATGCCCAATCACAAGATTTTAAAGATTTAATGGTTCCAATACATGTATTAATTTCAGGTAAGCTCTTTAGTCCTCACTCAAAATGATTGAATCTGAATCAACTGGCTGTATACAGTTTCCGCTTGTTGCAAGACACTTAATATGACTACGTTTTATTGATAGTTTAAGGAGATATGTAGCCCTCTGATGGTAATGTATTTTGAATACGTAAATATTAAACGAGGGAACTGCTAACATAACTCTCAAACAATTTTGCTACAGTATCTTTAATAATACATTGCAGTAAAACGATTATGTTCTCTTTGATAAATAACCTCATGAAATTAATGTTAAGAATATACCATATTAAAGAAGCGGTCGACTTTCTGTGATAACTTCTGCTGATGGAAGTAATATCCGGCTAAATCATATTGAAAAACTCAACACGTGTTTGCAGACTGATGAACGATCAATTAGCACTTAATCGGTTCCATCAATTTGTTGATTTGGTATCTTTATAGGATGGGAAAATGTCTCTGACTGATATGAAAACGAGATGTTTGGTGGCCAAAATGCATAAAAAGACAAGAATGAAGTTTAGAAGTTAAATTACCCCTTGCCTTCCCCTTTTTTCTTACAACAACTCCGACAACACATGCTAGCGGACAAACGTCCCTTTGCATAACCCTTACGGTTTTGTTTGCCAAAGGTAGCATGTTCTTATGAATCTAACAGAACACTTATGGGACAACTTTTATCAACAAATCTGAAAACTACCATTGTCATCATTAATTACCACTCTACAACAGGCAAAATAAATGCTACAATAATGGCAATATGAGCAAATCCCGTCTAATATCAAGCGTCCTCTTGGGTTGTCAATGCGTCACCTTGTTACGACGTTCATTGACGCATATGATTGTTACAATTACTATCAACGAACGATTAAGAACGTTTTGTACGATATACAAACTACAAATTATATATATAAATGTCTTTACGTGTCAAACAGTACTTTCAACTGGGTGTGAGATCGAAAAGCGGTCATTTAAGTTGGAATTGAATGCTCTATATTTACAAAAATTAAGATTTCTACATATGCATTCTTTCCATGTTTGACAGAGTATATACCTTTTTTGAGCACTAGTTTATGTTCTGATTTGACTTTTTCATCCAGCATGCATTCTCGCCCTACAGAGGTAAATCAAGTCTTAATTAAATCCAACCTGATCCCCCCTCTGTTTAAATAAGACGAATTTGCTGGTTCCGGCAGGTAACCATCCTGCTACACCAGGCATTTGCTTCCGCTCGGGGTATACTATACCCTGATATCTGTCTGCCCGAAATCCTCGTAAAACTCTCTATATAACAATCCAATGAAATGTATCCAGTTAACGGTATCGGTATTTCTTTGATGAAAGAATGCAAGGGATAGAGATAATTTCAATCAATGGAAGCAGACATTTCCACATTTACAGAGAAACATTTGCGTGGACTTTTATCTTATTCTATGGTCTACAAACTTCTATAGGAAATTTGCTTAATACATCCTTAATTTTCTTAGAAATGCGTCTTATCTTATTTTTCTTGCTTCATAACAAGAATCATATGTGGGTGATAAATTTTACTGATTAAAATCACAAGGGATATTATAATAGAGTATCGAGACTTAAACCCTTAAAGAGGCAGTAGCACGTTTTTTGATAATTTTATATTTTTAATGTTTCACTGATAATTGTACGTTAATGCTAAATGTTTTATTTTGAAAGTGTCTAAAATCTCATCACGTAAACCAATCATCCATAGTCAGAGGACAAAGTTTGACCATTTACATAAAATCCATTGGCGGCCATTTTATGTGAACACCTTTAATTCATTTTTTGTAAGAAAAAGGAATCTCATGGCTAAGCTTTGCGTTATTTATTTGAATTATTACTGCTCCATTTAGTTTGAATACATTGTTTTTTAATTGGAACCATTAATTTTCATTTTCCTGACATCACCTCATAAAATCCCCCTAAAAACGTGCTACTGTCCCTTTAAGGGCCTCCTTTTGACTACTGTGAAATCCAGGGTGATAGAACGTTTATGACAAATGCGTTATCTTCTTATGTCATTCATGTCATTACTCGATTCTATAACCCTTAGTAGCAGAAGTACTTATCCACCATCAAGCGATTATGGTTATGGACCGGTTTAGTGTGAACCCCTTTAATCATTAGCCTTATGGAAATAGATAGGCAAAGATTGACCAAACTTACGTTCCTTTTATTGTTTTAAAATGACTGCCTTTTATTTGGCAACATTTCTGTTACTTTGGTACACCAATGTTCCCCGAAATACGTGCTCCTGTCTCTTCAAGATGAAATTGTGTTCTTATTCTCGATTGACATTTACAAGAAAAGGTTGCGTATAGATAACATTGGTGGATCTCAAATTCTAATTTCATCATTGATCCATCATACACATCAGAACTGTACACCGAGGTATTTTCTTTAATTTGAAATTGACTGATTGTATCTCTGTCCGTTTTATGAAATTATTTTATATATTATACATTCTGGGCAATCAGTGTCATGTAATCTCTGTTTGGAACTTCATAATTCATCATAACGTAAAGGTCTCAATGGTTTTATCTTCTAGAATTTCTTTTCCACGAATAAAGCCAAAGTGTAATGTCCTCATTTGTGTCTTGGACGACTTGGTTTATTTTTTTTGTTTAAGTCGAATAAAGCTCGTCTTTCAGCCTCATTTTGAAGCAACTTAAGGCAACAATCATATTATGAGTACAATACTTTAATCAAACTGCAATATCATCAATTTAACGTTTTGATATTGAATCAGAAATGTCATCTTCAGGTTGTGATTTCTTTTAAATCGTTCAATCTCAAATTGAAATGTTAATGTCATTTCAAATACGATATCTGTCGAAAAATCTAAGGATATATCTTCTATAGTGTAAAGCTTATCAATTACCCGTGCACAATCATATATACTGATAAAAATAAAGTTAGAATATTATGATTTTTATGAATTATATTTCATCTGGTCGTCAGTATAAAAATATATCACAATTGATGATTTTAAAATGTTCGAATATTCCTGATTATTTTTGTCTAGTATCTATACACCAAATATAAAAGTTGTTTGACTACAACTTATGTTGTACTATACTAAATCTTTTTTTAACCTTTTATCAGAAATACAAGATAGGAAGGCTGTCGTTAAAAGCCAGTCATGAGCCTGAAAGTGAAAACATTTACCTCAAGCTGCTTTATATATTGAGTTAGATAAACTACTGAAATTAATCAAACCTGCTATTTAATAATGTTATTATCGAATTATGAACACAATATTATCTATATGTTTTTCTCCAAATAATTTTCAAATATTCTGTAAAAATATTTGGGAGAATTTTGCTTTTGCTTTTCCAATGATAAAAATACACCATCTAAAAAGCAAGATATGTTTCAAACCTCAAGTGAGAAATACGACTAATAAAAAATAGTAACATCATGATTTAGGAAGTCATAGTTACTTACAAACGTAAGACATTATGGGATCATGTGGTAAAACTATAACGCCTTTAAAGGAGCAGTAGCACTCTAATTGATAATTTTATATTTCAAATATTTCACTGATAATTGTAAGTTATTGCTAAATGTACTATATTGACAGTGTCAACAATCTCATTACACAATCCAATCATCCATAGTCAGAGGACAAAGTATGAAGATTCACAAACAATCCATTGGCGGCCATTTTTTGTGAACACCTTTAATTCATTTTTTGTAAGAAAAAGGCATCGCATGGCTAAACTTTATGTTTTATATATTTGAATTATTACTGCTCCATTTAGTTAAAATACATTGTCTCAATTGGAATCATTAGTTTTCATTTTCCTGACATCATCTAATATTCCCCCTAAAAACGTGCTACTGCCCCTTTAAAATCGTGGTATTTGAACCCCCTTTTCTGGACTGAATAGATGAGTGAATTATGACGTTTTGCTTGTATATTGACGCTAACACATTGTATTCTTATATGTTATCAACCTAATATTTTTTAACTGAAATGCTGGAATTACTACTTTAAAAATGGCGGTTTCAGCAACTCTTGAATGCTTGAAATGATAAAAAATGTAATTGTTCATATCTTGATGAGTAATTTTGTATTGACCTCTTTACAATAATATTTTTCTCTTATTTGGACTCGCATGAAATTTGTTAATGTTTGAAATGCCTCTCAGTGTGTATATAAAATACAAACAAATACAGAAAAACAGACTATGTAATATGTTAATGTATTCCCAATAAGTTTATTGAATATTTTAACGTAAATGTGTTTATCTAGTCATGACTGTATAATTATATAACTTTTTGTTATTTTTAAATTATGTTGTTTTCTTTTATTTCTATTTTAAAAGTATAATGTGAGTATATGAATTATTGTTTTGGTTTTGTTTGTAGTCTTAATTGAAAACATACTACATAAATCGGTGAGAAATGGCTTTGCACTAAAAAGGTGTAGGTTTGAAAACCGAATATATATTATTCATACTATAGATTTAGAGGTGTAGAATAATTCTTTCAGATGAAGTATGGACAGACGGGTTTTAGAAAACTGATGACCAGATAAATATTTCTTAAGAATTATCCTTTCCCTAAAGAGTCAGATCAAGCCGCAAACTGTTGATCCAACCTCGTTTTGAATAAGCCCAGTTTGCGACTAGAAAGCCTGATTGGATGCAATCGAAGTTAGTTGTGCAATCAGCGACGCTGTAACATCATTAGTCATTATAAGCACCATTTAACAAAAGCCAGTGACAACAACCCGCGTTCAAGCAAGAAGGGTTTTCATTGGCTGAATTTTTTCAAATGGTTTGTGTTGCAAATTATTGCTAGCTAACTCTTCTTATTCGAACAGAGGGATGATCAGTATTCATGACTAGGTATTGCTACTCCACACATTTCCGCTATCCACCTATATGAAAAATATGTTTGACGTAGGAATATTCAGTCAAATATTTTAATATTCATTTTTAAGTGAAATGATAAAATAACAAATTATTTTGCTTCGTTTAAAATGAATTTTTCAATAATGTATTGTTATCTGGTATGAGCTGGTCTTTTGAAACAATGAAACGTTAACCAATAATAAATGTCGAAAGATAATCTCATTTTAGATGAGGCAGGTTCTTAATTTTTAGAATGGTCATACACATTAATGTGTTTAGTTTACTTGTCATTACTGTTAAAATCACTCATAAAATCATCTCAAATGACTTTGTTTCGAGTATAAATGTTTTCGTTTCATTTCGAAATACAACTCCTGTAAGAAAACACTACTGTTCAAGTCGTTTAGTCTGCAACAATGTATTGTATTCATACGCCGCGGAAAATCAACAATTGTCATTGACCGAAACAAACTTATATAACAGATTGCTCATCTTTTATCAAAGTTTTTAACAATGATTGGATCCTTGCAGTTCATGTGGTTTCAAAAATGAAGCAATCAATCAATTCTAGAATTACGTCCAGACGGATTGTTAATTTAAACAAGAAAAGAATCAAGTTGCATTTTATAGGTTCAGGCCATAGTGTCATATTTGGATAATATCCTATTTGCCCTTATTCAATAAACTTGAATGTGAACCAATCAACAATATTTAGGTGAGAAAATAATACATAACATTGAAATCATACATAAAATTTTATGAATTAAGTGTGAAAAAAGGCATCAATTTCGTGCAGCATTAGTGTATTTTTATGTTTTTGACAACTATCTTTATATTTACCTCATAATCATGATTTCTCTGTAGAACGTTAAAAGAAAAGTGTTGTTAAACATTTAAGTTATTATCTTATTCAATTTATGTATCATCCATGAACCGAACTATTAAACCTTCAAGGAATCAATATACAATGAACACACACATAGAAACAAACATATTAAGAACACAACATATTGGTAGAAAGTTCATTTTGCATTTTCAATAGTTAACCGTTACATACATGTACCCAATTATAACATATTTATCAATATTATACAAAGGTTAACACAACAAAAAAATAGAATAATAGTTTTTGACATACAACCATTTGTTTCACAACTCACACAAAAGTGATTTTCATGAGACATTGAATTGAGATGTGTAGATATGATAGAATTGAGAAATATATGTAATGGTGAACACTGAACAGGTGTATCGTGGATTTCTTTCAGTGGCATTTAGAAATTGGTATGGTGAGACACAAATTCGATGGGTTTACAACCTTTTTTATTGCAAAGTGATGCATTTACACTATATTATATAATAACACCGTTTTGCTGCTGGACATGACAACATTGTGGCAACATAAGCATATATAAATTTCTTAGTTTAGGTTTCTTGTGATTACAAAGAGAATAAAACCACTGTTTCAAGCCATACCTACATTTAACCTATTTAACAGCTAATAACAATACAAAACAAGCGAAAAATCAAACAAAAAAATGTTTTACAATTATCCAGAAGAAACTTGTCTAACTGCCTCACCAAATAAGCAAACGTTGCATTACTGTTAGGTTACCTGACCTTTCAAGCATCAAATAAGCCCTAAAACCGCATTCCTTCACAATCAATAGAGTGTGACGTCACAAGCACCTGTTGACCTTTTGAGGTCATTGGCCTAGATAAGGCATACTAGGAAGAACATGGTGGAAGCCAGTATCGATTAATATCAGTAGATATGTGTCTGTAAAACAGTGAATTGGGAAATCTGCCACTAGCGTTCACTTTTAACTCTTGAAAGTAATGAGATTTGTTTGAAATTAAGTATTTATCAATCAAGTTTAATATATAATTCTTATAATTGAATATTGATCTGAAAATATGATAAAAATGTCAAAAGGTAAACTTAGTAGATACAAAGCCATCAATATCATTTTGTTCTAGGGACGTTGTCTGTGAGGCATAAAAATGGAAAGTTCACTTTTAAGTAAGTCTGATTAAGATAAGCTTCGTTCCAAATATAATAATTAGTAGCAAAAATGGGTCATGGGTAGCACACAGACCTATCACCTATACGCTACTTGTAGAAAAACCTTGAAGTAGACGACATAATGCTGTTGTAGATCATTAATAAAACGAAACTTTCTCAATTAAAATAAATTGTGATAACTGCGTTGAAATTTTAGACATGTAAACCACATATACGATATGTTGAACTCTTTTGTTCGGTGAATGACTATGTACCCTCAAGAACTTTGTAAAATATAAGTCATGTCCTGTATCACCAATTTATACACATAGTTCCAAATTGTCTATTGTAAGGATTTCGAACGTTTAAAGCTTTCCGTTTGAAGAGGTATTTATCCATAAAAGACATTTATCTAATGTTATCATAAATTAAGTGTTGAAATATCTTGACCGAGTTTATTCATTATTTTTAGCAACAGCATCATCCATCTTTTAGGAGGGTTTAACAGATTAAACTTTCACACACAAAAGCAACTATTTCTTGACATGAATATTATGTCACTTGTAACTTGTGAAATACGGTTTAGCCTGAACATTCTCCCTTCTCCAATTATAGATTCTAAAACAGCAACAAACCTTAAAGAGGCGTCATGTGACGTCATAGCTGATACATTGTTGACCCTGTTATGTGACCTGATTCTGAAATGTCAGATACGTTAGCATGTACTTATAAATGTCAACATGTTTGCTTAAGGTATTACCAGAAGTCAATAGTTTGGTTCAACATTTCTTGTCTTCAAACATTGATTGACAAATTGTAACGATATCGCTTACATTTTCACAAATGTTTTTTTGTGTTTCATTGATTATTATAAAATGTATTCAAAGCTGATTATTTATATTGACAAATATCGGAACACAAGGATAGACAGATATAGATCAGTGTAAAGTCGACGTGACAAAATTACAAACACAATACTACTTGAAACTAGCACTCAAAAGTTTTCTGGTTTTGCACCTATAATATCTGCAGTACATTTTGAATAAAAAGTTATTTACTGTTTTGACATTATCACAGGACAAATAATAAACATTTTAACAATTATGTTACTGGGTTATAAGCATATTTATCAAGCGATTCATCAGAAATATATACAAGATATCAAACCCTTGACAATAAAAGATAAATAATTGAAACTGTAAATGATAATTTCGTGAAATGATGTGACTTAATTGTTAGTCCTTAGCATGTACTTGTACTTTGTGATTGACTGAACCACCTCGTTTATAAGATAACCGACATCTATAAGAAAATCTATAATTCTGGAAAATCCAAAGTTTCACATTTAAGACTGCAAGGTTGGAAATGCTTTATCAATTAGATAAACCAAAGGCCCTATACCAAAGTGCAGCTGCGTATCAAAAGTATGTTCACTTATTAGTGTATCTCAGTGAAAATACCATATTTTTGGATATAATTCAAACGCTTCAGTTAAAGTGGCAAAGGGCCATTGTCTAGTCTCTATCTTCCTTTTTGCATAAAAGAACATATAGAAGGGCAAATAGTTATGAAACCCAAAGGGGAAAAAAAGACCAACAACTACATTGACTCGTCCAAAAGAATATCTATCACTAAACTGTTGATCACCTAATGTATTTTGAAGAGAAATAAAAAATATAGTTTTTGATATTTTGACCCCTGCTCACTTATGTGACCTGCCAAAGCTGTTACAGTTAACTGTGAGATATGGTGTAGGTTTCAATGAAAGTCACTTCAGTATTCAATATTCAACTTTATTAATTTTCGCAATGATGCGAGGCCTCATTTTGAAGACATCTTCAATTAAATGATATTTACACTAGAATTCACATGTATGTGAACAAACTTTTGATATGCAGTAATATAATGCAATCCCTGAAGATAATTGCATAATAACGCTAATTGCAGTCACATTTCTCTTATCATTTCTGATTAAAGCTTAAATGTAGTTGTAAATGAAAACTGATTTAAACATCCATTTACCTCGACTTTACCACTTCTCGATTTTCGTTCAAAGATTTTTCAAAAAAACCAACTCGACTTGATTTTTGTTAATTTGTCCAATAAACATCTTTAATTAGCCTTTCATTAAGATAATCATCGGCTATGAAAACCCCACCTGGGTTAGGGGCCATAAAACTCGCACGGGTGTGACGTAATACACAGACTATACAGAGTAACCCAATTACTAAATTATTAAAAGCTTTGTCTTTCGGGTATGACTGTCCTATAAAGACTTGGACCATGGCAGCCCTTTGATATACCTGCAATGCGTTTCACTGATATATGTTTAGTTTGAAGAATAAAATGATATGTAAGTGGACAAATCTGATCACAGGGAAAACAGGCAAATATATGAATGAAAACTTTATGTAATAACACATTACTACTATTTATCGAAAAGATAATGATAAACACATGTTGTTGGTCTATCAATCACCGGTTAATCCATAGATATATATGATAAAGGCCCAGAAAAGTTTTATAGATATTTGTTTACAAGAACAGAACTTGGATTCGGAAGTATTATCAATGTATAGATTACCAAAGGTCAGCTGAACTATTAACATAGAATATAATCTAAACATTTCCTTGAAAAACAATAATTTTAACCTTCTACAATGTTGAATGTTTGTGGAATCGGAGCGTCGTTCAATGTCCATTATGATATCAGATAATGGAGACCTTTATGGAGGCATTAAGACTTGGTTTACATTTCTAAATCTATATCCTAAATGCCCAATTAAAAAGATATATTTGTAAAATGAAATCCAATTATTAAAAACGGTTATAATCAATTAAACAATGTCGAGGAGATCTTAATTCACCACACTTTCGCTGTATTGCATGAAAAGAAATGCATGATTAGGATTCAAAAGTGCAAAAGAGATACATACCAAACACTCAATACCGCATTGAAGCCATCAATCCAATAAATATAATTCAATATCCACTATGTTTTTATTCTTGTTTGCAATTAAGCAACATTTGATAATATCATGACAAACTTTGTAAAAGCAAAGATTTCTTTTTTTCTGTCATATCAATATCCGCCCCAACAACCAGAGACATGCCGACAGTGGCACTGCTAGGGCTGTATACTCCAAACATCGGCCAGAGAGCAACTGAGCAATCTACATTGTCAATCTTACTAATGATTTTCTCATTCTTCACATCTAAGAAAGCAATGCGATTCCGGACAGTGTCATAGACAACACCATAATGTAGAGTGACTGAGGTGCCAGGAGTGTTCTCCAGAGTGTCAGGCAGGCACTTGATGCGCCTACCATGTCTCCAGACCTTCCTACAGATAGAGCTGTGTTTTAAACAGCGTTGGACAGTGAGACTGTAAGATTTAGACTGTTTCCCTATCCAGTAACTATGGTCCTGTTCCTCCTCCCTAGCAAGGCCTACTTCCAGGAGGAGCTTGCTACCAATTAGAACTTCGTTCAACAACGGGTTTGTTTTTATCTCAAAGTACTGAGAATGCAGACACTGGGTGAGAGGGACAGTGCTGCTTGTTCCTTTATACTTCTTCAGTCTCTGGTCACTGTGTGGAGGATTGGTCTCTTCAGTCCTAAACAGCTCTCCCTTCGTGTTGATAAACACATACTTAGTGTTATACCTCGTCCTGCTGAACTCTATGCGGATACCTGGGCATTCAATAAAGGGAATCATAATCTCTGTCTGTATTTACAAAATACAATTGAGATACATAAATTACATTTCATTATCGATTCTCTAAAGTGATGTTAAAGAAAGCATTTTCATTTGAATTATCATTTGAAACCACCTTTTTAAATACTACCATTTCAGACATTATATGCAAATACGTTTAGGAGCCCTTTTGCTGAACTGCAATACGATAAAATGATGATTCTGTTCATGCTAATTTAAGTCACAACACAACAGAGATAAATGCTTCACTACTCACAGTTCAGAATATGAGCATCATCAGAACCATCCCTCATCAGTCTGTAGAGGCCTATCAGTTAAAATTGAAATAAAAAAAATGTAAACACACATTCTTCTTTCTACTATACTTTGTTCATATAAGACGCTGTTTTTTTTCATTAAGAAATGTCAGGTAACTTTAGAACAAACCAGTCCCTGAATGATATTGATAATGAATTGCAATATCAAAGAGATTTTTAATTTGGAATCATTTATGTGTAGCTACGCCATACAGATTCTGTATTTTATTCATGATTGTCGATTGAAGGAACCCTTTATCATATATAAATGCTTAAGATTTTCAAAATTGACAAATGGATGTAAATCAGTTTCATTCCTTACCCTTTTCCTCTTCCTCTTTCACTTTGGTAAATGTGTCTTTCAGTGATTTAATCTCTTTCTCATGAGTCGTCTTCAGATGTAACAGTTTCTGTGAAAATTATTTTTCATCAGTATTATAAGGCCAATGATCTAAAACTGTTTTTACCATCTACAAGCAATGCGATACTATCTTTGTCTGATTGTTGCATGAGGTTAGAACTAAAAAATGCATTTCAACATATAAATGAATTGAGATCAATAGTTCATTTATTTAAGTCATCACATAACCGAAAAGACCAGTCAGAGAATATTCTCAATCTCGCTGGGGCCTATGGAAAACTCTGAAACTTTGTGTATGAAAAATTGTATCATGTAGTTATTAGTAGTCAATGAAAACTATATTATAAAAATATTGTTAACAGAGTTTTTTCACTACTGCTTTTTACTAACACCTTTCATTTCAATTAAAACAAGTGTTGCTACAGACATGGAAATGTCCCCCGTCGTTATGAGATATTTCGTAATAAATCATAAGAGAAAATTGTAAATGTTGACCTAAAATAATATAGTGAACATGCGTTTTTAAAGATGTCAAATTGCCATGGGGACCTTGACAATAGGGCAAAGGTCAGCCAATATGTCTGGTGTCTACGAAATGTCTGACCAAGACGAACACAATGAATGAAGTCATCCTTGACGTATAATGTCTACAAGAATACGTGCTAAAGACGGACGCCACTGAATACAATAACCCCCCATTCTTCAATGCGGCGGGAACAATGATAAACAATAGAGTTAATAATTCTTATCACAAACGAACATTTTTTTAAAAGAAACCTTTCTTCATTAGAGACAAAATCAAGAATTGGTTTTCTTTAGGCTTCATTCGAACCCCTGTTATTGATAATAATAATCTATCATTAGTTTCTGAACCTGCAGGTGATGTCGAATTTGATAAGGTCACCTCGACGACCCCTCATACACACCATTGTGAAATATACAGTTTTAACGGAAATGTCGTTCTAAACCTATTTATATTGTCTCAACATATCAGTAGAATAGTCAGCAGTCAAATTGGTTTAGTTTCTATTAATAAAAATATATTCGAAAATTACATACATTTCATACAAATTAGGGTATATACAAATTCATAAATATAATTATCAGAGATACTTGAAGTTATGAAGATGTACCTGTTTCAATTCTTTACATTCCATCGACACCCAATCCTCAGTTTGTGTTTCACAATCTGTACAAATACATTCTTAAACATTAGAAAATATTTGAGAATGATTAAGAGCTGCTAAATCATAAAAAAATACAAATCTTAAACAACTTTGCAGTTCAAACTTAGCAAAATACTTGTGAAATCATTCTCTCCATACAGAGGCAGATCAAGTCAAGAAATATTGATACAGTATTTGTATATTACCCCGGCGGAAAAATATTGCACCATAATTCCTTTGAATTTCTTTATCAAATGACAACGCTTGTCGCATGGAAAGAGTGGTTCATATCACAATGCTTTTGCCATGATTCAGCGTCGCTGATTGCACAACTAATTTTGATTGCCTTCAATCAGCCATCTCCCATTCTAACCCACAAAGTCGGCGAAATAGAACAGAGACTGCATCAACATTTCATGACTTGATCTGTCTCTGTGGGGAGAGAATGTTGTGAAATATACCACTTTCGAAAAAAACTATAATGTAATTAGACATCAAAATAATATTTAATGGAAAAAAGATCGCCAGCTCATATTACCATTAGTCTGTTTTTCCTCGGCAGGTTCAGTCGTCAGTTGTCCAAATCCAGACAGGAGAGATTTAACCTTCTCCAGACCATCAGTGTTGAATCTTATCAGGGGAGGACTCTCGTGGACAGTTGCTTGAGCAGAACTGATGCAAACTCCAGTTTTACTCTGCAGAATGTGTCTCAGGGACATGATGTCATGGCGAGATGAATACTGCAGTGTCTTGTTGATGTAGTCGGATGTTGTCTGACATTTCTTCTGACAAGCTTCTGATGTGTTCTTCTTCTCATTCAGATCTCTTATAACCTTCTCCTGATGTTGCTGTAGTTCAATCTGCAGTTCCTTCTCTCTTTGGTTTATCAAGGTCTTCAGAGAGTTGAAGGTGTGGGAGATGTTCTCATTCAGGTTGTCACTTGTCTCATCTGAAGTTTGAAGATCTGCAGCTATTGTTGTCAGATTAGATCCTTGTTGAGTGACAGAGGATTGGACTTCTTTAACCGATTCAGCAACTGCCCTTCTCTCAGTTTCAACAGCCTTATCAAAATCAACAGTCTTGTGTTCAGCATGTTCCTCAACTTGACATTTCCTGCAGATCAGAATGGAACACTGTTCGTCCCATATATCAAGGACGAATTTAGGATGGGTTGTGCAGTATGTATCCACATCAAAACTCTCTGGCTGAAGATCTCCAATATCCTCAACAATGTGTTTTCGAGTGACCTTAAGGCGACTGTGTGTCATCTGACAGTTTTCACAGAGAAAATCTTCACATTCCTTACACCAGCATACAGCCTGGTTGCCGTCATCTTCATGGGTGCACAGGACCTGTTCTGGGTTGTGTTGAATGGTCAGGTTGAGTACTTCCTTCTCTGTGACCATGTCCTTCTGTAGAGGTGTCTCTGTGAGGTTGACGTCTCTCTGACACGTGCTGCATGATATCACTCCTCCAGCTGCAGATGTCACACATGTCTCACACGCAGCATGGAGACACGGCAGCAGAAAAGGGGCGGGGCCTTTCAGAGAGAAGTGCTGATGACAGACTTGGCAAGTTGGGAAACTGGACATGGTGAGTTGTCATCACTGTAACGAAACCAGACTATTTTTTTACTTATCTCAACTTTTCGCTAGTATCATTATTATAAATAAGTATTGTTCACAATTGTTTCTTAAATAAATATTTTACAAATTTAGAGCAACTAAAGAGATTTTATTCTTTTATTTGTACGCAGAAATTTTATTTAGGAGTGGCATACATAAGCATAATAAGATTTTCCCGGAGAACCACCTCGAGTATTTCTATTCTCAGAAATGTGGTTATAATCAAAGTCTTTCTTTATGACTGTAATATATATGAGCCCTCGTTAGAGTCTATGTCCTCATTCATCAAATCTAGTTGAAAATCCTCAACATGAAAATAAAATTAGGAACAGTAGATATTTGAAACATTTTATAGGTTTGTATAAGTTTATTTTTAAGTTTTAAGTTTAGTCTACGTTTTTCACAATGAAGTCTTGCTTTCACTAAAATCAAAATAATTTTTTTTACAGTTTCCTATATTTATATTCACACAGCAATTTAGCTTAATAAAATTCTATATGGAGTTTAGAAAAAGATTCCCCTTGCAATTCTTTGTTCTTCATATGCAACAACTCTAAAGAAGAAATCATTTTACCCTCTTGATAATACACAATCAACTGAACGTATCAGTATCATTAGCAATAGCAGTTAAACTACTGTCTGTAACATTTGTTTTAATTGTTTTTACCGTTCGGTATCTCTTGGAGATGTTATTGTTTTTTATAATGAAAAGAAACAAATGTTTGACAACTTTTATATTCACGATATGCAATATCAATATATACAATATTATGCATATATTTTCCCCGTCATTATTCCGACAGAATTCCAACTTATAAAATGTCTCTCTAATATGTTATCATGTTTTAGAAGGAACGATGTATACATTTCACACCACGAACACAAATCAGTTATAAAGCAGGCTGCCTTCATGTCATTCACCCATAGATAGAACTTGTATAGATCTAATAGCCCACATACCCGACCAGCGCACTATATTTAGCTACGGGACACTAAAGAGTAAGGTGATACAGAAAGTAGGTTGCAACACGATAGCAAATGGGTTGATTGTAAGCATTTCTTCGTGTGTAAAAGGTGTTCAAATGGTGAATATAAGAATTATGATTTTATATATTCTATTTTATTCATTTGCAAATATAAACATGAAGAGGTTATAACATAAAATGCATTTTTCATAACGAAAGTAGGACAACAGTGCGAAGAATTCGCATTTCGGATGCAATTACATTTTTATATCTTGATAAATAGGTTAAAAACGAGGTCACACTTAATATATGATCATATTTCATGAATAGTTATATCATGTAAGATTATCTGAGAACTCTTTATAAGAAGACAGCTTATTATCAAGGAGACGGCAACACACTTACCTGTCACAGAAACATCCGGGTAGTCAGAAAGGTCAAGTCGGGTCAGGGAATAACCTTTAACCTGTTGTGAAAGCCTACACTCAACCTGGTTGGACTACAATTGGAAAGGACAGCTTGGTGAAGAATGTAAAATTGAACATTTAAGAGCAAATGAAATACACTTACATTACTTTTATAATATAACAATTTGATATGTGTTTAGAATAATTTTAAGGATATATTTTGATAACTTTGAATGTAAAAGCATAACTTTTTCAGATGAGATTAGTTCTCATAAACAAATATAATTTTGAACATTAGATCATTGTAAAATTGCACTTAAATTTATTATTTGAATATTGACAAATTATATTTTTCATGTAAATATTATGTATAAATTTTTTTAATTATCTGTTATCTTGATTATTTGATCAACATGTTTTACACACTAAATAAGGGAACCATAAGCAATTGATATTTTATCAAATATTAAAATCATCAATAATTTATTTGACCATTAAACAAGTGAATATTATCCAAAAAAAGTTTTATTTGGAAAGATGTATATCATGTTGTTAATAGACTTATTTTCAACTTTTATTGTTGGACTTTTAGTTAGTCATTTGTAAAGCATTGGCAAACAGAACATGTCATGAATACTGGTCTTCACCTTAAACCTATACCTCGATAATGTATGTCTGTTTCTTCATGAATGATCAGAATGAAATAGGTGCATGTTATGTCCTCCGTTCCACATTTCAATACTACTCATCTTAGCCTTATGTAATGGAAGCACGAACTATAATAAACTGACTGTGACTAAAATCTTCCAAGCTTTATACAGCTGCGTATCTTAAGTTTGTTCACTTACCTTCGTATTCTAGTGCAAATATCATGTAATTTGTAACGTCTTTGAGACATCACATCATTGTTAAAAAGAAACCGATTATGATGACATTTCACTGCTTAAAATAAGATTCAGTGCATTGACATATTCGTATGTCATACCTAGCAGATAGCTGTAACAAATTTGGCAGGTCATTGAAGTGACCAGGGGTCAAAATTTCGAAAACACTGATTTCTATTTTGCTCTACAAAATCCTTCAACAGGGATCAACAACTTTAGATCTTTTTCATATGTTTTCTTCTGCGCTAAGGCAACGAAACTATGCTGATTTTTTTCCTACAAAATTTACATGGATGATTTTAATCGAAATTTAAGAAAATCCGAATTTCACAAATATTACCCCAAATGTCTATTTAAGAATGCCAAATATCGACATTCAGCACCAGACACAAGACGATCCCGAAATATGGTTTGGGAATGGTTATTTTATACATGGACAATTGATTATCTTCATTAAGTGGTCCTGGAGATTTTCTTTGAACGTCTAAACGAAATTTAAATTAAATGATATTTGCACTATGATCACAAGCAGGTGAACAAGCTTTTGGTATGCAGCTGTAAATATCAAAGATGCCAATTCAAAGAGATTATTATTATTGCTTACTCAATACGTTGTCACATTGATAGTTTTACATTTTTAATGATGTGAGATGCTCAGTTCAAAAGCCTCAATGTAGTGGACATTATCCATATCCATATCCATATCCACATTATTCCATATCAACGGTTAACAAATGAAACATTTTAATATTTTGTACCATACTATCTGCAGTATCAGACTGCCATTGGTGCCTGGCTCCCATGAGGTAGCATAAGTCAAAAAATGCTGATCAAACTATGTCGTATTGCCACTCTTTACTTTCCCTCCCGCTGATTTCCCTAACGAAAAAAACGTTTCAACACGTACTCCCTGATGAGTCTTGGCACATGAAAACTCTTCTTGCACCTACAATTTACTTGTTGTTATCAAAGACTATGCAATGATTCAGTGGGCAAATTGCACAACCATGTTATTTCAAGACGACTAATAGTAGTATGTGCATAGTCGAATAAATTCTAATGTTCCTGCATCCTGAGGAAATGACAAAGGCTTTTAAAATTATCACCTTTTAAACACATCGTCATTGATTGCAGAACTCACTTTAGATACATCCAATTAGAAGTCTCGCTCTCTAGTCCGATAAGTGTTCGTATTGAAATATATGTTGGATCAGAATTTCATGACTTGAGCTACCTACCTTGTTTTACTCTGAAGAAAAATGATTCCTGTTAACTCTTAGAAAATATGAATTTTATGGTCAGACGGCATCTAATTAAATAATTGGCATTTCAAGCCACTGACTGACGTATTCCTGTTTTAAGTAATTTTAATGGAATTGTCAGCCCGTTATATATGTAAATGCGATTTAGACACTAAGCCTTCAGTGTTAGTATCGATTGTTCCCTTGTTAACTATTGGTATTATCAAAATAGACAGATATATGAAAATAAGCTGCAACAGGAACGTTTTTTCAAGTTTTGGCTTGTAGGGTTAAGAGGTTATTTTAAAAACGCGTCAATTGATGAAACATAATTTTCTTCTCTTTTCCCCTACTTTCACTTTGGAATTGTCAGCTACAATGTCTTTTCACTGAAGACGATGCACAATTTATTTTATTTTCACTGGCATTTCCCTGTTTATTTGATAGCATACTTTGACTCTGCCGTTGACAGTGCTTGCTTTCAATCGATACTCTAATGTAAGGTTTACATCACATTCAAAGGGCGATGAACTCTGATGAGCTGTGAGTTCCATCTGTGACGTCAGAGAGGTTTCAGGATGACAAAAATCTTAACACTGTTCAAACCATAAAACGAGAATTAACCTTTTATCAACATGTTAATGTTAAAAGTGACATATGACATATTATTATTCATGTGTGGATACTTCTGCTGTGCTTAAAAGATAGATCTGTTGTAAAAACCTTTAACAATTGTAACAGATCAACCAGGCATCATGGAGTAATCTGAAAGTTGGGTAAGGAACTTACATGCACTGATATTGATCTAACATGAGGTATTCACGAGGAAAAACACATTTCTTCACACGATCTGGTTACAGCTAATTTAAAATCATGGTTTTGGAATATCTTTTGCCGGACTGGATAAACGAGTGAACTAAGACTTTTTGAATGTGAAATAAAGTCATCATTTTATTTTTAGATGGTAAATTATGTCAACAACACCTGCTGTTTACTTGAAAAACGTATTTTTAAACTGAAAGTTTTGTTGGAAAAATAATGTTTTAATGACTATTTCAGCAACCCTTGTGTGTTTCTAAAGGTAAACAGATCAAGTGTATATACTCTGATGAATGATAATTTGTGAACCTCTTTACAAAAATATAAACTTTCTGGTTTTAGGCTTACTGTGTAAACAGCTTATATACAAAATAAAGAAAAACCAGACAACGTAGTTGGTCAATGTTTTCTCAGATAGTTAATTGAAAATCTAAACCTTAATCTTCCATTTGACATGATTTTTTCTTTAAGATGTGTTTATCTAGCCATTTTTGTCTTATCACACAGCTTTAACTTTATTATTATTTTAAGATGGTGTTGTTCTCTTTCATTTACATTTTTGTATGTCAGTATGTGAGAATAATCTATTATTCTATTAAAAAATCTATTAAATAAATCAGTTTACAATGATTTTGGCATGAAAATCGTGTAGGTTGAAAAATCAATTTATATTGTTCATACTATAGATTTAGAGGTGTAGAATAATTCTTTCAAATGAACTAAAGAAAGAGGATTTTCATCAAACAGATGATCAGATATTTATTTCTTACAAGAATCATCCTCTCCGTACAGAGGCAGATCAAGACAGAAGCTGTTGATCCATCCTCTTTTTTAAGAAGCCAAGATTGCGGCTAGAGAGGGAGAATCCTGATTAGATGCAATCAAAGCTAGTTGTGCAATCAGCGACGCTGTAATATCATAAGTCATTATTGGCAAACTGAATCATAGCAAAGGCCCCGGTGACAACAACCACTGTCCATCAAAGAAGTGTTTTCATTGGCTGAAGTTTTTCAAATGGTTTGTGGTGCAAATTATTGCAGCTAGGGGAATCTGCCGGAAGCCAACAAGCCAGCAAGCCAACTTGTCTTATTCAAACAGAGGGTGGATCAGTATATATGACTTGAGCTACCTCTGTGGGCAATTAAAGTACAGGAATCGGAATATATGACAACGTTTTATAGCTGATTCTACACTGAAGGCTTTCATGAATAGCACAATGTTGTTGACATCCTCGTTTTCCATGACTCAATGGCTCAATATTCTACTCTATATCACCATATGGACTTTTCATAAGAAAAATCTGTGTTGAAAATACCCGCTCCCCATGTATGTAAGCCAATAGGCTAGGTATTGCTGCTCTTTCCACACAATTCCGCGTTATCCACCTATATGAAAAACTTGTTTGACGTAGGAATATTCAGTCAAATATTTTAATATTCATTTTTAAGTGAAATGATAAAATAACAATTAATTTTGCATCGTTTAAAATGAATTTTCAATAATGTATTGTTATCTGATATTAGCTGTTTTTTTGAACAATGAAACGTTTATTGTTTATTGTATTCATAAGACAGAAACTTAACAATGGTCATTGACCGAAACAAGCTTATATAACCAATAGCTTTTGGCAAGCGCTATAACTCATCTTTTATAAAGTTTTTTAACAATCCAAATATCAATAAATACTGTAATCCCACAGGAAGTCTTGGACCTCTGAATCCATTGATGGACGTGAGAAAAAATGAAAAACAACGTAGTTTTAGAAACAGCTACTGCTGCCATTATTTAATTTATTAAGTCATTATTAACAATGATTGGATCCTTTCAGTTCATGTGGTTTCAAACTGAAGCAATTAATCAATTTTAAAATTACATTCAGACGGACTCTCACAATAAACAAGAAATGAATTAAGTGGCATTTTATAGGTTCATGCCATAATGTCATATTTGGATAATATCCTATTTGCCCTTATTCAATAAACTTGAATGTGAAACAATCAACAATCTTTAGGTGAGAAAATAATACATAACATTGAAATCATCAACATTTATGAAGTAAGTGTGAAAAAAGGCATCCATTTCCTGCATGATGTTAGCATTAGTTTATTTTCATGTTTTTGACAACTATCTTCATAATAATCATGATTTATCTGTAGAAACGTTAAAAGAAAAGTGTTGTTTAAGGAATTATCTTATTCAATTAATGTATCATCCATGAACTGAACTATTAAACCTTCAAAGAAACCAATATACAATGAACACACACATAGAAACAAACAGATTAAGAACACAACATATTGTTAGAAGGTTTATTTTGCATTTTCAATAGTTCACATACATGTACCCAATTAAAACATCTTTATCTATATTATACAAAGGTTAACGCAACAAAAATATAGAAAAATAGTTTTTGACATACAACCATTTGTTTCACAACTAACACAAAAGTGATTTTCATGAGGCACTGAATTGAGATGTGTCAATATGATAGAATTGAGAAATATGTGTAATGGTGAACACTGAACAGGTGTATCGTGGATTTCTTTCAGTGGCATTTAGAAATTGGTATGGTGAGACACAAATTCGATGGGTTTACAACATTTTTTATTGCAAAGTGATGCATTTACACCAGAATAAAACCACTGTTTCAAGCCATACCTACATTTAACCTATTTAACAGCTAATAACAATACAAAACAAGCGAAAAATCAAACAAAAAAATGTTTTACAATTATCCAGAAGAAACTTGTCTAACTGCCTCACCAAATAAGCAAACGTTGCATTACTGTTAGGTTACCTGACCTTTCAAGCATCAAATAAGCCCTAAAACCGCATTCCTTCACAATCAATAGAGTGTGACGTCACAAGCACCTGTTGACCTTTTGCGGTCATTGGCCTAGATAAGGCATACTAGGAAGAACATGGTGGAAGCCAGTATCGATTAATATCAGTAGATATGTGTCTGTAAAACAGTGAATTGGGAAATCTGCCACTAGCGTTCACTTTTAACTCTTGAAAGTAATGAGATTTATTTGAAATTAAGTATTTATCAATCAAGTTTAATAGATAATACTTATAATTGAATATTGATCAGAAAATATGATAAAAATGTCAAAAGGTAAACTTAGTAGATACAAAGCCATCAATATTATTTTGTTCTGGGACGTTGTCTGTGAGGCATAAAGGGGGAACTTCACTTTAAAGTAAGTTTGATTAAGATTGGCCTCGTTCTCAATATATTAATTACGAGCTACATGTAG
This sequence comes from Steromphala cineraria, assembly GCA_916613615.1. Classification (NCBI taxonomy): domain Eukaryota; kingdom Metazoa; phylum Mollusca; class Gastropoda; order Trochida; family Trochidae; genus Steromphala; species Steromphala cineraria. The sequence continues at coordinate 17,123,910 of OU744721.1, forward strand.
AAAGACCTTGAATAACACGGTATGATAGGTCATTTATAAAACAAAACTTTCTTAATTAAAATAAATTGTGATAACCGTTGAAGTTTTAGACATGTTAACCACATTTACCATATTTGGAACTCTTTTGTTCGGTGAATGACCATATGTACCCTCAAGAACTTTGTAACATATAAGTCATGTACTGTATCACCAATTGGTACACATAGTTTCAAACTGACTATTGTAAGGATTTCGAACGTTTAAAGCTTTGCGTTTGGAAGATATTTATCCATAAAAGACATTTATCTAATGTTATCATAAATTAAGTGTTGAAATATCTTGACCGAGTTTATTCATTATTTTTAGCAACAGCATCATCCATCTTTTAGGAGGGTTTAACAGATTAAACTTTCACACACAAAAGCAACTATTTCTTGACATGAATATGATGTCACTTGTTACTTGTGAAATACAGTTTAACCCAAACATTCTCCCTTCTCCAATTATAGAGGAAGATCGCCATTCTAAAACAGCAACAACATTAAAGAGGCGTCATGTGACGTCATAGCTGATACATAGTTGACCCTGTTATGTGACCTGATTCTGAAATGTCAGATACGTTAGCATGAACTTATAAATGTCAACATGTTTGCTTAACGTCTTACCAGAAGTCAATCGTTTGGTTCAATATAGTCTTGTCTTCAAACATTTATTGACCAACTGTAATTATATAGCTTATAAACTCACGGGCAAAAGAAACGCTGGTAACATAAATGTCAGGATATTTTATTCCATGTAAGATAAATGTGAATGAAGCAGAGTGGCAAAGTTTCCTTAGAAGTCAACTCAACTATGTTTGCCTTGTTTGAATCATTTTGTGTTGATGTTTTTGCATGGCGCTTTAGAAAACGCGTTTCAAAAATCATCAATTTGCTATCTCCTTAAATAAGCGATATTTTTGCATATTTATAGACGTTATAACGCGAAGTTATATCAATGCAGAAAAGTCAAAGTGGATGTTTTTCATTAACAGAATCTTAAATAAACTTCTGATATATATTTCCGAAATTCAAACTTAATTTCAAAATAATTATTAACAAAAAAGTACCTGAAAACAGCAATGTTAGCACCCAAAAAGTGTTTAGACAACCACAGTACAAAACGCTCCATGTCATCATGGTTAAAATTATGAACAATAACTTCTCCAAATACTTTTTTTTATCAAACACATTCGAAATCGAATTACCATGGTATACATAATTTGTTTATCCTTCGTTTGAAAATACCCACCTTTTCTTTCGCCCATGAGTTTATTTTCACGAATATATTATATTATGATTCTTTGAAAATGTATTCCAAGCTGATTATATTATAATGACAAATATTGGAACACAGGGATAGACAGATATAGATCAGTGTAAAGTCGACATGCCAATACTACAAACACAATATACTTAAAACTAGCACTCAAAAGGTTTCTGGATTTTGCACCTACAATTGAAGCAGTACATTTTGCATAGAAAGTTTGGAACTGTTTTGACGTAATCACAAGACACATACATTTTTTTAACAATTATGATACTGGGTTAAAAGCCTATTTATTAAGCGATTAATCAGAAATAAATACAAAATATCAAACTCTTGACAATAAAAGAAAAACAATTGAAACTGTAAATGGTAATTTTGTGAAATGATGTGACTTAATTGTTAGTCCTTAGGATGTACTTGTACTTTTTGATTGACCGAACCACCTCGTTTATGAAATAAACCAAACAAGATCTATAAGAATATCTAGTATACTGTTAAACTATCCAACAGTTCACAGTTAAGACTGTGGTGTTGGAAATGTGTTATTAATAACATAAACCAAACGCCCTACCAAAGTGCAGCTTATATCAAAAGTATGTTCACTCATAAGTGTGTCTCGTAACTTCGAGTTTTTTTGACATAATCAAATAGCTTCGGTTAAATTAAGAAAGCGTTATTGTGGGATGGTCTAGTCTCGCCTGTCTTTTGATTGTTTTTTTGCATAATAGAACATATAGAAGGGCTAATATTTCTTCGAAACTCCGAGAAGAAAAAGGCAACTTCATCGACTCGTCCAAAAACATACCTATGTGTAAGCTGTTGATCACTGTTTAAAACTGCAGGGTTGGAAATGCTTTATCAATTAGATAAACTAAACGCTCTACCAAAGTGTAGCTGCATATCTAAAGTACGTTCACTCATTAGTGTATCTCAGTGCAAATATTATGTAACTTCGAATTGTTTGGATATGATTCAAAAGCTTCAATGAAAGTAAGAAAGAGTCATTGTCAAAGTAGAAACTTATTTATTCTTTTTTTTATTTGCTAGTCTCTCTAGTTTTGATTTATCATCTTTTGATTTTTTTCGCGTAATCGAATTTATTGAAGTGGTAATATTTTCGGAACTCCGAGAAGAAAAGACCAACGACTACACTGACTTTTCCAAAGAAATACCTATGACTAAGCTATTGATCACTTAATGTATTTTGAAGAGAAATAAATAATATAGTTCTTGATATTTTGACCCCTGCTCAATTAAGTGACCTGTCATTGCTGTTGCGGTTAACTGTGGTGAAGGTTTCAATGAATCATCATTTCTGTATTTAATATTCAACTTTATTGATTTTTACAATGATGAGAGACCTCCATTGAAGACATCATGAAGTCCTTTTTCTAATGTTACTTAAAATAAAATGATATGTGAGTGCACAAGACTAATAACACGAAAACCACTAAAAACTAGCAAACATAATAATGAACACTTCATGTTATAACACTCCAAGAAAATAATTACTATTACTTATTAAAAGTTAATGAAGATATAAACAATTACAAAGGTAAAGAAAAGTCTTTTACATCGTTTAATACAAAACAACATTTGGAATCTGAAGCATCATCATTGTGGAGATCCCACAAGGTGATACTTTTGGGATTGGGTTTAATCTAAATATCTTCTTTAAAACAAAAGCTTTAATTTTGTCTGAAGAATCGGAAGGTTGTTCAATGTTGATTATGATATTAGACACATGTATGTAATAGGAGACAAATAGCAAAACATTTATGTTGATAAAATGTATCTCCCAAATGGCCACGTCAAAAAAAAAAAAAATAATAAAATAGAAAATCATTTTAAAAAACTTTTTAATCTATTTGGTGGCATGTTTTTTCTTGAGAAAATCTTACTTTCACCACAATATCACTTGAAACGTTATGCATGATTAGGAGTCAAAAGTACCAAATATATACTTATTAAACAATCATTAACACATTTAAATTTTCAATCCAGTACATGTAAATATAATGCAATATTCACTATGTTTAAGCTTGTTGAAACCAAAGCACATGATCAGAATTAGTAATTCATGACAAACTTTGTAAAAGCAAGGCTTTCTTATTTTCTGTCATATCAATATCACTCCCAACAACCAGAGACATGCTGACAGTGGCCAAGTGAGGATTATAAAGACCAAACATCGGCCACAGAGGAACTGAGCTGTCTACATTGTCAATCTTCCCAATGATTTTCTCATTCTTCACATCCAAGAAAGCAATGCGACTCCTGACAGTGTCATAGACAACACCATAATGTAGAGTGGCCGAGGTGCCAGGAATGTTCTCCAGGGTGTCAGGCAGGCACAGGAGGTGCTCACCGTGTCTATAGACCTTCCTACAGATAGAGGTGTGTTTTAAACAGCGTAGAACAGTGAGACTGTAAGACTTAGGCTGTTTCCCTATATAGTGACTCTGGTCCTGTTCCTCCTCCCTCGCCAGTCCTACTTCCAGAAGGAGAATGTCGTCAATTAGAATTTCCTTCAACCCCAGATTGGTTTTGACCTCAAAGTACTGAGAGGATCCACAGTGGTTGAGAGGGACAGTGCTGCTTGTTCCTTTATACTTCTCCAGTCTCTGGTCACTGTGTGGAGCATTGGTCTCTTCAGTCATAAACAGCTCTCCCTTGGTGTTGATGGTCACATACTTAGTGTTATACCTCGTCCTGCTGAACTCTGTGCGGATACCTAGGCATTCAATAAAGGGAACCATAATCTCTTTCTGTATTTACAAAATACAATCGAGATGCATAAATTACATTTCATTATCGATTCTCTAAAGGGATGTTAAAGAAAGCATTTTCATTTGAATTATCATTTGAAACCACCTTTTTAAATACTACGATTTCAGACATTATATGCAAATACGTTTAGGAGCCCTTTTGCTGAACTGCAATACGATAAAATGATGATTCTGTTCATGCTAATTTAAGTCACAACACAACAGAGATAAATGCTTCACTACTCACAGTTCAGAATATGAGCATCATCAAAACCATCCCTCATCAGTCTGTAGAGGCCTATCAGTTAAAATTGAAATTAAAAAAATGTAAACACACATTCTTCTTTCTACTATACTATACGTTCATATAAGACGCTGTTTTTTTCATTAAGAAATGTCAGGTAACTTTGGAACAAACCAGTCCCTGAATGATATTGATAATGAATTGCAATATCAAAAAGATTTTTAATTTGGAATCATTTATGTGTAGCTACGCCATACAGATTCTGTATTTTATTCATGATTGTCGATTGAAGGAACCCTTTATCATATATAAATGCTTAAGATTTTCAAAATTGACAAATGGATGTAAATCAGTTTCATTCCTTACCCTTTTCCTCTTCCTCTTTCACTTTGGTAAATGTGTCTTTCAGTGATGTAATCTCTTTCTCATGAGTCGTCTTCAGATGTAACAGTTTCTGTGAAAATTATTTTTCATCAGTATTATCAGGCCAATGATCTAAAACTGTATTTACCATTTACAAGCAATGCGATACTATCTTTGTCTGATTGTTGCATGAGGTTAGAACTAAAAAATGCATTTCAACATATAAATGAATTGAGATCAATAGTTCATTTATTTAAGTCATCACATAACCGAAAAGACCAATCAGAGAATATTCTCAATCTCGCTTGGGCCTATGGAAAACTCTGAAACTTTGTGTATGAAAAATTGTATCATGTAGTTATTAGTAGTCAATGAAAACTATATTGTAAAAATATTGTAAACAGAGTTTATTCACTACTGCTTTTTACTAACACCTTTCATTTCAATTAAAACAAGTGTTGCTACAAACATGGAAATGTCCCCAGTCGTTATGAGATATTTCGTAATAAATCATAAGAGAAAATTGTAAATGTTGACCTAAAATAATATAGTGAACATGCGTTTTTAAAGATGTCAAATTGCCATGGGGACCTTGACAATAGGGCAAAGGTCAGCCAATATGTCTGGTGTCTACGAAATGTCTGACCAAGACGAACACAATGAATGAAGTCATCCTTGACGTATAATGTCTACAAGAATACGTCTTTAGATGGACGCCACTGAATACAATTACCCCCCATTCTTCAATGCGGCGGGAACAATGATAAACAATAGAGTTAATAATTCTTATCACAAACGAAACCTTTCTTCATTAGAGACAAAATCAAGAATTGGTTTTCTTTAGGCTTCATTCGAACCCCTGTTATTGATAATAATTAGTTTCTGAACCTGCATGTGATGTCGAATTTGATAAGGTCACCTCGACGACCCCTCATACACACCATTATGAAATTTACAGTTTTAACGGAAATGTCGTTCTAAACTTATTTATATTGTCTCAACATATCAGTAGAATAGTCAGCAGTCAAATTGGTTTAGTTTCCATTAATAAAAATATATTCGAAAATTACATACATTTCATACAAATTAGGGTATATACAAATTCATAAATATAATTATCAGAGATACTTGAAGTTATGAAGATGTACCTGTTTCAATTCTTCACATTCCATCGACACCCAATCCTCAGTTTGTGTTTCACAATCTGTACAAATACATTCTTAAACATTAGAAAATATTTGAGAATGATTAAGAGCTGCTAAATCATAAAAAAATACAAATCTTAAACAACTTTGCAGTTCAAACTTAGCAAAATACTTGTGAAATCATTCTCTCCATACAGAGGCAGATCAAGTCAAGAAATATTGATACAGTATTTGTATATTACCCCCGGCGGAAAAATATTGCACCATAATTCCTTTGAATTTCTTTATCAAATGACAACGCTTGTCGCATGGAAAGAGTGGTTCATATCACAATGCTTTTGCCATGATTCAGCGTCGCTGATTGCACAACTAATTTTGATTGCCTTCAATCAGCCATCTCCCATTCTAACCCACAAAGTCGGCGAAATAGAACAGAGACTGCATCAACATTTCATGACTTGATCTGTCTCTGTGGGGAGAGAATGTTGTGAAATATACCACTTTCGAAAAAAACTATAATGTAATTAGACATCAAAATAATATTTAATGGAAAAAAGATCGCCAGCTCATATTACCATTAGTCTGTTTTTCCTCGGCAGGTTCAGTCGTCAGTTGTCCAAATCCAGACAGGAGAGATTTAACCTTCTCCAGACCATCAGTGTTGAATCTTATCAGGGGAGGACTCTCGTGGACAGTTGCTTGAGCAGAACTGATGCACTCTCCAGTTTTACTCTGCAGAATGTGTCTCAGGGACATGATGTCATGGCGAGATGAATACTGCAGTGTCTTGTTGATGTAGTCGGATGTTGTCTGACATTTCTTCTGACAAGCTTCTGATGTGTTCTTCTTCTCATTCAGATCTCTTATAACCTTCTCCTGATGTTGCTGTAGTTCAATCTGCAGTTCCTTCTCTCTTTGGTTTATCAAGGTCTTCAGAGAGTTGAAGGTGTGGGAGATGTTCTCATTCAGGTTGTCACATGTCTCATCTGAAGTTTGAAGATCTGCAGCTATTGTTGTCAGATTAGATCCTTGTTGAGTGACAGAGGATTGGACTTCTTTAACCGATTCAGCAACTGCCCTTCTTTCAGTTTCAACAGCCTTATCAAAATCAACAGTCTTGTGTTCAGCATGTTCCTCAACTTGACATTTCCTGCAGATCAGAATGGAACACTGTTCGTCCCATATATCAAGGACGAATTTAGGATGGGTTGTGCAGTATGTATCCACATCAAAACTCTCTGGCTGAAGATCTCCAATATCCTCAACAATGTGTTTTCGAGTGACCTTAAGGCGACTGTGTGTCATCTGACAGTTTTCACAGAGAAAATCTTCACATTCCTTACACCAGCATACAGCCTGGTTGCCGTCATCTTCATGGGTGCACAGGACCTGTTCTGGGTTGTGTTGAATGGTCAGGTTGAGTACTTCCTTCTCTGTGACCATGTCCTTCTGTAGAGGTGTCTCTGTGAGGTTGACGTCTCTCTGACACGTGCTGCATGATATCACTCCTCCAGCTGCAGATGTCACACATGTCTCACACGCAGCATGGAGACACGGCAGCAGAAAGGGGGCGGGGCCTTTCAGAGAGAAGTGCTGATGACAGACTTGGCAAGTTGGGAAACTGGACATGGTGAGTTGTCATCACTGTAACGAAACCAGACTATTTTTTTACTTATCTCAACTTTTCGCTTGTATCATTATTATAAATAAGTATTGTTCACAATTGTTTCTTAAATAAATATTTTACAAATTTAGAGCAACTAAAGAGATTTTATTCTTTTATTTGTACGCAGAAATTTTATTTAGGAGTGGCATACATAAGCATAATAAGATTTTCCCGGAGAACCACCTCTGATAAACGAGTATTTCTATTCTCAGAAATGTGGTTATAATCAAAGTCTTTCTTTATGACTGTGTAATATATATGAGCCCTCGTTAGAGTCCATGTCCTCATTCATCAAATCTAGTTGAAAATCCTCAACATGAAAATAAAATTAGGAACAGTAGATATTTGAAACATTTTATAGGTTTGTATAAGTTTATTTTTAAGTTTTAAGTTTAGTCTACGTTTTTCACAATGAAGTCTTGCTTTCACTAAAATCAAAATAATTTTTTTTACAGTTTCCTATATTTATATTCACACAGCAATTTAACTGAATAAAATTCTATATGGAGTTTAGAAAAAGATTCCCCTTGCAATTCTTTGTTCTTAATATGCAACAACTCTAAAGAAGAAATCATTTTACCCTCTTGATAATACACAATCAACTGAACGTATCAGTATCATTAGCAATAGCAGTTAAACTACTGTCTGTAACATTTGTTTTAATTGTTTTTACCGTTCGGTATCTCTTGGAGATGTTATTGTTTTTTATAATGAAAAGAAACAAATGTTTGACAACTTTTATATTCACGATATGCAATATCAATATATACAATATTATGCATATATTTTCCCCGTCATTATTCTGACAGAATTCCAACTTATAAAATGTCTCTCTAATATGTTATCATGTTTTAGAAGGAACGATGTATACATTTCACACCACGAACACAAATCAGTTATAAAGCAGGCTGCCTTCATGTCATTCACCCATAGATAGAACTTGTATAGATCTAATAGCCCACATACCCGACCAGCGCACTTTATTTAGCTATGGGACACAAAAGAGTAAGGTGATACAGAAAGTAGGTTGCAACACGATAGCAAATGGGTTGATTGTAAGCATTTCTTCGTGTGTAAAAGGTGTTCAAATGGTGAATATAAGAATTATGATTTTATATATTCTATTTTATTCATTTGCAAATATAAACATGAAGAGGTTATAACATAAAATGCATTTTTCATAACGAAAGTAGGACAACAGTGCGAAGAATTCGCATTTCGGATGCAATTACATTTTTATATCTTGATAAATAGGTTAAAAACGAGGTCACACTTAATATATGATCATATTTCATGAATAGTTATATCATGTAAGATTATCTGAGAACTCTTTATAAGAAGACAGCTTATTATCAAGGAGACGGCAACACACTTACCTGTCACAGAAACATCCGGGTAGTCAGAAAGGTCAAGCCGGGTCAGGGAATAACCTTTAACCTGTTGTGAAAGCCTACACTCAACCTGGTTGGACTACAATTGGAAAGGACAGATTGGTGAAGAATGTAAAATTGAACATTTAAGAGCAAATGAAATACACGTACATTACTTTTATAATATAACAATTTGATATGTGTTTAGAATAATTTTAAGGATATATTTTGATAACTTGAATGTAAAAGCATAATTTTTTCAGATGAGATTAGTTCTCATAAACAAATATAATTTTGAACATTTGATCATTGTAAAATTGCACTTAAATTTATTATTTGAATATTGACAAATTATATTTTTCATGTAAATATTATGTATAATTTTTTTTATTATCTGTTATCTTGATTATTTGATCAACATGTTTTACACACTAAATAAGGGAACCATAAGCAATTGATATTTTATCAAATATTAAAATCATCAATAATTTATTTGACCATTAAACAAGTGAATATTATCCAAATAAAGTTTTATTTGGAACGATGTATATCATGTTGTTAATAGACTTATTTTCAACTTGTACTGTTGGACTTTTAGTTAGTCATTTGTAAAGCATTGGCAAACATAACATGTCATGAATACTGGTCTTCATCTTTAACCTATACCTCGATAATGTATGTCTGTTTCTTCATGAATGATCAGAATGAAATAGGTGCATGTTATGTCCTCCGTTCCACATTTCAATACTACTCATCTTAGCCTTATGTAATGGAAGTACGAACTATAATAAACTGACTGTGACTAAAATCTTCCAAGCTTTATACAGCTGCGTATCTTAAGTTTGTTCACTTACCTTCGTATTCTAGTGCAAATATCATGTAATTTGTAACGTCTTTGAGACATCACATCATTGTTAAAAAGAAACCGATTATGATGACATTTCACTGCTTAAAATAAGATTCAGTGCATTGACATATTCGTATGTCATACCTAGCAGATAGCTGTAACAAATTTGGCAGGTCATTGAAGTGACCAGGGGTCAAAATTTCGAAAACACTGATTTCTATTTTGCTCTACAAAATCCTTCAACAGGGATCAACAACTTTAGATCTTTTTCATATGTTTTCTTCTGCGCTAAGGCAACGAAACTATGCTGATTTTTTTCCTACAAAATTTACATGGATGATTTTAATCGAAATTTAAGAAAATCCGAATTTCACAAATATTACCCCAAATGTCTATTTAAGAATGCCAAATATCGACATTCAGCACCAGACACAAGACGATCCCGAAATATGGTTTCGGAATGGTTATTTTACACATGGACAATTGATTATCTTCATTAAGTGGTCCTGGAGATTTTCTTTGAACGTCTAAACGAAATTTAAATTACATGATATTTGCACTATGATCACAAGCAGGTGAACAAGCTTTTGGTATTCAGCTGTAAATATCAAAGATGCCAATTCAAAGAGATTATTATTATTGCTTACTCAATACGTTGTCACATTGATAGTTTTACATTTTGAATGATGTGAGATGCTCAGTTCAAAAGCCTCAATGTAGTGGACATTATCCATATCCATATCCATATCCACATTATTCCATATCAACGGTTTACAAATGAAACAATTTTGTCATATTTTGTACCATACTATCTGCAGTATCAGACTGCCATTGGTGCCTGGCTCCCATGAGGTAGCATAAGTCATAAAATGCTCATCAAACTATGTCGTAATGCCACTCTTTACTTTTTCCCCGCTGATTATCCAAACGAAAAAAAACGTTTCAACACGTACTCCCTGATGAGTCTTTGCACATGAAAACACTTCTTGCACCTATAACTAACTTGTTGCTATCAAGGACTATGCAATGAGTCAGTGGGCAAATTGCACGACCAAGTTCTTTTAAGACGACTAATAGTAGTATGTGCATAGTCGAATAAATTATGTTCCTGCATCCTGAGGAAATGACAAAGGCTTTTAAAATTATCACCTTTTAAACGGCGTTGTTTTTGACACATCGTCATTGATTGCACAACTCACTCACAATTAGAATTCTCGCTTTCTAGTCCGATAAGTGTTCGTATTGAAATATAGGTTGGATCAGAATTTCATGACTTGAGCTACCTACCTTGTTTTACTCTGAAGAAAAATTATTTCTGTTAACTCTTAGAAAATCTGAAGTTTATGGCCAGACATCATCTAATAATTAATTTCATGTTCATGCTGTAAGTAGTGTAATGGAATTGTTAGCACGTTATATATGTAAATGCGCTTTATACACTAAGCCTTCAGTGTTAGTATCGATTGTTCCCTTGTTAACTATTGCCATTCTTTACCGCAAGTCGAGGGCAATATTTCATGAGGAGAATCTTCAAACCCGCGTACGTCAGATAGGTGTTGATCACGTTCTCGAAGTGAGGAAAAACAGTGCTTCACCATGGGGGAATCGTATTAGATTAACTGGGGAAATGAACCCACCATATGAAATATGAACTGTTTTGATTATATGAACTTTGATATATAAATGATATATAAAATATCAACTTCCGGATATCAAATATGGACACATTATTTATACATTGTGAATGCATGTTATTGACTATTTCCATTTTTACCATCTGTACTACCATGTTATACATTTTATTTTTTTCCACCAAAAGTAGATAATCAGATGCACCAGCCAACTTTATTTCATATTGCATTCTCTTATATGTTTGTCTGATTAACTAATGAGATACCAACTTCCGGTTTTGACATGGTCTAAACATTGTGAATGCATATTTTTATTTTGCAACATCTGATTTATTTTTTTAAATCATTATCTTTTACCTCTAGAACAGAGTCATTCTGTACCATAGTATGCCAAAAAGCTCCGCAATTTCCATGGAACGTAACCGTCCATCACTATTATTTAAAGCGCCAATTACATAATGTTTTTTTCTTTCAATCTTTTTTTATCAATACATTATAAATTTTGAACCAAGATTATATTTCTGAAGTACATCATTTACTTTCAATATATGTAAATGTCACTTTGAGCTTATGAACATAATGTCAAATAATTCAATGAATAGTTATATATGAAACACATGAGTGGGTATATTTGTTTGTAAAGTAGTGTTGTTTATCTCTGTTCTCCAAACGATTACTATGTGTACAGAACGCAAATGAACCAAAAGGACATTTAATTAGAAACCAACTTTTTTCGGCGAATGCATTTGTTCATATGTGTATATATTTACGTTTTATTGAGCGTATGTTATTTCAGATAATCTTTTGTTTAAAAAATACAACCTAGAATTTTCCATGATCGACACTCGATCAATGATCAATATGCGTTCATCGTGTGCTGTACTTTATAATCTTGTAAATCTGCAGTAACAAAATGATATGTACTTACAATTTCAAATGACTAATCCAACCAAGTAACTAACGATAATATCCTCCGAATTTTAGCTCATATCCACACATTCTATCTTCAAATTACTTCAATCATGATACTTTCAAAGCAATACAACGTGGCAGTTTTGTAAACGCATGATTGACTCGAGTTGCAATGTACATGCACGGATTTTTCATTCAATTGAGTGGCGTTCATCGTGCTTACGCTGACTTACTCTAGTCGTGTTTACCTTATTTATAGTGACACTTAACTATTTTGTCTCATCGAGGATATTCGTGGGGTAGATTATCCCTCAAGATGATAATTTTCATATCAGTTTTATGTTGTGTTTGTATATATTTATCCCGCTGCGGGATACCTTTGTTTGATTTGTTCCAATACCAGAAGTACTTTTTATCAAAACAACAGGCAATGTACATAGAACCTTATTTTGAATTTATTTTTCATACCAATATTGATTCCAAGTTGACTGATATTGAACAACTGCATCAAATTTACATAAATGACTGAAACTATAAAAATATTATGCCATAATTGTAGGGGCTTAAATAACAACTTAAAGCGCAAGAAGGTATTCAACTTTTTAAGAAAGAAGAAAGGTAATATATACTGCTTACAAGATATACATTTTACTGCCGATCAAATTCAAAAGATTAAAGAACAGTGGGGATACAATGAGTGTTATATAAGCTGTTTCAAAAGTAATGCCCGAGGAACAGCCATACTGTTTAATAATAACTTCGAATTTAAACTACTAGAGAGTAATATAGATGAATTCGGAAACTATGTTGCACTCAAGATACTAGTGAACAAGGTTACTTATACTGTAATAAGCATATATGGTCCTAACGAGGATAATCCAGATTTCTTTCAGAATATTATGGACATTGTTACGAATTATGACAGTGATGAAATAAGTTTGTGTGGGGACTGGAATCTAGTTATGAATAAACAGTTGGACACATACAACTACAAACATATCAACAACCCAAAAGCAAGGGAAAAAGTTTTCGAAATGATAGATAATTTTGATCTAAAAGACCCTTGGCGTGAACTGAACTACGATTCGAAACGTTTCACCTGGCGGCAACCCACACCACTAAAACAGGCAAGATTAGATTTTTTCCTGATTTCACATGGTTTGTTATCTTCAGTCAATAGTAGTGATATTCTCCCAAGCATAAACTCGGACCACTCAGTAATAACCATGTCTTTAACATGCTCTACCCTAGCAAGAGGAAAGGGCTTTTGGAAATTTAATAATTCCCTTCTAAAAGATAGAAAATACGTAACATTAGTGAAAGAAACTATAAAATCAACGTTAGAACAATACAAAATTTCAGATACTGAATCAAACAAATATTCAATCGATGATCAGTTACTTTGGGAAACATTACTCCTCATGATCAGGGGCAAGACAATATACTATTCGTCAACTAAAAAGAAGATCATAAATAAAAAGGAAAAGACATTTGAGTCGAGACTTTTAGAATTAGAAAAGAAACTAGATTTGACTGAAAACGATGACTTAAAACAGAAATTGCTTGACGAAATTAACGTTTTGAAACAGGACTTAGATGAAATTGCAAATCATAAAATAAACGGAATACTGATAAGATCAAAAGCAAATTGGATCGAAAAAGGGGAAAAAACCAACAAAATACTTTTTGAAATTAGAATCAAGAATTTTTTTGAATAAATCATTTACTGTTTTAGAAAAAAATGACGGAACCACTATAACAGAAAGTGAACAATTACTTGAAGAAACAAAACTTTTTTACGAAAGATTATACACTGCACAAGAACAAACTGATATCAATCTTAAACAATTATTTAAAAATGAAAATATACCTGTCTTAAATGAACAAGAAAAATGTGACCTTGAAGGAAAATTAAAATTGAGCGAACTATCGTATGCACTTAAGAAGATGAAAAATGAAAAAAGTCCAGGTCCTGATGGTTTCACAACGGAATTTCTTAAATTCTTCTGGAAAGATCTAGGGGATTTCCTTCTTAATTCGCTTAACTTTGGCTATGAAAATGGCAATTTGTCAATTTCTCAGAAACAAGGATTGATAACCTGCATTCCAAAAGCTAATAAGTCTAAGAATTTTTTGAAAAACTGGCGCCCAATCTCTCTTCCTAATACTTCATATAAAATTGGTGCCGCCGCAATTGCAAACAGAATTAAAAAGATACTACCTAGCATCATAAATGAAGATCAAAAAGGCTTCGTCACAGGAAGATATATTGGCGAGGTAACACGACTTATCTATGATCTAATGGAATATACTGAAACTTGTCAGATACCAGGCTTACTGCTTATAATTGATTTTGAAAAAGCCTCCGATTCAGTAGACAGAAATTACCTCAGTAAAGTCTTAAAGTTCTTTAATTTTGGACCAAGTATTACACAGTGGATAGAAACATTCTATAATGATATTGAATCGAGAGTCTTGGTTAATGGATTCGCGTCTAATCCTTTTAAAATAAGTCGGGGATGCCGCCAGGGAGACCCTATAGCGCCGTATATTTTTCTGCTATGTGTCGATATCTTGGGTATCATGATACGAAATAACAAAAACATAAAAGGAATTAAACTTGGAAATATAGAATATCTTCTTTCACAGTTTGCAGACGATACAACGCTTACACTAGATGGATCGGAAAAAAGCCTTTACTCAGCGTTAAATACTCTAGAATTTTTTGCCCGTTTTTCAGGATTGAAAGTCAATGTAGATAAAACTAAACTTATATGGATAGGTTCCAAAAAGAGAACCCGATACAAGATGTGTAAAGAATGGAATTTCAACTGGTCACAAACAAACTTTACTCTTTAGGTATACAGTTTGATATTGATCTAGAACAAATGGTAGAAAAAAACTACAATGAAAAGCTATGTCAAATTGAAAGGCAAATGAATATTTGGTCAGCTCGTACTTTAACTCCATATGGAAGAAACACAGTGCTTAAATCACTTTTATTGCCAAAGCTTAACCACCTTTTCTCATCTTTACCAAACCCGAAAAAATGCGTTATTGAAAGATTGCAGAAAAAATGTTTTAATTTCATATGGAAAAACAAACCAGATAAGGTTAAAAGAGATGTTATGATTTTAAACCCAGAGCACGGAGGGATAAAAACTCCAAACATAAGAAAGATTATATCATCACAAAAATTAAAATGGATAAAAAGATTAAGTGGAAATGACCTTAAATGGACATATCTTTTCAACAATCAACTAAAGATCAAAACGCCCTTTTTACTATTGGATAGTAGCTTCATACGAACTAGGTTGATCTCTTCTTCATCAAACCTGTTTTGGAAAGACATTCGTTTCGAATGGTCAGACTTCATATGTATGAGTAAAAAAGAAATTATAAGTGAAGAAGATTTACAATGTCAATCACTTTGGAACAACGACAATATTCTAATTGATAAACATCCATTTCTGTATTATGATTGGTATAAGAAAGGTGTTATATTTGTGAATGATTTACTTCATGATGAAGGAAGACTGTTAACATATGAAGAATTTTCCAATACGTTTTCTATCAAGACTAATTTTCTGACTTATGAATCGGTGAAAAGAGCTATAATGACATATATTCGATCCTTGAATATACAAAAATTCAAAAGGAAGTTGCTTGATCCTATTTATCCTTTTAATATTTCAAAGATTGACACAATTATTGGGAGCAAAACACTATATGCCACTCTATTAAACTCGAAATTTATCCGCTTGCCAAGTTATTCAAAATGGGAAAAAATTCTACAAATTGATCTCGAAGAGAACGATTGGAAAATTGTTAATATCATTGCCAATAAATGCTCGAAAAGTACAGAATTAAAATGGTTGCAATTCAGAATTATACATAATATCCTTCCAACAAAACAGTTTCTTTATAAAATTGGATATGAACCATCACCATTATGTTCATTTTGTGAAATTGAAGTTGAAACAATTAATCACATTTTATGGTATTGTGAACCTATTTATAGATTATGGAACGAAATAGAATCATGGTTGAACTCAGTACAATTGAAACTTAAATTTACAAACAAAATAATCATTTTGGGAATGAAAGGAAAAAACAATAATCCTGTTAATGCAATCATTTTACTCGTCAAACAATATATTTATAGATGCAGTATGAAGGGTTTTATACCCAAGTTAGAATACATAAAGCGTGAAATTAGACGTTACTATGATATGTCAAGATATGTATATTTGTCAACAGAATCTGAAGAAATGTTTTTTAAATATTGGTCAACATTACATTTACTACTTGGAAAATAAATCGGCCACCTTCTGAATTTGTACATATTAACTATGAATGTATATATGTGAAACTATATGTTATATGTTTCTTTTGAATGATGTAAATGCCTGTATCACAAAATATGGAAAATAAAAAAAAACAAAAACAAAAACTATTGGTATTATCTGAATAGACAGATATATGAAAATAAGCTGCAACAAAACCGTTTTTAAAGAGTTTTGGCTTGTAGGGTTAAGAGGTTGTTTTTATTAATACGCGTCAATTGATGAAACGTTATTTTCTTCTAATTATCCCTACTCCACTTTTAACTGGTCAGCTACATTGTCTTTTCACTGAAGCCGATGCACAATTTATTTTATTTTCACTGACATTTCCCTGTTTATTGGATAGCATACTTTGACTCTGCTGTTGACAGTTCTTGCTTTCAATCGATACTCTAATGTAGGGTTTACATCACATTCAAAGGACAATGAACTCTGACGAGCTGTGAGTTCCATCTATGACGTCAGAGTTCCAGGATGACGAGGATCTTAACACTGTCAAACCATAAAACGAGAATTGACCTTTTACCAACATGTTAATGTTAAAAGTGACATATGACATATCATTATTCATGTGAGGATACTTCTGCTGAGCTTAAAGGATAGATCTGTTGAAAAATCTTCAACCATTGTAACAGATAGCGAATGATCCAATTACTTCATCATAGTGACATTTCAATACATCGGCATCATGGAATAATCTGAAAGTGGGGTATGGAACTAACATGTACTGATATTCATCTAACATGAGGCATTAACGATGAAAAGCAACTTCCTTCACACAATCTTATTACAGCTAATTTCGACGGGATAGCAGTAAGAAATCTGAATCAGATAAGTATCATAGCCTACCAATAAATAAAAAAAGCTATTCATGTTGATTGATGAATTTTCACAACATAAATTTGTCATTTCACTTATTGATTTTGAAAGTTCATGTTACCAACAAGATTCAAGTTTCAATTCAGTATGTTGGTTACCGAGTGATGAAAATATTGATGTTTTCCAATGATAATAAAAACTACACTCATGGTCAAAAGAAAACACACCATCTGAAATGCAAGATTCGAGGTTCCAACCTCGAGTGAAAAATGTGATTTATCAGTAGCTACATCATTTCTAAGTAAGTCAACTATAGTCACTTACGAATCATGTGTTAATGCTTATAAAATACCACGCCTTTAAAATCATGGTTTTGGAATCTCATTTGCCGGACTGGATAAATGAGTGAACTAAGACATTTGCATGTGAAATGACGTCATCATTTTATTTTTAGATGGTTAATTATGTCAACAACACTTGCTGTTTACTTGAAAAACGTATTTTAAAACTAAAAGTTCTGTTGGAAAAATAATGTTTAAATGACTATTTAAGCAACCCATGTATGTTTGTAAAGGTAAAAAGATAAATTGTTAATACCCTGATGAATGATTATTTGTGGACCTCTTCACAAAAATACAAACTCTCTTGTTTTAGGCTTGCTGTGTATACAGCTAATTGGTCAATGTTTTCTCAGATAGTTAATTGAAAATCTAAACATAAATCTTCTATTTGACATGATTTTTTCTTTAAAATGTGTTTATCTAGCCATTTTTGTCTTATCACATAGCTTTAACTTTTTTATTATTTTAAGAAAGTGTTGTTCTTTTTCATTTACATTTTTATATGTCAGTATGTGAGAATAATATATTATTCTATTTAAAAATCTGTTAAATAAATCAGTTTACAATGGTTTTGGCATGAAAATCGTATAAAAAGTTGATATATCTAATGATATTAAAGATTTAGGTGTAGATTAATTCTTTCAAATGAACAAAAGAAAGACGAATTTTATTAAACTGATGATCAGATATTTATTTCTTACAAGAATCATCCTCTCCCTACAGAGGCAGATCAAGACAGAAACTGTTGATCCAACCTCTTTTTGAACTAGCCCAGTTTGCGGCTAGAAAAGTAGAATCCTGATTAGATGCAATCAAAGCTAGTTGTGCAATCAGCGACATTGTAATATCATAAGTCATTATTGGCAAACTGAATCATAGCAAAGGCCCCGGTGACAACAACCCCTGTCCATCAAAGAAGTGTTTTCATTGGCTGAAGTTTTTCAACTGGTTTGTAGTGCAAATTATTGCCGCTAGGGGTACCTGCCGGAAGCCAACAAGCCAGCAAGCCAACTCGTCTTATTCAAACAGAGGATGGATCAGTATATATGACTTGAGCTACCTCTGTGGGGAATTAAAGTACAGGAATCTGAAAATATGAAAACTTGTTATAGCTGATTCTACACTGAAGGCTTTTATGAATAGTACAATGTTGTTGACATCCTCGTTTTCCATGGCTCAATGGTTGATTATTCTACTCTATATCACCATATGAACTTTTCATCAGAAAAATCTATGTTGAAAATACCAGCTCCTCATTTATGTAAGCCAAAAGGCTAGGTATTGCTGCTCTTTCCACATTATTATGGAATTATTATTAACAATGATTGGATCTTTTCAGTTCATGTGGTTTCAAACTGAAGCAATTAATCAATTTTAAAATTACGTTCAGACGGACTCTCACAATAAACAAGACATTAATTAAGTGGCATTTTATAGGTTCATGCCATAATGTCATATTTGGATAATATCCTATTTGCCCTTATTCAATAAACTTGAATGTGAAACAATCAACAATCTTTAGGTGAAAAAATAATACATAACATTGAAATCATCAAAATTTATGAAGTAAGTGTTAAAAAAAGCATCAATTTCCTGCAGCATCACGTTCGCCTTAGTTTATATTTATGTTTTTGACAACTATCTTTATTTACCTTATAATCATGATTTCTCTGTAGAAATGTTAAAAGAAAACATTTAAGGTATTATCTTATTCAATTTATGTATCATCCATGAACCGAGGAATCAATATACAATGAACACACACATAGAAACAAACATATTAAGAGCACAACATATTGTTAGAAAGTTTATTTTGCATTTCAAAAGCTAACCTTTACATACATGTACCTAATTATAACATATTTATCTATATTATGCAAAGGTATACACAACAAAAAATATACAAATATATTTTATGACATACAACCATTTGTATACACAACTCACACAAAAGTGATTTACATGAGACACTGAATTGAGATGTGTAGATATATTAGAATTAAGAAATATGTGTAATGGTGGACACTGAACAGGTGTATCGTGGATTTCTTTCAGTGGTATTTAGAAATTGTATGGTGAGACAAAAATTCAACGGGTTTACAACCTTCTTTATTGCAAAGAGATGCATGGACACTAATACTGTTTTGCTGCGCCAACACAAAGGTGTATAGATTTCTTATGTTGGGTTTCCTGTGATTACAAGAGAATAAAACCACTGTTTCAAGCCATACCTACATTTAACCTATTTAACAGCTAATAACAATACAAAACAAGCGAAAAAAAAAAAAAAAAAATGTTTTACAATTATCCAGAAAAAACTGGTCTAACTGCCTCACCAAATAAGCAAACGTTGCATTACTGCTAGGTTACCTGACCTTTCAAGCATCAAATAAGCCCTAAAACCGCATTCCTACACAATCAATAGAGTGTGACGTCACAAGCACCTGTTGACCTTTTGAGGTCATTGGCCTAGATAAGGCATACTAGGAAGAACATGGTGGAAGCCAGTATCGATTAATATCAGTAGACATGTGTCTGTAAAACAGTGAATTGGGAAATCTGCAACTAGCGTTCACTTTTAACTCTTGAAAGTAATGAGATTTGTTTGAATTTAAGTATTTATCAATCAAGTTTAATATATAATACTTGTAATTGAATATTGATCTGAAAATATGATAAAAATGTCAAAAGGTAAACTTAGTAGATACAAAGCCATCAATATCATTTTGTTCTAGGGACGTTGTCTGTGAGGCATAAAAATGGGAAGTTCACTTTTAAGTAAGTCTGATTAAGATAAGCTTCGTTCTAAATATAATAATTAGTAGCAAAAATGGGTCATGGGTAGCACACAGACCTATCACCTATACGCTACATGTAGAAAAACCTTGAAGTAGACGACATAATGCTGTTGTAGATCATTAATAAAACGAAACTTTCTTAATTAAAATAAATTGTGATAACTAGTTAACTGCGTTGAAGTTTTAGACATGTAAACCACATTTAATTTATCTGGAACTCTTTTGTCCTATAACTATGTACCCTCAAGAACTTTGTAAAATATAAGCCATGTCCTGTATAACCAATGGGTACGCTGCAGTTCCAAACTGTCTATTGTAAGTATTTCGAACTTACGTTTAAAGCTTTGCGTTGGAAGAGGCATTTATCCATAAAAGACATTTATCTAATGTTATGATAAATTAAGTGTTGAAATACCTTGACCTAGTTTATTCATTATTTTTAGCAACAGCATCATGCATCTTTTAGGAGGGTTTAACAGATTAAACTTTCCCTCAAAAGCAACTATTTCTTGACATGAATATGATGTCACTTGTTACTTGTGAAATACAGTTTAACCCAAACATTCTTCCTTCTCCAATTATAGAGGAAGATCGCCATTCTAAAACAGCAACAACATTAAAGAGGCGTCATGTGACGTCATAGTTGACCCTGTTATGTGACCTGATTCTGAAATGTCAGATACGTTAGCATGTACTTATAAATGTCAACATGTTTGCTTAACGTCTTACCAGAAGTCAATAGTTTGGTTCAACAGTACCTTGTCTTCAGACATTTATTGACCAACTGTAATTATATAGCTTATAAACTCACGGGCAAAAGAAACGCTGGTAACATAAATGTCAGGATATTTTATTCCATGTATGATAAATGTGAATGAAGCAGAGTGGCAAAGTTTCCTTAGAAGTCAACTCAACTATGTTTGCCTTGTTTGAATCATTTTGTGTTGATGTTTTTGCTTGGCGCTTTAGAAAACGCGTGTCAAAAATCATCAATTTGCTATCTCCTTAAATAAGGGATATTTTTGCATATTTATAGACGTTATAACGCGAAGTTATATCAATGCAGAAAAGTCAAAGTGGATGTTTTTCATTAACAGTATCTCAAATAAACTTCTGTTACATATTTCCGAAATTCAAACTTAATTTCAAAATAATTATTAACAAAAAAGTACCTGAAAACAGCAATGTTAGCACCCCAACCACAGTACAAAACGGTCCATGTCATCATGGTTAAAATTATGAACAATAACTTCTCCAAATACTTTTTTTATCAAACACATTCGAAATCGAATTAACATGGTATACATAATTTGTTTATCCTTCGTTTGAAAATACCCACCTTTTCTTTTGCCCATGAGTTTATTTTCACGAATATATTATATTATGATTATTTGAAAATTTATTCAAAGCTGATTATATTATAATGACAAATATTGGAACACAGGGATAGACAGATATAGATCAGTGTAAAGTCGACATGCCAAAACTACAAACACAATATACTTGAAACTAGCACTCAAAAGGTTTCTGGATTTTGCACCTACAATTGAAGCAGTACATTTTGCATAGAAAGTTTGGAACTGTTTTGACGTAATCACAAGACACATACATTTTTGTAACAATTATGATACTGGGTTAAAAGCCTATTTATTAAGCGATTCATCAGAAATATATACAATATATCAAACCCTTGACAATAAAAGAAAAATAATTAAAACTGTAAATGGTAATTTCTTGAAACGATGTGACTTAATTGTTAGTCCTTAGGATGTACTTGTACTTTTTGATTGACCGAACCACCTCGTTTATGAAATAAACCAAACAAGATCTATAAGAATATCTATTATACTGTTAAACTATCCAACAGTTCACAGTTAAGACTGTGGTGTTGGAAATGTGTTATTAATAACATAAACCAAACGCCCTACCAAAGTGCAGCTTATATCAAAAGTATGTTCACTCATAAGTGTGTCTCGTAACTTCGAGTTTTTTTGACATAATCAAATAGCTTCGGTTAAATTAAGAAAGCGTTATTGTGGGATGGTCTAGTCTCGCCTGTCTTTTGATTGTTTTTTGCATAATAGAACATATAGAAGGGCTAATATTTCTTCGAAACTCCGAGAAGAAAAAGGCAACTTCATCGACTCGTCCAAAAACATACCTATGTGTAAGCTGTTGATCACTGTTTAAAACTGCAGGGTTGGAAATGCTTTATCAATTAGATAAACTAAACGCTCTACCAAAGTGTAGCTGCATATCTAAAGTACGTTCACTCATTAGTGTATCTCAGTGCAAATATTATGTAACTTCGAATTGTTTGGATATGATTCAAAAGCTTCACTGAAAGTAAGAAAGAGTCATTGTCAAAGTAGAAACTTATATATTCTTTTTTTTATTTGCTAGTCTCTCTAGTTTTTATTTATCATCTTTTGATTTTTTTCGCGTAATCGAATTTATTGAAGTGGTAATATTTTCGGAACTCCGAGAAGAAAAGACCAACAACTACACTGACTTTTCCAAAGAAATACCTATGACTAAGCTATTGATCACTTAATGTATTTTGAAGAGAAATAAATAATATAGTTCTTGATATTTTGACCCCTGCTCAATTAAGTGACCTGTCATTGCTGTTGCGGTTAACTTTATTGATTTTTACAATGATGAGAGACCTCCATTGAAGACATCATGAAGTCCTTTTTCTAATGTTACTTAAAATAAAATGATATGTGAGTGCACAAGACTAATAACACGAAAACCACTAAAAACTAGCAAACATAATAATGAACACTTCATGTTATAACACTCCAAGTAAATAATTACTATTACTTATCAAAAGTTAATGAAGATATAAACAATTACAAAGGTAAAGAAAAGTCTTTTACATCGTTTAATACAAAAACAACATTTGGAATCTGAAGCATCATCATTGTGGAGATCCCACAAGGTGATACTTTTGGGATTGGGTTTAATCTAAATATCTTCTTTAAAACAAAAGCTTTAATTTTGTCTGAAGAATCGGAAGGTTGTTCAATGTTGATTATGATATTAGACACATGTATGTAATAGGAGACAAATAGCAAAACATTTATGTTGATAAAATGTATCTCCCAAATGGCCACGTCAAAAAAATAATAATAATAAAATAGAAAATCATTTAAAAAAACTTTTTAATCTATTTGGTGGCATGTTTTTTCTTGAGAAAATCTTACTTTCACCACAATATCACTTGAAACGTAATGCATGATTAGGAGTCAAAAGTACCAAATATATACTTATTAAACAATCATTAACACATTTAAATTTTCAATCCAGTACATGGTAATATAATGCAATATTCACTATGTTTAAGCTTGTTGAAACCAAAGCACATGATCAGAATTAGTAATTCATGACAAACTTTGTAAAAGCAAGGCTTTCTTATTTTCTGTCATATCAATATCACTCCCAACAACCAGAGACATGCTGACAGTGGCCAAGTGAGGATTATAAACACCAAACATCGGCCACAGAGAAACTGAACTGTCTACATTGTCAATCTTCCCAATGATTTTCTCATTCTTCACATCTAGGAAAGCAATGCGACTCCTGACAGTGTCATAGACAACACCATAATGTAGAGTGGCTGAGGTGCCAGGAGTGTTCTCCAGAGTGTCAGGCAGACACAGGAGGTGCTTACCATGTCTACGGACCTTCCTACAGATAGAGTTGTGTTTAGTACAGCGTTGAACAGTGAGACTGTAAGACTTAGGTTGTATGCATATAAATTGATTCTGGTCCTGTTCCTCCTCCCTAGCCAGTCCTACTTCCAGGAGGAGATTGTTTTTAATTAGAATTTCATTCAACCCAAGGTTGGTTTTTACCTCAAAGTACTGGGAGGATCCACAGTGAGTGAGAGGGACAGTGCTGCTTGTTCCTTTATACTTCTTCAGCCTCTGGTCACTGTGTGGAATGGTCTCTTCAATCCTTAACAGCTCTCCCTTTGTGTTGATGGTCACATACTCAGTGTTATAGCTTTTCCTACTGAACTCTATGCTGATACCTGAAGTATTCAAAAAGGTGATACATAATCTATTTCCGTATCAAATACAAATACAATTGAAATACAAAGGTTACATTTTATTATAGTTCATCTACAATGACATTCGGGAAAGTATTTTCATTTGAAATAACATTTCGAATCAGCTTTCAAAATAGAGTTCTTTCAGATAATTTATGCAATTAGTTTTTAGAAATATTTTGCAATTTGAGAAATTATGATACGATTATGTTGATTTACATCACAACACAGATAAATGCTTCAATACTCACACTTCAGAAGATAAGCATCATCAGAACCATCCCTCATCAGTCTGTAGAGGCCTATAAAATAAAAATTAAATAAAAATAAATAAATACGTAAACACTTATTTTTATTTCTACTATACTTACATGTAGTTCATTTAAGCTCTGTTTTTCATAAAGAAATGTCACATAACAAAACCAGTCCCTGAATCATATTTATAATGAGATGCAACATCAAAAAAAGATTTTTAATTTGGAATCATGTATGTCCAGCTTTGTCATACAGATTCTGTATTTTTCTCATGATTGTCAGATGAGGTATAGTGTTCGAAAGGCGTGAATTCTTTACTATGTATAAATGCTAAAGATTTTCAACATGACAAATGGATGTAAATCAGCTTCATTCCTTACCCTTTTTCTCTTTCTCTTTTACTTTGTTAAGGGTTACTTTCAGTGATTGAATCTCTTTCTCATGAGTTGTCTTCAGATGCAACAGTTTCTGAGGAAAAATATTTTTAATCAGTTATAACAGGAAAAAGTTTAATTTCTGACACTGCAAATACCATCTACAAGGAAAGCGATAATATGTTTGTCTGATTGTTGCATGAGGTTTGAACTAAAATGCATTTTAACATGAATTTAAATGAATTGAGATCAATTAAGTCATACTGTTGATCTAATATGACCGAAAAGAAGAACTAACGAGGAAATATTCCCAATCTCATATTTTCTCTATCTCGCTAGGGGCTATCGTAAGCTCTGAAACTTTGTGTATGAATATACTGCTGTATATCAATACAAAAAATGCATTTTAGGGTAGATAACTCTTTATTCATTATTGATTTTTACCTTTCATTTCAATTATAACAGGTGTTTGCTACTAACATTGAAATGTCCTCCGCCATTATGAGATATTTCGTAATAAATTATGATAGAAAATTGTAAATGTTGAGTTTTTAAAGTTGTCAAATTGCAATTGGGATCTTGCCAATTTAATGGGAAAAAACATACATTTCATACAAAGTAGGGTAAACAAAAATTTATAAATGCAATTATCAGAGTTACTTGAAGTAATGAAGATGTACCTGTTTCAATTCTTCACATTCCATCGACACCCAATCCTCAGTTTGTGTTTCACAATCTGTAAAAATACATTCTTAAACTTCACAAAATGTTTTAGAATGATTTAGGGCTGCTGAATCATAAACAATTGTAAATATTAAACAGCTTTGCAGTTCAGAAACTGAGCAAATTACTTGTGAAATATACCACTTTCGAAAAAAAAAGAAAAGATAATGTTATCAGACATCAAGTCAAGATAATATTTAATGGAATAAAGATCGCCAGCTCATATTACCATTTGTATGTTTTTCCTCGCTAGATTCAGTCGTCAGTTGTCAAAATCCAGCCAGGACAGATTTAATCTTCTCCAGAACAGCAGTGTTGAATCTTATCAAGGGAGGACTGTCGTGGACAATTGCTTGAGCAGAACTGATGCACTCTCCAGTTTTACTCTGCAGAATGTGTCTCAGGGACATGATGTCATGGCGAGATGAATACTGCAGTGTCTTGCTGATGTAGTCGGATGTTGTCTGATATTTCTTCTGACAAGCTTCGGATGTGCTCTTCTTCTCATCCAGTTCTCTTCTAACCTTTTCCTGGTGTTGCTGGAGTTCAATCTGCAGTTCTTTCTCTCTTTGGTTTATCAGGGTCTTCAGAGAGTTGAAGGTGTGAGAGATGTTCTCAGTCAGGTTGTCACTTGTCTCATCTGAAGCTTGAAGATCTGCAGCTATTGTTGTCAGATTAGATCCTTGTTGAGTGGCAGTAGATTGGACTTTTTTAACCAATTCAGCAACTGCCCTTCTTTCATTTTCAACAGCCTCATCAAAATCAACCATATTGTGGTTAGCATGTTCCACATCCTTGCATTTCCTACAGATCCGAATGCAACACTGTTCGTCCCATATATCAAGGATGTGTTTAGGATGGGTAGTGCAGTATGTATCCATATCAAAGCTCTCTGGCTGAAGATCTCTAATATCCTCAACGATGTGATTTTTTGTGATCTTGAAACGGTCATGTACCATCTGACAGTTTTCACAGAGAAAATCTTCACATTCCTTACACCAACACACAGCCTGGTTGCCATCATCTTCACGGGTACACAGGACCAGTTCTGGATGTTGTTGCACCGTCAAGTGCAGTATTTCCTTCTCTGTGATGACATCCTTCTCTAGAGGTGTCTCTGTGAGGTTGACGTCTCTCTGACACGTGCTGCATGATATCACTCCTCCAGCTGCAAATGTCACACATGTCTCACACGCAGCATGGAGACACGGGAGCAGAAAGGGGAAGGGGCCTTTCAGAGAGAACTGCTGGTGACAGACTTGGCAAGTTGGGAAACTGGACATGGTGAGTTGTCACCACTGTTTTGAATAATGTTTCATTTGTTTTATCATGTCAAACTTTTCTTAATGATTTCTCCCTTATCATTCTAATTTTAATAACTGCTCCCTTTGTTAGCGCCATATTGTTTTCTCTTGCGCACAATTTGAATGCAGATTGCAGAGTCGAGCGAGAAGTTTTTAATTCAATCTTTAATCAGTAATGTTTATTGTTGGGAGACATATTCTTCAGGTATGTAAACAGTTGTAGAATTCATATATAGTGTTATTTTGTGTTGTCAAAGTGTAATTTTAGCATATTTTGCATTAAGATATCAGTGCAGTTGAAAACGTGTTAAACTTTGGAAGAGTCCATTATTCATATGATAGGTATTGTTTGAAATAGGGTTATAATTTAAAGTATTTCTTGCAAAGTTTATCATTTATGTATATTTTAGAGTAGGTCCATCGATTAATGTCATAAAACAGAGTTATTTTTAGTGTAGTAACAAGTTTCTTTCACTGTGTTTTGACAACCTGTTAACCCTTCAGTTGAAATAGAATGTTCCATTTCTTGGAATTGAGAGTCAGCGATGCGCTGTTTCTAAGAAAAGTGCATGACAGCCCTGTTTGTTTTATATTTAATCTTGGTAGGGTTTTAAGTGTAGTTTTAAGTATGATTAAATATTATTGATTGTTTAGACATATTTAGAGTTAATTGGATGACTTTGTAGTTACACCACAGTGGATATTGCCATAATATTTCATAGTATTCAGAGAGATTTACCCCAGATATTTTATGAGAGCTTCCTTTATAGGAGAGTTGACTGTAGGTATAACTATTTTCTGAACTATGAAGAGATTTATTATTTGAAAGTGTAAAAGTAATAGAGAAAGATCTTTTTTGAATACTTATGAGAATTTATTATTGTTTCAGAACTCCATACAAATAAAGGTGTTGGAAGACCTCCCACAATAAACTTGTTCTTTGATGTGCTAACCAAAGTGTTTTCTGAAGAATATGAAGAGGATTATATATTCCTGAGCGACATCACAACTTCAGGAGAGATAGAGAAAACTTGGTCATTGAAAAGAACAGAGGATGTCTAAAAGAGACGAGATAGAGACAGAGGTTGAAGTTCATGAAGAGAGAGAGACAGAGGAGGAAGTTCATGAAGAGAAAGAGACAGAGGAGGAAGAGATTGAAGAAGTTAAGAAAATGTCATCTAAGGAAAGAAATGTGGACATTAAGAACACTGAGGAGCAACAGGAGACAAGAGTTCAGTATGTAAAGAGAAAGCGAAAAATCCTGAAAGGCAAGATTACAAGAGCTATTAGAAGATTGTCAGAAAAGATGGATGCTAGTGAGCTGGTGAAGAGACTAGCAGAAAAGGAACTGTCAGACATTAGGAAGAATGTTGATGAAGCCATAGAGTTGAACAGTGAACTGTATGAAGAAGGAATTGATGAGAAGAAGTTGGACAAATGGGAGTCAGATCTTCTGAGAGATCTTCACACTTTAGAGATCAGAGTAGAAGATCACTTCTGTGATAAGCCAATACAAGTGAAGGGGAGGAACACAGGGACAAGTACAGCAGTCAGAAGCAGTATTGAGTGTTCAGACAGCGAAGAGCTTGATAATGAACAACAATCTGGAGTCAGTGAACATTCTGAGGGGAATACTGAGAAGAAGACAGTAGTTAAGAGTGTTCCGTGTATCAAGCCAGTCGATGACTGGATTGATGAGTTGATAGAGTTCCAAGAGACTGTGAGAGTGAAAAGTAACATAGAACTGTCACTTGCAGAGGTTCTTTATCGACTTGAAGCAAGTAGGGATATTCAGCCAATCAGACTGAAACCTTTTGATGGGAATCCTTTGAAGTATGTTGAATTCATTGAAGGATTTAGAATTCACATTCATGACAAAGAGAACTTAACAGATGATTTGAGAATGGTGCAATTGAAAATGGTGTTAGAGGGTGATGCAGCCAGATCTGTGAGTGGGTTAGGTTCAGCAGGGGTGATGTATGCTACTGCAATGAAGACTATTAAGAGACTGTATGGGCAGAGAAGTGTGATTGCCAGGGCATTCATCGATAGACTCACAAAGGGCGAGAAAATCAGAAATAATGACCGTCATTTTCTGAGAGCATTCTCAATTGACATCATCACAACACTTGCAACACTGAAGAGAATTGACTTCCTGTCTGATATAAATGCTACAGAGACCCTGAGGCAGGTAGTAAAGAGGTTTCCAGACTTCCTGATACCAAGATGGAAGTCCAAGGCCACAGAGTTGAGAGAGAAGGAAGTGAGACCAGACTTGCAGAATATAAGTTCCTTCATCAATGGAGCAGTGAGGGCTGAATTCGACCCTGACTTTGGAGACATAGAGAGACACGGGAGAGAAAGGCATGACAACACAAACTTTAAGAGAAGTGAGAGGAAAAGTGTGAGTTCAACACAGAACAGAAGTTTCTATTGTTGCATCTGCGGTGAGAACCACAAAGTTCCAAATTGCCTTAAGTTCCTTGGTTCATCCGTCAGCGAGAGGATCAACCTCATAAGAGACAACAAACTTTGTTATTCATGTTTGAACAAGGGGCACATCACAAAAGACTGTAGATTAAAGAAGATGTGTGGAAAGAATGATTGTACGAGGACACATCATGTGTTAATCCACATAGATCCACCAAGAGCAAGTGGGGCATCATCAATTCTTGACCAGAACAGTATCATGCCAGTCGTGAGAGTCAGATTTAGGTCGGCTAATGGCAGAGTAAGGGAAGGCAATGTTCTAATTGATGGCGGCGCCGGGACGACCATCATAAGGAAAGACTTTGCCAATATGCTTGGACTACAAGGTAGAAGGGAAGGACTTGAAATATCTGTAGTTGGTGGACAGAGACATGGGAGTAAGGACAGCAGAAGAGTTAAGTGTTGGATATCACCCTTGACGGGTGGAGAGGAGTTTGCCATTGAAGCTCATGAGTTGGACAAGACAGTGCTGAGTGTACCACCGCTTGACAGAGAATGGCTGTCTTCATTCAAACATTTGAGAGACATTACATTTTCTCATAAAGCTGGACCTATAGATCTTATCCTTGGTGTGCAATATAGCCACTTGCATGCTGAACAGGAGGTTAGAGAGGGAGTCCCATACGAGCCTGTTGGGAAGAAAACAAGATTGGGATGGTGCGTTATTGGCGCGGACACACTTCCAGCTGAGAGTATCCAAGTTAACTTCTGCAGGAAAATTGAGGACCCCTGCATTGAAAGACTGTATGACATGGAAACTATCGGAGTAAGAGCACCAAGCTGTGAATGTCCGAAAAATGCTATGTCCCAGAAAGACAAGGCAGCTTTGACCCTTATGGAGTCGTCATGTAGGAAAGTAGGCGAGCGTTATCAGATTGGACTCCCATGGATGAAGGATAGATCAGAGTTACCTGATAACTACATTCAAGCAGAGAAACGCTTATTCTCATTGGAGAGAAGTCTATCAAAAGATCAAAGGAAAGCTGAGTTGTACAGGGAGACAATGAGTGGCTACATAGAGAATGGTTGGGCAGAAGAGATTGTGCAGAACACAGAAGATGTCATAGTGTATTACTTGCCGCATCATGGGGTGTACAGAGTTGACAAACCGAGCACACCATTAAGAGTGGTGTTTGATCCAGCCTGTTCCTTTGAAGGCCAGAGTCTTAATTCATACTTCTACAAAGGACCAAATTTGCTTGGTGATTTGTTTGCCATCCTCCTCAGATTCAGAGAAAAGCCAGTGGCCTTTCACGGGGACATATCAAAGATGTTTCTACAGATACTCCTTCCAGAAGAAGATACTCATGTGCACAGATTTCTGTGGAGAGATCTTGATATGAGCATCAAGCCGAAGGTGTACAGACTGAAAAGAGTTACATTTGGTGACAAACCTTCGCCAGACATGGCAAATTTTGTCATGTTGAAGATGGCAGATGAACATAAGGATAGCAATCCAGAGGCAGCAGAGATTCTGAGGAAGGATAGGTACATGGATGACATTCTTCACTCATGTGACAGTGCACAGCAAGTACAAGAACTTACACTCGGCATTGATAGAATTCTTGATTCGGGAAGCTTCAAAATAAAGAAGTGGTATGTGACTGCAGAACATGATACACAGCAATGGACCGATTTGACAGAGCTGTCATCAGACAATTACGATGAAAGAGTGAAGACACTTGGTGTATATTGGTGTCATGTCAGCGATAAACTACATTTCAGAGTTGACATGCAGATATTGGGTATTCTTACGAAGAGGATTGTGCTGTCCAGACTATCAATGATTTATGACCCCCTCGGGTTAGCTACCATCACAACCATAAGAGCAAGAATTGCTATGCAGAGACTCTGGAAGGACAAACTGGCTTGGGATGACAAACTATCTAGTGAGGTCAGTCAGGAATGGACTGAATTGTTTGAAGATCTAGAGGGCCTGAATGACATCAGTGTAGAGAGATGTCTGAAGGAAGGTGCCTCACAATCCAACCCTGAATTACATGTATTCTGTGATGCTAGTCAGGATGCATATGGTGCTTGTGCTTACCTGTCATCAACATTTGAAGAGAAAAAGTTGGTGTTCTTGTTGGCATCTAAGGCACGAGTTGCGCCGCTGAAACAGTCAACAATTCCTCGTTTGGAGTTAATGGGGGCACTTCTGGCATCAAGATTAGCCGGAACTATTTACAAGGAGCTGAAAGAGAGACCTGAAGTGTATCTTTGGACAGATTCACAGGTAGTTTTGAGATGGATAAATTCAGAGTCAACAACAAAGAAAGCCTTTGTTGGTGTGCGTATTGCAGAAATCCAGTCAGAATGGGACATTCACAGATGGAGGTATGTTCCATCCAAATCTAACCCAGCCGATGACCTGAGCCGTGGAGCGAAAGTGTCAGAAATCAAAGAGAGATGGTTTTACGGACCAGACTTCTTGCAGAACCCAGCTATCGATTGGCCAGACCAACCTGATTGGCAGGACAAAGATACAGAGAATGATGCAGAGAACAGAACAACTAAGCATATGTGCAGCACTGTAGAGAAACAGAGAAATGGAGAGAAACCATTTATGAATTGTGACGAGTATTCAAGTTGGTCAAGGTTGGTTGGAGTGACTGCATATTGCTTCAGATTTGTGGACAATTTAAGGAAAACATGTGAGAAGAGAATCTTGAATCAATGCCTGTCACCAGAAGAGAAGAAAAAGGCAGAGGTATTCTGGATCAGAGAAGCACAGAAGCATATCTATGACTGGAGAAAGACTTGTGTTCAGTTATCTCCCTTTCAAGAGGATGGGATTGTCAGAGCAGGTGGAAGAGTGAAACATTCACCACTGAGTTTTGACCAAATCTATCCAGTGTTACTCCCAGGTTCGCACCATGTTTCAAAACTTATACTGAGAGATGTGCATCACAGTGTGTTCCATGCAGGTGTTGAAAGGACACTCTCTGAGAGTAGAAGAAAATACTGGATTATTCAGGGAAGGAATAGTGTGAAACAAATGATTCGCAAGTGTACGGTGTGTCGTAAAATGCGACAACCAGCTCATTCCACACTGATGGGAGATTTGCCAGGTGAGAGGTTAATGTTGTTTTCACCGCCTTATTCCACAACTGGTGTTGATCTCTTCGGTCCGTTCTACTTGAAATATGGCCGGAATAAGAAAATAAAGGCCTGGGGAGCACTGTTCACATGTGCCACTATAAGGGCGGTGCATCTAGAGATTGTAGAGAGCTTGTCGACAGATTCATTTCTTCATGCACTGAGGAGATTTGTGTCACATCATGGTTGGCCTTCAGTTTTCATCTCAGACAATGGAACGTCATTTGTCGGAACCTGTAGGGAGTTGAGAAAGCTTGTTCAAGAGGGACGTACACGCATTGAAGACTTTTGCATTCAGCATGATGTGAGATGGATATTCACCACCCCACTTAGTCCTCACCAGGGAGGGTTCTACGAGAGCATGGTGAAACAGGCTAAAAGAGCTATCAAAGTGAGCATTGGCCAACAAACTCTATCCTGGAATGAAATGACAACAGTGTTCAGTGAAGTAGAGGGTCTGTTAAACTCCCGTCCATTGGGTTACTGTTCAAATGACCCAGATGACCTTCAACCTTTGACCCCAAATCATTTTATGATAGGTCGTGCATCAATTAATGTGCCGCAGGGTCCATTCAATGAATCCGCTAGTCTCGGAAAGAGGTTTGGCTTTGTGCAAACCATAGTGAGCCAGTTTTGGAAGCGGTTCATAAGAGAGTACATACCTACTCTGATGCAGAGGACAAAGTGGAAATCAGAGAACAGACAGATGAGGGTAGGGGACATTGTTATTGTTGTGGACTATCAAGCCCCGCGAGGAAAGTGGACGCTTGCACGAGTAATCGAAGTGTACCCTGGAAAGGACAATGTTGTTCGAAATGTGAAATTAAAGACACAGTTCGGAGAGTACAAAAGATCAGTGCAAAAGTGCTGTCTGATCTTAGAAGATGACACTTAAACAAGTTGTTGAGACTTATTTCTCCACTCTGTTGTGGCCCAGAGGTTGTTTTGAATAATGTTTCATTTGTTTTATCATGTCAAACTTTTCTTAATGATTTCTCCCTTATCATTCTAATTTTAATAACTGCTCCCTTTGTTAGCGCCATATTGTTTTCTCTTGCGCACAATTTGAATGCAGATTGCAGAGTCGAGCGAGAAGTTTTTAATTCAATCTTTAATCAGTAATGTTTATTGTTGGGAGACATATTCTTCAGGTATGTAAACAGTTGTAGAATTCATATATAGTGTTATTTTGTGTTGTCAAAGTGTAATTTTAGCATATTTTGCATTAAGATATCAGTGCAGTTGAAAACGTGTTAAACTTTGGAAGAGTCCATTATTCATATGATAGGTATTGTTTGAAATAGGGTTATAATTTAAAGTATTTCTTGCAAAGTTTATCATTTATGTATATTTTAGAGTAGGTCCATCGATTAATGTCATAAAACAGAGTTATTTTTAGTGTAGTAACAAGTTTCTTTCACTGTGTTTTGACAACCTGTTAACCCTTCAGTTGAAATAGAATGTTCCATTTCTTGGAATTGAGAGTCAGCGATGCGCTGTTTCTAAGAAAAGTGCATGACAGCCCTGTTTGTTTTATATTTAATCTTGGTAGGGTTTTAAGTGTAGTTTTAAGTATGATTAAATATTATTGATTGTTTAGACATATTTAGAGTTAATTGGATGACTTTGTAGTTACACCACAGTGGATATTGCCATAATATTTCATAGTATTCAGAGAGATTTACCCCAGATATTTTATGAGAGCTTCCTTTATAGGAGAGTTGACTGTAGGTATAACTATTTTCTGAACTATGAAGAGATTTATTATTTGAAAGTGTAAAAGTAATAGAGAAAGATCTTTTTTGAATACTTATGAGAATTTATTATTGTTTCAGAACTCCATACAAATAAAGGTGTTGGAAGACCTCCCACAATAAACTTGTTCTTTGATGTGCTAACCAACCACTGTAACAAAATCAGACGAAACTAATGTTTTACTTTACCTTATCTTGATTACTAGCATTACTAGCAACTATATATTAAATAAATATTGTTCACGATTGTTTCTTAAATACTAATTTTATTGCAAATTTAGAGCAATTGAATATGTAATATTTATTTTTTATGTACACAGAAATTTAATTTAGGAGTAGCATACATCATTCTCTCCCCACAGAGGCAGCTCAGTCATACCCGAGTTAGCCTCTGTTCTATAACGGCTCATACATGGGATAGAAAGGTAGAAATCTGATTGGAGGCAATCGAAGTTAGTTGTGCAATCAGCGACGCCGTTTCAAAAGTGGTCATTCGCAAAAGCTCGGGTATTACCGTGTGGTTCGGCAAAGCTATTGGCAAAGCTATCGTTGAAATATACCATCCAGGGGAGATAACTCTTCCTTCTACAAAACATCGCTTTTTACCTTCTCATTAGTATTTATTTGGTAAATTATTAAAATAAAATGTATCATAAAACAAATAACAATTTACACAATTATAAAACAGTTTGTTTCTTATGAAAAACCCTATCCTTTAACACTAAAGACATGATTTTGAATTATGAAGAATGGAAAGTTTGCTTCACTCGATATGTGATCATACTTAGATTGTATAACATAAAAATAGTAATATTACCGTTTGAGTATTGCTGTTTGAAACTGGCGCTACACAATCATTCTTTTAGCCGTTTTAAACATGACCAATTACAGTTGTATCCATACGCGCTGAGCTGATTAGTTTCACCATTGATGATGATTTGAAAATTCTAGTAACCTGAATTTTGGCTTTCTGAAATTATGGATAATAACAAAATTAACGCATTCGGGAGATGTCATATCGTTTTTACAACACTTGTGCTGGAAAACGATATTTTGCAGCCACTCGTGTTTTAAAAACAGTATGGCATCCCTGCTTTGGTATTAATCTCTATTTATACACTGAAATGAGGTAGTCCTGTACTATACAATATTGGAAGCAAAACATCTTAAGCTTTGTCCTATACCATCTTGGAATATTTCAATATTCCAATATCGTATAAAAGTTCTTAAGATATGTACGGCTCTAGCTACATGTAATTAGCCTTGTTGGTACTGGTCACATGTCATTGGGTATAGGTGTGTAAGTATAAGTGATGCTCTTTGTTGAATTAATTTTAAGAAAACAATATAACTTTACTTGTTACAAAACAATCAAAATGCAAAGATTTCAGGTTTGTCAGATATGAAAAAGAACAAGACACACACATTTCTTTTTGCATATTATTTAAACGGAATTTTATTCAGTATCAAAATAAAAACACTACAGTCACTACATTTCAGCTGGTTTAATGAAAAACACATTTCAAATATTGTTTTTTTATGACGTGACAGACATTTCTGTTTATTAGATTTTCAACAGAGAAATTCAATTTTAATTTTATCAATGTATAATCAATATAAGGTCTACATGTATATTTATTTTCACGTTATAATACATCAAAGATATCTCTTATAAGGTATATTTTCATAAAAAAATATATGTAAAAAAGAAGATAATGTCAAGATTCACAAAAATTCTTTCAGATTATTCAACGCGTCAATCAAACATTGTGAGATTTGAGAAAAATACTATTTTGATTAGAAACTCGTGTGTCTGTGCATTTAGAAAAGTTGCTTTTTGATCTGACGACTGCTTCGGTAAGAAGTTCGGTTACTTGGTCTAATCTGTCGTAATTCTGCGAAATTGTGTTTATTCAAAAAGGTATTGTAAAACCTCGCTAGACACATACATAATTTGGTTGATTCAATTGTTTGTTACAAGAGGAAAGCGCTTGTTGAGTAATTTAAGCTGCTACGAAAGCCTCAGTGATCGACAAACCGGAACTCCTCCAGTGGGTGTCTGCGCTAGTCTTATGCACAGACCCTTGAGCATATAATTCACCCCATGGAAGCAAGTCTAGATCTGGACTGCTCTAGTGGTGATATTCTGTTAAGGAGACAATGACAATGACAAGGCTAGCAGGCTCCCTGGGGAGGCTGCTGACAGACAGATTCCTCCTACCAAGAGGTCAGCATTTTATCAGATATTTGCCTGTTGTAAATAGTTGGTGTGACAGGCACCCAATGCAGATGTTATAAGTCTCTGAAATCTCCATTTGTCTGAGGCTCCTTTTAAGAATTTAATAAAATAAGATTTTTACTATTAAAAATTTCAGAGACTAAATATAAGTCTAGTGTCTGCGCATGCGCCAACCGGTAAGAAATTTATTGTGAAAGCTACTTTGCATTGCTGTTGGTACAATTACCGTGGTAGCAGCTTTGCATTGGAGGTGTGCGTCCTTCGTTAATTACCTGAGTTAATCAGACTTTATGTGGCGTTGTTGCATGTAGCTTTATAGAATGTTCTGTCTTTTGAGATAATTAATCAGTCGTCATGTGAGCACGGCGTATGGTTATAGCTTGAAGAGTCTGCTGTCCGCGCGATCCAGAGATACATATATAAGAGATACATTATTTCGGGACCACTCGCGCAAGCTTATACAAACAGGCATGTAGGCTCCCAACGGGAGATTTCCACCTATCACCTTGAATAATATTTATCACTCCCATATTTGGGATAACTGGTAGGACTTGGGCACAGGGCAAAATGGTTAAAACTCTTCATTGAAGGTGCACGGTGTGGCTACCCCCGGCGCTTTACTAAAGTATAACTGGTAATTTTCTCAGTACCAAACCTCAAAACCCTCACTGCCTGGTTCTGAACCGGGTTCAGTGGGGAGGACAGGTACCAATCAGACGACCTTCAAGAAAGAAAAAACGCACATGGCGAAGATACCAATGCTGGAAACAACGGCAAATAACGGACTAAGTATATCAAGCCAAAAAGATAAGTATTACTCCATTCATTCACTTATCAATAAACGTAAATATAAACATCACAAATTTCAATTAACGATAAATACAATTCAATCACAATTCTATTTTATCACAATTAAAAATTCCATTTCAAATACTACTTTTAATCTGTTTAACTCAATAAAATTTTCCCATACACAATATTAACTTTTTATCTTTTTCAGGTACCACGCCATTTCACACCACTCTTATATACAATTTATAAATTCACACCCTATTCCAAATTCCAAATTCCAAATTAATTGTATTTATTTTACTTTAGAACTTTTATTAACTTTACTTGGGTGTCTATGACCTATTCTAAATTTCATGTCCCCTTTTTTGGGGAAATAACTAAGACATAGACCCCACGTATGGTGAAATGAGACGTTACACTCCAAACCCAACAACAACAGTCCGCGCGATCGTGCATTGAGATTTTTTAGGCTCTCGTTATTTCTAGCTTCACATTAATTGTAAGATGTGCGCTTCTATTTACAACCGCTTTTTATTAAAATAAATATTTTGGAAAATCTACTAATAACATCAAAGGTAATTCGATAAACACATATTTGAAGCCGAACTATACGAAGTCGTTATATAATTTGAACCTCTCTGAATTCGTCCTGATCGATGTAGTTGAAAAGTTTAAGTAATCTTTGGATATTACATTGATGTTACATTTATATTTGACATATTTTGAGCGTGTGGGTTCGATATTTACGATGTATCCTCAACATATTGGGTCATTCATCACAACAGCAATGTATGACAACTGAACTAATATAATAAATATACCATTTCATTGTTTTTGCCAAATATCATTTCTATCTCATCTGGTGAAGTGGGAAAGTGTCATATCCACTCGTGGCTGCGCCACTTGTGAATATATCACTTTCTCACCCCACATGATGAGATAGAAATGATATATGCCAAAACAATGAAATATTCTCTATATATGTACTCATTCAGCGCATGAAAAGCCACACAATTAAGATTTACTTTTAGTGTTCTCTTTTCACAAAGGATAAATTTCAAAGAAAATTGCTTTTTACAGTTTATTAATTACATTCGTATTCACACAACACTTTAGCATGTTTAAGTTCTATATGGATGTATGAATGACAATCTCCCTGTATAACACTCTTTACTTGTCACAACTTTAAAGAAGCAATTACTGTATCCTCTTGACAACACACAATCAACTAAATCCATCATAATCGATGTGCATGATTGTAGGTAAGCTAATGTCTTTTTTGAATTGTTATTGCCACCCGTCTCTTGGAGATGTTATTGTTTTTTTATAATGAAAAGAAACAAATGTTTGACAACTTTTATATTCACAATATGCAATATCAATATATACAATATTATGCATATATTTTCCCCGTCATTATTCCGACAGAATTCCAACTTATAAAATGTCTCTCTAATATGTATTCATGTTTTAACTTTAGAACGAATGGCCTATGCATTTTCCACCACGCACACAAATCGGTTATAATGCATGCAGCTTTCATGTCATTCACCCATAGATAGAAATTGTATAGATATCATACAGGTCAGATACCTGACCCGCGCACTATTTTTAGCTATGGGACACTCCAGTGTAAGGTGATACAGAAAGTGGGTTGCAACACGATAGCAAATGGGTTGATTGTTAACATTTATTCGTGTGTAAAAGGTGTTTAAATGGTAAATATAAAAATAATGAGTGTTTATATTTCATTTAATTAAAATGCAAATGTAAATAAGAAAAGATTTATAACATAAAATGCATTTTTCAAAACGAAAGTAGGACAACAGTGCGAAGAATTCACAGTTCGTATGCAATTACACTTTTATATCTTGATAAATAGGTTAAAAACGAGGAAACACCAAATATATTCTCATTTTACATATCAATTCATGTTCTGTAAGATTATCTGAGAACTCTTTATAAGCAGACAGCTTGTAATCAAGGAGACGTCAACACACTTACCTGTCACAGAAACATCCGGGTAGTCAGAAAGGTCAAGCCGGGTCAGGGAATAACCTTTAACCTGTTGTGAAAGCCTACAATCAACCTGGTTGGACTACAATTGGAAAGGACAGCTTGGTGAAGAATGTAAAATTGTGCATTTAAGAACAAATGAAATGCACTTACATTACTTTTACAATATAACAATTTGATATGTGTTTAGAATAATTTTAAGGTTATATTTTGATAACTTTGAATGTAAAACATAACTTTTTCAGATCAGATTAGTTCATCATTGTAAAATTGTATTTAAATTTATTATTTGAATAATGACAAATTATAATTTTTCATGTAAATATTATATATAAACAATAATTGATTATCTGTTATCTTGATTATTTTATCAACATGTTTTGCACAATAAATAAGGGAACCATATGTAATAAATATTTAATCAAATATTAAAATCAATCATTTCATAAATCATTGATTTGACCAATAAATTTAAACGTAAACCATTGAATAATATCCAAGTAAAGTATTATATGGAACGATGTATATCATGTTGTTAACAGACTTATTTTTAACTTTTATTGTTTGTATAGTTTGTCATTTGTAAAGCATTAGCAAACAGAACATGCCTCAGTGTTAGTATCGATTGTTCCCTTGTTAACTATTGGTATTATCTTAATAGACAGATATATGGAAAAAACGTTTTAAAGAGTTTTGGTTTGTAGGCGTAAGAGGTTATTTATATTAATACGCCTAAATTGATGAAAACGTAATTTTCTTCTCATTTCCCCTAGTTTCACTTTTAATTTGTCAGCTACAATGTCTTTTCACTGAAGGCGAAGCACAATTTACTTCCTTTTCTCTGGCATTTCCCTGTTTATAGGACAGCATACTATGACTCTGCTGCTGCCAGTGTCTGCTATCGATCGATACTCTAACGTAGGGCTTACATCAAATTCAAAGGACAATGAACTCTGACGAGCTGTGAGTTCCATCAATGACGTCAGAGAGGTTTCAGAATGACGAGGATCTGTTCATACCATAAAACGAGAATTAACCTTTTATCAACATGTTAATGTTAAAAGTGACATATGTCATATTATTATTCATGTTTGGATATTTCTGCTGAGCTAAAAGGATAGATCGGTTGTAAAAAAAACTTTTACCATTGTAACAGTTGTGCAATCAGCGATGCTGTTACACCATGAGTCATTATAAGCACCATTTAACAAAAGCCTCAGTGACAACAACACACGTTCAAGCAAGAAGGGTTTTCATTGGCTGAATTTTTCAAATGGTTTATGTTGCAAATTATTGTTAGCTCACCCTTCTTTTTCGAACAGAGGGATGATCAGTATTGGTGACTTGAACTACATCTTTGTATGGAAAATGAAGACGAATATACAAATATATGGCAACTTCTTTATAGCTGATTCTACACTGAAGACTTTATTAAATGATATAATCTTGTTGACTTTCTCGTTTTCCATGGCTCAATGGTTCACTATTCTACTCTATATCCCCCTATGGATTTTTCATCAGAAAAATCTATGTTGAAAATACCAGCTCCTCATTTATGTAAGCCAATAAGCTAGGAATTGATACTCTTTCCACACATTTCCACCTATATAAAAAGCATGTTTGACGTAGGAATATTCAGTTAAATATTTTAATATTCATTTTTAAGTGAAATGATACAATAACAAATTATTTTGCTTCGTTTAAAATGAATTTTCAATAATGTATTGTTATCTGATATTAGCTGGTCTTTTGAAACAATGAAACCTTCATCAATATAAAAAACGTTGAATGATAATCACAATTAAGATGAAACCGATTTTTTATAATTTCTTAAATGTTCATACACATTTGTTAAGCTTACTTGTCATTACTGTTAAAATCACTCATAAAATCATCTCAAATGACTTTGTATAAATGTTTTCACTCGTTATATATATATATATGTTAGCATTTCTTTTTCATTTCATTTCGAAATACAACTTCTGTAAGAAAACACTACTGTTCAAGTAATTTAGTCTGCAACAATGTATTGTATTCATACGATAGAAACTCAACAATCGTCATTGATCGAAACAAGCATAAATAACCGCTCTCCACAAGCAATCGTTACAACTCATCTTACATGTATTTAAAAGTTTTTAACAATCCAAATATCAATAAACAATGTAACGTCACAGAAAGCCTTTTACCTCTGACTCCATTGATGGATGTGAGACGAAATGAAAAAACTTGACATTAAGAAAAAAATGAATTTAGCTACGGCTGCCATTACAGACAGTTATATATATGCCCGTAAAACAACGTAGTTTTAGAAACAGCTACTTCTTGTATGAAGTCATTATTAACAATGATTGGATCCTTTTAGTTCATGTGGCTTCAAACTGAAGCAATCAATCAATCCTAGAATTATGTTCAGCCGGACTTTCACAATAAACAAGACAAGAATTAAGTGGCATTTCATAGGTTCAGGCC
Source organism: Steromphala cineraria (assembly GCA_916613615.1). Taxonomy (NCBI): domain Eukaryota; kingdom Metazoa; phylum Mollusca; class Gastropoda; order Trochida; family Trochidae; genus Steromphala; species Steromphala cineraria. The sequence continues at coordinate 17,166,022 of OU744721.1, forward strand.
AAAGTGTCATATTTCCCTAACTGCCCTTATTCAATAAACTTGAATGTGAAACAATCAACAATCCTTAGGCGAGAAAATAATACATAACATTGAAATCATCAAAATTTACGTTAGTTAAATGACGTTAGTATTACTTCAATTTTTATGTTCTTGACAACTATCTTTATTTACCTGATAAAATAATCATGATTTTTCTGTCGAAACTATAAAAGAAAAGTAACGTTAAACATTTAATGTATATCAATTTATCGGACATCTTCACAACGTCACGGGCGAAACGAAAAAGTTTCTAAACTTTCCCATTCCTCCCTTGACATCATTGGCCGTAATTTCTGTGCTAGCATTTCAACCCGCTGCACGGAAGTAGAATAGTCCAATCAGAAGACAGCATGTTAAATGTACCGATTTGAAATGCGTATGCGTTTTACAAGGGAGAGAAACACTTTATTTGAGTGATACATTAATGTTTGTCTTCTCTGCATTCTCTGTGCTCATCAAAAACATGAAAACAACCATGCGGACTGAAGTTTAAAATCAAATTTCACTCGGATAGTTTTCAAAAAGATCTTCTGTTAGTATTTTGACTTTGTTCCGAATGTAAACGGCATTTTCATTGGCTATTGTTGAAAGAGCTGATAAGGGGTGTAACTCTTGATCACGATAGGTGTAGCTGCTCCGGATCACCAGTTTTCTACCTTGTGAAGGCAAGGTCGAAACGAGGAGTTGCTCGATACGTTTTTACCTTGCCGTGGGAAGATGTTTATCGGATAATCTAATTCAATTTATGTAACATCCATGAACCAAACTATTAAACCTTCAAGGAATCAATATACAATGAACACACACATATAAACAAACATATTAAGAACACAACATATTATAAGAAAGTTTATTTTGCATTTTCAATAGTTAACCTTTACATACATGTATTCAATTAAAACATATTTATGTATATCATACAAAGGCTAACACAACAAAAATATAGAAAAATCTTTTTTGACATACAGCCATTTGTCTTCACAACTCACACAAAAGTGATTTACATGAGACACTGAATTGAGATGTGTAGATATGATAGAATTGAGAGATATATGTAACACTGAACAGGTTTATCGTGGATTTCTTTCAGTGGCATTTAGAAATGTGTATGGTGAGACACAAATTCAATGGGTTTACAACCTTCTTTATTGCAAAGATGCTTTGACACTATTTACTGTTAGGTTACCTGACCTTTCAAGCATCAAATAAGCCCTTAAACCGCATTCCTACACAATCAATACCGTGTGACGTCATAAGCACCTGTTGACCTTTTGAGGTCATTGACCTAGATAAGGCATGCTAGGAACATGGTGGAAGCCACTATCGATCAATATCAGTAGACATGTGTCTGTAAAACAGTGAATGGGGAAATCTTCCACTAGCGTTAACTTTAAACTCTATAAAGCTATGTGATTTGATTGAAATTAAGTATTAATCAATTCAATCTAATTTAGAATACTTATAATTAAATATCTTGAAAATATGATAAATATGTAATAAGGAGAACAGATACAAAGCGATGAATATTTATTTTGTTCTGGGACGTTGTCTGTGAGGCATAGAGGGGGAACTTCACTTTTAAGACTGATAAAGAGTAGCCTCGTTCTAAATATATTAAAAAGTAGGGAAAATGGGTAGCACACAGACCTATCACCTACACGCTACATGTAGAAACGACAGACGTCATAATGCTGTTGTAGATCATTAATAAAACAAAACTTTCTTAATCAAAATAAATTGTGAGTTTAAGACATGTTAACCACATTTACCATATTTGGAACTCTTTTGTTCGGTGAATGACCATATGTACCCTCAAGAACTTTGTAACGTATAAGTCATGTACTGTATCGCCAATTGGTACACATAGTTTCAAACTGTCTATTGTAAGGATTTCGAACGTTTAAAGCTTTTCGTTGGAAGAGGTATTTATTCATAAAAGACATTTATCTAATGTCATTATACATTCATTGTTGAAATGCCTTGACCTAGTTTATTTATGCTTTTTTTAGCAACAGCGTCATACAACTTTTAGGAGGGTTGTACAGATTAAACTTTCACTCAAAAGCAACTATTTCTTGACATGAAACTTGTGAAATACGGTTTAGCCCGAACATTCTCCCTTCTCCAATTATAGAGGAAGATCGCCATTCTAAAACAGCAACTGACCTTAAAGAGGCGTCATGTGACGTCATAGTTGACCCTGTTATGTGACCTGATTCTGAAATGTCAGATACGTTAGCATGTACTTATAAATGTTAACATGTTTGCTTAAGATCTTACCAGAAGTCAATAGTTTGGTTAAACATTTCTTGTCTTCAAACATTGATTGACAAATTGTAACGATATATATCGCTTACATTTTAACGAATGTTTATTTGTGTTTCACTGATTCTTAGAAAATGTATTCAAAGCTGATTATTTATATTGACAAATATGGGAACACAGGGATAGACAGACATAGATCACTGTAAAGTCGACGTGCCAAAACTACAAACACAATACTACTTGAAACTAGCACTCAAAAGGTTTCTGGATTTTGCACCTACAATTGAAGCAGTACATTTTAATTGGAAAGTTAGGAACTGTTTTGAAGTAATCACAAGACACATAAAACATTTTAACAATTATGATACTTGGTTAAAAGCCTATTTATTAAGCGATTCGTCAGAAATATATACAAGACATCAAACCCTTGACAATAAAAGAAAAATAATAAAACTGTAAATGGTAATTTCGTGAAACGATGTGACTTAATTGTTAGTCCTTAGGATATGCATGTACTTTGTGATTGACTGAACCACCTCGTTTATGAGATAAACTAACCGACATATATAAGAAAATCTATAATACTGGAAGTTTCACAGTTAAGACTGCAGGGTTGGAAATGCTTTATCAATTAGATAAACCAAACGCTCTACCAAAGTGCAGCTGCATATCTAAAGTACGTTCACTTATTAGTGTGTCTCAGTGCAAATATCATGTAACTTCTACTTGTTTGTATATAATTCAAAGCTTCAACCAAAGTGAGAAAGAGTCATTGTCAAAGAAGAAACTTATTTATTCTTTTTATTTTATTTTCTAGGCTCTCTAGTTTTGATTTATCATCTTTTGATTTTTTTTCGCATAATAGAATTTATATAAGTTGTAATATTTTCAAAACTCCGAGAAGAAAAGACCAACGACTACACTGACATTTCCAAAGAAATAACTATGACTAAGCTGTTGATCACTTAATGTATTTTGAAGAGAAATAAAAAAAAAGTTCTTGATATTTTGACCCCTGCTCACTTAAGTGACCTGTCATTTCTGTTGCGGTTAACTGTGGGGTATGGTGAAGGTTTCAATGAATCATCATTTCTGTATTTAATATTCAACTTTATTGATTTTCGCAATGATGCGAGGCCTCCATTGAAGACATCATTAATTACATGATATATGCACCAGATAACCTTCGGTATGCAGTTGTATATTGCAATCACTATAGATAAATGGCATTTTAACGCTAACTACAGTCATATTTCTCTGATCTCATTAAAGCTGAGCTTACATATTATTAAAATGTAGGAGTAAATGAAAACTGATTGGAAACCTTTATTACAACAATAGTAATTACAACATAGAGTAACAAACATCAAACTAGATGAGACATTGTGAGGCAAAAAAAGGTGACAACTTCTTTGAGGGGCATAAAAAGGGGTAAAAAAGCTGAAGATAAAAAAATGACCAAAAGCCTTGTCTTTAGGATATCAGTGTTCTTTACAGACTTGGGCCCTGGCAGACCTTTGATAAACCTGCCAACCTTTTCACTAGTATATGTTCAATTTTGAAGTCCTTGTTTTAATGTTACTTAAAATAAAATTATATGTGAATGCACAAGACTTATAACACGAAAACCACTAAAAACTAGCAAACATAATAATGAACACTTCATGTTATAACACTCCAAGTAAATAATTACTAATACTTATCAAAAAGTTAATGATAAGACAGGGAAAACTATAACGTGGATCTATCAATCACCCGTGAAGAAATAAACATAATTACAAAGGTCAGGAAAAGTCTTTTAGACCTTTTAATACAAAAACAACATTTGGAATCTGAAGCATCATCATTGTGGAGATCCCACAATGTGATACTTTTGGGATTGCATTTAATCTAAATATCTTCTTGAAAACAATAACTTTTATTTTGTCTGAAGAATCGGAAGGTTGCTCAATGTTGATGATGATATTAGATACATGTTATGGACACAGGTATGTAATAGGAGACAAATAGCAAAACATTTATGTTGCTAAAATTAATCTCCCGAACGTCAAAAAAAATAAATTATAAAATGGAAAATCATTTTAAAAAACTTTTTAATCTATTTGGTGGTATGTTTTTTCTTGAGAAAATCTTTCTTTCACCACAATATCACTTCAAACGTTATGCATGATTAGGAGTCAAAAGTACCAAATAGATACTTATCAAACAATCATTAACAAGTTTAAATTTTAAATCCAGTACATGTAAATATAATGCAAAATCCACTATGTTTAATCTTGTTGAAACCAAACCACACAAACCAAACCAGTAATTCATGACAGACTTTGTAAAAGCAAGGCTTTCTTTCTTTCTGTCATAACAATATCACTCCCAACAACCAGAGACATGCTGACAGTGGCCCAGTGAGGATTATAAACACCAAACATTGGCCACAGAGGAACTGAGCTGTCTACATTGCCAATCTTACCAATGATTTTCTCATTCTTCACATCTAAGAAAGCAATGCGACTCCTGACAGTGTCATAAACAACACCATAATGTAGAGTGGCTGAGGTGCCAGGAGTGTTCTCCAGAGCGTCAGGCAGACACAGGAGGTGCTCACCATGTCTCCGGACCCTCCTACAGATAGAACTGTGTTTAGTACAGTGTTGAACAGTGAGACTGTAAGATTTAGACTGTTTCCCAACAGCATGACTCTGGTCCTGTTCCTCCTCCCTCGCCAGTCCTACTTCCAGGAGGAGGTTGTCGCCAAATAGACCTCTCTGTAACAACCTCAGTCTTGTTTTGATCTCAAAGAGGAGAGGAGATCCCCAGTGGGTGAGTGGAACAGTGGCGCTTGTTCCGCTATACATCTTCAGTCTCTGGTCACTGTGTGGAGGGTTAATCTGTTCATTCATTAACTGTCCCTCAGTGTTTATGGTCACACACTCAGTGTTATACTTTGTCCTGCTGAACTCTATGCGGATACCTGGGCATTCAATAAGGGGAATCATAATCTCTTTCTGTATCAAATACAAATACAATTGAAATACATAGATAATATTTAATATCGTGTATCTAAAATGATATTAAAGAAAGCATGTTCATTTGAATTTTCATTTGAAACCACCTTTTTAAATACTACCCTTTCAGACATTTTATGCAAATACTTTTAGGAGCTTTTTAGGAACTGCAAAACGATAAAATGATGTTTCTGTTCATGCTGATTTAAGTCGCAACACAACACAGACAAATGTCTCAATACTCACAGTTCAGAAGATAAACATGATCAGAACCAGTCCTCGTCAGTCTGTAGAGGCCTATCAGTTCCAATTAAAAAAAATACGTAAACACTTATTTTTATTTCTACTATACTTACATGTAGTTCATATAGGACACTCTGTTTTTCATTAAGAAATGTCGGGTAACTTTAGACAAAACTAGTCACTAATTATATAAATCATATCAATAATGAGTTGCAACATAAAAAAAAAGATTTTAATTTGGAATCATTTTTATGTCCAGTTTCGTTATACAGATTCTGACAGGTAGTGTTCGAGAGGCGTGAATCCTTTATCATATATAAAGGCTTAAGATTTTAAAAATGAATGAATAGTTGTAAATCAGTTTCAATCTTTACCCCTTTTTTCTTCCTCTTTGGTAAAGGTTTCTTTCAGTGATTGAATCTCTTTGTCATGAGTCGTCTTCAGATGCAACAGTTTCTGGGAAAAAATGTTTTTAAATCAATTTTAACACGGAAAAGTTTAATTTCTGAAACTGCAAATACCATCTACAAGGAAAGAGATAATATGTTTGTCTGATTGTTGCATGAGGTTTGAACATTTGCATTTCAACATGAATTTAAATGAATTGAGATCAACAGTTCGTTTCATTAAGTCATACTGTTGATCTAACATGACAGAAAAGAAGGACTAATGAGGAAATATTCCCAATCTCGCTAGGGCCTTTCGAAAGCTCTGAACTTTGTGTATGAAAAATGGTATCGTGTAATTTTAAGAAGTCAATAAAAACTATTATATAAAACAATATTGTAGTCATATGATAGAGTTATATCATGCTGTATGTCAAAACAAAAAATGCATTTTAGGGTAGATAACTCTTTATTCATTATTGATATTTACTAACACCTTTCATTTCAATTAAAACAAGTGCTACTATCATGGAAATGTCCCCCGCCATTATGAGATATTTCGTAATAAATTATAATAGAAAATTTTAAATGTTGACCCAGAAAATATAGTGAACAAGAATTTTTAAAGTTGTCAAATTGCCATTGGGACCTTGCCAATTTAATGGGAAAAAACATACATTTCATACAAAGTAGGGTAAACTAAAATTTATAAATGCAATTATCAGAGTTACTTGAAGTAATGAAGATGTACCTGTTTCAATTCTTCACATTCCATCGACACCCAATCCTCAGTTTGTGTTTCACAATCTGTAAAAATACATTCTTAAACATTAGAAAATATTTGAGAATGCTATATCATAAACAATTGCAAATCTTAAACAACTTTGCAGTTCAAAAACTTAGCAAATTACTTGTGAAATCATTCCCTCCATACAGAGGCAGATCAAATAAAATATTGATGCAGTATCTGTTATAATACCCCCTATTGCACCACAATTCCTTGAATTTCTTTATCAAATGACAACGTTTCTTGCATGGAAAGAGTGGTTCATATCACAATGCTTTTGCCATGATTCAGCGTCGCTGATTGCACAACTAACTTTGATTACCTCCAATCAGGCATCTCCCATTCTAACCCACAAAGTCGGCGAAATAGAACAGAGACTGCATCAACATTTCATGACTTGATCTGTCTCTGTGTGGAGAGAATGTTGTGAAATATACCACTTTCGAAAAAAAAGATAATGTAATTAGACATCAAAATGATAGTTAATGGAATAAAGATCGCCAGCTCATATTACCATTGGTCTGTTTTTCCTCGGCAGGTTCAGTCGTCAGTTGTCCAAATCCAGTCAGGACAGATTTAATCTTCTCCAGACCATCAGTGTTGAATCTTATCAGGGATGGACTATTGTGGACAATTGCTTGAGTAGAACTGATGCAATCTCCAGTTTTTCTCTGCAGGATGTGTCTCAGGAACATGATGTCATGGCGAGATGAATACTGCAGTGTCTTATTGATGTAGTCGGATATTGTCTGACATTTCTTCTGACAAGTTTCTGATGTGTTCTTCCTCTCATTCAGATCTCTTATAACCTTCTCCTGATGTTGCTGTAGTTCAATCTGCAGTTCCTTCTCTCTTTGGTTTATCAAGGTCTTCAGAGAGTTGAAGGTGTGGGAGATGTTCTCATTCAGGTTGTCACATGACTCATCTGAAGCTTGAAGATCTGCAGCTATTGTTGTCAGAAAAGATCCTTGTTGAGTGGCAGTAGATTGGACTTCTTTAACCAATTCAGCAACTGCCCTTCTTTCAGTTTCAACAGCCTCATCAAAATCAACCATTTTGTGGTCAGTATGTTCTTCAACTTGACATTTCCTACAGATCAGAATGCAACACTGTTCGTCCCAAGTATCGAGAAGATATTTAGGATGAGTCGTGCAATATGTATCCACATCAAAACTCTCAGGCTTGAGATCACCAAAATCCTCAACAGTGTGTTGACGAGTGACCTTAAGGCGACTGTGTGTCATCTGACAGTTTTCACAGAGAAAATCTTCACATTCCTTACACCAGCATACAGCCTGGTTGCCGTCATCTTCATGGGTGCACAGGACCTGTTCTGGGTTGTGTTGAATGGTCAGGTTGAGTACTTCCTTCTCTGTGATCACATCCTTCTCTAGAGGTGTCTCTGTGAGGTTGACGTCTCTCTGACACGTGCTGCATGATATCACTCCTCCAGCTGCAGATGTCACACATGTCTCACACGTAGCATGGAGACACGGGAGCAGAAAGGGGGCGGGGCCTTTCAGTGAGAACTGCTGATGACAGACTTGACAAGTTGGGAAACTGGACATGATGAGTTGTCATCACTGTAACGAAACCAGACTATTTTTTTACTTATCTCAACTTTTCGCTAGTATCGTTATTATAAATAAGTATTGTTCACAATTCTTTCTTAAATAAATATTTTACAAATTAAGAGCAACTAAAGAAATTTTATTCTTTTTTTTTGTACGTAGAAATTTTATTTAGGAGTGGCATACATAAGCATAATAAGATTTTCCCAGAGAACCACCTCTGATAAACGAGTATTCCTATTATGTGGTTATGACTGTGTAATATATATGAGCCCTCGTTAGAGTCCATGTCCTCATTCATCAAATCTAGTTGAAAATCCTCAACATGAAAATAACATTAGGAACAGTAGATATTTGAAACATTTTATAGGTTTGTATAAGTTAATTTTTAAGTTTTAAGTTTAGTCTACGTTTTTCACAATGAAGTCTTGCTTGTACTAAAATCAAAATAGTTTGTTTACAGTTTCCTATATTTTTTATTCACACAGCATTTTAGCTTAATAAAATTCTATATGGAGTTAGAATAAGATTCCCCTTGCATTACTTTGTTCTTTATTTGCAACAACTCTAAAGAAGAACTCATTTTACCCTCTTGATAATACACAATCAACTGAACGTATTAATAGCATTAGCATTAGCAGTAAAGCTACTGTCTGTAATATTTGTTTTAATTGTTTTTACCGTTCGCTATCTCTTGGAGATGTTATTGTTTTTTATAATGAAAAGAAATAAATGTTTGACAACTTTCATATTCACATTATTACTTAATATAAGGGGAAGTTCAATTTATTTCTCCTCAACAAAGAAAAAGAAAACTTTGGCTCAAGAAACCAAATTGGAAAACGATTTAGTTGACTATGAAATCCGGTTGGACGAAACTAAACTGGAAAATGAAAAAAAAATTTTAGTGGAAAAAGTAAAAGAAACTAAAACTGAACTTGACAATATAAATAGAAAAAGAACTGAAGGCTCTTTTATAAGATCAAAAGCAAAATGGGTTGAACACGGGGAGAAACCCTCTAAATATTTTCTGCAATTAGAACAAAGGAATTTTCTGAACAAATCTATATCAAAACTTGAAAATAAAGATGGAACCTTATTAAATACACAAGATGAAATTATTCAAGAAGTAAAAAATTATTACAAATACCTCTATACTAGTAGAGACTGTATAGAAATGGATTTAGAAAACTATTTTACTGAAATACAAATCCCAAAAGTAGATGATACTACATCTGAATCGCTGGAAGGCCTATTGAATTATGATGAAGTTTTACTTGCATTAAAAAATATGAAAAATGAGAAAAGTCCTGGGCCCGACGGATTTACAACAGAATTTTTCAAATTCTTTTGGTTAGATTTGCATAAATACCTAATAAAAGCACTAAATTACTCCTTTATTATTGGCACTATGTCAGTCACACAAAGGCAAGGACTGATTACATGCATTCCAAAGGAAAATAAACCTAAGTTATATTTAAAAAATTGGCGCCCAATATCCCTCCTCAATACTACATATAAACTGGCATCGGCAGCAATAGCAAATAGAATAAAACAAGTTCTACCATTCATCATACATGAAGATCAAAAAGGTTTTGTGGCAGGAAGATACATTGGTGAAGTAACAAGAATGATTTATGATGTGATGGACTATACAGAAACTTATCAAAAACCAGGTCTATTATTATTAATAGATTTTGAAAAAGCATTTGATTCTGTAGAAAGAAAATTCATGCACAATGTACTTAATTTTTTCAACTTTGGCCCAGACATTAAGAAATGGGTAAAAATCCTATTTGAAGATATTGAATCATGTGTACTAATTAATGGATATGCCAGCTCTTTCTTCAAAATAGCAAGGGGTTGCCGCCAGGGAGATCCAATCTCACCATATATATTTATCCTGTGTGCTGAAATACTCGCAATAATGTTAAGAAATAATAAAAATATACATGGTATACAGATGGGAAACATTTTATCTCTCCTTGCACAATTTGCAGATGACACTACACTAACGCTCGATGGATCCGAAAAAAGCCTCTATGCAACAATGAATACATTGAGATTTTATGCAAGATTTTCTGGATTGAAGGTTAATGCTGAAAAGACTAAATTGATTTGGATTGGGTCAAAAAAGAGAACACGTTACAAACTATGTGAGGAATGGAAACTGGACTGGACTCAGACACAATTTAAACTCCTAGGTATTGAATTTGACGTAGACTTGGACAATATGATATCATTGAACTACACTAAACAGTTTGATAAGATTGAAAAGGAAATGGCACAATGGGTAAAAAGAACTCTAACTCCTCTAGGAAGAAATACAGTCCTAAAATCATTATTACTTCCAAAACTCAATCACTTGTTTAGTAGTATCCCCACTCCCCCTGCAAAAACTATAGAAGATTTCCAAAAGAAATGTTACCAATTTATTTGGAAAGGGAAGCCGGATAAAATCAAGAGGGATATTATGAAGCTTCCACCAAAATATGGAGGTATAAGTGTTCCTGAAATAAGTACATCTATAGCAGCACAAAAGCTGAGTTGGATAAAAAGACTCTTTTACAAAAATGCAGTTTGGATAAGTGTGTTCAAAGAACATATTGTGGACATTAATTTACTATATTTGGCAGATTCCAATTATATTTTAGACACTATAGTCCCAAAAATCTCAAACATGTTTTGGAAAGATGTACTCTCCGTTTGGGCAAAATTTTTACATTGCTGTGAAAAAGAAACTACTGGTGAAGAAATAATGATAAAATCAATTTGGTTTAACAGTAATATCAAAATTGATGGTGACACTATCCATATTAAGCAATGGGATAAAAAGGGTGTAACTTATATATCCGATTTGATTGATGAAAACGGAAAAATATATGAATGTAGAGACTTTGTCGAAAGATATAACATCAAAACAGATTTTCTAACCTATGAAGGAGTTAAAAGATCAATATCATCAATACTACACAACGTCAAAGCAGATACAAACCAGCTCCATAGGCCCATTCTCCCTTTCAACATATCAAAAGTAAATAGTCAACAAGGCAGTTCAGCATTTTATATGACTTTATTAGACTCAAAGTTCACAAAATCCAGAACCTTCTTGAAATGGGAAGACCATCTACAAAAAGAATACACTGAATTAGAGTGGACAAATATCAATCAAATGGCTAAGAGATGTACACAAAGTAGTGAACTAAGATGGTTTCAGCATAAGATCATTCATAACATTCTAAGTACGAACAAATTACTGTTTAGAATGGGATATATAGAAACATCAGCATGTTCACTATGTCATGACCCAGTAGAAACCATCTCACATATGTTATATTCTTGTCAATATGCAAATAGCATCTGGAGTCAATTGTCAGATTGGCTGACAAACTATACAGAAGGAAACATTGATTTCAATGAGGAAAATATACTGTTTGGATTTAAAGGCATAAACAACAACCCTTTGAATGCACTCGTTCTCATTACAAAATCGATGCTGTACAAATGCCATATCAAAAAAGTTATACCAAATTTCAAACCATTACAGCTTGAAATAGTTACATACTATCATATAACAAAAATGATTGCTTTTTCAAGTTGCAATTATGCAAGATTCTATGCCTTCTGGTCTTCACTCCATATGCTATTTAAGAATTATGATATTTAAGAATCATGTATATATCATAATCAATGTACTTTGCAAGAAGCCATAACTGATTGTTGTATGTAAACTTACGAATGATGTATATCTTGAATGTACATGTGAAAAGAATATGAGATGCACTATATGGAAATGTACAAAAAATGGAAATAAAAAAAAAACAAAAAAACTTTCATATTCACAATATGCAATATCAATATTTATTACTCTGCCGTTGAAGATATCGCTGTTTAATAAATCTACAATGTTATTACACATTGTGTAATAACATCTCGCGCTGACCGAATGACGTGACGTAATGATGACGTCACAATTGTTAAGTATGACGTCATAATGCCAGCGGGCCGGCCGCGACAGTCATGTTGGCGACTTTCTTTGTTTTTATACGATGTTATTAAGAAAGTAATAAATAAAATACTAAACTCGGTCCCGTTTCATAACATATTTATGAAACTCGTGTATGGTATAGGTATTTAACTCACTTTCCCTTATTAAATACCAACCCATTTACTCGTTTCATAAATATGTTATGAAACGGGACGTCGTTTAGTATTCTCTATATACAATATTATGCATATATTTTCCCCGTCATTATTCCGACAGAATTCCAACTTAGAAAATGTCTCTCTAATATGTATTCATGTTTTAACTATAGAACGATCTACACCACGCACACAAATCGGTTATAAAGCACGCACCTCGATTTATTCATAGAGAGTTATTGTATGCTTATCAGCACTGCTGAGAAACCCGACCCGCGCACTATATTTAGCTATGGGACACGCCAGTGTAAGGCGATACAGAAAGTAGGTTGCAACACGATAGCAAATTGGTTGATTGTAAGCATTTTTTGGTCTGGATTTCAAATGGTGAATATAAGAATAATGAGTGTTTATATTCGATTTCATTAAAATGCAAATGTAAATATGACGATTAATAACATAAAATATGCATTTTTCAAAACGAAAATAGGACAATAGTGCAAAGAATTTAGAGTTCGGATGCATTTACACTTTTATATCTTGATAAATAGGTTAAAAACGATGTCACACTTAATATATGATCATATTACATGACTAGTTATATCATGTAAGATTATCTTAGACCTCTTGATACGAAGACAGCTTACAGTCAAGGAGACGTCAACACACTTACCTGTCACAGAAACATCCGGGTAGTCAGAAATGTCAAGCCGGGTCAGGGAATAACCTTTAACCTGTTGTGAAAGCCTACAATCAACCTGGTTGGACTACAATTGGAAAGGACAGCTTGGTGAAGAATGTAAAATTGTGCATTTAAGAGCAAATGAAATACACTTACATTACTTTTACAATATAACAATTGGATATGTGTTTAGAATAATTTTAAGGATATATTTTGATAACTTTGAATGTAAAAGCATAACTTTTGCAGATCAGATTAGTTCTCATAAAAAAATATATATGTGAACATTTAATCATTGTGGTAGCATGAATCATAAAATGCTGATCAAACTTTGTCGTAATGCCACTCTTTACTTAGTTCCCTAACGAAAAAACGTTTCAACATTTCCTCCATGATGAGTCTTGAAAACACTTCTTGCACCTACAATTTACTTGTTGTCATCAAAGATTATGCAATGATTCAGTGGGCAACTCTTAGAAAATCTGAATTTTATGGTCAGACGGCATCTAATTAAATACTTGCCATTTCAAGCCACTGACTAACGTATTCATGTTGTAAGTAATGTAATGGAATTGTCAGCACGTTATATATGTAAATGCCCTTTATACACTTAAGCCTTCAGTGTTAGTATCGATTGTTTCTTGTTAACTATTGGTATTATCTGAATAGACAGATATATGAAAATAAGCTGCAACAAAAACGTTTTTAAAGAGTTTTTGCTTGTAGGGTTAAGAGGTTATTTTTATTAATACGCGTCATTTCCCCTACTTTCAGTTTTGAATTGTCAGCTACAATGTCTTTTCACTGAAGGCGATGCACAACTTATTTTATTTTCACTGGCATTTCCCTGTTGATTGGATAGCATACTATGACTCGGCTGTTGACAGTTCTTGCTTTCAATCAATACTCTAATGTCAAAGGACAATGAACTCTGACGAGCTGTGAGTTCCATCTATGACGTCAAAGTTCCAGGATGACGAGGATCTTAACACTGTTCAAACCAAAAAAAGAGAATTAACCTTTTATAAACATGTTAATGTTAAAATTGACATATGACACATTATTATTCATGTATGGATACTTCTGCTGAGCTTAAAGGATAGATCTGTTGTAAAAACCTTTAACCATCGTAACAGATAGCGAATGATCCAATTACTTCCTCATAATGACATTTCAATACATCGGCATCATGGAGTAATCTGAAAGTGGGGTATGGAACTAACATGTACTGATATTGATCTAACATGAGGCATTCACGATGAAAGCATATTTTATCACACGATCTGGTTACACCGTAGATTACAGCTAATTTTGACGGGCTAGCAGTAAGAAATCTGAATCAGATAAGTATAATAGTCTACCAATAAATAAAAAAGCTATTCATGTTGATTGAGGAATTTTCACAAAATAAATTTGTCAACTTATTGATTTTGAAAGTTCATGTAACCAACAAGATTCATGATTTCATTTCAGCATGTTGGTTACCGAGTGATGAAAATATAGATTTTCCCCCAATAATAATAACACCATCTAAAATGCAAGATTCGAGGTTCAAACCTTGAGTGAAAAATACGATTTATCAGTAGTTATATCATGTCTAAGTAACTCAACTATAGTCACTTACGAATGTAAGACTTTATGTGTTAATGCTTATAAAATACCACGCCTTTAAAATCATGGTATTGGAATCTCCTTTGCCGGACTGGATACATGAGTGAACTGAGACTTTTTGCATGTGTGTCATCATTTTATTTTTAGATGGTAAATTATGTCAACACCTGCTGTTTACTTGAAAAACGTATTTTTAAACTGAAAGTTCTGTTGGAAAAATAACGTTTTAATGACGATTTCCGCAACCCTTGTGTGCTTGTAAAGGAAAAAAGATAAATTTGTATTACCCTGATGAATGATAAATTGTAGACTTCTTCACAAAAATACAAACTCTCTGGTTTTAGGCTTACTGTGTATATGTTACAGTCAAAGTCTACAATCAGTCACAGACTGAATCCTGGGCTAATCCTTTCTTCTCAATGATCACTGTTTAACAATCAGTCAATCTCTACAATAATTTGCTTAATTAGTCAGTCAATGTACACAATGCCTGAAATTTTCAGGCAATGTACACAATGACTAGGCTCGTTAGGCAATGTACACATTGACTGATTATATCAGTCATTGTCCACATTGACTGATTGTAGACTTTGACTGTAACATATACAGCTAATATACAAAATAAAGAAAAAAACAGACAATGATTTTTCTAGATAATTAATTGAAAATCGAAACATAAATCTTCTACTTGAAAGGATTTTTTCTTTAAAATGTGTTTATCTAGCCATTTTTGTCTGATCAAATAGTTTTAACTTTTTTATTATTTTAAGATTGTGTTGTTCTCTTTACATTTACATTTTTATATGTCAGTATGTAAGAATAATCTATTATTCTATTAAGAAATCTATGAAATAAATCAGTTTAGAATGGTTTTGGCATGAACATCATATAAAAAATTAATATATCTAATATTATTAAAGATTTATGTGTAGACGTAATTCTTTCAAATGAACTAAAGAAAGACGATTTTTATTAAACGGATGATCAGATATTTATTTCTTACAAGAATCATCCTCTCCCTACGGAGGCAGATCAAGCCACAAACTGTTGATCCAACCTTTTTTTGAACAAGCCCAAAGGGAGAATCCTGATTGGATGCAATCAAAGCTAGTTGTGCAATCAGCGACGCTGTAACATCATGAATCATTATAAGCACCATTTAACAAATTAAAGCCTCAGTGACAACAACACGCGTTCAAGCAAGAAGGGTTTTCATTGGCTGAAGTTTTTCAAATGGTTTGTGTTGCAAATTATTGGTAGCTAACTCTTCTTATTCGAACAGAGGGATGATCAATATTGGTAACTTTAGCTACATCTGTGTGAGGGAAATGTAGACGAATATACAAATATATGACAACTTCTTTATATATAGCTGATTCTACACTGGAGGCTTTATTAAATGATATAATCTTGTTGACTTTCTCGTTTTCCATGGCTCAATGTTTCAATATTCTACTCTATATCAACCTATGGACTTTTCATCAGGAAAATCTATTTTGAAAATACCCGCTCCTCATTTATGTAAGCAAATACTGTGAGCTAGGTATTGCTGCTCTTTCCACACAATTCCGCGTTATCCACCTATATGAAAAGCATGTGTGACATAGGAATATTCAGTTAAATATTAAATATTTTGATAAACATTTTTAATTGAAATGATGAAGTGAAAAATTATTTTACTTCGTTTAAAATGAATTTTCAATAATGAATTGTTATCTGGTATGAGCTGGTCTTTTGAAACAATGAGACGTTAACCAATAACAAATTTCGAAAGATAATTTCATTTTAGATGAGACAGGTTCTTAATTTTTAGAATGGTCATACACATTAATTTGTTTAGTTTACTTGTCATTACTGTTAAAATCACTCATAAAATCATTTCAAATGACTTTGTTTCGAGTATAAATGTTTTCCTTTCATTTCGAAATACAACTTCTGTAAGAAAACACTACTGTTCAAGTCGTTTAGTCTGCAACAATGTATTGTATTCATACGCGGAAAATCAACAATCGTCATTGACGGAAACAAACTTATATAACACATTGCTCATCTTTTATCAAAGTTTTTAACAATGACTGGATCCTTTCAGTTCATGTGGTTTCAAAAATGAAGCAATCAATAAATTCTAGAATTACGTTCAGACGGATTGTAAATTTAAACAAGAAAAGAATCAAGTTGCATTTTATAGGTTCAGGCCATAGTGTCATATTTGGATAATATCCTATTTGTCCTTATTAAATAAACTTGAATGTTCATCCATGAACCGAACTATTAAACCTTCAAGGAATCAATATTCAATGAACACACACATAGAAACAAACAGATTAAGAACACAACATATTGTTAGAAAGTTTATTTTGCATTTTCAATAGTTAACCGTTACATACATGTACCCAATTATAACATATTTATCTACATTATACAAAGGTATACACAACCAAAAATATACAAACATATTTTATGACATACAACCATTTGTATACACAACTCACACAAAAGTGATTTACATGAGACACTGAATTGAGATGTGTAGATATATTAGAATTAAGAAATATGTGTAATGGTGAACACTGAACAGGTGTATCCTGGATTTCGTTCAGTGGTATTAAGAAATTGTATGGTGAGACACAAATTCAACGGGTTTATAACCTTCTTTATTGCAAATGATGCATGGACACTAATACTGTTTTGCTGCGCCAACACAAAGGTGTATAGATTTCTTATGTTGGGTTTCCTGTGATTACAAGAGAATAAAACCACTGTTTCAAGCCATACCTACATTTAACTTTTTTAACAGGTAATAACAATACAAAACATACGAAAAATCAAACAACAATTTTTTTACTATTATCCAAAACGAAACAGTCATGTTTTACCAAACTGCCTCACCAAATAAGCAAACGTTGCATTACTGCTAGGTTACCTGACCTTTCAAGCATCAAAATAGCCCTTAAACCGCATTCCTTCACAATCAATAGAGTGTGACGTCACAAGCACCTGTTGACCTTTTGAGGTCATTGGCCTAGATAAGGCATACTAGGAAGAACATGGTGGAAGCCAGTATCGATTGATATCAGCAGACATGTGTCTGTAAAACAGTGAATTGGGAAATCTGCCACTAGCGTTCACTTTTAACTCTTGAAAGTAATGAGATTTGTTTGAAATTAAGTATTTATCAATCAAGTTTAATATATAATACTTATAATTGAATATTGATATGAAAATATGACAAAAAAAATGTCAAAAGGTAAACTTAGTAGATACAAAGCCATCAATATCATTTTGTTCTAGGGACGTTGTCTGTGAGGCATAAAAATGGGAAGTTCACTTTTAAGTAAGTCTGATTAAGATAAGCTTCGTTCTAAATATAATAATTAGTAGCAAAAATGGGTCATGGGTAGCACACAGACCTATCACCTATACGCTACATGTAGAAAAACCTTGAAGTAGACGACATAATGCTGTTGTAGATCATTAATAAAACGAAACTTTCTTAATTAAAATAAATTAGGATAACTAGTTAACTGCGTTGAAGTTTTAGACATGTAAACCACATTTAATTCATCTGGAACTCTTTTGTTCTGTGAATAACTATGTACCCTCAATAGATTTGTAAAATATAAGCCATGTCCTGTATAACCAATGGGTACGCTGCAGTTCCAAACTGTCTATTGTAAGTATTTCGAACTTACGTTTAAAGCTTTGCGTTGGAAGAGGCATTTATCCATAAAAGACATTTATCTAATGTTATGACAAATTAAGTGTTGAAATACCTTGACCTAGTTTATTCATTATTTTTAGCAACAGCATCATGCATCTTTTAGGAGGGTTTAACAGATTAAACTTTCCCTCAAAAGCAACTATTTCTTGACATGAATATGATGTCACTTGTTACTTGTGAAATACAGTTTAACCCAAACATTCTTCCTTCTCCAATTATAGAGGAAGATCGCCATTCTAAAACAGCAACAACATTAAAGAGGCGTCATGTGACGTCATAGTTGACCCTGTTATGTGACCTGATTCTGAAATGTCAGATACGTTAGCATGTACTTATAAATGTCAACATGTTTGCTTAACGTCTTACCAGAAGTCAATAGTTTGGTTCAACAGTACCTTGTCTTCAACCATTTATTGACCAACTGTAATTATATAGCTTATAAACTCACGGGCAAAAGAAACGCTGGTAACATAAATGTCAGGATATTTTATTCCATGTAAGATAAATGTGAATGAAGCAGAGTGGCAAAGTTTCCTTAGAGGTCAACTCAACTATGTTTGCCTTGTTTGAATCATTTTGCGTTGATGTTTTTGCATGGCGCTTTAGAAAACGCGTTTCAAAAATCATCAATTTGCTATCTCCTTAAATAAGCGATATTTTTGCATATTTATAGACGTTATAACGCGAAGTTATATCAATGCAGAAAAGTCAAAGTGGATGTTTTTCATTAACAGAATCTTAAATAAACTTCTGATATATATTTCCGAAATTCAAACTTAATTTCAAAATAATTATTAACAAAAAAGTACCTGAAAACAGCAATGTTAGCACCCCAAAAGTGTTTAGACAACCACAGTACAAAACGCTCCATGTCATCATGGTTAAAATTATGAACAATAACTTCTCCAAATACTTTTTTTTATCAAACACATTCGAAATCGAATTAACATGGTATACATAATTTGTTTATCCTTCGTTTGAAAATACCCACCTTTTCTTTTGCCCATGAGTTTATTTTCACGAATATATTATATTATGATTCTTTGAAAATGTATTCCAAGCTGATTATATTATAATGACAAATATTGGAACACAGGGATAGACAGATATAGATCAGTGTAAAGTCGACATGCCAATACTACAAACACAATATACTTAAAACTAGCACTCAAAAGGTTTCTGGATTTTGCACCTACAATTGAAGCAGTACATTTTGCATAGAAAGTTTGGAACTGTTTTGACGTAATCACAAGACACATACATTTTTTTAACAATTATGATACTGGGTTAAAAGCCTATTTATTAAGCGATTAATCAGAAATAAATACAAAATATCAAACTCTTGACAATAAAAGAAAAACAATTGAAACTGTAAATGGTAATTTTGTGAAATGATGTGACTTAATTGTTAGTCCTTAGGATGTACTTGTACTTTTTGATTGACCGAACCACCTCGTTTATGAAATAAACCAAACAAGATCTATAAGAATATCTATTATACTGTTAAACTATCCAACAGTTCACAGTTAAGACTGTGGTGTTGGAAATGTGTTATTAATAACATAAACCAAACGCCCTACCAAAGTGCAGCTTATATCAAAAGTATGTTCACTCATAAGTGTGTCTCGTAACTTCGAGTTTTTTTGACATAATCAAATAGCTTCGGTTAAATTAAGAAAGCGTTATTGTGGGATGGTCTAGTCTCGCCTGTCTTTTGATTGTTTTTTTGCATAATAGAACATATAGAAGGGCTAATATTTCTTCGAAACTCCGAGAAGAAAAAGGCAACTTCATCGACTCGTCCAAAAACATACCTATGTGTAAGCTGTTGATCACTGTTTAAAACTGCAGGGTTGGAAATGCTTTATCAATTAGATAAACTAAACGCTCTACCAAAGTGTAGCTGCATATCTAAAGTACGTTCACTCATTAGTGTATCTCAGTGCAAATATTATGTAACTTCGAATTGTTTGGATATGATTCAAAAGCTTCAATGAAAGTAAGAAAGAGTCATTGTCAAAGTAGAAACTTATTTATTCTTTTTTTTATTTGCTAGTCTCTCTAGTTTTGATTTATCATCTTTTGATTTTTTTCGCGTAATCGAATTTATTGAAGTGGTAATATTTTCGGAACTCCGAGAAGAAAAGACCAACGACTACACTGACTTTTCCAAAGAAATACCTATGACTAAGCTATTGATCACTTAATGTATTTTGAAGAGAAATACATAATATAGTTCTTGATATTTTGACCCCTGCTCAATTAAGTGACCTGTCATTGCTGTTGCGGTTAACTGTGGTGAAGGTTTCAATGAATCATCATTTCTGTATTTAATATTCAACTTTATTGATTTTTACAATGATGAGAGACCTCCATTGAAGACATCATGAAGTCCTTTTTCTAATGTTACTTAAAATAAAATGATATGTGAGTGCACAAGACTAATAACACGAAAACCACTAAAAACTAGCAAACATAATAATGAACACTTCATGTTATAACACTCCAAGTAAATAATTACTATTACTTATTAAAAGTTAATGAAGATATAAACAATTACAAAGGTAAAGAAAAGTCTTTTACATCGTTTAATACAAAACAACATTTGGAATCTGAAGCATCATCATTGTGGAGATACTTTTGGGATTGGGTTTAATCTAAATATCTTCTTTAAAACAAAAGCTTTAATTTTGTCTGAAGAATCGGAAGGTTGTTCAATGTTGATTATGATATTAGACACATGTATGTAATAGGAGACAAATAGCAAAACATTTATGTTGATAAAATGTATCTCCCAAATGGCCACGTCAAAAAAAAAAATAATAAAATAGAAAATCATTTTAAAAAACTTTTTAATCTATTTGGTGGCATGTTTTTTCTTGAGAAAATCATACTTTCACCACAATATCACTTGAAACGTTATGCATGATTAGGAGTCAAAAGTACCAAATATATACTTATTAAACAATCATTAACACATTTAAATTTTCAATCCAGTACATGTAAATATAATGCAACATTCACTATGTTTAAGCTTGTTGAAACCAAAGCACATGATCAGAATTAGTAATTCATGACAAACTTTGTAAAAGCAAGGCTTTCTTATTTTCTGTAATATCAATATCACTCCCAACTACCAGTGACATGCTGACCGTGGCACTGCTAGGGTTGTATATTCCAAACATCGGCCAGAGAGCAACTGAACAATCTACATTGTCAATCTTCCCAATGATTTTCTCATTCTTCACATCTAGGAAAGCAATGCGATACCTGACAGTGTCAAAGACAACACCATAATGTAGAGTGACTGAGGTGCCCGGAGTGTTCTCCAGAGTGTCAGGCAGGCACAGGAGGTGCTTACCATGTCTCCAGACTGTCCTACAGAAAGAGTTGTGTGTAGGACAGTGTGCCACAGTGAGACTGTAAGACTGGGACTGTTTCCCTACATAGAGACTCTGGTCCTGTTCCTCCTCCCTCGCCAGTCCTACTTCCAGGAGGAGCCTGTTTTCACTTAGAATATCCTTCAACCCCAGATTGGTTTTAAACTCAAAGTACTGGGAGGATCCACACTGGGTGAGAGGGACAGTGCTGCTTGTTCCTTTATACTTCTCCAGTCTCTGGTCACTGTGTGGAGGATTGGTCTCTTCAATCCTAAACAGCTCTCCCTCAGTGTTGATAAACACACACTCAGTGTTATACTTTGTCCTGCTGAACTCTATGCGGATACCTGGGCATTCAATAAAGGGAATCATAATTTCTTTCTGTATTAACAAACATAGAATTGAGATACATAAATTACATTTCATTATCGACTCTCTAAATTGATATTAAAGAAAGCATGTTCATTTGAATTATCACTTGAATCCACCTTTTTAAATACTACCCTTTCAGACATTTTATGCAAATACTTTTTGGAACCTTTAAGAGCTGCAAAACGATAAAATGATGATTCTGCTCATAGTGATTTAAGTCACAACACAATAGAGATAAATGTCTCAATACTCACAGTTCAGAAGATGAGCAGAATCAGAACCATCCCTAGTCAGTCTGTAGAGGCCTATCAGTTAAAAAAATAAAAATAAAAATAAAACACTTATTTTTATTTCTACTATACTTACATATAGTTGATAGAAGACGCTCTGTTTCTCATTAAGAAATGTCAGACAATTTGAGAACAAACCAGTCCCTGAATCATATGTATAATGAGTTGCAGTATCAATAAGAAAATATTTTTAAATTGGAATCATTTATGTGTAGCTTCGCCATACAGATTTTGTATTTTTCTCATGATTGTCAGATGAGGTATAGTGTTCGAAAGGCGTGAATTCTTTATTATGTATAAATGCTTAAGATTTTAAAAATGACAAATGGATGTAAATCAGTTTCATTCCTTACCCTTTTTCTCTTCCTCTTTCACTTTGTTAAGGGTTTCTTTCAGTGATTGAATCTCTTTCTCATGAGTCGTCTCCATTTGCAACAGTTTCTGGGGAAATTATTTTTGATCAGTATTATCAGGCCAATGATCTAAAACTGTATTTACCATCTACAAGCAATGCGATACTATCTTTGTCTGATTGTTGCATGAGGTTTGAACTAAACTATGCATTTCAACATATAAATGAATTGAGATCAATAGTTCATTTATTTAACTCATATTATTGATCTTACATGACCGAATAGACAGACCAATGAGAGAATCACACTGGGGCCTATCGAAAGCTCTGAAACTTTGTGTATCATGTATTCATTAGTAGTCACACACAAACAAATATTATAAAAATATTGTTAACAGAGTTTATTCACTACTGCTTTTTACTTATATCTTTCATTTCAATTAAAACAAGTCTTTCCTTACAAGTTGACATGGGAGATATTTCGTAATAAATCATAAGAGAAAACTGTAAATGTTGACCTAAAAAAAAATAGTGAACAAGAGTTTTTAAAGATGTCAAATTGTCATTGGGACAGCCAAAGTGTGTGGTGTCTACGAAATGTCTGACCAAGCCGACCACCATGAATGAAGTCATCCTTGAGGTATAATGACGGACACCACTGAATAAAATAACCCCCTGTTATTCAATGCGGCGAGAATAATGATAAACAATAGAGTTAATTATTCTTATCTTTCTTCATTAGAGACAAAATCAAGAGTTGGTTTTCTTTGGGCTTCAGTCGAACCCCGTTTATTTACGATAATAATCTATCATTAGTTTCTGAGGTCAATGATTGTGCATAGCTGAACCTGCATTTGATGTCGAATTTGATAAATCAATTTATTTGTACACATAAGGTCACCGGGACGACCCCTCATACATGCCATTGTGAAATACACAGTATTAACGGAAATGTCGTTCTTAACCTATTTATATTGTTTCAACATATCAGTAGAATAGTCAGCAGTCAAATTGGTTTAGTTTCCATTAATAAAAAAATATTCGAAAATTACATACATTTCATACATATTAGGGTATACACAAATTCATAAATGCAATTTTAAGAGTTACTTAAAGTTGTACCTGTTTCAATTCTTCACATTCCATCGACACCCAATCCTCAGTTTGTGTTTGACAATCTGTAAAAATACATTCTTAAACATTAGAAAATATTTTAGAATGATTAAGAGCTGCAAAATCATAAACAATTACAAATCTTAAACAACTTTGCAGTTAAAAAACTTAGCAAATTACTTGTGAAATCATTCTCTTAATACAGAGGCAGATCAAGTCAAGAAATATTGATACAGTATCTGTTATATTATATAGCCAATAAAAAAAACCTGGCTGATCCCTTTGAATCGGACAATCTAGTTAATACAAGCTGTTAGAATTGGCCAATCTAGTTAAAACTAGCTGTAATGTTTTTTTCCAATTAGTCATACATTAAACTATTGATTTTTATGCTCATACTGTGCAAAATGCAACATAAATCCTAACGACGCCCGATTCAAAGAGATCAGCCAGTTTTTTTTCCATTGGTTGATTTCTGCGCATGCGCGACACGGACCAAGTGGTTTAGTAGCTAGATGTAACGTAAGGACTTAGGGGACGATAACATTACAGCTTGTTTTAACTAGATTGATATTGAACCACAATTCCTTTGAATTTCTTTATCAAATGACAACGTTTCTCGCATGGAAAGAGTGGTTCATATCACAATGCTTTTGCCATGATTCAGCTTCGCTGATTTCACAACTAACTTTGATTACCTCCAATCAGGCATCTCCCATTCTAACCCACAAAGTCGGCGAAATAGAACAGAGACTGCATCAACATTTCATGACTTGATCTGTGTCCGTGGGGAGAGAATGTTGTGAAATATACCACTTTCGAAAAAAAAGATAATGTCATTAGACATCAAAATGATATTTAATGGAATAAAGATCGCCAGCTCATAATACCATTGGTCTGTTTCTCCTCGGTCGATTCAGTCGTCAATCGTCCAAATCCAGCCAGAAAAGATTTAATCTCTTCCAGACCATCTGTGTTGAATCTTATCAGGACAGGACTCTCGTGGACAATTGCTTGAGCAGAACTGATGCACTCTACAGTCTTACTCTGCAGAATGTGTCTCAGGGACATGATGTCATGGCGAGATGAATACTGCAGTGTCTTGCTGATGTAGTCGGATGTTGTCTGACATTTCTTCTGACAAGCTTCTGATGTGTTCTTCTTCTCATTCAGATCTCTTCTAACCTTCTCCTGATGTTGCTGGAGTTCAATCTGCAGTTCCTTCTCTCTTTGGTTTATCAGAGTCTTCAGAGAGTTGAAGGTGTGAGAGACGTTCTCATTCAGGTTGTCACATGACTCATCTGAAGCTTGAAGATCTGTATGTATGGTTGCCAGATTAGACCCTTGTTGAGTGACAGAGGATTGAACTTCTTTAACCGATTCAGCAACTGCCCTTCTTTCAGTTTTAACAGCCTTATCAAAATCAACAGACTTGTGTTCAGCATGTTCCTCAACTTGACATTTCCTGCAGATCAGAATGGAACACTGTTCGTCCCATATATCAAGGATGTGTTTAGGATGGGTCGTGCAGTATGTATCCACATCAAAACTCTCTGGCTGAAGATCTCCAATATCCTCAACAATGTGTTTTCGAGTGACCTTAAGGCGACTGTGTGTCATCTGACAGTTTTCACAGAGAAAATCTTCACATTCCTTACACCAGCATACAGCCTGGTTGCCGTCATCTTCATGGGTGCACAGGACCTGCTCTGGGTTGTGTTGAATGGTCAGGTTGAGTATTTCCTTCTCGGTGACCCCATCCTTCTCTAGACGAGTCTCTGTGAGGTTGACGTCTCTCTGACACGTGCTGCATGATATCACTCCTCCAGCTGCAGATGTCACACATGTCTCACAAATACAGTGAAGACAAGGGATCAGAAAGGGGGTGGGGCCTTTCAGAGAGAACTGCTGATGACAGACTTGACAAGTTGGGAAACTGGACATGGTGAGTTGTCATCACTGTAACGAAACCAGACTATTTTTGTACTTTCCTCAACTTTTCGCTAGTATCGTTATTATAAATAAGTATTGTTCACAATTTTTTCTTAAATAAATATTTTACAAATTTAGAGCAACTAAAGAAATTTTATTCTTTTTTTTTGAACGTAGAAATTTTATTTAGGAGTGGCAAACATAAGCATAATAAGATTTTTCAGGAGAACCACCTCTGATATACGAGTATTCCTATTCTCAGAAATGTGGTTATAATCAAAGTCCTTCTCTTTGACTGTGTAATATATATGAGCCCTCGTTGGAGTCCATGTCCTCATTCATCAAATCTAGTTGAAAATCCTCAACATAAAAATAACATTAGGAACAGTAGATATTTGAAACATTTTATAGGTTTGTATAAGTTTATTTTTAAGTTTTAAGTTTAGTCTACGTTTTTCACAATGAAGTCTTGCTTGTACTAAAATCAAAATAGTTTGTTTACAGTTTCCTATATTTTTTATTCACACAACATTTTAGCTTAATAAAATTCTATATGGAGTTAGAATAAGATTCTCCTTGCATTACTTTGTTCTTTATATGCAACAACTCTAACGAAGAAATCATTTTATCCTCTTGATAATACACAATCAACTGAACGTATCAATATCATTAGCAATAGCAGTTAAGCTACTGTCTGTAACATTTGTTTTAATTGTTTTTACCGTTCGCTATCTCTTGGAGATGTTATTGTTTTTTATAATGAAAAGAAAAAAATGTTTGATAACTTTCATATTCACAATATGCAATATCAATATTTACAATATTATGCATATATTTTCCCCGTCATTATTCCGACAGAATTCCAACTTATAAAATGCCTCTCTAGTATGTATTCATGTTTTAACTATAGAACGATCTACCTATGCATTTCACACCACGCACACAACTCAGTTGTAAAGCAGGCAGCCTTCATGTGATTCACCCATAGATAGAAATTGTATATATATCATACAGGTCAGATACCCGACACGCGCACTTAATTTAGCCGTGGGACACTAAAGAGTAAGTGATACAGAAAGTAGGTTGCAAGACGATAGCAAATAGGTTGATTGTTAGCATTTCTTCGTGTGTAAAAGGTGTTTAAATGGTGAATATAAGAATTATGATTTTATATATTCTATTTTATTCATTTGCAAATATAAACATGAAGAGGTTATAACATATAATGCATGTTTCAAAACGAAAGTAGGATAACAGTGTGAAGAATGGACAGTTCGGTTACAATTAAAATTTTATATCTTGATAAATAGGTTAAAAACGAGGTCACACTTAATATATGATTATATTACATGAATAGTTATATCATGTAAGATTATCTGAGAACTCTCTATAAGAAGACAGCGTATAGTCAAGGAGGCGTCAACACACTTACGTGTCACAGAAACATCGGGGTAGTCAACACACTTACCTGTCACACAAACATCCGGGTAGTCAGAAAGGTCAAGCCGGGTCAGGGAATAACCTTTAACCTGTTGTGAAAGCCTACAATCAACCTGGTTGGACTACAATTGGAAAAGACAGCTTGGTGAAGAATGTAAAATTGTGCATTTAAGAGCAAATGAAATGCACTAACAATACTTTTACAATAAAACAATTTGATATATGTTTAGAATAATTTTAAGGATATATTTCGATAACTTTGAATGTAAAAATATAATTTGGAACATTTGATCATTGTAAAATTGCATTTAAATTTATTATTTGAATAATGACAAATTTTATTTTTCATGTAAATAGTTTATATAAAAAATAATTATTATCTGTTATCTTGATTATTTTATCAACATGGTTTGTACAATAAATTAGGGAACCATATGCAATTAATATTTTATCAAATATTAAAATCAATTATTTCATCAGTAATTTATTTGACCAATAAACTTTAAATGTGAACAAGTGAAGATTATCCAAATAAAATTTTGTTTTGAAATGATGTATATCATGTTGTTATCAAACTTCTTTTTCAACTTTAATTGTCAGACTTTTAGTTTGTCATTTGTAAAGCATTAGCAAACAGAACATGTCATGAATATTGGTCTTCACCTTAAACCTTTACCTCGATAATGTATGTCTGTTTCTTCATGAATGATCAGAATGAAATATGTGCATGTGATGTCCTCCAAAAACCAGAAAAAATATATCAGAATCACAAATGAAGCAAAAGTACCAAAATTCACTACTGCTTCTGTAAGTCTAACCACATAAAAGGTTTTGTTAATGTTTGGGTGAAGCATGGTCCGGGCACCAGAGAACCAAGATGTAATGTAAGCACGAACTATAATAAATTGATTGTGACTAAAATCTTCCCAGCTTTATACAGCTGCGTAACTTAAGTTTGTTCACTTACCTTCGTATTCTAGTGCAAATATCATGTAATTTGTAATGTCTTTGAGACATCATATCATTGTGAAAAAGAAACCGATAATGATGACATTTCACTGCATAAAATAAGATTCAGTTTGAGTTGACATATTCGTATGTCATACCTAGCAGATAGCTGTAGGGGATTTATATAAGGATTATAAGGATATAAGGATTTATATTTTGCTCTACAAAATCCTTAATAAGTGATCAACAGCTTTAGATTGTTTCCGCTAAGGCAACGTGACTGTGCTTAATTTTTCCCAAAAAATTTACATGGATGATTTTAATCGAAATTTAAGAAAAAATTAACAAATATGACCCCATCTGTCCCTTTCAGAATGCCATATATCGACATTCAGCACCAGACACAAGACGACCCCGAAATATGGTTTCGAAATGGTTATTTTACACATGGGCAATTGATGATCTTCTGTAAGTGGTCCTGGGGTTATTCTATGAACGTCTAAACGAAACTCAATTTACATGATATTTGCACTATGATCACAAGCAG
The DNA here is from genome assembly GCA_916613615.1 of Steromphala cineraria. Lineage (NCBI taxonomy): Eukaryota > Metazoa > Mollusca > Gastropoda > Trochida > Trochidae > Steromphala > Steromphala cineraria. The sequence continues at coordinate 17,194,846 of OU744721.1, forward strand.
GTGAACAAGCTTTTGGTATTCAGCTGTAAATATCAAAGATGCCAATTCAAAGAGATGATTATTATTGCTTACTCAATACGTTGTCACATTGATAGTTTTACATTTTGAATGATGTGAGATGCTCAGTTCAAAAGCCTCAATGTAGTGGACATTATCCATATCCATATCCATATCCACATTATTCCATATCAACGGTTTACAAATGAAACAATTTTGTAATATTTTGTACCATACTATCTGCAGTATCAGACTGCCATTGGTGCCTGGCTCCCATGAGGTAGCATAAGTCATAAAATGCTCATCAAACTATGTTGTAATGCCACTCTTTACTTTTTTCCCCGCTGATTATCCAAACGAAAAAAACGTTTCAACACGTACTCCCTGATGAGTCTTTGCACATGAAAACACTTCTTGCACCTATAACTAACTTGTTGCTATCAAGGACTATGCAATGAGTCAGTGGGCAAATTGCACGACCAAGTTCTTTTAAGACGACTAATAGTAGTATGTGCATAGTCGAATAAATTATGTTCCTGCATCCTGAGGAAATGACAAAGGCTTTTAAAATTATCACCTTTTAAACGGCGTTGTTTTTGACACATCGTCATTGATTGCACAACTCACTCACAATTAGAATTCTCGCTTTCTAGTCCGATAAGTGTTCGTATTGAAATATAGGTTGGATCAGAATTTCATGACTTGAGCTACCTACCTTGTTTTACTCTGAAGAAAAATTATTTCTGTTAACTCTTAGAAAATCTGAAGTTTATGGCCAGACATCATCTAATAATTAATTTCATGTTCATGCTGTAAGTAGTGTAATGGAATTGTTAGCACGTTATATATGTAAATGCGCTTTATACACTAAGCCTTCAGTGTTAGTATCGATTGTTCCCTTGTTAACTATTGCCATTCTTTACCGCAAGTCGAGGGCAATATTTCATGAGGAGAATCTTCAAACCCGCGTACATCAGATAGGTGTTGATCACGTTCTCGAAGGAAAAACAGTGCTTCACCATGGGGGAATCGTATTAGATTAACTGGGGAAATGAACCCACCATATGAAATATGAACTGTTTTGATTATATGAACTTTGATATATAAATGATATATAAAATATCAACTTCCGGATATCAAATATGGACACATTATTTATACATTGTGAATGCATGTTATTGACTATTTCCATTTTTACCATCTGTACTACCATGTTATACATTTTATTTTTTTCCACCAAAAGTAGATAATCAGATGCACCAGCCAACTTTATTTCATATTGCATTCTCTTATATGTTTGTCTGATTAACTAATGAGATACCAACTTCCGGTTTTGACATGGTCTAAACATTGTGAATGCATATTTTTATTTTGCAACATCTGATTTATTTTTTTAAATCATTATCTTTTACCTCTAGAACAGAGTCATTCTGTACCATAGTATGCCAAAAAGCTCCGCAATTTCCATGGAACGTAACCGTCCATCACTATTATTTAAAGCGCCAATTACATAATGTTTTTTTCTTTCAATCTTTTTTATCAATACATTATAAATTTTTAACCAAGATTATATTTCTGAAGTACATCATTTACTTTCAATATATGTAAATGTCACTTTGAGCTTATGAACATAATGTCAAATAATTCAATGAATAGTTATATATGAAACACATGAGTGGGTATATTTGTTTGTAAAGTAGTGTTGTTTATCTCTGTTCTCCAAACGATTATTATGTGTACAGAACGCAAATGAACCAAAAGGACATTTAATTAGAAACCAACTTTTTTCGGCGAATGCATTTGTTCATATGTGTATATATTTACGTTTTATTGAGCGTATGTTATTTCAGATTATCTTTTGTTTAAAAAATACAACCTAGAATTTTCCATGATCGACACTCGATCAATGATCAATATGCGTTCATCGTGTGCTGTACTTTATAATCTTGTAAATCTGCAGTAACAAAATGATATGTACTTACAATTTCAAATGACTAATCCAACCAAGTAACTAACGATAATATCCTCCGAATTTTAGCTCATATCCACACATTCTATCTTCAAATTACTTCAATCATGATACTTTTAAAGCAATACAACGTGGCAGTTTTGTAAACGCATGATTGACTCGAGTTGCAATGTACATGCACGGATTTTTCATTCAATTGAGTGGCGTTCATCGTGCTTACGCTGACTTACTCTAGTCGTGTTTACCTTATTTATAGTGACACTTAACTATTTTGTCTCATCGAGGATATTCGTGGGGTAGATTATCCCTCAAGATGATAATTTTCATATCAGTTTTATGTTGTGTTTGTATATATTTATCCCGCTGCGGGATACCTTTGTTTGATTTGTTCCAATACCAGAAGTACTTTTTATCAAAACAACAGGCAATGTACATAGAACCTTATTTTGAATTTATTTTTCATACCAATATTGATTCCAAGTTGACTGATATTGAACAACTGCATCAAATTTACATAAATGACTGAAACTATAAAAATATTATGCCATAATTGTAGGGGCTTAAATAACAACTTAAAGCGCAAGAAGGTATTCAACTTTTTAAGAAAGAAGAAAGGTAATATATACTGCTTACAAGATATACATTTTACTGCCGATCAAATTCAAAAGATAAAAGAACAGTGGGGATACAATGAGTGTTATATAAGCTGTTTCAAAAGTAATGCCCGAGGAACAGCCATACTGTTTAATAATAACTTCGAATTTAAACTACTAGAGAGTAATATAGATGAATTCGGAAACTATGTTGCACTCAAGATACTAGTGAACAAGGTTACTTATACTGTAATAAGCATATATGGTCCTAACGAGGATAATCCAGATTTCTTTCAGAATATTATGGACATTGTTACGAATTATGACAGTGATGAAATAAGTTTGTGTGGGGACTGGAATCTAGTTATGAATAAACAGTTGGACACATACAACTACAAACATATCAACAACCCAAAAGCAAGGGAAAAAGTTTTCGAAATGATAGATAATTTTGATCTAAAAGACCCTTGGCGTGAACTGAACTACGATTCGAAACGTTTCACCTGGCGGCAACCCACACCACTAAAACAGGCAAGATTAGATTTTTTCCTGATTTCACATGGTTTGTTATCTTCAGTCAATAGTAGTGATATTCTCCCAAGCATAAACTCGGACCACTCAGTAATAACCATGTCTTTAACATGCTCTACCCTAGCAAGAGGAAAGGGCTTTTGGAAATTTAATAATTCCCTTCTAAAAGATAGAAAATACGTAACATTAGTGAAAGAAACTATAAAATCAACGTTAGAACAATACAAAATTTCAGATATTGAATCAAACAAATATTCAATCGATGATCAGTTACTTTGGGAAACATTACTCCTCATGATCAGGGGCAAGACAATATACTATTCGTCAACTAAAAAGAAGATCATAAATAAAAAGGAAAAGACATTTGAGTCGAGACTTTTAGAATTAGAAAAGAAACTAGATTTGACTGAAAACGATGATTTAAACAGAAATTGCTTGACGAAATTAACGTTTTGAAACAGGACTTAGATGAAATTGCAAATCATAAAATAAACGGAATACTGATAAGATCAAAAGCAAATTGGATCGAAAAAGGGGAAAAACCAACAAAATACTTTTTGAAATTAGAATCAAGAAATTTTTTGAATAAATCATTTACTGTTTTAGAAAAAAATGACGGAACCACTATAACAGAAAGTGAACAATTACTTGAAGAAACAAAACTTTTTTACGAAAGATTATACACTGCACAAGAACAAACTGATATCAATCTTAAACAATTATTTAAAAATGAAAATATACCTGTCTTAAATGAACAAGAAAAATGTGACCTTGAAGGAAAATTAAAATTGAGCGAACTATCGTATGCACTTAAGAAGATGAAAAATGAAAAAAGTCCAGGTCCTGATGGTTTCACAACGGAATTTCTTAAATTCTTCTGGAAAGATCTAGGGGATTTCCTTCTTAATTCGCTTAACTTTGGCTATGAAAATGGCAATTTGTCAATTTCTCAGAAACAAGGATTGATAACCTGCATTCCAAAAGCTAATAAGTCTAAGAATTTTTTGAAAAACTGGCGCCCAATCTCTCTTCCTAATACTTCATATAAAATTGGTGCCGCCGCAATTGCAAACAGAATTAAAAAGATACTACCTAGCATCATAAATGAAGATCAAAAAGGCTTCGTCACAGGAAGATATATTGGCGAGGTAACACGGCTTATCTATGATCTAATGGAATATACTGAAACTTGTCAGATACCAGGCTTACTGCTTATAATTGATTTTGAAAAAGCCTTCGATTCAGTAGACAGAAATTACCTCAGTAAAGTCTTAAAGTTCTTTAATTTTGGACCAAGTATTACACAGTGGATAGAAACATTCTATAATGATATTGAATCGAGAGTCTTGGTTAATGGATTCGCGTCTAATCCTTTTAAAATAAGTCGGGGATGCCGCCAGGGAGACCCTATAGCGCCGTATATTTTTCTGCTATGTGTCGATATCTTGGGTATCATGATACGAAATAACAAAAACATAAAAGGAATTAAACTTGGAAATATAGAATATCTTCTTTCACAGTTTGCAGACGATACAACGCTTACACTAGATGGATCGGAAAAAAGCCTTTACTCAGCGTTAAATACTCTAGAATTTTTTGCCCGTTTTTCAGGATTGAAAGTCAATGTAGATAAAACTAAACTTATATGGATAGGTTCCAAAAAGAGAACCCGATACAAGATGTGTAAAGAATGGAATTTCAACTGGTCACAAACAAACTTTACTCTTTAGGTATACAGTTTGATATTGATCTAGAACAAATGGTAGAAAAAAACTACAATGAAAAGCTATGTCAAATTGAAAGGCAAATGAATATTTGGTCAGCTCGTACTTTAACTCCATATGGAAGAAACACAGTGCTTAAATCACTTTTATTGCCAAAGCTTAACCACCTTTTCTCATCTTTACCAAACCCGAAAAAATGCGTTATTGAAAGATTGCAGAAAAAATGTTTTAATTTCATATGGAAAAACAAACCAGATAAGGTTAAAAGAGATGTTATGATTTTAAACCCAGAGCACGGAGGGATAAAAACTCCAAACATAAGAAAGATTATATCATCACAAAAATTAAAATGGATAAAAAGATTAAGCGGAAATGACCTTAAATGGACATATCTTTTCAACAATCAACTAAAGATCAAAACTCCCTTTTTACTATTGGATAGTAGCTTCATACGAACTAGGTTGATCTCTTCTTCATCAAACCTGTTTTGGAAAGACATTCGTTTCGAATGGTCAGACTTCATATGTATGAGTAAAAAAGAAATTATAAGTGAAGAAGATTTACAATGTCAATCACTTTGGAACAACGACAATATTCTAATTGATAAACATCCATTTCTGTATTATGATTGGTATAAGAAAGGTGTTATATTTGTGAATGATTTACTTCATGATGAAGGAAGACTGTTAACATATGAAGAATTTTCCAATACGTTTTCTATCAAGACTAATTTTCTGACTTATGAATCGGTGAAAGAGCTATAATGACATATATTCGATCCTTGAATATACAAAAATTCAAAAGGAAGTTGCTTGATCCTATTTATCCTTTTAATATTTCAAAGATTGACACAATTATTGGGAGCAAAACACTATATGCCACTCTATTAAACTCGAAATTTATCCGCTTGCCAAGTTATTCAAAATGGGAAAAAATTCTACAAATTGATCTCGAAGAGAACGATTGGAAAATTGTTAATATCATTGCCAATAAATGCTCGAAAAGTACAGAATTAAAATGGTTGCAATTCAGAATTATACATAAAATCCTTCCAACAAAACAGTTTCTTTATAAAATTGGATATGAACCATCACCATTATGTTCATTTTGTGAAATTGAAGTTGAAACAATTAATCACATTTTATGGGATTGTGAACCTATTTATAGATTATGGAACGAAATAGAATCATGGTTGAATTCAGTACAATTGAAACTTAAATTTACAAACAAAATAATCATTTTGGGAATGAAAGGAAAAAACAATAATCCTGTTAATGCAATCATTTTACTCGTCAAACAATATATTTATAGATGCAGTATGAAGGGTTTTATACCCAAGTTAGAATACATAAAGCGTGAAATTAGACGTTACTATGATATGTCAAGATATGTATATTTGTCAACAGAATCTGAAGAAATGTTTTTTAAATATTGGTCAACATTACATTTACTACTTGGAAAATAAATCGGCCACCTTCTGAATTTGTACATATTAACTATGAATGTATATATGTGAAACTATATGTTATATGTTTCTTTTGAATGATGTAAATGCCTGTATCACAAAATATGGAAAATAAAAAAAAAACAAAAAAAAAACTATTGGTATTATCTGAATAGACAGATATATGAAAATAAGCTGCAACAAAACCGTTTTTAAAGAGTTTTGGCTTGTAGGGTTAAGAGGTTGTTTTTATTAATACGCGTCAATTGATGAAACGTTATTTTCTTCTAATTATCCCTACTCCACTTTTAACTGGTCAGCTACAATGTCTTTTCACTGAAGCCGATGCACAATTTATTTTATTTTCACTGACATTTCCCTGTTTATTGGATAGCATACTTTGACTCTGCTGTTGACAGTGCTTGCTTTCGATCGATACTTTAAATGTAGGGCTCACATCACATTCAAAGGACAATGAACTCTGACGAGCTGTGAGTTCCATCTGTGACGTCAAAGAGGTTTCAGAATGACGAGGATCTGTTCAAACCATAAAACGAGAATTAACCTTTTACCAGCATGTTAATGTTAAAAGTGACATATGACATATTATTATTCATGTATGGTTACCTCTGCTGAGCTTAAAGGATAGATCAGTTGTAAAAACCTTTAACCATTGTAACAGATACCGAATGATCCAATTACTTCATCATAATGACATTTCAATACATCGGCATCATGGAGTAATCATCTTCATATTCATCTAACATGAGGCATTAACGATGAAAAGCAACTTCCTTCACAAAATCTGATTACAGCTAATTTCGACGGGATAGCAGTAAGAAATCTGAATCAGATAAGTATCATAGCCTACCAATAAATAAAAAAAGCTATTCATGTTGATTGATGAATTTTCACAACATACATTTGTCATTTCACTTATTGATTTTGAAAGTTCATGTAACCAAAAAGATTCAAGATTTCAATTCAGTATGTTGGTTACCGAGTGATGAAAATATTGATGTTTTTTCCCAATGATAATAAAAACAACACTCATGGTCAAAAGAAAACACACCATCTGAAATGCAAGATTCGAGGTTCCAACCTCGAGTGAAAAATGTGATTTATCAGTAGTTACATCATGTCTAAGTAAGTCAACTATAGTCACTTACGAATCATGTGTTAGGGGAGACCAGGGCAAAGCGCGCCCCCTAACATATAAGTGCCTCTAGTGGGCACCCCGACATACACAATGCAACTTGCACCATATCTCTAATACTTGTCACATAGACTGTTACATGGCACATGCTTTTTTAAGCTACCATTTCGTAATAAGGATATATTTACGTAAATGTATTTTGATTAAGGGGGCGCGCTTTGCCCTGTAGTTTAGGGCAAAGTGCCCAATCCCCTGGGCGCTTTGCCCCATGTGAAAAACAACACAGACTGTAATAGATATTTCACACCTATAATCAGTCAATACTAATCAAAAGCTTTCATCTTGATAATGCAAGGCAGCTATCGAACTCATATGAAGGATAGAAATAATATAAAAGTTGGCAATATATGCAAGGATGCTCAAAATGTTCCTTAACATGTCATGGACCTGCATGTTCAACATTCTCAATGACCAAATATCATTATGGTTGGTAGTTGTACATTTCTTTCAACTACGAAAGTGTTGATAATGTAGGTCATTGACTATCAAAACCAGTAATAAATAAAAGAAAATAACATTTGAATTGGTTATATGGACGAATTAAAGATATAACATCATGTATTTTGTGTCGAAATTGCCATAACGGCATAAAATTGCTTATCGTTTGGGGTTAAACAGTAGTATACAATGAATTATATTTTCATGATTTAAAAAACAACAGAAAAATATGTTTGTTGTAACTGTTAGTTGTTGTCATTCTTTAACAAAACGAACCCTTTAAGTAAAATGGTATATTTCATTTTTATAGAATACAGCAGAATGCTGATATGAAAATTATAGTTCTCCTTTACATTATTTGCTTAAGAAATGTAAAATAATAACTTTTACACCAATATGTTAACCAAAAAGATGTATTTTATAACACATGGGGCAAAGCGCTCCCCCCGGCACGTTTTGCCCCATACAGGGCAACATTCGTTATGTACATCACAGAAAATCCTTAAAGCAAGTAATTCCAAAATTCAGTATTCAATGAATTAATGATACCAATTCATGTTACATGTTCACGAGAATTTAATGTTCCGTTTTGTATTTTTATGAAATATTTGAATTTGAGACATATCCGTTCCTTATAGTAAAATCGCGTTTTTTCGAATATTTGAAATTCTGCGTCAACAACTCAGGCAAATGATTCCAGCGTTGCTCACAACGCTTCATTACGGTTACCTTCATTCGTTGGTAATGAGAAATTACTCCATTTGTCGATAGTTTTGAAGAAATATCGCGAGGTCACTTTGCCCCGGGGGCGCGCTTTGCCCTGGTCTCCCCTTATGCTTATAAAATACCACGCCTTTAAAAATCATGATTTTGGAATCTCATTTGCCGGACTGGATAAAAGAGTGAACTAAGACTTTTGCATGTGAAATGACGTCAACAACACCTGCTGTTTATTTGAAAAACGTATTTTAAAACTGAAAGTTCTGTTGGAAAAATAATGTTTAAATGACTATTTAAGCAACCCATGTATGTTTGTAAAGGTAAAAAGATAAATTGTTAATACCCTGATGAATGATTATTTGTGGACCTCTTCACAAAAATACAAACTCTCTTGTTTTAGGCTTGCTGTGTATACAGCTAATTGGTCAATGTTTTCTCAGATAGTTAATTGAAAATCTAAACATAAATCTTCTATTTGACATGATTTTTTCTTTAAAATATGTTTATCTAGCCATTTTTGTCTTATCACATAGCTTTAACTTTTTTATTATTTTAAGAAAGTGTTGTTCTTTTTCATTTACATTTTTATATGTCAGTATGTGAGAATAATATATTATTCTATTTAAAAATCTGTTAAATAAATCAGTTTACAATGGTTTTGGCATGAAAATCGTATAAAAAGTTGATATATCTAATGATATTAAAGATTTAGGTGTAGATTAATTCTTTCAAATGAACAAAAGAAAGACGATTTTTATTAAAGGGATGATCAGATATTTATTTCTTACAAGAATCATCCTCTCCTTACAGAGGCAGATCAGGACAGAAACTGTTGATCCAACCCCTTTTTGAAGAAGCTCAGTTTGCGACTAGAAAGGGAGAAACCTGATTAGATGCAATCAAAGCTAGTTTTGCAATCAGCGACGCTGTTATATCATAAGTCATTATAACTGAATCATAGCAAAGGCCCCGGTTACAACAACCCGTGTCCATCAAAGAAGTGTTTTCATTTGCGGAAGTTTTTCAAATGGTTTGTGGTGCAAATTATTGCTGCTAGGGGAACCTGCCGGAAGCCAACAAGCCAGCAAGACAGCTCGTCTTATTCAAACAGAGGATGGATCAGTATATATGACTTGAGCTACCTCTGTGGGCAATTAAAGTACAGGAATCGGAATATATGACAACGTTTTATAGCTGATTCTACACTGAAGGCTTTCATGAATAGCACAATGTTGTTGACATCCTCGTTTTCCATGACTCAATGGCTCAATATTCTACTCTATATCACCATATGGACTTTTCATAAGAAAAATCTGTGTTGAAAATACCCGCTCCCCATGTATGTAAGCCAATAAGATAGATATTGCTGCTCTTTCCACACAATTCCGCGTTATCCACCTATATAAAAAGCATGTTTGACGTAGGAATATCCAGTCAAATATTTAAATATTCATTTTTAAGTGAAATGATAAAATAACAATTAATTTTGCATCGTTTAAAATGAATTTTCAATAATGTATTGTTATCTGATATTAGCTGTTTTTTTTAAAACAATGAAACGTTTATTGTTTATTGTATTCATAAGACAGAAACTTAACAATGGTCATTGACCGAAACAAGCTTATATAACCGATAGCTTTTGGCAAGCGCTATAACTCATCTTTTATAAAGTTTTTTAACAATCCAAATATCAATAAATACTGTAATCCCACAGGAAGTCTTGGACCTCTGAATCCATTGATGGACGTGAGAAAAAATGAAAAACAACGTAGTTCTAGAAACAGCTACTGCTGCCATTATTTAATTTATTAAGTCATTATTAAAAATGATTGGATCCTTTCAGTTCATGTGGTTTCAAACTGAAGCAATTATTCAATTTTAAAATTACATTCAGACGGACTCTCACAATAAACAAGACATGAATTAAGTGGCATTTTATAGGTTCATGCCATAATGTCATATTTGGATAATATCCTATTTGCCCTTATTCAATAAACTTGAATGTGAAACAATCAACAATCTTTAGGTGAGAAAATAATACATAACATTGAAATCATAAAAAATTATGAATTAAGTGTGAAAACAGGCATCAATTTCGTGCAGCATTAGTGTATTTTTATGTTTTTGACAACTATCTTTATTAACCTAAGAATCATGATTTCTCTGTAGAAACGTTAAAAGAAAAGTGTTGTTGAACATTTACGTTATTATCTTATTCAATTTATGTATCATCCATGAACCGAACTATTAAACCTTCTAGGAATCAATATACAATGAACACACACATAGAAACAAACATATTAAGAACACAACATATTGGTAGAAAGTTTATTTTGCATTTTCAATAGTTAACCGTTACATACATGTACCCAATTATAACATATTTATCAATATTATACAAAGGTTAACACAACAAAAATATAGAAAAATAGTTTTTGACATACAAACATTTGTTTCACAACTCACACAAAAGTGATTTTCATGAGACACTGAATTGAGATGTGTAAATATGATAGAATTGAGAAATATGTGTAATGGTGAACACTGAACAGGTGTATCGTCGATTTCTTTCAGTGGCATTTAGAAATTGGTATGGCGAGACACAAATTCGATGGGTTGACAACCTTTTTTATTGCAAAGTGATGCATTTACACCATATTATATAATAACACCGTTTTGCTGCTGAACATGACAACATTGTGGCAACATAAGCATATATAAATTTCTTATTTTAGGTTTCTTGTGATTACAAAGAGAATAAAACCACTGTTTCAAGCCATACCTACATTTAACCTATTTAACAGCTAATAATAATACAAAACAAGCGAAAAATCAAACAAAATTTTTTTTTACAATAATCCAGAAGAAACTTGTCTAACTGCCTCACCAAATAAGCAAACGTTGCATTACTGTTAGGTTACCTGACCTTTCAAGCATCAAATAAGCCCTAAAACCGCATTCCTTCACAATCAATAGAGTGTGACGTCACAAGCACCTGTCGACCTTTTGAGGTCATTGGCCTAGATAGGGCATACTAGGAAGAACATGGTGGAAGCAAGTATCGATTAATATCAGTAGACATGTGTCCGTAAAACAGTGAATTGGGAAATCTGCCACTAGCGTTCACTTTAAACTCTTGAAAGTAATGAGATTTGTTTGAAATTAAGTATTTATCAATCAAGTTTAATATATAATACTTATAATTGAATATTGATATGAAAATATGATAAAAATGTCAAAAGGTAAACTTAGTAGATACAAAGCCATCAATATCATTTTGTTCTAGGGACGTTGTCTGTGAGGCATAAAAATGGGAAGTTCACTTTCAAGTAAGTCTGATTAAGATAAGCTTCGTTCTAAATATAATAATTAGTAGCAAAAATGGGTCATGGGTAGCACACAGACCTATCACCTATACGCTACATGTAGAAAAACCTTGAAGTAGACGACATAATGCTGTTGTAGATCATTAATAAAACGAAACTTTCTTAATTAAAATAAATTAGGATAACTAGTTAACTGCGTTGAAGTTTTAGACATGTAAACCACATTTAATTCATCTGGAACTCTTTTGTTCTGTGAATAACTATGTACCCTCAATAGATTTGTAAAATATAAGCCATGTCCTGTATAACCAATGGGTACGCTGCAGTTCCAAACTGTCTATTGTAAAAGTATTTCAAACTTACGTTTAAAGCTTTGCGTTGGAAGAGGCATTTATCCATAAAAGACATCTATCTAATGTTATGATAAATTAAGTGTTGAAATATCTTGACCTAGTTTATTCATTATTTTTAGCAACAGCATCATGCATCTTTTAGGAGGGTTTAACAGATTAAACTTTCACACACAAAAGCAACTATTTCTTGACATGAATATGATGTCACTTGTTACTTTTGAAATACAGTTTAACCCAAACATTCTCCCTTCTCCAATTATAGAGGAAGATCGCCATTCTAAAACAGCAACAGACCTTAAAAGGCGTCATGTGACGTCATAGCTGATACATTGTTGACCCTGTTATGTGACCTGATTCTGAAATGTCAGATACGTTAGCATGAACTTATAAATGTCAACATGTTTGCTTAACGTCTTACCAGAAGTCAATAGTTTGGTTCAACAGTACCTTGTCTTCAAACATTTATTGACCAACTGTAATTATATAGCTTATAAACTCACGGGCAAAAGAAAAGCTGGTAACATAAATGTCAGGATATTTTATTCCATGTAAGATAAATGTGAATGAAGCAGAGTGGCAAAGTTTCCTTAGAAGTCAACTCAACTATGTTTGCCTTGTTTGAATCATTTTGTGTTGATGTTTTTGCATGGCGCTTTAGAAAACGCGTGTCAAAAAATCATCAATTTGCTATCTCCTTAAATAAGCGATATTGGAGAGCCAACTTGGTCATTTTTTGCATATTTATAGACGTTATAACGCGAAGACATATCAATGTAGAAAAGTCAAAGTGGATGTTTTTCATTAACAGTATCTCAAATAAACTTCTGATATACATTTCCGAAATTCAAACTTAATTTCAAAATAATTATTAACAAAAAAGTACCTGAAAACAGCAATGTTAGCACCCCAACAGTGTTTAGACAACCACAGTACAAAACGCTCCATGTCATCATGGTTAAAATTATGAACAATAACTTCTCCAAATACTTTTTTTATCAAACACATTCGAAATCGAATTAACATGGTATACATAATTTGTTTATCCTTCGTTTGAAAATACCCACCTTTTCTTTTGCCCATGAGTTTATTTTCACGAATATATTATATTATGATTCTTAGAAAATGTATTCAAAGCTGATTATATTACAATGACAAATATGGGAACACAGGGATAGACAGATATAGATCAGTGTAAAGTCGACATGCCAAAACTACAAACACAATATAATATACTTAAAACTAGCACTCAAAAGGTTTCTGGATTTTGCACCTACAATTGAAGCAGTACATTTTTAATTGGAAAGTTTGGAACTGTTTTGACGTAATCACAAGACACATACATTTTTTTAACAATTATGATACTGGGTTAAAAGCCTATTTATTAAGCGATTCATCAGAAATATATACAATATATCAAACCCTTGACAATAAAAGAAAAATAATTAAAACTGTAAATGGAAATTTCGTGAAACGATGTGACTTAATTGTTAGTCCTTAGGATGTGCATGTACTTTGTGATTGACTGAACCACCTCGTTTATGAGATAAACTAACCGACATATATAAGAAAATCTATAATACTGGAAGTTTCACAGTTAAGACTGCAGGGTTGGAAATGCTTTATCAAGTAGATAAACCAAACGCTCTACCAAAGTGCAGCTGCATATCTTAAGTACGTTCACTCATTAGTGTATCTCATACATTTGTATAGTGCAAATATCATATAACTTCGAATTGTTTGGATATAATTCCAAAGTGAGAAAGAGTCATTGTCAAAGAAGAAACTTATTTTTCTTTTTCTTTTATTTTCTAGGCTCTCTAGTTTTGATTTATCATCTTTTGATTGTTTTTCGCATAATAGAATTTATTGAAGTGGTAATATTTTCGAAACTCCGAGAAGAAAAGACTACACTGACTTTCCAAAGAAATACCTATGACTAAGCTGTTGATCACTTAATGTATTTTGAAGAGAAATAAAAAATAGAGTTCTTGATATTTTGATCCCTGCTCACTTAAGTGACCTGTCATTTCTGTTGCGGTTAACTGTGGGGTATGGTGAAGGTTTCAATGAATCATCATTTCTGTATTTAATATTCAACTTTATTGATTTTTGCAATGATGCGAGGCCCCCATTGAAGACATCATGAATTAAATGATATTTGCACTCAATTACGGGTGTAGGTGAACAAACTTTCTGTATGCAGTTGTATATTGCAATCACTATAGATAAATGGCATTATTACTCTCCCGTTGAAGATATCGCTGTTTAATAAATCTACAATGTTATTACACATTGTGTCATAACATCGCGCGCTGACCGAATGACGTGACGTAATGATGACGTCACAATTGTTAAGTATGACGTCATAATGTCAGCGGGCCGGCCGCGAAGTCATGTTGGCGACTTTCTTTGTATTTTTACGATGTTATTAAGCAAGTAATAAATAAAATACTAAACTCGGTCCCGTTTCATAACATTTTTATGAAACTCGTGAATGGTATAGGTATTTAACTCGCTTTCGCTCGTTAAATACCAACCCATTCACTCGTTTCATAAATATGTTATGAAACGGGACGTCGTTTAGTATTCTCTATTTATAACGCTAACTAACATATTTCTCTGATCTCATTAAAGCTGAGCGAAACATATTATTAAAATGTAGGAGTAAATGAAAACTGATTGAAAACCTTTATTACAACAATAGTTACATAAAGTAACAAACATCAAAATAGATGAGACATTGTGAGGCAAAAAAGGTGAAAACTTCTTTGAAGGGCACAAAAAGGGGTTAAAAAGCTGAAGATAAAAAAACGACCAAAAGCCTTGTCTTTAGGATATCACTGTCCTATACAGACTTGGGCCCTGGCATGCCTTTGATTAAACTGCCAACCTTTTCACTAATATATGTTCAATTTTGAAGTCCTTTTTCTAATGTTACTTAAAATAAAATGATATGTGAGTGCACAAGACTAATAACACGAAAATCACTAAAAACTAGCAAACATAATAATGAACACTTCATGTAATAACACTCCAAGTAAATAATTACTAATACTTATTAAAAAGTTAATGATAAGACAGGGAAAACTATAACGTGGATCTATTAATCACCCGTGAAGAAATAAACATAATTACAAAGGTCAAGAAAAGTCTTTTAGATCTTTTAATACAATAACAACATTTGGAATCTGAAGCATCATCATTGTGGAGATCCCACAAGGTGATACTTTTGAGATTGCGTTTAATCTAAATATCTTCTTTAAAACAATAGCTTTAATTTTGTCTGAAGAATCAGAAGGGTGTTCAATGTTGATTATGATATTAGATGCATGTTATGGACGCATGTATGTAATAGAAGAAAAAAATAGAGCCATTGGCTCTGTAGCTCATCAGGCTTCATATTTAATTTTGCTGTGGCCAATGTGGTTTCCCCATTTGTAGGGGCCACAAAGTCTCAAATTCTAGACTTAAGTTATATGTGATGTGATTTCAGATACTTGTAATCAATACAGAAATGGTAATATTTCATATCAAGATATTGGGATTATATTTTAACTGTAAACTTATTTTGCAATGTAAGCTCATTGTGTTCTTCATGTGAAGACTATTTTACCATACTTGTGTAGACACTTGACATTTATTGAAGCTGCCTTAAAATATCATCTTTCAACAGTAAACCTCTCCTTGTCAGAAATTTTCTAGGGAAGCACACATAAAATATCTCTTACAATTGATACTTGTGACTTTCTGTTGGTAGTTTTTAACTCTTTGGTCTTTGATAATGCTATTTTAAGTGTAATATTTTCCTAATTTGGGCATTTTCTTTACTTTGCAGTCTTTTACCCCTTAAGAAGCCATACCATGGCCAGGATTATCTGTTTTTGACAGAACAAAGATGAAATTAAGTTTTAAGGGTGTGGTCCCTGTGGCCCTTATTTGGGACCACAGGACCACCAAAGCTACAATTTTTAATCCTCACTAGTCAAAGAGTCTGGACACAAAGTTTAAGCTTTCTAGGCCTTATGGTTCTGGAGAAGAAGATGAAAATAGGTTTTTAGGGTGTGGCCCCTGTGTTCCTTATTAGGGGCCACAGGGCCACCAAAGCTACAATTTATAATCCTCACTAGTCAAGGAGTCTGTACACAAAGTTTCAGCTTTCTGGGCCTTATGGTTCTGGAGAAGAAGATGAAAATAGGTTTTTAGGGTGTGGCCCCTGTGGCCCTTATTAGGGGCCACAGGGCCACCAAAGCTACAACTTTTAATCCTCACTAGTCAAGGAGTCTGTGGGTATTTTCAAACGAAGGATAAACAAATTATGTATACCATGTTAATTCGATTTCGAATGTGTTTGATAAAAAAAGTATTTGGAGAAGTTATTGTTCATAATTTTAACCATGATGACATGGAGCGTTTTGTACTGTGGTTGTCTAAACACTGTTGGGGTGCTAACATTGCTGTTTTCAGGTACTCTTTTGTTAATAATTATTTTGAAATTAAGTTTGAATTTCGGAAATGTATATCAGAAGTTTATTTGAGATACTGTTAATGAAAAACATCCACTTTGACTTTTCTGCATTGATATGTCTTCGCGTTATAACGTCTATAAATATGCAAAAAATGACCAATTTGGCTCTCCAATATCGCTTATTTAAGGAGATAGCAAATTGATGATTTTTTGACACGCGTTTTCTAAAGCGCCATGCAAAAACATCAACACAAAATGATTCAAACAAGGCAAACATAGTTGAGTTGACTTCTAAGGAAACTTTGCCACTCTGCTTCATTCACATTTATCTTACATGGAATAAAATATCCTGACATTTATGTTACTAGCGTTTCTTTTGCCCGTGAGTTTATAAGCTATCTAATTACAGTTGGTCAATAAATGTTTGAAGACAAGGTACTGTTGAACCAAACTATTGACTTCTGGTAAGACGTTAAGCAAACATGTTGACATTTATAAGTTCATGCTAACGTATCTGACATTTCAGAATCAGGTCACATAACAGGGTCAACAATGTATCAGCTATGACGTCACATGACGCCTTTTAAGGTCTGTTGCTGTTTTAGAATGGCGATCTTCCTCTATAATTGGAGAAGGGAGAATGTTTGGGTTAAACTGTATTTCACAAGGAGCAAGTGACATCATATTCATGTCAAGAAATAGTTGCTTTTGTGTGTGAAAGTTTAATCTGTTAAACCTTCCTAAAAGATGTATGATGCTGTTGCTAAAAATAATGAATAAACTAGGTCAAGATATTTCAACACTTAATTTATGATAACATTAGATAAATGTCTTTTATGGATAAATGCCAAAGCTTTAAACGTAAGTTTGAAATATTTACAATAGACAGTTTGGAACTGCAGCATACCCATTGGTTATACAGGACATGGCTTATATTTTACAAAGTTCTTGAGGGTACATAGTTATTCGCAGAACAAAAGAGTTCCAGATAAATTAAATGTGGTTTACATGTCTAAAACTTCAACGCAGTTAACTAGTTATCACAATTTATTTTAATTAAGAAAGTTTCGTTTTATTAATGATCTACAACAGCATTATGTCGTCTACTTCAAGGTTTTTCTACATGTAGAGTATAGGTGATAGGTCTGTGTGCTACCCATGACCCATTTTTGCTACTAATTATTATATTTATAACGAAGCTTATCTTAATCAGACTTATTTAAAAGTGAACTTCCCATTTGTATGCCTCACAGACAACGTCCCTAGAACAAAATGATATTGATCTACTAAGTTTACCTTTTGACATTTTTATCATATTTTCATATCAATATTCAATTATAAGTATTATATATTAAACTTGATTGATAAATACTTAATTTCAAACAAATCTCATTACTTTCAAGAGTTAAAAGTGAACGCTAGTGGCAGATTTCCCCATTCACTGTTTTACAGACACATGTCTACTGATATTAATCGATACTGGCTTCCACCATGTTCTTCCTAGTATGCCTTATCTAGGCCAATGACCTCAAAAGGTCAACAGGTGCTTGTGACGTCACACTCTATTGATTGTGAAGGAATGCGGTTTTTGGGCTTATTTGATGCTTGAAAGGTCAGGTAACGTAACAGTAATGCAACGTTTGCTTATTTGGTGAGGCAGTTAGACCAGTTTTTTCTGGATAATTGTAAAACATTATTATTTTTTTCCCCGCTTGTTTTGTATTGTTATTAGCTGTTAAATAGGTTAAATGTAGGTATGGCTTGAAACAGTGGTTTTATTCTCTTTGTAATCACAAGAAACCTAAACTAAGAAATTTATATATGCTTATGTTGCCACAATGTTGTCATGTTCAGCAGCAAAACGGTGTTATTATATAATATAGTGTAAATGCATCACTTTGCAATAAAAAAGGTTGTAAAGACATCGAATTTGTGTCTCACCATACCAATTTCTAAATGCCATTGAAAGAAATCCACGATACACCTGTTCAGTGTTCACCATTACACATATTTCTTAATTCTAATACATCTACACATCTCAATTCAGTGTCTCATGTAAATCACTTTTGTGTGAGTTGTGTATACAAATGGTTGTATGTCATAAAATATGTTTGTATATTTTTTGTTGTGTAAACCTTTGTATGATATAGATAAATATGTTATAATTAGGTACATGTATGTAAAGGTTGGCTTTTGAAATGCAAAATAAACTTTCTAACAATATGTTGTGTTTTTAATCTTTTTGTTTTTGTGTGTGTGTTCATTGTATATTGATTCCTTGAAGGTTTAATAGTTCGCTTCATGGATGATACATAAATTGAATAAGATAATACCTTAAATGTTCAACAACACTTTTCTATTAACGTTTCTACAGAGAAATCATGATTATGAGGTAAATAAAGATAGTTGTCAAGAACATAAAAATATACTAATGCCAACGTCATGCTGCAGGAAATTGATGTCTTTTTTCACACTTACTTTATAAATGTTGATGATTTCAATGTATTATTTTCTCACCTAAAGATTATTGATTGTTTCACATTCAAGTTTATTGAATAAGGGCAAATAGGATATTATCCAAATATGACAGTATGGCATGAACATATACAATGTCACTTAATTCATGTCTTGTTTATTGTGAGAGTCCGTCTGAACGTAATTTTAAAACTGATTGATTGCTTCAGTTTGAGGCCACATGAACTGAAAGAATCCAATCATTGTTAGTGATGACTTCATACAAGAAGTAGCTGTTTCTAGAACTACGTTGTTCTTCATTTTGTCTCACGTCCATCAATGGATTCAGAGGTCCAAGACTTCCTGTGGGGTTACAGTATTTATTGATATTTGGATTGTTAAAAAACTTTCATAAAAGATGAGTTATAGTGCTTACCAAAAGCAATCGGTTATATAAGCTTGTTTCGGTCAATGACCATTGATGAGTTTCTGTCTTATGAATACAATAAACAATAAACGTTTCATTGTTTCAAAAGACCAGCTAATATCAGATAATAATACATTATTGAAATTTCATTTTAAACGCAGCAAAATAATTTGTTCTTTTATCAATTCACTTAAAAATAAATATATATATTTTTGACTGATGCATTTACACTATATTATATAATAACACCGTTTTGCTGCTGAACATGACAACATTGTGGCAACATAAGCATATATAAATTTCTTAGTTTAGGTTTCTTGTGATTACAAAGAGAATAAAAAACCACTGTTTCAAGCCATACCTACATTTAACCTATTTAACAGCTAATAACAATACAAAACAAGCGGGGAAAAAAATAATAATGTTTTACAATTATCCAGAAAAAACTGGTCTAACTGCCTCACCAAATAAGCAAACGTTGCATTACTGTTAGGTTACCTGACCTTTCAAGCATCAAATAAGCCCAAAAACCGCATTCCTTCACAATCAATAGAGTGTGACGTCACAAGCACCTGTTGACCTTTTGAGGTCATTGGCCTAGATAAGGCATACTAGGAAGAACATGGTGGAAGCCAGTATCGATCAATATCAGTAGACATGTGTCTGTAAAACAGTGAATGGGGAAATCTGCCACTAGCGTTCACTTTTAACTCTTGAAAGTAATGAGATTTGTTTGAAATTAAGTATTTATCAATCAAGTTTAATATATAATACTTATAATTGAATATTGATATGAAAATATGATAAAAATGTCAAAAGGTAAACTTAGTAGATCAATATCATTTTGTTCTAGGGACGTTGTCTGTGAGGCATACAAATGGGAAGTTCACTTTTAAATAAGTCTGATTAAGATAAGCTTCGTTCTAAATATAATAATTAGTAGCAAAAATGGGTCATGGGTAGCACACAGACCTATCACCTATACTCTACATGTAGAAAAACCTTGAAGTAGACGACATAATGCTGTTGTAGATCATTAATAAAACGAAACTTTCTTAATTAAAATAAATTGTGATAACTAGTTAACTGCGTTGAAGTTTTAGACATGTAAACCACATTTAATTTATCTGGAACTCTTTTGTTCTGCGAATAACTATGTACCCTCAAGAACTTTGTAAAATATAAGCCATGTCCTGTATAACCAATGGGTACGCTGCAGTTCCAAACTGTCTATTGTAAATATTTCAAACTTACGTTTAAAGCTTTGGCATTTATCCATAAAAGACATTTATCTAATGTTATCATAAATTAAGTGTTGAAATATCTTGACCTAGTTTATTCATTATTTTTAGCAACAGCATCATGCATCTTTTAGGAGGGTTTAACAGATTAAACTTTCACACACAAAAGCAACTATTTCTTGACATGAATATGATGTCACTTGTTACTTGTGAATTACAGTTTAACCCAAACATTCTCCCTTCTCCAATTATAGAGGAAGATCGCCATTCTAAAACAGCAACAGACCTTAAAAAGCGTCATGTGACGTCATAGCTGATACATTGTTGACCCTGTTATGTGACCTGATTCTGAAATGTCAGATACGTTAGCATGAACTTATAAATGTCAACATGTTTGCTTAACGTCTTACCAGAAGTCAATAGTTTGGTTCAACAGTACCTTGTCTTCAACCATTTATTGACCAACTGTAATTATATAGCTTATAAACTCACGGGCAAAAGAAACGCTGGTAACATAAATGTCAGGATATTTTATTCCATGTAAGATAAATGTGAATGAAGCAGAGTGGCAAAGTTTCCTTAGAAGTCAACTCAACTATGTTTGCCTTGTTTGAATCATTTTGTGTTGATGTTTTTGCATGGCGCTTTAGAAAACGCGTTTCAAAAATCATCAATTTGCTATCTCCTTAAATAAGCGATATTTTTGCATATTTATAGACGTTATAACGCGAAGTTATATCAATGCAGAAAAGTCAAAGTGGATGTTTTTCATTAACAGAATCTTAAATAAACTTCTGATATATATTTCCGAAATTCAAACTTAATTTCAAAATAATTATTAACAAAAAAGTACCTGAAAACAGCAATGTTAGCACCCCAAAAGTGTTTAGACAACCACAGTACAAAACGCTCCATGTCATCATGGTTAAAATTATGAACAATAACTTCTCCAAATACTTTTTTTATCAAACACATTCGAAATCGAATTAACATGGTATACATAATTTGTTTATCCTTCGTTTGAAAATACCCACCTTTTCTATTGCCCATGAGTTTATTTTCACGAATATATTATATTATGATTCTTTGAAAATGTATTCCAAGCTGATTATATTATAATGACAAATATTGGAACACAGGGATAGACAGATATAGATCAGTGTCAAGTCGACATGCCAATACTACAAACACAATATACTTAAAACTAGCACTCAAAAGGTTTCTGGATTTTGCACCTACAATTGAAGCAGTACATTTTGCATAGAAAGTTTGGAACTGTTTTGACGTAATCACAAGACACATACATTTTTTTAACAATTATGATACTGGGTTAAAAGCCTATTTATTAAGCGATTAATCAGAAATAAATACAAAATATCAAACTCTTGACAATAAAAGAAAAACAATTGAAACTGTAAATGGTAATTTTGTGAAATGATGTGACTTAATTGTTAGTCCTTAGGATGTACTTGTACTTTTTGATTGACCGAACCACCTCGTTTATGAAATAAACCAAACAAGATCTATAAGAATATCTATTATACTGTTAAACTATCCAACAGTTCACAGTTAAGACTGTGGTGTTGGAAATGTGTTATTAATAACATAAACCAAACGCCCTACCAAAGTGCAGCTTATATCAAAAGTATGTTCACTCATAAGTGTGTCTCGTAACTTCGAGTTTTTTTGACATAATCAAATAGCTTCGGTTAAATTAAGAAAGCGTTATTGTGGGATGGTCTAGTCTCGCCTGTCTTTTGATTGTTTTTTGCATAATAGAACATATAGAAGGGCTAATATTTCTTCGAAACTCCGAGAAGAAAAAGGCAACTTCATTGACTCCTTCCAAAAACATTGCTGTTGATCACTGTTTAAAACTGCAGGGTTGGAAATGCTTTATCAATTAGATAAACTAAACGCTCTACCAAAGTGTAGCTGCATATCTAAAGTACGTTCACTCATTAGTGTATCTCAGTGCAAATATTATGTAACTTCGAATTGTTTGGATATGATTCAAAAGCTTCAATGAAAGTAAGAAAGAGTCATTGTCAAAGTAGAAACTTATTTATTCTTTTTTTTATTTGCTAGTCTCTCTAGTTTTGATTTATCATCTTTTGATTTTTTTCGCGTAATCGAATTTATTGAAGTGGTAATATTTTCGGAACTCCGAGAAGAAAAGACCAACGACTACACTGACTTTTCCAAAGAAATACCTATGACTAAGCTATTGATCACTTAATGTATTTTGAAGAGAAATAAATAATATAGTTCTTGATATTTTGACCCCTGCTCAATTAAGTGACCTGTCATTGCTGTTGCGGTTAACTGTGGTGAAGGTTTCAATGAATCATCATTTCTGTATTTAATATTCAACTTTATTGATTTTTATAATGATGAGAGACCTCCATTGAAGACATCATGAAGTCCTTTTTCTAATGTTACTTAAAATAAAATGATATGTGAGTGCACAAGACTAATAACACGAAAACCACTAAAAACTAGCAAACATAATAATGAACACTTCATGTTATAACACTCCAAGTAAATAATTACTATTACTTATCAAAAGTTAATGAAGATATAAACAATTACAAAGGTAAAGAAAAGTCTTTTACATCGTTTAATACAAAAACAACATTTGGAATCTGAAGCATCATCATTGTGGAGATCCCACAAGGTGATACTTTTGGGATTGGGTTTAATCTAAATATCTTCTTTAAAACAAAAGCTTTAATTTTGTCTGAAGAATCGGAAGGTTGTTCAATGTTGATTATGATATTAGACACATGTATGTAATAGGAGACAAATAGCAAAACATTTATGTTGATAAAATGTATCTCCCAAATGGCCACGTCAAAAAAATAATAATAATAAAATAGAAAATCATTTTAAAAAACTTTGTAATCTATTTGGTGGCATGTTTTTTCTTGAGAAAATCTTACTTTCACCACAATATCACTTGAAACGTTATGCATGATTAGGAGTCAAAAGTACCAAATATATACTTATTAAACAATCATTAACACATTTAAATTTTCAATCCAGTACATGTAAATATAATGCAATATTCACTATGTTTAAGCTTGTTGAAACCAAAGCACATGATCAGAATTAGTAATTCATGACAAACTTTGTAAAAGCAAGGCTTTCTTATTTTCTGTCATATCAATATCACTCCCAACAACCAGAGACATGCTGACAGTGGCCAAGTGAGGATTATAAACACCAAACATCGGCCAGAGAGCAACTGAACAATCTACATTGTCAATCCTCCTAATGATTTTCTCATTCTTCACATCTAAGAAAGCAATGCGACTCCTGACAGTGTCATAGACAACACCATAATGTAGAGTGGCTGAGGTGCCAGGAGTGTTCTCCAGAGTGTCAGGCAGACACAGGAGGCGCTTACCGTGTCTCTTGACTTCCCTACAGATAGAGTTGTGTGTAGAACAGCGTCCCACAGTGAGACTGTAAGACTGGGACTGATTCCCTATCCAGTGACTCTGGTCCTGTTCCTCCTCCCTCGCCAATCCAACTTCCAGGAGGAGGTCGCTGCCAATTAGATTTTCTTTCCAACTTAGTCTTGTGTTGACCTCAAAGTACTGGGAGGATCCACAGTGGGTGAGAGGGACAGTGCTGCTTGTTCCTTTATACTTCTTCAGTCTCTGGTCACTGTGTGGAGGATTGGTCTCTTCAGTCCTAAACAGCTCTCCCTCAGTGTTGATAAACACATGCTTAGTGTTATACTTTGTCCTGCTGAACTCTATTTGGATACCTGGCCATTCAATAAAGGGAATCATAATCTCTTTCTGTATTTACAAAAATACAATTGAAATACATAGATAATATTTTATTATCGTGTATCTAAAATGATATTAAAGAAAGCATGTTCATTAAGGATTCAGCCATAAGGCTGAATCCTTATTGTTATTGGCGTGTTTCTTTTTTTTTTTTTAATTCTTTCACGATTTTTGTGAACAGGATTCAGACCAAACGGCTGATGCTATCGAAGCCAAATTTCACAGGCTGGTAGACCTTGTTGAGGAAAGGCGACAATAAGCTTTTGGGACAATTCGGCCCATACATTAAAGGTCCAGTTCGATTCCAAAATCGAAAATTTAACATTGATTTTTTTTTCAAAATGCACTGAGAGACCTAATTTTTTTTTTAAATGTGCGCAATCAAAAATGCTGCAAAAAACGAAATCATGGAAAATTCGTAGGTCACGTGGTTTGGCCGCCATCTTGGGTTTAGTGCATTTTTGATCATTGCCGACCCCACCCACCTTTGAGAAACTTCTTCTCTGAAGATACTTGCACTAGAGATCTAAAATTTATACTCAATGTAGCTGAAGCATTGTAGACCTTAGTTTGACTTCTACAAAGTCCTAACATTAATACTTTTCTTGCTGTGAATTTTCAAAGTTGACCAAAATCTAAAAATCGCAAAATTCAAGGGCAGATAACTCAAAAACCAGACCATAGAATTTGATGATTTTTGCATGAGAGTTAGACATTGGCAAGGTCTTTAAGATAAAAGAATAAAATCGCTCGCGAACAGTCATTTCCGGTCAGGGTCAGAGGTCAAACTTTGCATTTTGGAAATGTGGTGTTTTGGTGGGTATGTTTAACGTATCGTAACGGTTCAACGACGTACGCTAACGGCTAGTTCTATACATCATATGAAAGCCAAAAGTCTATAGATTTTTTTAAAATTTGACAGTATATTCCTTTATTTGTTTTACATTGAGTTACGGCCCTTTGAATATTGTCAATTCTGCTTTTGTTTTGAATGCAAACGATATAGGTATGTTTAAAAAATCGTTACTCATCAGTGACAGGAGACAAATCATTGTTCCATATATCATTAGAAAGCCAAAAGAATACACTATCTTTTAAAAATGAACAATAAATTCAGTTACTTCATTTACATTTAGTTACGGACCTTTGAATATTGTCAACCTGCATGCGTTTTGAATGCATTTGATAACTGTATGTTTGCAAAGGGCGTCAAGTAATCATCAACAAAAGACTATTTCCCTGAAGCTTTTGACTAAAATCATTACCTTTGTGAATAACATTAACACCATACAGCGCTGAATCCGTTTGTCATCGCTTGCGACCATATTTTGAATTATCATTTGAAACGACCTTTTTAAATACATTTTCAAACATTTTATGCAAATACTTTTAGGAACCTTTAAGAACTGCAAAACGATAAAATGATGATTCTGCTTGTGATTTAAGTCACAACACAATAGAGATAAATGTCTCAATACTCACAGTTCAGAAGATGAGCATCATCAGAACCATCCCTCGTCAGTCTGTAGAGGCCTATCAGTTTGAAAAAAAATATTTAAAAAATATTGAAACACTTATTTTTATTTCTACTATACTTACATATAGTTGATAGAAGACGCTCTGTTTCTCATTAAGAAATGTCAGACAACTTGAGAACAAACCAGTCCCTGAATCATATGTATAATGAGTTGCAGTATCAATAAGAAAATATTTTTAAATTGGAATCATTTATGTGTAGCTTCGCCATACAGATTTTGTATTTTTCTCATGATTGTCAGATGAGGTATAGTGTTCGAAAGGCGTGAATTCTTTATTATGTATAAATGCTTAAGATTTTAAAAATGACAAATGGATGTAAATCAGTTTCATTCCTTACCCTTTTTCTCTTCCTCTTTCACTTTGTTAAGGGTTTCTTTCAGTGATTGAATCTCTTTCTCATGAGTCGTCTCCATTTGCAACAGTTTCTGGGGAAATTATTTTTGATCAGTATTATCAGGCCAATGATCTAAAACTGTATTTACCATCTACAAGCAATGCGATACTATCTTTGTCTGATTGTTGCATGAGGTTTGAACTAAACTATGCATTTCAACATATAAATGAATTGAGATCAATAGTTCATTTATTTAACTCATATTATTGATCTTACATGACCGAAAAGACGGACCAATGAGAGAATCACACTGGGGCCTATCGAAAGTTCTGAAACTTTGTGTATCATGTATTCATTAGTAGTCACACAAAAAAAATATTATAAAAATATTGTTAACAGAGTTTATTCACTACTGTTTTTTACTTATATCTTTCATTTCAATTAAAACAAGTCTTTCCTAACATGTTGACATGGAAGATATTTCGTAATAAATCATAAGAGAAAACTGTAAATGTTGACCTAAAAAAATATAGTGAACAAGAGTTTTTAAAGATGTCAAATTGTCATTGGGACAGTGTGTGGTGTCTACGAAATGTCTGACCAAACCGAACACAATGAGTGAAGTCACCCTTGAGGTATAATGTCTACAAGAATGCGTGCTGAAGACGGACACCACTGAATACAATAACCCCCCTGTTATTCAATGCGGCGGGAACAATGATAAACAATAGAGTTAATAATTCTTATCAGAAATTAACATACTATTTTAAGAAACCTTTCTTCATTAGAGACAAAATCAAGAGTTGGTTTTCTTTAGGCTTCAGTCGTTACTTAAAGTTGTACCTGTTTCAATTCTTCACATTCCATCGACACCCAATCCTCAGTTTGTGTTTGACAATCTGTAACAAGAGTCATCAGAAGATGACATATCCCACCGGTTCCACATGATCGTAAGATGTAAACCTTTGAAAGAGAATTGTAAATTTTTCAAGCAAGGTTCATAATAGTATAAGCTTATATATATGAAACGAAACCTTTCATGAACTGAGTCCAAATAAGAGCCGCTTCCATGGAAATAATAAAAAATAAAATTTTCAGAAATGTAAAAAATATCAAAAGGCACCACTTCAGTAGGTGGGCAATACACATGTAAAGATTCAGAAAGATATGTGGAACGGTTTTTGAGTTCTGCTCCGGAAATGAAACCTTTCATGAACTGAGTCCATATAAGAGCCGTTTCCATGGAAATAATAAAAAATAAAATTTTCAGAAATGTGAAAATATCAAAAGGCACCACTTCAGTAGGTGGGCAATACACATGTAAAGTTTCAGAAAGATATGTGGACCGGTTTTTGAGTTCTGCTCCGGAAACGAAATGATTACGGACGGACGGACAGACGGACGGACGGACATACAGACAGACAGTGCGATGACTATATCCCACGGTATGACATACCGGTGGGATAAAAATACATTCTTAAACATTAGAAAATATTTTAGAACGATTAAGAGCTGCAAAATCATAAACAATTTCAAATCTTAAACAACTTTGCAGTTCAAAAACTTAGCAAATTACTTGTGAAATCATTCTCTTAATACAGCGGCAGATCAGGTCAAGAAATATTGATACAGTATCTGTTATATTACCCCTGGCGGAAAAATATTGCACCCAATCTAGTTAAAACTAGCTGTAGTGTTATCGTCCACTAAGTCCTTACGTTACATCTAGCTACTAACCCACCTGGTCCGTGTCACGCATGCGCGGAAATCAACCAATGAAAAAAAAACTGGCTGATCCCATTTAATCGGACAATCTAGTTAATACAAGCTGTTAGAATCAGCCAATCTAGTAAAAACTAGCTGTAATGTTTATTTCCAATAAGTCATACATTAAACTATTGATTTTTATGCTCATAATGTGCAAAATGCAACATAAATCCTAACGACGCCCGATTCAAAGAGATCAGCCAGTTCTTTTTCCATTGGTTGATTTCTGCGCATGCGCGACACGGACCAAGTGGGTTAGTAGCTAGATGTAACGTAAGGACTTAGGGGATGATAACATTACAGCTAGTTTTAACTAGATTGATATTGCACGACAATTCCTTTGAATTTCTTTATCAAATGACAACGTTTCTCGCATGGAAAGAGTGGTTCATATCACAATGCTTTTGCCATGATTCAGCTTCGCTGATTTCACAACTAACTTTGATTGCCTCCAATCAGGCATCTCCCTTTCTAACCCACAAAGTCGGCGAAAAAGAACAGAGACTGCATCAACATTTCATGACTTGATCTGTCTCTATGGGGAGAGAATGTTGTGAAATATACCACTTTCGAAAAAAAAGATAATGTCATTAGACATCAAAATTATATTTAATGGAATAAAGATCGCCAGCTCATATTACCATTGGTCTGTTTCTCCCCGGTAGATTCAGTCGTCAATCGTCCAAATCCAGCCAGGACATATTTAATCTTCTCCAGACCATCAGTGTTGAACCTTATCAAGGGAGGACTCTCGTGGAAAATTTTTTGAGCAGAACTGATGAACTCTACAGTTTTACTCTGCAGAATGTGTCTCAGGGACATGATGTCATGGCGAGATGAATACTGCAGTGTCTTGCTGATGTAGTCGGATGTTGTCTGACATTTCTTCTGACAAGCTTCTGATGTGTTCTTCTTCTCATTCAGTTCTCTTCTTACCTTCTCCTGGTGTTGCTGGAGTTCAATCTGCAGTTCTTTCTCTCTTTGGTTGATCAAGGTCTTCAGAGAGTTGAAGGTGTGGGAGATGTTCTCATTTAGGTTGTCACTTGTCTCATCTGAAGCTTGAAGATCTGCAGCTATTGTTGTCAGATTAGATCCTTGTTGAGTGACAGAAGATTGGACTTCTTTGACCAATGCAACAACTGCCCTTCGTTCAGTTTCAACAGCCTCATCAAAATCAACAATCTTGTGGTCAGCATGTTCCTCAACTTGACATTTCCTACAGATCAGAATGCAACACTGTTCGTCCCATATGTCAAGGATGTGTTTAGGATGGATCTTGCAGTAAATCTCAACATCAAAACTGTCAGGTTGAAGATCTCCAATGTCCTCAACAACATGGTGTCTTGTGATCTTCGGGCGGCCATGTATCAGTTGACAATGCTCGCAGAGAAAATCTTCACATTCCTTACACCAGAATACAGCCTGGTTGCCGTCATCTTCATAGGTACACAGGACCAGTTCTGGATGTTGTTGCACCGTCAAGTGCAGTATTTCCTTCTCTGTGATCACGTCCTTCTGTGGCCGTGTCTCCATTAGGTTGACGTATCTCTGACACGTGCTGCATGATATCAATCCAGCTGCAGATGTCACACATGTCTCACACGCAGTATGAAGACACGGGAGCCGAAAGGGGGCGGGGCCTTTCAGTGAGAACTCCTGATGACAGACTTGGCAAGTTGGGAAACTGGACATGGTGAGTTGTCATCACTGTAACATAATCAGACGAAATCTATTTTTCTCACATCTAATTATTATTACTAGTAGTATCTTAATCAATTTGATATCAACTATATGATCAATAAATATTGTTCAATATTGTTACAAATTCTGATTAACCTATGATGTAATCTTAATTTTAGACGATTTGTTGAACACAGAATCGAGAGTTTCATCTAGGAGTGGAAAACATGTACATAAGACTAGCGGGATTTCCCTGTAGAACAACTCATAATGAACTTGTAATCTTATACTCAGAAACTCCGTGATTGTTATAGTCCTTCTTCATTGGTGTACATTATATATGAGCTTGTGATACAGTCTAGTTCCTTATCAAGCGATTCTAGGGTTGAGAGGAAAAGCCTCCAAATTAAGATAACAATAAAGAATGCACAAGAATTATTTTAAACATTTTATACCTTTATTAAAATTCATGTTTATAAGTTTTAGTCCACTTTCTTCACAATGTAGTATTTTAAGAAAAAAAGTTACTTGTTCCTACAAATAAAATAGCTTATTACAGTTTATTTCTTATATTTGTACTCACACAAGACTGGTTTCTAGCTTTATAAATTCCTGAGATATTCATCAAATGATAATCATATTTGATACAAATGTAGCGAAGAAACGAATCTTATCTTCTTGAGAAAACACAATCAATTGAACATATTAATGTCGATGTGAAAGCAGGTAAGCTGATGTCTGCCATGTTTGAATTGTTAATGTCACTCGTTATCTCATTGAAATCTGTCGTTTCGATAATGTCAAGAAACATTTAAATGACAACTTCTATATCATTACATATTATGATATCGAATTGTTTTGCTCATTGTTATCATTCCAAGTTGTTAATATGCAATTGTTTATGTATACATGTTTAAACTATGGAATGAACTATGTACACATTTCACATCACAAATTTGTAATCAATCATGCACCTATCATATCAAGTCACCAATTGACAGAGAGTCTTAACATATTATCAAAGCTCAGAAACACGACCCAACCCTGTACTGTTGTTATCTCGTTTAAACGAAACTAGTAGATACATAGAATAGGGCTCAATAACTGACTTTTGATGAATTGTAGGTAGTTGTTTGTCAGTTTGTTGTTCAAATGGTGAACATAGGAAATATGAATTTAAATAATCTATTCATGGTATTTCAATAAGATTTGTAATTGACAAAACAAAAGCTGACAAATACTGTGATGAATGAACAGTTCAGATGCATTCAAACTTTGATCAGTGAATTAGCCGAAGAGACATTCCTGTATATGCAACTGGAAGCAATGTTATTTGATAATGGAAAGAGGTATAACATTGTAATATATCATTAGAAAGCTGATGATGTGCACAACACAAATAAAATTGTTGTGGTGAATTATATGTGGACATTTTCTTTTTAAATGAAAAAAATAAATCTGCTCTGAGGTTCTTTACTGTTATTTTATGTACAATTAGTTGTATGCTTGTGATGGCGAATAGTATCTTGTAGCTGTCTGCTTGTATGACTTCCTGTCGAGATGTCAGTGTCAGTTGTGTAGATAAAACTGTTTACAATTCATCACAGGACCAGAAACCTTCTCCAGATTGATGTAGGTAAGTGCATAATGTTAATGATTTTCTTATGAAAGGATGATTTTATCATATTTCGATTAATTTTGACAGTGCTGGTGTTCAGTTGAGCCTATGCATGCACTAGTTGCCAGGCCTAATTTACATTGATTTTTCTGTAATTAACAACTATTCAAATTGACATACTTGTTTCAATTGTAAAGATATATGGATAGGTTGTGCGTAAAAATATTTTTTCAGTCAGAAAGTTATGATTTCTTGTTGTTAATAACAAGTTAGTGTCCTATGGAAAATTAACATGAGGGGCCCTATTTGGGATAATAATTTGCTATGTCATAATATGCCTTAACTTTTTATGATTTTTTAAAGAATTTTAATTGTTTTTATTTTCAAATGTTTTTTTATATCCTGAAATATGTGAATTTGTACCATCCTGAATCTAGTCAATGAAAAATAAAAATAACAAAACCTTACAAGGGCCCCATCAACCCACACAGGAAGTTTACTCTGATGCTATTGATAATATTTTCCTTTCAACTAGTTACATTTTCTTAAAGACCCCAAACTGGAATATTGACTTTATCTATTTTTTCCCCTTTTGATATCTAGATCTGATCTAATTTTAATAATTTTTGGTTAAATTTATTATGAAAGGAAAAAACTTTGTTAAATGAACAAATTGTACCTCATTATGCACAATATTATTATTAAATGTTTTTTTTTCATTTCAAATAACAGATTGATGCTTGGAGAGCCGGCTTAAATTGGTTTGCATAGAGATGGATATCTTATTAAATTGTGAGTATTTATATTTTGAATTGCAATAACTGTTTTAAATTATTGAACATAATTCAGGTAAATTCAACTGTCTTTAGATTTTGTGTTCATTTGAATATCAAATATCCTATTTTCTAAGTTACAGTATAACTTTACATTCCAATTAGTTTTAAAATGATAAATGAATCAGCAAAACAATATTATTTAATGTATTAAAGACACATGAAAATTATAAATTGTTGATTACAGAGAGAAAAATTACCAATGTTAAATTTATTTTTAATTTAATTTTCTTTCCTCAGAATATATGGTGGCTTACCAATTTCAGCAGTAGCCGGTAGTTTCATCAGTGGTTATAAATACCAAGAGACTGCCTGACTAAAATGTCATAAAGGTAAATTATGTTATTTCATCACCAATTAAACTTCTGAAAATCATTTTATGTTACCAATGCGTTTTAGCTTTGTAATTAATCTATTAATGAATTATGTTATTGAGTATTGCATTCTTATAAAATGACATGTTAGTACAATTTATTAACATTTATGATAATTAAGTGTATTTTTCAAATAAGGAAAATTGATCTGGTTATTGAGTATTGCATTCTAATTAAATGACATGTTAGTACAATGTATTAACATTTATGATAATGAAGTGTATTTTTCAAATGAAGAATAATGATCTAAGTCTAATATCTAATCATTTTTACAGAATAAAGAACTCCTCATGGCGTCCACTATAGAAGTTACAGTAATTTCCTGATGTCCAGAAATTTATTGATTCCCAAAAGGTAATTACATCAAGTTCTAAACCCTCTCTTAATTAAATATTTGCCTGCATTGAATAAACTCTGTGTCAAATCAGTTTCGAAATCAGATTAGCCAAGAATTTTAAGTTACTAAAACTTAAACAGCTATCCATGAGTAAATTTGGAAACAAATTCATGTGTATATTTTCATTCAAATAACCCCAAATCTCATTTTATGATTTGTTTGTAAAAATGTTTTTATTTTCATAACTGACTTTCACACTTTTTGTTTTTTGCAGATGAATGTCAAGGATGGAAGATATTAACTGTAGTCCAGTGAAATTGAGTTCTGCCAAAAAGCGAAGAAAAGTTTTAAAATTTGATGATTGCATAATTTGCAAACATGGAGGAAATTGTGTTCTTGCAACACCTCAGGGTGCACAGTGTCTTCTAAAAGTAGCCCAGCAATTCAAGGATGAGGTTCATGACAGAATTTGTTTAACCTTTGGAGACAGTCCTGATGAAAACATTGAGCTCTACTACCACCGCATTTGCTATCAAAAATATACAAGTAGGACCAACCAACAACATTGGGTTCAAGCACATGATACTACAGCGGATACAGGTTCATCTCCTTGGAATGTGAGCACTGAGCAACAGTCAAACAGTTTCTCTACAAGATCATCAGCCCCAATATCATGGAATAACTGTTTAATTTGTGGCTTTAAGAAGCACAGAGGAAACAAGAACCTGCATGTCATTCAATCGTTTGAACGAGCAAATGATCTCTTACAAGCCGCAGAAGAACTGAAAGATGATTCTGTTTTATGCAGAATAATAGGGGAAGATTTGGTTGCTAAAGAAGGGTTATATCATGAAACCTGCATGAAGAAATATCTTAGATCAGCAAGAAATGTAGCATCAACCTTGGAGAAAGATACCTCAGGGAAGGAGCCAACTCAAAGTACTTGTGCTTTTGACAGACTGGTACAGGAAATTGAACCACTGCTCTTTGATCAAGACAAGGCTTTAGGGTTACCTCTACTAATACTGCGATATAATGAACTTGCATTGGAACTAGGTGAGCCCAAGTGGATCAGCACTCAATTGAAAAATAAACTATGCAGTCATTACAGTCAGAGAATTACTGTTCAGACAATAGCTGGAAAAGGAAGCCCAAACATAATTCTGAACAGCAAAATCAAGTTAAGTGATGCAATTCTGGCAGCGCAAGAACTTAAAGAAGAACTAACAAGACTCCAATACAAAAGCTATACAGATACAGATTTGTTGTCAAGCTGCTTCACCGATGAGAAGCAAGTTCAAGAAACTCTTAGAAATGCAGCTGCTATTCTAAGTCATGATATGAAAGAAGTAAAGAGTAAAGAGTACTTCCCATCACCATCAGATATTCAACAAAACAGTTCAGAACAATTTGTACCCTCTTCACTGCTCAATTTTATTCAGCTATTGTTGGATCCCAAGGCATATGAATCTACAGAAGAGTATGCACCAAGTGAAGAAATGAGAAGAAAGGCTGTAACAATAGCTGTACAACTTCACCACAATCATGGATCAAGGCATCTCATTGATACACTGCATTCTTATGGACTGTGTGTCAGCTACTCAGAATTAAGACTGTTCTTGACAAGTGTGGCTGAAGAAGAACTGAAGAAGATTGAGAAGGGAACATACAAACCTTCTGGTATAGTACCAGTTTTGGAAGGTGGATGTCTGATTCAAGAAGGAGATGACAATATTGACATGAATATTGAAACCATTGATGGCAAGAATACCTTCCACTCAATGGCTCGCGTCATTTTTCAAATGAATAGAAGTGGTGTCCATAACACTGAACATCAACTGATTCCACGAGGGAAAAGCAGGTCTCTACAAGTTTCAGAAAATGTGAACGACCTAATGAACTTGATCCATTATGACAAACCACACAAGAGACCAGAACCACCTCGCCATGCTGATGCTTTGAAGCTGGTTGAGAGTAGCATGAAAGCCCTTAGTCCAACTAAAGATCTCACTTGGGTGCTCCTACGTATGTTGTGTCGCAATGTACTTCCAATTTCCAAGAACCCAATTGATAAACAGAACATTCCATTTTGGACCGATTACAACAAGAAGTTGGTAGAGAGACAGGAACAGTACACCACTGTATCGTATGCTCCCTTGATTGATGCCAAACCAACAGACCCATCTACAGTGTATACGTCAATGGTGAGGTGCATGGAAATGTCTTACAGCCTCGGACAAGTCAACTCAATACAAACAATGGATTTGCAACTATATGCAATAGCACAGAACATTAAATGGAGCCAACCACAAAGATTCAAGAATCACATATTACGACTTTGGGGTTTCCATGAAGTGCATTGTTACATTGCAGCGATAGGAAAATTATGGGGAGACGCAGGTCTTCTTGATCTGCTAGTGGATTCAGGAGTTTATGCTTCAATCACTGCTGAACAAATGCTTGCTGGGAAACAGTATCACAGAGCTGTCCGTGGACTGACTTTGACATATGAGGTGATGATGCAGGCCTATCAAGTGGAGTTTCTGAAATGGTGTGAGCTGAACAATCACAGCAGTAACCTGCAGAAGATATGGTTACAAGCAGAGGAAATTGTTTCTGAATCAATGCAAAAAGAAAAAGTTGCTGAGATAGAGGATTTGGTGGAGTCTGTCATGGAACCATTAATGAACCTCTTCAATGAATGTGGAAGAGAAAGATCACCAACATTCTCATTCTGGTTGAATTTCCTCCAGGCCATCCAAGTTCTTCTATTGAACATCCGAGCTGAACGTGAAAGCAATTGGGACAATCACATTGCTACGCAAGGAAGAATGCTCCCATACATATTTGCAGCAGATCGGACAAATTATGCAAGATACATACCTGTCTACATTTTGGACATGCTGAATTTACCTGAGGATATTAAAGAAGCCTTTGATGAAGGACAGCACACTTTCAGAGAAAAGCCAGGTAAATTTAACAGTATTTGGTCTGACATGGGTGTTGAAAAGACTGTAATACGTGATGCAAAGAGTGATGGTGGTGTGATTGGATTCACAAGAAAACAAGGTGCGCTCTTGCGATGGACAGTGACACGCCATTTGATTGGAGTATACTCAGCCACTATGCAGGACAGATCTGGTGTAAAGAAATCTGAAGATCCAGAAAAAGAACAATGTAGCCAAACATCACTCAGTAGAGATGAAAAGCATGTGGAGGCGATGTACAATCATCTTACAACTGGCATGTCCAACCCCTTTGACTTACAACATCCAGATGTCCTCTTCAACATTTCAACCGGGGCTTTTGCTTCTCCTGAAGTCCAACGATCACTTCTCAATGCAGTAACCAAAGGAAAAAAGAAAATGGAGGCTTTCATTAG
Organism: Steromphala cineraria; assembly: GCA_916613615.1. Lineage (NCBI taxonomy): Eukaryota > Metazoa > Mollusca > Gastropoda > Trochida > Trochidae > Steromphala > Steromphala cineraria. The sequence goes on from OU744721.1 coordinate 17,231,408, forward strand.
TGACACTCTTTCAGAGGGTGGAGAGAAACCCTTTTACCAACCAATATCAAGATCTGGTGTTCTCACTTTCACTGACAAGAAAAAAAAGACTAAACTCTTCTCTCCTGGTGGCGTCAGACTTGTACATATCAGTTCAGAGATGGTCTTCAGAAGAGCCCTGTGTCTTGTGGACTGCAGAAACGACATTTCTCTCAAGACAGTTCTTTCACATCCCATTGGAGCTGTACCAACATCACTCTTCAGTGAAGATGGCACAATGCGAAAAACAGTGAAGTCTGACCTATTGAAGAAACTTGAGGCCACTTCAAAGACTGTGATAAATGATGCAGACTTGCCTTCACCAAAAAACTGTACTGTTTACATAAGAGATGCCATGGCCCTAATTCGCTCAATGAAATTTCCAAATCATTTCACTTTTGACAATTTGGGAGACATGTACATCAATAATTTGACAAAAGGACTGCTATATGCTAACACAGTTGTTGATGTCTTTGATCAATATGACCACCCTGAGTCTGTGAAAGCTGTAGAGAGATCAAGAAGAGGTGATGCAAGTGGTGTCATCAGAGAGTATCATATCACCCCTGGTCGCCAGGTTCCACACTGGAACAAGTTTCTCCTTTGCTCTGCCAACAAGAAGGAACTCAATAGATTTCTTTGTCAGAAGATTGAACAGATCCTCCCAGGAAAGTTGTCACAAGGCCAGGAAGTATTTGTAGCTGGTGGTTTTGCCACTGGTTCTGAGACAAAGTGCATAACATCGGAAGGATCCACTCTTGTTGAAGACCTGTCCTGCACACAAGAGGAAGCCGACACCAGGATGATTCTGCATGCCATGAAGAGTGATAGGTCCTTTGAAAAGGCAGGCATAAAAGGTCATGTCATTATCAGATCCCCAGATACTGATGTTCTTGTCTTGAGTGTCCATTACTTCTCATGCATGAAGAATGTTGAACAACTCTGGTTTGAGACAGGTGTATCATCAAGCAGAAGGTATATTCCTGTTCATGAGATATGTGCTAGCCTATCACCATCATTGTGTTCAGCACTACCAGCCATCCATGCTCTAACAGGCTGTGACTCAACATCTGCTTTTTTTGGAATTGGCAAAAAAACTGTCTTTAAAGTGTTGGAAAGAAATGAAAATCTGTTGACAGACAGTGCTGCTTTAGCTGGTGACAATGTTGATGATGCAACAAAAGTTGCACGTGGAATTGTATGTGCACTCTATGATGGTGGGAGAAAACATCTCCCCAGTCATGCAAGTCTGAATGACATGCGACTTAGCATGTGCAAGATGAAAGACATTGATCTTGCTAAACTGCCCCCATGCGAGGACACATTTGCACAACATGTCAAAAGAGTGATGTGGCAGACAAGAATTTGGACAAATGCCCACATACCAAAACCAGAAATCGGAAATCCGGAAAGCTATGGTTGGACAAAAAACAGTGATGTACTTGTGCCTGTACATTTTGAAGGGAAATCTGCCTCTGAAATCCTCGACTGTTTGGTGTGTGCCTGCAGACATTCATGTTCAAAGGCACAATGTTCTTGTAAACAGCATGGCCTAAATTGCATTGAACTGTGCATGTGTCGAAATGACTGTGTAAACACTATCAGGCCTGAAATTGCCAACAATGATGAGGAATAATGATGACTGTTTGACAGTAAGTACAAAAATGTGTAATGATGGATATTCTATTACTGTCATGAGTTGTGCCGAAGATATTGCCTTTAATCAACTTGATTTATTGATGATCTTTCATTTGGTGGCTATGTATTAATATTGTACAAACATGATATGATGAAGAAAGGTCAATATTTTATTAAATACTTTATCTGATAAACTTAATACTTTGGTTTTGAAATTTTTCTTACGATTTTTTGTGATTTTATGGGTACTAACTTTGAAGTTAAGTTTTTAAAAATTGTCCACATTAAATCTACCACAACATATATATTCTGAATCAGTGGATTCTCAGCTTTCAAATGATATATGATATAGGTATACCTCTCTCCGTTATCAAATGACATACAAATTCTTGACCCGTTTCCTCGGCTAAATGAACAGGGTGAAAATGTTGTCACACCAATTGTATTATCATTCAACACCAAAAGATATTTAAATATTTAAAGACATTTAAATAAGAAGACAATCAATTGTCAAGGAGACATCAACACTACCTGTCACAGCTACATCTAGGCAATTAGGTCAAATAAGCTCATAAGCTCAGGAAATAACCTTTAACCTTCCCTAAAGAAGAAAGGAGGCAAATGGAAAGGGAGATAACAGAAGAATTTAGCTTGGGAGCACTTAACATATTCTTATATTTCGTTAACAACAAAAACTAATTTGTACTTTGTTTAGAATTATTTTAAGGATATATAGAGAATACTAAACGAATGGTAATGTGTATAGAATTGGTGTCACACGAACGAACGTTGCTTAAAAATATTATGACATTACCATGGGTTTAGTATTTTATTTATTACTTAACCCTCTTTTCAATATTTATATAAATAAATCGTCAAAAGAAGAATCAGCTGACTTGGAACAATCGGGAAAAGCGTGTGAATTTCCATGAGTCCAAATAAAATAGTTCTCTATTTTTTAATGTTTACACGTCATACGCCTATACATATGATACAAAGTATATTGGTGAAAAAATATTTCATTATCAAATTAAACACTAAGAAGCAACGAAAACTGTCAACACATCATGCCCTCGCAATGTGACGTCATCAGATCGCCAAGTCACGTCATCGGAATGTGTCCTGTTTCAAGGTCACGTTATCTAGTTTTGCAAACTTGGCAAACAGTGTCAACGGCAGAGGATTGATTGATTGATTTCATTGACATGAGTTACTGAATTGTTGATAGGAAAGTAGTTCCCTTTCTTTGCATGTGTGTTACCAACTCATTGTTATCTCATGAGTGAGCTCACCTCGGTTGAGTAATACCTTTCAATAACTTTGAATTTGTCCTCTTTTTTTTTGTAACATATTTTGAAAATTAAACTTTGTTTTTACCAGGCGAATGAATTTTAATGATTATCATTAAATATCAAATTTGATTGATATCTATCATATATGTTATTTGATTAACATCTCGTAACTATTTCACACCTTCACTTGAAGACTTACCCAAGTCATTAATGACCTAAATGAAAAGTGATATCCTTAGAAAATTTCAATTTAGCTCTTCTTATACATGTAGTTCCTTAATGTAAATGGCTACTGCATCAAAATCAAACGAAAACAATGGCTGTGGTTTGCCCCGCGCCTGTTGAGCCCTATTTGACAATCTAACAAAAAAGTCTTTAAAAATATTATTTAAGACATTTTGAGATAGAGGCGGAAAAGGACCCCACCCCTAATTTGCAATGCATATTGTCTCCATGAAAGCAAGGAGATAAAATTCATAATTACCAAAGAAGAAAAGGCATATGTACAAAAGAATAAACTCAACCAGCAAAGCTCAGCCCAGGACATAGTTAACTAAGTTTATCTAAAATCTTCTCACCTTTAGAAATATCAAAAAGGTATGCTTGTGATTGCTAACACAATAGTTTGTATTATTCATAATTATTTATTGATCTAAAATTTAAAATGAACATTCAAACCTTGAATACATTAGAATATACACCTCATACGTTGTTAACAAACGGAACAATTGTTTTATTCTAATTTAAACTATTTGCAGCATTTGATGGCCAATGGAACCCGGCCCCTAAAAAACCTAATCCTGATCCAGCCTCTGTCTTAATGCGACCCTTTCTTTGGATTTCTGCTTGTACCCCTACCGGAAAAAACTTTGAAACACATACTCTCTGATGAGTCTTAACTAATGAAAACACTTCTTGCACCTTTTAGTTGTTTGTTGTCATCAAAGGCCTCAAATCAAACATGGTTACATCCAATTCGAATTCTCACGTTCTAGCCAGATAAGTGTTTGTATTCAATCATATGTAAGATAAAAAAATTATGACTCTTTTTTACGAGCCACCTTTCTCTTTTACTTTATAGAAAGATGTTGTTAGGAATCTGTTAATTCTTAGAAATTCTGAATTTTATTGTCGGACGCAATCTTAACTTATGATTTGGCTTTCAATCATAATCATTATTGAGTTGTAAGTAATGTAATGTCAGCACTCTGATTCCATGTAAATGTGTTTCATATACTTAAACCTACAGCGTCAGTCTTGCTATGTTTTCTTGTTAACTATTTTATTATTTTCGAATAGACACATATATAAATAAGGTTTGGTAACCCTATCATCCATAAGATCCTTTTTCTGGCTAGAAGAGGTGAAAGGGTTAAATACAAGTCAAATGGTATGTATATAATATGTTGCAAAACATCAATTTATGAAAAGTATTTTTGTGATCATTCCTCTTCACATTTTGAATTGAAATAAATGAAATGAAGCACAATTTACTTCATTTTCTCTGGCATTTCCCTGTATACTTGACAGCATGCTATAACTCTGCTGCTGCCAGTGCTTGCTATCGATCGATACTCTAATGTAAAGCTTACATCACATTCAAAGGACAATGAACTCTGACGAGTTGTGAGTTCTATCTGTGACGTCAGAAAGGTTCCAGGATAACGAGGATCCAACAATTGAGGGTGGATCAGTGTTTATGAGCTACCTCTGTGAGGAATTAAAGTACAGGAATCTGAAAATATGACAACTTTTTATATCTGATTATACACTGAAGGCTTTAATGAAAAGTACAATGTTGTTGACATCCTCGTTTTCCATGACTCAATGGTTCAATATTGTACTCTATATCACCCTATGGACTTTTCATCAGAAAAATCTATGTTGAAAATACCCGCTCCTCAATTATGTAAGCCAATACTGTGAGCTAGGTATTGCTGCTCTTTCCACACAATTCCGCGTTATCCACCTATATGAAAAGCATGTTTGACGTAGGAATATTCAGTCAAATATTTTAATATTCATTTTTAAGTGAAATGATAAAATAACAAATTATTTTGCTTCGTTTAAAATGAATTTTCAATAATGTATTGTTATCTGGTATGAGCTGGTCTTTTGAAACAATGAAACGTTAACCAATAATAAATGTCGAAAGATAATCTCATTTTAGATGAGGCAGGTTCTTAATTTTTAGAATGGTCATACACATTAATGTGTTTAGTTTACTTGTCATTACTGTTAAAAATCACTCATAAAATCATCTCAAATGACTTTGTTTCGAGTATAAATGTTTTCGTTTCATTTCGAAATACAACTCCTGTAAGAAAACACTACTGTTCAAGTCGTTTAGTCTGCAACAATGTATTGTATTCATACGCCGCGGAAAATCAACAATTGTCATTGACCGAAACAAACTTATATAACAGATTGCTAAATTAACAATGATTGGATCATGCAGTTCATGTGGTTTCAAATCAATTCTAGAATTACGTCCAGACGGATTGTTAATTTAAACAAGAAAAGAATCAAGTTGCATTTTATAGGTTCAGGCCATAGTGTCATATTTGGATAATATCCTATTTGCCCTTATTCAATAAACTTGAATGTGAACCAATCAACAATCTTTAGGTGAGAAAATAATACATAACATTGAAATCATAAAATTTTATGAATTAAGTGTGAAAAAAGGCATCAATTTCGTGCAGCATTAGTGTATTTTTATGTTTTTGACAACTATCTTTATTTACCTAATAATCATGATTTCTCTGTAGAACGTTAAAAGAAAAGTGTTGTTAAACATTTAAGTTATTATCTTATTCAATTTATGTATCATCCATGAACCGAACTATTAAACCTTCAAGGAATCAATATACAATGAACACACACATAGAAACAAACATATTAAGAACACAACATATTGGTAGAAAGTTTATTTTGCATTTTCAATAGTTAACCGTTACATACATGTACCCAATTATAACATATTTATCAATATTATACAAAGGTTAACACAACACAAATATAGAAAAATAGTTTTTGACATACAACCATTTGTTTCACAACTCACACAAAAGTGATTTACAAGAGACACTGAATTGAGATGTGTAGATATGATAGAATTGAGAGATATGTGTAATAGTGAACACTGAACAGGTGTATCGTGGATTTCTTTCAGTGGCAAATTTAGAAATTGGTATGGTGAGACACAAATTCGATGGGTTTACAACCTTTTTTATTGCAAAGTGATGCATTTACACTATATTATATAATAACACCGTTTTGCTGCTGAACATGACAACATTGTGGCAACATAAGCGTATATAAATTTATTATTCTAGGTTTCCTGTGATTACAAAGAGAATAAAACCACTGTTTCAAAGGGGCAGTAGCACGTTTTTTGATAATTTTATAATTTTAATTTCTCACTGATAATTGTAAGTGAATGCTAAATGTATTATTTTGACAGTGTCAAAAATCTCATTACACAAGTCAATCATCCATAGTCAGAGGACAAAGAATGAAGATTCACATAGATCCATTGGCGGCCATTTTTTTGTGAACACCTTTAATTCATTTTTTGTTATAAAAGGAATCGCATGGCTAAACTTAACGTTATATATTGGAATTATTACTGCTCCATTTAGTTTAAATGCATTGTCTTTCAATTGAAATCATTAATTTTCATTTTCCTTACATCAACCTATATTCCCCCTAAAAACGTGCTACTGCCCCTTTCAAGCCATACCTACATTTAACCTTTTTAACAGCTAATAACAATACAAAACAAGCGAAAAATCAAACAACAAATGTTTTACAATTATCCAGAAGAAACTGGTCTAACTGCCTCACCAAATAAGCAAACGTTGCATTACTGTTAGGTTACCTGACCTTTCAAGCATCAAATAAGCCCTAAAACCGCATTCCTTCACAATCAATAGAGTGTGACGTCACAAGCACCTGTTGACCTTTTGAGGTCATTGGCCTAGATAAGGCATGCTCAGAAGAACATGGTGGAAGCCAGTATCGATCAATATCAGTAGACATGTGTCTGTAAAACAGTGAATGGGGAAATCTGCCACTAGCGTTCACTTAAACTCTATATAGGAATGTGATTTGATTGAAATTAAGCATTTGAAAATTAAATTTAATTAAGAATACTTATAATCGAACATCAATCTTAAAAATATGATAAATATGTCAAAAGGTAAACTTAGCAGATACAAAGCGATCAATATTTCTTGGTTCTGGGACGTTGTCTGTGAGGCATAAAGGGGGAACTTCACTTTTAAGTAAGTCTGATTAAGATTGGCCTCGTTCTAAATATATTAATTGAGGTAGGACACAGACCTCTCACCTACGCGCTACATGTAGAAGGACATTGAATTCAACGTATAACGGTATAACGCTGTTGTAGATCATAAATAAAACGAAACTTTCTTAATTAAAATAATTGTGATAACCGCGTTGAAGTTTTAGACATGTAAACCACATTGACTATATTTGGATCTTTTTTGTTCGGTGACTGAAGACCATGCATGTACCCTCAAGAACTTTGTAAAAGATAAGTCATGTCCTGTATAACCAATGCTGCAGTTCCAAACTGTCTATTGTAAGTATTTCGAACTTATGTTTAAAGCTTTGCTTGGAAGAGATATTTATCCATAAATGACATTTATCTAATGTTCACTTTTCACGTTTTTATTTGTGTTTCACTTATTCTTAGAAAATGTATTCAAAGCTGATTATTTATATTGACAAATATCGGAACACAGGGATAGACATATATAGATCAGTGCCAAGTCGACGTACCAAAACTACAAACACAATATACTTAAAATTAGCACTCAAAAGCTTTCTGGATTTTGCACCTACAATTGAAGCAGTACATTTTGAATAGAAAGTTATGAACTGTTTTGACGTTATCACAGGACACATAATAAACATTTTAACAATTATGTTACTGGGTTATAAGCATATTTATCAAACGGTTAATCAGAAATATATACAAGATATCAAACCCTTGACAAGAAAAGAAAAGTAAGGGAGATCAGGGCAAAGCGCGCACCCTAACATAAAAGTGCGTCTAGTGGGCACCCCGACATGTACAGAATGCAACTTGCACACTATTTCTAATACTTATCAGATGGACTGTAACATGGCACATGCTTTTTTAATCTGCCATTTCGGCATAAGGATATATTTACGTAAATATATTTTGGTTAAGGGGGCGCGCTTTGCCCTGTAGTTTGGGGCAAAATGCCCAATCCTCTGGGCGCTTTGCCCCATTCGTAAATCAACACAGAATTTAATAGATATTACACACACATAATCAGCCAATACAAATCAAAAGCTTTCATCTTGATAATGCAAGGCAACTATCGAACCCATATGAAGAATAGAATTAACATAAAAGTTGACAATACATGCAAGAATGCGCAAAATATTCCTTAACATGTCATGGACCTACATGTTCAACATTCTCAATTACCAAATATCGTTATGGTTGGTACATGTACATTTCTTTCAACTACGAATGTGTTGATAATGTAGGTTATTGAATATCAAAACCAGTAAAATAATAAAATATAAGATGAATTGAATTGGTTATATAGACGAATTAAAGAATTCATACAACTATTTTGTGTCGGACTTGGCAGAACGGCATAAATTGCTTATCGTTTAGGGTTGAACAGTAATATACGATGAATTATATATTCATGATTTAAAAAACAACAGAAAAATATGCTTTGGTAACTGTTTCTTGTCGTGATTCTTTAACAAAACAAAACCCTTTAAGTAAAAGGGTATATTTCATTTAAATATAAGAAAACCAGAATGCTGATATGAGAATAATAGTTCACCTTTACATTATTTGCTTAAGAAATGCAAAATAATAACTTTAACACCAATATGTTAACCAAAATGATATATTTTATAACACACGGGGCAAAGCGCTCCCCCCGGCACGTTTTGCCCCATCAAGGGTAACATTTGTTATGAACATCACAGAAAGTCATTAAAGCAAGTAATTACAAATTTCATTATTCAATGAATTAATGATACCAATTAATGTTACATGTGCACGAGAGTTCAATGTTTCGTTTTGTATTTTTATTGAATATTTGAATTTGAGACATATCCGTTCCATATAGTAAAATCGCGTTTTTTCGAATATTTGAAATTCTGCGTCCACAACCCAGGCAAACGATTCCAGCGTTGGTCACAAAGCTTCATTACGGTTACTTTCATTCGTTGGTAATGACAAATTACTCTATTTGTCGACAGGTTTGGAGAAATAACGCGTGGTCACTTTGCCCCGAGGGCGCGCTTTGCCCTGGTCTCCCCTAATAGAAACTGTAAATGGTAATTTCGTGAAATGATGTGACTTAATTGTTTGTAAATGTACTTCGTGATTGACTGAACCACCTCGTTTATGAGATAAACTAACCGACACCTATAAGAAAATATGTTATATTGTTAAACTATCCGAACTTTCACAGTTAAGACTGGAGGTTGGAAATGTTTATCAGTTAGATAAACCAAACGCCCTACCAAAGTGCAGCTGCATATCAAATGTATGTTCACTTTTTAATGTGTCTTAATTCAAATACCCTGTAACTTAGATTTTTTTTATATTATCCAGTAAAAGTGAAAAAGAGCCATTGTCAAGGTAGAAACTTATTTAATCTATTTTAGGACGGTCTAGTCTCTTTAGTCTTTTGATTTTTTCGCATAATAGAATATATAGAAAAATATCTATAACTTAACTGTTGATCACCTAGTGTATTTTGAAGAGAAATAAAAAATAGAGTTCTTGATATTTTGACCCTGCTCATTTATGTGACCTGCCAAAGCTGTGGGGTTAAGGTTTCAATGAAAAGTCACTTCAGTATTCAATATTAGACTTACTTTTCGCAATGATGTGAGGCCTCAATTGAAGACATCATCAATTAAATGATATTTGCACTAGAATTCACATGTATGTGAACAAACATTTGTTATGCAGTAATATAATGCAATCCCTGAAGATAACTACATAATAACGCTAATTGCAGTCACATTTCTCTTATAATTTCTCATTAAAGCTTAAATGTAGTTGTAAATGAAAACTGATTTAAACATCCACTTCTCGATTTTCGTTCAAAGATTTTTCAACAAAATAAAACTGGACTTGATTTTTGTTAATTTGTCCAATAAATATCTTTAATCAGACTTATACTCGCGCGGGTGTGACGTAATAAACAGACTATACAGAGTAACGCATAATTTTTAAACTGAAATACCGCCTAAATCGTTAATTTTTTGTTTTTTTTTCTCTGGTATTGTTACGATAGATTTATAGATATTGAGATAAATCTGTTTATGACGTCACAAAAAGGGGGCGTGACCAGTCATGCATTCACTGATTTGTGACCAGATAGGTCTAAGCGGCCAATCAAAGTGCCTTTCAAAAACGGTTTTCATGACCAAATTGAACATATTTGAGTTGCGACCTTTGACGCACTATACAATATTGTAATCCGACTTTCATATATTCCAAAGAAAAAGTAAAATATGTTTGCGGTTAGGTGAACTTTAAATCCTTTATTACAAAAACAGTTACATAAAATAACAAACATGAAAATAGATGAGACACTGACAAAAGAACTGACTAAAATTATTAAAAGCTTTGTCATTCGGGTATGACTGACCTATAAAGACTTGGACTCTGTCAGTCCTTTGATATACCTGCAAAACTTTTCACTAGTATATGCTTAGTTTGAAGTCCTTTTTCTAATAGTACAATAAATTGATATGTAAGTGGACAAATGTGATTACAGGGAAAACAGTCAAATATATGAATGAAAACTTCATGTAATAACAAAATACTATCATTTATCGAAAAGATAAAGATAAACACAGGGAAAATTATGGTGTGGGTCTATCAATCACCGGTTAATCTATAAATGAATATAATAATGGCCAAGAAAAGTCTTAAAGATATTTATTTACAAAAAACAGCATTTGGATTCTGAAGTATTATCAATGTATAGGTTACCAAAGGTCAGATGAACAATTAACATTTCCTTGAAAAACAATAATTTTAACCTTCTACATTGTTGAATGTTTGAAGAATCGGAGTGTCGTTCAATGTCCATTATAATACCAGATAGTGGAGACCTTTATGGAGGCATAAAGACTTAGTTTACATTTCTAAATCTACATCCCAAATGCCCACTTAAAAAGCTATATTTCTAAAATGAAATCCAATTATTAAAAACAGTTATAATCAATTAAATGGTGTATGTCGAGGAAATCTTAATTTCACCACCCTTTCGCTGTATTGCATGAAAAGAAATGCATGATAAGGATTCTAAAGTGCAAAATAGATACATATCAAACACTCATTACCGCATTAAAGCCATCAATCCAAGAAATATTATTCAATATCCATTTTGTTTTATTCTTGTTTGCAATAAAATCACATTGGTAGCTTTTACAATATCATAACAAACTTTGTAAAAGCAAGGCTTTCTTATTTTCTGTCATATCAATATCACTCCCAACAACCAGAGACATGCTGACAGTGGCCAAGTGAGGATTATAAACCCCAAACATCGGCCAGAGAGAAACTGAACAATCTACATTGTCAATCTTACAAATGATTTTCTCATTCTTCACATCTAAGAAAGCAATGCGACTCCTGACAGTGTCATAGACAACACCATAATGTAGAGTGGCTGAGGTGCCAGGAGTGTTCTCCAGAGTGTCAGGCAGGCACAGGAGGCGCTTACCATGTCTCCGGACTTTCCTACAGATAGAGTTGTGTGTTGTACAGTGTGCCACAGTGAGACTGTAAGACTTAGGCTGTTTCCCTACATAGGGACTCTGGTCCTGTTCCTCCTCCCTAGCAAGGCCTACCTCCAGGAGGAGACTGTTTTCACTTAGAATTTCCTTCAACCACAGATTAGTTTTAAACTCAAAGTACGGGGAGGATCCACAGTGGGTGAGAGGGACAGTGCTGCTTGCTCCTTTATACTTCTCCAGTCTCTGGTCACTGTGTGGAGCATTGGTCTCTTCAGTCCTAAACAGCTCTCCCTCAGTGTTTATGGTCACATACTTAGTGTTATACTTTGTCCTGCTGAACTCTATGTGGACACCTAGGCATTCAATAAAGGGAACCATAATCTATTTCTGTATTTACAAAATACAATTGAGATACATAAATTACATTTCATTATCGATTCTCTAAAGTGGTGTTAAAGAAAGCATTTTCATTTGAATTATCATTTGAAACCACCTTTTTAAATACTACCATTTCAGACATTATATGCAAATACGTTTAGGAGCCCTTTTGCTGAACTGCAATACGATAAAATAATGATTCTGTTCATGCTAATTTAAGTCACAACACAACAGAGATAAATGCTTCACTACTCACAGTTCAGAATATGAGCATCATCAGAACCATCCCTCATCAGTCTGTAGAGGCCTATCAGTTAAAATTGAAATAAAAAAAATGTAAACACACATTCTTCTTTCTACTATACTATACGTTCATATAAGACGCTGTTTTTTTCATTAAGAAATGTCAGGTAACTTTGGAACAAACCAGTCCCTGAATGATATTGATAATGAATTGCAATATCAAAAAGAAAAGATTTTTAATTTGGAATCATTTATGTGTAGCTACGCCATACAGATTCTGTATTTTATTCATGATTGTCGATTGAAGGAACCCTTTATCATATATAAATGCTTAAGATTTTCAAAATTGACAAATGGATGTAAATCAGTTTCATTCCTTACCCTTTTCCTCTTCCTCTTTCACTTTGGTAAATGTGTCTTTCAGTGATTTAATCTCTTTCTCATGAGTCGTCTTCAGATGTAACAGTTTCTGTGAAAATTATTTTTCATCAGTATTATCAGGCCAATGCAATGCGATACTATCTTTGTCTGATTGTTGCATGAGGTTAGAACTAAAAAATGCATTTCAACATATAAATGAATTGAGATCAATAGTTCATTTATTTAAGTCATCACATAACCGAAAAGACCAGTCAGAGAATATTCTCAATCTCGCTGGGGCCTATGGAAAACTCTGAAACTTTGTGTATGAAAAATTGTATCATGTAGTTATTAGTAGTCAATGAAAACTATATTATAAAAATATTGTTAACAGAGTTTTTTCACTACTGCTTTTTACTAACACCTTTCATTTCAATTAAAACAAGTGTTGCTACAGACATGGAAATGCCCCCCGTCGTTATGAGATATTTCGTAATAAATCATAAGAGAAAATTGTAAATGTTGACCTAAAAAAATATAGTGAACATGAGTTTTTAAAGATGTCAAATTGCCATGGGGACCTTGACAATAGGGCAAAGGTCAGCCAATATGTCTGGTGTCTACGAAATGTCTGAAATGTCTGACCAAGACGAACACAATGAATGAAGTCATCCTTGACGTATAATGTCTACAAGAATACAAGAATACGTGCTAAAGACGGACGCCACTGAATACAATAACCCCCCATTCTTCAATGCGGCGGGAACAATGATAAACAATAGAGTTAATAATTCTTATCACAAACGAAATTTTTTTTTAAAGAAACCTTTCTTCATTAGAGACAAAATCAAGAATTGGTTTTCTTTAGGCTTCATTCGAACCCCTGTTATTGATAATAATAATCTATCATTAGTTTCTGAACCTGCATGTGATGTCGAATTTGATAAATAAATTTATTTGTACATGTAAGGTCACCTCGACGACCCCTCATACACGCCATTGTGAAATTTACAGTATTAACGGAAATGTCGTTCTAAACCTATTTAGATTGTTTCAACATATCAGTAGAATAGTCAGCAGTCAAATTGGTTTAGTTTCCATTAATCAAAATATATTCGAAAATTACATACATTTCATACAAATTAGGGTATATACAAATTCATAAATATAATTATCAGAGATACTTGAAGTTATGAAGATGTACCTGTTTCAATTCTTCACATTCCATCGACACCCAATCCTCAGTTTGTGTTTCACAATCTGTACAAATACATTCTTAAACATTAGAAAATATTTGAGAATGATTAAGAGCTGCTAAATTATAAAAAAATACAAATCTTAAACAACTTTGCAGTTCAAACTTAGCAAATTACTTGTGAAATCATTCTCTCCATACAGAGGCAGATCAAGTCAAGAAATATTGATACAGTATTTGTATATTACCCCCGGCGGAAAAATATTGCACCATAATTCCTTTGAATTTCTTTATCAAATGACAACGCTTGTCGCATGGAAAGAGTGGTTCATATCACAATGCTTTTGCCATGATTCAGCGACGCTGATTGCACAACTAATTTTGATTGCCTTCAATCAGCCATCTCCCATTCTAACCCACAAAGTCGGCGAAATAGAACAGAGACTGCATCAACATTTCATGACTTGATCTGTCTCTGTGGGGAGAGAATGTTGTGAAATATACCACTTTCGAAAAAAACTATAATGTAATTAGACATCAAAATAATATTTAATGGAAAAAAGATCGCCAGCTCATATTACCATTAGTCTGTTTTTCCTCGGCAGATTCAGTCGTCAGTTGTCCAAATCCAGACAGGAGAGATTTAACCTTCTCCAGACCATCAGTGTTGAACCTTATCAGGGGAGGATTCTCGTGGGCAATTGCTTGAGCAGAACTTATGCACTCTCCTGTTTTACTTTGCAGGATGTGTCTCAGGGACATGATGTCAAGGCGAGATGAATACTGGAGTGCCTTGCTGATGTAGTCGGATGTTGTCTGACATTTCTTCTGACAAGCTTCGGATGTGTTCTTCTTCTCATTCAGATCTCTTCTAACCTTCTCCTGGTGTTGCTGGAGTTCAATCTGCAGTTCCTTCTCTCTTTGGTTTATCAGGGTCTTCAGAGAGTTGAAGGTGTGGGAGATGTTCTCATTCAGGTTGTCACTTGTCTCATCTGAAGCTTGAAGATCTGCAGCTATTGTTGTCAGATTAGATCCTTGTTGAGTGACAGAAGATTCGACTTCTTTGACCGATTCAGCAACTGCCCTTCTTTCAGTTTCAACAGCCTTATCAAAATCAACATTCTTGTGTTCAGCATGTTCCTCAACTTGACATTTCCTGCAGATCAGAATGGAACACTGTTCGTCCCATATATCAAGGACGAATTTAGGATGGGTTGTGCAGTATGTATCCACATCAAAACTCTCTGGCTGAAGATCTCCAATATCCTCAACAATGTGTTTTCGAGTGACCTTAAGGCGACTGTGTGTCATCTGACAGTTTTCACAGAGAAAATCTTCACATTCCTTACACCAGCATACAGCCTGGTTGCCGTCATCTTCATGGGTGCACAGGACCTGTTCTGGGTTGTGTTGAATGGTCAGGTTGAGTACTTCCTTCTCTGTGACCATGTCCTTCTGTAGAGGTGTCTCTGTGAGGTTGACGTCTCTCTGACACGTGCTGCATGATATCACTCCTCCAGCTGCAGATGTCACACATGTCTCACACGCAGCATGGAGACACGGCAGCAGAAAGGGGGCGGGGCCTTTCAGAGAGAAGTGCTGATGACAGACTTGGCAAGTTGGGAAACTGGACATGGTGAGTTGTCATCACTGTAACGAAACCAGACTATTTTTTTACTTATCTCAACTTTTCGCTTGTATCGTTTTTATAAATAAGTATTGTTCACAATTGTTTCTTAAATAAATATTTTACAAATTTAGAGCAACTAAAGAGATTTTATTCTTTTTTTTTGTACGCAGAAATTTTATTTAGGAGTGGCATACATAAGCATAATAAGATTTTCCCGGAGAACCACCTTTGATAAACGAGTTTTCCTATTCTCAGAAATGTGGTTAGTTTCAAAGTCTTTCTTTATGACTGTGTACTATATATGAGCCCTCGTTAGAGTCTAGTTGAAAATCCTCAACATGAAAATAACATTAGGAACAGTAGATATTTGAAACATTTTATAGGTTTGTATAAGTTAATTTTTAAGTTTTAAGTTTAGTCTACGTTTTTCACAATGAAGTCTTGGTTGTACTAATATCAAAATAGTTTGTTTACAGTTTCCTATATTTTTTATTCACACAGCATTTTAGCTTAATAAAATTCTATATGGAGTTAGAATAAGATTCCCCTTGCATTACTTTGTTCTTTATTTGCAACAACTCTAAAGAAGAACTCATTTTACCCTCTTGATAATACACAATCAACTGAACGTATTAATAGCATTAGCATTAGCAGTAAAGCTACTGTCTGTAATATTTGTTTTAATTGTTTTTACCGTTCGCTATATCTTGGAGATGTTATTGTTTTTTATAATGAAAAGAAAAAGATGTTTGATAACTTTCATATTCACAATATGCAATATCAATATTTACAATATTATGCTTATAAAATGCCTCTCTAATATGTATTCATGTTTTAGAAGGAACGATGTATACATTTCACACCACGCACACAAATCGTTTATAAAGCATGCAGCCTTCATGTGATTCACCCATAGATAGAAATTGTATAGATATCATACAGGTCAGATACCCGACCCGCGCACTATATTAGCTATGGGACACTCCAGAGTAAGGTGATACAGAAAGTAGGTTGCAACACGATAGCAAATGGGTTGATTGTTAGCATTTCTTCGTGTGTAAAAGGTGTTCAAATGGTAAATATAAAAATAATGAGTGTTTATAATCCATTTAATTAAAATGCAAATGTAAATAAGAAAAGATTTATAACATAAAATGCATTTTTCAAAACGAAAGTAGGACAACAGTGCGAAGAATTCACAGTTCGTATGCAATTACATTTTTATATCTTGATAAAAAGGTTAAAAACGAGGTAACACCAAACATATTCTCATTTTACATATCAATTCATGTTCTGTAAGATTATCTGAGGACTCTTTATAAGAAGACAGCTTGTAATCAAGGAGACGTCAACACACTTACCTGTCACAGAAACATCCGGGTAGTCAGAAAGGTCAAGCCGGGTCAGGGAATAACCTTTAACCTGTTGTGAAAGCCTACAATCAACCTGGTTGGACTACAATTGGAAAGGACAGCTTGGTGAAGAATGTAAAATTGTGCATTTAAGAGCAAATGAAATGCATTTACATTTATCAATATATCAATTTGATATGTGTTTAGAATAATTTTAAGGATATATTTCGATAACTTTGAATGTAAAAAAATAACTTTTCAGATCAGATTAGTTCTCATACAAAAATGTAATTTTGAACATTTTATCATTGTAAAATTGCATTTAGATTTATTATTTGAATAATGACAAATTATATTTTTCATGTAAATATTATATATATATATAAAATTATTATCTGTTATCTTGATTATTTTATCAACATGTTTTGCACAATAAATAAGGGAACCATATGCAATTAATATTTTATCAAATATTAAAATCAATTTTTTCATAAATTATTGATTTGACCAATAAATTTAAACGTAAACCATTGAATAATATCCAAGTAAAGTTTTATATGGAACGATGTATATCATGTTGGTAATATACTTATTTTCAACTTTTATTGTTTGTATAGTTTGTCATTTGTAAAGCATTAGCAAACAGAACATGCCTTCAGTGTTAGTATCGATTTTTCCCTTGTTAACTGTTGGTATTATCTTAATAGACAGATATATGGAAATAAGATGCAGCAAAAAACGTTTTAAAGAGTTTTGGTTTGTAGGAGTAAGAGGTTATTTTTATTAATACGCCTCATTTGATGAAACGTAATTTTCTTCTCATTTCCCCTAGTTTCACTTTTAATTTGTCAGTGACAATGTCTTTTCAATGAAGGCGAAGCACAATTTACTTAATTTTCTCTGGCATTTCCCTGTTTATAGGACAGCATACTATGACTCTGCTGCTGCAAGTGTCTGCTATCGATCGATACTCTAACGTAGGGCTTACATCACATTCAAAGGACAATGAACTCTGATGAGCTGTGAGTTCCATCAATGACGTCAGAGAGGTTTCAGAATGACAAGGATCTGTTCAAACCATAAAACGAGAATTAACCTTTTATCAACATGTTAATGTTAAAAGTGACATATGTCATATTATTATTCATGTTTGGATACTTCTGCTGAGCTAAAAGGATAGATCTGTTGTAAAAACCTTTAACCATTGTAACAGATACCGAATGATCCAATTACTTCATCATAATGACATTTCAATACATTGGCATCATGGAGAAATCAGAAAGTGGGGTATGGAACTAACATGTACTGATACTGATCAACATGAAGCATTCACGATGAAAAGCAAATTTCTTCACATGATATGGTTACATTTAATTTCGACGAGATAGCAGTAAGAAATCTGAATCAGATAAGTATCATAGCCTACCAATAAATAAAAAGATATTCTTGTTGATTGATGAATTTCTACAACATAAATTTGTCATTTCACTTATTGATTTTAAAAGTTCATGTAACCAACAAAATTCAAGAATTCAGTATGTTGGTTACATAGTGATGAAAATATTGATTTTTTCCCAATGATAATAAAAACTACACTCATGGTCAAAAGAAAACACACCATCTAAAATGCAAGATTCGAGGTTCAAGCCCCGAGTGAAAAATATGATTTATCAGTAGTTACATCATTTCTAAGTAAGTCAACTTTAGTCACTTATGTGTTAATGCTTATAAATTACAACGCCTTTAAAATCAGGGTTTTGGAATCTCCTTTGCCGGACTTGATAAATGAGGTTTTTTTAAAGACTTTTTGCATGTGAAATGACATCATCGTTTTATTTTTAGATGGTAAAATATATCAACAACACCTGCTGTTTACTTGAAAAACGTATTTTTAAACTGAAAGTTCTGTTGGAAAAATAATGTTTTAATGACTATTTCAGCAACCCTTGTGTGTTTGTAAAGGTAAAAAGATAAATTGTTAATACCCCGATGAATGATTATTTGTGGACCTCTTCACAAAAATACAAACTCTCTGGTTTTAGGTTACTGTGTATACAGCATATATACAAAATAAAGAAAAAACAGACAACAAAGTTGGTCAATGTTTTCTCAGATAGTTAATTGAAAATCTAAACATAAATCTTCTATTTGACATGATTTTTTCTTTAAGATGTGTTTATCTAGCCATTTTTGTCTTATCACACAGCTTTAACTTTATTATTATTTTAAGATGGTGTTGTTCTCTTTCATTTACATTTTTATATGTCAGTATGTAGGACTAATATATTATTCTATTAAAAAATCTATTAAATAAATCAATTTGCAATGGTTTTGGCATGAAAATCGTATAAAAGGTTGATATATCTAATGATATTAAAGATTTAGGTGTAGATTAATTCTTTCAAAAGAACTAAAGAAAGACGATTTTTATTAAACGGATGATCCTCTCTGTACAGAGGCAGATCAAGACAGAAACTGTTGATCCAACCTCTTTTTGAGGAAGCCAAGATTGCGGCTAGAGAGGGAGAATCCTGATTAGATGCAATCAAAGCTAGTTGTTCAATCAGCGACGCTGTAATATCATAAGTTATTATTGGCCTACTGAATCATAGCAAAGACCCCGGTGACAACAACCACTGTTCATCAAAGACGTGTTTTCATTGGCTGAAGTTTTTCATATGGTTTGTGGTGCAAATTATTGCAGCTATGGGAATCTGCCGGAAGCCAACAAGCCAGCTCGTCTTATTCAAACAGAGAATGGATCAGTATGTATGACTTGAGCTACCTCTGTGGGGAATTAAAGTACAGGAATCGCAAAATATGACAACGTTTTATAGCTGATTCTACACTGAAGGCTTTCATGAATAGTACAATGTTGTTGACATCCTCGATTTCCATGACTCAATGGCTCAATATTCTACTCTATATCACCATATGGACTTTTCATAAGAAAAATCTGTGTTGAAAATACCCGCTCCCCATGTATCTAAGCCAATAAGATAGATATTGCTGCTCTTTCCACACAATACCGCGTTATCCACCTATATAAAAAGCATGTTTGACCTAGGAATAACCAGTCAAATATTTTAATATTCATTTTTAAGTGAAATGATAAAATAACAATTAATTTTGCTTTGTTTAAAATGAATTTTCAATAATGTATTTTTATCTGATATTAGCTGGTCTTTTGAAACAATGAAACGTGTATTGTTTATTGTATTCATAAGACAGAAACTTAACAATGGTAATAGACCAAAACAAGCTTATCCAAATATAAATAAATACTGTAACCCCACAGGAAGTCTTGGACCTCTGAATCCATTGACGTGTGACAAAATGAAAAACAACGTAGTTCTAGAAACAGCTACTGCTGTCATTATTTAATTTATTAAGGCATTAATAACAATGATTGGATCCGTACAGTTCATGGGGTTTCAAACTGAAGGAATTAATTAATTTTAAAATTACGTTGAGACGGACTCTCACAATAAACAAGACATGAATTAAGTGGCATTTTATAGGTTCATGCCATAATGTCATACAATATCCTATTTGCCCTTATTCAATAAACTTGAATGTGAAACAATCAACAATCTTTAGGTGAGAAAATAATACATAACATTGAAATCATCAAAATTTATTAAGTAAGTGTGAAAAAAGGCATCAATTTCATGCAGCATGACATTTTTATGTTTTTGGCAACTATCTTTATTTACCTAATAATCATGATGTCTCTTTAGAAACGTTAAAAGAAAAGTGTTGTTGAACATTTAAGGTATTATCTTATTCAATTATCATCCATGAACCGAACTATTAAACCTTCAAGGAATCAATATACAATGAACACACACATAGAAACAAACAGATTAAGAACACAGCATATTGTTAGAAAGTTTATTTTGTATTTTCAATAGTTGACCGTTACATACATGTACCCAATTGTAACATATTATCTACATCATACAAAGATATACACAACAAAAATATACAAACATATTTTATGACATACAACCATTTGTGATTTACATGAGACACTGAATTGAGATGTGTAAATATGATCGAATTGAGAGATATATGTAATGGTGAACACTGAACAGGTTTATCGTGGACTTCTTTCAGTGGCATTTAGAAATTGGTATGGTGAGAGACAAATTCAATGGTTTAGAACCTTCTTTATTGCATAGAGATACATTTACACAACACCGTTTTGCTGCTGAACATCACAACATTGCGCCAACATAGATTTCTTATCTTAGGTTTCTTCTGATTACAGCCATTCTGTTTCAAGCCATACCTATACTTGACTTTCCTTAGAACAGGTAATAAAAACACAAAACAAACGAAAAATCAAGCAACAAATGTTTTACAATTATCCAGAACAAAACATGTTCTACCAAACTGCCTCACCAAATAAGCAAACGTTGCATTACTGCTAGGTTACCTGACCTTTTAAGCATCAAATAAGCCCTTAAACCGCATTCATTCACAATCAATACAGTGTGACGTCACAAGCACCTGTTGACCTTTTCAGGTCATTGGCCTAGATAAGGAATACTAGGAAGAACATGGTGGAAGCCAGTATCGATCAATATCAGTAGACATGTGTCTGTAAAACAGTGAATGGGGAAATCTTCCACTAGTGATCACTTTAAACTCTATATAGGAATGTGATTTGATTGAAATTAAGCATGTATCAATTTGACCTAATTTAGAATACTTATAAATGAATATCAAGCTTCAAGAAAATATGATTTATATTTCAAAAAGACAGCTTATCAGATACAAAGCGATCAATATTATTTTGTTCTAGGGATGTTGTCTGTGAGGCATAAAGGGGGGGGGGGGGGGGGGACTTCACCTTTAAATCAGTCTGATAAAGAGTAGCGTCATTCTAAATATAGTAATTAGTAGCAAACATGAGTCATGGGTAGCACACAGACACTTCACCTACACGTACGCTCGATATTGAAGTAGACGACATAATGCTGTCATTAATAAAACGAAACTTTCTTAATCAAAATAAACTGTGATAACCGTGTTGAAGTTTTAGACATGTAAACCACATTTACTATATTGGGAACTCTTTTGTTCGGTGAATGACCATGTACCCTCAAGAACCTGTACAATATTAGGTGTTTACTCTATTGCCAATGGTTTATTGTAACTAGACAATACTTGAAGAAAACAATATTCATGCATCAACCCATATTGTGCCACCTTCCGAAGAAAAGTTAAAAACGCCAGTTGCAAACTGTCTAATTAAGTTGTTGAAAAGTAATGTTTAAGGCTTTGCATAGGAAGATGCTTTTATGCATAAAAGATGTTAATGTTGTCATACATTCATCTTTTAAATGTCTTGAACCTAGTATATTCCTCAATTGTTTTGAGCGACAGCATCGTACATGTTGTACTAGGGTTTCACAGATTAAACATTACCCAAAAGCAATCTTTATTGGCTTGTGTAAGTTGATACTTGTGAGATACTGTTTAACCAAAACCCTCCCATGTCTCCCCGCATACATTTGTTAAATCGATGAAGATCGTATCAACATTAAAGAGACGTCATTTGAAGTCATAGTTCATACATTGTTGACCCTGTGGCCTTATTTTGAATGTCAAATGATAACGTATATATTTATTATTTACATTAATGACACCTGTTATAAGAAGTCAATATTTTGGTTTAAACAGAATCTTGTTTTCCATTCTTTTATTGACAAATTGTAATTAAATCGCTCAAATTTTAACGAATTCATATTCATGTTTCAGTGATTCTAAGCTGATTATAGCTACAAATAGACATAGTTACAGACAGATATACAGTGTAAAGTCATTCCACTAAAATTACAAATACAATAAATAGTTGATACAAGCGCTAAAAGGTTACTGGATGTTGATTTTAAAATGTAGCAATAGTTTTCATTGTTTCAATGTTTATTTCCTCAAAAACCACCCACGGTGGTACAAGAGAATATACAAATATACAACATATTGTGTAAACAGACAAGAATGGTGATATCAACAACACAGCCTACTTCAATTTGTCATAGACAATACATAAATATTTTGATAGATTTTTCATTTATGACAGTTTTTTGGTGCATAATAAGCTTTTATATTTATACATATTTGGCCATTTGTGATAGAATTCATTAATATAAAGACGTCGTTCTCTTTCAAAGGTTTTACATTTGAATAAATAATGTATTTCATCTGCGACAGCTGGAGAATCGCACAGAGGGCATGTTCTATCCTCGCGGGGTAAACCACGCCATCTGCCGGTTTCTATTGGAAAATTATGATTACATGTTACGATACATCTTATACAAAAACATGCTGTTGTTTTTTAAAATATGATGTGACTTTTTGGTCCCTTGGGTGTAAATTGTGAGTGACTGACCCGTTCCACTTAAGATACAAATATATATGATTCTGGAAAATTATCCAACGTTTCAAAGTTATGACTGCGGAATCGGAATCTGAGTTACATAAACCAAAGGCTCTACCGCAGTACAGCTGCATTCAAAAAGGCACAGAAGCTGACGATAAAAATGACCAAAAGTCTTGCCTTTCGGATATGCCTCGCCCAATAGAGACTTGGACTCTGGCAGTCCTTTGAAATAACTGCTAATCTTTTCATTAGTGAGTTTTTATTTCGAAGACTCATTTCTCATGTTATTTACAATAAAGATATATAAGTAGACAAGTCTGATCACAAGGCAAGCACTCAAAACTCATTATCCTATCATGACAGGCAATCTGGGTTACACTTGCATCATAAGCATCAATGACAGTTAATTCAGATTACCTAGCGTTTTAAACTAAAGGAAATGGAGGTTTTTAAGGAGGTTTAATCATCCGTGACCATGCAGGCGATTATTGGACTAAGGTACAATGTGAAAATGATGGCTGATTTGGGAATAACATTTGGGAAATGGCTTATTAAAGAGAATTTTAAAACATTGCAAATTATCAAAAACTATAATAAAAAGGTATCTTTCGGTGCACGGTTACAATATGTTTATGGAAAAGTCTGATAACATAGAAACAAACCATGAAAGGTAGCAAAGATATAAATCAATTATTCATGTTATAACACTCCTAGTAAAATATTACTATAATTTATGCAAACGATAATGAAAATATAGTGGAAAACTTTGACTCGAGACATGAAAGGCGAAGAAAAGTCTTGTACAAAGACCTTTTTATTTGAAAACAACATTCTGAATCTGAAAGTATAGATTCCACAAGGATATTAACACTATTGTCATTGAATCTAACCTGAACATCTTCTTTGAACCCAATAGTTTCAATCTGAAGAATTAGAAGGTCGTTCAATGTTCATTATGATATCAGAAAATGGACACTTGTTGTAATAGGAAACAGTTAGCAATGCATTTTTATTTCTGAAATTCATCTCCAAAATCCCCTTAAAAACAATATGTATATAATTGAAGCAAAATTGCAAAAAATAGAGCCATTGGCTCTGTAGCTCATCAGGCTTCATCATCAATTATGCTGTTGAGTGTGGCCAATGTGATTCCCCATTTGTAGAGGCCATAGGGTCATCAATCATAAAATTAAGTATATAGGCGACAAGTTTCAGTTTTCTAGGCTTTATACTTTAGGAGAAGAAGATGAAAATAGTTTTTAAGGGCGTGGCTTCTGTGGCCCTAATTAGGGGTCACAGGGCCACCAAAGCTACAATTTATAATCCACACTAGCCAAGGAGTCTGTACACAAAGTTTCAGCTTTCTAGGCCTTATGGTTCTTGAGAAGAAGATGAAAATAGGTTTTTTCGGGCCTGACCCCAGTGACCCTTATTAGGGGTCACGGGGCCACCAAAGCTACAATTTATAATCCTCACTAGCCAAGGAATCTGTACACAAAGTTTCAGCTTTCTAGGCCTCATGGTCCTGGAGAAGAAGATGAAAATAGGTTTTAAGGGTGTGGCCCCTGTGACCCTTATTAGGGGTCATGGGGCCACCAAAGCTTCAATTTATAATCCTCACTAGCAAAGGAGTCTGTACACAAAGTGTCAGCTTTCTAGGCCTCATGGTTCTGGAGAAGAAGATGAAAATAGGTTTTAAGGGTGTGGCCCCTGTGGCCCTTATTAGGGGTCACAGGGCCAACAAAGCTACAATTTATAATCCTCACTAGCCAAGGAGTCTGTACACAAAGTTCAGCTCTAGACCTTATGGTTCTGGAGAAGAAGTCGAAATTCCACAAAGTTTACGGACGGACGGATGGACGGACGGACGCCGGACACCATGCCATGCCATAAGCCCATCGGGCCTTACAAGGCCAGATGAGCTAAAAAAGCAAAAAAAAGCAAATCGATGTTTACAATAAGAACTATGTACAGAAAAAGTCTATTGTCTACACTTGCCATGCTACAAGATGTCATTCGACTCGTCCATGCTTCTTACAAATAAGAACTTTTAAAAACTCTAACATAAAATCCTAATAAGCATTATGCATGTTGGCTTCGCTGTGAAATTATATGAAAGTAACCAAATTAAAAAGGCCCGGTGTCTTTCTAATAAATCAGTTATAAAAGAATCAAGCGAATGACACCTTGACACAACAGTTTAACATGCAGGAAACATGCTGTGACCTTAACAATAATGTGAAGGTTACATGAATCGACTGGACCCTGCATCTTCCCAATAAAAAGTTCTGATAATCTATTGAATTGAATCCATATAAAACTGATAACCTAGGATGCTGGTTTCAATGCTGAAATTGTGAAACCCTCGCTGTGACCTTGACAATAAGTGATGGTCACCAAAATCGGCTGGACCTGGCGCCTTCCTAATTAGAAGTTTTGGGTAACTTATGAAGAGAATCCAGTTAATGGTTATTTCCATATCCCGCTGACATGTTTGATATGCAGGCTTCACTGAAAATAATGTCTCACTGAAAATATTGTGAAGGTTACATGAATCGACTGGACCCCGCATCTTCCGAATAAGAAGTTCTGATAATCCATTGAATGTTTTTTCAGATATCAAGCTGATAACCTAGTATGCAGGTTTTAATGCTGAAATTTTCAGAGCCTCGCCCTAACCTTAAAATGATGGGAAAGTCACTTAAATCAACTGGACCCGGCTCCTTCAAAATGAGAAACTTTGTGTAAGTTATGACGAGAATCCAGTGAATGGTACTTTAGGTATCTCGCAGGTTTCAGTGCTTACTCTTTTTAAGACTCACTGTGACCTTGAAAATTCAGTGACGGTCACCATTACCCGGCGTCTTACAAAATATAGTTCTTTATTCTTGCTTCCAATCAAACCACATGGTTATTCATGAAAAGACTTGTAAAAGCAAGGCTTTCTTATTTTCTGTCATATCAATATCAGTCCCCACAACCAGTGACATGCAGACAGTGGCAAGGTCAGGGTTATAAGCCCCAAACATCGGCCACAGAGGAACTGAACAGTCAACATTGTCAATCTTCCCAATGATTTTCTCATTCTTCACATCTATGAAAGCAATGCGACTCCTGACAGTGTCATAGACAACACCAAAACGTAGAGTGGCTGAGGTGCCAGGAGTGTTTTCCACGGTGTCAGGCAGGCACTGGAGGTGCTCATTGGGTCTCCGGACTTTCCTACAGATAGAGCTGTGTGTGAGACAGTGTGCCACAGTGAGACTGTAAGACTTAAGCTGTTTCCCGACAACATGACTCTGTTCCTGTTGCTCCTCCCTCGCCAGTGCTACTTCTAGGAGGAGCTCGCCGCCAATCAGACATTCGTTCAACCTCAGTCTTGTTTTGATCTCAAAGTACTGAGGTAATCCACAGTGGGTGAGTGGGGCAGTGCTGCTGGTTCCAGTATACATCTTGAGTCTCTGGATACTGTATAGAAGTTTGGTTGTTTCTTTCCGGGTCAGTTCTCCCTCAGCGTTGATGTACACATACTCAGTGTTATACTTTGTCCTACTGAATTCTAAGCGGGTACCTGAAGTATTCAATAAAGATATTCACAATCTTTTTCTGTATAAAAAGACAAATACAATAGAGATACATAGGTTACATAGAGATTATTAACCGAGTGCGTTTCAGTATCATAATAGGAATAAAATTTGTATTGCGCATAATACACTTATTTTTTATTCCTATTATATGATATTAATGTGCGGAAACACACGAGGTTAATACTTTCTTTATCATATAATCTCATTTTGAAATATATGGGTTTGAACGAAGATATGATTCCTTCTAAAAAGTTTCGCGGAGTAATTTCTTTCACAATACACGAAGGTGAAGGTCATATTGTCGACGATATACAGTTGTAAACAGTCGAGAAATATTCCTTCATGAATTTCTTTTTCATAGTGATGGAAGCGTCTCAAACAATCTATCAACATTTTATGCCGGATTTCCAGTACACGAGCAAGTATTTGCTTTTCTTATAACACACAATATGAATGAACCACTTGCCAACGTGGCTACAACAGGGGAAGTAACTCTAACTGCAACTTTGAAAAGCTGCATATTCAAGGTTGTTACGCCAGTTTTGTTACAGTATACTTAGACTAAACGAAGATTATTGCGAAGGTGGGGTTATTACGTTTGTTACTACGATAATTGACAATGTGTACCATCACTAGAATATGATTTTTTTTCCTGTCAAGTGAGTCACGAGAACACTGTGTGTCAAATCGGTCTATCATGTCATTCACGAAAATTGAAGCACATTCGGTAGAAATTATTGTTGATTGCCGATATTGTTAGCTGAATATTGTTATATTTTTGGGTGTAAACGTGAAAACAATTTGACAATGCTTTAATAGCTAAGCTATTTCCAAAATACGAATGTATAATAAATTTACCCTGGCAGATTTTTTTTACGAATTTTTATTCGATCAAAAAGAACCTGAAAACTCCCGATGACGTTTCCAGTGGTTGGTAACCGCCTTAGGTCTCGCATGACATATATGGAGATTGAGAAAATAGTTCATCTTTTGACCTTATTTGCATTCTTATCAGGGATCTGACATTATTTAAGATGGGTTTATTGCACCGATAACACTGCCCATTATATGATAAATAAAATTATCGTTTATCTACAGCGATTTTCACTTATAATGTAGGCCTACACTTGTCAATTGGCATTTATGTAATCACCTTTTAAAACACAACATTTGAACCATTTTATGCAAAAACGTTTTTCAAACATTCTTGCTGATCTGCAAATTGAGAAAATTATGATTCTGTTCGGGTTGGTTAAAGTCATTATCACATTTATGTTTCCTGTCACATGCTCAAGCACTGATAAATGTTCCACTACTCACAGATCTGAAGATAAACATAATCAGAACCACCGGTCGTCAGTCTGTAGAGGCCTATGAAATAAAAGAACATAAACACTCAATCATCTTTCAAATATGCCTCGTAAAATTGTTCATATAAGACGCTTCAGTCCCTGAATCATGTTTATGATGAACTGAGGTGTAATTTCAAAAATGTTTTTTTACTTCGAATCGTCACTTTGAAATCGTTTATGTCCAGCTACATCGTATAGATTCTGTATTCTTTCACATGAGTGTCGGATTGGGCACAGTTCTCGAGAGATGAGAATCTTTTATCATACATAAAAATTAGAAAATTTCAAGAAGGACAAATATATATCAAATGAAATAGTATCATTCCTTACCTTTTTTCTCTTCCTCTTTCACTTTGTTAAGGGTGTCTTTCAGCGATTGAATCTCTTTTTCATGAGTCGTCATCAGATGTAGCTGTTTCTGGGAAAATACGTTTTCAATCAGTATGATAAGGGCAATGTATAATTTTAAAAAAAAATGTAAATGTATGCATTATGTTTTTCTAATTGTTGTGCGAGGTTTGAACTAATAAATAAATTTTTACATGGATTTAAATGAATTGAGATCAACTTTTCAATACTTTTGAGAGTTGTATATACAACTTTAAAAACTTTAATATATACCTTTCAAACTTGTAATTACAACTTGAATATACACCTTTCAAAGTTAAAAACTTGAATAATCAACTTTATAAAAGTTGTAATTACAACTTCAAAATTTGAAAATTCAAATTATAAACTTATTTCACATAAGAAAGTTGTAATTTCATCATTAAAACTTGAATATACAACATTCAAACTTGTAACTAAACCTGTAAAAATGTTGTCGGTTAATTTGGCCCTTGTAAGCTTTCGTAAAAAGCGAATAACAAATCTAGAGGCACTTTTTGAATATTTTATAACTTTGTGACGTCAAATGTTGACTTTGTGAGGAGGAAAACTTTATTTGCATTATCAATCGGATATTTAGAACAACGTATTCACGTCTAAATAAATGAAAGAACTGCATGGCACAATCTATATATGCGATCGCCGACATTCATAGGCTGTCACAAGAAACAGTGAACTAAAATTTAATTTGTAAGGTCTAAGAGGAATTGAGGGGTCCAAGTGAAGGTGAGGTCACTAAAACATCAACCAAATGCAATCTATTCCTCATTCCTATACATTAATTCTGAAAATTGAAAAATTGTAATTTGTTGCTTTGAATCCTTGAGTTTGGTTGCATAAAGAAAATCGAGTAGTTTCATGTTTGGTTCCAGTCCCTATTTAGGCAACTGCAACCCAATTCATTTGTAGCAAATATTAAAAGATTTTTTAGTCTTGCCAAATTATACTTTGGTTGCAGAGACTGTAGTTGCGCGTTGAATAGCAAAAATACCAGTTTGTTTGCAGAAGTCTTTATATTTATCTATCTGGCGTGAAAACAAAAACAAATCATCATTTAAATCAGTTCCGTCTCGCACTGTGCTTGACATAATGCCAATCGCTATACATGTAACGTGCCCAATCATTGGTTAATTCAGTTTCTTAGATTTCCAACAATATCAAAACTTTCCTTTTACTGATTAATGAATGTTTTGGGGAAGAAACTATTTGTCAAACTTTGTCGTGTATTTTCTACCAAAATCATTTACAATAAGAGGTATTAGTGATAGCCAATGAGAATCTTGTTGAAATTTGTGAGAAATTTGAATTCGCCTCGGAGCCGTGTGTCCACAGAAATTTAATTTAAGGATTCATTTTATGAAAGATTTTCAAAAATATCTAACATGACATGTTTTATGATAGATATTGTTAAAATCATCAAGGTCAGTGAACAATGTCTGTCCGTAATGTTTAAAACGATTTCAAAATCTGATGTTACATGAGCGAAAATAGCACACGATGGCGTTAGATACGTTAAGTTGCCAATCATGTTTCATTGAAATGTATATATGAACACAGGTGTACAATCTCATACAGTGCGAACCGGATATAGCTCGCTGTACCCTCGTCCATAGATTCATAGCTATGTTGTCATGGACTACCGTGTCTCTTTTCTCTGTTTTGAGTGCGTCAAATGATAGTAAATAAATACGCATTATATTCCACGTACGTTTGTCCGTGGGAAGTCACCGAAAAGAATAAGAAACACCTTCTACGCGATTCTCTAAGTCAAAAACGCATCGTCGATTTTGTTTCTTCGCGATGCGCACCAACTTTAACGTTACAATGTCCTTATATCGTGCAACATTTTGTTCAAATATGACATTATCTGAAAACTGTGTTATCTAAGCTATCTGTATGTGTATAATACTTCCCATATAGAGCATTAGTTTATCGATGCGAACCGTAAACGTCACACCCCAATGCATTTGTACCATACAGTTTGATAGCCGCCAATACAGTTGGTTTAAAGTGCTTTTGGACGAAATCACTGTATGGTTTATAGTAAATTCGCGTTTTCATATATCAAATAAAATAGGTTTTATTCAAATGTTTTGTTGGTTTTTATTATGTAACGGGATGAATTGAAATACAGGCAGACAATCTTATCCCCTATGGCAGTTAAAAAGCCACTTGTGACCTTTTGACAATATTATTTCACTTCATTCCATTGTTTTATCGGACACACCTTCCAATAAACCCCAAAACCAACTTCAAAAACCAAGATTTATCGCAGAAAATTTCGTTTTTACAAACACAAAAAAAAACCAATTGATTCAACAGCTTGATCTTTAAAGTTACAAAATAGAAATACATGGAACAATTAAGAAACATTAGAATTCCGCATCCGTGAGATCTGCGTTCATATATACAATTGTATGATATTTTATCTAACATAAAATCGGATGTAAAGGTGCAAACCTTTCCTTGTAAGATTCGACAAAGGCATTGCAATTCAAATTCAATTTTGCAAACTACAATGTCTATCTTTTCGCTCTTGTCCATACAGAAATATTTAAGTCTTCTGTTGTCAGATAGTTGAATTTGATCTTATAAGTGAATATAAGTACAATATGTAATTAGGCAATTGCTCTGTTACCACCAAATCATAAGTACTCAAATATTTTTAACAAAACAAGCCTGAAACCTTTAGCTAACGACATAAAAATTTAACTAATTATCATATCACGATTATTATTAGTGGACAATATTAGAAAATTATGAAAGGGATTGGAGGTAATGGGCGCAGTTTATTTTGTAAAACAAAAGGCAATGGAAGTCTAGGGACACAAAAAAACAATAAGAAAAGTATAGGGTTACCGACCATAAGGTTGTAATGGCAGCCCTAAAAATCAAGTGCTAGTTGTTAACTTGAGAGGGGTTCGCATCACGAGTCGCAACGTAGCACAGGTAATCCCACAAGGGAATCACGTTGATAGGACACCAAAAGCATGATCAAAAACAAGTGCTAGTTGTTAACTTGAGAGGGGTTCGCATCACGAGTCACAACGTAGCACAGGTAATCCCACAAGGCCGTCACATTGATAGGACACCAAAAGCATGAGCCAAAAACAAGTGCTAGTTGTTAACTTGAGAGGGGTTCGCATCACGAGTCGCAACGTAGCACAGGTAATCCCACAAGGCAATCACATTGATAGGACACCAACCTCCGAGGAAATCACGTCGAAAGGTCGGCTTCAGCTTAAGCAACGTGAGCACCGACCTACGAGGCCGTCACATCGATAGGACCACAAAAGCAATATAAGAGCAAAAGCAATATAAGAGATATGGATGCACCCTGGTAGTATCTGGAAATAGATGAGAGGGAGGACCAGCAGGAGTTTTACACTGACTGGTGTAGATGGGGAATTAGCAGGAAGGGTATTTGGAGGTAAAATACTGCCAGGGATGCATTTGGTCCCCAGACTCCACAATTTAATAACATGGACTGCACCGATTTTACTTTAACACTTGGAGGATGTAAATAATGATAAAGAGTTATTAAAGACGTCCCGTTGCCTGAGTAAATCAAGTTGATGGTAATTTAATTTAAATTATTGTCTGTAAAAGAAACACCCTTCTGTCTGATATGGTATTGACATGGTATTGTCGGGTCAAAACAATGTCCCCGATTCACTGGCTGTAGAACAGTTAAGTCACAGGAAGAGAGTACCCAATTGAACTAGATCCTATGAGGTCTTGCTCATCATCGGGATGACCATCGGACGAACACTGGGTGAACTTTATCCTACGAGGGCTTGCCCACCATTGGATGACCATCGAACCAATCCCAGGTGAACTCGATCTTACGATGGCTTGCTCATCATCGGGATGACCATCGAACAAACCCCGGGTGAACTTGATCCTACGAGGGCTTGCTCATCATCGGGATGACCATCGAACCAAACCCGGGTGAACTTGATCCTACGAGGCCTTGCTCATCATCGGGGTGACCATCGAAGAAAACCTTGGGTGAACTTGATCCTTCGAGGACTTGCTCATCATCGGGATGACCATTGGACAAACACTGAAAGCAGACACAAGAAACAGCAGTACATTGGACATAATGGGCGGGAGGGCTGGGTGAAAGATGTTGCACTGACAACAGACGATCTGAAAAGGAAGAGCGCAAACGCGCGTCATGATTTATATAGTGAGCAAGGGGAATAACTCTCAGCAAGCAAATGTGTTGTTTGCCGCTAATAAATAAATTGATCATGGTATTCACTGGCTGATAAATTTTATTATTAGTGGACAATATTAGAAAATTATGAAAGGGATTGGAGGTAATGGGCGCAGTTTATTTTGTAAAACAAAAGGCAATGGAAGTCTAGGGACACAAAAAAACAATAAGAAAAGTATAGGGTTACCGACCATAAGGTTGTAATGGCAGCCCTAAAAATCAAGTGCTAGTTGTTAACTTGAGAGGGGTTCGCATCACGAGTCGCAACGTAGCACAGGTAATCCCACAAGGGAATCACGTTGATAGGACACCAAAAGCATGATCAAAAACAAGTGCTAGTTGTTAACTTGAGAGGGGTTCGCATCACGAGTCACAACGTAGCACAGGTAATCCCACAAGGCCGTCACATTGATAGGACACCAAAAGCATGAGCCAAAAACAAGTGCTAGTTGTTAACTTGAGAGGGGTTCGCATCACGAGTCGCAACGTAGCACAGGTAATCCCACAAGGCAATCACATTGATAGGACACCAACCTCCGAGGAAATCACATCGAGAGGCCGGGCTCAAAGCAGGACCTACGAGGCCGTCACATCGATAGGACCACAAAAGCAATATAAGAGCAAAAGCAATATAAGAGATATGGATGCACCCTGGTAGTATCTGGAAATAGATGAGAGGGAGGACCAGCAGGAGTTTTACACTGACTGGTGTAGATGGGGAATTAGCAGGAAGGGTATTTGGAGGTAAAATACTGCCAGGGATGCATTTGGTCCCCAGACTCCACGCCAAAGATTCTTGTCTATACAAGAATTCCCCACCAAAAGCATCAATGGTGATAAGGTATGCATAAATTCAATTTAAATTGTAGGTAATTTATAGTGGGATACCAGGAAAATATGGGAATGGGGATAGGCCATATTTCTGCAAATGTAAGAGTTACATAACAATGAATGTGTTAGCATGTAACTTGCAGATATAAAATAGATATGCAAATATAAAAGGTAGTATATTTATGAGCCTAGTAGCATTCTGGGGAGTTTAGCTCAATTGTCTGCAAATGTAAAGAGTTACACAACAATAAATGTGTAAGCATGTAAATAAAAGATCTGCAAATATAACAGGTATGTTATTTATAGCCTAGTAAGATCCTGGGGAGTTTAACCCAATTGTCTGCAAATGTAAAGAGTTACACAACAACAATTGTGTAAGCATGTAACTTAAAAGATATGCAATTATAAAACATATTGAAGTCTAGGGAGAAAAAACAATGAAAGTTTAACCCAATTGTGATCACCTTGGAAAGTTGAAATGTCAAATGTTGGTAAGGACAGCAAGGAACGCCCCATCGACCATAGCATGGTAGTCTGTTCATATCGTCTTGTTATGTTTCAAGTTTTCCGTCACGATGTCACATGGAATTAGTCGATTCGGTACTTAATCTCAGGTTGTTTCTCAACATAGTCCTTGCGAGGTTCAATTACACTCTAGTTATATATTCTTGAACTTCAAATTATTGACTGACGAATTGGCCACTGTGTGTTCAGTTATGCTGATAAAGATGAAAATTCACAAAAGCATATTGACTTTGATCATGTGATTCATTTTGATATTGAGTTTGGTATCACAGTTTCTATGTAAATGAATCGAGGAGAGAAATAAAAGTATTTCGAGGATCGTCATTCATCGTCGGAAATCATTCTTAAAATTTCAGGCAAATAGTGACATGGGCAAAGGAGTTAAGCCATATCAGCCATTACGTAGCAAGTTCCCGGTTAGGATGTGTAGATGATTAGTAATAAAAGTGACATCTATCATTCCTCCGGGAAGAAACAATTTCCAAGGTGGAGCAAAATTCTATCACAATAGGCAGCTGGCTCAATAAAACTGCTGCGCAATTCTTGATGCATGCTTAGGTTGAAATCTTGACCTTGGCAGTTAGAGGGTTAATGTTCACAAACTGCATTATTGACCAAAATACAATATAAGCGGAAAAGTTGAAAATTCTAAATCTGCAGGTGTGTAGTTCTATTTGATGTTGAGTGTTAGAGTCTATTTTTGTTGAACAAGAGAAATTGTCACCTGAGCCGAGCAGAATATTGTGTACACGCCGGGCCATTTTGATTCGCTTGATTTTGACATATCGTCAGTTGTTCAGGCCATCCGACGATTCTAATAGGAATCGTTTTGTCACAAAAAATGCGCTGGTTGTTTTCCTTAACTATATTATAGCGCTTCTTTCACTATTTCAGAAATTACCAAACTGAAAGATGTTGCACTGACAACAGACGATCTGAAAAGGAAGAGCGCAAACGCGCGTCATGATTTATATAGTGAGCAAGGGGAATAACTCTCAGCAAGCAAATGTGTTGTTTGCCGCTAATAAACAAATTGATCATGGTATTCACTGGCTGATAAATTTTATTATCACGATCAGTATTTCATTATTCGGGTATATAAGAATTCGGGAGTGTGAAGTGAGATAAGGGCACTTTGTCATTGAAAAAATGTGCATGTATGTGAAACCTCTAAGCATGAAATTGGTCTCCTCTTTTGTTGAGTTTATTTATGTAACAGGTTAACATTCACTCAAAGAAAACTTACTACGTTTGGAAAAACAATATTCAACAAACTAATTACAATTTAACGACGAGTTAGTCATTGTACAGGGTATTGATATTTGAAAAGTCAGACAGTGTGATACGATCATTCTACGTCATTCCAACGTATCGTATGAAAATTTGTATATAAATCTTTTATCACCCAAATAATTCATATTCAAATTTCATAAATATCATATCTAAATGTATAGAGTAGAGCGGGGTCAATAATTATCACTAGGGGCCATTGTAACAGCGAGGGTGATTACTCCGTTTACGTTAAGCACAGTCACTAATAAAGAATTATATTATTCCCCTTGGACTTCTGCCGTTGAGCATTTGAACGTTGATTAAGTCATTCCAAATATAAAACCAGATTAGAAGAAACATTCGACTTTTGCATTTGAGGGCATTTTTTCACAAAACGTAACAAATCGTTTTTAAATTTATTGTGTTGTTAAATGTGTATTTAATGTGTTTATATGTGGCCCACCAAAGCTTCAATGTTTCATCCTCACTCGTCAAGGAGTATGTACACAAAGTTTCAGCTTTCTAGACATTTTGCTTCTGGAGAAGGAGATGAAAATAGGATTTTAGGGCGTGGCCTTATGATTATGGAGAAAAAGTCGAAAATGCACAAAGTTTACGGACGGACACCGGACATCGGACACCATGCCATGCCATAAGCCCATTGGACCTTACAGGCCAGATGAGCTCAAAAAATTGATAGAAATATAGGTGGGCACGAAACAGTACTATATCCTCTTGCGGGGCAAACATTACAAGTGGCTCTTTCGCTTTCTTTCGAATTACATGTAAATCCTAAGCTAGTGTAACAAATACTCGTTCACCTGGCATTGACTTTTCAATGTTGATCAATTCTCATAGCCTTATAAAGGGGAGTAGCAAATAAACAACTTTAGGAAGGCTGCACTGCACAAGAAAGTTAACAGAAGTAGCAAGTTTAAAATGAATGAGTTATTTTAAAACGATTCCCATTGCACTTCCAGAAGGGGACTGCAGGGTTGTACACCCCACTCACCTGTTCCAATTGCCCCAGGGGTGGATTGTAACACTAAGGGTCCATGTATTTGATTGGTCTTGTTTTAGGTACAGATAATAGAACCTCTAATGCAACTTAAATTAAAAGACAAAATGCTAATTTTATCATAAAAAAACCCAAATAAATGTATTTGAGGCCTGATGCACAAGTAGAAAATTGTGATGATTTAAGTAAAATAGACATGACCCACTCTCCCCTTTACACTCTTTGTAATTGTTTTATTAATTTTACCATACTTCCGGTCTCGTTGCTATGGGTTTTTTGTTCTAACTGTTGGCGTATTGACCGATACACCTCAACTTTTCTAATACACCTACTTTTTATTGCACACCCTCATTAAGTAAAATTAAGAGATATTCAACTTTGGCAAACAACAGAGTTGTAAAATTTAGAAATTGATTTTTTGAGAAATGTTAACGACCGGGGCCTTTATTTTGCGATGCAACGCCTTTATCAACTGAGCTACTGAGAATTGATACAAGTTGCGGTACATTTTGTTGTGTCATGTCTAGATTGTTATTTTTTCCTATATAAGCCAATGTATAGGTACTAGTTTGTATCAAATATTAATGAAGTCAGTATATGCTTTCTAAAACGTAATTAGAAAAGAATTGTTAATATTTCTTTGATCTAGTTAGGTACAGAAATAATATACATTGAGAAGGATGGAATGCTCTGTTTCGTCAAATATAACTCGACAGGAGTGAGGTATAAGTCAGATATACCCACATCCCTCGGCGCATTACTCAATACATCAGTGTCCTGTTTGGATCGTGGATCCTCGGCTTCCGCTACGTTACGCCTCGGAGACCCACGATTCAAAATGGAGGCGTATTGAGCGATAGATCTCGAGAAGTGTGGGTATATCTATTACATGAACCAACCAATTTTGTGTATGTATGTATTCAGTAGTATCTTGCAGTTTATCAGGGAATACAGGCAGTTGCACAATTAATTCACACTGATATTTTGTTTATTAACTGTCGTTTGATTGGTTCATTGGCGCTGTTTGGTATGATTGTTTTCAATATTTGTCTTTACCAGTATTCGTGGACAAAACAAGCAAGTATAGCAATTTTGTAGGTAAATTTATTGTTTAGTTCGCGACATGCGAAAATGAAGATCAAAAAGATACTCGGGCCAATCATTCGTGCGTTTAATTTGGCTTGTAATGCTAACATTCGAACAGCTATGCACTCAAGACGTTATTCATGAACGTGCTATATTCCATACAGAGACAAGTGGCGTTTCGGCTATAAACCAGTACAGTGATTCTGC
The DNA here is from genome assembly GCA_916613615.1 of Steromphala cineraria. NCBI lineage: Eukaryota > Metazoa > Mollusca > Gastropoda > Trochida > Trochidae > Steromphala > Steromphala cineraria. The sequence goes on from OU744721.1 coordinate 17,269,179, forward strand.
ATCGTTGCTACTGAACACATTGATAATATCAAAAATAGGCATCTTTGAAACATGAAATTTCACACATATCATGACTAATCTATTACAATTTCACAACTCATATCACCTTGAGCTAATGTAATATTAAACGCGAAAAATATCGAAAACGCACAGGTTGGTCATATTTTGTTCGATGCGTTTCTGAGTAAAAAATATTTGTTTCTTCAGATACAATTTATTTCTGAGATTTTGTATTGCTCCTGATGTATGCAGGTGTTGTAATGATGCAAAGTGGCCAATTCGCATTTGTTGTCATTCTGTATTTTTATTGTAAGTTATCAATTTTGATTGAAGGCATCTTTCCAAGTGACAGAGCTATGAACCGTTCCCCAGCGTACAGCGAGCTATATCCGGTTCGCACTGTATAAAATTGTACACCGTGATGAAATAGCCAAGTAAGGTTCCAACATTTTTGGTATCATCATATTTCCATATGCAACGCAATTTTGTCGAGCCAAGGTTTTTTATTTCATAAAAATCCTATCCTTGATGGTAAAAATAATTTGGTTGCAGTTGCCTATAAAAGACTGCAACCAAGCTAAAATTATGCGATTTCACGGTGATTAATAATTCATTAACCATTCAATTGTGTTAAGCCTTATATAAGGATATAAATAATTATATCAGCTATCAGAAAATTTCAATGTTTTCATTTTTTTGAGGTTGCACATTATACAGTTGTTTTAGATACCCTGTCAACCAGACCCTTCAATTACTCGCTGAATTCAATTAGGCAAAATAAATGGTTTGCAACAAGTTTCCTGAATTTCATAGCTGTTTCTTGAAATTATGGACGAATCAAATATTAAACTTCTGTCTTGATATTTCTAATACCTAATGTTCACAACAGCAGATTACTAAATGCAAAGGTTAAGTTAAAGTTTATGTAACCAAATGACACAAATAAATAAACTGCCTTTGCACTTTGATACTAACTGTAAGTTTCAATGACTAAGGTAAACCCAAACTAAATTTGTTCTGTTTCATTAATACTTAGCATGTTTAGATACATTATTTATAAAAATAGACATTATTGATAGACATGATACCAACGAAAACATTTAATACTCAACAGTATTTTATGACGAGTAGAAATATTTCACAGGAACGTTTTAACCTGACTATCTTTGTATAGGATGGGTGTTTTTAAAGCGATATTTTATAATTAAAATTTTTATTTTGAAAATTTGAATTGCAGGTTATCATATACACTTCATACAGGTGATTTTGACTTTTGTTTGAACGACATTTAATTTTTTATCTATGTATTAAAATTATCAGTGAAATAGTCAACACTCATTCTTTAACTTGTATTAAACAAACTGTATACGAAAATAATATACATTTCATACTATGTTACATACATTCTATATCATGTAGGGTATGAACAAAATCATAAATGCAATTATTACTGTTACATATGAATGGGGTTTTACCTGTTTCAATTCTTCACATTCCATCGACACCCAATCTTCAGTTTGTGTTTCACAGTCTGCAAAAATACATTCTTTATTACAGGGGGTCGTGGGGGTGGGCTGGGGTTTAATCTTAGAAACCTGGCATATCATATGATCCATATGCCTTTTGTACCCCCATATACATAGTCTTTAGATTCGACTTCTTTCTTCCCGTGTAAGATTTTATGAAGAAGTGATTTGTTCCACTTACAAACTCAGACACTTATTAAATTTATCTTATCTACGACTGACTAAGAGGTAATCAATTCATAAAGCCTTATCTTAGAATCTATACATTCTAGCATATCAATAAGAGATACTCATTTCAACCATTGTCCTTAAGAAATGTATTAATGAAATTTTCTTTTTTTCTTAAAGACAACCAACATTTTTTCAACAGTGACTCTATGAGGAAGTCATATTCGTTTACTATATATATTTAATTATTAATTGGGTAAATGTGAATGTAACATTATATAAACTATTACTTAAAGTGTTAATGGGAAACATCAAATGTATAACCAAACAAGCAGACAGAGTCAGCTATATCCCCCGCCAAAGGGAAAGGGTAGTTAAGGATACTAGTTGTGGAATATTGAACAGTGATCATGTTGTTTTTGTACAAGCAACCTTTAAGAAATTATGATGTTGTAGTGACTTGTTATTACCAATGTTAATTATTGGTGATGCATTTTTGTGATACATTTAACCCTACTGTCCTGCATATTATTGTATTTGAACAGTCACAAGTATATTTTACAAGTTTCGTCAAGGTAGGTCTCACTGTTTTAGTTTTAAAAAATCCTCAGTTTCAATTCCATGGAAACCCCAAAAGGCACATCTCCGCATGATGCCCGTTACACATACCAAGTTTTGTCGAGCTAGGTCTCACCGTGTTGGAGTTGTGCTCCGGAAACGAAATCCTATGTTACGTTTCCATGGAAACGGGTAAAAAAAATGAAAAGAAGTTGAAAACCCCAAAAGGCAAATCTCCGCATGATGCCCGTTGCACATACCAAGTTTCGTCGAGCTAGGTCTCACCGTTTTGGAGTTGTGCTCCGGAAACATTATCGGGACGGACGGACGGACGGACGGACGGACGGGGACAATTACAATATCCCCCGCCAACTACGTTGGGCGGGGGATAACAAGCATTTCAGAAACGTACTTTCATGATGTTTTGTTGATATCATTTGAGGGAGGGTCATAAACACAGGAAGCCGATATCGGAAATAAAATGTAGGTAAAACGTGGGTAAGAAAGACCCGCCCCTCATATGTAATAGAGTAAAGGAATACACGCATCCATCTTGCCGATCTCGACTCTCTTCCGAGTTACGTCAAAAGTATCGCTTCAAAATGGTGACATCTCATACACTTACACAAGAACCTCTCAGTTATACATTACTCGGCAAAACTTGGCTTATTTCCAACACATATCAACCATTAAATAACTTTGATATCTATTTAAATTCGTAAAACGACCGCAGAAACCTCTGGGGTGAACGTTACTCCGCACCAAATGCCTCTCGAGCGATCCGATTGGTCCGTTAAACGTAAGGGCGATTTTCTCTAGATAATTTCTAAAAATCGCATAAGATTGAAAAAGCGATTTTTATTGATGTTCCACTATTTACAAACCAGGTTGTGACAATGGAGTCAAAAGATTATTTATTTTGGTATGTAGATTCACTTTTGCACTTGAGGATTGGGACGGCCAAGTCGCTGTCTTCACACACTGTAGAATTATTAAACGGAAATTTCCATTTCATTATTTAAAAAAAAAAGAGGTTCAAGATTTGTTTACCTCATGTGTAGTATTACCAGAAAATAATAAATATTTAAATAATTCATAATACTATGCTTTTACCAATATATCAGGGAATTATTTCAAGTGAATAAAACACGACCACAACTTTGAGTTATACAAAAGTCGTGTATATCAACATCATTAATACAATCTGTGGAATGATAAGTTTATATTTTTTCTGAAAATTGTGATTTGATGGTTCTTCCCAATTACGTTATGTAAAAGATAGCTTAAGCATATGATTTATTAATGCCAATTTGGAATCAAAGAAATACTCTTTTATACCAAAGCTGTAAATGCATGTTTTTGTTAACTTTTACACCTAATTAACAAAATGCTGGCAATCATAAATACTTTTCAGACAAACTTGTTTTGTAAATGTTAATTTAACATTTTTTCAGAATTATCAGCCTATTGATAAAAGTATTGACAAAAGGTTTTGATAATTGAGGATGTTGTTGTACCTTGACACTGAAAACTTAATAAAAGTACCGAGGGTACAGAAACTCACCTTAAAATGAATGATGTGGTAAAATGGTTTAATTATACATGTAACCATCTTTTATATAATTGATTATGGCTGCCATCATGATTTTTTTATCTTTTAAAATACTAGTCTTCTTTTGGAAACCACTAGAGCTTGAACAAACATTAATACACGGATGATATAATCATGATAAGTTAACAAGCAGTAGGTTTTTGTATAACTTTTTTGTATATCTGTGGCTGAATTGGTGACCATCTTGTACTTTTTAATCTTCAAAATGCTACTTTTATGTGGGCATCCGTATTAATTTCATTATGATATCTTGATTGGTTTAGGTGTATCCATTTAAATGTCATTCATTACTTACAGGATGGTGGCCACTTACATTTGTTTTGTAGTGAATCATTAATATGATTTCAAGATTATTTCACTGATGGTTATGCTGCATGGGATATTGAGAATCCCAAAAGTACAGATTTTTCAAGGAAAATGAATGACTGATTGAGAGGAAAGTCATAAACACAGCAATGCATAAGACACGTTTATTTTGTTTACATAATATTTACATGTCAAGTGACCATGAGATGTCTTTCATTAAAGTATCAATTTATTTAACACTCATACAGTACTATAATGGTAAACATTTTTGCATTGTCAAATCAACAGAGAGATATGACAAATCAAATTTCCTTACTTTTCTTACTAAACCCTTTTCGATTTTCATCTGCATATTTATTCCACATCAACTTATCATGTAGATTGCTAAACACAAAGCTTATTGTAGACAAGTTTTGTGTAAGTTGTTATTCTTAGAAAGAACATATCACTGTCATGAGAATACAAGTCCATAACTTTTATTGCATACACATGGGCCATGGCCATATGATATATAGCATAATGCTCTACCATATAAATTGGGTCAGGTTGATTATGCAACAGACTAGCAGCTGACATTGTGATGCTAGCAGCCTGCCTTGGGATGTGTATTAGACAGCATAGTGGAATATCTGAACTCTGGTTGACCCCTTATGTGTGGTATTTAAAGGAATATAAGGGAGATACCATTGTTTAAAATTAAACATGTTTAATGTGATTTGGTTTTTCCAGCTAGTTGCTATAAGGTTTTTAAACAAATTATTCAATTATGTTTGTCTTTCATCTTAATATTTTTTAGAAACACTTAAAAATATAGAACAACTTGCACGACAATCTTAAATATTCCATATTTAAGATAATATTATGATTAGTAAGTTCAAATTAGAGAATTATATGGTGCCAGTGATCACTTGATGAAAGCTTAAAATTTAATAATAATGATGTGTCATCTGTAGCTGAAAAGTCAATATGGCTGCTACCGCGGCCATCTTGGATTCTCAAATCTGAAACGTCTACCTTTCTGTGCGGAATCACTATAGGTATAACATACTACAATATAAAAATGATATCTAGATTGGTTTAGGAGAAATAGTCTTTGTCATGAAATCTAATTTAAAATTCAATATGGCTGCTATGGTGGCCATATCGGTTTCTCAAAACTCAAACGTCTACCTTTCTGTGCGGAATCACCATAGGTATAACATACTACAATTTCAGAATGATATCTGTATTCGTTAAGAAGGAGTAGTCTTTTTCAAGAAATCTAATTGAAAATTCAATATGGCTGTCATGGTGGCCATCTTGGATTCTCAAAACTGAAACGTCTTCCTTTCTGTGAGGAATCACCATGTGTATAACATAATACAATTTCAGAATGATAGCTGTATTCGTTTAGAAGGAGTAGTCTTTTTCATGAAATCTAATTGAAAATTCAATATGGCTGTCATGGCGGCCATCTTGGATTCTCAAAACTGAAACGTCTACCTTTCTATGAGGAATCACCATGGGTATAACATACTACAATTTCAGAATGATATCTGAATTCGTTAAGGAGGAGTACTCTTTTTCGTGAAAGTTTACGGACGGACAGACGGACGGACAGACGGACGGACGGACGGACGGACAGACAGACGGACGACGGACGAAGCGCCATGACATAAGCTCACATTTACTTTGTAAAGGTGAGCTAAAACACAAATATCAGAATAAAACATCAGAAATTAATAATTAGATATTTGACATTGATATTTAGATAAATAACTGTTTTACCTCATCACTGGACAGAAAGTTTGGCAATTCAACTTTGGTGAAACGTACATCACTGAGCCAAGCCCAGTCGTGAAGAGTTTTGACATGTTCATATCCACTTTCTAATTTTTACGTAAACAATAAAGACACTATTACAGGTGCCTGTCTCGCCAATGATAACAACAGAATTTCCATTTCTACTAATGACAAAGCAATCTTCTGATCAGAAATTGATAGCGAAATCATTCCCGAAACATTGCATTGTCCAAACCACGCCGTTTTGTTTGTAAAGCGATGCTTTAAATAAATTCGACTAACGGACCAATCAGATCGCCCGAGAGGCATTAGGTGCGGAGTAACGTTCACCCCAGAGGGTTCCCCGGTTGTTTTGCGAATTTAAATAGATATAAAAGTTATTTGAAGGGTGACATGTGTTGGAAATAAGCCAAGTTTTGCTGAGAAATGTATAACTGAGAGGTGAATGAGATGTCACCATTTTGAAGCGATAATGTTGACGTAACTCGGAAGCGAGTCGAGATCGGCAAGATGGATGCGTTTATTCCTTTACTCTATTACATATAGGGTGAGGGTCTTTCTTACCCACATTTTACCTACATTTTATTTCCGATATCGGGTTCCTGTGGTCATAAAATAGTACAATTAAATGGGAAGGGGCTACTAAAATACGTTATGTTTGGGAGGGTCATATGTTAATGAACAAACAAAAGTGAAAACACCCGACCCACCCCTGTTATAAATGACCAGTCCGTTAAACCCTCAAAAACTACTAGAGGATAATCAAGAGCTGCAATATCATAACAAAATCATAACGTAACGATAGCATTTTAGTAGTTTCCAAACTGACCAAATAACTTGCAAAATATTCCGCTAGCCTTTCGGAAAAAACACAATATCTATTGGAATAACATTCGTCAGTTCATATTACCATTTGTCAGTTTTCCCCCGGCAGATTCAGTCGTCAATTCTTCAAATCCAGCCAGGACAGATTCAACCTTCTCCAGACCATCAGTGTTGAATCTTATCAAGGGAGGACTCTCGTGGACAATTGCTTGAGCAGAACTGATACACTCTCCAGTTTTACTCTGCAGAAAGTGTCTCAGGGACATGATGTCATGTTGAGATGAATACTGGAGTGTCTTGTTGATGTAGTCGGATGTTGTCTGACATTTCTTCTGACAAGCTTCTGATGTGCTCTTCTTCTCATTATGTTCTCTTCTAACCTTCTCCTGGTGTTGCTGGAGTTCAATCTGCAGTTCCTTCTCTTTTCGGTCTAATGGGGTCCTCACAGAGTTGAAGGCGTGAGAGATTTTCTTACTATGGTCTTCACATGTCTCATCTGAAGCTTGCAGATCTGCATCTATTTTTGTCAGATAAGATCCTTGTTGAGTGACAGAAGATTGGACTTCTTTTCCCAATTCAGCTACTTCTCGTCGTACAGCTTCAACCTCGTCAAAATCAACCATCTTGTGGTCAGCATGTTCCTCAACTTGACATTTCCTACAGATCAGAATGGAACACTGTTCGTCCAATAAATCAAGGATGTGTTTAGGATGGGTCGTGCAGTATGTATCCACATCAAAACTCTCTGGCTGAAGATCTCCAATATCCTCAACAATGTGTTTTCGAGTTACCTTAAGATGACTGTGTATCATTTGACAATGCTCGCAGAGGAAATCTTTACATTCCTTGCACCAGCACACAGCCTGGTTGCCGTCACCTTCACAGGTACACAGGACCAGTTCTGGATGTTGTTGCACCGTCAAGTTCCGTATTTCATTCTTTGTGACCACATCCTTCTGTAGAGGTGTCTCTGTGAGGTTGACGTCTCTCTGACACGTGCTGCATGATATCACTCCTCCAGCTGCAGATGTCACACATGTCTCACACGCAGCATGGAGACAAGGGAGCAGAAAGGGGGTGGGGCCTTTCAGTGAGAACTGCTGATGACAGACTTGGCAAGTTGGGAAACTGGACATGCTGAGTTGTCATCACTGAAACGAAATCAGACAAAATCGATGTTTTACTTAACCTTATCTTCATTACAAGTATTACTATCAAATTTAATGTCAAGTATACCATAGATGAATATTGTTCACGATTGTTTCTTAAATACTAATTTCATTGAACATTTAGATCAATTGAATATGTAATCTTAAGTTTTTTTATGTATACAGAAATTTCATTTAGGAGTAGCATACATAAGAAAAGCAATATCTTCTTGGAGAACCACCTCTGATAAACGACACTTATTATCCATATGTGATGAAAGAACTCATGACATAAAAACGATATGTTGCTCATGTGTAATAAACCCTAGCGGTAATTCCATTGGTTAGTTATGAACACCACATGACATCGGAATGTGGGACTTCTTTACGAGCTACTTGACTTTTTGCTTTAGCACTGCCGAGTGCTTCCATGCAGCACGCGAAAAGCGTGCAGCACGAGCAAAGTCGTGTACATCGACGTAGCTGTGAAAAACAATTCAAACGTGTCATTTCATTTGCCTAACTTTGACACTAAAGACATGATTTTGAATTATGAAGAATGGAAATTTTGCTTCACTCGATATGTGATCATACTTAGATTGTATAACATCAAAATACTAATATTTCCGTTTGAGTATTGCTGTTTGAAACTGGTGCTACACAATCCTTCTTTTCGCCGTGTTAACCCTGACTAGTTACAGTTGTATCCAGACACGCTGACCTGTTTGGTTTCACCATTGATGATGTTTTGAAAATTCTAGTAACCGGAATTTTGGATTTCTGAAATTATGGATAATACCAAAATTAACGCATTCGGGAGATGTCATATTGTATTTACCACACTTGTGCCAGTAAAACGATATTTCCCTCACTCTCGCTTGGGAAAATAAAATTTTTCAGTCACTCGTGTTATAAAAACAATATTTATGGTTATACAGTGAACATATAATCCATATTTATAGAAAAGGAGTAGAAAGTCACATTTTCACTGCATTGAAAATATTATCCATATTTCCACCGCAGTGAGAAAAGTATGACCAAATCTATTACCTGCCTTTGAAAGACAATTTATGTCCCTTTGAGGAAATCGAACGCATGTCTCATGTCACAGCGTTTGAAGAAAAAACGACTCTTTATGTTGTTGGATCTGACATCATTCAACATTCCCAAATTATATGTTTTCAAAAAAATATGTCCGATTAAATATATAGAGACTATTTCATTGTTTTTGCCAATCATCATTTCTATATCATCGAGTGGAGTGAGAAAGTGTTATTTTCACGAGTGGCGCAGCCACGAGTGAAAATAACACTTTCTCACTTCATGAGATGAGATAGAAATGATATTTGGCAAAAACAATGAATTAGTCTATTTATTATATAATTTGAAGATCATAAAACAGAGTTGTCGGACATCGGAAGGCAAAGTTTTCCTGTTGTGATAAATGTGAGTCTAGCAACTCCATTTATTATTACTCGGTAAAAAGAAGTTCGATAGAAATAATGCGATATTTAACCGGAAATAGTTTTTCGAAAAATATATAATTGTGTGAATGTAAAATATCATATCCACAATATGTTTTTGGTTATAATTAGGTGAAACAAAGGCTCCTTATCTATTTTGGAAAGTCAGTTTTGACGCGAACGGATACAGCGAGGGAAGCGCTATGTCGGTGTGTCAGATCTCTCGCTTCGTAAAGTTATTTGGCGATAAAATGAACAAGATATGAACTTCTGGTTGTTTTTCGATATCGATTGATACATTGTCACTGCAAATATTAACAATAATATACCGAAAACATCGTCAAGAGTCGTTTTTCTTCAACCCTAAACAACGGCGTAACACGAGGCGTGCGTTCATTTTCCTCAAAGGGAGATAATCGTGTTTCAAGGGGAGGTAATAGGTTCTGTCCTACTTTTCTCACCGCAGTGAAAATATGGACTTTCTACTGCTTTTATTAAAATATGGATTATATTTTCACTGTATAATGCTATATTTCATTGCTAATTATATAATAAATAGAGGATATCTGTCTTTTTTTACTAATACCATGTTTATCTCATCGAGTGAGGTAGAAATTAAATATTTTCACGAGTGGCGCAGGCACGAGTTAAAATATTTAACTTTTCTACCTCACGAGATGAGATAAACATTGTATTTGTCAAGAATTGACAGATATTCTATTTATTATATGATGAAATCCTTCTAATTACGTCCAAAAAAGGCCAATTTCATGTTGAGCTGCAGCTTGGAAGAGCCCGTCACCGCGGTAACAGTGTGACGGAGAATTCATGACGTCAGACCATTGTTACATGACGTCAAACTCCTGAACTTGACGTCACTAGAGTGGTGATAAAGTTTATCACCACTCAGTAGAGTGACGATAAAGGTTATCGCCACTGTAGCCAGATAGAGGGTTTATTTCCCTGATAGAACAGAGTATCTCACCTTCAATCATATAATAAAGATTTATTCTATCAAACTATTTTTATCGAGAAGGATAATTGAGTTGTTAGACTGTCATTCATCTTAACAGCAAAACTTTGTCTTCAGATGTATAACAATTATTAACAACTGAGTTTTATGATCTTAAAATTATATAATAAATATACCATTGATTGTTTTTGCCGAATATAATTTCTATCTCATCTCGTGACGAGAGAAAGTGTCATTTCCACTCGTGAAAATATCACTTTCTCACTCCACTCGATGAGATAGAAATGATATTTGGCAAAAACAATGAAATATTCTCTATGAACGCATTCAGCAAATCTAGAAATAAAATGAAAAGCCTCAAAATTAGTTTTAGTCTACTCTTTTCATAAAGGATATATTTAAAATTGTTTTTTTACAGTTTATATCTGACATTGGTATTCACACAACACTTTAGCTTTTTAAAAATTCTATATGGATGTATAAATGACAATCTCCCTGTATAACACTCTTTACTTGTTACAACTTTAAAGAAGAAATTACTGTATCCTCTTGACAACACACAATCAACTGACTCTATCATAATCAATGTGCATGATTGTAGGTAAGCTAATGTCTTGTTTCAATTGTTATTGCCACTTGTCTCTTGGAGAAAAAATTGTTTCTGCTGATGAAAAGAAATAAATGTATGGCAACTTTATATTCACGATATGCAATATCATTATGTATCATATACTTGCATTTGCTATTAAATACAGAGATTTTGAATGCACGATACACCCTTCTTCAAGCACCCTGTATCAGCCCGCAGGGCAGATAACCTGTATCAGACCGTCGTCAAGGGCAAAAACCTGTATCAGCCCGTCGTCAAGGGACTTGAACGTGAAACCCTAAGCAACGAACGCAAAAAAAAAGATCGAAGTCGCGAGGAATTGAGAGTTCTCTCCCTTTGTACAGCTGACGTTAAAACGTGTCCGACATCGCAAAAACGCTGCAGTCACTTGCGGATAGCATTTGTCAGTTTGACTATTGATACAACCTTTCTTTCTAGTTTGGAATTCAACCAGAGATTAAATGAACTCAAAAGTCGCAAGAGGCGAAGTCTCGGGGGCTGAATGTTTATTGGTATTGTGTTAGTTATCCAAACGGATAAAATCAGCCACATGTTAATGTTAGGAATTAAAGTTTAAAATTGTTACAATTATTTTTGCAGTTTGTTTGGTAAGTATATATGATAAAAATAGTATGATATGGGTATTTTCATATCACATTCGGTATCAGCCCTCGACCAATATCAGCCCTCGAGCTAAAGCTCTCGGGCTGATATTAGGGTCTCGGGCTGATACCGAATGTGATATGAAAATACCCATATAATACTATCTATATATAAAAATATGAGTATATTTTCCCCTTCATTATTAGTATTCCAATGCTTCTCTAATATGTATTCATGTTTTTTTTTTTTAACAAATGATGTATACATTTCACACCACGCACACAAATCAGTTATAAAGCACGCACCTCGATTTATTCATAGAGAGATATTGTATGCTTATCATCACTGCTGAGAAACCCGACCCGCGCACTATATTTAGCTACGGGACACTCCAGTGTAAGGTGATACAGAAAGTGGGTTACAACACAAGAGCAATCAGGTTTATTGTAAGCATTTCATTGTGTGTAAAAGGATTTCAAATGGTGAATATAAGAATAATGAGTGTTTATATTCCATTTCATTGAAATGCAAATGTAAATATGAAGAGATTAATAACATAAATTGCATTTTTCAAAACGAAAGTAGGACAACAGTGCGAAGAATTCACAGTTCGGATGCAATCACACTTTTATATCTTGTTAAATAGATAAAAAAAGGGGAAACAAGAAATATATTCTCATTTTACATATAAATTCATATAATGTAAGGTAATCTGAGACCCTTTATTAAGAAGATAGCTTACAGTCAAGGAGACGTCAATACACATACCTGTCACATATACATCCGGGTAGTCAGAAAGGTCAAGCCGGGTCAGGGAATAACCTTTAACCTGTTGTGAAAGACTACTATCAACATAATTGGACTACAATTGGAAAGGACAGCTTGGTGAAGAATGTTAAATTGTGCATTTGAGAGCAAATGAAATGCACTTACATAACTTTTACAATATAACAATTTGATATGTGTTTAGAATAATTTTAAGGATATATTTTGATAACTTTGAATGTAAAACATAACTTTTTAAGATGAGATTCGTTCTCATAAAAATTTTTTTTGAACATTTGATCATTGTAAAATTGTATTTAAATTTATTATTTGAATAATGACAAATTATAGTTTTTCATGTAAATATTATACATAAACAATAATTGATTATCTGTTATCTTGATTATTTTATCAACATGTTAAGCACAATAAATAAGGGAACCATATGCGATTAATATTTAATCAAATATTAAAATCAATTATTTCATAAATTATTGATTTGACCAATAAATTTAAACGTAAACCATTGAATAATATCCAAGTAAAGTTTTATATGGAATGATGTATATCATGTTGTTAATAGACTTATTTTCAACTTTTATTGTTTGTATAGTTTGTCATTTGTAAAGCATTAGCAAACAGAACATGCATTCAGTGTTAGTATCGATTGTTCCCTTGTTAACTATTGGTATTATCTTAATAGACAGATGTAATAGTAAGATGCAGCAAAAAAACGTTTTAAAGAGTTTTGGTTTGTAGGAGTAAGAGGTTATTTTTATTAATACGCCTCAATTGATGAAACGTAATTTTCTTCTCATTTCCCCTAGTTTCACTTTTAATTTGTCAGCTACAATGTCTTTTCAATGAAGGCGAAGCACAATTTACTTCATTTTCTCTGGCATTTCCCTGTTTATAGGACAGCATACTATGACTCTGCTGCTGCCAGTGTCTGCTATCGATCGATACTCTAACGTAGGGCTTACATCACATTCAAAGGACAATGAACTCTGACGAGCTGTGAGTTCCATCAATGACGTCAGAGAGGTTTCAGAATGACGAGGATCTGTTCAAACCATAAGACGAGAATTAACCTTTTATCAACATGTTAATGTTTAAAGTGACATATGTCATATTATTATTCATGTTTGGATACTTCTGCTGAGCTAAAAGGATAGATCGGTTATAAAATACCTGTAACCATTGTAACAGATAGCGAATGATCCAATTACTTCATCATATTGACATTTCAATACATCAGCATCATGGAGTAATCTGAAAGTGGGTTATGGAACTAACATGTACTGATATTGATCTTACAGGAGGCATTCACGATGAAAAGCATATTTCTTCACACGATCTGGTTACAGCTAATTTCGACGGGATAGCAGTAAGAAATTTGAATCAGATAAGTATCATAGCCTACCAATAAATGAAAAGATATTCATGTTGATTGATGAATTTTTGCAACATAAATTTGTTATTTCACTTATTGATTTTGAAAGTTCATGTAACCAACAAGATTCAAGATTTCAATTCAGTATATTGATTTTTTCCCAATGATAATAAAAAAAACAACACTCATGGACAAAAGAAAACACACCATCTTAAATGCAAGCTTCGAGGTTCAAACCTCAAGTGAAAAATATTATTTATGTCTAAGTAAGTCAACTATATAGTCACTTATGAATGTAAGACTTTATGTGTTAATTCTTATAAAATATCACGCCTTTAAAGGGGCAGTAGCACGTTTTTAGGGGGAATATAAGGTGATGTCAGAAAAATGAAAATTAATGGTTCCAATTGAAAGACAATGTATTTAAACTAAATGGAGCAGTAATAGTTCAAATATTTAACGTAAAGTTTAGCCATGCGATTCCTTTTTCTTACACAAAATGAAATAAAGATGTTCACACAAAAATGGCGGCCTATGTATTTTATGTGAATCTTCATACTTTGTCCTCCGACTATGGATGATTGACTTGTGTAATGACAATTTTGACACTGTCAAAATAATACATTTAACATTAACTTACAATTATCTCTGAAAATTTTAAAATATAAATTTATCAAAATACGTGCTACTGCCCCTTTAAAATCATGGTTTTGGAATCTCCTTTGCCGGACTGGATAAATGAGTGAACTAAGACTTTTTGCATGTGAAATTATATTTTAGATGGTAAATTATGTCAACAACATTTGCTGTTTACTTCAAAAACGTATTTTTAAACTGAAAGTTCTGTTGGAAAAAAATGTTTTAATGACTATTTCAGCAACCCTTGTGTGTTTGTAAAGGTAAAAAGATAAATTGTTAATACCCTGATGAATGATTATTTGTGGACCTCTTCACAAAAATACAATCTCTGTGGTTTTAGGCTTACTGTGTAAACAGCTAATATACAAAATAAAGAAAAAACAGACAACATAGTTGGTCAATGTTTACCCAGATAGTTAATTGAAAATCTAAACATAAATCTTCTATTTGACATGATTTTTAAAAAAATGTGTTTATCTAGCCATTTTCGTCTTATCACATAGCTTTAATTTTTTTATTATTTTAAGGTGATGTAGTTCTCTTTCATTTACATTTTATACGTCAGTATGTGAGAATAATCTATTATTCTATTAAAAAATCTATTAAATAAATCAGTTAACAGTTTTTGCATGTGAAATGGCGTCATCATTATAATTTTAGATGGTAAATTATGTCAACAACACCTGTAATTGTTTTGATATCCGTAATTTTTAACTGACATCCTCAAAGTTCTTTTGGAAAAATAAAGTTATAGTGACGACTTCAGCAAACCTTGTTCTGTATGTGTGAAAAAGTAAAAAGGTAAATTGTTCATACCCTGATGAATGATGATGTGTGGACCTCTTTACAAATATACAACTCTTCTTATTTTGATTCTCATGATTTCTTTGTATTGTTTTTAGCCTCTCTGTGTCTACAGCTAATATACAAAATGAAGGGGGGGGGGGGGGGGGGGGGGGGGGGGGAGACAACATAGTTGGGAAATGTTTTTTCAGAAAGTTCATTTAAAATCTAAACATAAATCTTCTATTTGGCCTGATTTTTTCTTTAAAATGTTTTAAGCCATTTTTGTCTTATCACATAGCTTTGACTTTTTGTTATTTTAAGATGATGTTGTTCTCTTTCATTTACATTTTTATTTGTCAGTACATGTGTGTGGGTATGAATTATTAGTTTGGTGTTTTTTGTCGTCTGATTCGAAAATCTATAAAATACATCAGTTAACAGTGGTTTTGGCATGAAAATCGTATAAAAAGTTGATATATCTAATGATAATTATAAAGATTTAGTTGTAGATTAATTCTTTCAAATGAACTAAAGAAAGACGATTTTTATCAAACTGATGATCAGAATCTTCCTCTCCCTACAGAAACTGTTGATACAACCTCGTTTTGAACAAGCCCAGTTTGGGGCTAGAAAAGGAGAATCCTGATTGGATGCAATCAAAGCTAGTTGTGCAATCAGCGACGCTGTAATATCATAAGTCATTATTGGCAAACTGAATCATAGCAAAGGCCCCGGTGACAACAACCCCTGTCCATCAAAGAAGTGTTTTCATTGGCTGAAGTTTTTCAAATGGTTTGTGGTGCAAATTATTGCCGCTAGGGGAACCTGCCAGAAGACAAGCCAACTCGTCTTATTCAAACAGTATAATAAAATATCACATTAAAGTAAAAAAAATATTTATTATTTATTTAGATTATAAAGATGAAATTTAATTAATTCGCAAACAAAAATGCAACGAACTTCAAAATAGTAAACACAGCGGCAGACGACATTTCTGAAATGGAACATGATCAGCAGGTGCCCGAAACTAACATCAAGTTATCGACGAAATGTCGATTACTTTTCACAACAAGATTTTATTTTTTGATATTTAAGAAAATCCAATGCGTACTCAAATGAATTAAACTATTTAGCAGGAAACCTTTTTTTAAAATTCATTCTTTGCCCTATTAACGAAAACGTAGACCTACATGTATACGTAGCCTACATTATGCGACTATCATGGAAATTTTTTCGTCAGATACGATTGACATGACCGAAACATTCATTCCTAGAATAATTCATTGACAAAAAATATATATCAACGGGAATAAAAAATTAATTTTAACTTTTCTTCAATAAAATAAATGTCTTATGAAAGCAAAAAAACTACCGCTCTTTGGAACTTTGGAAAGCAGATTCAGTTAATCTATTGTGTAAACATTAATGGTAAGAGAAAATATTAAATTAGTGTTTTTCAAACGACATTTTATGAGACCCTATATTGATATCTTGATTTAGGGAAAGGTAATTATATAAGCCATATGGCTTGTTTACCGATCCCATTCACTGAATAAAATACGTTTGAAATTAAAATATATCTTGATTAATTTCTACGAAACAACAGAGATTCCTATTGTCAACAAATGATTATCTGTTCGTTGAAGAAATATTAAGTTAATTATTAAGAGGAAATTGTAATTAGAATCTTGAATAGCTGTGGTCAAATTGCCAATGACGGAAAACTCGTAAAAAGTTTTTAATAAAAGATCCACTGAAAGTCAGATGCATGCCTACAGTTTTAACCACTCGAAGATTGATTGGAGGGGAATTTTTAAATATTCTGGCAAACAAACAAGATTTCATGAAGATCAATCTATTTTATGCAAACATTATAATACTCAAAAGGGAAAAGCAATAGTACATGCTTTATGTTTCATCACACATCGTGTGGTACATGGAAACGAATTTACGTCGAGACGAATAATAACTTCCAATGCTGCAGCAAAAAAAAAATAAAACCTTATGGTCTAAAAGTAATTGAATTGGTTTAATTCATTCTCAAATAATTTACTGCAAACATTTTCCCAAATTATTAATATTTATCGATAAGCTAATACATCGTTTGCGTCACAGCAGTATTTCAATCACACGATTTTAACATGTATTATATTATTTATATTATGACTTTGGTATTTCTGTTATTGACATATTCAATCGGTAACCAGCTAAATGAAAATAATTTATTCTGAACCGTTGTATATTTATTTTATAATCGACCAAAGCATTTGCATATCGATGACCGATTCTAAATCTTGATCTTCATGGCGACATCAGAACCACGCCCACCTTGTCACTCACATGTCCACGCCCACATCGATATGTCACTCAAACTCACGTGTTTCGGAGGTGAAACGATGAAGATACGTTTTGTTTCAAAGATGTTATTTTCGAAACGATTGAAAACATTTGATATATTTTTGCATATTGAATTTTTTTCAAAATTGCTTGAACAGAACTCATGCCAGAAATTATTGCATTTGCCAACCCGAAGTTCCAAGTGAGATAATAGCGACCTGGCGACAAGTAAGACATGAAACTATATAACAGTGTCAGTTGGATCACATTATTTATATTGTGCAAACTATTTTCTGATATGTTTATTATTGTTACGTTTTTTATGAAGGTAACTTAGTTCAAATATACAATTCATCAGGTTTCATGAAATAGGCCCGTGTTCAGAAATAGTTTGCGATCGTAGTATGATTCAGTTTTCTTTACAGCTGCAACTTGCATGTCATTAGAAGTCACGATCTTGGTTATAATTAATATCTGTAAACAAAGTATTATTTTCTTTTTAAAACTCATTAACTAAAAGTGACTGTCAGAGTGCTGTTATCATAAATAGGTAGTTTCCCGGAATAGCTTTGACAGGAAATCTCACTAGTTGCATTCGCGCGGGGAACTAACGACTTTTATCGGAGGTGTCATTTAGGGCCTGATGTAAACAAAAAAAAATCATTTTTGAACACTTTAAAGTGTTATGACTAGCACAAATCATCGCATTACAAGAACTGTGTATCAGGATATTCTGATATTATGTCATGAAATTGATATAACATTCGAACGTGACATCATCTTTGATCGGATACGGCCATGAAAATCCCCTTCTGTGCTCAGCACTGTTGTTGACATTGTTCGTTGATAATGTTTGTAAGTAGATCTAGCTCTAGTAATGTAACTGCCATGTCTTAATATTAAAATTAATATCAAAATCAGAGTTGTGTTTCATTTTGAAAAGGGAGTCGTTGCAGAATTTATGTAAAATATTCATTTTTATCGATGTGATGCAAACTCTTCAGTAATGTGGCAAAACGGTTTCTCACGGATCAAGATGACATTAATCATTTTGACAATTACTTTGTCTTTGACAAAATGTGACAAAGATTACATTAAGACTAAATTTGACTAAACATAACATTTGGGTATATTAAACAAAAACACATTATTATTGTCACTACTTCAGATTTAATTTATTGAATATTTTGTCGGTACCACCGTTTCTTCATCGTTCATCACTGAATTTGTATTTGAGTGAAGAATCATTCTGTTACATTTATATGGACAGTTGAGTTGTTAGACGTTCGTAATTATCTGTTTTGAAATGAGGTCATGGGTCACGGTCCTGCCTTCAGTTTAGCTGGAGGTGCACTAATTGTCATGAATCGCTGCTAACAGCAGGGAGAAGTTTAAGTGAAATGATGAAATAACAATTAATTTTGCTTCGTCTAAAATGAATTTTCAATAATGTATTGTTATCTGATATTATCTGGTCATTTGAAACAATGAACGTTTATTGTTTATTGTATTCATAATACAGAAACTTAACAATGGTCATTGACCGAAACAAGCTTATATAATCGATTGCTTTTGGCAAGCGCTATAACTCATTTTTTATAAAAGTTTTTTTAACAATCCAAATATCAATAAATACTGTAACCCCACAGGAAGTCTTGGACTTCTTAATCCATTGATGGACGTGAGACAAAATGAAAAACAACGTAGTTCTAGAAACAGCTACTGCTGTCATTATTTAATTTATTAAGTCATTATTAACAATGATTGGATCCTTTCAGTTCATGTGGTTTCAAACTGAAGCAATTAATCAATTTTAAAATTACGTTCAGACGGACTCTCACAATAAACAAGACATGAATTAAGTGGCATTTTATAGGTTCATGCCATAATGTCATATTTGGACAATATCCTAATTGCCCTTTTTAATAAACTTGAATGTGAAACAATCAACAATCTTTAGGTGAGAAAATAATACATAACATTAAAATCATCAAAATTTATGAAGTAAGTGTGAAAAAAATCATCAATTTCCTGCAGCATGACGTTAGCATTAGTTTATCTTTATTTACCTAATAATCATGATTTCTCTGTACAAACGTTGAAAGAAATTTGTTGTTGAACATTTAAGGTATTATCTAATTCAATTTATGTATCATCCATGAACCGAACTATTAAACCTTCAAGGAATCAATATACAATGAACATACACATAGAAACAAACAGATTAACAAAACAACATATTGTTGCATTTTCAATAGTTAACCTTTACATACAGGTACCCAATTATAACATATTTATCTATATTATGCAAAGGTATACACAACAACAAAACTATACAAACATATTTTATGACATACAACCATTTGTTTCACAACTCACACAAAAGTGATTTACATGAGACACTGAATTGAGATGTGTAGATATAATAGAATTGAGAAATATGTGTAATAGTGAACACTGAACAGGTGTATCGTGGATTTCTTTCGGTGGCATTTAGAAATTGGTATGGTGAGACACAAATTCAATTGGTTTACAACCTTCTTTATTGCAAAGAGATACAATTACACTAACACCGTTTTGCTGCTGAACATCACAACATTGCGTCAACATAAAAGTGTATAGATTTCTTATTTTAGGTTTCTTGTGATTACAAAGAGAATAAAATCACTGTTTCAACATTTAACTTTTTTAACAGGAAATAACAATACAAAACATACAAAAAATCAAACAACAGTTGTTTTTACTATTATCCAAAACGAAACATGTTCTACCAAACTGCCTCACCAAATAAGCAAACGTTGCATTACTGCTAGGTTACCTGACCTTTCAAGCATCAAATAAGCCCTTAAACCGCATTCCTTCACAATCAATACAGTGTGACGTCACAAGCACCTGTTGACCTTTTGAGGTCATTGGCCTAGATAAGGCATGCCAGGAACATGGTGGAAGCTAGTATCGATCAATATCAGTAGACATGTGTCTGTTAAACAGTGAATGGGGAAATCTGCCACTAGTGTCACTTAAACTCTATATTTGATTGAAATTAAGCATTTTAAAATTAAATGTAATTAAGAATACTTATAATTGAACATCAATCTTGAAAATATGATAAATATGTCAAAAGGTAAACTTAGCAGATACAAAGCGATCAATATTATTTTGTTCTGGTACGTTGTCTGTGAGGCATAAAGGGGGAACTTCACTTTTAAGTAAGTCTGATTAAGATTAGCCTCGTTGTAAATATTTTAATTGAGGTAGGACACAGACCTTTCACCTACGCGCTACATGTAGAGGACATTGAATTAAAAAGTATAACGGTGTTGTAGATCATAAATAAAACGAAACTTTCTTAATTAAAATAAATTGTGATAACCTCGTGGAAGTTTTAGACATGTAAACCACATTTACTATATTTGGAACTTTTAGTTCAGTGAATGACCATGTACCCTCAAGAACTTACTGTACTGTATCGCCAATGGGTACACTCCAGTTCGAAACTGTCTATTTTAAGTATTTCGCCGGAACTTACGTTTACAAAGCCTTGTGAAGGAAAATGTTTTTATGCATTAATGATTTTTACCTAAGGTTGTTATACATTCAATGTTGAAATCCGTTGACCTAGTTTATTCATAACTTTTTTGAGCGACAGCATCATACATATTTTAGGAGGTTTTCACAGATGAAACTTTAACCTTAGAACAACTATTTCCTGACATGAATATGTTGTCACTTGTTACTTATGAGAAACGGTTTAGCCCGATCATTCTCCCTTTTCCCCATATACATTGATTTAACGGAAGATCTTCATTCTAAAACAGCAACTGACCTTAAAGAGGCGTCATGTGACGTCATAGCTGATACATTGTTGAGCTGTTATGTGACCTGATTCAGATACGTTAGCATGAACATATTAATGTCAACTTGTTTGCTTAACGTCTTACCAGAAGTCAATAGTTTGGTTCAACAGAATCTTGTCTTCAACCATTTATTGACCAATTGTAATTATATTGCGACGTGCCAAAACTACAAACACAATACTACTTGAAGCTAGCACTTGAAAGGTTTGTGGATTTTGCACCTACAATTGAAGCAGTACATTTTCAATAGAAAGTTATGAACTGTTTTGACGTTATCACAGGACACATAATAAACATTTTAACAATTACGATACTGGGTTATAAGCATATTTATCAAGCGGTTCATCAGAAATATATACAAAATATCAAACCCTTGACAAGAAAAATTATTGAAACTGTAAAAGGTAATTTCATGAAATGATGTGACTTAATTGTTAGTCCTTAGGATGTACATGTACTTTGTGATTGACCAAGATCTATAAGAAAATCTATTATACTGTTAAACTATCCAACGGTTCACAGTTAAGACTGTGGTGTTGGAAATGTGTTATTAATAACATAAACCAAACTCCCTACCAGAGTGCAGCTTATATCCAAAGTATGGTTATTTATTAGTGTGTCTCGTAACTTCGAGTTTTTGTGTGGATAAAATCAAATAGCTTCGGTTAAAGTGACAAAGCCTCATTGTGGGATGGTCTAGTCTCTCCAGTCTTTTGGTTGTTTTTTGCATAATAGAACATATAAAAGGGCTAATATTTCTTCGAAACTCCGAGAAGAAAAAGACAACTTCATCGACTCGTCCAAAAGAATACCTATGACTAATCTGTTGATCACTGTTTAAAACTGCAGGGTTGGAAATTCTTTATCAATTAGATAAACCAGACGCTCTACCAAAGTGTAACTGCATATCTAAAGTACGTTCACTCATTAGTGTATCTCAGTGCAAATATTATGGAACCTCGATATTTTTGGATATAATTCAAAAGTTTCAGTTAAAGTGACAAAGGATTATTGTCAAAGTAGAAACTTAATCTTTTTTTTTGATTTTCTAGTATATCTATTTTTTTTTAGTTTTTAGTCTTTTAGTTTTCTCATCTTTTGATTTTTTTCGCATAATAGAATTTATTGAAGTGGTAATATTTTCGAAATTCCGAGAAGAAAAGACCAACGGCTACACTGACTTTTCCAAAGAAATACCTATGACTAAGCTGTTGATCACTTAATGTATTTTGAAGAGAAATAAAAAATAAAGTTCTTGAATCATCAATCCTGTATTTAATATTCAACTTTATTGATTTTCGCAATGATGCGAGGCCTCCATTGAAGACATTATCAATTAAATGATATTTGCACTAGATAACTTTCGATATGCAGTTGTATATTGCAATCACTATAGATAAATGGCATTATAACGCTAACTACAGTAATATTTCTCTGATCTCATTAAAGCTGAGCGAAACATATTATTAAAATGTATTCTTACCCAAGTGGGCATGATTATTCCGGGTATTAAAGTTTGCATAATGGTCATGGGAATTACAGTTTTTCTAAAAGTAACTCGCATTTTGATTGGTTGACGGAACTTTTTTTAACACCCATTCATGATTCTCTTGGATCTTCTATTTCAGTCGAGAGATATATATGACAAATCTTATACCCAAGTTGCGAAAGTCACACATTACTACAACATTTTTAAGGGGAAGTCAAGAGCTTTTGATGTTTTCTTTGCCGTAAATACTATTTCAAATCTTCAAGGCGGCGCTCTGTGGAAGAGTCGCCAGCCGAACTGTCGTAACGTCATAGCTCTATGACGTCATTAAACATGACGTCAAACAGTGACGTCATAACATTCCTCGTTAGGCTTGTCGAAAGCTAACGACGTCTAACTTTATCCTTCTGGTTGCGCGCGGTCAAAAAATAGATATTTTTTCATATGAGATAATATGTTTGTGAAAAAATGTGACATAAAAATTATTAACTATTTAAAATTAGAAAGTATTTTGCGAACTACTTCGAGCCCCCATCTTGAAGTAGTGAGCGACATTATGAATGGCGTATGAGTACAATTTATACTTTACCGGCCGCGTGTAGTTTTTAATGTTAGCCTATTCTTTTTTCCCCGTTTTATGCATTAAAATGATCTTGGGTAAGAAAAAGATTAACCAACTCGGTGCTCGGAATTACGGATTATTTGTCCCTCGTTAATTATTGTGTCAAACTCCTCGCTGAAGCTCGGAGTTTATCGCAATAATTAACTCAGGACAGATAATCCGTAATTCCTCGCAACTCGTTGATTATTCTTACAGGAGTAAATGAAAACTGATTGAAAACCTTTATTACAACAATAGTTACATAAAGAAACAAACATCAAAATAGATGAGACATTGTGAGGCAAAAAAGCTGAAAACTTCTTTGAGGGGCACAAAAAGGGGTTAAGAAGATAAAAAAACTACCAAAAGCCTTGTCTTTAGGATATCACTGTTCTATACAGACTTGGGCCCTGGCAGGCCTTTGATAAACCTGCCAGCCTTTTCACTAGTATATGTTCAATTTTGAAGTCCTTTTTCTAATGTTACTTAAAATAAAATGATATGTGAGTGCACAAGACTAATAACACGAAAACCACTAAAAAACTAGCTAACATAATAATGAACACTTCATGTAATAACACTCCAAGTAAATAATTACTATTACTTATCAAAAAATTAATGATAAGACAGGTAAAACTATAACGTGGGTCTATCAATCACCCGTGAAGAAATAAAAATAATTACAAAGGTCAAGAAAGTCTCTTAGGTCTTTTAATACAAAACAACACTTGGAATCTGAAGCATCATCATTGTAAAGATCCCACAAGGTGATATTTTTGGGATGCGTTAAGTCTAAATTTCTTCTTGAAAAAATAGCTTTAATTTTGTCTGAATGGCCACGTCAAAAAAATATTAAATGGAAAATCAGCTTTAAAAACTTCTAAATCTATTTGGTGACATGTTTTTTCTTGAAAAAAATCTTACTTTCACAACAATATCACTTGAAAAGTAATGCATGATTAGGAGTCAAAAGTACCACATATATACTTATCAAACAATCATTAACACGTTTAAATTTTCAATCCAGTACATGTAAATATAATGTTATATCCACTATGTTTAATCTTGTTGCAAACAAACCACATGATAAGCCTTAGTAATTCATGACAAACTTTCTAAAACCAAGGCTTTCTTTTTTTCTGTAATATCAATATCACTCCCAACTACCAGTGACATGCTGACCGTGGCACTGCTAGGGTTGTATATTCCAAACATCGGCCAGAGAGCAACTGAACAGTCTACATTGTCAATCTTACCAATGATTTTCTCATTCTTCACATCTAAGAAAGCAATGCGACTCCTGACAGTGTCATAGACAACACCATAATGTAGAGTGGCTGAGGTGCCAGGAGTGTTCTCCAGAGTGTCAGGCAGGCACAAGAGGCGCTTACCATGTCTCCGAACCTTCCTACAGATAGAACTGTGTATTGTACAGTGTTTAACAGTGAGACTGTAAGATTTAGGCTGTTTCCCTATCCAGTAACTCTGGTCCTGTTCCTCCTCCCTAGCAAGGCCTACTTCCAGGAGGAGCCTATTTTCAATTAGAATTTCCTTCAACACCAGATTGGTTTTAAACTCAAAGTACTGGGAGGATCCACACTGGGTGAGAGGGACAGTGCTGCTTGTTCCTTTATACTTCTTCAGTCTCTGGTCACTGTGTGGAGGATTGGTCTCTTCAATCCTAAACAGCTCTCCCTTGGTGTTGATGGTCACATACTCAGTGTCATACCTCGTCCTGCTGAACTCTATGCGGATACCTAGGCATTCAATAAAGGGAACCATAATCTCTTTCTGTATTTACAAAAATAGAATTGAGATACATGAATTACATTTCTGTATCGATTCTCTAAAGTGATATTAAAGAAATCATTTTCATGTAAATTATCATTTGAAACCACCTTTTTAAATACTACACTTTTAGACATTTTATGCATATACTTTTAGGAGTCTTTTAGGAACTGCAAAACGATAAAATGATGATTCTGCTAATGCTGATTTTGGTCACAACACAACAGAGATAAATGCTTCACTACTCACAGTTCAGAAGATGAGCATCATCGGAACCATCCCTCGTCAGTCTGTAGAGGCCTATCAGTTAAAATTGAAATAAAAAAAATGTAAACACACATCCTTCTTTCTACTATACTTTGTTCATATAAGACGCTATGTTTTTCATTAAAAAATGTCGGGTAACTTTAGAACAAACTAGTCCCTAAATCATATTTATAATGAGTTGCAACTTTCAAATAACAGATTTTTATTTTGGAATCATCTATGTGTAGCTTCGCCACACAGATTCTGTATTTTACCCATGATTGTCGGATGAAGGAATCCTTTATCATCTATAAATGCTTAAGATTTTTAAAATGGACAAATAGATGTAAATCAGATTCATTCTTTACCCTTTTTTTCTTCCTCTTTCACTTTGTTAAGGGTTTCTGTCAGTGATTGAATCTCTTTCTCATGAGTCGTCTTCAGATGCAACAGTTTCTGTGAAAATTATTTTTCATCAGTATTATCAGGGCAATCATCTAAAACTGTATATACCATCTACAAGCAATGCGATACTAACTTTGTCTGATTGTTGCATGAGGTTTGAACTAAATGCATTTCAACATTCAAATGAATTGAGATCAATAGTTCATTTATTAAAGTCATCACATGACCGAAAAGACCAATCAGAGAATATTCTCAATCTGGCTGGGGCCTATCGAAAGCTCTGAAACTTTGTTTATGAAAAATTGTATTATGTAGAAATTAGTAGTCAATAAACACTATATTATAAAAATATTGTTAACAGAGTTTATTCACTACCGCTTTTTACTTATATCCTTCATTTCAATTAAAACAAGTGTTTCCTACAATGTTGACATGGAAATGTCCTCCGCCGTTATGAGATATTATGAGATATTTCGTAATAAATCATAAGAAAAAACTGTAAACGTTGACCTAAAAACACATAGTGAAGAAGAGTTTTTAAAGATGTCAAATTGACATGGGGACCTTGCAATTAGGGCAAAGGTCAGCCAAAGCCAGGTGTCTACGAAATGTCTGACCCAGCTGAACACAATAAATGAAGTCATCCTACAAGAATCGTGCTACAGACGGACGCCACTGAATACAATAATCCCCAATTCTTCATTGCGGCGGGAACAATGATAAACAATAGAGTTAATAATTCTTATCATAAGAAACCTTTTTTAAGAAACCTTTCGTCATTAGAGACAAAATCAAGAGTTGGTTTTCTTTAGGCTTCAGTCGAACCCCTGTTATTGATAATAATACATCTATCATTAGTTTCTGAGGTCAATGATTGTGCATATATAGCTGAACCTGTATTGATGTCGAATTATATTTATCAATTTATTTGTACATGTAAGGTTACCGGAAGACCCCTCATACACGCCATAGTCATTCTAAATTTATTTAGATTGTTTCAACATATCAGTCAGCAGTCAAATTTGTTTAGTTAATCATAATATATTCGAAAATTCATACATTTCATACAATGTAGGGTATACAAAAATTCATAAATGCAATTATCAGAGTTACTTGAAGTAATGAAGTTGTACCTGTTTCAATTCTTCACATTCCATCGACACCCAATCCTCAGTTTGTGTTTCACAATCTGTAAAAATACATTCTTAAACATCAGAAAATATTTGAGAATGATTAAGAGCTGCTAAATCATAAACAATTGTAATTGTAAACAACTTTGCGGTTCAAAAAATCATTCTGTCCATACAAGAGATCATGTCATAAAGTATTGATACAGTCTCTGTTATATTACGATGAAATCGATTGGTTCCGGCAGTTGCCCTTGGCGGAAAATTACTGCACTACAATTCCTTTGAATGTCTTTATCAAATGACAACGCTTCTCGCATGGAAAGAGTGGTTCATATCACAATACTTTTGCAATGATTCAGTAGCCAAAATAGTGATTTTAGAATAGCGTCGCTGATTGCACAACAACTTTGATTGCCTCCAATCAGGCATCCCCCATTCTAACCCACAAAGTCGGTGTAATAGAACAGAGACTGCATCAACATTTCATTAACTGATATGTCTCTATTGGGAGAGAATGTTGTGAAATATACCACTTTCGAAAAAAAGATAAAGTTATCAGACATCAAGTCAAAATGATATTTAATGGAATAAAGATCGCCAGCTCATATTACCATTGATCTGTTTTTCCTCGGCAGGTTCAGTCGTCAATTGTCCAAATCCAGCCAGGACAGATTTAGTCTTCTCCAGACCATCAGTGTTGTACCTTATCAGGGGAGGACTCTCGTGGACAATTGCTTGAGCAGAACTGATGCACTCTCCAGTTTTACTCTGCAGAATGTGTCTCAGGGACATGATGTCATGGCGAGATGAATACTGGAGTGTCTTGTGGATGTAGTCGGATGTTGTCTGACATTTCTTCTGACAAGCTTCTGATGTGTTCTTATTCTCATTCAGGTCTCTTCTAACCTTCTCCTGGTGTTGCTGGAGTTCAATCTGCAGTTCTTTCTCTCTTTGGTTTATCAGGGTCTTCAGAGAGTTGAAGGTGTGGGAGATGTTCTCAGTCAGGTTGTCACATGTCTTATCTGAAGCTTGAAGATCTGCAGCTATTGTTGTCAGATTAGAGCCTTGTTGAGCGACAGAAGATTGGACTTCTTTAACCGATTCAGCAAGTGCCCTTCTTTCAGTTTCAACAGCCTCATCAAAATCAACAGTCTTGTGTTCAACATGTTCCTCAACTTGACATTTCCTGCAGATCAGAATGCAACACTGTTCGTCCCATATATCAAGGATGTGTTTAGGATGGGTCGTGCAGTATGTATCCACATCAAAACTTTCAGGTTGAAGATCTCCAACGTCCTCAATGATGTGAGTTTTGGTGATCTTGAAACGGTCATGTACCATCTGACAGTTTTCACAGAGAAAATCTTCACATTCCTTACACCAGCATACAGCCTGGTTGCCGTCATCTTCATGGGTACATAGGACAAGTTGTGGCTTTTGTTTTACTGTCAAGTGCAGTACATCTTTCTCCGTGATGACATCCTTCTCTAGAGGTGTCTCTGTGAGGTTGACGTCTCTCTGACACGTGCTGCATGATATCACTCCTCCAGCTGCAGATGTCACACATGTCTCACACGCAGCATGGAGACACGGGAGCAGAAAGGGGGCGGGGCCTTTCAGTGAGAACTGCTGATGACAGACTTGACAAGTTGGGAAACTGGACATGGTGAGTTGTCATCACTGTAACAAAATCAGACGAAATCGATGTTTTACTTAACCTTATCTTCATTACTAGTATTACTATCAAATTTAATGTCAACTATATCATAAATGAATATTGTTCACGATTGTTATAAATCCTAGCGTAATTCCATTGGTTAGTTATGAACACCACATGACATCGGAATGTGGGACTACTTTACGAGCTACTTGAATTTTTGCTAGTACGGCCGAGTGCTTCCGGGCAGCACGCGAAAAGCGTGAAGCACGAGCAAAGTCGTGTACATCGACGTAGCTGTGAAAAACAATTCGAACGTGTCATTTCATTGACATGATTAAAGACATGATTTTTAATTATGAAGAATGGAAATTTTGCTTCACTCGATATGTGATCATACTTAGATTGTATAACATCAAAATACTAATATTTCCGTTTGAGTATTGCTGTTTGAAACTGGTGCTACACAATCCTTCTTTTAGCCGTGTTGTTGTATCCATACGCGCTGACCTGTTTGGTTTCACCATTGATGATGTTTTGAAAATTCTAGTAACCGGAATTTTGGATTTCTGTAATTATGGATAATAACAAAATTAGCGCATTCGGGAGATGTCATATTGTTTTTACAACACTTGTGCCAGTAAAACGATATTTCCCTCACTCTCGCTTGAGAAAATATCATTTTACAGTCACTCGTGTTATAAAAACAATATTTATGGTTATACAGTGAACATATAATCCATATTTATAGAAAAGGAGTAGAAAGTCACATTTTCCCTGCAGTGAAAATATAATCCATATTTTCAATGCAGTGAGAAAAGTAGGACCAAATCTATTACCTGCCTTTGAAAGACAATTATCTCCCTTTGAGGAAATCGAACGCATGTCTCATGTCACAGCGTTTGAAGAAAAAACGACTCTTTATGTTGTTTGATCTGATATCATTCAGCATTCCCAATTTATATGTTTTTTCAAAAAATATTTCCGATTAAATATTGATTTATTTCTATCAAACTATTTTTTATCGAGAAGGATAATTGAGTTGTTAGACTGTCATTCATCTCAACAGCAAAACTTTGTCTTCAGATGTATAACAACAGAGTTTTATTATCTTAAAATTATATAATAAATATACCATTGATTGTTTTTGCCGAATATCATTTCTATCTCATCTCGTGACGAGAGAAAGTGTCATTTCCACTCGTGAAAATATCACTTTCTCACTCCACTCGATGAGATAGAAATGATATTTGGCAAAAACAATGAAATATTCTCTATGAACGCATTCAGCAAATCTAGAGTTAAAATGAAAAGCCTCAAAATTAAGATTTAGTTTTTAGTCTACTCTTTTCACAAAGGATATATTGAAAAAAATTTGTTTACAGTTTATATCTGACATTGGTATTCACACAACACTTTAGCTTTTTAAAATTCTATATGGATGTATAAATGACAATCTCCCTGTATAACACTCTTTACTTGTCACAACTTTAAAGAAGAAATTACTGTATCCTCTTGACAACACACAATCAACTGACTCTATCATAATCAATGTGCATGATTGTAGGTAAGCTAATGTCTTGTTTGAATTGTTATTGCCACTCGTCTCTTGGAGAAACATTTTTTTCTGCTGATGAAAAGAAATAAATGGCAACTTTATATTCACGATATGCAATATCATTATATATAAAAATATGCGTATATTTTCCCCTTCATTAATAGTATTCCAATGCTTCTCTAATATGTATTCATGTTGTAATTTTTTAACAAATGACGTATACATTTCACACCACGCACACAAATCAGTTATAAAGCACGCACCTCGATTTATTCATAGAGAGTTATTGTATGCTTATCATCACTGCTGAGAAACCCGACCCGCGCACTATATTTAGCTACGGGACACTCCAGTGTAAGGTGATACAGAAAGTGGGTTACAACACAAGAGCAATCAGGTTTATTGTAAGCATTTATTCGTGTGTAAAAGGTGTTCAAATGGTAAATATAAGAATAATGAGTGTTTATATTCCATTTCATTGAAATGCAAATGTAAATATGAAGAGATTAATAAGATAAATTGCATTTTTCAAAACGAAAGTAGGACAACAGTGCGAAGAATTAATTCACAGTTCGGATGCAATAACACTTTTATATCTGGATAAATAGGTTTAAAAGGAGGTAACACCATATATACTCTCATTTTACATATAAATTCATATTATGTAAGGTTATCTGAGACTCTTTATTAAGAAGATAGATTACAGTCAAGGAGACGTCAATACACATACCTGTCACATATACATCCGGGTAGTCAGAAAGGTCATATCCGGGTCAGGGAATAACCTTTAACCTGTCCTGGGGAAGAAAGACGTGATTTGAAAAGAACAAAATGAAGAAGAATGTAAGATTGTGCATTTTAAAGCAGATAAAATGCACTTACATTACTTTAACAATGTAAAAATTTGATATACGTTAAAATAATATATTAAGGATATATTTCTATAGTATAACAAAGAACGAAAAGTATAAATAGGTCAGATAAATTTGTTCTCATAAAATGAATAAATATCATTTTCAATATTTGATCATTGTAAAATTGCATTTGATTTTATTATCTAAATCATGATTTTATGAAAATATTATATATCTTGATTAATTGATGATCATGTTTTTCACAAATAATATGGTGATAATATATAATCAATATTTTAACAAAACAATTATTTAATCAATTATTTATTTAACGAAATAGCTTCAAGCATTAAATATTGTCTTATATCCAAGTAAAGTCGCATTCAAAGTGATATTCATTTTACATATATATCATGTTGTTGATTAATCTATTTTCAACTTTTATTGCACTTTTACTTTATCATTCGTTAAGCATTAACAAACAGAACATTTTTAATACTGGTATTCACCTTACATCCATACCTCGCTCAGAGTTGAGTTATCGTTTCAGAATTTGATAATTTGAAATGCAAATTGTTTATTTTTTCATAAAATAAACAGTCAATCACATCGGTTTTTAGAATTTACTATTTCACAACTGAACTTAGCAAATCGTTTATGTGCCGACTGGATATTGATATTCTTTAGATCACTTGACTATGACGCATCTTAGTTCTTCTTAACAATATAAAACAATATCAAACGAAACCAATTGCTTATTAGCGATAATGTATGTTTGGTTCTGCATGAGTGATCAGAATGAAATAGGTGCATGTGATGTCCTCCGTCCTACCTTTCAGTCCAATCTAATCATCTAAGCCTTATTTGACAATCCGACATACACAGAAACGTTTCTTAAAATGATACTTATTAGATCTTAAGATAAAGGCCGCAATATGACCCTGTGACCCATTTAGTGTCCCGTTCAATGATGTGATATGCACAGTTCCAAAGCCTTAATGTGTTTTACATGTACATATATACCATATAAACGGTAAACAAATGAAGTATTGTTATATTTTGTACCATACTATCAGCAGTATCTGATGGTCATTGGTGCCTGTTCCCATGAGATAGAATGAGTCATAAAATGCTGAAAAACCTCCGTTGTAATGATTTCGGCTTGTTCCCCAACCGAAAAACAATTTGCAACATACTCTTTGACAAGTCTTAGCTAATGAAAACACCGCTTGCACGTAAAGTTTGTTTGTTGTCAGTAAGCAAATTGCGCGACCATGTTCTTTCAATAAGACTAATAGAAGTACACTCATGGCAAAAATGGTTGTCACCCCCAGACTGAGAACGCTACGTCAAGTTTAACTGAGTGTTGACAAATAATCAAACATGCAATAACTGTCAGAATGATTTGTGTGATTGGGAAAAACATTCGTAAAACATACCAGCTTGTATTTTGGTCTTGTGCTGGCCAATTTAAGAAATTCTACTAGGATATGTATGGTCCCTGTGAAAAAGGGCAATTTTTTACAGTATCCATATAGTATCAATTGGATGGGTATCAATAAAACAAATTACATTTTCAAGTTCAATTGTCGGTTTTATTTCATTCTGCAGTCATGTAAGAGTATATTTACAAGCCTAATATCGGGTAGCACCGCCTCTGGAATTTTCAAGGGCGATAATTCGGGCAGGCATACTGTCTATCAGTGTGTTGATGTTTGCAACAGCCAAATTGTTCCATTCATTCACAAGAGCAGCCCGCAATTGCTGTAAATTTGCAGGAGCAGGGTCCAGTCTTCTAAGTGCACGGTCAAGCTGATCCCAAGCATGTTCTATCGGATTCGTATCCGGACTTTTTGAAGGCCAGGGCAATCTTGTTACTCCTTGTGCCTGAATGAAAGCGTTCACTGTACGTGCACGATGGGCTGGTGCATTATCGTCCTGCAACAGGAAGTTGTTGCCATACACTCTTCTTGCATGTGGGAGGCAAACGGTTTCAAGAAGACGTCTGTACGACCTCTGGTTGACGTTTCCTTGAAGGACGACAAGATCCGTTTTACCGTTATGGTGTATTCCTGCCCATACGTGTACAGAACCGCCACCGTGGGCAACCTGATGCTGCAGACAGTCGTCATTGAGCCTTTCCCCACGTAAACGGCGCACTCTCATTCTCCTGTCCACCTTATGCAGTAGGAAACGAGACTCGTCAGTAAATATGACGTGACGCCAATGTCCAAGTTGGATTCTGCGGTGCTGCTGCGCCCAAGCAAGCCGTGCCCTGCGGTTGGCCAGTGTCCAGAATGGTTTGATGGCAGGTCTTCTTGCCTTATATCCATGCTGGAGCAACCTGTTCACTACAGTTCTCCGGCAAATGGGCGTATTAATATGAGCCCCCCATCTCTGTGCAAGAGTCAAAGACGAAAGACGTCTATGACGTCGGGTCAAACGAAGAAGAATTCTATCCTGACGAACCGTAGTTTTCTTGGGACGGCCTGAAGACTTATTCGGAACAACATTTCCCTGTATGGCGTGCAGTCTTTTAATCCTTTGAACAGTTCTAACACTGACGTTACATGCTGCAGCAATGACACGATTCGAAGCGCCACCACGACTCATGCCAATGATTTCATGTCTGATTCCTGGTGGAGTGGGACCAGGCATGGTCTATGCTTTTCAGAAA
Source organism: Steromphala cineraria (assembly GCA_916613615.1). Classification (NCBI taxonomy): domain Eukaryota; kingdom Metazoa; phylum Mollusca; class Gastropoda; order Trochida; family Trochidae; genus Steromphala; species Steromphala cineraria. Next base: position 17,302,935 of record OU744721.1, read on the forward strand.
CTATAGTCGTGAAGCTGTATCTTATGAAAGAGGTCTATAGTAATCGATGGAAATGACAAACCTAAGGAGACAAATTTCCATCATTTCAATGAAATGCACGTGGTCTACATGAAACCGCTGACACTGTTCATTGTAAAGTGTGAGTTAATGTAACTTCATGCCTGTAATGACATTTCCATGGAAAACCAACATTGCCATGCATACAATGTGATATAAACTCCAATTTCATTAAATATTAGGGGGTGACAACAATTTTTGCCATGAGTGTATGTGCATTGTCGAATAAATTCTAATGTTCAACTTCCCGCAGCCTACGGAAATGACTAAGGCTTTAAAATGTATCACTTTTCATACGGTCCTTGTTTTTGACACATCTCCATTGATTGCACAATTCACTTTAGATACATCCAATTAGAAGTCTCGCTCTCAAGTCCGATTAGTTTCCGTATTTAAACACAGGTAAGATCAGAATTTCATGACTTGAGCTACCTTTCCTTTCTTATTTCAAGAGTCTGTTAATTATTAGAAAATCGGAATGTTATGGTCAGACGCCATCTAATTAACTAATTGGGCTTTCATGTCACTTATGATCATAATCGTAATCGTGTAAGTAATGTAATGGAAGTTATCAGCACTTGATTCATGTAAATGTGCTTTTGTACACTTATACAGTGTTACAATCTAAATAAATGTAGATCAACAGATTTTTTATTTTGTCAACAGTATGACCAAATATAAAACCTGTTGATCTAAATTGATTTAGATTGACAGTGTTATTATCGCTATGTGTCCTTGTAAACTTTTGTATTTTCTGAAAAGACACACATATATATACATAAGCTGCAACAAAAACGTTTTCAGGCCAGATGTTTGGCTTGTAGGGGTAACAGGTTAGATATATATACACAGTTGACAAGCGCCAATTGATGATACGTCGTTTTCCTACTCATTTCCCCTTCTTTCACTTTTGAATTGTCAGCTACAATGTCTTTTCGCATAAGGGATGCACAATTTACTTCATTTTCACTGGCATTTCCCTGTTTACTGGACATCATGCTATGACTCCGCTGCTGCCAGTGTCTGCTATCGATCGATACTCTAACGTAAGACTTACATCACATTTAAAGGACAATGAACTCTGACGAGCTGTGAGTTCCATCTGTGACGTCAGAAATGACGAGGATCTTAACACTATTCAAATTAAAAAGCGAGAATTACCCTTTTATCAACATGTAATTGTTAAAAGTGATGTGTACAATAGTTTTCATAATAAGTTCATGTATGTTACTTCTACTCAGCTAAAAAGATGGATCGGTTGTTTAAAATAGTCCACCATTGTAATATATGGAGGTTTAGATTGAGAACGATCCAATTACTTCAACATACATCGGCATCATGGAATATCGAAGTTGGGTACATGAACTCATATTTATCTAAAAGGAACATGACGAAAGCGTATTTCTTCACACGATTTGGTTTCAACTAAAATCAACTGGATATGGATTATGAAATCTGAATCAGATTAGTATCCAAGCCTACTACTAGATAACAAAAACAAAATTTGTCATTAAACAAAACGCATTTGTTTGAAATAACGTGACACGCATCATTTAGGAGTTTCGAATACTTAATCCATGGTAATGTATTAACAGTGGATTATTTCTATGAATCCGCTGCTTTTTGACCCAGGTGTCAGGTTACTTTTTATCATTATGATATAAAGTCTTCTCAAAATGCTTCAAGAATGTCAAATCTTAAACCTCTCAAGTAAGGAAAAAAAACTTTGGGAAGAAGGTGAGTATAGATTCGACCATGCAACACTCCATATGATAACTCAGAGGATTTTCCATCTTACTATGGGTGTCACACCAGTATAGCAAGTTTGTTTCTCAGTATGAAATCATGTTGTTTTGACGGGCGAAGCGGAGAATGCATGTGGAGAAAATGCCTAGCACGTGAAATACACCACGCTTCAGTTGTCAAGAGAGAATAGCAATACCCATGCACGGATGAACCCATTTGTAGTGTGGCCTAAGGTTCTGTACAATATATGGCCGATGAGTGATCATGAGCACCGAATGTTGCATTGTTTTCGAAGTAAAACGAAGGAAATACATGTCAAATGTTAAAAACGACAGTTTTGAGTTTCTTGAAGTCACAAGTGCATTCGGTCCCGTGGGTTCATGACATTAATCAACTGGCCTCTTCGTAGGTCGATGATTTATTTCAAGAATCCACTCTACCTCGTGCAGACTCAACTGTTCACTTTGTTAACCCTTTGTTTGTTCTACTTTCACTTTTGAACGAATGTATTACTTGTTTACACCTGTCTGTTTAGTTATAGTTACCAAACTCGTTGTCGGCGTGTATGAATTGAAACATCTAGGCACGTGCGAATTGTGATCCCGAGACGTGCCCAAGTGATCCAATTCATACACACCGACATCGAGGTTGGTAACTTACTTACCATTCATCAACAATTAAATATTATTTTCAGAAAGAAAACATAATTCCAAAAATAAAGTTATCATTTGATAAAATGATAGAGATTAGTATTTTGTTAATATTATTGCCATAATGTCTATGGAGATCAAAGAGAAATTAACAGTGTCAAAATTTGGTAGGTTTCAAAATCTTGAGAATTTAAATGATTCCTGAAATCAGCTGATCTCGTTGGTGTAGTGGTAAGCTCACTGGACTAGAATCAGCTGGTCACGGGTTCGATCCCTGGTTTCGGCAAAAACATTTGAACATATATTCTGTTAAAAGACAAATTATTTTACGAACCATCGCCAATTTGGAAAACAAAGGTCTAATAATTTGTGCAATAAAGCGGTGATCAACTTGATTACAGACCTCAAGAGAACAATATAGTTGAACGGTAATAATACATTGAGTATAGCATTTATCATGCAACTGTAAAATTAACGCTTGAACAATCCGAAAAAATAACATGATAAACGTTATACAGTGAAGGCAAGCAAACGTGCAATCTTTTGTTTGTCCAACCTCTGTTTCATATGTCATTGATTGTCCCGTCACGATAAAGGTAGTACAGTTACTTGAGCTAAAGGCAATGTTGAAGCTAGTTTGACACGCAAAGGTTGTCAAATTACCCGTTTTACTCGATGGAGTGATTTGAATGCTGATCGTGTTTATGTGTTCACCTGGTCTCGTTGCTTACCTTTTCACATTAAATCGGTACATAGAATTGATAATGAAATCATTCTATCCGGAAACGTTTATTAGCAATACTGAACTTCATGAGTTCCTGGGTGTACATAGCTGACAGGCAACTATCTTAACAAAATAATGACATCTATCAATTATCAGACTGTGAAGGTCGTTTTCACATTTCAAAAGAAAGTTTATAATAATACATGCAATGCAATGTTTTTCTGAAATATGAAAAAAATCTCTCGATAGTCAATTATCATTATTATTTGTGCATGTGTATCGAAGCGGTCGTAAAATAAGACTTTTGGGGCCTGCTGGCCAATCCGTTTTTCTATTGTATTTTCATGAATATATTTACATCACACGCTCTGTTATTTCTTAAGAAATCGTAAAGGGATTCAAAGACTCTGTGTACAAACATGGTTGATTTTTAGATCAAATCCTTATATATATAAATATAATGCTTAAAATGTCACAAAGGTAACATAAATCCATAGTACAAAATACATATGAGACTTATTCTGTTTGACAGTGAAAGGTAGAGACTTTTTCTAAATAGGTGTCATGTTTTCAATTATATATGTATGTGGAACAAGGCTAGGTCTACATTATAACACATATAGAGACTGTCATTATTTACTATTATTGATGACGTACATAATAGCATCGTTTACATATTTATTACTTGCATGCATGCATCAATGTCGTTTTATTTAGCGATACGTTTGTATTCAGGTTTTCAATTTCTCTAATTGTCCATACTGTAAGCATATTTGGATAAACCCGATATTGCTATCTTAAAACGTTATTTTGAAAGTTAAAATAAACAGGACATACACCTTACATATGTCTTAAAGCTATCTCTCTGATTGTACAGTTCATACGACGGGCATCGAAGACCTTTAAGCATATTCTATACTTTTTTATGATTAAATAATATTCGGTATTGACATTGCATTTAAACATTAAATTGTTGGATATTTGCTTGATAGGAATATTTTTCTTTACATTTTTTTAAAAAACATATCTTTTCATTTTTTGAGTGAATAAACTTTTACCGATTCTGTCAAATATTTACTAACACCACTTAAGAACAATGATTCTTTTACATTTGCCACCAGGTTTGTAAGATTATAGAACCACAACTTATGAGGGCCATACGACAGAAAGCACGAGGGAGAGGTCTTCTCTTTCTTATAAACCGAACTCTCCTCCAAAATGAAAAAGAGTCACTCATAAAATCTCACTGAAACCATTCAAGTCATAACATGACCCTAGCAATGAAGCCAGTCTAAATCGTTGTCATATGATGTGGTATTTTCGGTTTAACATGCAGTTCTTCGTAGGATTCGGGTTGGCCTTGAACAGATTTATTATGCATATTGGAACTTGAGTTTTGAGGGTTGATTTTTCGAAAGAAAACTCATTTGATATACTAACACTCATCTTAAAGGGGCAGTAGCACGTCTTTTTATCATTTTATATTTTATGTTTTTCACTGACAATTGCAAGTAAATGCTTAATGTATTATTTTGACAGTGTCAAAAATCTCATTACACAAGCCAATCATTCATAGTCAGAGGAGAATGTATGAAGATTCCATAAAATCCATTGGCGGTCATTTTGTGTGAACACCTTTAATTCATTTTGTGTAAGAAAAGGAAATCGCATGGCTAAACTGTACGTTATATATTTGAGTTATTACTGCTCCATTTAGTAAAATACATTGTCTTTCAATTGGAACGATTAATTATCATTTTCCTGACATCACCTTATATTCCCCCTAAAACATGCTACTATCCCCTTATAGTTACTATATCAACATAAAACTGTTGTTCGAAGAAGGTCATAATGAGTTGAGAGAGCTTTGTAAGCCATTTCTGTTCTCGTGTTTCCATGCTATCTGTAAGACTTGTGACATCTATCTATGTGATTTGGAGGAGGGTGTTATCATGTAGTACCTGGCAGAGAGGCGCTAACTTCACAGAGACACATATAGGGGAATAAAGAAATAAAGTGAAAAATAAAAACATATAGGGGAGGACACATCACAGAAAGAGACACTAAATTTGATCACTCAACACAATCCAGAACTGGTTTTATGCAGCTATCAAGATGACGACAACCAAGCTGCATGGCGTTATAAGGAATGTGAGAAAATTCCCTTTGAAAACTGATAAATTACATATGGTCACTTCAAGATCACCAGACACTAATGAATATATCGGTGATGCCTAAGACTTAATGTTTGAAGCGGGCACACATTGCACCATCCATCCCAAAGATATATGAGACGAACAGTGCTGCATTCTCATTTGTGCAACATGCAATCTTAGAGATTATGCTGACCACAATTTTGTTCTTTTTAAGCTTTTGAAATTGCAAAGATGATGTAGCTGGAATTTGGGTGTCATGAAACTACTTCGTTGACCGAACAAAGGGCCTACAGGGCTACAACAGAAACATATCTCTACGTTTAAGGTGAGACATGTGAAAAACCTACTGTGAAATATTTCAAGCACATTCAAATCTTTGAAAACCCTGATAGACCAGAGAGCGATAACTGCAGATTTAACTCAAGCAACATCAGGAGAAGGTTTGAAGAGAACCCAATGAGAAAAAGAACACACAGCTTGTCAGAAGAAATGTTATCGGGCAAAAATTACAGGCCTTTTGTGGACAGCATAATGAGATTCTTTCTCTCTCCCCGAACTACAGGAAGTCAATTTATTGAGTTATGTCAACACTATATATTCATTTGCCATTGTTGTCGACCCACCTGACAGGAATGACATTGAATTGGTATCCCTGCAGTAGTCTAGTTTTCATTACACCAGGGATAGTGATTGATGAATCTGCTCCATTCAACCAAATCGTGACATTTTCTTAAAAACCCATGTAACGATAAAGGTTAGGTAAAATAAGAAAACTATGTTTGCCAAATTGAAAGAAAAAACCACGTGGAAGGCTATTATGCTATTTCACAATGCACATACCAAGCACAGAAACTTTCGGAGTGTGATATTATCTGCTATGATTTCCCTCTAGTTTATCATTTCGTACATATTTCAACCCCGAAACAAAATGTTTCAACAAATGTCATCTTTCATCAAGCCAAATGAAACCTTACCTTTTTTGACATGTCTCTAATATGATGAACTTGGAACATGGAAGCTTCAATCTTTGTTTTAGTTTACAGATTAAACATTGTAATTTAAAACAACCCACAGATTTCAGATTCATTTAAACAAACAACAAGCAAACATTCAGACTAGCAACTTATCCGTTTTAATGGGACTTATCTTCAAAATATATCTTTATCTATAAACATATACCACATTCTTTCGTGTAGATCATGAACACCTTGCGATCGAAATATATCTTATGGGAAGTCATGCACAAACGGCTGGTTAAATATATATCATACCCACTGTACACACCTACGAATTTATCGTTTGTGTAATGTAGTTAAACCCAATGTCTTAAAATTTCAATTATTCATGCATAACAGATTCAATATATTTGTATTCGATTCCTTTATTCAATACAGGTGTAGTTTTGTGTCCAAGAAAAATGTCATTTACAATAAATGACAATAACTAGCCCAAAACATTTCTCATCTTGTCTATTTATTCAATGCTATCGTGCAATATGAATGTTTCCATCATCATACCATGTAGGTAAATTTTTACCTATTCATATAAAGGCATTTAAAAAAGTTAAAGTGACCAAACCAATAATAAAGGTATTACTTTAACATAAGTTCTCAGCAAATAACTAAAGCACCTAATTCTACACACGTTGAAGAATGACTGTAGTAGAGCTGTTTTCCCCCACACCTATATTTTTGCTTTCGTAAAAATGCAGGTGCATAAAACTGTTTCCTTCACCCTTATTGAAATTATCTCCTATTATCAGGAACAAAATTCGCCTGTTCTCTGTGCCTTTCTTGATAATGCTAAGGCTTATGACACTATAGGATTGAATAGCCTCTTCTTTTAGCTTCAGAACCTGGCGTATCTTACGTAATGCATATTCTTGAATGAAAGCCATGGTAACATTCTCCAGCTCTGGTTCTGAACTTTTCTTTATTTCACAAGGTGTTGGTCAAAGCCGTGTATTATCAGTTTGAGGTTACAATGGGGACACTTTCTTGTCAGTTTCTAGCAGACGACACTACTTAGTAAATCTCCAAAATCGTGTTTGCTTGATGTTTAGCAATATATATACCCCTATTTCAGAATGTGTTGGTCAAGGTCGTGTGTTGTCAGATTGGCTCTTTCTGTTTATATCAATGATTTGATTTGCCATCTTGACTGCTCTGGATATGGTTTGAGGTTACCATTACGACATTGCCCAGGTCAGTTATTAGCAGACGACACTACACATGTTAGTAATTCTCACAATTCGTGACAGTGTTTGCTTGCTGTTTAACAATGACTAATGATTTCGCATATAAATGGTTTGTAAAACTTGTGTTGTTGTTTTACCTTTGCAAGTCCTTTACCTATGTACACACCACGTGTGGTAATGATGTGCTCCCTCTTAGAAACTCTGTCATATATGCTTGGGTATATATATCCAACTCACCATTATCTTAATTATGACCTCATTTCATAGCAACATGAGTTCTGGTCTGTTCATTGGTGGGTTAAATGCTCTAGTATCTGCTCTTATTTGGGAGAAAGTTAGATTACCTTGCTGCTTGTTTGGATGTAGTTAACTTGGATACATCAAACAAGAGGAAATACGAAATGCTTGAAACTTTCCAACGATATTTCAGTTCAGTTTAAGAGTTCAGGGAATACCTAAGCATACATACATACGTTCTGCTTAGATACAGAATACAGAATCTGGCAAATGCAGTTTATGTATTAAATATTGTCAAGCTTAGTACTTCAAAAGTTCAGTCGGTTTACTATATGTGTGGTTGGTCCTATTGTTGCCAATGACATAGCTGTACATGTATTTATGTTTTGTACTATTCACATGCAAATGCGGGATGTACTGTTTGAAAATATATGTACCATTATTCCGATAGATACCCTTGTTGACATATAGGTCACAAGATGATGATCTAATAATATTATTCCTCCTTGGGGGACTTCCCGAATATATCAGCCATGGAACCACAATTATGGTATTCAATCATTATGTACAGTTCAAACTTCATCAAGAATTGTAAACATTTGTTTTGGCATCATGTTCTAGTATAAATAGTAAAAGACGCAGTTTATTTCCCCTGTAATCGTATTAACATGCATGTAATCTTCAAAATTGAAGGAAATAAAGATAATCTATCTAACTATATGGTTGTTGGTGAGTGAGCGAGTGAGTTATTGTTTTATGCCACTTGTGCAATATTTCAACCATTTGCGGCGGATATGGTTGTCAGTGACATAAAGACATGGAAATAATTGTAAAAAAACGTGGACAAATTGTGAAAAAAGTTGTTTTTGTGAAATGAAGTGGTTGAGAATTTCAAGTGCAAAATGTTCGAATGTCTCCATTACTGATTAACAAGGGAATGATTGACAGCTCGTGCGCGTCATAACTATTTGAAACAGACATCTGTCACACCGATATTACCAGCGGTATCGATGTTATGCTATGTGCTGTAATGATAGAAATAGAAATGGTCGTTTATGATTTGGCAAAAGAAATGAAAAAAAGATTATAGTCTGACGGATAAGACCTCCTCAAACAAGACCGTCTCTCTCTCTCTCTCTCTCTCTCTCTCTCTCTCTCTCTCTCTCTCTCTCTCTCTCTCTCTCTCTCTCTCTCTCTCTCTCTCTCTCTCTCTCTCTCTCTCTCTCTCTCTCTCTCTCTCTCTCTCTCGCTCTCTCTCTCTCTCTCTCTCTCTCTCTCTCTCTCGCTCTCTCTCTTTACATGCATGTTAATACGATTACAGGGGAAATAAACTACGTCCTTTACTATTTATACTAGAGCATGATGCCAAAACAAATGTTTACAATTCTTGATGAAGTTTGAACTGTACATAATGATTGAATACCATTATTGTGGTTCCATGGCTGATATATTCGGGAAGTCCCCCAAGGAGGAATAATATTATTAGATCATCATCTTGTGACCTATATGTCAACAAGGGTATCTATCGGAATAATGGTACATATATTTTCAAACAGTACATCCCGCATTTGCATGTGAATAGTACAAAACATAAATACATGTACAGCTATGTCATTGGCAACAATAGGACCAACCACACATATAGTAAACCGACTGAACTTTTGAAGTACTAAGCTTGACAATATTTAATACATAAACTGCATTTGCCAGATTCTGTATTCTGTATCTAAGCAGAACGTATGTATGTATGCTTAGGTATTCCCTGAACTCTTAAACTGAACTGAAATATCGTTGGAAAGTTTCAAGCATTTCGTATTTCCTCTTGTTTGATGTATCCAAGTTAACTACATCCAAACAAGCAGCAAGGTAATCTAACTTTCTCCCAAATAAGAGCAGATACTAGAGCATTTAACCCACCTATGAACAGACCAGAACTCATGTTGCTATGAAATGAGGTCATAATTAAGATAATGGTGAGTTGGATATATATACCCAAGCATATATGACAGAGTTTCTAAGAGGGAGCACATCATTACCACACGTAGTGTGTACATAGGTAAAGGACTTGCAAAGGTAAAACAACAACACAAGTTTTACAAACCATTTATATGCGAAATCATTAGTCATTGTTAAACAGCAAGCAAACACTGTCACGAATTGTGAGAATTACTAACATGTGTAGTGTCGTCTGCTAATAACTGACCTGGGCAATGTCGTAATGGTAACCTCAAACCATATCCAGAGCAGTCAAGATGGCAAATCAAATCATTGATATAAACAGAAAGAGCCAATCTGACAACACACGACCTTGACCAACACATTCTGAAATAGGGATATATATATTGCTAAACATCAAGCAAACACGATTTTGGAGATTTACTAAGTAGTGTCGTCTGCTAGAAACTGACAAGAAAGTGTCCCCATTGTAACCTCAAACTGATAATACACGGATTTGACCAACACCTTGTGAAATAAAGAAAAGTTCAGAACCAGAGCTGGAGAATGTTACCATGGCTTTCATTCAAGAATATGCATTACGTAAGATACGCCAGGTTCTGAAGCTAAAAGAAGAGGCTATTCAATCCTATAGTGTCATAAGCCTTAGCATTATCAAGAAAGGCACAGAGAACAGGCGAATTTTGTTCCTGATAATAGGAGATAATTTCAATAAGGGTGAAGGAAACAGTTTTATGCACCTGCATTTTTACGAAAGCAAAAATATAGGTGTGGGGGAAAACAGCTCTACTACAGTCATTCTTCAACGTGTGTAGAATTAGGCGCTTTAGTTATTTGCTGAGAACTTATGTTAAAGTAATACCTTTATTATTGGTTTGGTCACTTTAACTTTTTTAAATGCCTTTATATGAATAGGTAAAAATTTACCTACATGGTATGATGATGGAAACATTCATATTGCACGATAGCATTGAATAAATAGACAAGATGAGAAATGTTTTGGGCTAGTTATTGTCATTTATTGTAAATGACATTTTTCTTGGACACAAAACTACACCTGTATTGAATAAAGGAATCGAATACAAATATATTGAATCTGTTATGCATGAATAATTGAAATTTTAAGACATTGGGTTTAACTACATTACACAAACGATTAATTCGTAGGTGTGTACAGTGGGTATGATATATATTTAACCAGCCGTTTGTGCATGACTTCCCATAAGATATATTTCGATCGCAAGGTGTTCATGATCTACACGAAAGAATGTGGTATATGTTTATAGATAAAGATATAGTTTGAAGATAAGTCCCATTAAAACGGATAAGTTGCTAGTCTGAATGTTTGCTTGTTGTTTGTTTAAATGAATCTGAAATCTGTGGGTTGTTTTAAATTACAATGTTTAATCTGTAAACTAAAACAAAGATTGAAGCTTCCATGTTCCAAGTTCATCATATTAGAGACATGTCAAAAAAGGTAAAGGTTTCATCTGGCTTGATGAAAGATGATACTTGTTGAAACATTGTTTTTGGGTTGAAATATGTGAGAAGTGATAAACTAGAAGGAAATCATAGCAGATAATATCACACCCCAAAAGTCTCTGTGCTTGGTATGTGTATTATGAAAATAGCTTAATAGCTTTCCAAGCGTTTTTTTTTTTCAATTTGGCAAACATAGTTTTCTTATTTTACCTAGGCTTTATCGTTACATAGGTTTTCAAGAAAATGTCACAATTTGTATTCGTATGAGCTTTTGCACGTGTATTAACTTAAGAGGGTCAAACATTTGATTACTGCACCCGATAATGCGTGGACAAAATCATAATGTACCATGCGTAAACTATTCGCGATCTTTTTTGTTTGAACACCATTTATTTAAGACAAGAACACTGCTTCCTGTTTCAGGTATACATGTGGAGTTCAGTTGGGCTAAGTATAATGCAAAGCGTGTATTCATAAATACTTGGAGTGAGTTGAACAACAGGTCACAGACCACACCTCCATATAGCCATATGAGGCTGAGAAGGTATAGAGGAACAACCAGCACTGTCCCAATCTCCAAGTGTGAATTGTCTCAGTACTTTGAGGGTACACTAAGACTTTGTTTGGGGAAGGCTTTATATGGAAATAAACTACTAATTGAGATAGGACTGGCCAGAGAGGAAGAACAAGATCAGCATGACAGTCTTGTTGCGAGTGTAAGATCTTACAGTCTCACTGTGGCATACTGTACAACACACAACTCTATCTGTAGGAAGGTCTGGAGACACGGTGAGCACCTCCTATGTCTGCCTGACGCTCTGAAGAACGCCCCTGGCACCTCAGCCACTCTACATTATGGTGTTGTCTATGACACTGTCAGGAGTCGCATTGCTTTCCTAGATGTTAAGAATGAGAAAATCATTTGGAAGATTGACAATGTTGATAGTGCAGTTGAACTGTGGCCGATGTTTGGCTTATACAGCCCACATTCTGTCATTATTAGCATGTCTCTTGTTGTGAGAAGAGAGGTTGATATGGCAGAATGCAAGAAGGCTTTGCTTTTTCAGTGTTTGTCATAAACTGCCTGGGCTTTCTTGGTTATCATTATATTGATGAACATAAGGTACTGATGATAAAACTGTCACCAGGAACAATCTTCTGCATTAAATGGATTGGCGAGGGAGGAGCAGGAAGGATCCAGTCACATTATAAGTAGACTTCAGGAGACAAACACAAACACCGTTATACAAAGTGAAGGACGATTTTACCCTTCTGTACCTGCCGAATAATCTTGAAACAGGCCTATCACAAAGCTAATATTAACTAAGATTGACGTTAACTCCCATTCTTTAACATTGCTCTAAGGCTTCCTTACCTTATGAAAGGGGATCCTGACGACTGTCTACTTAGTGTCTGTCAGACTTACTCCTGTCAGATGCTTGAAACGGTATATTTTTAAGATCTATTAATATTGGAACATTTCCTGAGAGGGGTTTCTTTGCATGAATTTCATCGACATCTGCTTTGTCAAATGTGTTCTTTCATTCTTTCAAATGCTGTGTTCCTAAGATGTGAACTTTGCAACAAAGTGAGATTATTGTGCATGGTTATTGCTTTGTCCTTGATCAGTTAAGGTATTGTTAATAACAAAATAAGAAACACATTTATCTCAATTTAGACAATGGCTATGAAACTTAATCAGAGAGATGAAAGAAGTTAAATGTTGTAAATTTGTAATTGTATTACAAACATTTGGGGAGAATGTACCAGAGTAGTTAAATATACAAAAGCATGTAGGTAGCACCATCTAGGTGATGGTTCTGTGTGAAGTGGTAACTACATGGTGTTTGGTGTTCATTGATTTGTTGAGCAATACCGATTTAATAATAAAGCATTTGTTATAAAAAGAATATTGCTGTTCTTTTGTTCAAATCTTCAAAGACAGAATTCCTTTATGAACTGACAGAGGAAAGAAAAGCAAACAATTCAGTTAAATTTATTATATGAAAGATTTTTAATTTTCAATTTTTGATGTCGTTTTCTCAAACCGATAAGATGGAGAGTTAAATCATCGTTCAAACAATACTTTACAGAGTTTCATTTTTTTTAAATGAAATTTTATTTTCAAAAATTTTCATAACTCAATTTTGATATAACAAAAATTTTCATCAACAAAGATATATTCTATATGAACATCAATAAACATGCCTCTTTTTAAAACAAATTTATACATTTTAAACATGGTAGGGGGTCATGAATGTGTAAATTCTATTCTTACCTCTGCCTACATGCCTAAGTGCCAATACTAAATACCTCACATGTCTCATGGATATAAAGTAAATTTCAACAAACTGTGGTGTGCATTTCGCAGATTATTAAAAAAATCTATATTAAAACCTTTCAATATTCATAAACTCGCTTCTGACTTAGTTTATCTCTCTATCGTCATATTCATGCTGTTATCATTTATATCATTATTAATGTTATCTTTATTGACCTACTTACTAATTCTATATCTACTTCATTTTGATTGGAGCCATATGATATGCTTGTTCAGAGTCTGGAGCATAGTGCAGTGTAAAGGTAAATATTAAACAATGTACTTACTTATTTAAATAGGTATGGCACCAAATCCCTTAGAGGAAAATTGATTTCATTGTTTACACTGTTAATAGATGTTCTACTTTTAATCCAAAATACCGATAACTAAGCTCGCATCTCGGAAATAGAATCAAACATAGAATGTAACTTATAGCAATTTTTTATAAGAAAACAAAACAACAAATGTCTTGATATCATTAGAATTAACTTATTACCAGTTCTCTTGAACAAATTATGATATAAACACATATGTATATCATGTGACCTCAATGTCACAGCATGTCAAAGTTATACAACACTGTGTTGACATAGAGATCTACAAGCGACCGTTATCAGACATTGCAAATTTATTTCTTCTATCAATAGAGAAGTACTTATACGTTTTAATAGATAAAGGACAAAGTTATATCTAAAATTGCAAGGGGAAAATGTTTTCTATTATAAACACAATTTTCTCCTTTCCTTGTTTTCTCCAGTATTATCAAGAGTTTATGTTGTCACATTTTTTTATTTACATCTTCTTTCGAAATGAATATTTCAAAATAGAATTGAAAGTAAATGTTGTGACATAATTTGTAGGAATATTTTGTAACAATTGTAAATTGAACTTTTCTTTTGGACCAAACCTGAAACAATAATGTCACGAGAGTTCTTTCCAAAATTCAGAAAGTTATGTCTCCCACATTGGTACTTTATTTGTTTTTAAACTGTGGTAGTGTTTACTTCATCACTCGATATTTCTTGACAATTACACTGTCAGTATATTCATGTCCCACATATTACACTGTTTCCGTCATTTAAATTAACAACATTGAAAAACGTTCTTGGTATAAAGAAAAATAATCCATATATCTGACAAAACTCATTCATAACTGCATACAGTTAGATTAGCTCCTTCCACATGGCAGTTTTCAAAGGTGATTTCGTATTATTTGTTAATAGGGTTAACGTTAGAGTAATTTAATTACTTAATTACTATCGTGCAAACTCGTCCTGTTTCCCAAGATAAACACGATAAATAAATCAACTATATTGTAACATTTTACAACGAAGAGTACTGAATTTTCATACATCTAAGTGTATAGAAATATAGAAATGTCCATGCAACTGTTACAGTGATGACAACTCACCATGTCCAGTTTCCCAACTTGCCAAGTCTGTCACCAGCAGTTCTCACTGAAAGGCCCCGCCCCCTTTCTGCTCCCATGTCTCCATTGTATTTGTGAGACATGTGTGACATCTGCAGCCGGAGGAGTTATATCATGCAGCACGTGTCAGAGAGACGTCAACCTCACAGAGACACGGCTACAGAAGGATGGGGTCACCGAGAAGGAAATTCTCAATCTAACGATTAAACAGAATCCAGAACTGGTCCTGTGTACCCACGAAGGGGACGGCAATCAAGCTGTATGCTGGTGTATCGACTGCGAAGATTTTCTATGTGAAAACTGTCAAATGATACATGGTAGTTTCAAGGCCACAAGGAAACATGATATCCATGAAATTGGTGAACTACACCCTAATCATCTGGACGTGGATACATACTGCTCAGACCATCCCAAACATATTCTTGACATTTGGGACGAGCAGTGCAGCACCCTGATCTGTAGAAAATGTCAGGATGGAGATCATGTTGATCACTCGTCTGGCGACTTTGAAGAAGCAGTCAAACTTGTAAGAGAAAAGGTAGCTGACTTTGGAAAAGAACTCCTCTCTTCGGGGGCCCAACAAGGAACTTATCTTACAACAATGGATACAGATATTGAAGCTTCTGATGAGTCATGTGACATCCTGACTGAGACAATCTCCAACACATTTAACTCTCTGAAGTCCCTGATAAACCAAAGAGAGAAAGAACTGCAGATTGAACTCCAGCAACACCAGGTGAAGGTTAGAAGAGATCTGAATGAGAAGAAGAACACATCAGAAGCTTGTCAGAAGAAATGTCAGACAACATCCGACTACATCAACAAGACACTGCAGTATTCATCTCGCCATGACATCATGTCCCTGAGACACATTCTGCAGAGTAAAACTGGAGAGTGCATCAGTTCTGCTCAAGCAATTGTCTACGAAAGTCCTCCCTTACCAAGATTTAACACCGTTGGTCTAGAGAAGATTAAATCTCTTCTGGCTGAATTTGGCGAACTTGTATGGATGGAAGATCCCGTGATAAAGAACAAAGGTACCCACCTTGCCTTTATCACAATCGTGTCTATCGAAGTTTATATCAATAATATTTTGATTCCAATTAAACAAATATTCATAAAGGTCTTTATCGTATTTTCTTGGATCTAAGTGAAAAAAAAAAGAATGTATTACAATTTTTATTCAATTTTTAATTTTTTTATGTAAATACAATTTTTGTTCATATTTATAAAAAATCAAATTATATCAATCAGTTATGTAGACCTAATCTTTTTAATGTATACTATCTTTTACAACAAAAAGTTATCAAAGATTTGCCAATAAATAGAAAATGGTCTGAGGAGCGTATTCATTGACAGAAAATTAAACGATATATTGTGGAAATATATATTTAATACATGAAGACTATCTTGAAACGTACATTATGATTTTAGAATATTTTCAAAGAGAGCTTTACAGGAGGAAAATGAGTAGGAAAAACGGCTTCCTGTAACATCAGAGTCTAAGAAATCTAAATCAGTCTATTGCAAATGAGGTCAAAGAATATTAAATCTTATTTACAAAAGTTGAATTTAAGACATTTAAAGGGGCAGTAGCACGTTTTTTGATAATTTTATATTTCAAATCTTTCATTTACAATTGTAAGTAAATGTTAAATGTATTATATTGACAGTGTCAACAATCTCATTACACAAGCCAATCACCAATAGTCAGAGGACAAAGTATGAGGATTCACATAAAATCCATTGGCGGCCATTTTTGTGTGAACACCTTTAATTCATTTTTGTAAGAAAAAGGAATCGCAAGGCTGAACTTTAAGTTATATATTTAAATAATAACTGCTTCATTTAGTTTAAATACATTGTCTTTCAATTGGAACCATTTATTTTCATTTTCCTGACATCACCTTTTATTCCCCCTAAAAACGTGCTACTGCCCCTTTAAGCCTGTATATCTCACTGAGAGATGACGACATAGTAAACAAACAATTTTCAAAGAAAAATCTATTTAAACTCAACACAACCCTTCAACTGCTGTCAAGATCAAGGGTCATCTTCAGACCGAAGTTAGAGGCAAAGATAAGATAAGATTTGTAAGTCAAATTTTCTAAGGATTTTAAATTTTACTCAAAGGGGTATCTAGATTAAAATCTTAAAATGTTCAACTCAACATAAAAGTTGCCTTAGTTTTTGGACGAAAACATTTGTGAGAGAATCCTGGAAACATTCCATTTGAGATGAACCCTACATGTTTGAAACACATGTTATTGACTTGGACACAGGTATTGCCTGTTTCAGAAATTATGTCACACCCCTGCGTTTCATCTAAGTATTTGATATATTCACCTGTAAAAAGACGTTACAAAAAGTGAGAATCACGTCGGGCTAGAGGTAGTCCGTGGTTAGGTACAGTTGTGTTTAATTTCTCTGCATATAGGTAAAGTCTTGTTTGAGGTCGGAAAAGCATTTTTCTACTTTATTCTTAATTTATTGCTTGCATGAACATGTTTCCTCCTTTTATATTCTGCAAAGTTACAAAAACGTCAAGTAAAGCTATAGAAAATGTAATGTTTTTATGTTTTAGATAACTCAACACAAACAGAGGAATGGATTTTGGAAGAATTTGAAACCTTAAAACAGGTACCACAAATTCATGAATATTATTTATCTAATATGTATGAGATTAAATTGAACTAATTCCAATCATCCTTTCAGTTTATTTTATAATGAAAATGAATTTTTAAAATATGACAGTTATAGTACATGTATTAAGATATATGGTTTCGTTTTCAACATTTTGCCCAACTCTTCACCTGCAATAATAATAATCTATCGTCAAATATGAATATTGCAGGTGTATATCTGTTTTTTTCTCAATTATACGTTTGCATTTTAGGAACTGGTGCAAATGAAAGCTTCTCATGATAAAGAAATTCAAGTTCTTAGAGAAACTCTGACCAGACAGAAAGATGAGGAAAAGAAAGGTAGAATAGAAACTTTTCATTTTAATTGGATATTTTGTTTCCTAAAAACTAAGACTAAACAGAACTCAGAATTACCTAGTAAGATTTGCTGTTTCATAAATACATCTTTATAATATTATTAGAAAGGGAACAATTATGATTGATGCGACAAAACTTTGAATGCAACATTTACTTTGACCATCATCTTCAACTCGATAAATAAGTAAACAAATGACGCAAGTTCAAACAAATGATGTGACCTTCATGCTTGGTGAAAATGCCTGTCCTAGTTTCTGTGATATTATTGAGGTTTGAACTTTTTGTCATGTAAAAGTAATTGTTTCTTTCCCCTGAAAATAATAAATGAAATTAACACTTTAACTGTTGATATTTTGATATAAAGGTATAACACAAATGATTTTTGTCTTGACCAAAAACAAATATCTTACAAAGTTAAGGAAAAATGCTTCTTTGAATTTTTATTGTAAAATTTCAAAATTTCATATTTGTAGAATATAACTCTATTTCTTTATATCTAGGTTCCTTACTTACATGTACAACATTTATATGATACGTAACAACATCGAAAATGTTGTTTTCGAACGGGCTCTCATGGGGATTGAGAAAAAATGTCCAAATATTTCCCTTTAAAATATTTAATAAGTATCGACTTTTATATAATAATGATCGTGCTGCACTAGATTTGATTTCTCTTGAACTAAAGCTTCAAATTCCGGATTTTCAAAAGATCTAGTTTGAAATCGCTTTAACTAAAAACCCTTTGAAAAAAGGGTATTTTCGGGGCTACTTTAGACAGCAGACTTTAAGGATTACAACTATATAAAGCATTATGTTGTATATATTGCTGATCGTTTACAAAGACAGTCAGAACCAGGAAAAACGTTTTTCGTAAATAGGAAACATTGTATTTTACCCCCTAGAAACATTGGCTAAATCGATTTGGAATGTTGTGGGTTTTATGAAATGACGCCCTAGGTAACTGAGATATCGAGGTTTGAAGTTCCATGGTTAAATTGATATTATTTGCGGGTAAAGGCTAAATGTTAAACGCGGCCGAGATTTACACTTTATAACTATTATGACTATAATTACTGGCAAATTTCAAGATATTTGATCGAGCCGTTCTGAATTTTCTCCACATAAAACCGCAAATGGTTCTTTCATCTTGAAAACCTAAAATGTAAAATGAGATAGCTATCTTCAATGTAGTGTTAATATGTACATTTGTTGTTTTTTTTCTCCCTTTTTAAGATGTACGCTAACAAGGTATTGGGACAAACATGTCACTTAGATTGATGCTGTCTTACAGTTGCGGTTACTTATTTGTTAAAACAAGATAAGAAAGAGAAATTTATGTATAAGATCCTCCTTAAGGAACCTTAAATCAACGATAGATTTCCAAGGTCAAGTAGTTGACAAAAAAAAATATTTTTATTATCAACAGGTTTGAACAGATTGAGGGAAGATAATGCTGATGCAGCGTATTTGCTGAAATGTAAGTTTGAGATTTTTTATTTAGAAGTGTTATCACGTAGTTACGTTTAAGGTTTGATGTGGTCATCACATTGAATAAAACATCATTCAATAAATCTCTGATTAACTTTCAAAGAGCCTTTTCATTTTGATTAGTCTTGATTCCACATACATTGCAACTTCATCTTAAGTGGTACGTTTTCCCTGAAGTCTAAGAGTTCTTTAATTTTCATCTATGAAGGCAACAGTCTGATGTTGAATTAAAGTGTAAATATTGTCTTTGGAACGGTTGATTGGTCATGAGAACTGCCACTACATACCAAGCAACATCTCACTTGGAGACCGTGAAAAGTGTTTTTCTGTTAGTTGACGTTATATATTTACATGTATGTAAGTGATTCATAGAATAGACCAAATTCGCCAAACGTAATTTTGAAACCTTGTCATAAGCTTACAGGAAGATATATTCGATAGGGATTATTAGGTATTGTAACTAATAGGGAGATAAATTGGATGCATAATTTCGAATATTGAACGTATTTGAAATGTTTTCTTGATTTTTCCATAAAATCAAGAATTTTAGAGATATTATGCATAAATGGATATATTTGCAAGTCCTGTGATGAGATATGAACTTCAATCAGCATATTATAGATATTTTGTAGCTTATCAAAGCCAAATAAAATTAAAGAAATACTCTGTGTCACTTCAATTTCCTGAGCTTATCAGATGTTGTGACAATAGGTTGCAAATTGAGATATGAAGGTTATTACTTCTACGGGTTATAGTGACATAAAGTGTTGCTTATATCACTTTTGGATTATTAATGTTTTTGACAAAGGATGAAAGCATTTATTATGAATACTTCTTAAATCTCCGAGGTATGCGCTTTGGCTTAATAAGAAGGATCATAGTGTTGATAACTTGTCATTGTAAAGCTGTAAATTAAATGATGATTGTAAAGGTTAAGGTTATAAATGTAAGCTATTCTATTATTTTCTTTGCCATCCCAAGCTTACTATGTTTATACTTACGCCCTTTCAGTGTTTCTGTCAAGTGGGAAATTAAAGCATCACAATAGCTAACGATAGAGTAGAGCAAATATAGGTTTAGTGGAAAATGGAACGAAAAATCCAAGAACGTTCAAATGGATAACGTTCAATTACAAATCGTTGGAACTGTGTTTTAGATATATGGATAACTATTTCTCAATAGCATCTGTTACTGACTCAATTACTGTCATTAATCAAACCTACCTTTAAAGGGGAAGTAGCACGGTTTTTGATATTTAAAAAAAAACATATTTCACTGATAGTTGTAAGTTAAAGATGCTGTATCATACTTGCAATATTTTAAAAGTATTTGTAATATATTCGTTGTATTTTTAGAAAAATTTAGCAATAAACCTTGAGAAAATCGGACCAAAATTCATTAAATAGGAGATAATTTACAAAAAAATAGCGAAACGGCAGTCGACATAAGGACGAATCAAGTGTGGCCATTTCACAACTTCCGGTTTCTAAATGTACGCTTGAAAACCGTCTTTGTCGCGCACAACTAGATTGTATTTTATTTTTCTCCGAAATAGGTATTCGTTGCTGTCAAAGTTGATACCCATTGAACGCAATTATGGTAGTTGAGACACGGTGTAAATCCTACAAGCATAATGATTACGTCACCGAAAGCGGGTTCGTTAAATGACATGCCCTTTCTACGAGGGGTACTGTGCTTTGAGCGTCGAAATAAGTATGTTATTGTTGATAAAACAATCTTAATATGATATCAAAATTTCGACGAAAGATTTTTCTACAAAGTGATGTACTTCTTTTCTCAATAGCTAAATTTCATTCTGAACCGCTTGCAAGTATGAAACGGCATCTTTAACTAAGGTTGAACTTAACTCTAACACTAAGACTACCGTAAGGACTTAAGTGTTTTTTTAAAGGGGACCCTGATCAAAACATTAAAATAGGTTTATTTCATATGATATTCTTTGTTTCATTCTATATGTCAAAGGAAAAAATAAGGGCCATGCTTCAAATATTTTGTTCATCATCATCATCATTTATTCTCAAAAATCCACCAACGGTGGTACATGTTAACGTCAATTTCGGAATAAGCATATCTGAGAAAAGTTCTGAGCCTGCTAAAACTAAAATTAAGGTTTAAGAAAGTATGTTGGAAGGCCTTTATGCATGTAAGGAAGTGACCCTACCCTGTGTGAAAGAGCAAAATGACAGACTAAATAATCTGATTTGGCCTTTCAGTATATTGAATACAATGTATTGATTGGTTTAGTTGAGGAACTGAATTTGTGGGTTTTTAAGTTTACAATTGCTGTTTTAAATACATTATTTTGAAAGGTCGTAATTTTTCACTTTTTTCAGGCATACATGTGGAGTTCAATAGGGCAAAGTGTAATACTGAGGATATGCACATCAGCGCTGAGGGCCAGTTGATCAACAAAGTACAGACGAATCTTCAACAAATTGAGCAAAGACTTGTGAAGTATAGAGGAACTAGCAGCGTTGCCCCCCTCTTGATGTGTGCATCTCCCCAGTACTTTGAGGTCAAGACGAGACTTGGAATAGACAAGACTTTAACGGGTAACAACTTACTCCTTGAGATAGGATTCACCAGGGAAGGGCACCGAGATCAGAGCCTGTTGATAGGTGGACGCCCAAAGTCGTACAGTCTCACAGTCGCGCACTGTTCTACTCACAACTCTATCTGCAGACATGTCTGGAGACATGGTAAGCACCTCATGTGTCTGCCTGACACTCTGAAGAACACTCCTGGCACCTCGGACACTCTACATATTGGTGTTGTCTATGACACTGTCAGGAGATACATTGCATTCTTAGATGTTAAAGATGAGAAGATCATAGGCATGATTAAAAATGTAGACAGTTCATGTGCTCTGTGGGCGATGTTTGGAGTTTATAACACTGCCTTTGCCACGGTTATCATGTCGCTTATCGTAGGGAACGATATTGATATGACAGGAATTAAGAAGGCCTTGGTGTTAGGATGCTTATCATGAATGTGAAAACCGTCTAGAGTCAATATGTATTTATTTGATCAAAGAATACAATCTTATGTACCATGTATAAAGCAAACCTTCAATGGTAAAGATGATAAACACTAATGTGAAATGTTTGCTATTATTTAGTTTTAGTATGATCAGGTGATCTTCATAGAATGTACATGAAACTTTCAATACCAATTACTGTGTTCTTGCAAAAGATATTATGTTGTCAAAATATACTTATATTACATTTTGATCTAATTTTTTTGTAAGAATTGAATGTAAATATATAATTATAATGTTTGAGAGGAGATGTATGTCTAGCAAGATGTAATGAAAAATGTCAGAATGACATTATTTTAGTTTTGTGAATTATTCATATAGAAAAAATAAAGGACTCCCTAAAATTCAGACCTGAAAAGTTATCTTATGACAAAGTTATGATAATTTGAATGAATTTATCACTCTTACCAATACGATATAGATTGCGTAAATAATCAGCATGCCTCTGTTTCTGTTCTGAGGAATAGACGTTAACTACATGATTGTTTTCTTATTTGGCTTGTTGTATGGGATAACGAATTGCTTTTATAGAACAAGCAAAACTAGGAAATTCTAAGCTCAGTCTTATCCAATTATCCATTTCACTTTTACAGATCATATGTTGTAAAAACTTAAAATCTACATTAAGTCTTTATAAAATCATTTTGATATGAATGTCGTGTTAACTTCTTCTTATGTGAATAAAACAAATGATAGTATGTAAGTGATCGTCATCGTAGGAATATGCTAATCGAGCCATTGTTCAAATTACACCGAATAAGTAATTTTGGCAGTCTCCTCTTGGATGCGAAAATTTGCTCCTCGAACTATTTGAAAAATTTCAGCCACTTCTCTGTGGAAAGGATGGCCTTGTCACAAGGCATTTGCAATGATTGAGTCGCCATTTAAACAGCGTAGCTTATTTTACAGATAACTTTGATTGCATCCACCCAGTCCCCTCGCTTTCTAGGCCACAATTCGGCTGATTCGAAAAGAGGTCAGATTAATATTTTATGACTTGATTTACCTCTGTGGAGAAGGAATGGCTTCCGATAGGTACCAAAATATGTTAGTTTAATCTCTGGAATATATATCGTCTAAGTATTGATTGTCTCATTGGTAGCTATTGGCAGTGGAAAAACTACATGTACCCTTGTTCAATAAAGTGTCAAAACTGAAATGTATGTGTGTGAAATGTAGGATATACGCTTTACGAGACTCGTACATTTAGGTCCATTGGGATACATTTAAAATACCATTATACATTAAACTGGACTTGGAACAAAAACATTACTTATATCTAAAATTCAGCAAACAGTTGATGAAGCAATATTTTTTATGTTAATGTTGATAAAGATTCTCACTGTAGTAGTATTCTTTCAAGATAGTCCAGACCAGATTGAATTTCTTAAAAGAAACTTCACTTATTTTAGTGTATACTATTAATCATGGTTTGATGCTGATATAAAACATGTGAGCAGTGAAGTGTTTCGTTATGACAACAATTCTTGTGGATGCGTACTACTTGGCAAGGCTGAGTGAATACGGCTGTCACACTCTAGTTAAAGAAGACCAAATTATGACGTTATTGATGATTCCCGAGGATTCAAAGATAGAAGAAATGGTGATTATCTCATTTTAGTTAAAGGAATGTTCATATTACATTTCATATCCGTTATTAAAGGGGCATACCGTTTATGATAGAAATTCGAAAAGTACAACACATGACTTTTTAATAAATGTTGTGATAAAAAAATCTTTGTCGAATGATAACGATTTTATTTTCATTAAATGGACCTTATGTTGTTTTAGTCACAGTAACTCTGGCAGATATTTGTTGAACTTATTCTGTCTGTCGTTATTATTTATTTAGCCAATCAGCATATTTACAAGAATCCAGAGTGTAGCCCGCTTGTAGTCCCATCCGAACCAAAGAGAACACTGTTTGTGACGTTGCAATTGTCGTCGAGTTCCTGTTAAACTATGACAGATTCCACATTTCGCAGGAGTCGATTTCAGCCGATTTCTCAATAAACAATTCAGAGAAAGATATGTAGCATATCAAGAAGGCTTAAGTAATTTATATTAAAGGACCTCTAACTCCAAATCGCATTTGGCATACATACATATCAAAAGATAAAAAAAGACACGAAGCCAACAAAAAAACAGAAACAAAATACCGTTATGACGTTATATGTATGTTATATGTTGGGTTAGAAATTCAATCCGGTCTCGATTCCCTTGAAATATTAGTACTTGAGAATCTTTTCCAACATAAATGTAAAGAATATGGCAGCATCAACTGAAAACAGAATTTAAGATATAAATAATATATATATAGTACATGTATACAGTTTTACATATTCAAAATACACTAAGCAAATTAAAACTCAGGCATGTTTTGATGTTATCACCACTAAGAGCTGTTACTTTTAAGCATTTAGTTGTGGTCTTAACATTATAATGAAATAGTCTTCTTTTAATTGTCGCATTATTCTATCATTTTAGTTAATTTGGTAACTTGGGAATATGTTAAATTTTATGCTCATGTCTTTTGCACATTTACTTAGTGTCTTCTTCTTTAACGATACGCATTACTAACCAAAAAAAGACATTTTGGTATTGGTATAAAAATCGCACCAACATACGAAACCTAAGCACCTATATATATAAATATATAAAAATGTGTATGTGTGTGTGCGCGTGTGTGTGTGTGCGTGTGTGTGTGTGTGTGTGTGTGTGTGTGTGTTGTATGTGTGTGTGCGCGTCTGTGTGTGTACCAAGTGTTTCATAAAAATGATAGAACATTTAGGACTGAAGCTGTACACCTCATTGATCTTATCTCACCGAACTGTCGCCGTCATTGTAATCTTAATTGACCTAGTATTTGCAACTATGTCAAACCGAATTGATAAGATGTGTTGATCGAGATGCAGGAGGTGTACTAAAGGTCAGTGCGTGACAATGTTTTTACATCATTTTAAACATGTTTTATACTATAGAGCTGGAGCATTTTGAGTAACAATAAAGATTGAGATACCATTAATAAACATCGAATCGTGAAGGAAAAACGCAATTAAGAAATGACAACATTAGATGATGCTTCAATCTATGTTTCAAGTTGTGTAATAAAATCACATGATTCCGAATCTTAAAAAAACATAAGCTAGAAAGCTGCCGAATAATTTCTTTCATGTATACCGTCATACCTATTGTAAAATAAACAAGATATCACTAAGAAATATAAAATTGATAATGGTATTGCTCGAGATATTTTATTTATGTGCATTTTATTAATCAATGCAAAGGCGTTATAAACGTTATCAAATGTAGATATAAGTACTATGCCTAACTGATTGCAGTTATGAGATAACTTGTATAAGTAATATATAGCTTTTTACCCAATTTGGTTGTAAAGTATATTTTGTTCATTCATATTTTGTTTAAATGTTGTATATTAATCACATTTAACAAACAAACAAAGATACACAACAGCCACAAGGCAAAATATCATAATAATCCGCAGTTGACAGGACAGGGCAACTAGGCTACAGTTAAATCATCTTTCTAACTAGCTTGTAAACATAATATAAGAACATAATACACATGATGATGTAGAGACATTTATAGATATACCAATGTTGATGTAGTCGAAGATGAAGATCGTTTAATTGTAAAAACATCATGTCATTTTATGTATAAAGTCTCCTACATCAAATCACTTGCATCACTTGCTTGATAACGGTGTTAGTATCTACACGGAAACGTCGCATAAAAACTTGTTCTTCTTGATGAAGATTTGGTAAGAGTGTTTGAATGTAAAGAAAGACGTAAATTGAGAAGGGCATAGATTGTAATAGACAATAGATGTTTCCATATGTTTTTATTGATGTACCTGGAAATGTACATAAAGTAGAGATTGTTTAGGTCGAAGTCAGTTGTTAAACGTTCGGTAAAAAGTTTTCAGAACATACAGCTGTGTACCTTAATTAATAATTATTACTTGAACTTGAATTCCCGACCATATACTTAACATTGCAGTTGACCAAATGGTATGACGTAAGATAAGACATGAGAATGTGTTTTTCACCTTTGCTCCAAATTGTAATAACTGCTCCAAATTGTAATACCTGTATTTTTTGTGGCTTTTTTGAAAGAAAATAGTCAAAATGATACTTTGATGTCAATGATTTAGACGTTTATGAATGAAAGTATTTGAAACATGATATCCAGTTTTACACTAATAAGATCATAAGCTTTAGACTATGGAGGACCTTATATTACATTTTGGAGCAGTTATTACAATTTCGAGCAGGTATTACAAATTGGAGCAGTTTTTAATACAATTTGGAGCAGGTATTACATTTTGGAGCAATTATTACAATTTGGAGCACTACAGACCTTCATATTTCCGACGAGGAACCTGTCAAAAGAATCTTCACAATATTCAGCTCTCTAAAGACCCTGATAAACCAAAAAGAGAAGGAACTGCAGATTGAACTCCAGCAACACCAGGGGAAGGTTAGAAGAGACCTGAATGAGAAGAAGAACACATCAGAAGCTTGTCAGAAGAAATGTCAGACAGCATCGACTACATCAACAAGACACTGCAGTATTCATCTCGCCATGACATCATGTCCCTGAGGCACATTCTGCAGAGTAAGACCGGAGAGTGCATCAGTTCTGCTCAAGCAATTGTCTACGAGAGTCCTCCCCTGATAAGGTTCAACACTGATGGTCTGAAAAAGCTTAAATCTGTCCTGACTGGATTTGGTCCTTTAGTTTTGTCCTCCCTTTCCAAGGGTAAATACTGCTGGTCTTAAGAAGATACAATTTGACCTGGCTGGACTGTGTCGACTCCAGTTTTGTAATGCTTCATGGGAGGAAAGGCAGACCATTGGTAACCAAAATGGTTTTCAATTTCTGTCCTGTTGACTTGATTTACCTCTGAGAGTTACATCAGACTTACTCCTGTCAGATTCTTGAAACGGTATATTTTTAAGATCTATTAATATTGGAACATTTCCTGAATGTACCAGAGAAGTTAAATACACAAAAGCATGTAGGTAGCACCATCTAGGTGATGGTTCTGTGTGAAATGGTAACTACATGGTGTTTGGTGTTTGGTGTTCATTGATTTGTTGAGCAATACCGATTTAATAATAAAGCTTTTGTTATAAAAAGAATATTGCTGTTCTTTTGTTCAAAACTTCAAAGACACAATCCCTTTATGAACTGACAGAGGAAAGAAAAGAAAACAATTCAGTTAAATTTATCATATGAAAATTTTTAATTTTCAATTTTTGATCATGTCGTTTTCTCAAACCGATAAGATGGAGAGATAAATCATCGTTCAAAGAATACTTTACAGAGTTTTATTTTTTTTAAATGAAATTTTATTTTCAATTTTTTTCATAACTCAATTTTGATATAACACAAATGTTCATCAACAAAGATATATTCTATATGAAAATAAATTTACATGCCTCTTTTTTAAATAAATTTATACATTTTAACATGGTAGGGGGTCATGAATGTGTAAATTCTATTTCTTACCTCTGCCTACATGCCTACGTGTCAATACTAAATACGTCACATGTCTCTCTCTAACGCCATATTCATGCTGTTATCATTTATATCATTATTAATGTTATCTTTATTGACCTACTTACTAATTCTATATCTACTTCATATTGATTGAAGCCATATGATATGCTTGTTCAGAGTCTGTAGCATAGTGCAGTGTAAAGGTAAGTATTGAACAATGTACTTACTTATTTATTTTGGTATGGCACCAAATCCCTTAGAGGAAAATTGATTTCATTGTTTACACTGTTAATAGATGTTCTACTTTTAATCCAAAATACCGATAACTAAGCTCACATCTTGGAAATAGAATTAAATATAGAATGTAGCTTAAAGCAATCTTTTATAAGAAAACAAAACAACAAATGTCTTGATATCATTAGAATTAAATGAATACCAGTTCTCTTAAACAAATTATGATATATACGTGTAGGATCAAAACCAGGCCAGAGGTGTTGTTGATAATGTAAGCCCGCGGCAGAGGGAAATTGGAAAGGGCCGACAGGCCCGCCCCAATTTCCCGAGGCTGAGGGCTTACATAACAAACAACTACGAGGGCGAGGTTTTGATCTAACTTATGAACCGAGATAAACCGTAGTAACAAAATTATTTCAATAATAAGTATAAAAATGGATTCATTGATTTTTACTGCTAGGGAATCACCATGAGCAAACGGAGAGCACATCCGCGCCCTGCAGTTGCTTTGCGCTCGCTACCCAAGCCGTAAACGTGAAATGCATGCGCTACCTGCCTCGTGAAGTTCACATGATTGTCACTGTGGAAAATACATCATTGTTCTCGTGGGCCTTTATAGCCGATTTGTCAAAGGCGCCAGTTTAGTAAGCGAGTGGTGCAGAGTTCGAAACCAGACATGCGAACATTATATTTGTGATTTGTCAAAAATGTGATATTTTGTGATGGTATTTATTTGAAGAAGGACTTTGAAACAAAGTATTTCAAAGCGTGTATAATCCCAATCAAAATAAATTTCCTATAAATTCTAGAGTTAGCCCCGGGCTTTCCTACACTGCAAAAATGGTGTTTTAATATTAAACACAAAGCCAAACACATAGCTTGTCCTGTTTTTTAAACACATAAATTATCTAAACATGTTTAAATCCTAAACACATAAATTAAAGTGTTTAATATCAAAACATGTTCTGGTTTAGAACATGCATATGTTGTGGAAAGTGTTTTAATCTAAAACGTGTTGTGGAAAGTGTTTTAATCTAAAATGTGTTGTGGAAAGTGTTTTAATCTAAAACGTGTTGTGGGAAGTGTTTTAATCTGAAATGTGTTGTGGAAAGTGTTTTAATATAAAACATGTTGTGGAAAGTGTTTTATTGTAAATATGTTGTGAAATATGTTTAGAGTTTGAACATGTTGTTGTAAACGCCTCTTTTAGCACTTGTAGTTAATGCATTAAAGGCTTTTAGGTAAACAATTATTTTCTCCAGTAAATATCGCGCAAATCCATTGAAAAATGTACAAAGAAGGCCACCAAAATACAATGCCAAGTGAGCATACATGGCATGCATCATTATGCTTTAAAGGGGCAGTAGTACGTGTTTAGGATGATGTCAGGAAAATAAAAATAAATGGTTCATTTTGCATTAACGTAAAACTATTAGTAAAATTATACAATTTTAAAAACGCGTGCTACTGCCCTTTAACGTGCTGGAATATATATATTTTATAACGCACAAGATAATACGAAGGCAGTTCTAAAGTAAAACAAAAGTTTATTGTTTTTAAAAAAACAAGGCATTCCGTAACATAGTCCATTTAAAAAATAATAATCACACATGGAGAAAAAAAAGACACGTAACAGTGAATAATTTATGTCAGCTAACACCCATTAATTCATTAATAAGGGCTGATATATATCTTTAAAGGAAGCCCACAACTGCAAATGCAAATGTTTTGGCTAAATTAGATCCCATAAAATCAAGGAAAAAGTTCTTGACAGGGTAATCTTCTTCACCCTATAGTTGACAATGCCATCTGTATGCTTTATGAACATCACAGCAGCTTCTAACAACTTCTCTTTTGGTCACCACCAGCTGTCTGGGAGCTTCTTTTTCAGGGATGAGATGTCCTGACCCTATCAAGAACAAATTCAAAATGCTTCAGTTACTTATAAAAAGACAGAGAGATTTAATGCAAGTGAAAGAAAGGTCCCTAACTATGTTTCTATTCCATACATTCATATTCAGTAAATAAGCAATCATTGTTTAATAAAAAAGATGGCTTAGTGAAAGAGATTTAAGATGTTGCTTGCAGCCTTTAACTAAAAACAGTTGTATACTATACATCATGAAATACATGGCTATTACATCCAATTTTTATAGACAAAATTGTTTGGCAAATTATCTTACCTTTTTCTGAGAACCTATTTGACCTCTGTTTCTTTGAGCAGTTTCCGAGCGAAAAGACTCAATGGTATCACATGACTTGATCGTCCTATACAAAAGAAAATAAATATCATAAGAATTAAACAAGCTTATATTTGTTATGATATTCAACAAATGATTCAAATAAAACAGACACTTTTAAACTTCAAGCTACCACTCATTCTCTCGTTTTATTTGTCAACGATAAACAATGATAAAATGTATAAATCAGGATTCATGAGAGAGAGAGAGAGAGAGAGAAAGGGGGAGAGGAAAAGAGCGAGAGAGGGAGAGAGAGAGAAAGAGAGAGAGAAAGAGAGAGAGAGAGGGAGAGAGAGGGGGGAGGGAGAGAGAGAAAGAGAGGAGAGGGAGAGAGAGAGAGGGAAGGGAGAGAGAGAGAAAGAGAGGAGGGAGAGAGGGAGAGGGAGAGGGAGAGGGAGAGAGAGGGAGAGAGAGAGAGTTAATTGATGAACCATAGAACTGCCGAAGCTCCATAATATATAATGTACAGAAGGAGGACATACTAATTTTGATGCATGATGCAGGTTTCTTTTGAGCTAGACAAATATATTTTGCATTATTATGGAGTACAATACTATTTGTTGACGAAAACAATGAGTTGAACATGTTACAAAATGGAATAACATAGTAGTTATGTTAACGTGTAAACAACATTACCAGCTATTATACTATCCCCCGCATGCGCGAGAAACTCTCTGGATAGAGAACTAAGTTTGTAGATTGGAGTTGATCTTAAGGCTAAATAACTCTTGCAGATACCCAAAATTCAAGGTTCAAAGTAGAAAGATTGATAGATCCTCTTTAGGATTATATTTTTCATTTCGTTATAAATTAATATGTGTTTGTTCCTGGTCGTTTTTAAAAATTGCATTTCCAAATACATTTCGGCCCTTACAAACATGTATATGATGATCAGATCTTGCCGAACAGAGTAGCTTTCATAGGCGAATTAAATTATTTCTAGTTATGTGTTCCAAGATTCAAGGTTCGCGTTAAAGAGACGAAATTCTCTTCTTTACAGAAATGTATTCAAATTTACTTTAACACAATTACCTATTGTTCCTGCAACGTTTCAAAATAGCGAAAAACTGAGGAATTCTGTGACATGCTTGGCTGATCACGAGTATCTGCTTAAATGGTGGTAATTCGTAACAGTGGGAGGTCTTTAATTATGTTTGCATTGTAATATAAGCTTGAAATGATTCCCTTCCTAGCCAAAGTGTTCCCAGATGTATAACTTAGTTGCTAAAGCATTACTGATTTAATATTTGCTATTAAGATTCATTCTTTACTAAAATTTGTAAAGGGCGGATCCAAATTTTATAATCTCCATCAATAAAAGATGTGATTAAAGAGCAATTTCGTGACATTCATCCTATATTGATTTGCCTTGATATGAACATGAAAGTTTCAAAAGTAAACATCGATTCATAATAAAAACACGTCAAATTTACAAAGAAACTTATAATATAGCGTAAAAGTTTTCAGCATTACGTTTTACTGATTGACGCGCATATAAATGTCGGGTTTTCGGTCAAGCTAAGAGTTCAAACCTCCCTATGGTCACTATACAACGTAGGTTACCTTTTAGAATTAGACTTTCCTGTAAATGATACTATTGATAAAGGTTTGCGATTTTTAAGCAATCAGACAAGATGCGTTCAATGTTGTCATCTATCTTTTGATCATCTTTAATTTTCTACATTTTAAAATAACTGTTCTGTTACTGACACTGTCGAAGAAGAAACCACCCTCGTCGACGTATTATATATACATATGAAATATTTCTTTAAATAATTGAACGGTTTTTCTAGATTGTTTTCTTCATATTTAAGTTGTATAATTGTAAACTCTAGACTTGCTAATTGAGGAGGTAGACAGTATTGAGGGATCCTGGTTTTTCCACGGTTATGGACCAGGGCAAAAATGTCCACTGACCGAAATCAGTAGCTCAGCTTGACCTGTTAAATAGTGATAGCCATGTGGGATTACTTAGTAATGACGCAACAAGGTCAAACCTCATGCGGTGTCTATAGCACAGGTCAGCCGAACGTCACACTAAACTAAGCTAAGGGCAGATAATTTCAGAACTCTTATATAGCTGGTAATGACTATCACAGTTGTTCAATTGCTAAAATATGTCATATTCAACGGGTTCTTACCTTCAAATATGTTGCTAAATGGGTCTTACTTCTGTCGTCGTTGTTATACAATAGTGTCCTGTCGTAAATATTCTTACTGACTTTGAAGACTCAAATTCAAGGAAACAGGGCGCTTTTATATCAGATCATGAAACAAAGAGAACGAAGGAGTTTTCCCGCGCTTTCGGGACAAGGGCCCGTAACTCTAATTGCACGATTGAATGTGTTGTGGGTTGCAACACGTACACGTTCCCGTTCACATATAAACACATTTCAATACATCTTTTGAGTTTTAAAACACGAATAGAACATGTTTATTCTTATTTTTTTGCAGTGTAAATCCTGGGATGCAATATTATGCAACTTACCTGTAATTGTTAGCGTACATATTTGGATTAACACTGTCATAATATTTTTAAGAATAATAAAATAAAATAAAATAAAAATGTTTAAACTGTACTTTTGCCATGAATCAAAATGATATAATGAGATCATTAAGCTTTATTAGAGTGCACAATATCACTCCCCCACCCCTATTTTGTAAGTATATTTTTGACAGCATGTGTTTAATGGATAAGAAGTTTGTTTTCCTTTTGTAAAGATGCTTTCCAATTCAAATTCTGTCAATACTCTTGATCTTTATATTGAGAAACCGTTGCTTGCCAAAATAAAAATATTATTTTCTTAAAACATTTTTAAAATTAATTCTGAAATAAATAAGTGAAATCATTTGTAAAATGACAATGGCAATAGTACAAAAGTACAATCTACTTGAACTAACCATGACAGAAACATGTATATGTTCCACATGTATAATGTCATGACTCTACTTAAATGAGTTCGGAATCATGTGTTATAATCACGATATCATTACGCAATGTCTTTAAAATCGAAACATTTTTTGAGTTACAACACATACAAATTTATGTGTTTAACATATAAACACATTTCAAAACATGTTGCGAGTCGCAACATGTTCTGAGTTACAACACATACAAATTCATGTGTTTAGCATATAAACACATTTCAAAACATGTTGCGAGTTACAACATGTTTAAAGTTAAAAAGGCCATTTGGTTACCATAATGCAACATGTTTAAAATCGCAACATGTTCTGAGTTACAACACATACAAATTCATGTGTTTAGCATATAAACACTTTTCAAAACATGTTTTGAGTAAAACACGTACGGAACATGTTTAAAGTCAAAACACCATTTTTGCAGTGTAGAGAAAGCCCTGGGCATTCTTCAAGAAAGCCCTGGGCATTCTTGGAGAATGCCCGGCAAAGAGGTTTATCCGGTAAAAGAAGAACCTAATAGAACAATAGAGTGACGTCACTGAAGGTTTATAAACATATGTATAAAATGTGACCTCATTGTCACAGGAGGTCAAAGTTATTCAACACTGTGTTGACATAGAGATCTACAAGCAACCGTTATCAGACATTGCAAATTTATTTCTTCTATCAATAGAGAAGAACTTATACATTTTAATAGATAAAAGAACAAAGTTATGTCTAAAATTGCAAGGGTAATGTGTTTTCTATTATAGACACAATTTTCTCCTTTCCTTGTTTTCTCCAGTATTATCAATAGTTGTTGTTGTCACCATCTTTTTTATTTACAGCTTCTTTTCGAAATGAATATTTCAAAATAGAATTGAAAGTGAATGTTGTGACATAATTTGAAGGAATATTTTGTAACAATTGTAAATTGAACTTTTCTTTCGGACCAAACCTGAAACTAATGTCTCGAGAGTTCTTTCCAACATGCAGAAAGTTATGTCTCCTACATTGGTACTTTATTTGTTTTTTACCTGTGGTAGTTTTTACTTCATCACTCGATATTTCTCGTTTGACACTGTCAGTATATTCATGTCCCACATATTACACTGTTTACGTCCTTTTAATTACCAACAGTGAAAAACGTTTTTGAAAATATAAAGAATCCATATATCTGATGAAATTCATTCATAACCGCATTCAATAAGATTAGCTCCTTCCACATGGCACTTTTCAAAGATGATTAATAAATGGACATATTTCCGATTTTTTTATTATTTGTTAATAGGGTTAACGTTAGAGTATTTTAATTACTTAATTGCCTATCATGCAAACTCGAGCTCGTCCTGTTTCCCAAGATGAACACGATAAATACATCAACTATATTGTAACATTTTACAACGAAGAGTACTGACTTTTCATACATCTAAGTGTATAGAAATATAGAAATGTCCATGCAACTGTTACAGTGATGACATCTCACCATGTCCAGTTTCCCAACTTGCCAAGTCTGTCAACAGCAGTTCTCACTGAAAGGCCCCGCCCCCTTTCTGCTGCCGTGTCTCCATGCTGCGTGTGAGACATGTGTGACATCTGCAGCTGGAGGAGTGATATCATGCAGCACGTGTCAGAGAGACGTCAACCTCACAGAGACACCTCTACAGAAGGACGTGGTCACAGAGAAGGAAATACTCAACCTGACCATTCAACACAACCCAGAACAGGTCCTGTGCACCCATGAAGATGACGGCAACCAGGCTGCATGCTGGTGTATGGACTGCGAAGATTTTCTATGTGAAAACTGTCAAATGATACATGGTAGTTTCAAGGCCACAAGGAAACATGATATCCATGAAATTGGTGAACTACACCCTAATCATCTGGACGTGGATACATACTGCGCAGACCATCCCAAACATATCCTTGACATTTGGGACGAGCAGTGCAGCACCCTGATCTGTAGAAAATGTCTGGATGGAGATCATGTTGATCACTCGTCTGGCGACTTTGAAGAAGCAGTCAAACTTGTAAGAGAAAACGTAGCTGACTTTGGAAAAGAACTCCTCTCTTCGGGGGCCCAACAAGGAACTTATCTTACAACAATGGATACAGATATTGAAGCTTCTGATGAGTCATGTGACATCCTGACTGAGACAATCTCCAACACATTTAACTCTCTGAAGTCCCTGATAAACCAAAGAGAGAAAGAACTGCAGATTGAACTCCAGCAACACCAGGTGAAGGTTAGAAGAGATCTGAATGAGAAGAAGAACACATCAGAAGCTTGTCAGAAGAAATGTCAGACAACATCCGACTACATCAACAAGACACTGCAGTATTCATCTCGCCATGACATCATGTCCCTGAGACACATTCTGCAGAGTAAAACTGGAGAGTGCATCAGTTCTGATCAAGCAATTGTCTACGAAAGTCCTCCTTTACCAAGATTTAACACCGTTGGTCTAGAGAAGATTAAATCTCTTCTGGCTGAATTTGGCGAACTTGTATGGATGGAAGATCCCGTGATAAAGAACAAAGGTACCCACCTTGCCTTTATCACAATCGTGTCTATCGAAGTTTATATCAATAATATTTTGATTCCAATAAAACAAATATTCATAAAGGTCTTTATCGTATTTTCTTGGATCTAAGTGAAAAAAAATAATTTATTACAATTTTTATTCAATTTTTTAATTTTTATATACATACAATTTGTATTCATATTATTTTTATAAAAAATTATATCAATCAGTTATGTAGACCTAATCTTTTTAATGTATGTTATCTTTTACAACAAAAAGTTATCAAAGATTTGCCAATAAATAGAAAATGGTCTGAGGAGCGTATTCATTGACAGAAAATTAAACGATATATTGTCGAAATATATATTTAATACATGAAGACTATCTTGAAACGTACATTATGATTTTAGAATATTTTCAAAGAGAGCTTTACAGGAGGAAAATGAGTAGGAAAAACGGCTTCCCGTAACATCAGAGTCTAAGAAATCTAAATCAGTCTATTGCAAATTAGGTCAAAGAACATACATCTTATTTACAAAAGTTGAATTTAAGACATTTAAGCCTGTGTATCTCACTGAGAGATGACGACATAGTAAACAAACAATTTTCAAAGAAAAATCTATTTAAACTCAACACAACCCTTCAACTGCTGTCAAGATCAAGGGTCATCTTCAGACCGAAGTTAGAGGCAAAGATAAGATAAGATTTGTAAGTCAAATTTTCTAAGGATTTTCAATTTTACTCAAAGGGGATTAAAATCTTAAAATGTTCAACTCAACATAAAAGTTGCCTTAGTTTTTGGACGAAAACATTTGTGAGTGACTCCTGGAAACATTCCATTTGAGATGAACCCTACATGCTTGAAACACATGTTATTGACTCGTAAGACACGACCAGTAACATGTAATCAGAGAAGGTATTGCCTGTTTCACAAATTATGTCACACCCCTGCGTTTCATCTTAGTATTTGATATAATCACCTGTAAAAAGACGTTACAAAGAGTGAAAATCATGTCGGGCTAGAGGTAGTCCCTGGTTAGGTACAGTTGTGTTTAATTTCTCTGCATATAGGTAAA
This sequence comes from Steromphala cineraria, assembly GCA_916613615.1. NCBI lineage: Eukaryota > Metazoa > Mollusca > Gastropoda > Trochida > Trochidae > Steromphala > Steromphala cineraria. The sequence continues at coordinate 17,339,939 of OU744721.1, forward strand.
GTCTAGTTTGAAGTCGGAAAAGCATTTTTCCAGAATTTCCGACGTTTCTTTAATCTGTATTTATTGCTTGCATGAACATGTTTGCTCCTTTGATATTGTGCATAGTTACAATAAATATCAAGTTAAGCTATAGAAAATGTAATGTTTTTATGTTTTAGATATCTCAACACAAACAGAGGAATGGATTTTGGCAGAATTTGAAACCTTAAAACAGGTACCACAAATTCATGAATATAATTTATATTATATGTATGAGATTAAATTGAACTAATTTCAATCATCCTTTCAGTTAATTTTTAATGAAATAATGTTTTTAAATATGACAGTTACAGTCCATGTATTAAGATATATTGTTTCGTTTTCAACATTTTGCCAAACTCTCCACCTGCAATAATAATATCTATCGTCAAATATGAATATTGCAGATGTATATCTGTTTTTTAACTCAATTATATCGTGGCATTTTAGGAACTGGTGCAAATGAAAGCTTCTCATGAGAAAGAAATTCAAGTTCTTAGAGAAACTCTGACCAGACAGAAAGAGGAAGAAAAGAAAGGTAGAATAGAAACTTTTCATGATATTTGGATATTTTGCTTCCTTAAAACTAAGACTGAACAGACCTCAGCATTACCTAGTAGGATTTGCTATTAGAAGGGAACAATTATGATTGAGGCGACAAAACTTGGAATGCAACATTTATTTTGACCATCATCTTCAACTTCGATAAATAAGTAAACAAATGACGCAAATTCAAACAAATGATGTGACCTTCCTGCTTGGTGAAAATGCCTGTCCTAGTTTCTGTGATATAATTGAGGTTTGAACTTTTTGTCATGTAAAATTAATTGTTTCTTTCCCCTGAAAATTGTAAATGAAATTAACACTTTAACTGTTGATATTTTGATACAAAGGTATAACAAAAATGATTTTTGTCTTGACCAAAAACAAATATCTTACAAAGTTAAGGGAAAATGCTTCTTTTTTATTGTAAAATTTCAAAATTTAATATTTGTAGATTATAACTCTATTTCTTTATATCTAGGTTCCTTACTTACAACTTTTGATGATACGTAACAACGTAGAAAATGTTCTTTTCGAAAGGGCTCTCGCTGAGATTGAGCAAAAATGTCCAAATATTTCCCTTTCAAATATTTTATAAGTATCAACTTTTACATAATAATGATCGTGCTGCACTAGATTTGATGAACAACAAATGCAGAAAAAGTATGAAAGAAACAGATTAAATAACAAGTGTTTCTTGAAAGGGTTGTGTTCTTTTGAACTAAAGCTTCAAATTCTGGATTTTCCATAGATCTAGTTTGAAATCGCTTTAACTAAAAACCCTTTGAAAAAAGGGTATTTTCCGGGCTACTTTAGACAGCAGACTTTAAGGATTACAACTATATAAAGCATTATGTTGTATATATTGCTGATCGTGAAGAGAATGTTTACAAAGACAGTCAGAACCAGGAAAAACGTTCTTCGTAAATAGGAAACATTGTATTTTACCCCCTAGAAACATTGGCTAAATCGATTTGGAATGTTGTGGGTTTTATGAAATGACGCCCTAGGTAACTGAGATATCGAGGTTTGAAGTTCCATGGTTAAATGGATATTATTTGCGGGTAAAGGCTAAATGTTAAACGCGGCCGAGATTTACACTTTATAACTATTATGACTATAATTACTGGCAAATTTCAAGATATTTGATCGAGCCGTTCTGAATTTTCTCCACATAAAACCGCAAATGGTTCTTTCATCTTGAAAACCTAAAATGTAAAATGAGATAGCTATCTTCAATGTAGTGTTAATATGTACATTTGTTGGTTTTTTTTTGTTCCTTTTTAAGATGTACGCTAACAAGGTATTGGGACAAACCTGTCACTTACATTGATGCTGTCTTTCAGTTGCGGTTACTTATTTGTTAAAACAAGATAAGAAAGAGAAATTTATGTATAAGATCCTCCTTAAGGAACCTTAAATCAACGATAGATTTCCAAGGTCAGGTTGTGACAAAAAAACTTCTTTTTATTATCAACAGGTTTGAACAGATTGAGGGAAGATAATGCTGATGCAGCGTTTTTGCTGAAATGTAAGTTTGAGATTTTTTATTTAGAAGTGTTATCACGTAGTTACGTTTAAGGTTTGATGTGGTCATCACATTGAATAAAACATCATTCAATAAATCTCTGATTAACTTTCAAAGAGCCTTTTCATTTTGATTAGTCTTGATTCCACATACATTGCAACTTCATCTTAAGTGGTACGTTTTCTCTGAAGCCTAAGGGTTCTTTAATTTTCATCTATGAAGGCAACAGTCTGATGTTGAATTAAAGTGAAAATAACGTCTTTGGAACGGTTGATTGGTCGTGAGAACTGCCACTACATACCAAGCAACATCTCACTTGGAGACCGTGAAAAGTGGTTTTCTGTTAGTTGACGTTATATATTTACGTGTATGTAAGTGATTCATAGAATAGACCAAATTCGCCAAACGTAATTTTGAAACCTTGTCATAAGCTTACAGGAAGATATATTCGATTCGATAGTGATTATTAGGTATTGTAACTAATAGGGAGATAAATTGGATGCATAATTTCGAATATTGAACGTATTTGAGATGTTTTTCTTGATTTTTCCATAAAATCAAGAATTTTAGAGATATTATGCATAAATGGATATATTTGCAAGTCCAGTGATGAGATATGAACTTCAATCAGCATATTATAGATATTTTGTAGCTTATCAAAGCCAAATGAAATTTAAGAAATACTCTGTGTCACTGTAATTTCTTGAGCTTATCAGATGTTGTGACAATAGGTTGCAAATTGAGATATGAAGGTTATTACTTCTACGGGTTATAGTGACATAAAGTGTTGCTTATATCACTTTTGGATTATTAATGTTTTTGACAAAGGATGAAAGCATTTATTATGAATACTTATTAAATCTCCGAGGTATGCGCTTTGGCTTAATAAGAAGGATCATAGTGTTGATAACTAGTCATTGTAAAGCTGTAAATTAAATGATGATTGTAAAGGTTAAGGTTATTAATGTAAGCTATTCTATTATTTTCTTTGCCATCCCAAGCTTACTATGTTTATACTTACGCCCTTTCAGTGTTTCTGTCAAGTGGGAAATTAAAGCATCACAATAGCTAACGGTAGAGTAGAGAAAATATAGGTTAAATGGAAAATGGAACGAAAAATACGAATCCAAGAACATTCAAATGGATAACGTTCAATTGTAAATCGTTGGAACTGTGTTTTAGATATATGGATAACTATTTCTCAATAGCATCCGTTACTGACTCAATTACTGTCATTAATCAAACCTACCTTTAAAGGGGCAGTAGCACGTTTTTAGGGGGAATATAGGGTGATGTAAGGAAAATGAAAATTAATGATTTCAATTGAAAGACAATGTATTTAAACTAAATGGAGCAGTAATAATTCCAATATATAACGTTAAGTTTAGCCATGCGATTCCTTTTCTTACAAAACATGATTTAAAGGTGTTCACAAAAAAATGGCCGCCAATGGATTTTATGTGAATCTTCATTTTTTGTCCTCTGACAATGGATGATTGGCTTGTGTAATGAGATTTTTGACACTGTCAAAATAATACAATTACCATTCACTTACAATTATCAGTGAGAAATTCAAATTTTAAAATTATCAAAAAACGTGGGGCAGTAGCACGTTTTTTGATAATTTTAAAAAAAATATTTCACTGATAATTGTAAGTTAATGCTAAATGTATTATTTTGATAGTGTCAAAAATTTCACCGAAAGCGGGTTCGTTAAATGACATGCCCTTTCTACGAGGGGTACTGTGCTTTGAGCGTCGAAATAAGTATGTTATTGTTGATAAAACAATCTAAATATGATATCAAAATTTCGACGAAAGATTTTTCTACAAAGTGATGTATTTCTTTTCTCAATAGCTAAATTTCATTCTGAACCGCTTGCAAGTATGAAACAGCATCTTTAACTAAGGTTGAACTTAACTCTAACACTAAGACTACCGTAAGGACTTAAGTGTTTTTTAAAGGGGACCCTGATCAAAACATTAAAATAGGTTAATTTCATATGATATTCTTTGTTTTATTCTATATGTCAAAGGAAAAAATAAGGGCCATGCTTCAAATATTTTGTTCATCATCATCATCATTTATTCTCAAAAATCCACCAACGGTGGTACATGTTAACGTCAATTTCGGAATAAGCATATCTGAGAAAAGTTCTGAGCCTGCTAAAACTAAAATTAAGGTTTAAGAAAGTATGTTGGAAGGCCTTTATGCATGTAAGGAAGTGACCCTACCCTGTGTGAAAGAGCAAAATGACAGACTAAATAATCTGATTTGGCCTTTCAGTATATTGAATACAATTTATTCATTGGTTTAGTTGAGGAACTGAATTTGTGGGTTTTTAAGTTTACAATTGCTGTTTTAAATACATTATTTTGAAAGGTCGTAATTTTTCACTTTTTTCAGGCATACATGTGGAGTTCAATAGGGCAAAGTGTAATACTGAGGATATGCACATCAGCGCTGAGGGCCAGTTGATCAACAAAGTACAGACGAATCTTCAACAAATTGAGCAAAGACTTGTGAAGTATAGAGGAACTAGCAGCGTTGCCCCCCTCTTGATGTGTGCATCTCCCCAGTACTTTGAGGTCAAGACGAGACTTGGAATAGACAAGACTTTAACGGGTAACAACTTACTCCTTGAGATAGGATTCACCAGGGAAGGGCAACGAGATCAGAGCCTGTTGATAGGTGGACGCCCAAAGTCGTACAGTCTCACAGTCGCGCACTGTTCTACTCACAACTCTATCTGCAGACATGTCTGGAGACATGGTAAGCACCTCTTGTGCCTGCCTGATACTCTGAAGAACACTCCTGGCACCTCGGTCACTCTACATATTGGTGTTGTCTATGACACTGTCAGGAGATACATTGCATTCTTAGATGTTAAAGATGAGAAGATCATAGGCATGATTAAAAATGTAGACAGTTCATGTGCTCTGTGGGCGATGTTTGGAGTTTATAACACTGCCTTTGCCACAGTTATCATGTCGCTTATCGTAGGGAACGATATTGATATGACAGGAATTAAGAAGGCCTTGGTGTTAGGATGCTTATCATGAATGTGAAAACCGTCTAGAGTCAATATGTATTTATTTGATCAAAGAATACAATCTTATGTACCATGTATAAAGCAAACCTTCAATGGTAAAGATGATAAACACTAATGTGAAATGTTTGCTATTATGTAGTTTTAGTATGATCAGGTGATCTTCATAGAATGTACATGAAACTTTCAATACCAATTACTGTGTTCTTGCAAAAGATATTATGTTGTCAAAATACTCTTATATTACATTTTGATCTAAGCTTTAAGTAAGAATTGAATGTAAATATATAATTATAATGTTTGAGAGGAGATGTATGTCTAGCAAGATGTAATGAAAAATGTCAGAATGACATTATATTTAGTTTTGTGAATTATTCATATAGAAAAAATAAAGGACTCCCTAAAATTCAGACCTGAAAAGTTATGTTATGACAAAGTTATGATAATTTGAATGAATTTATCACTCTAAACAAATACGATATAGATTGCGTAAATAATCAGCATGCCTCTGTTTCTGTTCTGAGGAATAGACGTTAACTACATGATTGTATTCTTATTTGGCTTGTTGTATGGGATAACGAATTGCTTTTATAGAACAAGCAAAACTAGGAAATTCTAAGCTCAGTCTTATCCAATTATCCATTTCACTTTTACAGATCATATGTTGTAAAAACTTAAAATCTACATTAAGTCTTTATAAAATCATTTTGATATGAATGACGTGTTAACTTCTTCTTATGTGAATAAAACAAATGATAGTATGTAAGTGATCGTCATCGTAGGAATATGCTAATCGAGCCATTGTTCAAATTACACCGAATAAGTAATTTTGGCAGTCTCCTCTTGATGCGAAAATTTGCTCCACGAACTATTTGAAAAATTTCAGCCACTTCTCTGTGGAAAGGATGGCCTAGTCACAAGGCATTTGCAATGATTGAGTCGCCATTTAAACAGCGTCGCTTATTTTACAGATAACTTTGATTGCATCCACCCAGTCCCCTCGCTTTCTAGGCCACAATTCGGCTGATTCGAAAAGAGGTCAGATTAATATTTTATGACTTGATTTACCTCTGTGGAGAGGGAATGGCTTCCGATAGGTACCAAAATATGTTAGTTTAATCTCTGGAATATATATCGTCTAAGTATTGATTGTCTCATTGGTAGCTATTGGCAGTGGAAAAACTACATGTATACCCTTGTTCAATAAAGTGTCAAAACTGAAATGTATGTGTGTGAAATGTAGGATATTTGCTTTACGAGACTCGTACATTTAGGTCCATTGAGATACATTAAAAAAACCATTATACATTAAACTGGACTTGGAACAAAAACATTACTTATATCTAAAATTCAGCAATCAGTTGATGAAGCAATATTTTTTATGTTAATGTTGATAAAGATTCTCACTGTAGTAGTATTCTTTCAAGATAGTACAGACCAGATTGAATTTCTTAAAAGAAACTTCACTTATTTTAGTGTATACTTTTAATCATGTTTTAATCATGAGCAGTGAAGTGTTTCGTTATGACAACAATTCTTGTGGATGCGTACTACTTAGTAAGGCTGAGTGATCATGAATACGGCTGTCACACTCTAGTTAAAGAAGACCAAATTATGACCTTATTGATGATTCCCAAGGATTCAAAGATAGAAGAAATGGTGATTATCTCATTTTAGTTAAAGGAATGTTCATATTACATTTCATATCCGTTATTAAAGGGGCATACCATTTATGATAGAAATTCGAAAAGTACAACACATGACTTTTTAATAAATGTTGTGATAAAAAAATCTTTGTCGAATGATAACGATTTTATTTTCATTAAGTGGACCTTATGTTGTTTTAGTCACAGTAACTCTGGCAGATATTTGTTGAACTTATTCTGTCTGTCGTTATTATTTATTTAGCCAATCAGCATATTTACAAGAATCCAGAGTGTAGCCCGCTTGTAGTCCCATCCGAACCAAAGAGAACACTGTTTGTGACGTTGCAATTGTCGTCGAGTTCCTGTTAAACTATGACAGATTCCACATTTCGCAGGAGTCGATTTCAGCCGATTTCTCAATAAACAATTCAGAGAAAGATATGTAGCATATCAAGAAGGCTTAAGTAATTTATATTTAAGGACCTCTAACTCCAAATCGCATTTGGCATACATACATATCAAAAGATAAAAAAAGACACGAAGCCAACAAAAAAACAGAAACAAAATACCGTTATGACGTTATATGTATGTTATATGTTGGGTTAGAAATTCAATTCGGTTTTGATTCCCTTGAAATATTAGTACTTGAGAATCTTTTCAAACATAAATGTAAAGAATATGGCAGCATCAACTGAAAACAGAATTTTAGATATAAATAATATATATATAGTACATGTATACAGTTTTACATATTCAAAATACACTAAGCAAATTAAAACTCAAGCATGTTTTGATGTTATCGCCACTAAGAGCTGTTACTTTTAAGCATTTAGTTGTGGTCTTAACATTATAATGAAATAGTCTTCTTTTAATTGTCGCATGATTCTATCATTTTAGTTAATTTGGTAACTTGGGAATATGTTAAATTTTATGCTCATGTCTTTTGCACATTTACTTAGTGTCTTCTTCTTTAACGATACGCATTACTAACCAAAAAAAGACATTTTGGTATTGGTATAAAAATCGCACCAACATACGAAACCTAAGCACCTATATATATAAATATATAAAAATGTGTATGTGTGTGTGCGCGTGTGTGTATGTGTATGTGTGTGTGTGTGTGTGTGTGCGTGTGTGTGTGTGTGTGTGTTGTATGTGTGTGTGCGCGTCTGTGTGTGTACCAAGTGTTTCATATAAATGATAGAACATTTAGGACTGAAGCTATACACCTCATTGATCTTATCTCACCGAACTGTCCCCGTCATTGTAATCTTAATTGACCTAGTATTTGCAACTATGTCAAACCGAATTGATAAGATGTGTTGATCGAGATGCAGGAGGTGTACTAAAGGTCAGTGCGTGACAATGTTTTTACATCATTTTAAACATGTTTTATACTATAGAGCTGGAGCATTTTGAGGAACAATAAAGATTGAGATACCATAAATAAACATCGAATCGTGAAGGAAAAACGCAATTAAGAAATGACAACATTAGAAGATGCTTCAATCTATGTTTCAAGTTGTGTAATAAAATCACATGATTCCGAATCTTAAAAAAAACATAAGCTAGAAGGCTGCCGAATAATTTCTTTCATGTATACCGTCATACCTATTGTAAAATAAACAAGATATCACTAAAAAATATAAAATTGATAATGGTATTGCTCGAGATATTTTATTTATGTGCATTTTATTAATCAATGCAAAGGCGTTATAAACGTTATCAAATGTAGATATAAGTACTATGCCTAACTGATTGCAGTTATGAGATAACTTGCATAAGTAATATATAGCTTTTTACCCAATTTGGTTGTAAAGTATATTTTGTTCATTCATATTTTGTTTAAATGTTGTATATTAAAGGGGCAGTAGCACGTTTTTTTAATAATTTTATATTTCAAAATTTTCGCTGATAAATGTACGTTAATGCTAAATGTATTATTTTGATAGTGTCAGAAATGTCATAACACAAGCCCATCAGCCATAGTCAGAGGACAAAGTATGAAGATTCACATAAAATCATTGGCGGCCATTTTTGTGTGAACACCTTTAATTCATTTTGTGTAAGAAAAAGGAATCGCATGGCTAAACTTTAAATTATATATTTGAATTATTACTGCTCCATTTAGTTTAAATACATTGTCTGTCAATTGGAACCATTAATTTCCATTTTCCTGACATCACCTTATATTCCCCCTAAAAACGTGCTACTGCCCCTTTAATCACATTTAACAAACAAACAAAGATACACAACAGCCACAAGGCAAAATATCATAATAATCCGCAGTTGACAGGACAGGGTAACTAGGCTATAGTTAAATCATCTTTCTAACTAGCTTGTAAACATAATACAAGAACATAATACACATGATGATGTAGAGACATTTATAGATATACCAATGTTGATGTAGTCGAAGATGAAGATCGTTTGATTGTAAAAACATCATGTCATTTTATGTATAAAGTCTCCTACATCAAATCACTTGCATCACTTGCTTGATAACGGTGTTAGTCTCTACACGGAAACGTCGCATAAGAACTTGTTCTTCTTGATGAAGATTTAGTAAGAGTGTTTGAATGTAAAGAAAGACGTAAATGAGAATGGCATAGATTGTAATAGACAATAGATGTGTCCATATGTTTTTATTGATGTACCTGGAAATGTACATAAAGTAGAGATTGTTTAGGTCGAAGTCAGTTGTTAAACGTTCGGTAAAAAGTTTTCAGAACATACAGCTGTGTACCTTAATTAATAATTATTACTTGAACTTGAATTCCCGACCATATACTTAACATTGCAGTTGACCAAATGGTATGACGTAAGATAAGACATGAGAATGTGTTTTTCACCTTTGCTCCAAATTGTAATAACTGCTCCAAATTGTAATACCTGTATGTTTTGTGGCTTTTTTGAAAGAAAATAGTCAAAATGATACTTTGATGTCAATGATTTAGACGTTTATGAATGAAAGTATTTGAAACATGATATCCAGTTTTACACTAATAAGATCATAAGCTTTAGACTATGGAAGACCTTATATTACATTTTGGAGCAGTTATTACAATTTCGAGCAGGTATTACAAATTGGAGCAGTTTTTAATACATTTTGGAGCAGTTATTACAATTTCGAGCAGGTATTACAAATTGGAGCAGTTTTTAATACAATTTGGAGCAGGTATTACATTTTGGAGCAATTATTACAATTTGGAGCACTACAGACCTTCATATTTCCGACGAGGAACCTGTCAAAAGAATCTTCACAATATTCAGCTCTCTGAAGACCCTGATAAACCAAAAAGAGAAGGAACTGCAGATTGAACTCCAGCAACACCAGGGGAAGGTTAGAAGAGACCTGAATGAGAAGAACACATCAGAAGCTTGTCAGAAGAAATGTCAGACAGCATCGACTACATCAACAAGACACTGCAGTATTCATCTCGCCATGACATCATGTCCCTGAGACACATTCTGCAGAGTAAGACCGGAGAGTGCATCAGTTCTGCTCAAGCAATTGTCTACGAGAGTCCTCCCCTGATAAGGTTCAACACTGATGGTCTGGAGAAGCTTAAATCTGTCCTGACTGGATTTGGTCCATTAGTTTCGTCCTCCCTTTCCAAGGGTAAATACTGCTGGCCTTAAGAAGATACAATTTGACCTGGCTGGACTGTGTCGACTCCAGTTTTGTAATGCTTCATGGGAGGAAAGGCAGACCATTGGTAACCAAAATGGTTTTCAATTTCTGTCCTGTTGACTTGATTTACCTCTGAGAGTTACATCAGACTTACTCCTGTCAGATTCTTGAAACGGTATATTTTTAAGATCTATTAATATTGGAACATTTCCTGAATGTACCAGAGTAGTTAAATACACAAAAGCATGTAGGTAGCACAATCTAGGTGATGGTTCTGTGTGAAATGGTAACTACATGGTGTTTGGTGTTTGGTGTTCATTGATTTGTTGAGCAATACCGATTTAATAATAAAGCATTTGTTATAAAAAGAATATTGCTGTTCTTTTGTTCAAAACATCAAAGACAGAATCCCTTTATGAACTGACAGAGGAAAGAAAAGCAAACAATTCAGTTAAATTTATCATATGAAAATTTTAAATTTTAAATTTTTGATCATGTCGTTTTCTCAAACCGATAAGATGGAGAGATAAATCATCGTTCAAAGAATACTTTACAGAGTTTTATTTTTTTTTAAATGAAATTTTATTTTCAAATTTTTTCATAACTCAATTTTGATATAACACAAATTTTCATCAACAACGATATATTCTATATGAAAATCAATTAACATGCCTCTTTTTTAAATAAATTCATACATTTTAACATGGTTGGGGGTCATGAATGTGTAAATTCTATTTCTTACCTCTGCCTACATGCCTACGTGTCGATACTAAATACGTCACATGTCTCTCTCTAACGCCATATTCATGCTGTTATCATTTATATCATTATTAATGTTATCTTTATTGACCTACTTACTAATTCTATATCTACTTCATATTGATTGAAGCCATATGATATGCTTGTTCAGAGTCTGTAGCATAGTGCAGTGTAAAGGTAAGTATTGAACAATGTACTTACTTATTTATATTGGTATGGCATCAACTCCCTTAGAGGAAAATTGATTTCATTGTTTACACTGTTAATAGATGTTCTACTTTTAATCCAAAATACCGATAACTAAGCTCACATCTTGGAAATAGAATTAAATAAAAAATGTAGCTTAAAGCAATCTTTTATAAGAAAACAAAACAACAAATGTCTTGATATCATTAGAATTAAATGAATACCAGTTCTCTTAAACAAATTATTATATATACGTGTAGGATCAAAACCAAGCCAGAGGTGTTGTTGATAATGTAAGCCCGCGGCAGAGGGAAATTGGAAAGGGCCGACAGGCCCGCCCCAATTTCCCGAGGCTGAGGGCTTACATAACAAACAACTACGAGGGCGAGGTTTTGATCTAACTTATGAACCGAGATAAACCGTAGTAACAAAATTATTTCAATAATAAGTATAAAAATGGATTCATTGATTTTTACTGGTAGGGAATCACCATGAGCAAACGGAGAGCACATCCGCGCCCTGCACGTGCTTTGCGCTCGCTACCCAAGCCGTGAACGTGAAATGCATGCGCTATCTGCCTGGTGAAGTTCACATGATTGTCACTGTGGAAAATACATCATTGTTCTCGTGGGCCTTTATAGCCGATTTGTCAAAGGCGCCAGTTTAGTAAGCGAGTGGTGCAGAGTTCGAAACCAGGCATGCGAACATTATATTTGTGATTTGTCAAAAATGTGATATTTTGTGATGGTATTTATTTGAAGAAGGACTTTGAAACAAAGTATTTCAAAACGTGTATAATCCCAATCAAAATAAATTTCCTATAAATTCTAGAGTAAGCCCCGGGCTTTCCTAGAGAAAGCCCTGGGCATTCTTGGAGAATGCCCGGCAAAGAGGTTTATCCGGTAAAAGAAGAATCTAATAGAACAATAGAGTGACGTCACTGGAGGTTTATAAACATATGTATAAAATGTGACCTCATTGTCACAGGAGGTCAAAGTTATACAACACTGTGTTGACATAGAGATCTACAAGCAACCGTTATCAGACATTGCAAATTTATTTCTTCTATCAATAGAGAAGAACTTATACATTTTAATAGATAAAAGAACAAAGTTATGTCTAAAATTGCAAGGGTAATGTGTTTTCTATTATAGACACAATTTTCTCCTTTCCTTGTTTTCTCCAGTATTATCAATAGTTTTTGTTGTCACCATCTTTTTTATTTACAGCTTCTTTTCGAAATGAATATTTCAAAATAGAATTGAAAGTGAATGTTGTGACATAATTTGTAGGAATATTTTGTAACAATTGTAAATTGAACTTTTCTTTCGGACCAAACCTGAAACAATAATGTCTCGAGAGTTCTTTCCAACATGTAGAAAGTTATGTCTCCTACATTGGTACTTTATTTGTTTTTTACCTGTGGTAGTTTTTACTTCATCACTCGATATTTCTCGTTTGACACTGTCAGTATATTCATGTCCCACATATTACACTGTTTACGTCCTTTTAATTACCAACAGTGAAAAACGTTTTTGAAAATATAAAGAATCCATATATCTGATGAAATTCATTCATAACCGCATTCAATAAGATTAGCTCCTTCCACATGGCACTTTTCAAAGATGATTAATAAATGGACATATTTCCGATTTTTTTATTATTTGTTAATAGGGTTAACGTTAGAGTATTTTAATTACTTAATTGCCTATCATGCAAACTCGAGCTCGTCCTGTTTCCCAAGATGAACACGATAAATACATCAACTATATTGTAACATTTTACAACGAAGAGTACTGACCACTCATACATCTATTTGTATAGAAATATAGAAATGTCCTTTCAACTTTTACAGTGATGACATTTCACCATGTCCAGTTTCCCAACTTGCCAAGTCTGTCATCAGCAGTTCTCACTGAAAGGCCCCGCACCCTTTCTGCTGCCGTGTCTCCATGCTGCGTGTGAGACTTGTGTGACATCTGCAGCTGGAGGAGTGATATCATGCAGCACGTGTCAGAGAGATGTCAACCTCACAGAGACAACTCTACAGAAGGACGTGGTCACAAAGAAGGAAATACTGCACTTGACGGTGCAACAACATCCAGAACTGGTCCTTTGTACCTATGAAGATGACGGCAACCAGGCTGTGTGCTGGTGTAAGGAATGTGAAGATTTTCTCTGTGAGCATTGTCAGATGATACATGGCCGCCCGAAGATCACAAGACGACATGTTGTTGAGGACATTGGCGATCTTCAACCTGAGAGTTTTGAAGTTGATAGATACTGCACAACCCATCCTAAATTCGTCCTTGACATATGGGACGAAGAGTGTTCTATTCTGATCTGTAGAAAATGCAACGATCGGGAACATGCTGAACACAAGACAGTAGATTTTGATGTGGTTGTCGAAAAGACGAAAAGAGAAGTAACAAATCTTGGGAAAAAGGTCCTATCTTACTCTACTGTTGCTCAGCAAGGAAAGGATCTGTCAACGCAGATCATAGAATCAGGGACCTCAGATAAGACATGTGACAACCTGACTGAGAAAATCTCTCAAACCTTCAACTCTCTGAAGACCATGATAGACCATAGAGAGAGAGAACTTCAGATTGAACTCCAGCAACACCAGGAGAAGTTTAGAAAAGAACAGAAGAATACATTAGACGCTTGTCAGATGAAATGCCAGTTAACTTCCGACTACATCAGCAAGACACTCCAGTATTCATCTCGCCATGACATCATGTCCCTGAGACACACTCTGCAGAGTAAAACTGGAGAGTGCATCAGTTCTGCTCAAGCAATTGTCCACGAAGGTCCTCCCCTAATAAGGTTCAACATTGATAGTCTGGAGAAGGTTAAATCTGTTATGGCTGAATTTGGACAACTGAAGCATACAAATGGTAATATGAGTTCTTTATCCTAACTCAGTTTTAATCGTTTGCTTGCTTGATATCTCATAACAGTATAGTTACAAATTTCGCTAGTTATTTGAGCAGATTTTATCCTTAAGTATATTATCTCGAGCTCCTTGTTTGTGTAGGAGTATTGGGTGTTAAAAATCAATAAGCTTGTTATTGTTTAAGATCGCAAGATTTAACCAGAAATAAATCAACAGAAAAATGGTGATAAGTAGTTATTTACTTCTGACTTAAATTCTATGATTTTAATGCTTTTTCAATAGCTTTATATTAGTGTATGACTAATTTCTTCGATTACAAGCTCTAGAATCATAATAATGTTACACTTCTGAAACTTACCTTCTTTCAATCAACAAAACAAACCTCCATGTGCTGTGTAAATAAACTGGCACCTAGACAGTTAGTTAATTGATATGAACAATGAGGTATTTAAATCAAAGAATATGTAAAGGTTATGAATAGTTTATATGATGCCATATGCATATCATTGAACTAGAATGAATGATTAAGTCAAATGATAAAATGTTTCTTAGTCATCATGATAAGAGGACTGTTTTCACAAATTTATTTGTCATATGTCATTATCAATTTTGTTCAAATTGTCACACCTTTAAACTGACAGGATTAACATTTTCAACTTCACTATATGAGTAAATGATTTTTTAGTGATTGTTTTCTTCTGCTATTCACAGGTCTGTTCATATTGACTCCAAATGCTTCTGATGTAGTGTGCCTATTAAACTGTGAGTGTTTAAGTTTATGTACGTTATCAGTTTGTATCTGAAATTTCCTCTGCTCTTTGACAAATTATTTCTGATAAGGTCATCAATGGTAATGAGATGCTTCATTCAAACCAGACGTAAAGTTCTGTGAAAGGGGTATTTTTACAAGGGTTTGTCTTTTTGTGCTAATCGGCATTTTGATTTTTTAAAAATTTTGATGGCTCAATAGTATATATGAAAAGTATATGACAACGTTACCTGTTGATTTTCACAATAAATGTTGATGAAAATGAAATGATAGATAATTTTGTGTTGTATTTGTACATTTTCTAAAATGCAAGTCAAGTTATAAACTTTATCAAAATTAATTATTTTTTGTTAAATGACAGATTTAAGAAAACAATTTGCTCAATCATTATGCTGATGTTAATTATGTATTATCAAATGATAAAAATAATTTGTTTGTTATCTGTTACCTGTTAATCCATATTTCATCTTATAATTTTTAACGAATCAATTTTTATCTTAAATTTTCTATTGTTTCATGAATCATGCAACATGCATTTGTAATTGATACTGGTATTCAAGTTTTTCTAATTGTGAGATTCTTTTTCTGTTTTAGGTACACGTGTAGAGTTCAGTAAGAAAAGGTGTAATAATGAGTTTGTATCCATCAACTCTGCGGGTGAGTTGATCAGGGCAGCACAGATCAACCCCCCACACAGTGACCAGAGACTGAAGAATTACAGAGGGACAAGCAGCACTGTCCCCCTTCCCCAGAGTGGATCTCTTCAGTTCTTTGAGGTCAAGACAAGAGTAGGGATTAACGAGGCTCTGAAAGGGAACAGCCTTCTCCTAGAGATAGGACTGGCCAGGGAGGAGGAACAGGACCAAGATGTGTGGGTGGCTCCACGTCGACTGTCATACAGTCTCACTGTTCAACGCTGTCCAACACATGGCTCCATCTGTAGACGGGTTTGGAGACATGGTAAGCGCCTCCTGTCCCTGCCTGATACTCTGGAGAACACTCCTGGCACCTCAGTCACTCTACATTATGGTGTTGTCTATGACACTGTCAGGAGCCACATTGCCTTCATAGATGTTGAAAGTAGTGAGATCTTTGGTAAAATTTACAACGTAGACAGCTCAGTTCCTCTGTGGCCGATGTTTGGTGTTTTTAATCCTGACTTGGCCACTGTCAGCATGTCATTGGTTGTTGGGAGTGATATCGATATGACAGATAGAAAGAAGGCTTTGATATTAGAATGTTTGACATAGATGTAACAAAATCCGGTGTCTTGATGTGTTTCTATTAATTGAGATACATTTGGTTTAGGTTTAACGTGGTTTTATCACTATTGATTCGAGATTTCTAACCAGTGGCTTGGGAACAGTTCTAGCGGTTGGGGTCGAACTTTTTTGGTGAGAGAGGATTTGCCTTTACAGAAATAATCAAACAATGATTTATATGGATTTCTGTGTGGGGAACCTTTTTGGTGAGAGCGTGGGTTGCCTATTTTTGGTTATATAAACGATTGATCTATCAATAATTGAATGATATGTAAATTTTATGGATAAATGATTGATGAACTTGTGATAGATTGATGAATTATGTCTTTGAGTGGTATTTTAGAAGTTGAAAATCAAATACTATGTAAATGTTAATGTTACATTTTCTCAATTATGTATTGTTTTCATTGTTTATTAACTCATCTCACTCCATTCTGTATACCTCATGTGCTCAGTCTATGCCTGATAACGATACAGGAATTTGTATAAAAACGTCGTTCTCTTTGAATAAAGAAGTTGTTATCCATAAACATTGTTTGATGAATTATTGTTGAATTGTCCAAAAATGTTTGATGGATGATTGATGTTTGATTGATATCATGAATGTTTTCATAATTGTTGAATCATTGATACACGATTGGTCAATGATAGTGTTTAAATGTTGAAATATTGATGATTTATAGATGATTGATAAATTATTATTTAGTGTTTGTTTATTGATGATTGATCATCATGATTGAAAATTGGTGATTAATCATTGATAAATGAATGATATATAACTCAAAGGTTAGCAATGAAAATTGATGGATCATGGATGACTCATGTATGATAAATGATGATGATGATGTAGTTGTTGGCATTGGTTGATATCATAATTATTGGCCTTATCAACACGAACTAAATAAGAAGCATTTTCTTTGAATACCAAATCATTTGCAGCCGACATTTAATATCAAAATTTCGACGAATGATTTTCTACAAAGTGATGTATTTCATTTCTCAATAGCTAAGTTTTATCCTGAATCGCTTGCAGGTATGATACAGAATCTTTAAGGGGAAAACATGTTATCTAGTGTTAATTGATGGTTTTGAGTTTTTTAATGTGGTCTAAAAACGGCAATGATAAACGTGAAAGGAAAAGCAAAAATTATCATCAGTCTTCCAGGTAAGAACATCGAAATGTGTGATCCTTTAAACAACAAATTTACCAGGTCCTATTCTGTCTGTCTGTCAGACTGTCACAACAAACTTTGACCTTGCCCATAACTTTCGATTAAATGTGGTACACCTTTGATATTTCACATGTGCATCATGATAGGACCTTTCAGATGAGGTCATAACTTTTGACCTCGTGACCTTGACCTTGGCGTCCCGGCCATAAGTGTTTCACAAAGACATCTTGTTTAATCCTTATTATGCAAGTAGTCTGTATACAACAAATCAGCTTAATACGCCATTTAGATAAGATGAAAACAGATGTTGAGGGCGTGGCCTCATTGGAAAGATCCTTAAATATAAGAAAGAACCCCCTCAGCAGGTATTCAAAACTCATGCAAGAGAAATTATCGATAAATGTGTAATAAAACGGTAGTAAATGCATTTAATATGCAATATTTTCTGACTCTGACTCTGTCGTTGTTGGAAATAATTGAAATAAACAGAATTTATGAAAGTTTGCTTTTGTTTCCGGCATTTTACTTACCATAATTTACCAATATATACAGTGAAATTCCTGCCCGTTAGTATTGAAATTTCATCATATAAATGCATTGCAATTTCTATAATTTTTTTTTTTTTTTTTTTTTTTTTTTTTTTTTTTATAGTTTTTTTTTTTTTTTTTATTTTTTTTTTTTTATTTGTTCCCAATGGTAACATCGTACAGGTATACATGAAATCAGTTACAATACAATAAAGTACAAATATACAAAATGGTACAGATAATATAACTGTAGTATATAAATCACGAACATGGAGCTATGGAGGAGGTTATTTATCCAATTTATTCACTAGAGTTTTCCATTTGTTGTCAAATTTATACATTTCATCATTTCTTTTGAAAATAAATTTTTCAACATGATAGATGTCCTTTAAGATATTCAAATAGTTGCTGAAATTTAATATCAGATTCTTAATATTACATAAATTTATATATTTCTTCGCCGTTAAAACAATTTGATTGATCAAAATATTGTTATCAAAAGTAACAAACCAGATTGAATACTTTGAAAATTTTATTTTATGATGTAAATTGTCATTTAACCATAGCTCCAGATCGTTCCAGAATTGTTTTGTTATACAGCATTCCCAATAGACATGACAGAGGCTTTCAGGTTCAACGTTACAAAAACTACAAATATTCTTATCAGCAAGATTCATTCTTAACAGTTCTCTTTTAGTGTAAACAACTCTTTGCAGGAATCTATATTGAAAATCTATCAGTTTCACATCCTTCAATCTATATCTATATGAGCTGAAAATATTTTTCCAATCTAATTGATAATCATCAAAAACAGATTCCCATTTTTTACAAATTTCAATATTTTCATCGTTGTTAATCAACCTATTATAATAGATTTTTGAACCTTTTGTACATTTAATAATATTTCTTTGGTCAATTTCTATAATTTGCACCTGGGTGCAAATTTACCCCTGGGGTTACACTATCATCTTGGATAAATATGCACAATCTACACCAGCTTCATATAATAAATGAACTGAAAGAAAGATTATTTTTTATATCATCCTTTTTACGATATGAAATGAACGGAAGGTTAATACCTTTCTGTGATAAAACCCATTACTATACTAGCTTGCAAAAGAAATACCACGTATTGATGCTAACAAAGAAATACCAACGAACATTTTACAGTCAACCAGAAAGGGCATTACTGCATGTCTATACGAGATGTTCTACATATGCTGTCACTTGTCTACACATTTAGTTCAATGACGAAGTCAATTTATCGAGTATGTCATGATTTGTACCAGTCTATTTAACGGGCAGTAACACATATTTTGACAACAAATTATATTTTATATTTTTCACTGATAATTGTTCATTAAAGCTAAATGTATTAGTTTAATAGTGTCAAAAATCTCATTGCACAAACCAATAATCCATAATCAAATAGCCAATTATACAGATTCACATAACATCCATTGGAACACCTTTCATTCACTTTGTGTAAGAAAAAGGAATCGCAATGCTGAACTTTACATTATATATTTCATTTATTACTTCTTCATTTAGTTGTAATAAATTGTATTTCATTTGGAACCATTTATTTTCATATTCTTGACATGACCTTAAACCCCCAATAAAAAGTGCAACGGCCCCTTTAAAGTTTATTTAACTCAAATGCAGGTTTGTTTTCAGTCAGTTCAAAATGAGTGTTATACTTTCTTTTACACGGTGGTTTACACGAACTGTTGAAAAAGTAGATTGTATAAACTGATGTGTCTGGGCAGCTCAAGTCAACAATAAGTGTTATGAAACATACATTGCATTCTATTTTTTCGTTTTTGTTTACCCAGTTTCAGTGTAAAAGCTACTTAGTATACAATAATTTTCAGTCATATCGAGTTATCACAATGAACAATATTCTTTACATGACATGCGTAATAGAATAAAAGAATTCATCAACTGCTTTAAACAACAAGAAACCTCATTATTTATTCCATGTTTATTGGTAAATATGTACAGAAAACATTGTCAACTTTAAAAAACACCAAAAAACGTTTCATCGGTCCTCTAATAACAAAGATATCGCCCTTCAAAGTGCGCGAATTTTAGGCTTCTCAATTTGACAGTCTGAAAAGGTATTCTACCGGATGAACGATATTGCCTTTACTGCGCATGCCCGGAGTGTTTAATGACATCATATACAGAACGGACGCTGGTCAACTGCTTCTGTTTAATGTAATAACAATTAAAAATCCCGAGGTAGAATTCACTTTTCCACGACAATTATTGTTTTCATACTGAATTTGAAGAAACTGAAAAAAACCTGAAAATACACCTTCTATTGAACCAAAAGTGCAATGTACTTACAATTGAGGTATATCCAAAGAATGTAGCAAATTTGATGATATTTATTACAAAATTTGATGACATTTCAGTTTAACTAAATGAATTTCGGACTTGATGTTTCATTGTGACTCTCTGTAAGGAAGATACTCAGACAGGAAAAAATACGTGAGTAAAGTGCTCTGTTGCCTATTGATGGCTTTTAGTTTTCCCCACAGGGCATGCTTTGACATTATTATGAGAGTTATTTATAATAAATAATTAAGCAGAGGACCATTAACAATAAAATCAACAAACCACATGATCAAGAACATTTTAGAAAAAGGTGACAAATAAGTAAGTTGCTAATAAAGGAATCAAATCATCTGATTTTGTCAGTGTTTAAGAGAGATGATTTATAATGTGCAGATTGAATAAATCGAATTTGAAAAAGGTAAACAAACTGTCTACTGTTGTCCTTAATTATATTAATCCTCAATTCTATTTTTGTTTCTCACCATAGAAGACATTACAATGGGACACAATGTTATATTTTTACATGTTTTCCAGCTGGTACTCCTTGTTTTGTAGAGAAGTGTTCTTGTTTTCAATTTCAAATATGTCTTCAAACGACTGTGATGTTTAGATAAATTGGTAAATGAGTCGAAACATATTTCCGGAAATAGTTGTCCATTTGATTTATTTGAAATACATTTAGAAGGGAGAAAGCGGGTGTATATGAAATATTAGCTTGCTGTCACAGTTAAAAGCTCGTTGATACACCTTGTGTCATCATGTATCTATGACAGGAATATTGATACAGTTACAACTCATACCTCACTGTCGTTTGCATGTTGTATCATGTCAAACAAGTTATGTATGACATAATAATGGCAGTACACAATGGTCGTCAGTCTTGATTAATAAGCTATTTTTAGACAAAATAATGTGTAACCATTCTCAAATGTACAATTCAATTACCCCCCTTTTTCCTGTCCCGGAAATGACCTCTCTAGCAACCAGGAAGTAACTGTGACAGGTAGGTGTGTTGATGTCTCCTGGGCGATTAACTGTTCTTATGAATTGTCTCAGATATATCATCCATAATAATCTTTTGATGTTAATCATTTGTGTGTGATATCGTATTCAACTAGTTAAATCGGATATAAAAGCTTTAATGTTACCGAATATATACATTGAATGTTCATTGCACTGTCATCCTACTTTCGTTATTAAACAGTACACATATCCCAATCATACATATATACGTTTGCCACGCAGTGATATGCAGACTTTGATATCAGTGCCCCAGAACATTTTGTCTGAAAATATTATCACAAACAAGCAATTGCTGTCATACTTCTTCACACATTGTAGTATGGGGTATGACCTACTTTCTGTATCGACGCACTATGGAGTGACCCAGCCTGATAAAAATAGTACAGGCCTGTGTTGAGATCATATGCTTACACTATTCTGTCAATGGGTGAATGTCTATATGAATAAGTAGAGCCTTGTGCAGCGACCTGCTTGTTGTGAGCGTGGCATGAAAAGTGTACGTTATTCGTTTAACCATATATTGCATGAACAATCATTTCTCCATAAATCGTTAATGGCGATTACAATTCAAACACCCAACAGCTTCCATGCAATCACATCACATGAATATAGCGTTGGTTATGACGGTAACATACTTATAACTCTCACTTAGCAAAATAAAAATATCGTTGTATGATTAATGTAAAATAATTCTAAACATATTAATATTAAGGGAATATAGTAAAACTATGACCAAACATCGCCTATATACATAAATCCCGATTTCCTGTAAATAAGTTATATTGAGGATGCAATAAAAAAAAGCACTGAACAATACTGGTATTTGTGTTAAATACCATTATTTACATATTAGTTACATTATATTTTATAATGATAAAATGTGTATAGAATACTTACCTTTGAATTTACATAAATCAACTAAAACCAATACAATCATTGTACTTGCAATTTAATATAATAATGTATAACATTGTGATTTCCTTCTTCTGTTATTACAATAATGACCAAACAATGCTGTATACAAAAGGCTGTAATGTTCTGATTTGTTACAGTGATGACAACTCACCATGTCCAGTTTCCCAACTTGCCAAGTCTGTCACCAGCAGTTCTCACTGAAAGGCCCCGCCCCCTTTCTGCTCCCGTGTCTCCATGCTGCGTGTGAGACATGTGTGACATCTGCAGCTGGAGGAGTGATATCATGCAGCGCGTGTCAGAGAGACGTCAACCTCACAGAGACACCTCTAGAGAAGGATGTCATCACAGAGAAGGAAATACTGCACTTGACGGTGCAACAACATCCAGAACTGGTCCTGTGTACCTATGAAGATGACGGCAACCAGGCTGTGTGCTGGTGTAAGGAATGTGAAGATTTTCTCTGTGAGCATTGTCAAATGATACATGGCCGCCCAAAGATCACAAGACACCATGTTGTTGAGGACATTGGCGATCTTCAACCTGAGAGTTTTGATGTGGATACGTACTGCACGACCCATCCTAGATCCATCCTTGATACCTGGGACGAAATGTGTTGCATTCTCATTTGTGCAAAATGTAAACTTGGCGATCATGCTGAACACAAGACTGTTGATTTTGATAAGGCTGTTGAAACTGAAAGAAGGGCATTTTCTGAATTGGTCAAAGAAGTCGAATCTTCTGTCACTCAACAAGGATCTAATCTGACAACAATAGCTGCAGATCTTCAAGCTTCAGATGAGACAAGTGGCAACCTGACTGAGAAAATCTCTCACACCTTCAACTCTCTGAGGACCCTGATAAACCAAAGAGAGAAGGAACTGCAGATTGAACTACAGCAACACCAGGAGAAGGTTAGAAGAGACCTGAAAGAGAAGAAGAACACATCAGAAGCTTGTCAGAAGAAATGTCAGACAACATTCGACTACATCAACAAGACACTGCAGTATTCATCTCGCCATGACATCATGTCCCTGAGACACATTCTGCAGAGTAAAACAGGAGAGTGCATCAGTTCTGCTCAAGCAATTGTCCACGAGAGTCCTCCCCTGATAAGGTTAAACACTGATGGTCTGGAGAAGGTTAAATCTGTCCTGGCTGGATTTGGTGCTTTAGTTTCGACAGATGATCCCGAAACTGCTAAAAGGACTAATGGTAATAATCATCAAATTTGTTTGCATGTTTCATCCGTTCATTGCTTGAATGTTGATCGTATAATATAAAATTTTAAGGGGTGATATTGACCTATTTCAACACTTATAGTTTGCTTGAATTTGTTTTATAGTTATTATGATCATTTTAGATTTTAGATTCCATATTCTCTTTAACAAAATTTTGTTTCATGTTCAACATTTCTGCTTTGAGGTTAGACAAAGTTACGCTTATTAGGTAATTTCTTTAATTTACATCCAATGTCCCTATAAAACAAGAGATTCATTTTGTTTGCATTGCAGACTGTGGATCACAAACAGACGACTGGGTACCTGCTGAATGTGAAAGATTGACACAGGTATCACCCAATTAACCTAAGCGGATTAATACTGTTTGTAATATATCTGTAACCTATCTTGATTATTTTTCGTGATTACCATTTAAAATTAATTCTGAATAATCAGGTGACCCGATTCTCAGAAACACTTATACACTTAAATGTATTCAAGTTTGTAAAGTAGATTCAGGAAGAATATTTTTTTTACTAAACTAAAAATTAAAAAACATATTTTCCAGGAGCTGCTTCAACTGAAAACTGCCCATGAACAAGAAAGTCAATCCATAAGAGAAACTCTGAAGAGAGTGGAAGAAGAGAAAAAAGGCAAGAATTATATTTGAATATGTCCAGAGAAAAGACCATTCATAGTTAAAGTAAATTTGCAATTTCCTATTTAACTTTACAAACTTGACCTTGACTTGATAGTTGACCTCCAAAGTTATCATTTTAACACAATGATCTAAAATGATCATGGTTTAAACATAGTCATTCACAAAAGTAACAGGATTGGCAAACAAGCATATCTTTGCTTATGTTAATTCACCGTGATTGTTATCCTGATAAGTAGTTTTACAAAATACCCTAAAGTAAATAATAGGCATTGCATTGAGTTGTTAATGTTGATCAGGTTTAGGTCTGTCAGGAAATTTTAACGTTTCAATATTATTACTGCTAGAACTGCTAAGATTGTTTCTAATTAGTGCTCAACATCCTTGCTCATTCACGATCATTGTATATGTACTATTCACAGGATTGTACAGACTGACCTCAGATGTTTCTGATGAAGTCTACCTGCTGAACTGTGAGTGTGGGACGGGTTCAACTAAAGTATTTGTTTATTTTTTGACACTCTGTCATACTTAATCACTCTTAGTGCCAATAATTCTAAACCATAATTACAATGTTTTCTTCAATTTCATATTTTCTTTTCAAATTAGTAAAAGTTTGTAGCAGTAGTTAGGTTTCCAATGTACAACCTTACCTGTAATTGTGCAAATTGAGTACCTGAGGGGTTTAAAATAATCACGACCCACAGTATTTTTGCAAGTATTCTAGAGAGACTGGTATCATAAAAACTAGTAGAGGGAGAACTAGAATTTCTTGCACCGGCCTTTGTGAAGGTGCACAATACACCCGGCTTCCACTGTGTTTCAGTGAAACATTCATATATATGGTACCTAACGTATTTTTCATGTTTTTTTTTTTTTTTTTTTTTTTTTTGTTGGGGGGGGGGGGGGGGGGGGGGGCGGTTACATAAGGCACAAAGACGTTATCATGAGCAATAAGCTCAAATACGGGGACTCAAAGGCAAAACATTGAAAGACAAAAATGAAGAATGTACAAATGAAATGCTAAACCTCAACAAGCTACGTCAGAAGAATGTTAGTAAAAGAACTAAGCCAGATCATGTGGTTTTTCAAACTTGCGTATTACTGCTTATAGAAATTTTAACAAGTTTTTATTGATGTTTACATTTTTAATTATTTTTACGATGAATCATACATTCACCTTACTATATTTGGAAATAAAGTATTATAATTCTGTTTTTTAATTACCTAATCATTCACATTTCATATGATACATATGACATCCAATAGTGTACTATTGGAAACCTCCTTAATAATATGATCGCTTTATTATAATGCTTTGTCCATTTAGTAAAGTAAAAATGTGTGTTATGACAAAATGGTATCAATATCCATTTTGTTTCGATGTGAAATATCTTCCTGTTTCAGGTACGCCTGTAGAGTTCAGTAGGACAAAGTGTAATGCTGAGTTTGTATCAATTAATATTGAAGGTGAGTTGATAAGAACACTACAGACCAACCCTCCACACAGTGACCAGAGACTGAAGAAGTATAAAGGAACAAGCAGCACTGTCCCTCTCACCCACTCGGCATCTTCTCAGTACTTGGAGATCAAAACAGGACTGAAGTTGCACGAAAGTCTAATTGGCGACACGCTCCTCCTGGAAGTAGGACTGGCGAGGGAGGAGGAACAGGACCAGAATCACTGGATAGGGGAACAACCCAAGTCTTACAGTCTCACTGTGGCACACTGTCCTACACACAAGTCCATATGTAGGCATGTTTGGAGACATGGTAAGCGCCTCCTGTACCTGCCTGACACTCTGGAGAACTCTCCTGGCACCTCAGTCACTCTACATTACGGTGTTGTCTATGAAACTGTCAGGAGTCGCATTGCTTTCTTTGATGTCAAGAATGAGAAAATCATTTGTAAGATTGACAATGTAGACAGCTCAGTTGCTCTGTGGCCAATGTTTGGAATTTACAATCCCAGCTACGCAACAGTCAGCATGTCACTGGTTGTTGGGAGAGGTATTGATATGACTGAAAAAAAGAAGGCTTTGATAGTAGAAAGCTTGTCATAAATGAAGCAGCTCATCTCGATGGCACGTTTGAATTCTTAAAACTTACATGTACAATTTGAAAAATGATTCACTTTCATTTGTCAATAAAATGTATCAAGTTTAGAAATTGTTGTTCATTAAATACATTTGATTAGGTTAAACGTGTGTTAATCCCTATACATATGATGGTTTCAAATAAAGAAGTTTATATACTGATGGTGTCCTGATAAGTATGTAGTTGTACAATGATACCGTGTTACTTTAACAGATTTAAAAAGATTTTTCCAAATCGATGTAATAAGAATATCTCATTAACCAACTTTGATCACATTGAACATTTTAATATCATGTTTATGGCACAACTAAGTATGGATATATATGAGTGAAAATTTTACGATAGGCCCATGGCAGAATTAAAATTATTCCTAACGAAATAATAGAATTATCCAGACTGACCACCGTTTACATATAAGGAAACGTATTTGAATGTAATTTTGTCTTTAAAGGACCTAAAAATAAACAAAAAGAGAGAAGATATGTTCTCTTTACTGTATATTATCTTTATTAAGATAGCTGATTGCTCTCTGCCACATAAAACTTTTCTTAGTTTTTAACATACGGTTGCAACACAATTCTATATAAACAACAGAATGAAGTTTGGCTGCACTAAACATTTCTTTTACTTTAACAAAAAGATCACAGTAAATGGTCGCATGCAGTTTCGCCCGATACGCGACATCTTTTTCTACGCCTTTAGAAAATATTTAGTCACAACATCAACAAATTTAAATGTCTACAAACAAGATGTGTTTGTTAAACACTGATGCCCCCGAATATCCAAAAGGTCAAAATTTGTTACCTCATATGAAAGGTTTTATCATGATAGATACACATGTTAAATATCAAAGGTCTATCTGTATCCAAACACAAGTTATGGCCAAGGTTAAAGTTTTCAAAAAATGCTTGCTGCGCTAAGGTCGAGGTCACAAGGTCAGAAATTATGACCATATCTGAAAGGTCATCATGATAGATACACATCAAAGGTCTAGCCCCAAGCAATCCAAAATTATGAGCAAGTTTAAAGTTTTTTGTGACAAACAGACTGACAGACTGACAGACAGACAGAATCTCCGATTCAGGGGCATAAAAATTACATTAATTTATTTTCACACTATATGTTCACGTGGGAGGAGTCAAAGACATTGAATTATGCAGGCAGTTTTCTTGATATACAACTGTGTTTTTTCGAGGTGTGCGATGTTTCAAAATATATACAATATGTCTATCTCATTACAGATACATATTAAGTATCCCTCTAAATGTCACTAAACTTGACTAAAGAAGACGCATATATCATATTTTTTTCTTCATATTCTTCGTCATCTCAACTTCTAGAATGCACATCTAAGGAGTAATTTTACTTCTGTTTTTACTGATGTTCCCGATTTTTTTTTCAGAAAAAAAGGACCATATTGACAAAATCTAAAATTTTGTCTCAAGAGCTAAACGTCAAACAGTTAAGAACATTATGGTACAAATAAATATATGAGGACATTAGGCATAGAAAATAGATATACATAAACTAGTTATCAATATCCTTAAGGGATTTTACATCTGTGCAAATAAATTACATAGCTCAAATTTTGATATTTTCAAACTTTTACTTTTTGACATGTAATCAGTGACGTTGCAATCCGGAAGAAAACATATGGCCACAAAGCATGATAAACTTATCAATTCTCGGTTATGGGTATCTTGATTTATGTCGATTTTGGTGTCACGACCTCTTTCTAACGATTCTTTGAAACCTTCAGCATCAAAGCATATGGTAAGACCCCAGAAGTGCCTGTCTGTTACTGTTGCGTTCAAGGCTCTGTGTTTGTATTGTGACATCAAAGAGAAAAGACTTGTAATTATTTAATGTTTTATTTTTAAAACTAGTTACAATGTCACACTTTGAAATTAAAACTCGCTGGTACATTCCTGAAAGTATATGTAAATAACACTGATCACGCATATTATGGAAGGTGTATATTTTAAATCCAATTTAAAAAATTCAACAAAGCGAAATGCCAAGGAATATTAAAATGTTGAGGAAAGTGTACAGTAAAGACTGTCTTGCATTACTTCATTAGCTTCGGTCCTGATGTTCAAATATATACCAAGTTTGTACAGGGATCAAGACTCAAGTCTATGTACGAGTCAAAGTTGATCTTGTAGTCCCATTAGAAGTCACGCTTCCTGCTTCTCCAGTCAGCTTGTTCCTCCAGAGAGTTAGAACCCGCATGTTGCAGAAGTAGGAGAAGAAGAGGAACACACCCTGGCTGCTGTTCAGGATTGTGGACACATACTCAAGGATAGCCACAACCCAGAAGAGTCCAGTGATCGAGGACAGCTTGATGTAGATCCTGAGGTTTTTCCTCTCGCCTCCTGTGTTGCGACGGATTTGCTTGGTCCTGCTGATCATGCAGATTGTTGCAGTGAAGAAGAAGAAGTTTGAGAGAAGGACGAGGCACAGAGGAAGTGTGACTGTGAGTCCATTCAGGAGCACTGAAGACAGGAAGCAGTTTCTTCCCACATAACCAGTTTCCTTACCGTTACTGAGGATGAGGTTTGGGACCACCACCGTTAGAATGACCAAAATTGGGACACCATGGGCAAAGGTGACATATCTAAACAGCGCTCTGTTGTGTGTTTCTGAAGTTGCTTGAGACCGTTTTAGAAAGAACAAACCCCTTGAAGACATAGCAGCATATGGTCATCCAAAATATTGCGGCAAGCCAAAAGTAGTGTAATGCTACAGCAGATGTCAGACAAAAAACATAGTTATCAATTTGTCTAAAGCCAAGGATGTAGACCAGCTGGGCCATGAACAAAGAGACGATGAGACACATGTTGTTTTTGACAGGCAGTGTTCTCAAAAATGGAAAAGTGCAGTAAGTCATAAATGTGAAAAACAGGGCAACAAGGGAAAAGCTCAAGGCAAGGACATTGACAATCCACAAAGTCTCTCTCATCTGTTGTTTTGCTTTCTGGATGATATCCAAAGTTTGAAGTTGGTATTTCTTGTAAGTTTCCCAACAAATAGTGATCATTTCATCCTCATGGAAGGTAAAATCGAATGTTGAAAGATCCTTACTTTCTAGTTCAATTCCCTGAAACCTTAATGTGAGTCCTCCTTCAGCAACAAGATAATTATCACCCTCATAAAGTTCAGCGTACTGACAGGACATTTCATGAAAAAGAGTGATCCCCGATGTTTGCATTACCTCTGTTTGGGGCACGAACACGAATCACTTGAGTCTGCCTTGCTGAAACCGCTCACCAGTACGTCCATGCTATAAGAGCCATTAAAGACCTTGTACTTCATGTCTATATATTGTCCATCAAAGGGAACTCCTATCCTGTTACCGATGGAATCGATGATTTGCCCCATTAAAAGGGTGGTGTTAATCATCACATCAATGTTAATCGAAAGGTACAGTGGTGTAGCTGGCATATTCCACTTCTCCCACCATAACGGACTCTCATTAAAGAAACCAAGATTAAATTCAAAATTGGTCACATTGCTTATATTGTTTATCTTGTTTGCAAACATTAGGAATTGTTTACAAAATGTGAGCAAACCTTGTTTCAACCTTAAAGATTCTGAACTGCCAGTCAAGTTTGTACTGTACAGAAGGAGCTGCAGGTTGTAGTCGCTGACCTCTTCGTCCGCCATTTTCTTTTCCATGCATGCTGGTTTTCCATCCTTATCTTGCAATGTCATTCCCGTCGGGCACTGGAGGTCTATTTCTGCCGTGCCCTTATCCTGTAATAGAACATAAAAATGGTAAAAACTTTAAATAGTCAACGCTTGAAGAAAAGCTGTTTCAGCAGTATCACATTGAAATCAGCTTGCGTCGTTTCATAAGAACAATACAACAGATTCTGACCAACTAAATAACTTACTTTATTAAAGTTTCCACTGTAAGAGATAAAGTCAGCACCAAAACGGGGTATCTTCCGTCGAGTACCAAAGCTAATCTGTCCAAACACGTTACAAACAAGCAGGGCTAAACGAAGTATGAACATTGTCCCTGTCTTCATTACTGCATATATCCACAACGCTATATGGCAAAAGGAATGTTAGAATAGTTGGTAGATTTTATTGCAATTATATTTATTGATGCTTTGATATACTCATTTGGGGCTGGGAAACATGTATCATAATAAACAAGTTGATAGTTTTCATCTTTTCTATTACCAAAGGGACACAAGATATCATTTCGATTAATTATTTTAAATGTCAACAGTTATGGTTGCAATTTGGACAACATTCATAAACGGCAACTCTAAAAAAACAACATGTCATCTATCTTTGGAGCCACAAACATCAGTTTAATTAGTTTAATGAAAATGAAGTTTAATATATTCATTGACAAGACTTTCCAGTTGGAAACTAATTCATGATATATACATATCTACAGTAAAAATTAACAAATACGTCAATATTCATAATATCTTTAAACATTACCATTTTAGAAAATTTTAGTTGTGATCAAGTATATGTATATATGTAAAAGTTGTTGCACATTCACATAGACGTAAGACCTTTATGTTCATTCATAATATAACAATAATAGTAATAGATTTCTTATACCGCGCATAAATACATGACAAAGCATGCTCAAAGTATGAGTATTATTACCCTGGAGGAATAGTATATTCAGTGCCAATGATAAACAAGCGCTCCTCGCGACTGTATAGGTTCATACTTCCCCCTTGTTCAGGTATCCATTTTTACAGCTGGGTGAACTGAGTGAAATGTGGATGAATTGTCTTGCCCAGGGACACAACACAGGATGAGATCCAAGTCTCCACCAAGATTCGAACCCTGGTCTCTGGCGTGAGAGGCAAGCATGCTAACCACTACACCAGTGTGTTCCAAAGATACTATCATCATGACCATTGGATTGTCATTGTAGTTTCTGATTGATGAATTATTTAAAGTTTCTTTGAATGTATCAGCATACATATAAATAAATAGTAATATATGTCAAATGTATTGAATTATACGAAAATAGTTTTTAAACAAACTACAAGGCTATCATACGCAAAGAATTGGTTACAGACCCTGCGAATGTAAGTTTAACTTGTGTTAGCAATGTGAAATGTTTATGTGCGTAAATATTCAAAGCAAAGATCACGGTATGCTGTCAAAATGTTAAACTCCACTGGGAGTGATTCACAGTGAGAACAAACAACATGACATATAATCTGAAGTTCATATTGGTTTCACATATTTTGTATATTGCATGATATGATATCTGGCAGCAACATAGAGCTGTCATACCAACATAGCCCTTGAAACTTTTAGGTATCAAAATCTGTTACTATATATAATAAACACGAGGCAGAGCAAAAGGAAGTATAAATTTTGTTCAAATTTTGTTCCTCTCTTTATGAATGCAGATATCTACAACGCTGCGTGACAGCGCGTTGGTATGGGTCATAGAACTCATTGGAGATGATATTTATTGAAGCTATGATACACTCATTTAGGGCTCGTAGTTGAACACAAGAGTGTGAGTGAAGGGCTGAAAATACAAACCAATTTCTTCAAAACCATTCTCACCCAGCAGAGGTAGCTAAAGTAACAACATCTTGATCAAGCCTTGTTTGGAATAAGGACACTTTGAACAGCTTTGTTATTTGCATAACTTACTTTGATTCTTTTCTCTTTCTAACCTGCAAACTGATCTAATTCCAACAGAGGGTGGATCAAGCTTTTAAGATTTGAGCTATATGTTAGATATATGATAATCTCTATTTATTGACATAATGATAATGGTATTGACCTGATACCAATTCTTGACAAAATGTTTTCATTTCATTTCACAACTTCGAATCGTTTGTGTGAATTAACTCTTTTGAAATTTAGTTTTATATTAAAGTTCAAAATAACATGGATTGTTGTATTTATGGAAATTATCGAAAATATTGAGATAATTTGGAACGGGGAAATGATTCAATTCTTAATTTCCTGGTGACCAAAGTACGCTTAATTGTAACTAGAAATATACCACTGACTCCATTTTAGTTGTGTTACAATTTAGTATCAATCAGTGACTGACCCGGATGTAACCTCTCACACTACTCTTGGTGTGACAGTGTCTGGTAGGTGATTTAATCTCTCTCCGTCGGAACGTGTCTCCTTTCAAAATTAAGCTCAGATAATACTTAAGTCAACTGAATTTTTAGAGTTAAATTTAAGAATAACTGGAGAATTTTGTTTTACCTTTTCGTCTGTGATTTAAGTTTGAAATAACTTTTGCATACCACACACTTATTCTACTTATAATTATTTACTTCATTTAGTTTAAATGCTATTGAATAAAACATCGAACTGATATTCTTAATCATTATTTACACCTACAGAAGTTATCAACTCAACATGTCTACACTAATCCACTTTATATTCTGTTATGATTTACTCCCTCTTATGAGTGTCGTCATAAGATAGTAAGAAAGAAAGCACTTTAATTCAGCGTTTGTGATAAGGTAAGAGGACATGCAATATATCGGGGCTGCACGTAATTAAGCCTAGGGCTTCATTTTGGATTTTACCTGTTTTGATGAAGTAACATGAAAAATGAATTTAAGCCCTATTTAAGAATTTAAGGTGACAAAAACAAAAGAATATTGTTCATTTAATGAAAAGGTAATTACATTTTCAAAGTAGTTATAAAAATTTAATAATCAACTGCTGAGAATATCCATTTTGCAGAACACAAATTTGTTTTTTGTTTTTTAAAGGGGGAAACACATGGCAAACGATTAATGATTGCTTTCGACTTTAGTGAGTTGATCTTCCACATTGTGATGTAGATGTATATACACAAATGAACTGATGACCTTGTTCTATCCATATAAAAGGAGGACACGTATATTTAAATACCATAAAGATATGTTATTTTCTCCTTATTTGAAATTCAAAGAAATATATATGTGCAGTTCATGTCTTTAGTAAAATACATTAAGGTGGTTACTAACTTCTGTTAGACCATTGTCCTTTGTTGTGAACCATGGTATAACTATCGCCAATTTCAGTTATACCACGGACGGAACTGATGATGAATGATCAGTGAGATCATTGTTGCAAAACAAATGAAAACCTTTACAAACTATCTAAAATAAATGAAACGGTGCATATGTAGACTTATGTTTTAGCATCAAGTATTATTAATATTCTTTAAGATATAAACTTCACCTTTTTGGATTTTGTAGTTTTCATTAGTTTTAACTTCATTATGTAATAGTTATTTGCATTAAACACCCGTCTTGCATTTTATAAATTGGTATGGTGTCCCAAATGATGACGAAGAAGTTTACATGTCTAGAACAACCTGATCCATGTTGATCTTTAAACGATTTTAATATTGGATTCCTTTGGTGTTCCTTCACAACAAAAAGATATTTGATCATGTTACAGTAATGACATCGATCTCACCATGTCCAGTTTCCCAACTTGCAAAGTCTGTCATCAGGAGTTCTCACTTAAAGGCCCCGCCCCCTTTCTGCTCCAGTGTCTCCATGCTGCGTGTGAGACATGTGTGACATCTGCAGCTGGAGGAGTGATATCATGCAGCACGTGTGTGAGAGACGTCAACCTCACAAAGACTCGTCTAGAGAAGGATGTCATCACAGAGAAGGAAATACTGTACTTGACGGTGCAACGACATCCAGAACTGGTCCTGTGCACCCATGAAGATGACAGCAACCAGGCTGTGTGCTGGTGTAAGGAATGTGAAGATTTTCTCTGTGAGCATTGTCAGATGATACATGGCCGCCCGAAGATCACAAGACACCATGTTGTTGAGGACATTGGAGATCTTCAACCTGAGAGTTTTGATGTTGATAGATACTGCACAACCCATAATAAATTCGTCCTTGACATATGGGACGAAGAGTGTTCTATTCTGATCTGTAGAAAATGCAACGATCGGGAACATGCTGACCACAAGACAGTAGATTTTTATATGGTTGTCCAAAAGACGAAAAGAGAAGTAGCAAATCTTGGGGAAAAGGTCTTCTCTTACTCTACTGTTGCTCAGCAAGGAAATGATCTGTCAACGCAGATCACAGAATCAAGAACCTCAGATAAGACATGTGACAACCTGACTGAGAAAATCTCCCAAACCTTCAACTCTCTGAAGACCATGATAGACCATAGAGAGAGAGAACTGCATTTTGAACTCCAGCAACACCAGAAGAAGGTTAGAAAAGAACAGAAGAACACATCAGAAGCTTGTCAGATGAAATGCCAGTTAACTTCCGACTACATCAGCAAGACACTGCAGTATTCATCCCGCCATGACATCATGTTCCTGAGACACATTCTGCAGAGAAAAACTGGAGAGTGCATCAATTCTGCTCAAGCAATTGTCCACGAGAGTCCTCCCCTGATTAGGTTCAACATTGATGGTCTGGAGAAGGTTAAATCTGTTATGGCTGGATTTGGACAACTGAAGGCTGAATCTACGCAGGAGAAGCATACAAATGGTAATATGCGTTCTTTACCCTAACTCAGTTGAATCATTTGTTGGCTTGATATCTCATAACAGTATAGTGACAAATTTCGCTAGTTATTTGGGCAGATTTTATCCTTAAGTATGTTATCTGCAAAAAAGGCCAAATTTTGTCTGTGTAGAAGTATTGGGTGTTAGAAATCAATATGCTTGTTATTGTCTAAGATCGCAAGATTTAACCAGAAATAAATCAACAGAAAAATGGTGATAAGTGGTTATTTACTTCTGACTTAAATTCTATGATTTTAATATTTTTACAATAGCTTCATAATAGCTTATGACTTATTTCTACGCTTACAAGCTCTAGAATCATAATAAAGTTACACTTCTAAAACTTACCTTATTTTTCAATCAAAAAAACAAACCTTCATGTGCTGTGTAAATAAACTGGCACCTAAACAGCCATGAGGTATTTAACTCAAAGAAGAGGAAAAGGTTACGAATAGTTTATTTGATACATGTACCATATGCATATCATTGAACTCGAATGAATAATTAAGTCAAATGATAAATTGTTTCTTAGTCATCATGATCACAGCACTGTTTTCACAGATTTATTTGTCATATGCCATTATCAATTTTGTTTAAATTGTCACACCTTTAAACTGACATGGTTAACATTTTCAACTTCACTATCTGAGCAAACGATTTTAGGGATTGTATTTTTCTGCTATTCACAGGTCTGTTCATATTGACTACAGATGCTTCTGATGTAGTGTGCCTATTAAACTGTGAGCGTTTAAGTTTATGTACTTTATTAGTTTGTATCTGAAATTTCCTCTTCTCTTTGACAAAAAATATATTTCTGATAAGGTCATTAATGGTAATGAGACGCTTGACATTTAAGTCAGACGTAAAGTACTGTGAACGGGGCATTTTACAAGGGTTTGTCATTTTGCGCTAATCCACATTTTGATTTTTTTTAATTTTTCATGGCTCAATAGTATATATGAAAAGTATATGACCACGTAACCTGTGGCTGTTCACAATAAATGTTGATGAAAATGAATTGATAGATAATTTTGTGTTGTATTTGTAAATGTTTGAAAATGCAAGTCAAGTTATAAACTTTATCAAAATGAATTATTTTTGCTAAATGACAGATTTAAGAAAAAAGTGTGCTCAATCATTATGCTGATATTAATTATGTATTATCAAATGATAAAAAATAATTTGTTTGTTATCTGTTGCCTGTTTATCCATATTTCATCTTATATAATTTTAACGAATCGATTTTTATCTTAAATGTTCTATTGTTTTATGAATCATGCAACATGCACTTTTGATTAATTTAATTAATACTGATAGTCAAGTTTTTTTTCTAAATGTGAGATTATTTTTCTGTTGTAGGTACACGTGTAGAGTTCAGTAAGACAAGGTGCAATAATGAGTTTGTATCCATCAACTCTGCAGGTGGGTTGATCAGGGCAGCACAGATCAACCCTCAACACAGTGACCAGAGACTGAAGAATTATAGAGGGACAAGCAGCACTGTACCCCTTCCCCAGAGTGGATCTCTTCAGTTCTTTGAGGTCAAGACAAAACTAGGGATTAACGAGGCTCTGAAAGGAAACAGCCTTCTCCTAGAGATAGGACTGGCCAGGGAGGAGGAACATGACCAGGATCTGTGGGTGGCTCCACGTCGACTGTCATACAGTCTCACTGTTCAACTCTGTCCAACACATCGCTCCATCTGTAGACGTGTTTGGAGACATGGTAAGCGCCTCCTGTGTCTGCCTGATACTCTTGAGAACACTCCTGGCACCTCAGTCACTCTTCATTATGGTGTTGTCTATGACACTGTCAGGAGTCGCATTGCTTTCCTAGTACTTGGAGATCACAACAAGACTGAGGTTGCAGAAAAGTCTAATTGGCGAAAGCCTCCTCCTGGAAGTAAGACTGGCTAGGGAGGAGGAACAGGACCAGAGTCAGTTTATTGCGGAACAACCGAAGTCTTACAGTTTCACTGTGGCACACTGTTCAACACACAGGTCTATCTGTATGAGGGCCTATAGACACGGTAAGCACCTCCTGTGCTTGCCTGACACTCTGGAGAACACTCCTGGCACCTCAGCCACTCTTCATAATGGTGTTGTCTATGACACTGTCAGGAGTCGTATTGCTTTCTTAGATGTGACGAATGAGAAAATCATTTGTAAGATTGACAATGTAGACAGCTCAGTTCCTCTTTGGCCTATGTTTGGTGTTTTTAATCCTGACTTAGCCACCGTCAGCATGTCATTGGTTGTTGGGAGTGATATTGATATGACAGAAAGAAAGAAGGCTTTGATATTAGAATGTTTGACATAGATGTAACAACATCCAGTGTTTTGATGTGTTTCTATTAATTGAAATACATTTGGTGAGAGAGGAGGGTTGCCTTTACAGAAATAATCAAACAATGTTTTATATGGATTGCTGAGTGGGAAACTTTTTTGGTGAGAGCGTGGGTTGCCGATTTTTGGTTAAGGGAACGATTGATCCATCGATGATTGAATGATATTTAAATTTTATGGATAAATTATTTATGAACGTGTGATAGATTGATGAATTATTTCTTTAAATTGTATTTTAGAAGTTGAAAGTCAAATACTATGTAAATGTTAAACGGCCAGTTCGAGCGGGTATTTTTTGTTCCACACATATTCGGGAGGGAATTCCCTTTTGCACACGACACGTCAAATTTTATATATTCGATTTGTTTTCTATTTTTTAATGTTAATAGCTATGTCAAGTTTGGTAATTTGTTCGAGTCCGCCCTTCAAAACAAAAAAATAGCGAAAATAATCAAAGCCACTGACAAGCACTTCGAGCGGTGTATTTTTTGTGGAAACGAAATTCAGGAGGACTTTCCTGTTAACTGATATATACGATTTTTACATGATTATTTCAAACCTAATTTCAAATATGTTCATGAGGTTATTGTTTCAGTTGTTCATGATTTAACAACTTGACAAAGAATAAAGTGTATCACCCCAAAAAAAGAAAAACATCGTGAAATGAAGCCAATCATCGGAGCTACGAGCGTGAGATGCATTACTGGCATTTACTGCCACAAAACATTTTCTTAACTGGTAACATTTATTATGCATCATGTGTAAACATGTCCCTCTTCTAACAATCAATTATTTTTTCTTGATTTACTCAATGAATTAGCATGATACAGTACATTTGTTTTCTCGAAATGCTAACAATTCAAAATGGCGGAAGAAAGCCGATCGAACTCGAAGCCTTGATCATGGCAGCCACATGGGTTATTGTCAGCTGTTTGTTTGGTCGGTGTTGTAGTTACTTGGATGTTTAAATTGTAGGAGATTTGTTAATGTTTGCATAAGAAAATTGACAGACAGACAGATTGTTTATTGAATTTACATATGACACCTAAAATGTCTAGGCTCAATATGACACTGAGAAGACTAGTTGATTCGCATCGGCTTTCGAATGTACAAAAAAATCGTCAGCGCTGCCGCACTCCCAATTATACGCAGTACGTATCATTTTTCCGAACATCATGTGAATTAAGTGACTAAGATATATTTTTGAAGAAAAAAATGTTTTACTTTGAGTGAGGTTGTGCGAACTGGGAAGTCGCGGGCGACCGCGAAAGTACGATGAAAATTCGCATGCGAGTAGACAAGAGATAAAATTAATGTCAAGCGGATTTATTTGGGAGACATTGCCCCAAAATGAAATAACCTGAAATCTGCAATAAATTTACGGATTTTTAACTGGATAAACATTTTTAAAATTTGCTTTACAATCATGAGTTGACATGTCACTGCAAGAGGCCTAAATGCAACTGATTTTACTGTTGTTCACAAGACAAAGATTTTTCTAAGGATGAAATGACCCTTTTACACATATAACCATGTAAATTCCATGATATTAACTAGTGACTGTTTTTAAAAAACAAAGGGCCATTGTCGAATTTTGATTGGCACTGAAAACAAAGGTCCTACCCAGAATTCCCTGCACACTACATTGCATTATGGGAATGAACATTTCTCATTCTATTTAT
Source organism: Steromphala cineraria (assembly GCA_916613615.1). Taxonomy (NCBI): domain Eukaryota; kingdom Metazoa; phylum Mollusca; class Gastropoda; order Trochida; family Trochidae; genus Steromphala; species Steromphala cineraria. Next base: position 17,378,717 of record OU744721.1, read on the forward strand.
AGATCTGCTAAACAAATGACGCGCTGTGTCTAAAATAGCTTCGTTAGCAGCCTAAGCTTATCGGTGAAAACGCGCTCGAACTGGCCGTTTAATGTTACATTTTCTCAATTATGTATTGTTGCATTTTCAATTAACGCATCTCATTCCATACTGTATACATGTATATACCTCATGTGCTCTGTCTTCAATCTATGCTTGATAATGATACAAGAATCTGTATCGAAACGTCGTACTCTTTGAATAAAGAAATTGTTATCCATAAACATTGTCCTTATTTGATGAATTATTGTTGAATTGTCCAAAAATATTTGATGAATGATTGATGTTTGATTGATAAATGATTGATGTATCATGAATGTTTATGTAATTGTTGAATGATTGATACACGATTGGTCAATGATAGTGTCTAAGTGTTGAATTATTGATGATTTATAGATGATTGATAAATGATTCTTTAGTTTTTAGTGTTTGTTGATTGATGATTAATGATTGATCATCATGTTTGAAAACTGGTGATTAAATTATTGATAAAATAATGATATATAACTCAAAGGTTAGTAATGAAAAATTGATGGATCATTGATGACTCATGTATGATGATGATGTAGTTGTTTGCATTGGTTGATATCATAATTTTTTACCTTATCAAGTTGAACTTGAATAGGAAGCGTTTTCAAAAAACTATACGTTTATTTTTCTTTAAATGGCAAGTTTTTGTAATCCGACATTTAATTATATAACTTGTATTTATACCTCTATCTCGAACATTTCAAAAAATATTTGTTAAACTCATCTATCTACTCTGTGAATGGGAGTAAAGTTGTTTTAATAGCGAAAATATTCCTTAGTGTTGATTAACTCAGATATTTTCAGTCACATGATAAAGTTTAAAAGTAAATATTACTATTAGTAAACATTAAAGAAATATCTATGGGAAAACTGTGTTACCTAGTGTTTATTGATGGTTTTGAGTTTTTTAATGTGGGCTACAAACGGCAATGATGAACGTGAAAGGCAAAGCGAATATTATCATCAGTCGTCAAGGTAAGAAAATCGAAGAGTGTGGTCCTTAGAAAGGGCAACACATTTACCAGATCCAATTTTTATGCCCCCGAATCGGAGATTCCGGGGGAATATTGTTTTTGCCCTGTCCGTCTGTCTGTCTGTCAGACTGTTTGTCACACAAAAACTTTGACCTTGCCCATAACTTTTGATTACATGTGGTACACCTTTGATATTTCACATGTGCATCATGATAGGACCTTTCAGATGAGGTCATAACTTTTGACCTCGTGACCTTGACCTTGGCGTCCGGGGCATAAGTGTTTCACAAACACAGCTTGTTTAATCCTTATTATGTAAGTAGTCTGTATACAACAGCTTTTATTATCTTTTGAATAAGATTTTTAGGGCGTGGCCCCAGTGAAAGGATCCTAAAAATAGAACCACTTCAGCCCGTATTAAAAACTCATGCAAGAGAAATTATTGATGAATGTGAACAAATTATACAGAATCACATAAAGTCCATTGGCGGCCATTTTTTTGTGAATACCTTTAATTCATTTTGTGTAAGAAAAAGGAATCGCAATGCTAAACTTTACATTTTATATTTGATTTATTACTTCTTCATTTAGTTATTCATTGTCTTTTAATTGGAACCATTTATATTCATATCCTTGACATGACCTTATATTCCTTGTATTTTTGTGTGAATACCTTTAATTCATTTTGTGTAAGAAAAAAGGAATCGCAATGCTAAACTTTACATTTTATATTTGATTTATTACTTCTTCATTTAGTTGTTATTTGTTGTCTTTCAATTGGAACCATTTATTTTCATATCCTTGACATGACCTTATATTCCCCTAAAATGTGCTACTGTCCCTTTAACGTTTAACTCTAATGCAGTTTTCAGTCAGTTCGAAATAAATGTAATACTTTGTTTTGCACGGTGTTTTAACATGAACCGTTGAGTAAGTAGATAACATTAACTGATGTGTCTTGGCGGCTAAAGTCAACAATGCTTATTATGAAGCATACCATCTTTGTCCTTTTTGTTTACTCAATTCCAGTGTATAAGCTGCTTAGTATACAATAATTTTTATCAGTCATATTGAGTTGTTTCAACATGTAAGAGGAACATAAATGAAAGACAGAAACTTAAAGTTATTAATTAATTGTGAACACTGGTCAAATGCTTCTGTTTAATGTAATAACAATAAAAAATCGGTATTTGTGATAGAAGCTGTTGGTAAAAGTTTGATAAAAGAGTTGATATTGGAAGATGTGTAACATTTTCGTGATGGCAATACAACCCTATGACAAGATTATGTTATTAGAATTGAACATACGCTCGTAATACCAAAATATATATTAAATGTTATGTGGATTTGGTTTGATATTATGCCTACTATTGCTTTTAGTTAGGCATATATGATTCAATTTATCATTTTATGCTTGAGATCATCAATTAATGTAACTAGGTTGAATTGTGGTAAAATGTTTTCAACCTGAAAAGACACTGAAATGCTGTTTTAACACTTGAAGCCTTATCAAACGTGAAAACAATTATTCATCAGGGAAAACGTAAAAGGTGTTACATGTTTTTGTGATTGATTTAGGATAGCAATATCAAGATAGCGATAAATAATTCTCATTATTACTTAAACATTTTATCCTCGAGTGATGTTTGGTGCAACATTTGATGAAATTTATGACAAATTTGATGACATTTCAGTTTTACTAAATGAATTTCGGACTTGATGTTTCATTGTGACTCTCTGTAATTAAGGTAATCAGACATAAAAAAATACGTGAGTAAGTGCTCTGTTGCCTTTTGATGGCTTTTAGTTTTCCCCACAGGGCATGTTTTGACATTATTATGAAAGTTATTAGTAATAAATAATTGAGCAGAGGACCATTAACAAAAAAATCAACAAACCACATGACTAAGAACATTTTAGAAAAAGGAGAATCAAATAAGTAAATTGCTTATAAAGGAATCAAATCATCTGACTGTGGCAGTGTTTAAGAGAGATTATTTATAATGTGCAGATTGAATAAATCGAATTTGAAAAAGGTAAACAATCTGTCTACTGTTGTCCTTAATTATACTCAATTCTATTTCTGTTTCTCACCATAGAAGACATTACAATGGGACACAATGTTATATTTTTACATGTTTTCCAGGCAGCTGGTACTCCTTGTTTTGTAGAAAAAGTGTTCTTGTTTTCAATTTTAAATATGTCTTCAAACGACTGTGATGTTTAGATAAATTGGTAAATGAGTCGAAACATATTTCCGGAAATAGTTGTCCATTTGATTTATTTGAAAAACATTTAGAAGGGAGAAAGGGGATGATTTTTCTTCTAGCAACAATGCATTGAATTTTTGTTTCACCATGTGTTTAAAGTTTGTTGATAATTGCTGTGATTATCAGTTTCGCTTGATACTAGATAGCGAGCTGAACCAACGAACAAACAAAGTTGAAAAATATTTTACAACAAATCAGCATGCACAACTTATTTTCCGAGCCTTAAGTAAAAATCAATTAAGACTTATTCATTGTAAAAAAAATAAACTTACATTTTAATCAAAAAGCCAATTTGAAATCGTATGCCATAATAATTAAAAACAATTTTAAACGTACCAAATGGCTGTAAAATAAAATATGCACGACAGTGCAAGGCATTCCAATACTGAAAGCATAACAAATTATATTTACTTATTTTGTCATTTTAATTATATACTTATCAGTTTTAGTTCTAGGAGAAAAGTATCTGAATTTTACGAATACAGTACAAAATGAGTCAATTACAAAGTCGTCTATATATTTCCAGCACACTGCAGACCGCCGAGAGCCCTTAATGAAAAGTGTTTTATGTATATTTTACACTTTAAAAGCTTTTGAGCAAAACACTTTACAAATATAAGGAACATAAGACCAATTACTCAAACTAAGCAATTCAACATTGTTGCACATGCAAACCGGACTTCAAACATGTAGCCCAGATCAAAGAAATGAAAACCACTCAGTCACTTCACGAAAACAAAAAACCATCTGACTATAACACATTTTGCAATGTGAAAAAAAGGTTGAGAGACATCACTGAATTTCAGTGGCGTCTCGGAAAACTATAGATATATACTTTCGAGCTTATGTTATTAATCTGAACTTTTCCGTCATTAAATGCTAACCCCTTTCACAAAATAATTTGAGAAAAGGGCCCAAAAAAATTCAGTGAAAATCAACAATTCATGTAATAAAAACAAGAGGACAGGTTGTAACAATTACATTTCACAATTAAATGAAATCCAGTCTTGAAAAAATTAGTGTTAACTTATTTTAGTAAATAGAATTTGCATATGCCTGCTCAGATGAGAGAATGTCAGGTCATCCATAAAACATAAACAAAATATGTATTGTTACAAAGGCAATGGGGTCATTCCGACATTCGTCGCTGGTCGAATTCTTGAGACTGATCTAAAAGATGATCATACAGGGAATGTTGATGTCGGGTGAAAGGTCGCAATACGTTTCCCATTGGATAAAACAGATACACGATTGACACAAGTGGATGTATACGAAATATTAGCTTACTGTCACAGATGAAAGCTCGCTAATACACCTTGTGTCATCATGTAATAACTTATCAGATTGGAAGAGTTTAAGAAAAGAATATTGATACAGACAAAACTCATACCTCACTATCGTTTGCATGTTGTATCATGTTGTAACAAGTTATGTATGATATAATAATGGCAGTACACAATGGTCGTCAGTCTTGATTTATAATCTATTTTTCGACAAATAATGTGTAACCGTTCTCAAATGTTCAATTCAATGTATCCCCCCCCCCCTTTTCCTGACCCGGAAATGACCTCTCTAGCAACCAGGAAGTAACTGTGACAGGTAGGTGTGTAGATGTCTCCTTGTCATTCAACTGTCCGTCATTCATAATAAGCTGTTGATGTTAATCATGTGTGTGTGATATCGTATTCAACTAGTTAAATCGGAGATATAAGCTTTAATATGACCGAATATACATTGAATGTTCCTTGCACTGTCATCCTACTTTCGTTATTAACCAGTATACATATCTCAATCAAACTGAAACAGATATACGTTTGCCACTCATTGATATGCAATGATAGACATTAACTTTGATATCACTGCCCCAGAACATTTTGTATGAAAATATTATCACAAACAAGCAATTGCTGTCATACTTCTTCATACATGCTTTAATGCTATGACCTACTTTCTGTATCGACGCACTATGGAGTGTCCCAGCATGATATAAATAGTACAGGCCTGTGTTGAGATCATATGCTTACACTATTCTGTCAATGCATGAATGTCTATATGAATAAGTAGAGCCTTGTGCAGCGACCTGCTAGTTGTGAGTGTGGCATGAAAAGTGTACGTTATTCGTTTAAGCATATATTGCATGAACAATCATTTCTCCATAAATCGTTAATGGCGATTACATTTCAAACACCCAACAGCTTCCATGCATTCCCATCACATGAATATAGCGTTGGTTATGACGGTATTATTCTTATATCTTTCACTTAGCAAAAAAATAGCATATTAATATTAAGAAAATATAGTAAAACTATGACCCAACATCCCCATATACATAAATCTGGATTCCCTGTAAATAAGTTATATTGAGGATATAATAAAAAAGCTCTGGATAATACTGTTATTTGTGTTAAATACCATTATTTACATATTATTTATATAATATTATATAATTGTGTATAGAATACTTACCTTTGTATTTACATAAATCAATTAAAACCAATACAATGCAAGTTAATGTAATAATGTGTAACACTGTGATTTCCTTCTTCTATTATTACAATAATGACCAAACAATGCTGTATACAAAAGGCTGTAATGTCCTTTCAACTGTTACAGTGATGACAACGCACCATGTCCAGTTTTCCAACCTGCCACGTCTGTCACCAACAGTTCTCACTGAAAGGCCCCGCCCCCTTTCTGCTGTCGTGTTTCCATTCTGCGTGTGAGACATGTGTGACATCTGCAGCTGGAGGAGTGATATCATGCAGCACGTGTCAGAGAGACGTCAACCTCACAGAGACACGTCTACAGAAGGATGTGGTCACAAAGAATGAAATACTGCACTTGACGGTGAAACAACATCCAGAACTGGTCCTTTGTACCTATGAAGATGACGGCAACCAGGCTGTGTGCTGGTGTAAGGAATGTGAAGATTTCCTTTGTGAGCATTGTCAAATGATACATGGCCGCCCGAAGATCACAAGACACCATGCTGTTGAAGACATTGGAGATCTTCAACCTGAGAGTTTTGATGTGGATACATACTGCACCATCCATCCTAAACACATCCTTGATATATGGGACGAACAGTGTTCCATTCTGATCTGCAGGAAATGTCAAGTTGAGGAACATACTGACCACAAGATGGTTGATTTTGATGAGGCTGTTGAAACTGAAAGAAGGGCAGTTGCTGAAATGGTTAAAGAAATCCAATCCTCCGTCACTCAACAAGGATCTTATCTGACAACAATAGCTGCAGATCTTCAAGCTTCAGATGAGACAAGTGACAACCTGACTGAGAAAATCTCTCACACCTTTAACTCTCTGAGGACCCTGATAAACCAAAGAGAAAAGGAACTGCAGATTGAACTCCAGCAACACCAGGAGAAGGTTAGAACAGAACTGAATGAGAAGAAGAACACATCAGAAGCTTGTCAAAAGAAATGTCAGACAACATCCGACTACATCAGCAAGGCACTGCAGTATTCATCTCGCCATGACATCATGTCCCTGAGACACATTCTGCAGAGTAAAACTGGAGAGTGCATCAGTTCTGCTCAAGCAATTGTCCACGAGAGTCCTCCCCTGATAAGGTTCAACACTGATGGTCTGGAGAAGGTTAAATCTGCTCTGGTTGGATTTGGTGCTTTAGTTTCGACAGATGATCCCGAAACTGCTAAAAGGACTAATGGTAATAATCATCAAATTTGTTTGCATTTTTCATCCGTTCATTGCTTGAATGTTGATCATATAATATGAATTATAAGGGGTGATATTGACATATTTCAACACTTATGGTTTGCTTGAATTTGTTTTATTGTTACAATTATGATCATTTTAGATTTTAGATTCCATATTCTCTTTAACACAATTTTGTTTCATGTTCAACATTTCTGCTTTGAGGTTAGACAAAGTTACGCTTATTAGGTAATTTCTTTAATTAACATCCAATGTCCCTATAAAACAAGAGATTCATTTTGTTTGCATTGCAGACTGTGGATCACAAACAGACGACTGGGTACCTGCGGAATGTGAAAGATTGACACAGGTATCACCCAATTAACCTAAGCGGATTAATACTGTTTATAATATATCTGTAACCTATCTTGATTATTTTTCGTGATTACCATTTAAAATTAAATCTGAATAATCAGGTGACCAGATTCTCAGAAACACTTATACAGTTAAATGTATTCAAGTTTGTAAAGTAGATTATGATTCAGGAAGAATATTGTTTTTACTTAACTAAAAATTAAAAAACATATTTTCCAGGAGCTGCTTCAACTGAAAACTGCCCATGAACAAGAAAGTCAATCCATAAGAGAAACTCTCAAGAGAGTGGAAGAAGAAAAAAATAAAGGCAAGAATTATATTTGAATATGTCCAGAGAAACGACCGATCATAGTTAAAGTAAATTTGCAATTTCCTATTTAACTTTACAAACTTAACCTTGACTTGATAGTTGACCTCCAAAGTGGTTGCATTTCTCCTACCACTATCATTTTAACAAAATGATGTAAAATGATTATTGTTTAAACATAGTCATTCACAAAAGTAACAGGATTGGCAAACAAGCATATCTTTGCTTATGTTAATTCCTCGTGATCGTTATCGTGATAAATAGTTTTACAAAATAACCTTAAGTAAATAATAGGCATTGCGTTGAGTTGTTAATGTTGATCATTTTGAAATTTTAACGTTTCAATATTTCTAGTGTTGGAACTGCCAAGATTGTTTCTAATAAAAATTGTTTCTTTTCTCAATCATGATCATTGTTTATGTACTATTCACAGGATTGTACAGACTGACCTCAGATGTGTCTGGTGAAGTCTACCTGCTGAACTGTGAGTGTTGGGCGGGTTCAACTAATGTATTTGTTTATTTTTTTGGAATTCTGTCATACTTGATCACTGTTATGGCCAATAATTCTAAACAATAATTGTTTGGCTCTTCAGTGAAAATAGCTAATGCTATGGTAATAACCGACAAACACTGACAACGAGAATGTTTTAAAAGAATATCACAAAGTTTTCTTCAATTCTATATTTTCTTTTCAAATTAGTAAAAGTTTGTAGTAGTAGTTTGGTTTCCAATCTACAACCTTACAGTGTACCTGTAATTGTGCCAATTGAGTACTTGAGGGATTAAAAAAAATCACGACCCACAGTATTTGTGCAAGTTTTCTAGAGAGACTGGTATCATAAAAACTAGTAGATGAAGAACTAGAATTTTCTTGCACCGGCCTTTGTGAAGGTGCACAAAACACCCGGCTCCACTGTGTTTCAGTGAAAACATTCAAATATATTGTACCTTGTTTTTTTGGGGGGGGGCGGGCCCGATTACATAAGCCACAAAGACATTTTCATGAGCATTGACGGGGACTCAAAGGCAAAACAATGAAAGACAACAATGAAGAATGAAGAATGAACTATTGAAATACTAAACCTAAACAAGCTACATCGGAAGAATGTAAAGTAAAACTTGCATATTACTGCTTACAGAAATTTTAACAAGTAATTATTGATGTTTATATTTATCATTATTTTTACAATGAATCATACATTCACCTTACTTTATTTGGAAATCGAGAATAATAATTCTGTTCTTTTTACTTACCAAATCATTCACATTTCATATGATACATATGACATCAAATACCATTACAATTGTAAACTCTTTATTATAATCATCGCTTTATTATAATGATTTGTTTGCTTAGTAAGTGAAACTGAGTGTTATGACAAATTGATAACAGTATCCATTTTGTTTCGATGTGAGATATCTTCCTGTTTTAGGTACGCCTGTAGAGTTCAATAGGACAAAGTGTAATGCTCAGTTTGTATCAATCAATTCTGAAGGCTGGTTGATAGGAATACCAGAGACCTTGAACCCTCCACACAGTGACCAGAGACTGAAGACCTATATAGGAACAAGCAGCACTATCCCACTCACCCACTCGGCATCTTCTCAGTACTTGGAGATCAAGGCCAGACTGTGGTTCCAGAAAAGTCTATTTGGCCACGTCCTCCTTCTGGAAGTAGGACTGGCGAGGGAGGAGGAACAGGACCAGAATTACTGGATAGGGAAACAACCTAAGTCTTACAGTCTCACTGTTCAACGCTGTACTATACACTGTTCTATCTGTAGGATAGTCCAGAGACATGGTAAGCAACTCCTGTGCCTGCCTGACACTCTGGAGAACACTCCTGGCACCTCAGTCACTCTACATTATGGTGTTGTCTATGACACTGTCAGGAGTCGCATTGCTTTCTTAGATGTGACGAATGAGAAAATCATTTGTAAGATTGACAATGTAGACAGCTCAGTTGCTCTGTGGCCAATGTTTGGGGTTTACAATCCTAGACATGCAACAGTCAGCATGTCACTGGTTGTTGGGAGTGATATTGATATGACAGAAAAAAAGAAAGCTTTGATAGTAGAAAGCTTGTCATAAATCAAGCAGCTAATCTCGATGGCACGTTTGAATTCTAAAAACTTACATGTACAATTTGAAAAATGATTCGCATCCATTTGTAAATAAAAATTTATCAATTTTAGAAATTGTTGTACATTAAATATATTTGATTAAGTTAAAAGTGTGTTAATCCCTATACATATAATGGTTTCAAATAAAGGAGTTTATATCCTGATGATGTCCTGATAAGTATGTAGTTGTACACTGATACCGTGTTTCTTTAACATATTTAGAAAGATTTTTCCAAATCGATGTAATAAGAATATCTCATTAACAATTTTCTACCACAGTGAACATTTAAACATTATGTTTATGGCACAACTTAGTATGTACTTCTGTAGTATGAATGTATATGAGTGAAAATGATACGATAAGCACTTGCCAGAATTGACATTACACTGAACGAAATAATAGAATAAGCTATACTGACCACCGTTTACATAAAAGGAAATGTATTTACTAACCTGATTGTTTTGTCTTTTTGAGACATAAAAAAAGAAGATATGTTCTGATTTTCTTTTTCTTAGAAAAGAAATGGACGAAAGTTTTAATGGTGTTCCTTGATAATATTTACTACTATAACAATATACATAAATCCATATTCTGTTACAGAACGTTCTTTTACCTTTTATATATAATTTCTAACTTAAAGCTGGATGATTATTGACTCTGCAAATTTATGGATATAGAACTGCTTTTTTTCCAGGTGTGCGACGTTTCAAAATAGATACAAATGTCTATCTTATTACATAAGTATCTGTCTAAATGTCGCCAAACTTGATTAAAGAAGATAATATAATAATAATATTTTCTTCATTGTTCTTTGTCTTCTCAACTTCTAGAATGATTTTACCAATGTTCCCGAATTTATTCATTAAAAATAGAGTCATTGGCTCTGTAGCTCATCAGGCTTCATATTCAGTTATACTGTAGAGCGTGGCTAAAGTGGTTCCGCCTGTGTACGGGCCACAGGGTCATAAATCTTAAAATTAATTATTAAGACGATGTGATATCGGTAATCAATTCAGAAATTACAATTGCTTAAATATTTAATTAATAATATAGGGTAAAGGATCCAAAGGTTCACCAAGCCCTTTAAAGGGGCATAGGGTCACAAAAGCTTTAAATTACAATCCTCATAATCACTGGGTGGTAATGTACCCCGGAAATTGCTGACCATGAAGCGAGGGAAGATAGCAGAGGCAGGATACCAGGTAAGATTTACGATTGATTTGAAGTCTTCCTATGTTTTTTTAAATGCTTGAATGTTAGCAATAGTTAACATGCAAATTTGTATAACTTACTGACAGGTCTTTCTTATGTTACTATTATTGAAAATCGGCAGTGTGGTCGCTACAGAAAGAGTTAAACAGTATTTGACCAATTTCAATATTTTCGTGTGATTTTAGAAGGTCAAATCTATTTTAAAATGAAATTCTAGAACAATGTGCATTTTCTTGATACCCCATGATTGTGTGATTATGAGAGAGAAATGAATAATTTGACAAAATAGTTGAACTCGAGTGGTCTGCGTATTGAATATCGTAATAATGCAGACCACCTCTTGCGTCAATACGCAGACCACTCGCAGACCATCAGTCTGTTCACTTTCACAAGTTTCAGCTTTCTAGGCCTTTTGCTTCTAGAAAAGAAGTCGAAAATGTACAAACATTTCGGACGGACGCTTGGCACAATGCCATGCATTGATAAGCTAAAAATTACCATATTGACAAAATCTACGAGTTTGTTTCAAGTCTTAAGGCTGAAATGGTTAAAAATGTTATGGTACAAAAGAATATGTGAGGACATAAGCATAGAAAATAAATATATATAAACTAGTTATCAATATTCTTAAGGGATTTTACAAATTTTGATATTTCCAAACTTTTACTTTTTGACATGTAATCAGTGACGTTGCAATCAGGAAGAAAACTTATGACCACAAAGTTTGCTGAACTTATTAATTCCCGGTTATGGGTATCTTGGTTTATGTCGAGTTTGGTGTCACAACCTCTTTCAAACGATTCTTTGAAACCTTCAGCATCAAAGCATATGGTAAGAGCCCAGAAGTGCCTGTCTGCTACTGTTGCGTTCAAGGCTCTGTGTTTGTATTGTGACGTCAATGAGAAAAGACTTGTAAGTATTTAATTTTTATTTTTAAAAACTAGTTACAATGTCACACTTATTGAAATTAAACTCGATGGTACATTCGTGAAAGCGTATGTAAACAACACTGACCAAGCATATTACGGAAGGTGTACATTTTAAATGCAATTTATAAGTTTCAACAAAGCGAAATGCCAAGGAATATTAAAATGTTGAGGAAAGTGTACAGTAAAGACTGTCTTGCTTTACTTCATTAGCTTCGGTCCTGATGTTCAAATATATACCAAGTTTTTACCGGGATCAAGACTCAAGTCTATGTAAGAGTAAGAGTTATTGTAGTCCCATTAGAAGTCACGCTTCCTGCTTCTCCAGTCAGCTTGTTCCTCCAGAGAGTTAGAACCCGCATGTTGCAGCAGTAGGAGAAGAAGAGGAACACGCCCTGGCTGCTGTTCAGGATTGTGGACACATACTCTAGAGCATGGACCTGAAGAGCAGCGGCAAGGATAGCCACAACCCAGAAGAGTCCAGTGATTGAGGACAGCTTGATGTAGATCCAGAGGTTCTTCCTCTCGCCTCCTGTGTTGCGACGGATTTGCTTGGTCCTGCTGATCATGCAGATTGTTGCAGTGAAGAAGATGAAGTTTGAGAGAAGCACGAGGCACAGAGGAAGTGTGACTGTGAGTCCATTCAGAAGCACTGAAGACAGGAAGCACTTTCTTCCCACATATCCAGTTTCCTTGCCATCACTGAGGACCAGGTTGGGGACCACCACCGTTAAAATGACCAAAATTGGGACACCATGGGCAAAGGTCACATATCTAAATAGCGCTCTGTTGTGTGTTTCTGAAGTTGCTGAGGCCGTTTTAGAAAGAACAAAACCCTTGAAGACATGAAAACAGCATATGGTCATCCAAAATATTGCGGCAAGCCAAAAGTAGTGTAATGCTACAGCAGATGTCAGACAGAAAACATAGTTATCAGTTTGTCTAAAGCCAAGGAGGTAGACCAGCTGGGCCATGAACAAAGAGACGATGAGACACATGTGGTTTTTGACAGGCAGTGTTCTCAATAATGGAAAAGTGCAGTAAGTCACAAATGTGGAAAACAAAGCAACAAGGGAAAAGCTCAAGGCAAGGACATTGACAATCCACAAAGTCTCTCTCATCTGTTGTTTAGCTTTCTGGATGATATCAAAAGTTTGAAGTTGGTATTTCTTGTAAGTTTCCCAACAAATAGTGATCATTTCATCCTCATGGAAGGTAAAATCGGATGTTGAAAGATCCTTACTTTCTAGTTCAATTCCCTGAAACCTTAATGTGAGTCCTCCTTCAGCAACACGATAATCATCAACCTCATGAAGTTCAGCGTACTGACAGGACATTTCATGAAAAACAGCGTTCCCCAATGTTTGCATAACCTCTGTTTGAGGCACTTTTTCAGCAGAACACGAATCACTTGAGTCTGCCTTGCTGAAACCGTTCACCAGTACGTCCATGCTATAAGAGCCATTAAAGACCTTGTACTTCATGTCTATATCTTGTCCATCAAAGGGAACACCAATCCTGTTACCGATGGAATCGATGATTTGCCCCATACAAAGGGTGGTGTTAATTATGACTTCAAAGTTAATCGAAAGGTACAGTGGTGTAGCTGGCATATTCCACTTCTCCCACCATAACGGACTCTCGTTAAAGAAACCAAGATTAAATTCAAAATTGGTCACATTGCTTATGTTGTTTATCTTGTTTGCAAACATTAGGAATTGTTTACAAAATGTGAGCAAACCTTGTTTCAACCTTAAAGATTCTGCGCCGCTAGTCAAGTTTGTACTGTACAGAAGGAGCTGCAGGTTGTAATCGGTGACCTCTTCGTCCGCCATTTTCTTTTCCATGCATGTTGGTTTTCCATCCTTATCTTGCATTGTCATTACCGTCGGGCACTGGAGGTCTATTTCTGCTGTATCCTGTAATAGACCATAAAAATAGAGCCAGTGCCTCTGTAGCTCATCAGGCTTCATACCAATTTTGCTTTATTGTGTGGCAAATGTGGTTCCCCCCTTACTTTTACTTTGGATCATAGGGTCACCAAATGTACAATTTGGAATCCTCCTTATCTAACTTAGGGGTTTGCACTCAAAGTTTCAGCTTTCTAGGCCTGATGCTTTTTGAGAAAAAGAGAAAATTAGGTTAAAGGGCTTGGCCCTTAAGGTCCTTATTAGGGGCCACAGGGCCACAAAAGCTATAAATCATAATCCTTACTAGTCAAAGAGTATATTCACAAGGTTTAAGCTTTCCTGGCCTTTTGCCTCTTGAGCAAAAAGGTTTAAAGGGAGTGGCCCCTCTGGCTTTTGATAGGGGTCAAAGGGCAACCAAAGCTACAATTTATAATCCTCACTAGTCAAGGAGTCTGTACACAATGTTTCAGCTTTTTAGGCCTTATGCTTCTATGTTTTTAGGGTGTGGCCCCTGTGGCCCTTAGTAGGGGCCACAGGGCCAACAAAGCAACAACTTAAAATTTTCACTAGTCAAGGAATCTGTACCCAAAGTTTCAGCTTTCTCGGCCTTATGATTCTGGAGAAGATGAAAATAGGTTTCATGGGCTGGGCTCCTGTGGCCGGTATTAGGGACCACAGGGCAACCAAGGCTACAAGAGTCTGTACACCAAGTTTCAGCTTTCTAGGCCTTATGGTTCTGGAGAAGAAGATGAAAATAGGTTTTTAGAGCGTGGCCCCTGTGGCCCGTATTAGGGACTACAGGGCCACTAAAGCTACAATTTATAACCCTCATTGGTCATGGAGTCTGTACACCAGCTGTTTTAGCTGTTTCAGCTTTCTAGGACTTATGGTTGTGGAGAAGAAATCGAAATTCCACAAAGTTTACGGACGGACGGACGGTCGGACGCCGGACAGGATGCCATGGCATAAGCCCATCGCGCCTTACAGGCCAGATGAGCTTAAAATGGTAAAAACTTAAATTTGCCAACGCTTGAAGAAAAGCTGTTTCAGCAGTATCACATTTAAATCAGCTTGCGTCGTTTCATAAGAACAATACAACAGATACTGACTAACTAAATAACTTACTGTATTCACGTTTCCACTGTAAGAGATAAAATCATCACCAAAAAGTACCGAAGTACCAAAGCTAATCAGTCAAACACGTTACAAACAAGCAGGGCTAAAGGAAGTATGAACATTGTCCCTGTCTTCATTACTGTATATATCCACAACGCTATACGGCGAAAGGAATGTTAGAATAGTTGGTAGAATTTATTGCAATTATATTTATTGATGCTTTGATATACACATTTGGGGCTGGGAAACATGTATTCATAATAAACTAGTCGATAGTTATCATCTTTTCTATTACCAAAGGGACACAAGATATCATTTTGAATAATTATTTTAAATGTCAACAGGTATTGTTGCAATTCGGAAGTTCATAAACGTCAACTCTGAAAACACAACATGCCATCTATCTTTGGATCCATAAGAATCAGTTTAATTAGTTTAATGAAATTGAAGTTTAATATATTCATTGACAAACTTTCCAGTTGGAAACTCATTCATGATATATACGTATCTACTTTAATAATTAACCAATACGTCAATTTTCATAATATCTTTAAACATTTCCATTTTAGAAAAGTTGTTGCACATTCACATAGACGTAAGACCTTTATGTTCATTCATAATATAACAATAATAGTAATAGCTTTCTTATACCGCGCATAAATCCATGACAAAGCATGCTCAAAGTATGAGTATTATTACCCTGGAGGGATAGCATATTCAGTACCGCCGATTAATAAGCGCTCCGCACGACTGTATAGGTCCTAACTTCCCCCTTATTCAGGTACCCATTTGTACAGCTGGGTGAACTGAGTGAAATGTGGATGAATTGTCTTGCCCAGGGACACAACACAGGATGAGATCCAAGTCACAGTTGTTTTGGTGTCTCCACCGAGATTCGAACACGGATCTCTGGCGTGAGAGGCAAGCATGCTAAAGTGTGTTCCAGAGATAACATCATCATGATCATTGGATTGCCATTGTAGTTTCTGATTGATCAATTATTCAAAGCACACATATAAATAATGAGTAATGTATGTCAATGTATTTAATAATACGGAAATAGGTTTTAAACAAATTTACAAACTACAAGACCATCATACGCAAAGAATTTGTTACAGACCCTGCGAATGTAAGTTTAACTTGTGTTAGCAATGTGAAATGTTTATGTGCGTCCATATTCAAAGCATAGATCATAGTTTGCTGTCAAAATGTTAAACTCCACTGGGGGTGATTCACAGTGAGAACAAACAACATGACATATTCTCTGAAGTTCATATTGGTTCACATCTTTTGTATATTGCATGATATGATATCTGGCAGCAACATAGAGTTGTCATACCAGCATAGCCCTTGAAACTTTTAGGTATCAAAATCTGTTGCTATATATAATAAACAGGAAGTAATAAATGAAAAGAGAAAAGACATTTCAAATCAAGAGAGCAAAAGGAATTATAAATTTTGTTCAAATTTTGTTCAAATTTTGTTCCTCTCTTTATGATTACAGATATCTACAACGCTGGCTGGACAGCGCGTTGCTATGGGTCATAGAACTCATTGGAGATTATATTTATTGAAGCTATGATACACTTATTTTGGACTCGTAGTTGAATACAAGAGTGTGAGTGAAGGGCTGAAATTGCAAACCAACTTCTTCAAAACCATTCTCACCCAGCAGATGTAGCTCAAGTAACAACATCTTGATCAAGCCTTGTTTGGAATAAGGACACTTTGAACAGCTTTGTTACTTGCATAACTTACTTTGATTCTTTTCTCTTTCTAACCTGCAAACTGATCTAATTCCAACAGAGGGTGGATCAAGATTTTAAGATTTGAGCTATATGTTAGATATATGATAATCTATATTTATTGACATAATGATAATGGTATTCACCTGATACCAATTCTTGACAAAATGTTTTCACTTCATTTCGCAACTTTGCTTCGTTTGTGTGCATTAACTCTTTTGAAATTTAGGTTTATATTAAAGTTCAAAATAACATGGATTATTGTATTTATTGAAATTATCGAAAATATTGAGATAATTTGGAACGGGGAAATAATTCAATTCTTAATTTCCTGGTGAGCAAAGTACGCTTTTTTTAAACTAGAAATATACCACAGACACCATTTTAGTTGTTTTACCATTTAGTGTCAATCAGTGACTGACCCGGATGTAACCTTTCACGCTACTCTTGGTGTGACAGTGTCAGGTAGGCGATTCAATATTTCTCCGTCGGAACGTGTCTCCTATCAAAATTAAGCTCAGATAATACTAAAGTCAATTGAACTTTTATTTAAGAATAACTGGAGAATTTTATTTTCACCTTTTCGTCTGTGATGTAAGTTTGAAAAACTTTTGCATACCACACACGTATTCTACTTCTATAATTATTTACTTCATTTAGTTTAAATGCTATTGAATAAAACATCTAACTGATAAACTTAATCATTATTAACACCTACAGAAGTTATCAACTCAACATGTCTTCACTAATCCACTTTATATTCTGTTATGATTTACTCCCTCTTATGAGTGTCGTCATAAGATAGTAAGAAAGAAAGCGATTTTATTCAGCGTTTGTGATAAGGTAAGAGGACATGCAATATATCGGGGCTGCACGTAATTAGGCCCAGGGCTTCATTTTGGATTTTTCCTGTTTTGATGAAGTAACATGAAAAATGAATTTAAGCCCTATTTAAGAACTTAAGGTGACAAAAACAAAAGAATATTGTTCATTTAATGAAAAGGTAATAACATTTCAAAGTAGTTATCAAAGAATTTATAAAAATTTAATAATCAACTGCTGGGAATATCCATTTTGCAGAACACAAGTTTGTTTTGTTTTTTAAAGGGGGAAATACATGGCAAACGATTAATGATTGCTTTCGACTTTAGTGGGTTGATCTTCCACATAGTGATGTAGATGTATATACACAAATGAACTGATGACCTTGTTCTATCCATATAAAAGGATGACACGTATATTTAAATATCATTAAGATATGTTATTTTCTCCTTATTTGAAATTCAAAGAAATATACATGTGTAGTTCATGTCTTTAGTAAAATACATTACTTGTTACTAACTTCTGTTAGACCATTGTCCTTTGTTGTGAACAATGGTATAACTATCGCCAATTTCAGTTATACCACGGACGGAACTGATGATGAATGATCAGTGAGATCATTGTTGCAAAACAAATGAAAACCTTTACAACTTTTACAAACTATCTAAAATAAATGAAACGGTGCATATGTAGACTTATGTTTTAGCATCAAGAAATATTAATATTCTTTAAGATATAAAATTCACCTTTTTGGATTTTGTAGTTTTCATTAGTTTTAACTTCATTATGTAATAGTTATTTGCATTTATCACCCTTCTTGCATTTTATAAATGTGTATGTTGTCCAAAATGATGACGAAGAAGTTTAAGTTAATCACATGTCTAGAACAACCTGATCCATGTTGATCTTTAAACGATTTTAATACTGAGTATTGGATTCCTTTGGTGTTCCTTCACAACAAAAATATATTTGATCATTTTACAGTAATGACATCGATCTCACCATGTCCGGTTTCCCAACTTGCAAAGTCTGTCATCAGGAGTACTCACTGAAAGGCCCCGCCCCCTTTCTGCTCCCGTGTCTCCATGCTGCGTGTGAGACATGTGTGACATCTGCAGCTGGAGGAGTGATATCATGCAGCACGTGTCAGAGAGACGTCAACCTCACAGAGACACCTCTACAGAATACGTGATCACAAAGAAGGAAATACTGCACTTGACGGTGCAACAACTTCCAGAACTGGTCCTGTGCACCCATGAAGATGACGGCAACCAGGCTGTGTGCTGGTGTAAGGAATGTGAGGATTTTCTCTGTGAGCATTGTCAGATGATACATGGCCGCCCAAAGATCACAAGACACCATGTTGTTGAGGACATTGGAGATCCTCAACCTGACAGTTTTGATGTTGATAGATACTGCACAACCCATCATAAATTCGTCCTTGACATATGGGACGAAGAGTGTACTATTCTGATCAGTAGAAAATGCAACGATCGGGAACATGCTGACCACAAGACAGTAGATTTTTATATGGTTGTCCAAAAGACGAAAAGAGAAGTAGCAAATCTTGGGGAAAAGGTCTTCTCTTACTCTACTGTTGCTCAGCAAGGAAATGATCTGTCAACGCAGATCACAGAATCAAGAACCTCAGATAAGACATGTGACAACCTGACTGAGAAAATCTCCCAAACCTTCAACTCTCTGAAGACCATGATAGACCATAGAGAGAGAGAACTGCATATTGAACTCAAGCAACACCAGGAAAAGATTAGAAAAGAACAGAAGAACACATCAGAAGCTTGTCAGATGAAATGCCAGTTAACTTCCGATTACATCAGCAAGACACTGCAGTATTCATCCCGCCATGACATCATGTTCCTGAGACACATTCTGCAGAGAAAAACTGAAGAGTGCATCAGTTCTGCTCAAGCAATTGTCCACGAGAGTCCTCCCCATATAAGGTTCAACATTGATGGTCTTGAGAAAGTTAAATCTGTTATGGCTGGATTTGGACAACTGAAGGCTGAATCTACGCAGGAGAAGCATACAAATGGTAATATGAGTTCTTTACACTAACTCAGTTGAATCATTTGTTGGCTTGATATCTCATAACAGTATAGTGACAAATTTCGCTAGTTATTTGGGCAGATTTTATCCTTAAGTATGTTATCTGCAAAAAAAGCAAAATTTTGTCTGTGTAGAAGTATTGGGTGTTAGAAATCAATATGCTTGTTATTGTTTAAGATCGCAAGATTTAACCAGAAATAGATCAACAGAAAAATGGTGATAAGTGGTTATTTACTTCTGACTTAAATTCTATGATTTTAATGTTTTTACAATAGCTTCATAATAGCTCATGACTTATTTCTACGCTAACAAGCTCTAGAATCATAATAAAGTTACACTTCTAAAACTTACCTTATTTTCTAATAAAAAAAAAAACCTTCATGTGCTGTGTAAATAAACTGGCACCTAAACAGTCATGAGGTATTTAACTCAAAGAAGAGGAAAAGGTTACGAATAGTTCATATGATACATGTACCATATGCATATCAATGAACTCGAATGAATAATTAAGTCAAATGATAAATTGTTTCTCAGTCATCATGATAAGAGCACTGTTTTCACAGATTTATTTGTCATATGCCATTATCAATTTTGTTTAAATTGTCACACCTTTAAACTGACATGGTTAACATTTTCAACTTCACTATGTGAGCAAACGATTTAGAGATTGTTTTTTTTCTGCTTTTCACAGGTCTGTTCATATTGACTACAGATGCTTCTGATGTAGTGTGCCTATTAAACTGTGAGCGTTTAAGTTTATGTACTTTATCAGTTTGTATCTGAAATTTCCTCTTCTCTTTGACAAAAAATATATTTCTGATAAGGTCATTAATGGTAATGAGACGCTTGACATTTAAGTCAGACGTAAAGTACTGTGAAAGGGGCATTTTTACAAGGGTTTGTCCTTTTGTGCTAATCCACATTTTGATTTTTTTAAATTTTTCATGGCTCAATAGAATATATGAAAAGTATATGACCACGTAACCTGTTGCTGTTTACAATAAATATTGATGAAAATGAATTGATAGATAACTTTGTGTTGTATTTGTAAATTTTCTAAAATGCAAGTCAAGTTATAAACTTTATCAAAATGAATTATTTTTGCTAAATGACAGATTTAAGAAAAAAGTGTGCTCAATCATTATGCTGATATTTATTATGTATTATCAAATGATAAAAAATAATTTGTTTGTTATCTGTTGCCTGTTTATCCATATTTCATCTTATAATTTTAACGAATCGATTTTTATCTTAAATGTTCTATTGTTTTATGAATCATGCAACATGCACTTTTAATTAATTTAATTAATACTGGTAGTCAAGTTTTTTTCTAAATGTGAGACTATTTTTCTGTTTTAGGTACTCGTGTAGAGTTCAGTAAGACAAGGTGCAATAATGAGTTTGTATCCATCAACTCTGCGGGCGAGTTGATCAGGGCAGCACAGATCAACCCTCAACACAGTGACCAGAGACTGAAGAATTATAGAGGGACAAGTAGCACTGTACCCCTTCCCCAGAGTGGATCTCTTCAGTTCTTTGAGGTCAAGACAAAACTAGGGATTAACGAGGCTCTGAAAGGAAACAGCCTTCTCCTAGAGATAGGACTGGCCGGGGAGGAGGAACAGGACCAGGATCTGTGGGTGGCTCCGCGTCGACTGTCATACAGTCTCACTGTTCAACTCTGTCCAACACATCGCTCCATCTGTAGACGTGTTTGGAGACATGGTAAGCGCCTCCTGTGCCTGCCTGACACTCTGGAGAACACTCCTGGCACCTCAGCCACTCTTCATTATGGTGTAGTCTATGACACTGTCAGAAGTCACATTGCCTTCATAGATGTTGAAAGTAGTGAGATCTTTGGTAAGATTTACAATGTTGACAGCTCTGTTCCTCTGTGGCCGATGTTTGGTGTTTTTAATCCTGACTTAGCCACCGTCAGCATGTCATTGGTTGTTTGGAGTGATATTGATATGACAGAAAGAAAGAAGGCTTTGATATTAGAATGTTTGACAAAGATGTAACAACATCCAGTGTTTTGATGTGTCTCTATTAATTGAGATACATTTGGTGAGAGAGAGGGGTTGCCTTTACAGAAATAATCAAACAATGATTTATATGGATTTCTGAGTGGGGAGCTTTTTGGGTGAGAGCGTTGGTTGCCGATTTTTGGTTAAGGGAACGATTGATCCATCGATGATTGAATCATATTAAAATGTTATGGATAACCTATTTATGAATGTGTGATAGATTGATGAATTATTTATTTAAATTGTATTTTAGAAGTTGAAAGTCAAATACTATGTAAATGTTAATGTTACATTTTCTCAATTATGTATTGTTTCATTTTCAATTAACTCATCTCATTCCATACTGTATATATACCTCATGTGCTCTGTCTTCAATCTATGCTTGATAACGATGCAAGAATCTGTATCGAAACGTCGTACTCTTTGAATAAAGAAGTTGTTATCCATAAACATTGTTCTTATTCGATGAATTATTGTTGAATTGTCCAAAAATGTTTGATGACTGATTGATGTTTGATTGATAAATGATTGATGTATCATGAATGTTCTTGTAATTGTTGAATGATTGACACACGATTGGTCAATGATAGTGTCTAAGTGTTGAATTATTGATGATTTATAGATGATTGATAAATGATTCTTTAGTTTTTAGTGTTTGTTAATTGATGATTAATGATTGATCATCATGATTGAAAACTGGTGATTAAATTATTGATAAATGAATGATATATAACTCAAAGGTTAGTAATGAAAAATTGATGGATCATTTGATGACTCATGTATGATAAATGATGATGATGATGTAGTTGTTTGCATTGGTTGATATTATAATTTTTTACCTTATCACGTTGAACTTGAATAGGAAGCGTTTTCAAAAAATTATACGTTTATTTTCCTTTGAATAGCAAGTTTTTTTAATCCGACATTTAATTAGATAACTTGTATTTACACCTCTATCTCGAACATTTCAAGTAGTATTTGTTAAACTCATCTATCTACTCTGTGAATGGGGGTAAATTTGTTTTAATAGCGAAAATATTCCTTAGTGTTGATTAACTCAGATATTTTCAGTCACATGATAAAGTTTAAAAGTAAATATTACTATTAGTAAACATTAAAGAAATATCTATGGGAAAACTGTGTTACCTAGTGTTTATTGATGGTTTTGAGTTTTTTTAATGTCGGCTACAAACGGCAATGATGAACGTGAAAGGCAAAGCAAAAATTATCATCAGTCGTCAAGGTAAGAAAATTGAAGAGTGTGGTCCTTAGAAAGGGCAACACATTTACCAGGTCCAATATTGTCCAATATTGTTTTTGCCCTGTCCATCTGTCTATCTGTCAGACTGTATGTCACAAAAAAAATTAATCTTGCCCATAACTTTTGATTACATGTGGTACACTTTTGATATTTCACATGTGCATCTATCATGATAAGACTTTCAGATGTGGTCATAACCTTCAACCTCGTGACTTTGACCTTGGCGTCCAGGGCATAATTGTTTCACAAACACAGCTTGTTTAATCCTTATTATGTAAGTAGTCTGTATACAACAAAACAGCTTTATATATCTTTTGAATAAGATTTTTAGGGCGTGGCCCCAGTGAAAGGATCCTAAAAATAGAACCACTTCAGCCCGTATTAAAACTCATGCAAGAGAAATTATTGATGAATGTGAACAAATTATACAGAATCACATAAAGTCCATTGGCGGCCATTTTTGCGTGAACCCCTTTAATTCATTTTGTGTAAGAAAAAGAATCGCAATGCCTAACTTTACATTATATATTTGATTTATTACTGCTTCATTTTGTTGTAATAAATTGTATTTCATTTGGAACCATTTGCTTTCATATTCTTGACATGACCTTATACCCCCCTAAAAAGTGCTACTGCCCCTTTAAAGTTTATTTAACTCATATGCAGGTTTATTTTCAGTCAGTGCGAAATGAGTGTAATACTTTGTTTTGCACGTTGGTTTACGTGAACTGTTGAGAAAGTAGATACATAAACTGATGTGTCTGGGCAGCTCAAGTCAACAATACGTCTGAAAGATACGTATACATTGCATTCTATCTTTCTCTATTTTGTTTACCAAATTCCAGTGTATAAGCTGCTTAGTATACAATAATTGTATTAACAATCATATTGAGGTGTCACAATGAACAATATGCTTTATATGACATGCGTAATAGATTAAAAGAATTCACCAACTGCTTTAAGTAAAATTTCAGTTGCTTGACAAATCTAAAGAAGACTTTTAGTACAAATGACATTAATTTATTTTGCCTAACATGTAAGAAGAACATACACGAAAGACACAAACTTAATGTCAAGAGATCAAGGTCTATAGCTTTCAACAATACAACCTTAGAGCTGTTTGAGTGGCATTCTAGAAGTTGATGGTATAAGGAAGACAAGAGTAATTCTATGGATGAACAACTTCTTTATTGGATGGTGGCGACGTTTCGGTATAGATTCTTATACCGTTATCAAGCATATGGTGAAAAATGAGGAATACAGCAATTTATACAGTTTGGTATGATAATGAGAAAACAATAACAGTAACAACAGGATAAAGTAACAATACATCAAAGGATAATTTACATGAAGTTTAAGAAAACATAGGATGAGTGGGATACCAGTTTGTGAGTGAGTTAATTAGGCAGATTAGCGAAGCCAGTTGAGATGATTGGATTAATTATGGGCGGATTAGATGGTTGTAAGCTGATGGGATGTAATAGCCTTGATTTCTGTTCATAGATGGCCGGAAACGGGAAACTTGTAAAGCTTCGGCTAAACGACGTTGAGTGTAATCATGTTTGTTGGTTTTGAGTGTTTTGACAGTGTCCCAGTTGATGTTGTGTTGTGGGAATTTGGTGATGTGTTCTGAAATAGCTGATTTTGCGTCTGCTTTGATGGTGGATGTCTTGTGTTCTTTGATGCGAATGTTAAGTGGCCTTGATGTTAATGTTGATGAATGATATTAAAATACGGAAAATACACTGAACAAGTAGCAAAGACTTATCACTAACCAATAGGGGATAAGGTCATGGTTGTAGTTAACCCTCAGCTTAAAAAGAAAATGTGAAGAGTTATTAATTAATTGTGTACACTTGTCAAATGCTTCTGTTTAAAGAAATAACAATTAAAAATCCCGAGGTAGAATTCACTTTTCCAAGACAATTATTATTTTCATACTGAATTTGAAGAGGCTGAACATAACCCTGAAAATACGCCTTCTATTGAACCAAAAGTGCAATGTAATCACAATTGAGATATATCCAAAGCATGAAGCAAATTTCGGTATTTGTGATAGAAGCTGTTGATAAAAGAGTTGATATTTTTAGAGATGTGTAACATTTTCTTGATGGAAATACAACCCTATGACAAGATTATTTTATTAGAATTGAACAAAATACCAAAATATATATTAAATGAATTACAGATTGATGTACCGATCATACAATATTTAGGTCAAATGAGTGTTGTTTGTTATGCGGATTTGGTTTGATATTATGCCTACTATTGCTTTTGTGTAGATATATATGATTCATTTTATCATTTAATCATCAATTAATGTAACCAGGTTGAATTATTGTTAAATGTTTTCAACCTGAAAAGACACCCAAAATGCTGTTTTGACACATGAAGCCTTATCAAAAGTGAAAACAATTATTCATCAGGGAAAACGTAAAAGGTGTTACATGCTTTTGTGATTGATTCAGGATAACAATATCAAGATAGCGAAAAATAATTCTCATAATTACTTAAACATTTTATCCTCTAGTGGTGTTTGGTGCAACATTTGATGACATTTATGACAAATGTGATGACATTTCAGTTTAACTAAATGAATTTCGGACTTGATGTTTCATTGTGACTCTCTGTAAGGAAGATATTTAGACATGAAAAAATACGTGAGTAAAGTGCTCTGTTGTCTATTGATGGCTTTTAGTTTTCCCCACAGGGCATGCTTTGACATTATTATGAAAGTTATTTATAATAAATAATTAAGCAGAGGACCATTAACAATAAAATCAACAAGCCACATGATTAAGAACATTTTAGAAAAAGGTGACAAATAAGTAAGTTGCTAATAAAGGAATCAAATCATCTGATTTTGGCAGTGTTTAAGAGAGATGATTTATAATGTGCAGATTGAATAAATCGAATTTGAAAAAGGTAAACAATCTATCTACTGTTGTCCTTAATTACATTAATCCTCAATTCTATTTCTGTTTCTCACCATAGAAGACATTACAATGGGACACAATGTTATATTTTTACATGTTTTCCAGCTGGTACTCCTTGTTTTGTAGAGAAGTGTTCTTGTTTTCAATTTCAAATATGTCTTCAAACGACTGTGATGTTTAAATAAATTTGTAAATAAGTCGAAACATATTTCCGGAAATATTTGTCCATTTGATGTATTTGAAATACATTTAGAAGGGAGAAATGGGCTGATTTGGGTAGACAATAAATCCCCGTTGAGCAGTTTTTAACCTGTTCAGTTGTGTCTCGTGATAAACAAGGCATGATATCAAAAAGTATTTTAGTTATCCGGATTGAACAGCTCATCAATGATTTATATGAGTTTATTTGATGCATTTAAAAAACGAATAGCTCTAAGAACATTGATATAATTCGTAGAAACCATCAAACAGTTCAGAACAAGAAATGAATGTATTTCCTTTCAGACTGATGATTCCACAAATGTTTTCAGACTTGACATTGAATGCTTTTGATCAATAAAAACCTTCAATACAAAAAGAACGCATTCTTCTAGCAACAATGCATCGAATTTATGTTTCACCATGTGTTTAAAGTTTGTTGATAATTGCTGTGATTATCAATTTCACTTGATACTAGATAGCGAGCTGAACAAACGAACAAACAAAGTTGAAAAATATTTTACAACAAATCAGCATGCACAGCTTATTTTCCGAGCCTTAAGTATAGATCAATTTAGACTTATTCATTGTAAAAAAATAAACTTACATTTTAATCAAAAAGCCAATTTGAAATCTTATGCCATAATAATTAAAAACAATTTTAAACAGTACCAAATAGCTGTAAAATAAAATATACACGACAGTGCAAGTCATTCCAATACTGAAAGCATAACAAATTATATTTGCTCATTTTGTCATTTTAATCATATACTTATCAGTTTTAGTTTTAGGAGAAAAGTATCTCAATTTTACGAATACAGTACAAAATGAATCAATCAATTACAAAGTCGTCTATATATTTCCAGCACACTGCAGACCGCCGAGAGCCCTGAATGAAAAGTGTTTTATATATATTTTACACTTTAAAAGCTTTGGAGCAAAACACTTTACAAATATAAGGAAAATAAGACCAATTACTCAAACTAAGCAATTCAACATTGTTGCACATTCAAACCGGACTTCAAACATGTAGGCCAAGATCAAAGAAGTGAAAATCGCTCAGTCACTTCACGAAAAAAATAACCATCTGACTATAACACATTTTGCAATGTGAAAAAAAGGTTGAGAGACATCACTGAATTTCAGTGGCGTCCCGGAAAACTATAGATATATACTTTCGAGCTAATGTTATTAATCTGAACTTTTCCGTCATTAAATGCTAACCCCTTGCACAAAATAATTTGAGAAAAGGGCCAAAAAAATTCAGTTAAAATCAACAATTCATGTAATAAAAACAAGAGGACAGGTTGTAACAATTACATTTCACAATTAAATGAAATCCAGTCTTAAATAAAAGTACCGAGGGTACAGAAGCTCACCTTAAAATGAATGATGTGGTAAAATGGTTTAATTATACATGTAACCATCTTTTATATAATTGATTATGGCTGCCATCATGATTTTTTTATCTTTTAAAATACTAGTCTTCTTTTGGAAACCACTAGAGCTTGAACAAACATTAATACACGAATGATATAATCATGATAAGTTAACAAGCAGTAGGTTTTTGTATAACTTTTTTGTATATCTGTGGCTGAATTGGTGACCATCTTGTACTTTTTAATCTTCAAAATGCTACTTTTATGTGGGCATCCGTATTAATTTCATTATGATATCTTGATTGGTTTAGGTGTATCCATTTAAATGTCATTCATTACTTACAGGATGGTGGCCACTTACATTTGTTTTGTAGTGAATCATTAATATGATTTCAAGATTATTTCACTGATGGTTATGCTGCATGGGATATTGAGAATCCCAAAAGTACAGATTTTTCAAGGAAAATGAATGACTGATTGAGAGGAAAGTCATAAACACAGCATTAAATAAGACACGTTTATTGTGTTCACATAATATTTACATGTCAAGTGGCCATAAGATGTCTTTCATTAAAGTATCAATTTATTTAACACTCATACAGTACTATAATTGTAAACATTTTTGCATTGTCAAATCAACAGAGAGATATGACAAATCAAATTTCCTTACTTTTCTTACTAAACCCTTTTCGATTTTCATCTGCATATTTATTCCACATCAACTTATCATGTAGATTGCTAAACACAAAGCTTATTGTAGACAAGTTTTGTGTAAGTTGTTATTCTTAGAAAGAACATATCACTGTCATGAGAATACAAGTCCATAACTTGTATTGCATACACATGGGCCATGGCCATATATAGCATAATGCTCTACCATATCAATTGGGTCAGGTTGATTATGCAACAGACTAGCAGCTGACACTGTGATGCTGGCAGCCTGCCTTGGGATGTGTATTTGACAGCATAGTGGAATATCTGAACTCTGGTTGACCCCTTATATGTGGTATTTAAAGGAATATAAGGGAGATACCATTGTTTAAAATTTAACATGTTTAATGTGATTTGGTTTTTGCAGCTAGTTGCCATAGGGATTTTAAACAAATTAATCAATTATGCTTGTCTTTCATATTAATTTTTTTTAGAAACACTTAAAAATATAGAACAACTTGCACGACAATCTTAAATATTCCATGATTCTCAAAACTGAAACGTCTACCTTTCTGTGAGGATTCACCATGGGTATAACATACTACAATTTCAGAATGATATCTGTATTCGTTTAGAAGGAGTAGTCTTTTTCATGAAATCTAATTGAAAATTCAATATGGCTGTCATGGCGGCCATCTTGGATTCTCAAAACTGAAACGTCTACCTTTCTGTGGGGAATCACCATGGGTATAACATACTACAATTTCAGAATGATATCTGAATTCGTTTAGGAGGAGTAGTCTTTTTCGTGAAAGTTTACGGACGGACGGACGGACGGACGGACGGACAGACGGACGGACGGACGGACGGACAGACGGACGGACGGACGGACGGACGGACAGACGGACGGACAGACAGACGGACGACGGACGAAGCGCCATGACATAAGCTCACATTTACTTTGTAAAGGTGAGCTAAAAAATTAGTGTTACCTTATTTTAGTAAATAGAATTTGCATATGCCTGCTCAGATGAGAGAATATCAGGTCATCCCAAAAAAAATTAAAAAAATATTTATTGTTACAAAGGTGATGGGGTCATTCCGACATTCGTCCCTGGTCGATTTCTTGAGACTGACCTAAAAGATGATCATGCAGGGAATGTTGATGTCGGGTGAAAGGTCGCAAGACGTTTCACATTGGATAAAAACAGACACACGATTGACACAAATGGGTGTATACAAATTTTAGCTTGGTGTCACAGATGAAAGCTCGCCGATATTCCGTATGTATACACCCCTTGTGTCATCATGTACTTATTACTAATCAGATTGGATGAGTTTAAGAAAGGAATATTGATACAGATACAACTCATACCTTACTGTCGTTTGCATGTTGTATCATGTCGAACAAGTTCTGTATGATATAATAATGGCAGTACACAATGGTCGTCAGTCTTGATTTATAAGCTATTTTTCGACAAATAAAGTGTAACCGTTCTCAAATGTACAATTCAATTACCCCCCTTTTTCCTGACCCGGCAATGACCTCGCTAGCAACCAGGAAGTAACTGTGACAGGTAGGTGTGTTGATGTCTCCTGGGTGATTAAGTGTTCGTATGAATTGTCTCAGATATATCATTCATAATAATCTTTTGATGTTAATCATGTGTGTGTGATATCGTATTCAACTAGTTAAATCGGAGATAAAAGCTTTAATGTGACCGAATATACATTGAATGTTCATTGCACTGTCATCCTACTTTCGTTATTAACCAGTACACATATATCAATCATACATAGATACACGTTTGCCAGAGCATTTACATGAAATGGTAGACATTAACTCTGTTATCAGTGCACAAGAACATTTTGTATGACTATATAATCACAAAAATTGCTGTCATACTTCTTCATACATGCTTTAATGCTATGACCTACTTTCTGTATAGACGCACTATAGAGAGTCCTAGCATGATATAAAACATCAAAAAATATTTATTGTTATGCTTCAATGCTTTGACCTACTTTCTGTATCGACGCACTATAGAGAGTCCTAGCATGATAAAAATAGTACAGGCCTGTGTTGAGATCATATGCTTACACTTTTCTGTCAATGGGTGAATGTCTATATGAATAAGGAGAGCCTTGTGACCTGCTAGTTGGCATGAAAAGTGTACGTTATTCGTTTAAGCATTTATTATATACTCATGTAATCTTATGATAGTAATACAAGGGTGCAATACGGAATACGTCTTCAAATTCCGTATTGCACTCCAGAGTCCGTATTGCACGCCTGCCGGTTCTACTTTTTTAAGCTTCGGCAATTCTCGGAATTTTCCGCAAGTAGGCCTAATGCGTTCAATCATTTTTCTAATCGAAACATCAAAATTAATGTATCTCAATGCATTGGTAAAAACCTACTTTTTGATATAACATTGAAGAATACAATAGTGCTAAACTAGAGTTATCATTAGTAAAGAAACTGCAAAACACTTTGAAAAAGGAAATCCTAAACAAAACTCCGAGAACATCGCCAGCGACACTTCGCCCTTATGACGTCATAGCCGACCACTATTATGACGTCATTTCCATGGTGACGTCGTTTGAAAGAATCCCGTCGCTCGGAATCCTGAATTTACGTTTATCATATTCAGAACTTTATAAATTTTTACTAAGGAATAACTTTTATCACTTTATTTTGTTTTCACACTTGAGAAAATTGCCTCTTACGTTTAACTACGCAAAGTAATGAAAAAATAAAAAGATAATTGAGGTATCAAATCATCAGTCGAGCGTGTTGTAGGTAATCGCCTTGTTCGCATTATGTATCAATGCGCAGTGCGACGTCTAGGTTTATTTAAAGAATTCAAAATTACTGTTAAAAAGGTTAAAAAGAGAGTATATAATAAATACAGAACGTCATACGTGTGCATTTGGGTCGTTTGTATTGAACTCGAAGATGTCATGGACGCGGAGAAACAACTCGTTCTTCGAACTCGTTGTTCCTCCGCGTCCATGACATCTACTCGTTCAATACAAACGACCCAAATGCACACGTATGACGTTCTGTATATATATTGCATGAACAATCAGTTCTCCATAAATCGTTAATGGCAATGTCAATTGAAACACCCAACAGCTTCCATACATTCACATCACATGAATATAGCGTTGGTTATGACGGTAACATCGTTGTATGATTAATGTAAAATAATTCTAAACATATTAATATTATGAAAATATGATAAAACTATGACCCAACATAGCCTAAAAATATAAATCTCGATTTCCTGTAAATAAGTTATATTGAGGATGCATTAAAAAAGCACTGAATAAAACTGTTATTTTTGTTAAATATCATTATTTACATATTAATTACATAATATTATATAATGATAAATTGTGTATAGAATACTTACTATTGAATTTACATAAATCAACTAAAACCAATGCAATCATTGTACTTGCAATTTAATGTAATGATGTATAACACTGTGATTTCCTTCTTCTGTTATTACAATAATGAACAAACAATGTAAACAAAAAAAAAAAAAAAAGACTGTAACGTTCTGATTTTGTTACAGTGATGACAACTCACCATGTCCAGTTTTCCAACCTGCCGAGTCTGTCACCAGCAGTTCTCTCTGAAAGGCCCCGCCCCCTTTTTGCTCCCGTGTCTCCATGCTGCGTGTGAGACATGTGTGACATCTGCAGCTGGAGGAGTGATATCATGCAGCACGTGTCAGAGAGACGTCAACCTCACAGAGACACCTCTAGAGAAGGAGGTGGTCACAGAGAAAGAGATACTGCACTTGACGGTACAACAACATCCAGAACTGGTCCTTTGTACCTATGAAGATGACGGCAACCAGGCTGTGTGCTGGTGTAAGGAATGTGAAGATTTTCTCTGTGAGCATTGTCAAATGATACATGGTCGCCCGAAGATCTCAAGACATCATGTTGTTGAGGACATTGGCGATCTTCAACCTAAGAGTTTTGATGTTGAAATATACTGCACGACCCATCCCAAATTCATCCTTGATACCTGGGACGAAAAGTGTTCCTTTCTTATTTGCGCAAAATGCAAACTTGGAGATCATTCTGAACACAAGACTGTTGATTTTGATAAAACTGTTAAAAGTGAAAGAAGGGCAGTTGCTGAATTGAGAAAAGAAGTCGAATCTTCTGCCACTCAACAAGGATCTATTCTGACAACAATAGCTGCAGATCTTCAAGCTTCAGATAAGTTGTGTGACAACATGACTGAGAAAATTGGCCACATTTTCAACTCTCTGAAGACGCTGATAGACCAAAGAGAGAAAGAACTGCGGATTGAACTCCAGCAACACCAGGAGAAGGTTAGAAGAGAACTGAATGAGAAGAAGAACACATCAGAAGCTTGTCAGAAGAAATGTCAGACAACATCCGACTACATCAACAAGACACTGCAGTATTCATCTCGCCATGACATCATGTCCCTGAGACACATCCTGCAGAGTAAAACTGGAGAGTGTATCAGTTCTGCTCAAGTGATTGTCCACAAAAGTCCTCCCTTGATAAGCTTAAATACTGATGGTCTTGAGAAGATTAAAGCTGTCCTCGCTGATTTCGGTACTATAGCACTGACAGATGATCTGGAAATTGCTGAAAAGCATAATGGTAATATTTATCAAACTCATACACATTATTTATCCAATCATTGCTTGAATGTTGATGGTTTCATGTTAAGTTATCAGCGTTGATGCTGACCTCTTTCACGACTAATATCTTGCTTAAATTTAGTTTGATTGTTACATGTATGATCATTTAAGATTTACTTACACACAGTCATACAAATTGTCTTAAAGATTTGTTTTTGTTTCATGTTCCAAAATTCTACTTTTAGGTTATACCAACTTACTCCTCAGCAATGTTTTTCAATTGACACCCATTGTCCCTGAAAAAATAAGAGAAACTAAGTTTTTGCATTGCAGACTGTGGGTCACAAACCGAAGACTGGGTGGCTGCAGAATGTGAAAATTTGACACAGGTAAAACTTATTTTACCTTTGTTTCATAATACTGTTTCTGATTTTTCCGTCATTATGTTTACAATTTACAATTACCGTTCCTGAAAAAAAGGTGACCAAATTCTTAGTACATGTATCGTTTTTCTTATACACCTAAATGCTTTTAATGTTGTAAATAGATTATCATTTAGGAAGGTTATTGATTTTCCTTAACTAAGATTTAACATAGTTCCATCTTCCAGGAGCTGCTTCAACTGAAGACTGCCCATGAAAAGCAGATTCGATATTTAAGAGAAACTTTCACAAGAGTGAAAGGAGAAGAGAAGAAAGGCGAGAATAATATTTGAATATGTCCATAGAAAAGTACGGAAGCATATTAGTGTCACAGTGAAATTTTTTTTTAGAACTATTTCCTACGTAGGACTTAGTATCTCCTACGTAGGACGTAGTATCTCCTACGTAGGACTTAGTATCTCCTACGTAGGATATAGTTTCTCCTACGTAGGAGCTAGTATCTCCTACGTAGGACTTAATATCTCCTACGTAATAGACTAGATTGAAGAATTAAGAATATTGTTGTCTGTTAAGTTAATTTTACCCGATTTTGATATGTGGCGATGATATCTATATGCATTCAAATCGATTCATCCCAGATTGGGGGCATCATTGATTATTTTGACAAATAGTAACTATTAACTAACATTAAAGGGGCAGTAGCACGATTTTTGATAAGTTTATATTTTAAAATTTTCACTGAAAATTGTATGTTAATGCTAAATGTTTTATTTTGACAGTGTCAAAAATCACATTACACAAGCCAATAATCCATAGTCAGAGGACAAAGTATGAAGATTCACATAAAATCCATTGGCGGCCATTTTGTGTGAACACCTTTAATTCATTTTGTGTAAGAAAAAGGAATCGCATGGCTGAACTTTACACTATATATTTGAATTATTACTGCTCCATTTAGTTTTAATACATTGTCTTTCAATTGAAACCATTAATTTTCATTTTCCTGACATCATCTTATATTCCCCCTAAAAACGTGCTACTGCTCCTTTAAAGTGACTAGAATCACAGTTCTGTTTATCATCTTTTTTACAATTTGGGTAAAGATGTGGATTCGTAACTTCGCCGAGTAAGGGGCCGGATGAGTCAATAACGCTTAGTAACAATGTCTAGTTCAGTTTAGGACCATATTGACCTAAAGCGTTTGTTCCAAATCGAATTGTCTGTTAATAACAACAAATATCAATACAACATTATATTGTATAATTTGTTAAATGACCAAATTCAGTAAGAAAAAAACTATACATATCCCAATTATGACCATCAAATGTTTAACAAAACTTTCAATAACTTCATTCCCTATTTGATATTATGTAATATTAACATCAACATATCAAATAGAAATAATTAATACACCAGCAAATGAACACAAAAACCCTGTAAAGTGAGCAATGTCAAATCGAATTAAGTCCTACGTATGAGATATTATCTCCTCCGTATGAGATACTATGTCCTACGTATGAGATACTAATTCCTACGTAGGAGATACTATGTCCTACGTAAGAGATACTTAGTCCTACGTAGGAGATATTATGTCCTACGTAGGAGATACTATGTCCTACGTAGGAGATAATATGTCCTACGTAGGAGATAATAAGTCCTGCGTAGTTGATACTAAGTCCTACTTAGAAGATATTATGTCCTACGTAGGAGATACTATCTCCTACGAAGGAGATACTAAGTCCTACGTAGGAGATACTATGTCCTGCGATAGATACTATGTCCTACGTAGGAGATACTAAGTCCTACGTAGGAGATACTATCTCCTACGTAGGAGATAGTAAGTATTAGGTTATTATGTCCTACGTAGGAGATACTAAGTCCTACGTAGGAGATAGTTCTAAAATATTTTTTTATCGTGACACTAATACGCTTCCGTAGAAAAGTGATTTTGTAAATTTTTTGAATTTTATAATTAACTTAAAAATTAAACCTTGATATTTGACCTCCAAGGTGTCTTCAATTCTCCTACAATAGACCCAAGTTACAACAACAGGAGACAAATCATTACCTTTGACAAATGGAACTCAAATGATGATGAAGAAGAGTAGCTTTTCAAAACAATCACATTGAGCAAATAATAGACACTCCAAAGATATGTTATTGTTGATTAGGTTTAGGTTGTTGTATTTCACGATAATTGTGTATGTATTATATTCACAGGATTGTACAGACTGACCCCAGATGTGTCTGATGAAGCCTACCTACTTGACTGTGAGTGTGGAAGGGGTTCAACTAAAGATTTTGTTGGAATACTTTAATTATTTAGCATTATGACATTCTTAATCAACCATATACTTATTATACCCCCGCCTTACAGCGTAAGCGGGGGTATATAGCGTTCATTCTTTCCGTCCGTCCGTCCGTCCGTCCGTCCGTCTGTCCGTCCGTCTGTCCGTCCGTCCCAAAACTGTGTGCGGAGCAGATCTCAAAAACTATGCATGCTAGCCTCATCAAACTTCATACACATGTAAACCATGATCCCTAGTTGTGCCTTTTGAGGGTTAGAACTATTTCTGAATTTTCATTTTTGCGGTTTCCATGGAAACGTGACTAAAAAGTGACTCTTTGAGGGAGTCGTTTTGTGCAGAGCATATCTCCAAAACTATGCATGGTAGCTTCATCAAACTTCATACACATGACAACCATGATCCCTAGTTGTGCCTTTTGAGGGTTAGAACAATTTCTGAATTTTCATTTTTGCGGTTTCCATGGAAGCGTGACTAAAAAGTGACTCTTCAAGAGGTCGTTTTGTGCGAAGCCTATCTCCAAAGCTATGCATGCTAGCTTCATCAAACTTCATACAGATGTCAACCATGATCCCTAGTTGTGCCTTTTGAGGGTTAGAACTATTTCTGAATTTTCATTTTTGCGGTTTCCATGGAAACGTGACTAAAAAGTGACTCTTTGAGGAAGTCGTTTTGTGCGGAGCATATCTCCAAAACTATGCATGCTAGCTTCATCAAACTTCATACACTTATCAACCATGATCCCTAGATGTGCCTTTTGAGGGTTAGAACTATTTCTGAATTTTCATTTTTGCGGTTTCCATGGAAACGTGACTTAAAAGTGACTCTTTGAGGATGTCGTTTTGTGCAGAGCATATCTCCAAACCTATGCATGCTAGCTTCATCAAACTTCATACAGATGTCAACCATGATCCCTAGTTGTGCCTTTTGAGGGTTAGAACCATTTCTGAATTTTGATTGTTGCAGTTTCCATGGAAACGTGACTAAAAAGTGACTCTTTGAGGAAGTTGTTTTGTGAGGAGCAGATCTCCAAAACTATGCATGCTAGCTTCATCAATCTTCATACACATGTCAACGATGATCCCTAGTTGTGCCTTTTGAGGGTTAGACCATCACATTCTTTTAATTTTTGGCGGTTTCCATGGAAACGTGACTAAAAAGTGACTCTTTGAGGAAGTCGTTTTGTGCAGAGCATATCTCCAAACCTATGCATGCTAGCTTCATCAAACTTCATACACTTATCAACCATGATCCCTAGTTGTGCCTTTTGAGGGTTAGAACCATTTCTGAATTTTGATTGTTGCAGTTTCCATGGAAACGTGACTAAAAAGTGACTCTTTGAGGAAGTCGTTTGTGAGGAGCAGATCTCCAAAACTATGCATGCTAGCTTCATCAATCTTCATACACATGTCAACCATGATCCCTAGTTGTGCCTTTTGAGGGTTAGACCATCACATTCTTTTAATTTTTGGCGGTTTCCATGGAAACATGACTAAAACAGTGACTCTATGACCAAGTTCTTTGTCCGGAGCATATCTCCCAAACTATTCATGCTAGCTTCACCTAACTTCATACACTTATCAATCATGATCCCTAGTTGTGCCTTTTAAGGGTTAGACCAACAAAAAAAAAATGATTTTTTGCGGATTCCATGGAAACATGACTAAAACAGTGACTCTTCTACCAAGTCTTTTGTCCGGAGCATATCTCCCAAACTATTCATGCTAGCTTCACCAAACTTCATACACTTATCAATCATGATCCCTAGTTGTGCCTTTTAAGGGTTAGACCAACAAAAAAAATTTATTTTTTGCGGATTCCATGGAAACATGACTAAAACAGTGACTCTTCTACCAAGTCTTTTGTCCGGAGCATATCTCCCAAACTATTCATGCTAGCTTCACCAAACTTCATTCACTTATCAACCATGATCCCTAGATGTGCCATTTGAGGATTAGACCATCACATTTTTTTAATTTTTGGAAACATGACTAAAACAGTGATTCTATGATAAATTACTTTGTCCTGAACATATTTCATGAAATATAAATGTCAGATGCACCAAATTTGCTACATATGTCAAACCTGATTGCTGGATATGCCTTGTGAGAGTTAAACGATATATATGGATATTCTTCTCTGTGGTTTCTTTGGAAAACATAACTTACAAAGTGACTCAACAAAAATAATTTTGTCCTCAGTGCATCTCGTAGAATATTCATGATAACTACCTCAAATTTGAAACAAAGATCAACCATTATCTCTAGATGTACCCTTTTAATTGTAAAACCTATTAATGAATTCGGTATTTGGGTTTCAGTTGAAAGAAGACTTACACAATGACTTACTG
The DNA here is from genome assembly GCA_916613615.1 of Steromphala cineraria. NCBI lineage: Eukaryota > Metazoa > Mollusca > Gastropoda > Trochida > Trochidae > Steromphala > Steromphala cineraria. The sequence goes on from OU744721.1 coordinate 17,416,443, forward strand.
TATACTCAACTATCATACTTTAACCAATATAAATCAGGTTTACTATTTGAAATTCTTGGAACAAAGTGGGGAGCGGGGGTATGTGAGCTTTGCTCGCTTCTTCACTTGTTATTTATCTAAATTATGTTAAATTAGTAGCAAATTCTAAGGAATAATTGTTTGGCAATTAATAAAAATATCCAGGGTTGTGATAAGAACCTGCAGCCATTGACAACGAGCATTCATGAACAGTAAATCCCTTACTTTCCAAACGTCTTCTGCAACCGTACTATGATTCCGTTTTAGATAAGTAATATATTGCATATTTTGTTTCTCATTTTCAACGTTGTTATTGTGCAAATTAGCAGTGGTTGAAATTAAAAGAAGAAGTATTGCCAACAGTAATTTTGCAAGTTCTCTAGAAAGACGAAAAACAGGTAAAAGTGGAGGAAAAACCATTTACCGTTTTACACCATCATTTGTGTACAATACAAACTGATGTGACGGTGTTTCAATGAAAATATTCAGATATGCTAACTTAACTATTTTCTAAGGGTTTTTTTCAGGAACAATAACATAAGTCACTCATAAGAGACATTTTCATGAGGAATGACCTACGTCAACAAAAGCTTACAATTTTTATAAAGGACTATTGACCTAAGTACTTAAATAATTAAACACTTAGCCAGGCCAAGTTGTTTGGTCACAAATATCACATTTGTTAATGTTATCATTGTATGTCTAATTTTGATAGTTAATGTGACGGGTTGGTTACAGTAGTATGATAATGTGATACCAACATTAGAATGACATATATTGCCCTGCTTCTCAAATCCTCATTATGAAAGTTAAAGGAAAACTAAAGTTAGTTATAACAAATTGGTGTAAGTTGCTTTTTTGTTTCAATGGCATAATATTTACTTTTTCAGGTACACATGTCGAGTTCAGTAGAACAAAGTATGATACTAATGATGTACACATCAGTACTGAGGGTGAATTGATCAGGGAAGCAAAAAGCAACCACCATCGAAGTGACCAGAGACTGAAGAATTATAGAGGGACAAGCGGCATTGTCCCCCTTCCGCAGAGCGGATGTCTTCAGTTCTTTGAGGTCAAGACAAGACTAGGGATTGACGAGGCTCTGGAAGGGAACAGCCTTCTCCTAGAGATAGGACTGGCCAGGGAGGAGGAACAAGACCAGGATCTGTGGGTGGCTCCGTGTCGACAGTCATACAGTCTCACCGTTCAACTCTGTCCAACACATCGCTCCATCTGTAGACGTGTTTGGAGACATGGTGAGGTCCTGCTGTGCCTGCCTGATACTCTGGAGAACACTCCTGGCACCTCAGTCACTCTACATTATGGTGTTGTCTATGACACTGTCAGGAGTCGCATTGCTTTCTTAGATGTTGAAAGTAGTAATATCTTTGGTAAGATTTACAATGTTGACAGCTCAGTTCCTCTGTGGCCGATGTTTGGTGTTTTTAATCCTGACTTAGCCACTGTCAGCATGTCATTGGTTGTTGGGAGTGATATTGATATGACAGAAAGAAAGAAGGCTTTGATATTAGAATGTTTGACATAGATGTAACAACATCCAGTGTTTTGATGTGTTTCTATTAATTGAGATACATTTGGTGAGAGAGGGGGGGGGTTGCCTTTACAGAAATAATCAAACAATGTTTTATATGGCTTGCTGAGTGGGGAACTTTTTTGGTGAGAGCGTGGGTTGCCGATTTTTGGTTAAGGGAACGATTGATCCATCGATGATTGAATGATATTTAAATTTTATGGATAAATTATTTATGAACGTGTGATAGATTGATGAATTATTTCTTTAAATTGTATTTTAGAAGTTGAAAGTCAAAGACTATGTAAATGTTAATGTTACAATTTCTCAATTATGTATTGTTTTCATTGTTTATTAACTCATCTCACTCCCTACTGTATATATACCTCACGTCTGTCTTCATTCTATGCTTGATAACGATACAAGAGTCTGTATCGACACGTCGTTCTCTTTGAATAAAGAAGTTGTTATCCATAAATATTGTTCTTATTTGATGAATTATTGTTGAATTATCCAAAAATGTTTGATGAATGATTGATGTATGATTGACGTATCATGAATGTTTGTGAAAGTGTTGAATGATTGGTACAAGATTGGTCAATGATAATGTTTAAGGGTTTAGTGTTTGTTCATTGATGATTAGTGATTGATCATTATGATTGAAAATTGGTGAATAATTATTGATAAATGAATGATATATAACTCAAAGGTTAGTAATGAAAATTTGATGGATCATTGATGACTCATGTATGATAAATGATGATGATGATGTAGTGTTTTGCATTGGCTGATATCATAATTATTGGCTTTATCAACTTGAACTAAATAGGAAGCATTTAAACGTTTATTTTTCTGTGAATAGCAAGTTATTTGATTCCGACATTTAATAAGAGAACTTGTATTTATACTTCTATCTCGAACATTTCAACTAGTATTTGTTAAACTCATCTATCTTTTCTGTGAATGGATTAAATGCGTTTTAATAGCGAAAATATTCCTGACAGTGTTGACTAACTCTGATATTTTCAGTCACGTGATAAAGTTTAAAAGTAAATATACTACAAGACAAAAGATAATATTCAGTGCAGAATGTCTTATTTTCGAGCGCAAATATCGTAAAAATTAGAGACTCTATTCTTCATAATTGGGAATAAATGCTGTAACCTTGATGTGAGGAAAGCTCGACAATTTCAGTCGACCTCGATAATGAAACATTGTCCCCGATACGAAGGGGACAGTAAAATGTTGCATTTTCAACAATGTCCATGGACAATTATACTACAATTTTATAGCATCATCTGATAGTGAGTCTAAACATTTGTCGCGTAGTATATAATACTATTAGTAAAAATTAAAGGAATATTTAAGGGGAAACCGTGTGATGATTTTGAGTTTTTTAATTTGGCCTAAAAAACTTGTTATCAAGTCTTCCAGGTATGAAAATCGAAGAGTGTTGTCCTTTAAAGGGGCAACCAATTTACCAGGTCCTATTTTTATGTCATTGATTTTGATTTGGGGTATATTGTATTTTATTTGCCGTGTCCGTCTGTCTGTTTATCAGACTGTCACAAAAACTTCAACATTTTTCATAACTTTTGATTACTTGTGGTATACCTCTGATGTTAAACATTATGGATCTATCATGATAAGACCCATCAGATGAGGTCATAACTGTTGACCTCGTGACTTTGACCTTGGCGTCCGGGGCATAAGTGTTTCACAAACACAGCTTGTTTTATCCTTATTATGTAAGTAGTATGAATACAACAAATCAGCTTTATATGCCTTTTAAATACGATGAAAACAGATCTTTAGGGCGTGAAAAGATCCTAAAAATATAAAATAGAACCTCTTCAGCAGGTATTCAAAACTGATGCAGGAGATATTATCGATGAATGTCTAATAAAAAGAAAGAAAATGCATTTTAATATGCAATATTTTTTTCTGACACTGACTCTGTCGTTGCTGGAAATAATTGAAATAAACAGAAATTATGAAAGTTTGCTTTTGTCTCTGGCATTTTATTTTCCATAGTTAACCAATATATGGAGAGAAAATCCTGCCCGCTAGTTTTGAAATTTCATCATATAAACGCATTGCAATTTCTATCATTTGCACCTGGGTGCAAATTTACTCCTGGGGCTATAATACCACCTGAGATAAATATGTGCCATGTCAACCATAATGTCAGCGTTATATATCTGAATGAACTTAAAGAAAGATTATTCTTTATATCATCTGTTTTACTATACGAAATGAACAGAAAGTTAATGGTTTTTCCATGATAATATTCATTACTATACTGGCGTGCAAAAAAACCTATAACACGTAATAATGCCAACAAAGAAATACCAAAGAGCATTTTATAGTCAACGAGAAGGCGTATTACTGCGTACCCATACGAGATGTTTACGATTTCCAACTTTTTATCTCACCCCCCTCCCCCGGCATATAATGAGGGGGGATATAGTCGTTGGCTCCGTCTGTCCGTCCGTCCGTCTGTGATCACATTGTTTCCGGAGCAGAATTTGAAAACCGTTACAGCTAGCTCAATGAAACTTGGTATGTCGACTAATCATCACATGTTGTTGTTACTTTTGGGGTATTCAACTTTCTGGAATTTTTTATTTTTGCGGTTTCCACGGAAACGCTATTTAGAAATGTGTTTCAGGAGCCGAACCCGAAGACACTTTGGCCTAGCTTAATGAAACTTGGTATGTTGACTAATCATCACATGTAGTGTAGTTGTGCCTTTTGGGATTTTCAACTCTCTGGAATTTTTCGGTTTCCATTGAAACGCAATTTAAAATGTGTTTCAGTAGCAGAATTTGTGAACCATTAGGGTTATCTCAATGACACTTCGTATATTGACTAATTATGAATTGTAGTAGTGCCTTTTTTTTTTATCTTTCTGGATTTTTTCATTTTTGCGGTTTCGATGGAAACGCAATATAGAAATGCGTTTCAGGAGCAGAATTTGAAAAACCATTAGGGCTAGTTATGAAACTTCATATATCGACTAATCATGACATGTAGATGTGCCTTTTGGGATTTTCAACTTTCTGGAATTTCAAATTTTTCCGGTTTCAATGAAAACGCAATTCAGAAATGTGTTTCGGGAGCAGAAGTTGAAGCCGTTAGGGCTAGTTTAATGAAACTGTTAACAAATTTGCCTTTTGTTGTTTTCAAATTGCAGAGAGTTTAAACTCAATGGCATTCTTCATTCCAACATTACTATTTATTTCTAAACTGTGTCTCACAAAGGAATGTAGATGTTTTAATCTAACAGCATATTCAATCAAACAGGGTGGTTGTTTTGCTCTCTCTTCTGTGACATTTACACGAGGAACTTGACGATGGCATATCATAAGCATTTACTAATTAAAAAGATCTATGTGATTTATAATAGTCTTATGATGGTGATTAAAAGTCAAACAAAATTATCTGCGTGTATTTAGTATTCACACAATCAGTATATTAAAATATATGCTAAAACTGATCAATCAACTTCAGTCGGGCTGGGGGAATAAGCCATTTCTCCTGATGGCTCTTGTTTTATAATGTCTGCCACATGTAAATTCTGACGAACTGAAGAAGTGATAGTCTTGTGTCTGTTGTTTTGAAAACCCTTGATAACTTACACTTGTTAACACACAGTTTCATGACGAATTCCGTTTATCGGGTATGTCATGATTTGTATCAGTCTATTAAACGGGCAGTTTTGAAAATTTTATATTTCATATTTTTCACTGATAATTGTACGTTAATGCTTAATGTTTTTTCTTCATAGTGTCAAAACTCTCATTACACAAACCAAAAATCCATAGTCAAATAACATTGGCGGCCATTTTTGTGTAAACACCTTTAATTCAGTTTGTGTAAGATAAAGGAAAGTAAGAAAGTAGATAGTATAAACTGATGGGTCTGGGCAACTCAAGTCAACAATACATCTTATGAAGCATACATTGCATTCTATCGTTGTCGTTTTCGTTAATCCAATTCCAGTGTATAAGCTGATTAGTATACAATTATTTTCTTAACAGTCATATCGAGTTGTCACAATGAACAATATTCTTTATATGACATATGTAATAGAATAAAAGAATTCACCAACTGCTTTAAGTAAAGTTTCAGTTCCTTGACAAATCTAAAGAGGACTTTAGTACAAATGACATTCATTTATTTTGCATAACATGTAAGAAGAACATAAATGAAAGACACAAACTTAATGTTTGTCAACATGGCCTTTTTTTAAAAATATCTTAGATGGGATGTACAATGTAGTATGTGAACATGCTCAAAATGTCAAAAAGAAGAATCAAAAGTTGTTTATTGCACTGTTGAAAACAACTATAAAAGCAATACATGCATAAATAACAATTGTTTAAAAACAAAAGAAGACACAACAATAACATCCTGCACAATCAGTTTATTACATACACATAGCTTTTATAAGATGCAGTAATTAATCAACAAAGAAAAAAGTCAAAGAGGAAATGTGAAGAGTTATCAATTAATTGTGAACACTGGTCAAATGCTTCTGTTTAATCTAATAACCATTATAAATCCCGAGACAGAATTCACTTTTCGAAGACAATTATTATTTTGATACTGAATTTGTAGAGGCTGAAAATAACCCTGAAAATACACCTTCTATTGAACCAAATGTGCAATGTACTCACAATTGAGGTATATCCAGAGCATGTAGCAAAGTTCGGTATTTTGATAGAGATGTTGGTAAATGTTTGATAACAGAGGTGATATTGGAAGATGTGTAATACATCCCTATGGAAATACATCCCTATGAAAAGATTATTTTATTAGAATTGAACATCATACCAAACTATAATAAAATGAATTACAAATTGATGTACCGATCATACAATATTTAGGTCAAATGAGTGTTGTATGTCATGTGGATTTGGTTTGATATTATGCCTACTATTGCTTTTGTGTAGATATATATGAATCATTTTGTCCTTTTATGATTGAGATCATCAATTAATGTAACCAGGTTGAATTGTGGTAAAATGTTTTCAACCTGAAAAGACACCCAAAATGCTGTTTTAACACTTGAAGCCTTATCAAACGTGAAAACAATTATTCATCAGGGAAAACGTAAAAGGTGTTACATGCTTTTGTGATTGATTTAGGATAACAATATCAAGATAGCGATAAATAATTCTCATAATTACTTAAACATTTTATACTTGAGTGGTGTTTGGTGCAACATTTGATGACATTTATGACAAATTTAATGACATTTCAGTTTTGCTGAATCTTTCGTACTTTCGTTTCATTGTGACTCTCTGTAAGGAAAGGTCATCAAACATGAAAGACTACGTGAGTAAAGTGCTCTGTTGCCTTTTGATGGCTTTTAGTTTTCCCACATGGCATGCTTTGACATTATTATGAAAGTTATTAATAATAAATAATTAAGCAGAGGACCATTAACAGTAAAATCAACAAACCACATGATTAAGAACATTTTAGAAAAAGGTGACAAATAAGTAAGTTGCTAATAAAGGAATCAAATCATCTGATTTTGTCAGTGTTTAAGAGAGATGATTTATAATGTGCAGATTGAATAACTGGAATTTGAAAAAGGTAAACAATCTGTCTACTGTTGTCCTAAATTACATTAATCCTCAATTCTATTTCTGTTTCTCACCATAGAAGACATCACAATGGGACACAATGTTATATTTTTACATGTTTTCCAGCTGGTACTCCTTGTTTTGTAGAGAAGTGTTCTTGTTTTCAATTTCAAATATGTCTTCAAACGACTGTGATGTTTGAATAAATTGGTAAATAAGTCGAAACATATTTCCGGAAATATTTGTCCATTTGATTTATTTGAAATACATTTAGAAGGGAGAAATGGGCTGATTTGGGTAGACAATAAATCCCTGTTGAGCAGTTTTTAACCTTTTCAGTTGTGTCTCGTGATAAACAAGGCATGATATCAAAAAGTATTTTAGTTATCCGGATTGAACAGCTCATCAATGATTTATATGAGTTTATTTGATACATTTAAACGAATAGCTCTAAGAATATTGATATAATTCGTAGAAACCACCAAACAGTTCAGAACAAGAAATGAATGTATTTCCTTTCAGACTGATGATTCCACAAATGTTTTCAGACTTGACATTGAATGCTTTTGATCAATAAAAACCTTTCATACAAAAAGAACGCATTCTTCTAGCAACAATGCATCGAATTTATGTTTCACCATGTGTTTAAAGTTTGTTGATAATTGCTGTGATTATCAGTTTCGCTTGATACTAGATAGCGAGCTGAACAAACGAACAAACAAAGTTGAAACATATTTTACAACAAATCAGGATGCACAACTTATTTTCCGAGCCTTAAGTATAGATCAATTTAGACTTATTCATTGTAAAAAAATAAACTTACATTTTAATCAAAAAGCCAATTTGAAATCTTATGCCAAAATAACTAAAAACAATTTTAAACGTACCAAATGGCTGTAAAATAAAATATACATGACAGTGCAAGCCATTCCAATACTGAAAGCGTAACAAATTATATTTGCTAATTTTTTCATTTTAATTATATACTTATCAGTTTTAGTTCTATGAGAAAAGTATCTAAATTTTACGAATACAGTACAAAATGAGTCAATTACAAAATCGTCTATATATTTCCAGCACACTGCAGACCGCTGAGAGCCCTGAATGAAAAGTGTTTTATATATATTTTACACTTTAAAAGCTTTGGAGCAAAACACTTTACAAATATAAGGAAAATAAGACCAATTACTCAAACTAAGCAATTCAACATTGTTGCACATTCAAACCGGACTTCAAACATGTAGCCCAGATCAAAGAAGTGAAAACCACTCAGTCACTTCACGAAAACAAATAACCATCTGACTATAACATATTTTGTAATGTGAAAAACAGGTTGAGAGACATCACTGAATTTCAGTGGCGTCCCGGAAAACTATAGATATATACTTTCGAGCTAATGTTAGTGATCTGAACTTTTCCGTCATTAAATGCTAACCCCTTTCACAAAATAATTTGAGAAAAGAGCCCCAAAAAAAATCAGTGAAAATCAACAATTCATGTAATAAAAACAAGAGGACAGGTTGTAACAATTACATTTCACAATTAAATGAAATCCAGTCTTGAAAAAATAAGTGTTACCTTATTTTAGTAAATAGAATTTGCATATGCCTGCTCAGATGAGAGAATATCAGTTTATCCAAAAAAACATTTAAAAAATATTTATTGTTACAAAGTGAAGAAGGTGATGGGGCCATTTCAACATTCGTCCCTGGTCGATTTCTTGAGACTGATCTAAAATATGATCATACAGGGAATGTTGATGTCGGGTGAAAGGTCGCAAGACGTTTCCCATTGGATAAAACAGACACACGATTGACACAAGTGGGTGTATATGAAATATTAGCTTGCTATCACAGATGAAAGCTCGCTGATACACCTTGTGTCATCATGTATCTATGACAGGAATATTGATACAGTTACAACTCATACCTCACTGTCGTTTGCATGTTGTATCATGTCAAACAAGTTATGTATGACATAATAATGGCAGTACACAATGGTCGTCAGTCTTGATTAATAAGCTATTTTTAGACAAAATAATGTGTAACCATTCTCAAATGTACAATTCAATTACCCCCCTTTTTCCTGTCCCGGAAATGACCTCTCTAGCAACCAGGAAGTAACTGTGACAGGTAGGTGTGTTGATGTCTCCTGGGCGATTAACTGTTCTTATGAATTGTCTCAGATATATCATCCATAATAATCTTTTGATGTTAATCATTTGTGTGTGATATCGTATTCAACTAGTTAAATCGGAGATATAAGCTTTAATGTGACCGAATATACATTGAATGTTCATTGCACTGTCATCCTACTTTCGTTATTAACCAGTATACATATCTCAATCAAACAGATATACGTTTGCCACTCATTGATATGCAATGATAGACATTAACTTTGATATCACTGCCCCAGAACATTTTGTATGAAAATATTATCACAAACAAGCAATTGCTGTCATACTTCTTCACACATTGTAGTATGGGGTATGACCTACTTTCTGTATCGACGCACTATGGAGTGTCCCAGTATGATATAAATAGTACAGGCCTGTGTTGAGATCATATGCTTACACTATTCTGTCAATGCATGAATGTCTATATGAATAAGTAGAGCCTTGTGCAGCGACCTGCTAGTTGTGAGTGTGGCATGAAAAGTGTACGTTATTCGTTTAAGCATATATTGCATGAACAATCATTTCTCCATAAATCGTTAATGGCGATTACATTTCAAACACCCAACAGCTTCCATGCATTCCCATCACATGAATATAGCGTTGGTTATGACGGTATTATTCTTATATCTTTCACTTAGCAAAAAAATAGCATATTAATATTAAGAAAATATAGTAAAACTATGACCCAACATCCCCATATACATAAATCTCGATTCCCTGTAAATAAGTTATATTGAGGATGTAATAAAAAAGCACTGAATAATACTGTTATTTGTGTTAAATACCATTATTTACATATTATTTATATAATATTATATAATTGTGTATAGAATACTTACCTTTGTATTTACATAAATCAATTAAAACCAATACAATGCAAGTTAATGTAATAATGTGTAACACTGTGATTTCCTTCTTCTATTATTACAATAATGACCAAACAATGCTGTATACAAAAGGCTGTAATGTCCTTTCAACTGTTACAGTGATGACAACGCACCATGTCCAGTTTTCCAACCTGCCACGTCTGTCACCAGCAGTTCTCACTGAAAGGCCCCGCCCCCTTTCTGCTGCCGTGTCTCCATGCTGCGTGTGAGACATGTGTGACATCTGCAGCTGGAGGAGTGATATCATGCAGCACGTGTCAGAGAGACGTCAACCTCACAGAGACACGTCTACAGAAGGATGTCATCACAAAGAATGAAATACTGCACTTGACGGTGAAACAACATCCAGAACTGGTCCTGTGCACCTATGAAGATGACGGCAACCAGGCTGTGTGCTGGTGTAAGGAATGTGAAGATTTCCTTTGTGAGCATTGTCAAATGATACATGGCCGCCCGAAGATCACAAGACACCATGCTGTTGAAGACATTGGAGATCTTCAACCTGAGAGTTTTGATGTGGATACATACTGCACCATCCATCCTAAACACATCCTTGATATATGGGACGAACAGTGTTCCATTCTGATCTGCAGGAAATGTCAAGTTGAGGAACATACTGACCACAAGATGGTTGATTTTGATGAGGCTGTTGAAACTGAAAGAAGGGAAGTTGCTGAAATGGTTAAAGAAATCCAATCCTCCGTCACTCAACAAGGATCTAATCTGACAACAATAGCTGCAGATCTTCAAGCTTCAGATGAGACAAGTGACAACCTGACTGAGAAAATCTCTCACACCTTTTACTCTCTGAGGACCCTGATAAACCAAAGAGAAAAGGAACTGCAGATTGAACTCCAGCAACACCAGGAGAAGGTTAGAACAGAACTGAATGAGAAGAAGAACACATCAGAAGCTTGTCAAAAGAAATGTCAGACAACATCCGACTACATCAGCAAGGCACTGCAGTATTCATCTCGCCATGACATCATGTCCCTGAGACACATTCTGCAGAGTAAAACTGGAGAGTGCATCAGTTCTGCTCAAGCAATTGTCCACGAGAGTCCTCCCCTGATAAGGTTCAACACTGATGGTCTGGAGAAGGTTAAATCTGCCCTGGCTGGATTTGGTGCTTTAGTTTCGACAGATGATCCCGAAACTGATGAAAAGACTAATGGTAATAATCATCAAATTTGTTTGCATGTTTCATCCGTTCATTGCTTGAATGTTGATCATATAATATGAATTATAAGGGGTGATATTGACATATTTCAACACTTATGGTTTGCTTGAATTTGTTTTATTGTTACAATTATGATCATTTTAGATTTTAGATTCCATATTCTCTTTAACACAATTTTGTTTCATGTTCAACATTTCTGCTTTGAGGTTAGACAAAGTTACGCTTATTAGGTAATTTCTTTAATTAACATCCAATGTCCCTATAAAACAAGAGATTCATTTTGTTTGCATTGCAGACTGTGGATCACAAACAGACGACTGGGTACCTGCGGAATGTGAAAGATTGACACAGGTATCACCCAATTAACCCAAGCGGATCAATACTGTTTATAATATATCTGTAACCTATCTTGATTATTTTTCGTGATTACCATTTAAAATTAAATCTGAATAATCAGGTGACCAGATTCTCAGAAACACTTATACACTTAAATGTATTCAAGTTTGTAAAGTAGATTATGATTCAGGAAGAATATTGTTTTTACTTAACTAAAAATTAAAAAACATATTTTCCAGGAGCTGCTTCAACTGAAAACTGCCCATGAACAAGAAAGTCAATCCATAAGAGAAACTCTCAAGAGAGTGGAAGAAGAAAAAAATAAAGGCAAGAATTATATTTGAATATGTCCAGAGAAACGACCGATCATAGTTAAAGTAAATTTGCAATTTCCTATTTAACTTTACAAACTTAATTAACCTTGACTTGATAGTTGACCTCCAAAGTGGTTGCATTTCTCCTACCACTATCATTTTAACAAAATGATGTAAAATTATTATTGTTTAAACATAGTCATTCACAAAAGTAACAGGATTGGCAAACAAGCATATCTTTGCTTATGTTAATTCCTCGTGATCGTTATTGTGATAAATAGTTTTACAAAATACCCTTAAGTAAATAATAGGCATTGCGTTGAGTTGTTAATGTTGATCATTTTGAAATTTTAACGTTTCAATATTTCTAGTGTTGGAACTGCCAAGATTGTTTCTAATAAAATGTTTCTTTTCTCAATCACGATAATTGTTTATGTACTATTCACAGGATTGTACAGACTGACCTCAGATGTGTCTGGTGAAGTCTACCTGCTTAACTGTGAGTGTGGGGCGGGTTCAACTAATGTATTTGTTTATTTTTTTGCACTCTATCATACTTAATCACTGTTAGTGCCAATAATTCTAAACAACAATTGTTTGGCTCTTAAGTGAAAGTAGCTAATGCTATGATAATAACCGACAAACACAGACGAGAATTTTTGAAAAGTATATCCCAAAATGTTCTTCAATTTTATATTTTCTTTTCAAATTAGTAAAAGTTTGTAGTAGTAGTTTGGTTTCCGATCTACAACCTTACCTGTAATTGTGCAAATTGAGTACTTGAGGGATTTAAAATAAGTTTTCTGGAGAGACTGGTATGATACAAACTAGAAGAGGAAGAACTAAAGTTTTCTTGCACCGGCCATTGTGAAGGTGCACAAAACACACTGCTTCCACTGTGTTTCAGTGAAACATTCAAAAATATGGTACCTAACATGTTTTTATACCCCCGAATCGGAGATTCCGGGGGTATATTGTTTTTCACCTGTCCGTCTGTCCGTCCGTCTGTCCGTCTGTCCGTTTGTCCACAAAAACGTTAACCTTGGTCATAACTTTTTATTGGTCAGAGCTAGGTCTTTGATACTTGACATATGGATCCCTTGTGATGAGACCTTTCAGATGACACCATGACATTTGACCTTGTGACCTTGACCTTGACACAGCGAGCCTTTTCCGAAAACTTTAACCTTGGATATAGTTTCTATACTGTCAGTGCTTGGTCTTTGATACTTGACATGTGTATCCCTTGTGATGAGACCTTTCAGATGACAGCATGATATTTGACCTTTTCCGTCCGTCCGTCCGTCTGTCCGTTTGTCCACAAAAACGTTAACCTTGGTCATAACTTTTGATTGGTCAGAGCTAGGTCTTTGATACTTGACATATGGATCCCTTGTCATGAGACCTTTCAGATGACACCATGACATTTTACCTTGTGACCTTGACCTTGACGAAGCGAGCCTTTTCCGAAAACTTTAACCTTGGCTATAGTTTCTATACTGTCAGTGCTAGGTCTTTGATACTTGACATGTGTATCCCTTGTGATGAGACCTTTCAGATGACACCATGATATTTGACCTTTTCCGTCCGTCCGTCCGTCTGTCCGTTTGTCCACAAAAACTTTAACCTTGGTCATAACTTTTGATTGGTCAGAGCTAGCTCTTTGATACTTGACATATGGATCCCTTGTGGTGAGACCTTTCAGATGACACCATGACATTTGACCTTGTAACCTTGACCTTGACACAGCGAGCATTTTAAACTTTAACCTTGGTCATAACTTTTTATTGGTCAGAGCTAGGTCTTTGATACTTGACATATGGATCCCTTGTGATGAGACCTTTCAGATGACACCATGACATTTGACCTTGTGACCTTGACCTTGACACAGCGAGCCTTTTCCGAAAACTTTAACCTTGGCTATAGTTTCTATACTGTCAGTGCTAGGTCTTTGATACTTGACATACGGATCCCTTGTGATGAGACCTTTCAGATGACACCATGACATTTGACCTTGTAACCTTGACCTTGACACAGCGAGCATTTTAAAATTTAACCTTGGTCATAACTTTTGATTGGTCAGAGCTAGGTCTTTGATACCTGACATATGGATCCCTTGTGATGAGACCTTTCAGATGACACCATGACATTTGACCTTGTGACCATGACCTTGACGCAGCGAGCCTTTTCCGAAAACTTTAACCTTGGCTATAGTTTCTATACTGTCAGTGCTAGGTCTTTGATACTTGACATGTGTATCCCTTGTGATGAGACCTTTCAGATGACACCATGATATTTGACCTTTTCCGTCCGTCCGTCCGTCTGTCCGCTTGTCCACAAAAACTTTAACCTTGGTCATAACTTTTGATTGGTCAGAGCTAGCTCTTTGATACTTGGCATATGGATCCCTTGTGACGAGACCTTTCAGATGACACCATGACAGTTGACCTTATAACCTTGACCTTGACACAGCGAGCATTTTAAACTTTAACCTTGGTCATAACTTTTGATTGGTCAGAGCTAGCTCTTTGATACTTGACATATGGATCCCTTGTGATGAGACCTTTCAGATGACACCATGACATTTTACCTTGTGACCTTGACCTTGACGCAGCGAACCTTTTCCGAAAACTTTAACCTTGGCTATAGTTTCTATACTGTCAGTGCTAGGTCTTTGATACTTGACATGTGTATCCCTTGTGATGAGACCTTTCAGATGACACCATGATATTTGACCTTTTCCGTCCGTCCGTCCGTCTGTCCGCTTGTCCACAAAAACTTTAACCTTGGTCATAACTTTTGATTGGTCAGAGCTAGCTCTTTGATACTTGGCATATGGATCCCTTGTGACGAGACCTTTCAGATGACACCATGACAGTTGACCTTATAACCTTGACCTTGACACAGCGAGCATTTTATCCTTTAACCTTGGTCATAACTTTTGATTGGTCAGAGCTAGGTCTTTGATACTTGACATATGGATCCCTTGTGATAAGACCTTTCAGATGACACCATGACATTTGACCTTGTGACCGTGACCTTGACGCAGCGAGCCTTTTCCGAAAACTTTAACCTTGGCTATAGTTTCTATACTGTCAGTGCTAGGTCTTTGATACTTGACATGTGTATCCCTTGTGATGAGACCTTTCAGATGACACCGTGATATTTGACCTTTTCCGTCCGTCCGTCCGTCTGTCCGTTTGTCCACAAAAACGTTAACCTTGGTCATAACTTTTGATTGGTCAGAGCTAGCTCTTTGATACTTGACATATGGATCCCTTGTGACGAGACCTTTCAGATGCCACCATGATGTTTGACCTTTTCCGTCCGTCCGTCCGTCTGTCCGTTTGTCCACAAAAACGTTAACCTTGGTCATAACTTTTGATTGGTCAGAGCTAGCTCTTTGATACTTGACATATGGATCCCTTGTGATGAGACCTTTCAGATGACACCATGACATTTTACCTTATAACCTTGACCTTGACACAGCGAGCATTTTATCCTTTAACCTTGGTCATAACTTTTGATTGGTCAGAGCTAGGTCTTTGATACTTGACATATGGATCCCTTGTGATAAGACCTTTCAGATGACACCATGACATTTGACCTTGTGACCGTGACCTTGACGCAGCGAGCCTTTTCCGAAAACTTTAACCTTGGCTATAGTTTCTATACTGTCAGTGCTAGGTCTTTGATACTTGACATATGGATCCCTTGTGACGAGACCTTTCAGATGCCACCATGATGTTTGACCTTTTCCGTCCGTCCGTCCGTCTGTCCGTTTGTCCACAAAAACGTTAACCTTGGTCATAACTTTTGATTGGTCAGAGCTAGCTCTTTGATACTTGACATATGGATCCCTTGTGATGAGACCTTTCAGATGACACCATGACATTTTACCTTATAACCTTGACCTTGACACAGCGAGCATTTTATCCTTTAACCTTGGTCATAACTTTTGATTGGTCAGAGCTAGGTCTTTGATACTTGACATATGGATCCCTTGTGATGAGACCTTTCAGATGACACCATGACATTTGACCTTGTGACCATGACCTTGACGCAGCGAGCCTTTTCCGAAAACTTTAACCTTGGCTATAGTTTCTATACTGTCAGTGCTAGGTCTTTGATACTTGACATGTGTATCCCTTGTGATGAGACCTTTCAGATGACACCATGATATTTGACCTTTTCCGTCCGTCCGTCCGTCTGTCCGTTTGTCCACATAAACTTTAACCTTGGTCATAACTTTTGATTGGTCAGGGCTAGCTCTTTGATTCTTGACATATGGATCCCTTGTGATGAGACCTTTCAGATGACACCATGACATTTGACCTTGTAACCTTGACCTTGACACAGCGAGCATTTTAAACTTTAACCTTGGTCATAACTTTTGATTGGTCAGAGCTAGCTCTTTGATACTTGACATTTGGATCCCTTGTGATGAGACCTTTCAGATGACACCATGACATTTGACCTTGTGACCTTGACCTTAACACAGCGAACAGGATGCATCCGGGGGCATTCGTGTTTCACAAACACATCTTGTTCAGTTTTGTTTTTGGCCACATAAGTCACACATAAAGACATTTTCATGAGCAATGACCTCATTATGGGGACTCAAAGGCAAAACAATGAAAGACAACAATGAAGAATGAACTATTGAAATACTAAACCTCAACAAGCTACACCAGAAGAATGTTTAGTAAAGTAAAAGAACTAAGTCAGATCATGTGGTTTTTCAAACTTGCGTATTACTGCTTATAGATATTTTAACAAGTATTTATTGATGTTTACATTTATAATTCTTTTTACAATGAATCATACATTCGCCTTACTATATTTGGAAATCAGGTATAATAATTCTGTTTTTTAATTACCTAATCATTCACATTTCATATGATACATATGACATCAAATACTGTACTATTGGAAACCTCCTTGATTAATATGATCGCTTTATTATAATGCTTTGTCCATTTAGTAAAGTAAAAATGTGTGTTATGACAAAATGGTATCAATATCCATTTTCTTTCGATGTGAAATATCTTCCTGTTTCAGGTACGCCTGTAGAGTTCAGTAGGACAAAGTATAATGCTGAGTTTGTATCAATCAATTCTGAGGGTGAGTTAATAGGAACACCACAGACCAATCCTCCACACTGTGACCAGAGACTGAAGACCTATAAAGGAACAAGCAGCACTATCCCACTCACCCACTCGGCATCTTCTCAGTATTTGGAGATCAAAACAGGACTGAGGTTGCAGAAAAGTCTATTTGGCGACGGCCTCGTCCTGGAAGTAGGACTGGCGAGGGAGGAGGAACAGGACCAGAGTCACTGGATAGGGAAAAGGTCTAAGTCTTACAGTCTCACTGTTAAACACTGTACCACACACAGTTCTATCTGTAGGAAAGTCTGGAGACATGGTGAGCACCTCCTGTGCCTGCCTGACACTCTGAAGAACACTCCTGGCACCTCCGTCACTCTACATTATGGTGTTGTCTATGACACTGTCAGGAGTCGCATTGCTTTCTTAGATGTGAAGAATGAGAACATCATTTGTAAGATTGACAATGTAGACAGCTCAGTTCCTCTCTGGCCAATGTTTGGTGTTTACAATCCAAGACTAGTAACTGTCAGCATGTCACTTGTTGTTGGGAGAGATATTGATATGACTGAAAAAAAGAAGGCCTTGATAGTAGAAAGCATGTCATAAATCAAGCAGCTGATCTCGATGGCACGTTTGAATTCTTAAAACTTACATGTACAATTTGAAAAATGAGAAACATCTATTTGTAAATAAAATGTATCAATTTTAGAGATTGTTGTACATTAAATATACTTGATTAAGTTATAAGTGTGTTAATCCCTATACATATAATGGTTTCAAATAAAGGAGTTTATGTTCTCATTTACTTTATCTTAGAAAAGAGATGGACGAAAGGTTCAATGGTGTTCCTTGATAATGTTTACTACTAAAACAAAATACATAAATCCATCTTCTGTTTCAGAACGTTCTTTAACCTTTTATATATCATTTCTATGTTAAAGTTGGATGATAATTGACTCGGCAAATTTATGGATATAGAACTTTTTTTTCAAGGTGTGAGACGTTTCAAAATAGATAGAAATATCGATCTCATAACATACGGATCTGTCGAAATGTCGCAAACTTTACTAAAGAAGATGTATATATTCATAATATTTTTTCATTATTCTTTGTCATCTCAACTTCTAGAATGATTTTACCGATGTTCCCGAATTTATTCAACAAAAATAGAGTCATTGGCTCTGTAGCTCATCAGGCTTCATATTCAGTTATGCTGTAGAGTGTGTGGCAAATGTGGTTCCCCCTTTGTAGGAGCCACAATGTCACAAATCCTAAAATTAAGTATTAAGACTAGATTGGCGTTTGCGGGACACCGCAAAAGCAGAGCCGCTACGAAACGTACCCTGTTCTGCCTTTTACAGGCCTCACCAAATTGGGCATTTTCTCAGGACCTTGACCTTTGACACTCAAGGTCACACAATCAATGAACACATTTCATTGAGTATAACATTATTGTAATGTAATAAAGTGTTAAAAATAAATTTGATCCATTTTCTCCATATATGTTGACCTTGCTGTAACCTTGACCTTTGACAAATCGTACCAAAACGTTTGACCTTGACCTTTGGCCTTCAAGGTCACACAATCATTGAACACTTTTAATTGCGTATAACAATCATGTATTGATTAAAAGTGTTCATAGTTTAAATAAAGCATTTTCGCTAAAACATGCTTAAGTCACGACCTTGCTGTGACCTTGACCTTTGACAGATTGAAGCCAAAACCTTTTTAAAATTTTATTACTTTTCCAACGCTGATATAAACCAAATTAGAGCTTCATAGCACAACATTTTTTAAAGTTATCGCGTTAACAAGGAATTCTAAGAGTGTGTGACGACCACCACGCAAAGTAGCCTCTTGTCAAGATGGTTTTTAAATCTTGCTCAAAACTCAAGCTTTCAATTCAAGGCAGAGAATAGCACAACACATGTGTTAAAGTGTACTCAAAACGATTTTATTTGGCGATGAGACGCCCAAAACAAAAGAGGTGCATATATATATATATATATATATAGAGTAAGAGTAAACATCAGATGGTTCGGACTGGATCAATCTTCTTTAATACGATGAATTCATTTCGACCATTATGTGGGTCTTGTCGATGACCATCAAGTGATTGATAAGACAACACGGATTCGTCATTGCTGACTGACTCTATTGTATTCAAACTGCACCCGGCAATTAGTGCTTGGGGCAATCATTACGTGATTGACAACACATGACTGATTTCTTAACTGTCAATCTGAGCACACAACTATGTGTTGATTATATGAATTGATTTATCATTTTGTTCCTGTATAAGTATATGTTACCTTCCATTTGTAATCATGCTTGACAAGACCCACATAATGGTCGAAATGAATTCATCGTATTAAAGAAGATTGATCCAGTCCGAACCATCTGATGTTTACTCTTTCTTATATACAACCTTTCTTCACGTGAGAAACCAACTCTCCTTATTCAAATATATATATATATATATATATGTTGAGTGTCAGCCGACAACAATGGCAATATAAAAATATAGTTAACTCTCTGGTCAAAACTCAATATATTACTACCGGAATGGACGGAATGTATTAGATAAATATGAACACTGGGATTCTATACTCACAGATAATTACTATAATACTGAAATTTAGTCTAAAATAGGTTAGTCTACTATAATAGCAATGGAAGATTTATACTTGGAAGATACTATGCTAGATCACACCAAAATGGCATGAAAGATCTATACTTGAAGTATATTAGCTTACATTAATATAGCATGAATGAATTATGCTAGATATGTATTAGCTGGTATTAAGATAGCATGAAATATTTATGCTGGAAATATATCAACTTACATTAAAGGGGCAGTAGCACGTTTTTAGGGGGAATATAAGGTGATGTCATGAAAATGAAAATAAATGGTTCCAGTTGAAAGACAATGTATTTAAACTAAATGAAGCAGTTATAATTTGAATATATAACTTAAAGTTCAGCCATACGATTCCTTTTTCTTACAAAAATGAATTAAAGGTGTTCACACAAAAATGGCCGCCAATGGATTTTATGTGAATCCTCATATTTTGTCCTCTGACTATGGGTGATCGGCTTGTGTAATGAGATTGTTGACACTGTCAATATAATACATTTAGCATTTACTTACAATTATAAGTGAAATATTTAAAATTTATAATTATAAAAAAACGTGCTACTGCCCCTTTAAGATAGCAAAAAGGAATTATGCTAGAAATGTATTAACTGATATTAAGATAGCATGGAAGATTTATGCTAGGAAATATATTCGCTCACACTAAACTAGCATGAAAGGATTATGCTGGAACTATATTCGCTCACACTAAACTAGCATGAAATATATACTTGGGAGATATGTCAAAATCTACCAGAATATCTGAATGGCCTATGCCACTGTCAACAATAATATTCTCCAAACGTCAAACAACGTTATCAACAAATTTCAACAATGATAACTCGTAAAATATCACATAAACTATTCTGGGACTGTAAACATTTGAACAGTAATTGTTATGTGAGTGCACTATAATCTATATGGGCTCTGTGTTATGAACTTTACATTCAACTTTATTCAACTCTCGTCGGCACCCTGAGCTTCACTCAGTCTGCCATATTCATCTTCAAACTTATGTAAATAAATCCCCCAAACACTTCGGTAAAACTTTACTATGAGCGCAAGTGTTTGCTACTACAATAACGGCCGAAAGAATATATCACTACTTCATCCTATCATTACTAAGAAATGAGTCTCTAGTCACAAAGCGAACAATAACCCGTTAAAATTCCAATCTAACCCGATTAATTGTAAGGAGCGACAGGGACGAACCTTTCAAGATCTAGATCACTAGCAGACTGACTGCCGTGAGAACGACAGCTATACTTATACCCTAGGGTCACGTGTTCCACAAGACGTGGATTCCACAGCGCTTGTGCAGTTCTTGTGGAATCGTTGTGCAGTTCTTGTGGGATATGCACTCGGTGACACTAGGCGAGTCAACACCGATACGACTATACTAAATGTTAAAAATACAATTAATTGATATAAAAGAGAAATATTAGGTCCTAAATGTATAATAATTCATTCAAAGGCAATGATATGGTCCTAATCATGAAAATAGGTGTACAGGCAGTTATCAACAGTCATTGAACGTACCGTGAAAGTTTGACAGCTGTGACCAGGAAGTAAACATCTTTTGGGTCAGGGGTCAAGGCTGTTCAGAAATACAAATGGAAACACTGACACGAGGAGAGAGCATTTAGAGATGAACACGAGGTATTTACGATGATAAAGGATGGATGACAACGGTAATTAAAGAAAGCTGAAGATATAATAATTTGCCACTATGTGTTATGCTTATAAAGAGCCATGATAATAGAACAATTTCAGTCTTTCAGCGCTGTCATAAATATTTACGTGGTTGGGGGATTAGACATTTTGGAATAATTAGAGTGAAATTGGCTTTGTAGATTTACGTTATAGAAAGATGAAAATTACGTTTTGGAAAATATGAAAAGAAAAACTCTGAAAAACCCGAGGTATGAGTAGTAAGTTATGAATAAGAGTTCTGGAAAGCTTGGTGGAAAAAAGTTATAGCTTGTAATACGAGTGCGGCGGCGGCAATTGAGACTTCACAAAAACTGATAGGGGCTGCTAATGATGTGATACTGGTTATCAATTCAGGAATGACAATTGCTTAAATATTTCATTAATAATAAAGGGAACAGGATCCAAAGGTTCACCAAGCCCTTTAAGCGGGCATAGGGTCACACAAGCTATAAATTACAATCCTCATAATGACTGTGTGGTAATGTATCCCGGAAATTGCTGACCATGAAGCGAGGCAAGATAACAGAGGCAGGATACCAGGTAAAATTCACGATCGATTTGAAGTCTTTCTCTTTTTTTTAAAAATGCAATAGACCACAGGTAAATGCTTTGAGGTACTATTATTGAAAATCGGCAGTGTGGTCGCTACAGAAAGAGTTAAACAGTATTTGACCAATTTCAATATTTTCATGTCATTTTAGAAGGTCAAATCTATGTTAAAATGAAATTTTAGAACAATGTGTATTTTCTTGATACCCCATGATTGTGTGATTATGAGAGAGAAATAAGTAATTTGACGAAATAGTTGAACTCGAGTGGTCTGCATATTGAAGGTCGTAATAATGCAGACCACCTCAATAGGCAGACGACTCGCAGACCATCAGTCTGTTCACGTCAAATTTCAGCTTTCTAGGTCTTTTGCTTCTAGAGAAGAAGTCGAAAATGTACAAACATTTCGGACGGACGCTGGGCACAATGCCATGCAATTAGCCCATCGGGCCTTTCAGGCCTGATAAGCTAAAAATTACCATATTGACAAAATCAACGAGTTTGTCTCAAGTCTTAAGGCTCAAACAGTTAAAAACGTTATGGTACAAAAGTATATGTGAGGTCTTTTGCATAGAAAAATAAATATACATAAACTAGTTATCAATATTCTTAAGGGATTTTACAAATTTTGATATTTCCATACTTTTACTTTTTGACATGTAATCAGTGACGTTGAATCAGGAAGAAAACTTATGACCACAAATTATGCTGAACTTATTAATTCCCGGTTATGGGTATCTTGATTTATGTCGAGTTTGGTATCACAACCTTTTTCAAACGATTCTTTGAAACCTTCAGCATCAAAGCATATGGTAAGAGCCCAGAAGTGCCTGTCTGCTACTGTTGCGTTCAAGGCTCTGTGTTTGTATTGTGACGTCAATGAGAAAAGACTTGTTAGTATTTAATGTTTCATTTTAAAACTAGTTACAATATCACACTTATTTAATTAAAACTCGATGGTACATTCCTGAAAGCACATGTAAACAACACTGACCAAGCAATGAGAAAAGACTTGGTAGTATTTAATGTTATTTTTTTAAACTAGTAACAATGTCATACTTATTTAATTAAAACTCGATGGTACATTTCTGAAAGCATATGTAAACAACACTGACCAAGCATATTATTGAAGGTGTACTTTTTAAATGCAATTTACAAAATTCTTGCCAAGGAATATTAAATGTTGAGGAAACTGTACAGTAAAGACTGTCTTGCTTTACTTCATTAGCTTCGGTCCTGCTGTTCAAATATATACCAAGTTTGTACCGGGATCAGGGATCAAGACTCAAGCACGGTGGTGTAGTGGTTAGCGTGTCTGCCTCTCACCCCAAAGACCCGGGTTCGAATCCCAGTGGAGACACAAACGATTTGTGACTTGGGTCGAAAGCTGTGTTGTGTCCTTGGGCAAGGCACTTCATCCACATTGCACTCAGTCCACCCAGCTGTAGAATGGGTACCTGGTTATACGGGTGTACTGTCCGAAATGGACTCTCAGCGCAGGCAAGCAGCTTTGAAAAAGTACAATCCGTCAGGGTAATAATGCCGTCGGTGAGCAACTTACAAAGATGGATACTTGACGTTAAACTTATCATTATTACTATGTACGAGTAAGAGTTGTTCTTGTAGTCCCATTAGAAGTCACGCTTCCTGCTTCTCCAGTCAGCTTGTTCCTCCAGAGAGTTAGAACCCGCATGTTGCAGCAGTAGGAGAAGAAGAGGAACACGCCCTGGCTGCTGTTCAGGATTGTGGACACATACTCCAGAGCTTGGACCTGAAGAGCAGCTGCTAGGATAGCCACCAGTGATCGAGGACAGCTTGATGTAGATCCAGAGGTTCTTCCTCTCGCCTCCTGTGTTGCGACGGATTTGCTTGGTCCTGCTGATCATGCAGATTGTTGCAGTGAAGAAGATGAAGTTTGAGAGAAGCACGAGGCACAGAGGAAGTGTGACTGTGAGTCCATTCAGGAGCACTGAAGACAGGAAGCAGTTTCTTCCCACATAACCAGTTTCCTTGCCATCACTGAGGATGAGGTGTGGGACCACCACCGTTAGAATGACCAAAATTGGGACACCATGGGCAAAGATGACATATCTAAACAGCGCTCTGTTGTGTGTTTCTGAAGTTGCTGAGACTGTTTTAGAAAGAACAAACCCCTTGAAGACATGGAAACAGCATATGGTCATCCAAAATATTGCGGCAAGCTAAAAGTAGTGTAATGCTACAGCAAATGTCAGACAGAAAACATAGTTATCAGTTTGTCTAAAGCCAAGGATGTAGACCAGCTGTGCCATGAACAAAGAGACGATGAGACACATGTTGTTTTTGACAGGCAGTGTTCTCAATAATGGAAAAGTGCAGTAAGTCACAAATGTGGAAAACAGGGCAACAAGGGAAAAGCTCAAGGCAAGGACATTGACAATCCACAAAGTCTCTCTCATCTGTTGTTTAGCTTTCTGGATGATATCCAAAGTTTGAAGTTGGTATTTCTTGTAAGTTTCCCAACAAATAGTGATCATTTCATCCTCATGGAAGGTAAAATCGGATGTTGAAAGATCCTTACTTTCTAGTTCAATCCCCTGAAACCTTAATGTGAGTCCTCCTTCAGCAACACGATAATCATCACCCTCATAAAGTTCAGCGTACTGACAGGACATTTCATGAAAAACAGCGATCCCCGATGTCTGCATAACCTCTGTTTGGGGCACTTTTTCAGCAGAACACGAATCACTTGAGTCTGCCTTGCTGAAACCGCTCACCAGTACGTCCATGCTATAAGAGCCATTAAAGACCTTGTACTTCATGTCTATATATTGTCCATCAAAGGGAACTCCTATCCTGTTACCGATGGAATCGATGATTTGCCCCATTAAAAGGGTGGTGTTAATCATCACTTCAATGTTAATCGAAAGGTACAGTGGTGTAGCTGGCATATTCCACTTCTCCCACCATAACGGACTCTCGTTAAAGAAACCAAGATTAAATTCAAAATTGGTCACATTGCTTATATTCTTTATCTTGTTTGCAAACATTTGGAATTGTTCACAAAATGTGAGCAAACCTTGTTTCAACCTTAAAGATTCTACGCCGCTAGTCAAGTTTGTACTGTACAGAAGGAGCTGCAGATAGTACTCGGTGACCTCTTCGTCCGCCATTTTCTTTTCCATGCATGCTGGTTTTCCATCCTCATCTTGCATTGTCATTCCCGTCGGGCACTGGAGGTCTATTTCTGCCGTATCCTTATCCTGTAATAGAACATAAAAATAGAGCCAGTGGCTCTGTAGCTCGTCAGGCTTCATATCAATTTTGCTTTAGGGTGTGGCAAATGTGGTTCCCCCCCCCCTTACTTTGGACCACAGGGTCACCAAATGTGCAATTTGGAATCCTTATCTAACTAAGGGGTTTGCACACAAAGTTTCAGCTTTCTAGGCCTGATGCTTTTTGAGAAAAAGATGGCATTAGGTTAAAGGGTTTGGCCCTTGAGGTCCTTATTAGGGGCCACAGGGCCACAAAAGCTATAAATAATAATCCTCACTAGTCAAAGAGTATATTCACAAGGTTTCAGCTTTCTGGGCCTTTTGCCTCTGGAGAAGATGAAAATAGGTTTTAAGGGAGTGGCCCCTCTGGCCCTTTATAGGGGCAAAGGGCCACCAAAGCAACAATTTATAATCTTCACTAGTCGAGGAGTCTGTACACAAAGTTTCAGCTTTCTAGGCCTTATGGTTCTGGCAAGGATGAAAATAGATTTTATGGGCGTGGCCCCTGTGGCCCTTCTTAGGGGCCACAGGGCCACCAAGGCTACAATTTATAATCCTCACTAGTCAAGGAGTCTGTATACAAACTTCGTTTCAGCTTTCTAGGGGATGATGAAGATGAAAATACGATTTTAGGGTATGGCCCTTATTAGGGGCCACAGGGGTACAAAAGCTACAATTTTAATCCTCATTAGTGAAGGAGTCTGTACACCAAGTTTCAGCTTTCTAGGCCTTTTGGTTCTGGAGAAGAAGATGAAAATAGGTTTTTTAGGGCGTGGCCCAAGTGGCCTGTATTAGGGACCACAGGGCCACCAAAGCTACAATTTTAATACTCATTAGTCAAAGAGTCTGTACACAAAGTTTCAGCTTTCTAGGCCTTATGGTTTTGGAGAAGAAGTCGAAATTCCACAAAGTTTACGGACGGATAGACGGACGGACGCCAGACACCATGCAATGGCATAAGCCCATCGGGCCTTACAGGCCAGATGAGCTAAAAATGGTAAAAACTTAAAATTGTCAACGCTTGAAGAAAAGCTGTTTCAACAGTATCACATTTATATCAGATTGCGTCGTTTCATAAGAACAATACAACAGACACTGACCAACTAAATAACTTACTGTATTCACGTTTCCACTGTAAGAGATAAAGTCAGCACCAAAACGGGGTATGTTCCGTTGAGTACCAAAGCTAATCTGTCCAAAGACGTTACAAACAAGCAGGGCTAAAGGAAGTATGAACATTGTCCCTGTCTTCATTACTGTATATATCTACAACGCTATAAGGCGAAACGAATGTTAGACTAGTTGGTAGAATTTATTGCAATTATATTTATTGATGCTTTGATATACATATTTTGGGCTGGGAAACATGTATTCATAATAAACAAGTCGATAGTTATCATCTATTCTATTACCAAAGGGACACACAATATCATTTCGATTAATTCTTTTAAATGTCAAAAAGTATTTTCGCAATTTGATCAAAGTTCATAAACGCCAACTCATAAAAACAGCATAATGGATGCAATCGACAGGACAGCTATCTTTTGGTCAATCAGCATCAGTTAAATAACCGATACGTCAATATTCATAACCTCCTTGAACATAGCCATTAAGGGAATTAAATGATCAAGTATATTTGTAAAGGACGTAATTGACTTAATTTTGATCAATCTCGTTTTCTTAATACACGAAGGGAAGTATTTCATGTCATTGTGAAATGCGGCACATTTCATAAAAAGAGTTATTTTTTACAAATAATTGTCAGTAGACATGATAAAGTGAAAACATTGAACGTATATATCGAGTTATGTAACATCGACAATTTGATAATTTCACATCAAATATTTATAAATAATAAGTAATGTACGTCAATGAATTGAATATGATGATAATTTTTTATCAAACTACAAGACACTTCTTACGCAAAGAATTGGTTACAGTCCCTGCAAATGTTAGTTCAACTTGTGTTAGTAATGTGAAAGGTTTGTAACGTGAATAAATATTCAAAGCATAGATAATGGTATGCTGTCAAAATGTGAAACTCCACTGGGAGTGATTCACAGTGAGAACAAACAATATGACATATAATCTGAAGTTCATATTGGTTTCACATCTTTTCCTGTACTACATGGTAGGATATCTGGCACCAGCATTGAGATGTCATACCATTTTAACCTTTGAAACTATTTGTTTCTGTTTATCATAATACATTTCCAAAATAAAAATAGAGACATTGGCTCTGTAGCTCATGAGGCTTCATATCAATTTCGCTTTAGGGTGTGGCAAATGTGGCTCCCTCTTAGTATGGGGCTACAGGGTCACCAAATGTACAATTTAGAATCCTCCTTATCTTACTTGGAGTCTACACACAAAGTTCCAGCACTAGGCCTGATTCTGAAAGGAGGTTTTATTGAGGTTTAAACAAGGGTGTGGCCCCTAAGGCCTTTATACGGGGCATCATCGGTTACCAAAGCTATTTAAATCATAATCCTCACTAGTCAAGGAAAATGTACACTTGGTTTCAGCTTTCTAGGCCATATGCTTCTGGAGAAGACCATGGAAATAGGTTTGTCGGAGTGGCCCCTGTTGCCCTTTTAAGGGGCCACAGGGCCACTAAAGCTACAATTTTTAATTCTCACTAGTCAAGGTCTGCACACAAAGTTTCATTTTTCTAGGCTTATGCTTCTGGAGAAGAACATGGAAATATATTTTAGGGCTTGGCCCCTGTGGCCATGTGGAAAGAAGACATGTGCAAAATTTGACAACAATCGGATGAATAGTTTTTCCGAAAAAGTTTTCTGATATTGGAAAATGACTAAGTTCAAAACATGGACATATTTAAAAAATTCAAATATTACCAACAAAAATTGTAATTTCACACTGCACCCCTCCTAGTAGGAAAGAAGACAAAATCTGAAAACAATCTAATGTTTTAAATAGTTTTGAAATAGTTTTTCCGTAATAGGTCGGACAAAAAATGATCATAGACGGACGGAATCGTTGGTATTACTATATACCCTGTTAGTCGCAGAGCAAAAAGAAATATAAACTTTACTCCTTTTTTTATAACTGCAGTTAGCTTAAACAACGCTGTATGGTGATAGTGTGTTGGTATGCATTATAGTCTTATAGAATTAATATTTATTGAAGCTTTGAAATATACTCATTGAGGGCTTGTAGTGACCACAAAAGTGTGAGCCAAGGGCTGAAAATACAAACCAATTTCTTCAAACCATTCTCACCCAGCAGAGGTAGCTCAAGTAACAACATCTTGATCAAGCCTTGGTTGGAATGAGACCAGTTTGAGCAGCATTGTTAATTGCATAACTCACTTTAAAGTGACACAGAGTATCTTTCTTAAAAATTGTATTTGGTTTTGATAAGCTACAAAATATCTTATATGATGACTGAAGTTCATATCTCATCACTCGACTTGCAAATATATCCATGTATGCATAATATCTCTAAAATGTTTGATTTGATGGAAAAATCAAGAAAACATCTCAAATACATTTAACATTCGAAATTATGCATCCAATTAATCTACCTATTAGTTTCAATACCTAATAAACACTATCAATCGAATGACAGCTTATGACAAGGTTTCAAAATTGCGTTTGGCAAATTTGCGCGCGCCACTCGAGCCACATTGTCCAGTTTTCGATAAAAATCCCGACTTTGAATGGCCGTATTTTCGCTCTAATGTACTGCTTGACCTTTAACTTGTTATTTTCAATAACAGTTAGTGGTTCCCGATGTAATTACATCGATTTCAAAATTTGACATAATATTATGTGATCGCATCAACATACTCTGTGTCGCTTTAATTCTTGTCTCGCAAACTGGTCTTATTCTGACAGAGGTTAGATCAAGATTTTAAGATTTTTGCTACCAACCTGCCTCCAACACCTGCTTGTAGGGGGGTCGGCTTATGTACGAGGGATATGATTTTGACAGCAATTTGGGGGAGTTGAGAAAGGGGGTGGCCTTGTACATTAAAATATACAGTACCTCTTTGAGCGAATGGTGAAGGCATTTCCAGTACATGGATTCTTGGTGAAATTTGTTTTTCATTGTAGCTTTGAATGTGAGGGGCATAATGGCCATCCTGAAGACTTCAAAGTGGCTGTTAAGTCTTCTTTAATTGTTTTTTTTTTATATTTTAAACAAATTACATTTTACTGTTTGTTAGATTAGTGTTTTGACATATAAAATTGTCTTTCATACAATATTAAGGTCAGCAAATGTCTGATCTACAAAATACAAGTACCCTTTATTGAATTCTTCAATACACTATTATTAACAATGTCATAAGAATTTTTGTTGCTCAGTATTCTATGTAGACAATCATTTAAGTTACTTTCGCCTTAAGAAGACATTGAAAATCTTGTCAAATGGTGGCATAACATTGGCACAAAATATAAACAACAACAAGTCAATATTTTCTGAAAACAAAAATGATTTATTGGATCAATTAATTTTACAACAAAATAACAAAAATAGAGCCATTGGCTCTGTAGCTCA
Organism: Steromphala cineraria; assembly: GCA_916613615.1. Taxonomy (NCBI): domain Eukaryota; kingdom Metazoa; phylum Mollusca; class Gastropoda; order Trochida; family Trochidae; genus Steromphala; species Steromphala cineraria. The sequence continues at coordinate 17,446,268 of OU744721.1, forward strand.
TCAGGCTTCATCATCAATTATGCTGTAGAGTGTGGCCAATGTGATTCCCCCTTTGTAGAGGCCACAGGGTCACCAATCATAAAATTAAGTATAGGCGACAAGTTTCAGTTTTCTAGACTTTACACTTCAGGAGAAGAAGATGAAAATAGATTTGAAGGAAGTTCCTGTAGCCTTTATTAGGGGCAACAGGGTCACCAAAGCTACAATTCATCATCCTCACTAGTCAAGGAGTCTGTACACCAAGTTTCAGCTTTCTAGGCCTTATGCTTCTGGAGAAGAAGATGAAAATAGGTTTTTAGGGTGTGGCCCCTGTGGCCTTTATTAGGGGTCACAGGGCCACCAAAGCTACAATTTATAATCTTCACTGGCCAAGGAGTCTGTACACAAAGTTTCAGCTTTCTAGGCCTCATGGTTCTGGAGAATAAGATGAAAATAGGTTTTTAGGGTGTGGCCCCTGTGGCCCTTAATAAGGGTCAAAGGGCCACCAAAGCTACAAGTCATAATCCCAACTAGTCAAGGAGTCTGTACACCAAGTTTCAACTTTCTAGGCCTTGTGGTTCTGGAGAAGAAGATGAAAATAGGTTTTTAGGGCGTGGCCCCTGTAGCCCTTATTAGGGGTCACAGGGCCACCAAAGCTACAATTTATAATCCTCACTGGTCAAGGAGTCTGTACACAAAGTTTCAGCTTTCTAGGCCTTATGGTTCTGGAGAAGAAGATGAAAATAGGTTTTAAGGGTGTGGCCCCTGTGGCCCTTGTTAGGGGTCACAGGGCTACCAAAGCTACAATTTATAATCCTCACTAGCCAAGGAGTCTGTACACAAAGTTTCAGCTTTCTAGGCCTTATGGTTCTGGAGAAGAAGATGAAAATAGGTTTTTAGGGTGTGGCCCCTGTGGCCCTTATTAGGGGTCACAGGGCTACCAAAGCTACAATTTATAATCCTCACTAGCCAAGGAGTCTGTACACAAAGTTTCAGCTTTCTAGGCCTTATGGTTCTGGAGAAGAAGATGAAAATAGGTTTTTAGGGTGTGGCCCCTGTGGCCCTTATTAGGGGTCACAGGGCCACCAAAGCTACAATTTATAATCCTCACTAGCCAAGGAGTCTGTACACAAAGTTTCAGCTTTCTAGGCCTTATTGTTCTGGAGAAGAAGTCGAAATTCCACAAAGTTTACGGACGGACGGATGGACGGACGGATGGACGGACGGACGGACGCCGGACACCATGCCATGACATAAGCCCATCGGGCCTTACAGGCCAGATGAGCTAAAAAGTCCTTTTTTTATTTACACACTTACACAGTTACTTTCATATGAACATCCCTTCATGACAATTGTAATGAACAAAGTAAACTGTATTATTTCACAAAATATTTCCATTTGTTGAAAGAATAGACATACAGTTCCTTGACTGGGTATTCAGAAACAAATTGATCAATTATAATTATAGTTGATATACAAGTTTTGTGAAATAATTTATTACCCAAACATTGAATTAATTAGGGATATCACAATACAGGTACCTCATGATACGATATGTATCACGATTCTAAGGTCACGATACGAAACATATCGTGAATGGTACAGTAAATGCACCATTTTTACGATGATATACAATATTTATGGATCTAAATTTAACATTTCTTTTGAGAACTATCTGAGTAACCAACATTTAACCAAAAAAAAGCTAACTTCTTCATGAAAAAGCCATTTAAATCGTATGTTTTCCAACTTAAACATGAAAAAAAGGCTATCTTAACAAGGATTTCACCAAACTCTGGATTTCTTGATTTGATATTCATAAACAAAATGAATGTATTCATCAAAATTTGTATCACGATACACTCTGCTGTATCATGTATCTTATTGTGAACTGTACATGTACCAAGATGATGCATCTATGCTTCAGTATATCGTGACATCCGTGATATCAACATACATTCTGAAAATATGTATCAACATCATCAATAATCAAATGTCTTAAAAAAACATACAAGAAAGAGGAAAGGATTTGTAAAATAAGTAATAAGTCTAAGTAAGCCTAGCCTCAATGATATTCGCTACACTCCCATATGGAGTCTAGCTATATGCAGCAATGGCTCAAGTCAGCAGTCCAATCAGGGCTTATCAAACCAAGCTGACGCGACTTGTTACTGTATTTAGCTAGATTCAATATGGAAGTGAATCAAGTTTAATTAAGGCTAGGTTTACTTAGAGTGCCCTTTACCAATCCCATTTCAATCAGGTAGAAACCATCACTCATACCCTCCTGCATTTCTGATCTGAGTACATTTCCATAGGGTTTGAGTCAGGTGGCCTTGTCTGTGACCTTTCACCTTGATGAATTCAACCAATCAGATGCAAGCTATCTTGCTGATAGTTTTCTATCCTTGTCAATAGATGACTTGAGTGGAATGGCCACTTGACAGGACTTTAACAGGACCCCAAAAAAGCAACACTTCGATCAGAGAATTGAGAATTCAATGGCATTAATTGTCATTGGACTACATTGTAAATATATTCTTCTTCTAAAAATCCTAAGGGATACTAGACCAAAAATGTGAGAAAATTTCTCTAGAACTTTCCCAAGGAACTACACATAAAACTATTAAGAATAAATAATGAGCATTTTTTGTGAATCAACTAAGGAAATGATTTTTACTCAATCAAAAATATCATCTTTTCTGTTCTACAAATTTTAAGTTGGTTTCGAAGTAAAATAATCAATAGTATACAACAGCACATATTTTTGAGATTTCAGAAATCCAATCATACAAGTAACTGTATACCTGTCTTATGCTGAGCTTAAACCAATGAAATTATTGCAGAAGATCCCTTGATTAAACTAGATTAGCGTTTGAGGGACACCGCAAAAGCAGAGCAGCCCGGAAACTTGGTTTCACCTTACCCTGTTCCGCATTCTACAGGCCTCGGCAAATTGGGCATTTTCTAGTGACCTTAACCTTCGACACTCAAGGTCACACAATCAATGAACACATTTCATTGATTATAACATTAGTGTAATGAATTAAAGTGTTAAAAGTTAAAATAATCAATTTTTTCAATATATGTTGACCTTGCTGTGACCTTGACCTTTGACTATTCATACCCAAAACCTTTTCAAAATTTTGTATAAATATATCTCTATCAAGTTATGGCCAAGGCTGAAGTTTTCAGAAAATGTTTTCTGCGCCAAGGTCAAGGTCACAAGGTCAAAAATTATGAATGAAACAAACTTAAAATTGCAACAAGGTTTTTTTAAGTGAAACAAGATGTGTTTGTGAAAAACGAATGCCCCCGGATGCATCCTGCTCGCTGTGTCAAGGTGAAGGTCACAAGGTCAAATGTCATGGTGTCATCTGAAAGGTCTCATCACAAGGGATCCATATGTCAAGTATCAAAGACCTAGCTCTGACCAATCAAAAGTTATGACCAAGGTTAAAGTTTTTGTGGACAAACGGACGGACGGACAGACTGACAGGTGAAAAACAATATACCCCCGGAATCTCAGATTCGGGTGCATAAAAATGTTCTATCACATTTAGAAAAAGTGGTATCTTGTAAACGGTCAAAATGACTATACATGTAATAAATATACATGTAGCAAATAGATTGTAAAAAAGATAAGCTCAAGAGAACTCTTTTTCATATTATGTAGCAAGAATTCAAATAAACTTGAGCAGAAAGTCAAATTGACTTAACTGATTGAGACAATTTCAAACACACATAAAAAGAAAAATGATTCGACTGACTTTCTAACTATACTTATAGATAAGTTGAATTATTAACCTGAAGTTCAACAAAGGCTACCAGATTACGATCTATCAACTTTAACAATAAGGGAAAAAAATACTTGGATATCAGCCAATCAGACAAGTCTAATTGGCAACTTTAACAAACATCAGAACTTTTCACATTCATACTATTTCTCAAAGGTGAAAAATAACAATGATATAATATATATAAACGTATATAAATTCAAACCTCAGCAAAATCAAACTTCTAATTTCTTCACTTCTTTGAGTTCTTCTTTCAAGATCTTGTCCATGCCTTCAAAGAGATAGTACCCTTGGAACTTTGCGCCCTTCAACATGGCTGGAAACCAGTAGCGATCGTCTGGCCACATCTTGTCGAAAGGAATAGAATCGAGGTTGTACCACAGAGGTCGCATTTCTACAACGAAAGAATAATCATAAGAGTTGTTATAAGAAGACGGCAGGTGGTAGAACCTCTGAAATTTTGTCTGGTTTATACCTGAGGTATCCGGAAAGACACCTTGACAAACGTCCATTAAAAGGCTTTTAGGAACATTTTTGAACTTTAAATGTGCCATTGGCCTTATATCAATAGTAAACTTTACAAAACTTTTGTAGTGAGGAATTTTTTCATCTAATGGGCATAATCTGCCTATGCAATGCTTAAAAACCGGTTTCTGAACTATCAGTTTGCTGCAGACCCCTGAGTATTCTGTGTAGCTCTCTAGCGTACTATGAAAGAAAGCAATAGTCCAATCTGAAACTGGAGGTTGCTAACAATCACCTGTAGGGACGCTGATATCAGCACAGGAAACTCAAGGGTATGCAGCAAGGCATAAAACTGACAGTTTAGAAACTGGTATGGTCCGTGCCTTCTCAATCCCTGAAACTGGAAGTTCTCAGGGTCACTGATACAGCATTAAGTGATGGAGAAATTTCAAATGGAAATTTTCTGGTTCCACTGTCATAGCCAGAAAGGTGAAAAAATATTGTTTTTATTGTTTAAATTAGCAAGTAATTGATGAGTGCTATGTAGTGGTGTTCCGATTAATCGATTTGGTCGAGCATCGGTCGGTTGACCCATTTGACCACATAATCGATTACAACTTTCTGTAATAGATTTAATCGATTACTGATAAAAATCAAGATATTATTACAGTAATTGTCAGTAATATTACTAAAAGAATGATTCTTATTGATTTCATTATTTTTGTTTCCAAATATAGGATCAAGTGAAAATGCAAGCAAGAAAATAGAAAACTTATTTTTTAAACTTTTCTACCCTTATGAAGGAATCAATCTTAGACACCAAAATGCAACTGATGATCGATTACAAAATTTCAACCGATTCCCAACATTGTGGAATTTGCACTCAAATAAGACAAGTGGAAATTTCTTCAAAGAATCATAGTTTTAGACATTAATTTGATGACATATAACCAGTTCTGAATATGTAGCTCAGTGGTAGAATGTCTGCTATCACAAACAAGATCAAGGTTTGATTCCATTCTCGTAGACATTATACCTTAACACTACAAATAGACAGAATTCATTGCTTCCTTGCTGGATGTCAAGCTTTATAAGGACAGAACACTATTACTGGTGCTGCACTGTGTCTGTCGGGTGGCAATGGCATAATTTACTTGTACAGATATCAATAAAATGTTATCATTATTATATCATGATTGTTACCTGATGATTCTGTAGGTTCACCCTCGTATTTAAACGTCTCAAACACATGAACCTCCAACCATTGTGGATCTCCAACAAACTCAAACTTAATTATTCCAATTTGTTCAAGGTTTGGAGCTGTAAGACCACTTTCTTCAAGTAGCTCTCTGAAATAACAAAAGAATTTTTTAAAAGATCAATTAACAAAACTCACAAAATCAACTGAAACATTTTCTAACTGTTATACTACATTATGAAACAACTATCAACCAGAATAGGAGTGATTTCAGAACAATAATATTTTTTAATCAGAGGAATACAAAATACCTTTTGGCAGCTTCAACAATTGTCTCCCCTTTTTCAACTTTTCCTCCAAATCCATTCCAGCGCCCCATTCCAAAACCTCTTTTTTTCAGTCCTAGCAAAATCTGGGTTTCTTTCCTTACAAATACCAAAGTGAGGAGCTTATTGGCGACCATCTTGAAAGCAAAATCTGAAATGAAATAAAAATCATAATGAAAACAAATTCATATCAATTTTTAAGTTTATGCTGTGACAGTAACTTCTATCATTATAAATATTTTTCAACAGTACTTTTCTTCCATTCAGATGTTTTGCCCTAAGTAAACTCTAGCTGTTTACTCACTTTTGAAATTTTTCAAGCACTTTCAACGGATCCACAATTTTGCACCAACTTGGTTATATAATATACATATACGCATTATTCTGGCTGTTCATGGTTATGTGAAAGCTCTCAAACTATAATTTTGGTATGATTAAGCACTCTAACATGGACACTCAGTTGCTATGGCCTTGCGGTAGCCCACTGTAGAAATACAGTTTGAGCACTCTATGCAAATGAGTGGAACTTTCTTAAATTGCTTTGCCTCGTTAATAACGTTACATTGCTGAAAGTTCAACCATGTTCCACACACACCATGCTGATGAGGTCCGAAAGACCGAAACAGCTAGCTGTTCATGGTTATATGTATTTTCTGTTTTATCAATTATTCTTAATATTTTTATTGCACATATTGATGAATTTTAATTAAAAACAACATGATAAACAAGAAGTATGTGCATGTGATGTCCTTAGGTCTAACTTTTAATCAAACCTAATCATCTTAGCCTTAATTTTTTGCTAGTCTAACTAAAGACAATTTGCTTGCCACATATCACCCGAACTGTATCAAGTTCTATCACCTATCCCCGAGACTTAACTATCCTCCAATATCCAATTATTCCCCATAGAGGAAAAGTGCTCATTGTTTTACTAAATTAGAAGCGTCCGCACGTCTTTTCCCTGCTATCGCATCACAATTTAGATCACTTGTTAATTTGCCTTGTAGATACCAATATATTTGCGTTTTCCTTTTCAATACTGTTACGTATATGATACAATTTTTCTCATCAGAATAGACAGGTGCAGTCCATTGGTTTAGGTGTAGTAGGTAAAGAGCTTAGGCAACCATATATTTCACTTTCTTACCGGTGTCTTGAACCCACTAGATTACCGTATTTCCTCTAATAAGCGCCCGGGTGCTTTTTTTTTCAGCACCCCTTAACCCCCCGGCGCTTATTAGAGGCCCGGCGCTTATTTCTTTCAAAGAGAATTGAACTTTGTTTTAAGTCGTCTTTTACCATGAATAAACCTGTAAAATGTTTACTGAGGGAGCATTTTTCTAATGATTAGGACCCGGCGGTTATTAGAGACCCGGCGCTTATAAGAGGCCCGGCGCTTATTTTCTCAAATACCTATGACCCCCCCGGCGCTTATTAGAGGCCCGGCCCTTATTGGAGACCCGGCGCTTATTAGAGGAAATACGGTATATCCAAACATTTACCCTGACGATTCAATTATAACATGACGTGATACATTTATCAACTAGTTACCAGTATTAAATGTCTGTTGCTTATTACATCACATACATGTACATTAATCAAAATTCAAACTAGCAATTCATTTTGGTTTATCTTGACTTGCTACTCTGCCAAACAATAAGCTCGATCATTGATTTTACACTGTTAATTTAATTGTTGGTTCTCTGTATTAAACAAGCGAAAGCGACTTTGATATCAAATATTTATGAGCTAGATAAAAGTAGTTTTAATAACATATTCAACGAAATTCAATCAATGGCGACTTATTTATTTTTATGGTCAACAAATCAAATCAACAAACCAAACAACTCGTTCACTTTCCCTCTTCCAACGTGATCCGATCGAATTCGACGCACGCTAGTTCCCGCCACATGACGTCAAATCGGATAATTATAACCAGACATGCTAGTTCTCTCAGAATCAAGGCAAAAGGAAATTTATATGCATCTTCACTTACACAATAGTTATCCAGTAGAAAGCAGTGTATAAAATAGATTGGAAACCTAGCCTGTCCTGAAAATTAATTGGTCAATTCCTTACGACAAATATAGACCGAAAGGTAACCCGTCCTGGCAAAAAGTAGCCAGTTCAAGGACTGGCGGACAGGCTATATTTAAAACCCTGTAGAAACAATAAAAAAGATAAAGCAAATACACTAAATAGTCACATAATACAAGATATCATCTATTAATATAATCGAACTTAATATTGAGTTTATATAGACTAAAAGGAGCCTACATCAAAGACATATGCCAAATATATGTTGATATATTTATATTTAAACTCACAAGATGATTTACACTGAATTAAAAGTAGAATATTATGATAGGTTTAATTATCATATATGATCATCATAGCTAAAAAACGCGTCGCAACATGTAGGCTAGCCTGTTTGTGCGTTAAAATGTTATCAGTTAATTATCTTGTAACGAGACTGAAATGAGAACCCCGTTGATTTTTGAAGCCGGGTTGACAATGTTTAAATTTTATTAAACAAAAGTCCAACTCCAAAAATTAAAGGTTCGTAACAATTTGAATAAATATTCTATAAAGCGAATTGGATTTTAAATTAAGTGAATAATCATGGATTCACTATTCAACAACCTTCAGAATATATGTCATCAGCGTCAAACAGCGTCGGTAAGTTCATATAAAGTTTGCTTTACTAAAGCAATGAACGAGAAAATTATAGCTCGCCAAATTTTGATGTTATAGTCTAGACTTTTTGCTAAAATAGTACAATAGTGATCCCTGTTATTTGGTGTTTTATGGTTGTCAGAAGTCCTCAAAACCTCTCTGTATAACCGGATCATGTTACCTATAGAATTGAAGGAGCCATGGCGATTCTTGTAATAAAGGTGTATTTTTATCATTTTGGTCAATTTTTAGAGGAGATTCGTGAATTTTTTCCTATGCCCTTTACTTTTTTAAGTGATTTTTTTCACTAAGGGGTGCCCAACACTCATTATGGACAGTAATCAATCTTATTTGTCACGTGACTTAGCACCAGCGGAAAGGTCTCGTGATAATGACCTTTTGCCATTTCTGCAAAAATGTATGGATATGGCTCATTTAAAAAATTTAAACATAAAAGTTTAGCTTTCAACTATGTCATTGCCAACTTAACTGACAATGTCAATATTAGATTGTTTTTAGTAATTCAGTTTAAAAGTGTAAAGTTGGACGTCAGTTTATATATTGTCACGAATTTCCAATTTTCATCTCTGATACTGATAGCACAAGGAGACGAATCATAACATGTTTAGTGCACCACATTCTTTCTACTTCGCAAATAAGTGAAAAAATAAGGCCAAAATGAAAATATGACTGCCCTCGTAGGTAATAAATACGTTTTATGCGATAAGATAACATTTCATTGCCTGTCATAGAGTTGGATTTCACCCCTATACCTGTTTCCCTCGAAAATATGACTATATAGCCACCTTTCCCCCAGGACAACACACTATATAGCCATTTTCCCCACCAGGATAATTCACTATATGGCCATTTCCCGCTTTAAATAGAGTCCCCCCCCCCCCCTAAGTTGAGCAAGATAAAAACAAATTATATACACTCTTGACTCTTTTGTCATGTTTGTGAGTTTTGTGATGCAAGACAATTTCTCGATCCTCCGTGCATGTACAAATCAAAGGAAAGGTTCAGGTATTTGCACATGGTTTGGTAAATTGGTACCATTGGTTATCCATCTATGTATATATAACTAACCAGCATCATGTCCAGTATCATTTGCTTGATAACGGCGTTAGTATCTACACCGAAACGTCGCATTTCATGCAATAAAGAATTAAGTTGACTATCCATAATAACTTGCTCTCCTTCGTCAACCAGGTTCTAAATAGCTCTCAAAGAAGTTAAATTGGTACTGATAACTTTGGGGATGTTTACTGTTCACTGAAGTCTGCAGCAGTGTATAAAATAGATTGAAAACCTAGCCTGTCCTAATAAATAATTGGTCAGTTCTTGACCAAAAAGTAGCCAGTCAACGACTTTATTTTATTTTAAACACTGTCTTCATTCTAGTGAACTACCACCACATGGAAAACGAAAGAAAGCCCAAGGCTTCTCGTATTCGTGATTGTTTAATAACCTTTAGAATACATACAGGATCAACAACATTCATTAATTATCCATCCATAAATGCTGATCTGATATAAGATTTGCTGATATAGATGCACTTAGATAATGTGGATACGTTTGATGTTGTTCCTTATTTGTACGATATCCATTTCGACATTAATGATGGGACAACTCAACTATGTGATGATAATATTTTGGAAATATCATCCTTATTGAATGGATAAAAAAAAAATGTTATTGATGCTGCGTTTATTTTAAATAGCAGATAATGCCAACATGAAATCCTGTTCTGCAGCCCAGTACCATTTGACACTGAAGATATATATATGTTTGGATGATATCAGTAGCGATCTGCAAATGAGGCGTGTATACGTAATGACCAGAATGCACGACAATGCAGGGATGAAGTTTAACTACTTCTATAGTCCTTGCAGTGTGGCAGTGTCTGTTAACAATTTAACTGAAAATCCTCACACACAAACATTATAACTGACAACTTTAACTTTACCATCATTTAGTCATCATGTGATCCGGACATGAATCCTATAGACCACTTTATGACACCGGCACCTTAAAGGAAATACACAACAGTTTTACCCTAATGTACAAGAGATCTGGTCAAATGGGCCGAAGGATGAAAAGGCCGATAAAAAAGTCATAAGGGCCGAGGAAAAAGGGTCGAAAATATTAAAAAATATATATATTCATTATATTCAACCTACATTTAAAAGTCAAAAGGGCCGAAGTAAATAGGCCGAGGAAAAGGGTCGAAAATAAAAAAAATTATATATTCATTGGATTCAACCTACATTTGATAGTTGTAATATGTTTACTTAGCCAAGTGATTTCAATCAATTATAAAATTAACCCTTGGCTTGAGCTATGTTTTTTTAAGCGATTGAATTGGTTTTCATAACTAAGTATGTTTCCCGTGTTAATTATCAGAACTCAATGTGATGACAACAGCAATGAATAAAAACAAAAATAGTTCAACTATCAGAAATAGCAAGTGTAAGAATGAAACCTTCTATAAGCTTTGGAATGAAATATGCATAGCAGAATAATCATGGTGTAAATGTACGACTATGAAAAAACTGTTTTTAAAAATGAATTTGTGTATAAACGGAACTTATTTGATACATCAAAGCAGTCAAAACAAGTACATTTACATTTTATACTTGAAAACGTAAATTGGAAGATACGTGTGATTAAATCCCAATGGGACGTTAGTTGAGAGACGTAAACTTTTGAAACGTTTTAAAACTGAATTTTGTTTATGGAGGTGACTCTACAACAATACGTAGGCCTAATTAGTTTAAAAAACCATATTATAATCAATCAACTTCTGTAATTCCTCGTTCGTTAAGAAAACAATTAATTGGATTGTGACAACACCTCTAAAAGTACAATGAGTAATGTATTAAGAAAACAAATCAATCAATATGAAATCGAAAAATTCAAGAGGGTTCAGTACCGAAAATCAGTTATTTTCCGGTTTTAAAAGATGTAAACTCTGTACAGCGTTGTCAAAAACTTCACTGTTAGGAGATTCCTAAACATCACGTGTTTGTGCATGCGCTCTCATCATTTCCGTTTCTTGCAGGAAGTTGAATCAGGAATGCCTCTGCCGCTTCAGCAGGGAATTTTTCAGGTTAAATTACGATATTAAGACTAAGTTTCGTTGTGATAGACCGAAATAACACATGAGGGAAATGCCATCAACCACCTTATTGATGTTAATGAGGATCTGAGTGTTTGCTGACACGAAAACCTAACCGCTGCTTGTCATCATGGCGGGGAGCCTGTTGAGACAGTAGAGATTTTACACCTGGAGACTTTTCTAAATATCTAAACAACGTTGTCATAATTCATCATGTTTGCCATTTGTATGAAAGTACGTTTAAGATGTGAAATTGCTCGATATTGTTCGTTTGCTTCTAGTTGGGCAACTGGCAATGCAAGCGATGTTGAATTACCATCTCTTCCATCTATTTTTTTCTGACAGTTATTTTTGTTGACACCTCACATTGACATAATTCATACATGCCCACCCTGTCGTACAAATGTCACTGGTTTCACGTTTTGACGCTATCAAGTTGTGCATGACAAATCAGTGTTGTATCCAGGCTGCGCAACTATTTCTTTTAACAGTAGATATTTAAAAAGAAAATTTACACTCGTCACTCATTTGGAAATTACAGTTGGTGACGGGTAAGGATATGTACCTTAGGGTTAAACAATCAGTCATGCCAGTAATATACAAGATATGAGGAAAATCTATGTCCTCATAAGTCATAATTTAGGGTTTAATTGGCAATTCTAATGAAGAAAAATCTGTAAAAATTTGTTTGGTGATTGGCACTCAAGTTTTTAACGACTACACCCTATTTCCGGTAGTCAGGAAGTGTAGGCTAAAGATAAGCGGGCAGGTTTTTGATACACCTAACATTTAGAATTTTATAGATTTTAATTGTTTTTAAAATGTTTTCAAAGTTCAGGGAAGGACAAATTGATTGTAGGATCTCTGTTTTGGTTTCCATAGACATTTTGAATGTTAGAGGAGAAACTATTTGATGACTATTATTTGCTAGGAATTTTGTAAGTTTGTACTAACTCATCACTGTTTTGTGCCACTGTTAAACATTATGACCTTAATGTCCTCAATTTCACAAAGATGTAATGACAACAAAATATTACTAAATGTACAAGTACTAGGTTAACTTTCTTTGAGTGCTATCTTTACCCTCTGCATATTCCCGGCATGGCTATACCATGTCACAGAATCAATTGGCTAACATTTAGTCTCGGAAGTATTTTTTTCTACATTGACAACATTTTTGAACAATTCATGTATTATAACAAAATGCTGAGCAATCTACACTTGCTATGTACCTATCTAAACTGGGTTGTCAATTGAATATTTTGCTCAAGGGTCTCACCGTCTGGATGACAGAATCAGCAGTATTAGAAAACATGTAATTATTATTGAACCAATGTAACCATGTTTGTGCAATTTGTAAATTACTTTCAAGTCACTTATGGTATTTGCTATACTCCAACCATATATTCTTATTATCCTCTCTTTTGTAATGAACTCTCCCTGATGCAACACTGATTAACGCAATGCTTCAGTTGTGACACTATGCTGTATGGAGAAGCAGTGTTGTTCCTAGGTGATCAGTCGGGGGATTCAGGTTGTTCTGTTCTATGCACATGAGACTTATTGCGATGAAAGGTACATTGCTTAGAACTCTAAAGGGTGGGCAAATCTTCACAGGACCACTTCTAGAAACAACTTTGGTTATGATTAGCTACCTCAGATTCTCATTGTACAGGAATAAATCACATATCTGTTTGGCTTTTTCCTGACATTGTTTATAACATCAGCTACCACATTGGCAAGAAGTTCCAAGAACACAAATATTTCAAAACTTTGCAAACTTTTCCAACTGATGGGTACTTAGATAAATTCTCTATTATAAAAGCATTTTCATCTGATTTACCGTGTCAGTTTCCCTACTTTTACTTTCAAGAAATTTACTTTGATTATCAATTTATAAGTGATTATCACCTTGTTGTACTTACGATTACAAAATCACCTCTCATTCTTCATGTTTTGCTTCACCAAAGCTACGTATCATTTTGCTTTGCTTCAGCTGCTATCAAGGCTATCATGTTTAGATTCATAAATGCCTTTTATATGAGCCAAGATATGTAAAATAATTTCAAGACATTTTTGTTACGATGTTTAACCGTACCATGATTTATGAATGCAGTAAAAAAAAATTTTTTAATAAACAGCAATATTTTATATTTTTATTATATTAAATAAAGGAAGATAATATTTTGATGAAATTATCTAATTCTGTAACAAATATTATCTTTATGATTGTTTAAAATCTGTGTATATTAAAGAGAATATTATAGAATCAATTAATTTTCACCAAAATTTTCTAAGCTTACCTGGTATATATAATATGGATGATATTTTGTTATTTGTAAGTTAATTTATCTGTATTTAATTGTCAATGCAACACAGCCTATATTTATATAGATGGTATTTGGAGTATTGGTGTCATCAACACTTCAATTTATTTACCGGTAACTGTAAGTGTGAGATAATCAAACGTAAACTTGTGTCCCGCAGCAGCCTGCAGTAGAACCAATGCAGGTGGACGCCGCCCCCGAGGAGAATGACAACACGGAGGAGGAACAACACTACGTAGTGGACAATCCCTCGGTGGTCAGTACTCAGTAGACAGAAAAATGTATCATTATAGACTTGATACAAATTCTGATCATGCTTATGTTAGTATAAGTATCATTAAGGTTGACAAAGTCATGTGGTTAAAATTTCTGTTGTTCTGAACCATTTTCCCCAAATAACTAAGTTTGTGCCCCTTTAAAAGGAAATTAAGCTTAGCACCTGGAATGCAAAAAGATATATGTACAATTTCCTTGATGGCTACCGGTAAGTTTAGACTTGACCTATTTCAATATCAGTCTCAGAGGATGGTAAGATTGAGGATAAATCAACTATGATGTCACCTTTCGGGGCAATAGCATATGATGGTAAGATTGAGGATAAATCAACTATGATGTCACCTTTGGGAGCAATAGCATATGATGGTAAGATTGAGGATAAATCAACTATGATGTCACCTTTGGGGGCAATTAGCATATGATGGTAAGATTGAGGATAAATTAACTATGATGTCACCTTTGGGGGCAATAGCATATGATGGTAAGATTGAGGATAAATTAACTAAGATGTCACCTTTGGGGGCAATAGCATATGATGGTAAGATTGAGGATAAATTAACTATGATGTCACCTTTCGGGGCAATAGCATATGATGGTAAGATTGAGGATAAATCAACTATGATGTCACCTTTGGGGGCAATAGCATATGATGGTAAGATTGAGGATAAATCAACTATGATGTCACCTTTCGGGGCAATAGCATATGATGGTAAGATTGAGGTTGAAATAATCTATCTATAAAGTTCCCTCAGTAGCTGTTTCCTTTATTGATTTATAACATTTAGCCTAAGTCTTATATTTCTGTCTCCAGGATCTAGAGCAGTATGCTTCCCAATACTCTGGCCTGGCCAAGTTGAACCGACTGATGTTCATCTCCGACCACTGCCCGTCCCTCAAGGTAGAAGCTCTTCGCATGGCTCTCACCTACGTGATGACCACCTATAACACCAACCTCTACCAGATCCTTCACCGCAAGCTGCAAGAGGCTGTGTCTTCGTGAGTACCAACTTCCTTTACATGGCATAAGATGTGCCTTCTCCATCAATGGCTAATTTAATCCTTGCTGCATTGTGCCAAAATAGAAGTTTGAGTATAGCAACTTCATTATTTCTTGGAGATTTTTGTTCAGAGTATAAAGTTCAGGTACAGTACCTTGAAAAACTGGCACAGGAATATTGGATATGCAGCAAGGCTAACATTAGATAGTGGTTGGAACTGGCTTGTTGCAGTTGACCCTTGTTATATATATAAGTATGTTTCCCTTGAAAAGATTGAAAATATGGGATAATTGTTAGTTGTGCAAAATAACGATTTTTGTCACCTGTCGCAACACTAAACGAGGGACATTGTATTCAGCTGCGTCCGTACGTACTTCCGGATATTTGTTGGAACTGAATCTATTGAAGGTTTTCTCAATCTATTATTTAATCATTCTTTGTGTGTTTTGACCTCTTTTGGGGGTATTTAAGTGTGAAAGCGTGTTATTTTTATCTATTCCCCTTTCAATAATTTATGTACACTTGTCCAACCTTGAACCTCAGTAATGATTTTCTGGCCACACTAAATGGATGTATCAGCACAACAAGTTTGTATCACGATAATGTCATTAATCCTCGGTACACGGTCAGTTATATTCCCATGGTGAGCAAAGTTTTCCCACTTGGTATTTCAGATCATCTAGTTTACCAGACGCAGTAGCAGGAGCTGTTCATAATGTACCGCCACTAGACACACAATGGATCGAGACCACTGCGAAAAAAGCAGCCCTCAAACTCGAAAAACTTGACACAGACTTGAAGAACTACAAAAGCAACTCCATCAAGGAGAGTATACGGTGAGTTATTGCCCTTGATTGTGGAATGTTGAAGATTAGGCTTAATAGGTTTTTGGATAGCTGTAAAATTTGGAAAGGTATTTTAATCTTGTTTTTCAATATCAATGGATTCTTTGTTAAGAATATTCAAAGCGCTAAAACGTTTTGATGTACTCTTATGCAATGGTGATGATCTACAGAGTCAATGATTTTTTTTTAGAAATTGTGTCTATATAATCAGTCACACAGAATGATTTGAGTCTAGAAATCCTCTCCAAACTCGTTAGAAAAGTTCAAGCAAATGGCCCTATTTTTAATAAAATGACACCTTCCATAACGTTTAGTATTGTCATTCCCAACAACTCAAATGGTGTCTACACTTTTCTCACCATGATTGTTGTAAGTTTTAAAGTTAAAAAGACCTTTATCCTGTTTTCCAGACGAGGTCATGACGACCTTGGCGACCACTACCTTGACTGCGGAGATCTCAGCAACGCATTGAAGTGTTACTCTCGAGCCAGGGACTATTGTACAAACCCAAAACATGTTGTCAACATGTGCTTAAATGTCATTAAAGTGAGTCATATTTCCATTCCAAAATGTTATTCAAGAAATTGGCAATAGTCAATAAGGGAAGTAAAAGTGTACCCATCAAAAACCTTCCAATTACTCAATAAACATCACATGTGCCTTCATGGGACCTTATGAATATTTCACTATTAAAAATGGATTTTCTGATTAAAATTACTCTTGTCTATGATGAATTTAATAATATGTATTCAAACAATAATAACAAGGAAACTTAAAACTTGTTTAGTCCATGGCAAAGTGATTGAGGTTTGTGATTGTGTATCCCAGGTTAGCGTGTACCTACAGAACTGGTCCCATGTACAGAGTTATGTCAACAAAGCAGAAGCTACCCCAGAGGCAACAGAGGTAAGCATTGTTTACCTTTCCTGTTATGTTTTTCTGTACTCTTATGATTTGAAATGGTGCTTTTTAAAAGCTATGTTTGATTGGATAACTTAAAACTTGGTACTGCACTATTAAACATACATCTTTACAGAGTGTTGTCAGACCTAATGGAGAGGAAATCTCTCTAAAACAGATTGGTGATGGGGCAACATTTTGTAACAGGGTTGATTTTAATCAGACTGCATTATGCATTTTTAGTTCATTTTTGATCTTTTGAAACTAAAATATCATGTGTGAATGGATATGAAAATTGTGTTTGAATATCTAATGATAATAGTAATGTTGTGTATTTTAAAATTAAAGAAACCCTTTTCAATAGACTATTTTCAAGACCTTTATTATATCACAAGTGATTGACATTGACACCAGTCATTACTTGTTCCTGAAATCATATGACAACATGACAACCAATTAAATTTACAAACATAAAGAAGTTTAGTGCATATTGTATTTACATATTTTGATACTTTCTTTAAACCCTCAGCTTAATTTCACCTTTGTGGCAGAAGTCTTGAATAAAATTTGTATTCATTGAAATAGTATTGTTCTGATATTTGATCATTCCTCATTGAGTTTATCCAGCTATGCTTATTACAGAATGCAAAACTAGGAAAGTTCTGATATCTTTCAGCATGCAAAAGATGGTGGCCAGTTAATACAGACAAAGTTACGATGTGCAGCCGGCCTAGCTGACCTGGCAACAAAGAAATACAAATCTGCAGCCAAATATTTTCTTCAAGCTAGTTTCGATCATTGTGAGTTCCCGGAGGTATGTTTCGAACAATATTTCACCTTTTCATTTGAATTTCTGTGTCATATAAAGAATCAATTATAAAGCCCCTACTCCTATTTCTATGAAACTTTACAATGTTGAATTTTATCTTTATTTTTCGACTTTTGGACTTGGAACTTTTCTTTGGACTGTTATACTTGGTACAACAAGACAAGATTTCTATAACACCTACACAAGTAAAATTTTGGTTATAGGTACACCTGATGATACTTTTGAACGAGTTAGAAAAACCATTTCCAAATCATTTTTTGTTTACAGTGTTATGGCTCTTATTTAATCAAAATGTATTTAAAACATTTGATACGCCTCATGTCAAAGGAGATGTTTACGTTTGTTTAATAACCTTATGATACTTTTGAATGAGTTACTACCCTTGATTCTACAATTGAATTTAGGGAAATGATTATGAATGGGCTGTTTTTTTAGTAAGTTTTCTCAGGCTCTGAAACACCAAGGTATATGAAATTTGGGTTTAAGAAATTCATTAGATAAATTCATTGGGTAATGACCTATGGGGTATAGCAGATTGCAGTAGTATCTGAGCAATTCACACTTTTTTCTTTTGTCCTGTATAGAATCTAAATCTAATCTAATAACTGTGATTTATTTCAGCTTCTGTCTCCGGGTAATGTAGCAACGTATGGTGCTTTATGTGCCCTAGCATCCTTTGACAGAGTAGAACTACAGAGAAACGTCATATCTAGCAGGTTGGTAGCATTACAAGTACAAATTAATAATAATAATGGTGACTTTTATAGCGCTAAATCCATACGGTATATGCTCTAAGCGCTAGCGATAGTAGGACTGAAAGAGGTGTGTCTTTAGTGTTGATTTGAAAGAGTCGAATGTTGGGGATTGCTTAATTTGAAGCGGGAGAGAGTTCCACAAGACAGCAGCAGAATATTCGAAAGTTCTATGTCCAAAAGATTTAAGCTTGGTTTTAGGCACAGTAAGAAGTTGTTGATCTTGTGAACGTAGTTTTCTGGTTGGTCTGTACTCTGTGATGAGGTCTTCCAGATATGATGGGGCTAGCAGGTTTAGGCACTTGTAGGTTGTTGATGATATCTTAAAGTTAATTCTAGAGGAGATAGGTAACCAATGTAGAGATTTGAGTACTGGAGTAATAGACTGATGTTTAGTTGTGAGAGAGATGATTCTTGCAGCTGTATTTTGAATTCTTTGTAATCGTTCAGGGCAATAAAGTATTTACTAATTGAGGACGTTGAATGTGTCTATGTAATGATGTGTAGATCATCCAATTGAGAATGTAAAGTTTATATTGAGGGGAAGTGTGAGCTTTGTTTGATAATCAATCGATCTGAAATGTGGTTACAGTGCTGTCTATACAATTTTGTCAGTTAGTAGTTATTTAAAAAATTTTTTTTACAGAATTTATGTACCAAATTTTTTTCAAAACCTTCCTGTAGCTAACGCTATTGATAAATTATTTGAATTTCATAATTTAAATACATTATAAGGAGTATAAGTAAAATATTATGTGTTTTTATACCCCCGCTACGACGTAGTCGGGGGTATATAGCGCTCCGCGTGTCCGTCCGTCCGTGCGTCCGTCCGAAATCGTTTCCGGAGCATTACTCAAAAACTATACCACTTAGAAACTTAAAATTTGGTATGGAAGTAGCCTATATGGTGCTGTGGTGCCTTTTAGGGCTTTCAGCTCAATGGTCCCAATTATTTTTGAAATTTTGACCAAAAACGGTCCGATTTTTGGACTTTGTCTCGTTTCCGGAGCATAACTGAAAAACTATACCACTTAGAAACTTCAAATTTAGTATGGAGGTAGCCTATATGGTGCTGTTGTGCCTTTTAGGGGTTTCAGCTCAATGGTCAAAATAATTTTTGAAATTTTGACCAAAAACGGTCCGATTTTTGGACTTTGTCTCGTTTCCGGAGCATAACTGAAAAACTATACCACTTAGAAACTTCAAATTTGGTATGGAACTAGCCTATATGGTGCTGTGGTGCCTTTTAGGGGTTTCAGCTCAATGGTCCAAATAATTTTTGAAATTTTGACCAAAAATGGTCCGATTTTTGGACTTTGTCTCGTTTCCGGAGCATAACTGAAAAACTATACCACTTAGAAACTTCAAATTTGGTATGGAAGTAGCCTATATGGGGCTGTTGTGCCTTTTAGGGGTTTCAACTCAATGGTCCAAATAATTTTTGAAATCTTGACCAAAAACGGTCAAACTTTTTACTTTGTCTTGTTTCCAGAGCATATATAAATACCAAATGACTAGCACACCATAAATCTCACCTTACGGACAAAGATTTTTCAAACATTGTGTCTATATTTCTTAAGAAAAATGACCCAGTTAACCGGACGATTTGCTATCCGGACGATTTTCACCTGTAACCAAAACAAGGTTCGACTGTATAGTGCTGTTGTGCCTTTTAGGGGTAATTCCAGGGTTCCCAGAATTTTATTCAAAAACTACATAGCCGGGGATGTTTTGAAGTGAAATAGTTTTTAGGGTTGCAAGATCATTGTGTTCTAAGTCATAATCATAAATTTTCAAAATAATGTTACGTGAAGGCGGTCAAACTACAGGCGGGGGTATGTGAGCCGCGCTCACTTTTGCCTTGTTATATTTGTACCATGTTAATTTGGATTGATATTTATTGTTGCAGTTACTTCAAACAGTTTTTGGAATTGGAACCTCAGCTGCGAGATATTATACACAAGTTTTATGAATCCAAATATGCCTCTTGTTTAAAGTTACTAGATGAGCTCAAGGTATGTTAATCTTTTATCATGACTTGGCTGAAGAAATGTGATATTATTTTTTATCCTGCTTCATCAGCATATTTATAACCTTAACTCCATATCCTGTAATGTATCAAGGCAGTTCTCTTTGAAGCTTAATTACATGCAGTTCAGCTGGTTTTCAAAAACCTCCATTCCCATCCCTGAGTAATCAGATGAAACATTGCAAGGGCTCAAGATATTTTGCTTTATGATCCTTGAATTACATTTTGATAGCTGGAAAAATTCTTTAACATTATTTTATGTGAATAACCAAGTACATGTGATACAAAATGCTAGATGAGGTATCATAGTAATTGCACAGATAGAGAATACTAAACGACGTTCAGTTTATTAACACATTTATGAAACGAGTGGATGGTATTCATATTTAACGAGGGAAAGCGAGTTAAATACCAATACTATCCACGAGTTTCATATAATGTTATTAAACTGGACGGAGTTTAGTATTTTATTTATTACACTCTTGAAATTAATGATATAAAATGAAAATTTTGTTTACTCTCAATCTCGTAGTAGTGCAACAGAATTGTGCTAAGAAAGAAATGTTTAATAAAATCATCATGTGTAAGAAATAAAGTATTAAACTTAAACACAACTTGTTCAAATCTCTGAAGCTTGTGAATCTCCATAATGTTGCATTTTTGTTTTGCAGGACAACCTATTGTTAGATATGTACCTCGCCCAACATGTGAGCACCCTGTATACACAAATTAGGAACCGGGCTCTTTGTCAAGTAAGTCTGCTTTACCCCGACCTGCCGCTCCGACTTACAATGGAATAAAGTATCATTACGCTTTTGTTGATCCCGATTTACCTCGCATTACTTTGACATTTTGTCCCCTGCACAAACAGCGTTCTGTCAGTCCATCTGTCCTATCTTTTCTTTGATTTGCAGTGATATTTTTGACTTGTTGAGAAAAGAAATGCTTTTCTCAAATGAACTACAGTTCTGTTCTTGTTTCAGTATTTCAGCCCCTACTTGTCAGCAGACATGAGGAAGATGGCCGAAGCCTTCAATACGACGGTAGCGGCGCTGGAGGACGAGTTGATGCAGCTTATTCTCGACGGTCTCATCAACGCTCGCATAGACTCGCACAACAAGGTTTGTGTCTTCTCTATAGATGGACAGGGAATGTACTTAAGTAGTGCTAGATACATCATTTATAATGATTATTATGTTTACACTAATAGATATCACATTGAGTTACAATCATGTAAGTTTATTCAGGTGGGCCCAGTCTTTAAAGGTTTTATGTCTTTGATGGCAACCTTTAGCTTTATAGTCAAGATCACAGAACTAAATGGAATGTTCTTTATCTCTAGATCCTGTATGCCAAAGACGTAGACCAGCGTGCTACAACGTTCCAGAAGGCGATCACTATGGGCAGGGAGTACCAGCGACGGACAAAGGTAAGTTGTGGTAATAATAAGGGTAATGATGATGAAAATAATGACAAGGGTACTTTTACCCCTCAGACATCCCTGTGCAAGGCACATGCTCACTGTAGCAGAAGTATATTCACAAAGAATGAGAAAAATAATCTTATATGTTATAGTCTTCAAAAATAAGTTAAGGACAACCCTGTTTTTCAATATCAATTAAGGTAGTGTATACTCTATATAATTTATTCAAAATATTGATCATCTGGATGATCCAATCTTGTTTTGTTGAAAAAAAATTAAGACAGGTTGTTTGTTGTGTTTATATTTTTGTATGAGAATCAGATATTGCTCAGAATCACAGATTTGACTCCCACAACATCAGATAGTTTTTTTGTAAGTCAGTAAAAAGTTTTAGAAGTTAACTTATCAGTTTTTCGTTTACCTTTTTCATGTGTATACTTTTTGACTATTGAACACTTGAATGGTTATAACTCTTGTGATAAAGACTGGATAAGTTATATAGACTATATAAATGTTATATAAATGTTAACTTTTCCAATGATTTTGCAGGCATTGATACTCCGGTCAGCAGTTTTAAAGAATCAAATACATGTCAAGGTGAGAAATAACAAAATTCTTTGTGTATGAATTATTTTGCTCATGTTAACTACTCAAATTTTGTTAGCTTACCGATATAGAATTTTAAAACCTAATGAATATTTTTTATTTAACTTATACTGATAATGAACATAGGGGATTGATAGGAAATTGACGGTCAAACTTGTGTTTGAAAATCGAAGCAGAAATCCAGCCTGATCCAAGTTACTATAACCATTATTGTCATAACCTTGACAGGGTTATGGGAGGACGTTTTTGACAATAAGCAATTTTAAGGCTTTTTAAGATCAATAGTAAACATCAAAACTTTGAAGGAGCATTTTTTACTTCATTGTGCAAAATGGCCCCCAGCCCCTGCCTTTCCCCATTTTTGACATAACCCATAAAATTTCTAAATTTTACGTAATTTACTCAGCTGTACAAATTGGTACCTAACGTTAAATATGAACCTGTATGCTCACATAGTAATCTAGGTGGTAGAAGTTCAGGGTAATAAGACACTGCTAACTGCCAAAACATTGCCACAGAGCGCTTAACACAAACTCACTGAGGGAAATAATAGCAACGGATGCTTTGAGCAAGTTTTTGCAAGGAGAGACAGTAATATCCATAAACTGAAATTGTTTATCAATTGTCATGACTATAAGTAGTTTCATCTATCTCCAGAGTCCACCAAGAGACGGGGGTACAGGGGGAGAGATGTCCATCGCACCAGGAAACGCTTCGTCCGCCAGAAACTGAGACCACTCACTCACTAACTAACAGTGTGGTATAATCTACAAGCAACTGACACCTCCACAATTTTCACATCAATTGCCCGCACAAGGCACTTTCTTGCTTGCTTGGCCAGCCAAACTGTGATATACAGATACCTGGTGATGTGCTCTGGAGGGGCAGTTGCTCACTTTAGTCCAAAGGGACTGGATATATCTTCAATATATGCAAAGCAGAATAATACATGGACAATATCAAAGTGCTCAAAACTGAAAGGAGCGGCACATTTGTAGTAATTATCTTTGAAAGGCTTGAGTTGACCAACTCAAAGACTATGAATTTAATTAATGTCAACCTGCAAGTAAAGCAATGATGAAATTTTATAACTGGAAAATATGATGTGTGTAATTGTGCATGAACGTGCAAAATTTTGAACCCAAATGTTGAAGTATTTTTGTGAATCTTCAACATTTTTTAATCAATATTGATGAACAGCAGATTTTGAACTCTTTTGAAAGCCTTTAACTTTTGTGATGCTACTGAAGTTGGTTTATACCCGACCTTTATTTCAGATAACATGAGACATTTTCCATTTATAAATTAAGTGTTCCCTTCTTTATTAGTTCATTCCTATCTTCTTTTGTTTAAGATATTAATTCAATCTCTCTATGATTTGAACATAGAGATGATAAAATATCAACCTTTTCAGAAGATACTTTCAAGCTACAGTAGACTTTTAGAAAATATATGTCATACATTAACTATTGTATAAACAGAATTAGTTTGGTTAATTTCAGACCTTTTTATCCAAAACTTAAACCCAACATACTTCTGATTTGATTTCTGATACAGTATTTTAGATTAAAAGAAAAGTCTTGTTTATGTATTGTATGTAGACCGACAATGATATCCAAAAACAATTTAATTTTATTATCGTCAAAAATTTGCAACGATTACTTGTAGGGACCGAAACTCAATATTGCCCCATCTTTATTTCTTCTTTATGACATGTATAATTCTCAACAATGTGAACATGAGACCTGAAACCAGTGTAATCCCATGTTAATATAAATTTACTCTTGAAAGCAAAGGCCTAATTAATGTTATCTTATGTGATTTAATATAATTGTTGCCAATAACTTGCAACTGTTTAAATGTAAGGGCCTGAAATTTACATATGTTGATTTCATCTTGTTGACATGTATAACAGTCAGAATTCACAAGCTGAAATCAACATCATCCATTGTTTATTTCAATATTGCTGTGCCATTAAATTTGTCTCCTCTAAGGAGAATCTTGTACAGAATTTGAGGCATTGAAAGTGCAAATTGTCGTACAGATTAAACTGTACTTAATTTATTTGTTTACTTTGTTGTTTTTGTGGTTAGATCAGAAATGGTTACCACGGTGATACACAAAGGAATGTCATATGCTACTCACATTCCCTTTGAAGGATTGACCAGAAGAAGAATATAGCTAGATACTGTTTGCTCTGCAATATTCATATTGTGAATAATTTTAAAGGCTTAAATACAAAAATATTTTCATGTAAACAGTGTTTTTTTCATTCTTTGAACTCGTATATATATATATACTTTTTGGTTAAAAGGAAGCAAAGTGCCACGAAATTCTATGTAATGTGTCAGTCTTATTAAAATATGATCCATTTGCTACACTACACTACACTACGCATGTAGATCATACCAGGCTCGGTAATAACAACCCTCAATCATCAATCAAAGGTCATAAGATCTACCCGTAGTTATCATCAATCATTGAATTGTGTCGTCAACACTTGTATCTCTAGAATCGGCCTTTCAGAGACGTCCGATTTGATTGGTGGAAGAATACTGTATAAGATCAAGCGGTCAAAGGTTGCCCTGATGGCTGAAGTTACAAGGCCTTTTGAGAGCTATAATCTGAGTAAGGTAGTGAAGAAAATGTAATGAGCTTGTGTAATGTGTTTGAATCAAACCAACAGCAGAGTGTTAAGACGCAAGACCACAACAATAGAAATAAAGAAATAATTTACTGAAAAATGTTCAGGCAGGCCTGATAGCACAGAGGTTGATGTTTAGCTTTGGTCTGAGTTTGAACCCCTCCATGAATGAGGGCTTTGATAAAAGGAAACTCGTCCGATATGAACATCTCAAAAGAATCTAGGGGACATTTGTGTATTTCATTTAATCAATACTATCTCAATGACATATTCCAATATATATATGTTAGCGTCATTACGTCCTTTAGGGGAGTTTGTCAATAACGTACAAAACCACTCAAATACACACTAGAGTTGATTAGATAGGTTTGTGAAAGCATGTGAGTGAGTTGAGATAACTGGCGTGAGTGAGTTGATTTCACTTTGACAGCTTGTCTAAACACGTTGCAACATTGGATACACAATACACTCTTGTAAGGTTAACTTTTTCTATCTGTTTGTCTTTCTTTTCAAGCTACTCATTTCTGTCGTAAAGTTATATATTTTGGTCCAGTAATACAAAATATTAGTCACAGCGAGACAAAGCCTTTATAAGGTCTTTGACAGTAACGCTACTACCGCTGGCAATAAGAGGAATATCTTGAAATAAAAGTATTCGGTAAGCTTACTTCCTAGTTATTTCAGACAGTAATGCTACTGCCTAGGCACTATATTATTGACTAGTCAGTAATGCTTCTACCGGAGTTTCCTTATTGACCCCAACATATATAAATATACATATAACAAACAAACAAAAATTAACAATATTCATATGAGTGATGTAGTTTATTTATTAAGCTTTGATGTCAAAGCAGGTATCCAAATTGAAGATTGTTCAGGTTAAAAAAGATGCAGTTTATGATGCGAGTGCAGCACCCTCACATCGATAGCTTCCAGCAGTCTTGTACTGTAGAACTATCAAGTTCCTTGACTTTTTTGGGACATTGCTTCGCTCCCTTATGTTGCTTATCAGGAATACATGTTAAAAATAAAAACAAAACATTTCATGCTTCATTTATTTATTCAGGTATCCTCCAAAAAATAACTTCCAATATTTAACAACATGATTTTGTATTTCCATAATTTTTCTCCAATTCATAAAATATCACAAGAATATATCTTACCCTGAATGAGCTTCACCTATTGATTCATCAGACAATATTCATATTCTCTACATCTTGTTTATAAAATTCTTGTTTACATATATAGGTGTACTCTATGGAAGGAGGCATTGATGTTTACATAATTTCTAAAGAAATTATCTAGATTATAACAAAATCATTTCCATTAAAACAATAACAAACATCTGCACGAAAAACCTGATAGATTCAATTATAAGGGCAGGATACACCAATTGATGGAAGACAATGTTTCTGACTGCATAGATAAGGAGGAATTAATATTTCAAGGGAAGACCTTGAAAATATAAGTGACGATAGCAACTTTGTTCCAGGAATTTTGAA
This sequence comes from Steromphala cineraria, assembly GCA_916613615.1. NCBI lineage: Eukaryota > Metazoa > Mollusca > Gastropoda > Trochida > Trochidae > Steromphala > Steromphala cineraria. The sequence continues at coordinate 17,472,961 of OU744721.1, forward strand.
AAATATTTTGACTCCACAAACAAGTGACTTCATTAACGCTTTGGCAAATTTGACATCATGATTTAGTTTGGCCAAAGAGAAAAACTAATTCTCCACAAGTAAAATCTTGTTTTCCTTAGAAAAACATTCATGAAGTGTGTATTATAAGTGGTTTCAGTTCACAATCTTTCCTCGGGCTGTTCGTTTTTCAGACAATCATAGTTGAATTAAACCTCACATCACATATATGTTTTCCCTCAGCCAAAAAGAAAAGATTTGTTGCCTCAAATAAAAATGTTTATTGAATTTGGAACAAATTTAAGGAAAACCTGTTTGGCTTGAAAATATACAAACTTCTTAAAACTGGCAATCTTATCACAATATTTGAGTTCAATCAAACTAGACTTCATTTGTCACTTAAACAAAAATGATGGCCCCACAGTATATCGTAGCTTTCAGGAATGTCAGTTTTACTGAATTAGGAAATGAATTGATAAACTTCTACATCCTTTTATTCATCACATGATCAGAGTTGAATCAACTAATAGTTAAGAGCACTGTTGGTATTGGACCGATCAAGCAGATTATTTGACGTCGGCGAGGGAGTCGATGTCGAGGATAAACTTGAAGCTGAAGGGGATGAAGCTGTAACCATCGCCTACGTAGAACTTGCTCTGGAACTCAACCCTGCAACAGTCCAACACATTCCAATAAGATGAAAAACAAGTATCTTGGATAAGAATATTCAAGATGACAATAGCAAATACATTTCATAAATACAGCTATATATATGATTTTGATAATGCCATGGAAAAAACAAATGAATTACATGTATACAGGAAACACTTCCTAGCAATAATAGTCTTGCTAACCACTCTCTTTTAACACATTTGATAGACATGATTTTAACAAGCATATTTACTTGAATACAACCCCACAATTTTGTTAGCCAACCCCATTGTGCCTGGTTTCCAACAGTGTTCCATCTGGGTATCTACCCACCTAATCACATTATCACCCCTCGGGTCGTGTAGGTTATTATCTAGACAGGGGTCTTTACAAGGTAATATGGTAGATACTTGGATAGTGCAAAAGGAATAGCAAAGATGCATTACATTAATACTGGATACTTCATAACTTTCCTATGTAAATTTTATCAAACACTTGAATGATGTAAAACTGATAATTAAGGAAATTGCTCAATAATACATTGTCAGGCTGAAAATAAGTGTCGCTTTCTAGTGTATGAACACTTTGAACAAAATAGACAAAAAAATATCAACAGCATCAAATAAGCAACATGTATGACTATTGTCGTGGTCAGGCTGACCGGTACTGACCAGTGGAGACGCAGGGTGTGAAGGAAGGCGGACAGCCCCTCCATGACCAGCAGCACAGCGAGGGTCAAGTTGGCCCAGAAGAACCAGAGGGCGAAGATGATGACCGATCCGCCATACGGGATGTCCATGGACAGACCCAGACTAAATACCATCTGCCACAGCACCTCTGATAGCTCTGGGGATGAGAAAGGGCAGAGTTAATAATCATGTTGATATCAATGACAGTCAGATGGTTTATTTGAGTCTCACCTCTCAAAAAATATTTTGAGAGACTATGATTAAAAATACATAAACAAGCATAGAATGTTAGAATATAGAGTATGTATATATGTACACCTAACCATAGAGAATGTTCTGAATACATCTGAACTATTCAGAGCCCCTCTTCCATGAATTACTGATTCTCAATGTCTTTCCTAAAGTTGTGATGTGATGAGTTCAAACATGGCAAAGCTTGTGTCAGTATACAATATAAGGCATCTAAGACCAGTGAAGAGGCAATCACTAAACAAGTTTATACCCGCACAGTAGCGACTTAACGAAAAGGATAAAATGGACAAAATTGTAAGGAATCTGAGAAAATGTAGAAAACTAAAAAAATCACTTGCATCTATAAAGTGACATGTGACACCATGAAACAATGTCTTAATGAATACTTGTTTGATGACCCACTGTGAGTCTGTGATAGGCTCAACTAAAAAATGTCACTGTTTCAACATTATTACAAGTAAAATATCATATAATTAACAGAATATCTGTCACTTCTTGACAAATTGCGTGCTAAACTCCTGTCATGAGATAGAAAATTTGAATATTTTGTGTGACTGCGTCACACATCCAATATATATATATTCCCTCACACTTGACTAGTGACATAGTATCAGTCAAGAAAAGACAAATCTCCTCAATATATCAGTAAAACTCACGAGCATGAGCGAGACTGAGAGCCCAGAGACGCAGGTAGGAGGCGGTGTGGGAGATACAACCCAGACAGAACTCGATTGTGTGGATCACTTGGTGGATAAAGATCTCCCCAAAGTCAAACTGTGGAAACATGACAAAAGAAATTCCCATTTAGTCAATATAATGTACCTACACAAGTCAAAGTCAAATTATGAAAAAAAAAGACAAAAAATATCATATATAAGACCTGAGGCTTAAAGATATTGTAGTCATCATCAAGTACTTACAGTTTTTTCATTAATTAAATTATTTTTTCTTAAAGTCAAGCCACATCAATATTCAGTTGTAAAGAAAGAGAGGCCAGGACATATTCACAAATAGACAAGAAATTTGTCAGAACAACAAACAAAATATTTGTGTACGAGACTTTCTAAAATAAAGAAACAGTTCCGTAGTGGTGGATGAAGAAAGTTATTTCAACAAGTGTGAATCTACCTCTTCCTAGAGTAATAAGTAATTGGTTGCCTGATCATCTTCAGTGGTAGATGAAGAGTGAGTGAATAAATTGCTTGGGCAATAAGTCAGCCATTAGTGGCGGGAAGGATGAAGAAAGGGTTCAACAGTTACCATAATTACTATTAATTCGACATCTCCAATAATTCGATCACTATTAGTTACACAGCGTTTTGACAGGGTGTACGGGACTGTTAGACCCTTGTACATTCTGTATTTTCCGCATGCGTGACACGGACCAGGTGGGTTAGTAGCTAGATGTAACGTAAGGACTTAGGGGACAATAACATTACAGCTAGTTTTAACTAGATTGCTAAAAATTCAACCGAGTGCCAAACGTTTATGTTCCTGTGATTCAAACACTGCTGAAAATAATGGTTTAATTTGCAAAAATAGAATTAATTATTGCAATGTGTAATTTTTTCTGCAGTAATCAATTAATGATGTTCATTATGATAACTATGGCATTTTCATGTGATCATCTATGGAAACTATGTATTAATTATATATAGTATAACTTCCTGATATGTATCTAATATTTCAACCATAGTACCAAATTAGCCACCAAAAGTGAAATTAGTTCAACCATAGACATTTTCTGAAAATCTTTTGAAAATGTAAGGGTCGAATTAATAGAGAAATTACGATATTTCAACAAGTGAGGACCTACTTCTTCCTCAAGAACAACAACATCCGTTGTTCCCGCTTCACCGTTGATGCTGTTGTCTTGTTCTGATACCGACTGAAACAAACAAGTAAATATTTACCCTCAGGCCATTATTAACCCATCTCCCATCACATTGAGTTGTTAATATTGATTAACAGTATAAAAAGTACTTGGCTTAATTCATTAGTATAAAGTTTAACAGATGCAGTTACAATAATATTGTTATATCAGTATGTGTTCATCATTATTTGTGCATATTTTTAAATATTAGAAACTTATTTATCAGAAAAATATATATACTTATGTAAGTATAACTATTGCAATAAAAGACCAGATTAATGTTTTATTCAAGTTTAAAAGTATTAACAAATTGAAAATTGGTAGAAAAATACAAAACAACCCAAGCGTTAGCACAACATAAACGGAGGGTTAACATGTTAGTTAGTTTCTTGTTAACACCATGCTTCCGAAGACTGAAAAAAATTCTAGTAATTAGTGCAAGATGTTAAACTTTGACATTAGTGACTAAAATGTGGTTAGTTCTAACCTTTCATATAGAAAACATTGTCTACTTTGATGATTATATCAATGAAAATGAAATACACAAGGTGATAATGAATTCATTGTTCAAAATATTATATACATGAAAATGATGATAGTATACATGAAATGTATTAGATATGAACATGAAATGAACATGAAATTTACATGACATGAACATAAAATGAACATATGAACACAAAATTAACATGATATGTACATGACATGAAAATGACATTGACAATGAGTTGCAAAATAAACCTGTTTTTAAGTTTGATTAATAAGAGCAATTCTCATCGCATCTACCGGTAATTAAGCCATATACTCTTATGCAAAAACCATAAAATGATCTCTAATTTAACTTTCTGATTTCACTGAAAGCATTACCAAGCTGATTGTAATGCTGCTTTTAATTGCAAGAAAAGCAAATCTAAAAATCTGCTAGATTCTTCCTCTTAGTATTAATATAAATTGTCAATATGTTGACCCCCCCAAAAAAGATAAACGTTAAATTTTGAAATATTTTTATTTTTTCTCAACCAAGCATGCAAGCAAGTGTTAATTTGAACTGATGTGATTTTTTTCATGCATTTCAAATATTTCTGTATACTTTAACATACAGAAGGCCTTGCTGTGTCTTCTGCACTAGTTGACGGCTGAAAACATAATCACACACATACAATACACATGATATGTATAAGCCACACTTTCCAAACATCAAACAATGGGTATTAACAAAACACTGACTCCACTTAGTGGTTCATTGAAGTGTGTTAAAATTGTCTTCAATATTTTCTCTGAAAATAAACTTTATTATTTTTTTATTTTTTTTAACACTCATTTTCAAATTGTTTCTTAATTAATAATTTTTTTTTAAAAATGAGAATAGATTTCTCCTTAAATGTTTAATTGGTGAATAATTATTTTCCTCCCCATGCGTTAGTTTTAATTATGTTGAAGCGACAAAGGGTAAAGTGGAATGAAACATGATGGATGGATCAATCACACTCACACACGACACATGACACATATCTTACCAGACACACAACACATACAACACACATAACACACATCAAGAACTGATGTTAAATAATTTAAACTATTAATATATCAATATACATTATTCGTAATAAACTGCAATATAATATACTTAAATACTATAAATATGTAATGTGACCATTTAAAAGCTCCTAAAAAATGTTTATCTACTTGGTATAAATATTGTTCTTTAATACAGTTTTGTTAAGCTCAAATTAATTTAGATTCTTATTTCAGTGGCTGAATACCATTCGGTGAGGATAGATAAAGTATTTATTTCACATACCTATTACAAGTATCACATTATTTTTAAAGTCAAATCAGCTTAAACTTAAGAATAACAATATGATTTTGAAAAAAGATTCACTTTTATGTTATTCATTTTTAATTCTTTGGTTTTGTGGACATCTGTTAATTCATGACTATCGAAAATTATTTCATGTTATTTTAAATCAGTTTGAGAAAACTTATATTCTACATCATTTTACATTTTAGAATTTGTTTAACATGCTCAGCTTAAAAAAATGATTTTGTTAATAGGTTTTGAAAATATATCATTAGTTTCATGTAGAAATATAAAATTTTTAAATTTTGTAAAGTCTTCATGACAACGTATGATTCAATGTAACAACACATGCAGGAGTTGACATAAGCATTGCTACAATCTGATTGGTCGAGGAAAGAGGCAGGGGTGGCTCGTACTCACGGACTGGTTACGACCAGACGCCGCCTTGCCGTTTGTACTTTCCGACGATATTACCGACAGTTCGGTGCTTTTCTCAAATGAACTGCCCTGCTGTCAAACATGAGATATTAACATTTATGATTATCCTTCTTGAAAAATATGTTTGGTTGAAAGATCATAGTTGCATTAGTTACAATTGAAGGATTAACTCAATGTTGATGTGGATGATATTAGATATGATTTTCACAATCATGAATGACAGATTTGCAGGATAATAATCTTCGAGAGATGGGTTGTTCAATGTTTTAAGAATTAATTTAGCCTTTACTATTAGAATCTTCAATAAAGAAGACAATAAAGAAGTTGCTTGACAACAAAATAAGAATATATCTAAAACTTTTCCCATAGTCATCTATTTTCATTCTTAAATGCCATTCAAAGATGCTATGAGTGAAGATTTATATGACAACCATACACACAATGAATTTGATATTCATGAAATATGATGTCATGATATTGATGGGCAGAAGATGTGAAATATTGTGAGCTCTTTTGCAAGGAATGATTATGATAAACTTATGAGACTAACTTCAACAGGTTAAAAAAATTGTTTGGAGTTACTCAGTTACTGCTACATTAAAAGGTATATTTATCAAACAAATATGTTCACAAAATAGAACTATAGTTGTTTAGGAAAAAGTGTTTACCACTAAGAATTTTTATTGTTATTGGTTCATTTTGTTTCTTTAAATATAACTACCTATAATATGATATTTTTGAAAATAAGGCTCGGACATCCTTAACAAAAATATGACTGTTCATTAAACATTCCTATACTTATATATATATTCATCCTGCTTATAAAAATAATTGTTTATAGATTTTGTTTCAAATTTACAATAATCCATTCAGGCATTTTCACCAAGCTATCTTGCATAATCTTTCATATCCTCAATGTGAAAGAAAGAAAACTTTACTAAAAAGAAAAATAGGCACAATTGTAAAGCTATATCATATGAATTTGTTAGCTAAATCCATTTCCTGTATAGATAACAAAAAGAATTCAGTCGAGATAGCAACCATTTATATGTTTTCCATAGATACTGTTGTTAGGCAATAATAAACAGCACAATTCAACCGATATAGGTTAAGATGGTAGAAAAAAGGACTCATAATTAAAAATATTTGAAAGGGACAGCAATCTCATTGCAATTAGATACAAACTATGCTAGTACCTTGTAAGATTCTATGGGATTTGTACCCGGAGACCTTTTCACTCCAGCCAAACAGCAATGAAGCTAGAAGGAAATTCCAACTGACAAGAATCCAAGAGAGCAGTACTCCGTTCAGAAACACAGTGATGTACAAGCGAAAGGTTCTACCTGATTTCAGTGAGATTGGAGGAGCTTTGTAGCTCACTTTAATAACCTAAAGACAAGAATCAATAAGGTTTGCTATTAATGTTGCTGGCGCCAGTTTATAATGGGAAACAGGATCCAATGATAATGAATGTAAGTACAACCATGACCTAAGTTGAGGATAAAAAAACAAAAAAAATCATCATTTGATCTTTTCTTGAAAAGAAAATTTGTTTTTCAAACAAAATGTGCATGGGTTGTTAGTTTACATGCCAATCCATGGATTATCAAAATCTTTTCTAAACCACCTTGACAAGGGCTGAAGTGAAAGAATACATGGCGCAACATGCTATAATGAAGCTTCATACCGCTTCAGTGGCAGAGTTATCTGCTCTTGGTAGCACTGGCTGCAAAAGAAGAGTTACTGATGCAGAGGACCTGCTATATATACCTTAACATTTGTAACTGTTTAACGGTTTTAACAATTTTAACCTTTCTAACTGTAAGTGTTTTTACCTTTCTAACCCTTCAAACCATTTGAACATTTCCAGCCATTCTGACCATTCTAACTTTTTGGACAGTCCTGTTATTGAAACCAGCCTTGACATACTGGTTTGTTTCCTTCTCTATTTAGAATTAGAAAATCCCAAGAGACTATGCATGTTGCTATAAAAATGGAAAAACAGCTGTAAAACTATTAATTATTCATAGTTTTTAGAAATTTTTACATTTTTGTCAACACCAACATTTTCTTGTCAAGCAGATATTTTTTATCCACCAGTGGCAAAATGATGCAGCTTTGATTCTCACTATTAGAATCACATAAGGACAAATTTCAGAAATAACAACTTCTTTACTCAAAAGGAGTGACATTTTGATATGGCTACTTGTATCAATCATTAAGTGTGTATCTTGGACGTTATCATTTAGGATAAAGAAGTTGTAATTTATAAAAACTTGATCTTAATTGACAACAACCATCTTCAAATCCCAATCAAAGACATTGTTACCACTTAAATACTTTCTATCTTTCTATCACTTGAAACAATCAACCTGCCCTTTGCAAATTGAAGAAGTGTTTATTTGTTGCAAATCCCACAAGTCAGATTTGTTTGCTTTCAACAATCCTCCAGTGTCCCGTTATTACCAATTTATCAATATCTTATATATAATCATATATATCTTCAAGCAAAAGCTTCATAATTAGCTCCATAAAAATGCATATCTTCTCAAAGTTAATAATTAATACATAAAAAAAACATAAAAGCATTTCTCATCAGAAATATGCGTGAGCAAGATACTATAGAATCAATGATTAATAATAATAATAATAATGATAAGTTTAACGTCAAGTATCCATCTTTGTAAGTTGCTCACCGACGGCATTATTACCCTGACAGATTGTACTTTTTTCAAAGCTGCTTGCCTGCGCTGAGAGTCCATTCCGGACAGTACACCCGTATAACCAGGTACCCATTCTACAGCTGGGTGGACTGAGTGCAATGTGGATGAAGTGCCTTGCCCAAGGACACAACACAGCTTTTGACCCTAGTCACAAATCTTTTGTGTCTCCACTGGGATTCGAACCCGGGTCGTTGGGGTGAGAGGCAGACACGCTAACCACTACACCACCGTGCTCCACGTGATTATTAAAAAGTGTCTTGAATCATATCTTCACAAGTCTGCTGTTGTTATTTGGATATGATAAACTTCAAGGAACTCCTCAAAAGATAAATAGCTTTGATATCAAATGAAATAATTCTTCTATTTAAAAAGAAAAAATTCAAACAGGGTTAGAATTGGATGTAATGGTGAAACTATATGGAATGATGATATATTTTCTATTTAGAAATAATCTGAAAGAAAACTGTACAGTATTTGATCATATCAGCCAAGTTTATATTCAATTCACTACTTTTTATTACATCATTGAATTTCACCTGCAAAGAAATGGGGAGAAAATTACATAGTATATAAACAACTGACCATCACCAGTTCCATAATGAAGAAATTTAAAACAATATCTGAACAGATTGAAAAGAAGGAGAGAATATGGAATGAGTAAATGAATAAATGAGAAAAAAAAAGAGCAGGGAACCAAACACTCATATATTATTTTTGGTTACATGGGATTCATATGCAAGTATATATATATATATATTATCTATCTATGTCAACAGGCCCACTCAACAAAAACACTGGCAGTATATGTTAATTTGAATAGGGGCTAAAAAAGAAAGAAAGTTTGATACATAACCATCGGACAAAGAATTAATAAGTCGCAAAATATTTGACAAAAAACACCAGTTTAATGCAGCAAAATACTTCTGTCAAAGGATGAAAATAAGCTGAGCTTGCAGTGATTTTACCTTGTCTTCAGTGTCAATATGACCCAAAATGAAATGAGTCAGCAAAACTGAAAATATTTTTCAAAACGTTCCAACCAAGTTCAACCCAGCAATTTTAAAGCAGGAGACTTTATCAAGATGACCAAAATGCCTGTTTTTGCCTTACCAAAATGACAGAATTATCTACCGGGGGTAAATCTCTTTTCAAAGGAACTGTAGTTTGTTTTTTGTTTTTCAAATATTTCTTATCTCATATTTGTGAAATCTCTTCGTACCATTTCAAATAATGCTACAAAGACTTTTCTTTATGACTTCCCTAGTACCCAACAAGTACAAAAATATCTTTCAACCCTTAAACAGTTTTAAAAGGTGTTAAAACCAACAACATCCAAAGCAAAAGACTTAATTTCACCAACAACAAGAGACCATCTAATCTAGATTATGCTTATACAACAAATGCTTGTAATATTCATAATAGAAATATTAATAAGGAGAATAATGTTAAAACTCTGCCAGTGTTTTCCACCTCTCACAACCAGCAACCCCTTTCCATCTGGCGCCATTTGAACCCATGCAGAATGTTCTGGTTGCCATGCCAACTTACCCCAAGTTCGATCGCGCCATCGCCATCTTGTTTAGAATCTGGGTTGGGCTTATGAGGAACCCCATTACCGGATGACTGAACGGGAAGTTCACAATTAAGCACAGCAAACAAAACTCAATTCCCAATCTTGTCAAAATATGGTGAAATGTTATACTCCTATGCTCAATATAAATCTATGTAACTTCCGAAATTACCTTCATGGTCTCTTTACACAATAAAACATTAACCCTCACGCTGCCTGATATAATTAGGAGATAAACATATTGTGTTTGGAAATCAGCGGCATATAACAGAATTTTTATAGCTCTAAATTTAATTTAAAGTCATATGGCCTTTTGAGTGTGAAGATTATTTAATCATTCCTAATAGTGAACTTGTATTACCGTAGATCAGAACTCCCTTGATTGATTCCTTTACAATTGCTGACATTTTACATTTTACATTTTACATTTTACATTTTACATTTTACATTTTACAATTTACATTTTTCATTAGGAGGCCAATATAAAGAATTTTCATCCCGTCTGTAAGTGAGATTACTTTAATTCTGCTTAAAAAATGTGCAACAGTGCCTTTAGTGCACTTCTAGAGGACTAACATTACCAAAGTGAATGGTGTCAAATGTTTACATCAATCATATATAGAGTGAACCTTTTCTTAAAGTCACACACTTAAAAAGCAATAAAAGTCTTATGATTTCTTTGTACATTTTACATTTAGAATTTTCATTTTTCATTTTACATTTTGCATTTTACATTGAGAAACCAATACCAAGAATTGTTCATCCCGTCGGCAAGTTAGGGGGAGGGGTCCTAAGATATATTCATGAGCATGTGAAGATAACATGACATCAACATTTGACCAGATTGACGAAATCCCTAAATGGCAAATATGGTCCTGGTTCTACAATACTTCTCGTTGCAAATTGTTGATATTTGATTAGGGTTAAAGGTCAGCCCTTGGTCATTCAGGTAAGCATGTAGGTAAGTAGAGTTTGTTATGATTATTTTCACACAGTTATATACAGGCATTAGCTGAGGGTTTGATATTATCAAAGTAGAAAGTGTCACACAGATTTTGAGAGAATGTAGATAAGATTTTAAGACTTTGATATTTCCTGAATTAAAAATGCATGACTGAAGCCTTAGTAGATCATCATTTCCTTTCCTTGTTTATCAATAAGAAATAAAAATCCAGGATAACTCTACCAAGATATATATTTTCATAAAATTTCAACATCTACGTTTTTTTTTTAAATGTACTTTAAATCTAAATGCATTTTTTTAAAGCAACTTCAATCATTTAATTATTGAAATAGAAATTACACTTTATCTCAATATGACTATTACAATAAGTATCTTCATGTGCAGAGAAAGACTTAATCTTAAAAGTGCATGTTAATCCCACTTTATGACAAACCACTTCTAGGACAACCATCAAACGTGCTTAATCTAAACTGATGCAAAGCTATAAACTAAATGAATCATACTAGATTACTTCCTAATTGTCAATTATAATCAACAAACTATGCTTTGTTCTCAAAGCTATTCATTATACCCTAAGAAAAGCGTACAGTAAAGTGATAACAGACCATGCAAATAGAAACTAAATAAACAGCAAACTCAAAAGACAGCCATGCTGTTGAAACAGAACAGTGACAAGAACAAAATGCAATTCATGAACTTACAGCTTCCCCGATGATTTCATTCTCGAGAAGGGGGTCATGTGATTGGGCTCCGATGTGTCCTCGCGCCTGAAAATTTAAAATAGGTGCAAAATTTTCAAAAATTGTGACTCTGGTTTAGTTCCGGTATTTTAGTCACCTGCTAAAACCAGTATCATTAAAATGAGTTAAACATGTGTACCTCTATGCATTTATGATCTGAGTATAAGAGTCATGTCAAGTGACATGAAAGTGTCGGGGGTAATATATGCCAACATTACCAATAGTGTCATTTGTATAAATGTGTCATATATGTGTCAAAAGTTTACACAGTTGCAGGAAAGTATCATATCAAAGCTGATGGATGTCATATATTGACAACAGGAAAGTTTAATTGAAAACAAGTATTTATCATATAATTGCCATTTGAATATGTCATAAATTATGCCATTTACGTACGTATCAAAGCGAAACACGTCAAGATGCACTTTTTCAGTATCATCAAATGCAAACATGCACTATCTATTTTAAGACAGAGGAATTTGAGATTGAAGATAATAGTAAGAGGGATTGTATTGAGATCATTTCATAAACCCGTGGTCATGCAGACCATGGGTAAAACAGTAGTCAAAGATGGAGGAGTGTATTACAGCAGTGTATAAAATAGATTTAAAACCTAGCCTGTCCTGAAAATAAATTGGTGAATTCCTAAGGGGAAAATATACAAAAAAATTAAAAAGTTACCAGTCCTGACCAAAAGGTAACCAGCCCTGGCAAAAATTGGCCAGTCAAGGACTGGCGGACGGGCTATATTTTAAACACTGATTACAGTAGACACCAAACCTACCAGCATCCTTGCTTTATATTGACTCCGCAGGACAAACGGCTTCACAAAGAGAAGAACTGGCACACACAACAGCGCTGCCACCAGGAAAGTTGTCTGTACAGTTTGCTAAAAAGAGAAATAAAAAATGATAAATGCAGCACATCAGATGCTGTCCAAGGGACACCGGTTTGAACCCAATAATTTTGAAAACACACATAGAAAGATTGCACAAAAGTTGATGAGTTGACAACTATGGTCAAACCAATTGGGTAAAGAGACGGATCTGTTAGATGGTTCTTAAGATTGGGTGTGAACTGCCAGGAACAAATGAAAAGGTCAGTAAAATTTCAAAATGAAGACAAATATTCAGCATCAAATAATGTGATGAAGAAATCAGTTGTATCAAAACATCATATTGGATTGACAAGTGACTTTATTTTGGTTAGGGGTAAATCATCAACCCTGTAATCAAACTCCAATGAGACAAAATAACAGCCTTTGAAATGTGCAATCCCCTTTTCTCTTTCTCAAATGCCTTGTGATAGTTTAATATTACAGTGTCCCTGAGTTCAAACTTGATGAAAACCTCATTTTTCTGGCTATTTCTGTTCATAAGTTGGATAAACCATGACCCCTTGGATATTATTGAAAGGTTAACCTTACCCCTTGGAAAAAAGTCAGAGGCATTACTGTCGGAACTTAGATTAGTATTTAATAATGCCTGCAGATAATGTTTATCCTCCACTATATATTTAAATAATTTCCTACCTGTCCTGGGTAGAACGGAAGCTGGGGGTTACAGTTCTGATCTCCATCGGCTGTGTACTTCAACATAAACATGTTGATATATTCTGAAACAGACCAGTAGGAACATATAAATTACATACTCTAAAGTTCAGATCATAACCTATTATAAACTTTGTGACAGATAAACTCTGAAAATAACCTATGAAGTTAAATAAAGATTATTTTTAGAAACATACTCAAGAGAGGTAAGTCTGAAAGTAGAACAACAGTGAATACAACAAAACATTTTCATTGACATTTAAATGTTTATTTGACATTAAATTTTTGCCTGTTTCAGCCGTTTGTTCATTTTGTTATATATTTTTACATAAACAGATTATATTCATGAGTGGAGAGAAATAAGACAAGAGGAAAAAGAGACTTACGGATGAGTAGAGAAGGAGCACAGGCGGACACACTGACGTCGAAGACGAGCCACTTGTAGTAAACGAGGGAGACGAGATACCCAAAGAGAGCAAGAAGGAAGATCATCTCTGGGATAAACTCAACAAAGATGTTCAGAATGTTCCGGAAGTGTCTGTTGAGGAAAGAATGAATTGTTATATTTTTCTGGTCACATCAATGACGTAACTACATCTGAACCTTTAAAATTAGAAAATGATAACAGTGCCGTCAAACCGGAAAACCCCTAAAATGGAATACACATGATGATCCATTTGACGCTTTACATGCCTATTTTCAACTTTAGGACATACTGTCTGTATTTAAGAAACAACTGTACTTTATGTTAAATTTCACCTATTAGTTTGACATATAAACAACATACTCAATGTCACTTTAAGTTCCCAAGAAAGGGGAAGCAACTCTGTAGCACTTACATGTGGTTGAAGATGCTGAGGACGATACCAAACAACATCTGAGATATTCCCAGGATCACTGCGGTCTTCATCTTGAATGAGTTCAGGAAAGTGATCTTGTTGTCTGCAAACGCCCATACCTGGCATAGAAATGAGAAAAATTTCCTTAAAAACGTAATTTAAATGTCACCATTTTTCAGTGGAAGCCTAGGAACGATTTTATGAAGGGGAAAATAACTTTAGTTCACCAATTGAAACAACAAAATGAAAAAGGCCAAACTGTTTGTAAATCTTGAACTCAAAGTACTTATATCCTTTTTGTCATTGGGAGCCGCTGAATTAGCAAATGAAAGAAGAAATACTTCATTATGTCAACAACTAAATGAAAAGAACAAACTATTTCGTAGAAAAGTGAACACGCAGGGTAACAGTTTTCATCCTGTATTTGGACTATTTTGTAGAATTTTGAACTGAATTACTGAACAAAAATAAAATAATCAAATATTTCTTTTCTTATTCTCAGACAACTTACAGGATCGATTCCAAGCGGGTAGGGAGTACCATTCCTGAAGGTTGTTGCGGGGTCAAGAGTAATCTCAATCTCTCCCTCTAGAAGACTATCGCTGTAAAAGAGCATATTATTATAAAGAATTGCCAAGAATATAAGTTAATTTATACATGTTGTGCTTAAACTTGTTCAGGATTTGAGAAACAGTTTCTCTAGATAGTGAACAAGCCTTTCAAGAATATTGCATTGAAAGAACTGTAGCGCTCTTTTTTCTTTATTAGTTAATATTTTCCTAATCAAAGTTATTGAATGCAAAAATATGTTCATTCCATCATTTAAACAGCTTTTTGAACCATTTAGTAGAAGTAATAAAGGGGAACATCATGCCATTAAAAGTGAAGAAATATAGGACGTACTTTTCACTTACTATAAAGTAAGACAATAAATGAACTTACGGAAAGTTTGGCCTCCAGGCGGACCCGAAGATGTTGAAGGATTTTGAGAATGCGTCGTTGTAGATGACGCCGGTGTAGGTGGAGAATAGACCCATCAGAGTGATGATGTACCGACCCCCGAAGAACGTGTTCCAGATCTGAATGTTTATCATCAACATCATAAGTAGTTAACTCTTGAATAATATCTGTCAAAGTTATTGATTAGGGCCCCCCTAAAAGAATTTAAGTATTTCAATGTTAATGTTGATTCCACAGTTGGAATGATGTTTTGATTAATGATTAAAACAAATTTGTGCCACCCAGTTTTGATGGATATCAAATATGAGGGAATAGCCCACATGTAGCGAGAGGAGTAAGTTTTGGAATATGTTTGTTTAGATGTCGTGTTGGATTTAAGGGATACTGGTAAAAAAAGAATGCACTGAATTTGGCTTTAAAATTGCCCTTTCCATGGAACCTCACATTCATACTAGCCAAGGGCAGGTTACTCTTACCCTCAACTATTACCTTTTTAATCTTCTATGAATGTTAGAATCCATTCTTAAAATGTTGATTCTCCATCAATTGTCTCAAGCATTTTCCTGTTAATCTTTATGTAAAAATCATGAGTGACTTACTTCGTTGTCAGATTTCTGAGCCAAGAGTTTTTTCTCGCTGATGCACATCCAGAGACCAAATAGAAACATGATAAGACCGTGACCCGCATCACCAAACATCACCGCAAACAGAAACGGGAAAGTGATGATGGCATAAGGGGCTGAAAGGAACGTGTTGATAAGTCATATGCAAAGTGTTATACATATTTGTTGATTCTTCATAATTTTTTTTACCCATGAGCATTTGCACCTGATTGATAAGTTTATTGATGTCCTTGTGAATGTTATTATTTTAAATCATGCATAGTTTCAATAATTTAAATTTTTTCATATATTCCAATATTTAATTCTGTGAGCAATGCTCAAAGGTGCTTTGTTTAACCCAAATTCAAATCCAATACCTTTAGATCAGAACTCACACAACCTTATAACTCTTTGCAAGTTTCGAGAATATCCCAAACTGCTAATTGAAAATAGAGACACATATAATTCACTTCATAACAAACCACTCAACCTGAGATATGATAGATAAATGTATCTACAAGACTAGAAGAAAGATGACCGTACCTGGGTTGACCTCTCGGTAGCTGGCGATACCGTACGCATCAACGATGTTCTGGAAGCCCTTTGTGAACTTGTTGGTACGGAAATAAGTGGGCGGAGTCTCCTTGCTCTGCATGGGGTGGATGATCGTCGGGATCGTACTGCCACTGGCTTTCTGTGGAATATTTAGAAGATATTTATCTTTTCTGACAAATACCATGTTTATCCTCGAGTGAGGAAGAAATTCTGAGTAGCCATGAGTGTTGATATCAAAGTTTCATTACTTATGATTGAGATCAATATGTTTTTTGTCAAGAAAAGAAAAATTGGGTTTCTGGATGTCGCTGATGGCAACATTTTCATATTTGTTGGAATTCTGAGGAGTATTTTCCCCCTAGTTAAGGATAACCAAAATTATCAAAATTGAGATACATGTTAACTTGTATATAAAATTTGGTAACACAATCCTGATGTCAACAAACTTATCTGACAAGACTTACCTCCCCTTGTTTGAGGGCCATCTGCACATCTTCGAGGGAGCGCACTGGTGTCCATCCCTCGGCAATGAGGGAATTGTGGGACATGTCAAAGTTGAACATGTTGAGAGTGTGGTAGATGGCCTTGATCTTCTCACACTTAATTATCCATGTTCTGACCTCCTTCTGGGCCCCGACCAGCACACGGTGTCTGTGGTCCTCGGTCTGGTTCAGCACCTGCGAATCGGGGAGATAAGGCGTATTTAACATCGATAATAATATTTTGTAATCATATTTGGTCCTGTTCCACACTCAAGTCAAATTCACATTTATTCTCTGTTGCAGTTGTACTTTACCAGTTACAAAGCATATGTAAAGTTTGGGCCAAAGATACAATAAACTAAAGTGAATTGAACTGTGTAACTACTACTGTGTAGGTTTCTCTAATTCAATATCCATGCACCAAGGATATATATATTTTGAAACATATCTTATTCTTCAAATCTTATTGACATAAGAACAAGCCATTTATTGACATATTTATTCCTTACAAATCCATCATCAGATGTATTTTCTTCATACCAATGGTGGACAAATGAAAGGCAAATCTTGATTTTGAAAATTCATGGTAATTTATAGTATATGCATACTTCTCGATGAGGTAAAACTGAGAAAGCTATCTGTACATTCCAAGATCTAATGCACTAACCTAAAATTCCTAAACGATATTTATGCTAGATATGTAGTTTGTATGCAACATCTTGACTTAATGATACACATGCTGGATATGTAGTTTGTATGCAACATCTTGACTTAATGATACACATGCTGGATATGTAGTTTGTATGCAACATCTTGACTAAATGATACACATGCTGGATATGTATTTTGTACGTACCATCTTGAGGTCCTCCAGCCTGGTACTGACCCCCCTCAGCATCTCCTCTCTCTCCTGGGGGGACTCCGGGCACGGGTACAGCGCCGCCTTGAACCTGCGGGAGGGAGGGGAGGGGGACCGGTCAATACTTACAGTGTTCAACATAGATATATATCTCTCACTTGTCAACTTATACATGATCAGATATCGTATATCTTGGCATTGATGTCTTAATATAAGCATTGGAAT
Organism: Steromphala cineraria; assembly: GCA_916613615.1. Lineage (NCBI taxonomy): Eukaryota > Metazoa > Mollusca > Gastropoda > Trochida > Trochidae > Steromphala > Steromphala cineraria. The sequence continues at coordinate 17,490,733 of OU744721.1, forward strand.
ATCAAGCTTATATGGATAAAAACTTTGTGATTTTCACAATAGAAAGATGTTACTTTAAATGAAATAAAGTGTCTCACCCTTCACAGATTTTCTTGACCCTGATCTTGAGCTGCTCTCCTTGGAAGAAGATGATGAAGACACTCTTGAACACCGGGTCACCCTGAGGAGCAAAACAGTGCATGTGAGACAGATGCTGAAGCTGATATTGTAACTTCTTGTAAAATGATTCAGTGCGATTCACTGAATAGATAACTATGTTATACACACAGGTTTGATACAGATTTTATTTCAACAGTTACAAGCAATATTTTTTTTTTTTTAAATATATATGTGTTATATCTGCTGCGTCATTGACATTGTGCTACTTCAGTTCCTACCATACCGTAATATCTATCAAGGAAAATCGCTGACCCCCTTAAGTTTTTATCAGGTTATATCATATCATTACCATATGGTTGTACATTGATCCTACCATTGTTATTTGAGGAGCTTGAAGCAATCACTAACTTTCATCTGGGTGCTGACACTTTTGCTTTGTGTCATTGGCTGTGAGGGATTGATTTTATTGGCTGATCACAAAAATCAAAATATGAGACAAGCTTCCTGATAATTATGGTAGGACCTATGTGGAAACAAAGACGCAGGATAGGACAAGGATCCTACTTACAGTGACGGGATCTGACATAGCCTCGTGGATCTCCTCGTAGCGCAGGAAGACGTTACCGCGACACGCAAACCACAGCATCCTCTCGAACGCGGGTAACTTCTCTCTCGGGATAACACCGGCCAGGAAGCTACATGTAGGTACAAGGACTTCTTTATATTGGGTGGTAGTTTCAACATAGAAATAATCATGACAAGCTTAACAACTTATTGAGTTTGTAAATAACTTGTTATGGGGAAATTCGATGTATTCAACAGGCAGATATTTTATCAGTAACAGGCCTCACACTTACACAGATCATTATATAATTATATGCATGCATTCTAATGTAGTTTCATTAAGATTTGTGTTTCTTGATAGCAAAGATGTATTATAGAAATACAAAAATATCTTTCACCGTATTGCTGGAACTAAAATTAAATTACTACATGATTTGGTAAGAATAATAAAATAAAAAATTTGATGGTAAATAATTTCCTGGCTTAATGAAGAACCAAATGAATGTTTTTAATCTTAGCTGCCGATGCCAAGGTGTGTAAATTGTAGAGTCTATATGTGCAAGTAATCGTTACCCGAGCTGGACGGCCTGTTGGGGAGTGAAGCCCACCTCCTCCTGGTGAAGAGCATGCTGGGCGTCAGCAACGATGTTACCGTGACCTTGCTGTAACACATGAACATTGTCTGTATAACCGTTTCAACATTACGGTTTCTCTTACAATGACAAATTTGGGATCTGTGAAATAATGAATTCTTGTACGTCTCATTTCAGGTCCCTTTCAAGGTTAATTTGAACCTGAGTCTTTAAAATAAAACAACAATTAGTTCTTAGCAGCAGCTTGCCATATCAAAACTAACATTTACGCAAAAGTGTGTAAACAAAGTATGTCATGGTCACCAATAAATATTCTATTTATTACCAAAATCGTAAGAAAGTTTATGTACACTTTCAAACATACGTGTATATACATAATGACACATTTGGAATACATCATATGCAAGCTATGACATTAAAGCATTGTATTAGACGTGATGTTACAATGTGAAAGTGATATTTTGACTTTGAAAATGTGAACTTGATATTATTGCCCTCGTAGGTAAAAATACATTATTCATAAATAGATCCAAAAAGATTAAAATTCCTGTCAATGACCTTGACATCAAGCATCCAATCAATAAATCATGCCATGAAAACATCGTAGTTTATACTGTTCTGATTTACTTACCGATGCAAAGAAGTTCTGTGTTTTGATGAGAACTTCCTTCAGTTCAGTCAGCTCCAAGAAATTACGTTTCAGAGCTTCGGCATTTGTGTTTACCTCCCTTAGTTCACTCTCTATCTTCTCAAAAGTGGCCTAAAAAATGCAAAAGTTTGAAATATATCTATCAAAAAACATCTTATTCATTTTTTAGTCCCTGATTATCTGAAAATATGACAATCAATGTCATTTGAAAATTGTACTTTAAGTCAAATTAAATTGGCATGTGTTACAAATTCTTTATTGATGTATTACACAAGTCAATTTTCCCTATTGAGTTTACATGTCAATAGAAATAATCAATAAAAAAAATCATAAATTCTCAATGCAGAATACATTTAACCCTTCAGTCAGATAAACCTTAACTTTAAAAATGATTTTAAAAAAGATCTCTCTGTTAATTGTTATCATGATTCCTCAATACTTTTCTTGACAGAATGGATAATCACGAAGAAAGGCAAGATGTGAGAGTGATCTCCCTTACCTCAAGGTCAACCATCTCTTTTGGAGCAGGAGCCTTAGGGTTCTCTCCATAGTCCGGTATCTTCATGTTCTCCTTCTTAATCTCCTTCTCAATGTACCCTAAAATTTTAAGTGATTTTTTTTTTAAATCCTTGTAAATTTTGAGATTTTTAAGGAAGAAAGGTTAATACATCAGATTCATATAATGGATTTGCATTAAAAACATGTAAATGACACAATATAATTTGCTTATTTCAAAAACTGTTAGAGAGAAATCGCTGAAAAATGCTTACTTAGTTTTCTTTCCATTTCTTCACAACGACGGACTTCATTCACAAACTTTCTTTGGAAAGCATTCACTCCATGGTTCAACTGAAAACAACAATTCAGTTAAACTAGATGCAAAAAAATAATTTCAACCCCCAATTATTCCAATTACTTTTCATAATTACAGTTTTTACATCATTGAAGTTGTGGATTCAGGAATTTAGAAAGTGGGGCGCTCATCTATTAACAAAAAGAGGGGGTGGGGCTGGGGGAGCTGCCGGGGCGGCATCACCTTTAAATGTTTTGACTACATTAACTCACATCCTTGAACTGCATGAGTCCGAGTTCTCCTAGTTCCGACACACAGGCATACGCTGCTTCTGATTGGAGGAAAAGTTGACACAGGGTCATCTCCTCGCTACGGAATATCGACCCCATCACTACTCGCTAGGTCTCTCTTGTCCAGGAAGTCTGGAAGTAAAAATAATATCATAGAAAAAGGAAAAACGCATCATGACACTTATCTATCATTAACAAGAGGGGAAAGATGTTCTTCTTGAAAACATTTGTTGGGATTTTTCTCAATTATCATAATACCACACAAAGATTTTAACTTTTGATTGTACAGCTCCAGTGAGCGACTAATGTGAATCATCATCATAATCATTTTCAAATGTCATCCATTTGGCCGTTTTCTTCCGCTCAGTGCTATACTGGTGGATGTCATATTCAATTTTACCTATAGTAAGGGTGACAATCAAGTTGAACGTCATATTGTAATTTTGATCATGATGACATTTCTAAAATCCTGATCCTCAAACACAATTTACGTTTTATCTTAAAATATATTCAAAGACTTGAAAAGGAAGATTGAAATGTTGTTACAGAAAAGTTTTAATATCTTTAAATATTTATAAATAGAAAAAAAATAGATCCTGTTTTAAAATCAGTCAACTTGAAATTTTATACAAATAATATGTTAATATACAAATAAATATAATTTTTATATCTATCATTTGAAGAAAGAAATAGATCCTGTTTTACAAATCAGGTACTTGAAAAAATCATTTTAACGATATACCAATACACACATACAAAGGGAATGATTGATGCTAAAGCTCAATTCATCCATCAGTAAAATTCATACAATGAAAAGTCATAAAGCAATGTTAAAGCAATTCTATTCACCATTATTTCTCATACCCTTTGGGCACAGAAAGGCATTGAACAAACTTTTCACACATTTCTAACATTATTTGATCAAACATTTTCTGTCTTCAGACAAAAAACATATATTTCATTTTGACACAATAAATGTATCATTTTATATCAATAAACATTCACATATGAAAATATTTTGTATGTTCAACAATTCTTTTATTATTTAAATGCAAAATGACTCCCTTGAAAGCAGTTGTGAACGGTTGACAGTATTTCTTGCCAAAATATTTACTATATATATACAAATTACTTGAATTACTTCATACCTTGCACTAACAGAATATATTCTATCTTTATTGTAACCAAATTTTTATAAGCCTTGAAATCAATATGAATTTTCACAAACCTGTTGGGAATATCTAAATGTCCTTTTGAAGGTGACCGCTAACTTAATGATCATGGGTGCTAAAACAAACACACAACCTTGGACGCGAGAGAGTTAATGCAATGTCACCAAAATATCTCCCTTCATTTATCTTGGCTTACATGACAGTGTGGTTAAGAGGAGAATTATCAACAAAGGGCAGAGGTTAGCTATTTGAAAAGAATTCATTTATTTTTACATTAGTTACATTCTAAATTTTGGTGTGGTCTTTTTCAAAGTGAAAACAATTTTATGGTTTCGAACTTGATTATTTATCTACATTGTTAAGTAGAGACAATTTTTAAAAATATTTTCGACATCTTAAAATTCTTCTTTTTTATTGAATTAATGTGGGTTATCATTTATGATAAATTGTCTATTTGACATAAAAAAAGAATAATTGTCATTTTAGAATTGGTTTGAAATATTGTATTCTGAAATTCTGCTTATAAGTTTGCTTTGTGCAAAGCCAAACAGTTTCTTGGTTGTGTTTAAAGTGACACAGAGTATCTTTCTTAAAATCATATTTGGTTTTGATAAGCATCAAAATATCTAATATGCTGATTGAAGGTCATATCTCATCACTGGGCTTGCAGATATATCCATTTATGCATAATATCTCTAAAATGCTTGATTTTATGGAAAAATCAAGAAAACATCTCAAATACGTTTAATAATCGAAATCATGCATCCAATTAATCTACCTATTAGTTACAACACCTAATAAACACTATCAAATCGAATATATCTTTCTGTCAGCTTGTGACAAGGTTTCAAAATTACGTTTGACGAATTTGCGCGCGCCACTCGAGCCACATTGTCCTGTTTTCGATCAAAATCCCGCCTTTGAATGGCCGTATTTTCGGTCTAATGTACTGATTGACCTTTAACTTGTTATTTTCAGTAACAGTTAGTGGTTCCTGATGTCTTAACATCGATTTCAAAATTTGACATATGTGATCCTATCAACATACTCTGTGTCTCTTTAAGTGGTACATTTTTTGAATACACAATGTAAATATCAACATTTACAGTTATACCTCACATATTTTCAGTTGTTGACTCTATTCAAACTATCGGTATTTTAACCCTACAATATTCAGAGGCAATTTCAAAAACTCCAAATCCTTAGAACTTTGTACATATTAAATATGTAGTCAAAGACTTGATCCCTAGAGGCAAAATTTGTTGGAACGGAGGATTATTAAAGGGGCAGTAGCACGTTTTTTGATAATTTTATATTTTAAATCTTTCACCGATAATTGTATGGTAATGCTAAATGTATTATATTTTACTAGTGTCAAAAATCTCATTACACAAGCCAATTTTCCATAGTTAGAGAACATCTTATGAAGATTCACCTAAAATCCATTGGCGGCCATTTTGTGTGAACACCTTTAATTCATTTTGTGTAAGAAAAAGGAATCGCATGGCTAAACTTTATGTTATATATCTGAATAATTAATGCTCTATTTAGTTTAAGTACATTGTATTTAAATTGAAACCATTAGTTTTCATCTTCCTGACATCACCTTATATTCCCCATAAAAACGTGCTATTGCCCCTTTAAGTCTTCTGGTCTTGTTATGAATTATGGGACATTTTTTCAGGTTCAAAATCACAAACAAAGCTAATTTGTCACTATAGGTAAAAGATAAAATGTCAGAGCTTGTGAAATCATAAGGAACTCTTATAATATATTTCCGAGTATCAATTTCTGATGTAGATTTAAATATTCATACAATTGTCAATGTTTCTATACATATATACATGCCAATACATTGTTGTACACTGTAGCAGATGTGACCATATGTCCTATATCTACCTGAAATTGATTGATAAATAGCTATACACCATCGCAATTATATATTTACCTTAGTCATATATATAGTTAGATATACATATAGAAATATAAGCTTTGCTGTGTTCAGTTTCACATGTTAATACGCATTGGGGCTCCATTTCAATATTAACTAAAAGAAAACTTTGATTTTTCAAAAGCGCATAACTGTGTCATTTAGCAGATTGAATTTGATTGATGAAGTAAATTAAATTTTCTCATTGTTTGCTTTTATAAGCATTCTGTTGACAACTCGTTTTCAACACTCATCAAAACAAGTTATGGATTATCCATGTCATATCATAATTTATAATCTCCATATAGTGCTCCCGATCTGCATATCTTACAAAGCCAAATCCTTAAAAAAAACTACTAGTTTAAATGCTTATAGTACAGATTTTCAGACATTTTCTTTAAAATGCAAAAAAATCTAATAGTTTGCATACTGTACGCAGCAGTTTGTAAACGCTAGTGCTGTCGAACCTCAAATTGTCACAAATGGATAAAAATTGTCACAAAATATCAATATTCAATGCTTTAAACATGTTCATTATTGTCATTACATTTTCATGAAGTTTCAATTATGGTTTATATACAAAAATTGTTACCAAAACAGGGAGTGAATACCCTATAGCTTTTTTAGCAAAAATTATCTGGGGCGCTGCTCCATATATGAATTGCATCATTTTGATATTTTCTTTGTTTTGTTTTCATAACAATTTTCAAACAAATTAACCAGAAGGTCAGAAATCCATTTGAAATTTATTTAGGGCCTTTTCAATACCAAATAATTTTTAGAATAATATATATTAATATTATTTTATATATACTACATAATTTTCTTATTATGAACATAGATTTTTAAACCAAAACAAGATATAACCCTATAAATTTTGCTGGCAATCCCTTTAGCAAACATTATAATCCCTATTGACCAACAACTCTAAACTCATCAAGACAACAGCTGCATTTTAATTGTTTGAATAGTGCTTTAACCTTTAACCCTTTAGGTGCAGCTAACATGTGAGGTCATTGACACTTAAACTACCACATTCAGTGATCAAGATATGCCATATAGAAAACTATATTTGTTGTCATTTTGCTGATAAACTGCCTGTACACATAAAAAACCTTGACTCAAGACCCAGATAATTTCTATCTTATTTTAAGGCCCCAAAATTTTTTGAAATATGGAATCTTTTACTAGATTTTGACTTCTTTTTAAAGCCAAAATGCTACCAAGAATCTGTCCCTATAAATTAAATGTTGCCAAATTTTATTCCCTGAAATATGGATTATTTTATACCTGAATGTTTTTCAAAAAATACCCTTTTCTTCTGTCTCTAGAACTTTCCCCCCCAAAAAATATGTAAATCAAATTATAAATTTTGTCGGACCTAAATGGCAGGATTTTTGAGAAGATTATAAAGTTCTCTGACTGTGTATTTTTCAAGTTTGATAACACAAATGTGTTATTCTGTTGTACGTTGGAGGAGTAACTTACTGTTTGGAAGTGCTTGGGCATTGTTCCTATTTGAGGCCACATGTCATTTCTTTGACAAAAAAATTGAAGATCATACATGACATGAAAACATCATTATCCTTATTCTATAGTTTTGAATATCATGTTTATCATCAAAGTATGAATAAATGTCAAATGATGTTTGAATGGTGTAAACCCTTCAGATTAAGACCATGTGATCATGACAACCAATCAGCATTCAGGAATCTGTCAGATCTTCAAGTGTGATATTATACAGTAATGAAATCTGATGAAGGGATAAGTCCACTTTTATGGTCACAGCAGGATCCCAGTCACATTTTATGTGACATTTTACGTGACTATCTGTCAATAATCTCAAGTTTAAGTCACCATCTGCCTCAAGCACTTAGCTGTAATCCTTCCATCAATAGATGAAACCTGTTAAACTCTGAGATGTGAATCAATATTTGAACTGATAATTGTGTTAAATGAAAATAAGGATATAGGAACATTTAAATTTCAAATCACTTACTTATGAAATTTGGTAAAATTAATCTTCATTTGAAATGTTTCATAGCTGAGTAGAATAAGAAACAACTGGTATATGTCAGTTTGAAATAAAATTTTCAAAGGTTGATGAACAAGAATTAGAGTTTACAGCAATTCGGAACTGGAGCAATATAAAACAAGAAGACAGATTCCTCTTTATCCCCTGTCAAGTGGGAAAAGTGGGAAACGATAATTTAATATGCATTCTTGTTAACATCAGTGTTCAAAATGTTACAAAGCATGTTAAAAGTTATCAATTTTGGATAACGATATCTTATCATAATCATATACTTTCTTGACAAGCTGTTACAAATGTAAATTTAACAAATATTATAACAGTCATACACAAATGCATTTATTCATGAACCAAAAGGAAATTCAATTTCAGGGATAATGTGTTTTCATAAACAGAAATGAACAATTGAATAAATTGTCAATATAATTTCTTTATGATATTGTTTATCAAGCAATTGAGAAGGTTGTTTACTGCTGAAGGAAAATTCTTAAAATGTTTAAAAAAATAAGAAATAACATTACATGAAGATATAAGAAACTTGGCATTTTGAGTTAGGAAGTGAGTTGTATTTCAGTATTTCAGCCATTAGCAGAGTTTGGCAATTTGAACTGATAAACTATTCTGATATAAGGTTTATAAGTTAGATAAAACATGTCAGTAGGAATAAAAGGATTACAGTGTTTTACTTTAATTTTAGGAAGAAAATCAATATATTTCAAAACAGGTTAAAATGTATAACCCTTAAAAACACAACATCACACCATTTCATTTTATATCACATTTTCATTGCTAATGATTCAAAATTGTATTTTTTTCAAAAAGGTTTATTTATAAAGAAAATATCCTTCATGTCAAAGAATACTTTTATTTTATGTTACTAAAAATAATCACAATACTTCATTATTGAAATGTATACATATCCATAATGAATATTTTTACAAGTACAATGTTCAAAGTGCATGTTGTCATGATAAAGAATAATGAAAAAAAAACAATAACACAGAAATAATTCTCCTGAGAACTATAAAGCTATTGTTACTTATTTCCTACATTCATTGGCAAGGTAGTTTGTGACTATGAATAAACTGAAAGAATGTTACAATATGAGCTCTATTTATTAGAAGAAAGGGAATTTACAGTTAAAAGGAAATTGAAATCAAAGGGTCAAAGATTTTCTCGAACAAGGTAGAACAATTACAACATGGACTATGGGATAGTTCACTTAAAACATGAGGAAAGGGTTGTTATAGTGCATTGAAATAATATTTCATTGGATTTGTAGACTAAAAAACAGATAGTACATGGTATGGTACTTTCAAAGTAAAAAAAATATTAAGTAAGTATAATACAAATCCACAACTATTTTAGCTGTAGTTCAGATATGGTATACATAGAAAGTTCTTTTTAATTGGTTCAATTTCAAGTTAGTGAAGTAAAATTAGATGGGACCATGTTATGTCATTAATAACAGAAGATGAGTACATATTCATAACCAAATATCTGTTTTGACGTTATTGTTGTGACAATAGTAATAAGGGGAGTGGAAAAAAGTCATAAGTTCTCCAGGATATTTTACTAGGAAAAAGTTATTCTTCCTCCCACAAAACAATCAATTATTCCTTTTAAGAACTATATTGAAGCTAAATGTATATCTGGTATTTATATCTATTCAGAGTAAGAAAGTGTAGTATTCAAACTTAATTTCAAGAAACCTTAAATGATCTTATTCATAAAAATGCCAAGAAAAACAGTCACGTTCTTATTCACAAAAATCAATCAAATATCACATGATGACAACAAATATTGTATCTTACCTCCTTAATCAAAGAAAACACAGGTATATCCGACCTTTTGCACCTGAGAAAATTCCAACCCTACCTGACCGACATTCAGGTAATAAGTGATCAGATTATCCCACCAGGTGGGCTTGATTACAGGTAGGTTCAATACAGGTAGTTCCTTGTCTATAGCTATCAATCAAAGACCCCGCCCTTAGGCTAAGACACGCCTCTAATCTGTTTATTGCTTTCGCACATGTTATCACTTTGATCTTTTACATGCTGTAATTTTATTTGAGAAAATTGATGTAAACAGGAAATAATGTTTATAGATTTAATCACATCATAGAACTATTTTATAATCACAAGATGAGCAAATCTCTGACTTTCAATTTTTTATGATGTGTAATTTGTTATCAATATCATGCCTTAATTGCCAAATATACTTATTATCGGTATTTCAAAATTGTCACCTTTGACTGAAACAATAATTCATTAATAATAATAATAATAATAATTAATTCATGTAAATGTATATAAAAAATTCACTTGTTTTATCATTATCACTAACTAACTTTGGCAGTTTCAAATGTTCAATATTTTTTTAAAATCCAAATGACCGATTTACGAAAAAAAAGGAGCCTCAAATATGAAAATATAACCTTATTTAACATTTTCTTATAAAAGGATATCATATTTGGACTTAACAAAGTTTACCTTAACAATATCATGGGACCGGCTGTATCATTGAGGTTATGCTTTAGGCTTAATTACTGGGATAAGTGCTTCTAATTACAGCATGGTCGGGTGATAAAACATTACTTCCTTGATTGTTACATTCATTGCTTTGAGATTTTGTTTGATAATGTGGACTGTGTACAACTGTACATGAATAATAAGGGTTGGAGATTTAGGTGTTTGTGGTAACTGACTGTAGGGAATCACTTCCTAAAATATTTAATCTATAGCTTTAGGTCATAATTAATCATCTAAGGGTTGATCAAAATTATCTTTTGAACTATATTTTTCAGGATATCTATGACCAATATTTACTTTTATTATTGATATAATGAGTATATATTTTTTTCAGGAATGATACAGTTAATTGATTTTGCAAATAACATAAAAAAAAGTATACATAAGATTGGAATTATGTTAAATGTTTTATGTTGTTTTATGTAAAGTAAAATACAACTAGTACATATCAAACTATTGTACTTTTTTGTCACAAATTTGAATCTTTTTGAACAGGCAATACCAATTTTGGGATTATTAACTGCTTATAACAACATTATATACAAGTATTGACACCTATGATGGATCTAGTTTTTATTGTACTGAAATTTGCAAAGTCAATTTTCAAGTATTAAATGGTAATAGTAATTCAGTTAAATATATTTACTATGTATGATATGGTTAATCTAGTAACATAAAACAATATTTGAAAAATTATCATTCTACCTTGTATTTGAAACAAACATTTTCAAAAATTTGACTACGGTAGTTTGTTCTAGTGCCTTAGAGCAAAAATATTCAATTGATGACCAACCCAATCTAGAAAAATATAGCAAGATTACTCAGCTCTCTGAAGTTAAAGCATCTTCTTGGTCCCTCTTTATTCAAATACATGATTTGTTTTAAGATATTGTCAACATTGAAAAAACCCTTCTGAAACTAAATGTTAGTCTATAATTTGCCGGTTGACATGTGCACAAAGCAGACAATGCGCTTACGTTAGTGTTATCAATAAACATAGATAGGACCGACCATGAGTGAACATATTCAGTGAAGAAACTGATAACATGGACTTGTGCAAGACCGTCTCTCTATGACACGACTCAAAGTATTGATGTTTGAGGTTATTGACATTATATTGACTCAGAGTGAAATTTCTTTGATGATACAAACTCTCACAAAAATGTTTTTTGTAAGTTTTTTCTTTCAACTGGATACAGTACGCTCAATACATAATTGCTTACTATTATTAATGAGGCTTTAAAGGTGATGAAGTTGCGAAGAAGACATTTTCTGAATAAATGTAAGTTGTGGTAGACATGCTCAAAGGAGATTAATTTTTTTGACATTTTCAAGAAAATAAGCCGGGCAGGACGATCAAAATAAGATGAAAGTATCATATTTACATTGTGATAAACTTTCGGCTCTGTAAAGAAAAATTTAACATAAACTTCTGAAGAACATGTACCCGGTAATTATGTTAACAAGCATTATTAAAATGACCTGTGACTTTGACCTTTGACAGCAAACATGTCAAAATATATCCCCATAAGGTATGAGCAGTAGTATGTTCATATGAGTTCGGAAAAGATTAATTGGACAATTAGTTATAACCAATGGAAAATGAACAGTGGCGAATTTTTTTTAGATCTGGGCTGAGCCCCCAAACTCACTCAAGGCTGCTAAATTATACTGCATTGCAAAACATTGAACTCACTGGTATTAAAAAACATTTTAAAGTGAATACAAATAACATCATTGAGTCAACATATGTAAGTTTACAATTATACATCTTCGATGTGACAGATGTATATTGTTAAAAACTCTTTTATCATTATTCATTATATATATATATATTTATATGAATCCCTTCACAATTGCATTGATACTTGAAGCAATGAGAAAATCTTTAATGTTTCAATAAAACATCTAAATAAATTCAATATCTTATACATGTACACATGAATAGTGAATATTATGATTAATTATTTGCCCTGAATTGCAAATATTTGTCAAATTCAAAGAACACATGAATGTATTCAGTTAAATTGATTATCTGTGAATATTCATGATGTTTGTCTAGAAGTTATGTTGCCTGCATGACAAACCCATTAGCATATATATCCAGTTTTCGGTTACCTTGTAAGTGAAATGTTGCAACCTCTACTATGTGCCTTTAATATTTAGGTTGAAATTTTCAAGACACTTCATTAAAATCTTTTTATCTAAAACAATATACATATGAATTAAATATCAAATGTATAACAGAAAATTTGAAATTTTCAAAAACAATTTTATCTGTTTTGATGTAGAAATAGATGATCACAAAAAAGTGTTGTGAAGATAGAAAAATATTCAAAATATTATATTATGATTTAAAATTTCACCAGGTATGTTAACGATCAATATAGTAAACTAATAGTCCAAGTTAATTCAAGTTTTAACTTATTTATTATTTCAATCAATCATCAATAGCATATATATTGAATTCAATTAACTTTAGCTAGTATAAATCTTTAGATACAAATATCTATATCAATTTAAAGGGGCAGTAGCATGTTTTTTGATAATTTTATATTTTAAAATTTTCACTTATAATTGTATGTTAATGCTTAATGTATTATTTTGATAGTGTCATAAATCTCAATACACAAACCAATCATCCATAGTCAGAGGACAAAGTATGAAGATTCACATAAAATCCATTGGCGGCCATTTTGTGTGAACACCTCTAATTCATTTTGTGTAAGAAAAAGAAATCACATGGCTAAACTTTACATTTTATTTTGGAATTCTTACTGCTCAATTCAGTTTAAATACATTGTCTATCAATTGGAACCATTAATTTTCATTTTCCTGACATCACCTTATATTCCCCCTAAAACGTGCTACTGCCCCTTTAAACAAAAGCTGTGGAGATATTTCTTAACACCTGTACTTAATTGAAATAAAATTCAATCAGATACAGGTAATTCTACACATGTCTAAGCAGGCTCAGTTTGCATAACAGGATTTCCTCCAGGATACAAACATCCTTATAGACAATATCCTGAATTGGGGGTCAATGTAGGCAGATTTTCTCATCTCAAGGACAGGAAAGGGTTCATTGACAGAGGTATCACTATAGTTCACTTCACACTTGATATCACAGAAGGTTTAATAAGAATATAATTTCATACTGATTGACTTACGTGGAAGAAGGGTGAATACAAGGTTAACCCCAATCCTAAACCCCCTAGTTAAGCTCCACAGCCAACCGCATGAATTACCCCAATCCCAAACCCCTATTAACCTCCACCCCAAATCCCATAAATAACCCCTATCCAGTGTCCAAAATAACCACTAGCCCAGTAGCCCGATGCTAGTTGAAATTTGCCTGGGCTAGTAGAAAAAAAGTAATGATAGCCCCGTTGGCTAGTGTGAATTGGTATATATCAAAAATATTTTGACTTCTTTTCATTCAATTTTGTAATTAATTCAGTTACAATTTTGTGTCAGTTTCTGATCACCCCCATCACATGCCAAGACCACTTGAGCAGATATGTGTTTGATTTTAAAACAATGAATGTCAGAAATTTTTATCTTTACTTAATTGGGCTAGTAGTTTTTGTTTTGGGCTAGTAACTTTGAAAACTTTCTAGCTCGGTTTGCTAGTGATCTTGAAATATTATTTCGTACACTGCCCCTATCCCAAACCCCCTACTAAACCTCCATCCCCAACCCCATAAATTACCCCCATCCAAACCCCCTAGTAAACCTCCACCCTCAACCCTATAAATTACCCCCATCCAAACCCCCTACTAAACCTCCATCCCCAACCCTATAAATTACCCCTATCAAAACCCCCTACTAAACCTCCATCCCCAACCCCATCCAAACCACCAAAGTTAACCTCCCACCCCAACCTCCTAAATTACCCCTATCCCAAAGTCTGTCTTTACCAACACCATCAACCCCCTAATCAAAGTCCATCCATATCTTTCAGAACACACATTGATGGCGGTACTCCTGCCTAAGTTGCTCTTATACCAACAGGGATCACTTTGGACAGGGTTTTTGGGATATTTACCCATTGATATATAGATAGTATTATATGGGTATTTTCATATCACATTCTGTATCAGCCCGAGACCCCAATATCAGCCCGAGAGCTTTAGCTCGAGGGCTGATATTGGTCGAGGGCTGATACAGACTGTGATATGAAAATACCCATTTTATACTATTTTTATCATATATACTTACCAAACCAACAACGGAAATAATTGCTACAATTTAAAATTTGAATTTATATCATTAGATCTAGAATCTAATTTGAGTATCCACTTGCTAAATGGTAAGTGACAAAAAACCGATAGTCAAAGCTCCTGAACATACATCTCTTGCGACTTTTTAGTTTATTTTTCTCTCTAGATTTTTTCCAAACTGGAAAGTTAGATTGAATCAAACCGACAAATCCTAATAGGCTATCCGCAAGTGACGGCAGCGTTTTCTTCGTGATGTCGGCCATGGTCAAACGTAAGCTGTACAAAGGGAGACAACTCTAAATTCCTCGCGACTTCGATCTATTTTTCGCATGCGTTGCCTAGGGTTCCAGGTTCAAGTCCCTTGACGACGGGCTGATACAGGTTTTTGCCCTTAACGACGGGCTGATACAGGTTATCTGCCCTGCGCGCTGATACAGGGTGCTTGACGGAGGGAGTATCGTGCATTCAAAATCTCTGTATTCATAACCAAGTATATGATAAATCAAGATATCCCATTATCTATACTAATGAGGGGAGAAAGTCTCATTGCAAAAATCAAAACTATTACTTTTCTTCTCAAATATCCCATTGCTTTCTCTGAAAATCCCATTATATTAGGCCAATGTAGGATTTTTCTCCCTTTCATACTTTGAACCAGGGCAATCCCTGTACCAACTAACTCAATAGTTCTGAAATGTTTAACAAAATATTTTTTGGATACTATGACATGCTTGTAGTAAGGGGCCTACACACTATCAATATGATCGGCAATATTATTGTTAATTATGGAGATTGACATAAGGGGCTCATCGGGTACGTCATTCATATTCTGAAATAAAGCCATACACTGAACATCACATAGTCAACAGTTTAGCAATTACATGACCTTTGCTCACAGATGCAAACAATTGTCATTTATAGTAGTGTTTGAAATGAGCATAGGCCCAACGGCCAAAGGCTGACAGTTATTCACAAGGGCCCACACTTAACATCTTCAGGTCCATTTTCAACATGATACTGTTCCTCACTTTCTTTAATAATTCTCATACAACTTGCAGTTACTAGCTGAATCATCATTAGTATCACCCTAAACTGACAACAGTGTTGTATATTTATCAAACACTGAAACCAAGAATATCATTATTTCAAAATAGGTCAAATCATCACTGATAAATTAAGCCAACAGTTTCAGAGTTGGACCTACAGTATTGTGGGTCCTTATCACAAGCAGATGCTCATTTCAAACATTGTATAGTGTAATAAATGACCCAATTTGACCTTTTATGCGTTTGCAAAGCAAGTTTAGAATTCCTTAAACAACTGTATGTAAGGCTTTTATACAATATTTTTGGTAATTCTGTTAATAAATATAACATCTAACATCTGTTTTAAGTTTCAATTTATACTATTCAGAAAAAATATGTGACATCTGTGATCTCAGTGAAATCAATTGAACCCGCCACTCTTACTTTTTGAGTTTCTTATACGAGTATCGCTTAGAGGGATTGTGTAAGGGGACTTTCTTTCATATATTCTTCCAAACAGATGGCTTTCTAACCTTTTCCCCGACTGGTTTGGCACAAATGTTACTTAAAAATTTGCTGACAATGCACATACAGAACACTTCTAGAACTATGTGGTATGAGTGAGGTAATGATTATTTGAGTTTACCTATATATATATATATATAAGAGGTTCAGGGGATCCCCCCCCCCGCCCATTTTGAAAATTAGTTATAGATTAAAGTCAATGAAAATAATGTTCTATCAAAATACCCCCCCCCCCCCCTAAAAAAAAAACAACTCCTGGATCGGCCACTGCAAAGTATACATGTATACAGTGAAACCTGCTAGCATCGTTTCAGACTAGCAAACCATGGGTTGTACCGCGCTGAAATTAAGTGTAGCATTGCAATGCAACCTTACTGCATGAAGAACAGTTCTCTCCTGAATAGAATGACTTATAAGTGAAAGGTGCAACCTGATCAGAATGAGATCGAGTTTATGATTAATCATGTTATCATTTTTCCTCGAATAAAAATCATTGACACTCGTTCAATCAAGGCTCAAAAGGTCTCGCCATGATCTCTATTTATTTACTATTTTCAACACAGCGTTTGGATTTGGGAAATAATTGTCAGAATGCAAAATCATACACAAAGTCTTCTCTTTGGAGGGTCTTTCCTCTCGGAGGCATAAAGGGTCATTATGATTTGTTTATTTTGTAGGACATTCCACTGATAATCCTTTACAAAGCACTTAAAGGGACCATTCGAGCGGGGTATATTTTGTGGAAATGAAATTCAGGAGGACTATCCTGTTTACAATTATATATGATTTTACATGATAATTTCACACTTAATTTCATATATGTTTGTGAGATAAGCATTTTAGTTGTTAAAGATTTGACAATTTGGCAAAAAAATAAAGTGTATCCCTCAAAAAATAAAAACATCGTGAAATGAAGCCAATCATCGAAGCTACGATCATAAAATGTATTACTATGACAAAATGCTGTCTCAACTGATAACTTTTATTTTGAATTATTTGTAAATATGCTCCTCTTCTATCAATCAAGTAGTTATTACTTAATTTTGTTAATGAATAAGCATATAACAGAACATTTGTTTTCTCGCAATTCTAACCTTTCAAAATGGCGGATGAAAGCCGCTCGAGTGGTGCCTTTAACTGGTTGTGTAATAACCATGGACAGTATAGTTACAGAACAATATCTAGCCATGGTAGCAAAGGTTTCTTTGCGCTGGATTTAGGATTCATAGCTTATTTCACATTCACCAAACACAATTATTTTTTTGAAGCCTGCTTAACACACAAGCACAGTGACAAATGATATTCTAATTTGTATATGAAATAAGGGCGACCAGGGCCCATATGAGTGCTGGTTTTAGGTTCAAATAATATAACTGGACTTGCACTCATTTCCACTCATAGACGATTATGATATGACAATTTCACAATAACAATTCTTGTATGTCTGAGTAAGAGAGAATCTATCCTTTATTTACCTGATACTCGTTATACAACATTTTCATCACTACCAAATATAATCTGTCTTCTTGTCTTATTACATAGGTATAACACATAAAGCTTGTCTAATGCCAGATGAAATATCTTGTAAATACTTGAGTATTAAACCTAAGTAAAATAATAAATTTAGGGTACATACATTTTTCTTTATTGATGCTGATTAACTCTGGACTCCAACAAAAACTCACTTTAAATAGAACTCCAAAGAATTAACAACAACAAAAAAACAAAAATCTTTAAGACACCACAACCCAACTTTCTCAAACGAACAACAATCTGTTCGACCACTAATCTTAGCCGACGTGGTTAAGACATTTGCGCATATGCAGTAAAATCCTACGGAGAATGTTCCCTGCCGTTAGGTGGTTTTATTTCTTCGTCCACTCCCACTTACCTCAGTTTATACGCTAAGACACCAGTAGGTGGTCTCTATTACAACTAAACATTTGAATACCGACTGATTCTATTCTGTTTCTATTTCCTTATGACTGTGTGATTTTACCTGTGTGAAATGTGATCTTTATGTAGCATTTGAGTGATTACTAAGAAATTAGATTACTTGGTTGATTATTGTATTCTTGCTGATTAGAGTCTATATTTATTTTTTCAGTTGAAATCTATCATAATGAATTTGGGTTTATATCAAAGGTTTTTAATTCTAAAATATTTGTCAATACCGGTAATCAATGAATACAAATTGAGTACTGTAGTTTTGTATACGAAATTGCCACAGATGAAATGAGTCATTATCAAAAAAAGGCATAAAGGTATGTATCAATATCAAATATTGTTAATTTTTTCAAAAGTTTATGACAATAAAGGTAGTTTACAAATAGAGGACCATTACCTTTTTCCATTTTTCTTTAACATGTCATAATGACATTGAGATTTTTAAAGTTTAACAAACATTGTTCAAAAATACAATGTCAATTCGGGAACTGTTAATAATTTCTATTTAATAATATTCATCCTCTAAAACTGACTACCACAGTTACAAATAGTAGATACTACTACCATATTATCATTAGAGTAACAATACCCATTGGATAATATGTAATGTTTACCTATTTGTGATCATATATTCAAAAGTCTATTCTATAAATTTGAAGTTCAATAACAAGAATGGTTCAACATCCTCCAACATAGAGGTTAACAATAGAATAAAATAATTTGTATATCATAATTATGGTCGTTAAAATGATTACACGATTAAAAATAAGAAGTGAGCAAAAATTTCATATCAATTGAAAAATCAATAATAACTCAAGAATAATGTACATAAAGGAAAACCTTTCAGATAAATACATCATTACAGATTTTTCATCACTACATTTTTTATAATAATTATGTAATAATTTAACAAACTGGTACTTTTATTTGTAACTCTGGATGCACTTTTGATAATCTGAAATAATATAGTAGTATATTATTTTTGATTATTTGATTGTATTTTCTATCATAAACGTATCTCAGTTCACTTTTGAAATTTTAAAGACTAATTTTAACTTTTAATTTTATACAAAACGTGAGTGAGCTTGACTTGCCGACCCTATCTTCATTCAAGAAGCCTGGGTCTTGTTTTCAGAGTTTGTATAAAATTACCTAAAGGAAACTAAACATTAACATTCATTTGAACTAAATTTCATTCAATGCACTTTCTGTTTCTTGTAAAGTTTACACGATATTAAACAGCATTTGCACAAAGTTAAATCAGGGCAAAGACAGGAATCATTTTTTTTATCAGAATAATAAGTGAAACTGAAACTCGTGATATGATGAGTAAATGTCAAACGACATTGAACGGTATGAACTAGACTGTCCGCGAGTTGAAATATGACCTGGATTTGTTTATCAACAAATCATCCGGTCCGGATTTCCGAGTCCGTTGGCATTTAGTGAAATGTTCACAACCATAATATGAGAGTTATAAATATCTTGTACTTACAAATTGTGATCAACGTTCAGATAATCTTGAAATAGTTTGACAACTTCGGGAGTAACGACTTTCACTACCACCCACTAGTTAATCTCTAGTGAAGTGTGACGGGTCATGTGATCGGAAAAAGATCACATGACATTCACGTGACGTCACATCCACACCTTGAATGAAAACGTACTTTCGTAAGCAAAATGATTCGTATGGGCGGTGATATTTCTTTGTGTTGCTTTTTCAAAGTGAATCTGATTTTATGAATAAGTTTCATTGTTATTTATGATTCGGTTTTTCAACAAAACTATCTTGTGTATTTTGTTTAAATAATACCGAAACGACGCACGTAATAAAAATATCACTAATGAATTGAATTAAGCCATACTGGCTGGCGAACAATTATCGCCGTTTTTTTAGACGATTTCGTTTCTAATATCAAAACGCATAATCAAATTTGGTAAATATTCTACACAATACTTGATTAGGGATCTTCCTGTCAGGAAATAAATGTTTCAATCGTAGATTATTTTCTAGTTCTCTACGGCCGCTAAAAATTACAACAGACCGATACTGAGTTTCCTAACACCTTACCGTAATAGTTATCGCCAACATACGCTATCAGTTCACAAATTTTAAATTCACTTCCAAATTCTTGCAAACTGTCAGTGGTACTGAAATATCATATCCTTTGAACGAAGACACATCTATATTTATTAATCTGATTTTATTTACCTTCCCCCGAAAGGCAAAGTGACCGACTGTCAGTGACAAGCACCTGACTCGATCGGACCGCATCCAAGCGGTTTAGCGAGGACCAAACGACTTCGGGTAGACGTGAAATATTGCAGCAAAATAAATAATTATTGAAAAGAAAACTATCTCAGGTTGAAATTGAATTCTTTGAGGCATATATATGCTGCATTATTTCATTGTTTGTTGTTTTCTTGATTTGCACGCCGTAGCAGTGAGTGAAGGTAAGAAACCGCATTGCCGTAAAGTGGGCCAGTTTTGACCACAATTATTTCTAGGAAAACAATTCATACAATTGATATTTTTCTGTATCATAACTGTAGCCAAATCATTTTATATAAATGTATACATTTTTTTAATATCTGATAAGATTTCTCGACAGGTCACGTGACTTCCCCGTCTCGTTTACTTTTCCCACGTGCTAAAATTTATCTTTCGTGGCATCTGGAAAATTAAATTCTTTTGATGATTTTTTTTATTGGTAATAATTTGAAAGTGGGAGAGGTCCTTTGATGAAAAATAGAAGGATTGGATGTGAAAGAATGCTCAAATGCCTTACAGCGAGGTGGTGGCGATAACTGTTATGCGGCGATAATTGTTCGCCCACCAGTATTGTTCTTTATTTAAATTGATCACATTGTGTTGTAATTAATTAGTTTGATGATTATGATAACCTACTGACATGATGTCGTGTACCATTTGGGACCGAGATGTATTCATTATTTACCTGTTTTTGTACATACACATGATATATTTTGTACATTTCGATAGAATAGAATCGCCCGTTCTTCATTGATAAATACCAAAATAAAAAAGGACAAAATGCACAAATGATAAATAGTTAAATGAATAAAAAAATTCAAATTATGTTTTCTTCCAAACATATTAATACTATATCTTATCATATACTTGCTTATAAATACAGAGATTTTGAATGCACGATACACCCTTCTTCAAGCACCCTGTATCAGCCCGCAGGGCAGATAACCTGTATCAGCCCGTCGTCAAGGGCAAAAACCTGTATCAGCCCGTCGTCAAGGGACTTGAACCTGGAACCCTAGGCAACGAACGCAAAAAATAGATCGAAGTCGCGAGGCATTTAGAGTTGTCTCCCTTTGTACAGCTGACGTTAGAACGTGGCCGACATCGCGAAAACGCTGCAGTCACTTGCGGATAGGATTTGTCAGTTTAATTATTAATACAACCTTTCTTTCCAGTTTAGAAATTCAACCAGAGATTAAATGAACTGAAAAGTCGTAGGAGGCGTAGGCTCGGGAGCTGAATGTTTATTGGTATTGTGTTAGTTATCAAAACGGATAAAATCAGCCACATGTTATGTTATGAATTAAAGTTTAAAAATGTTACAATTACATTTGTAGTTTGTTTGGTAAGTATATATGATAAATATAGTATGACATGGGTATTTTCATATCACAATCGGTATCAGCCCTCGACCAATATCAGCCCTCGAGCTAAAGCTCTCGGGCTGATATTGGGGTCTCGGGCTGATACCGAATGTGATATGAAAATACCCATATAATACTATCTATTTATCAACCTATATTTTTCATAACTCAATTAATCTCTAAAGAGCCACTCCATGAGTTATCATGCTAACTTATCAATAGTGTTATCTGATATAGAAGTATCAACTTTTGCAGGAAAGAATCATTTTAAAGCTAATCGACGTCGCATAGCGACAACAGGAAGGTTTGAAGTCGCGATTATGATCGCAAAACCAGACAATGATGCTCGTCAAAAAATTCAAACTTAATTTTCGAACCTAATAAAAGTTACGAGTTGATACATTTTCATAAATGATATGACTAAAATCCACGTAAATTGAAGGTTCGAATATGGCTTCCGCAAATATAAATGACTGTTTCACGATTTCCATTTAAAAAGTATTTGTCATAATGAATATGTAAGACAATTTGAATTTATATAATGAAATATGCCATTTGCGTTAGAATCAAAGCAAAACTATGTCACACTCCATGAGATGTCGGAGTCACATGTAACTGCCTATTGCAATACAAACGTTATGCAATGAGTTGTGAAATAAACATTTTCATATTGTTACGATATAGGTACATTTTGTGTTATATTTTTCTTCACTGTCACAGAATATTTCTTTGAGGATGTGATCTGGCGTTAACAACGTAAATTTGATATTTTCTTGCCACATGTCTTCAAACATGTTCACAGGTTACCTTGAGAGAAGAAGAAACAAAGAAGAACAGTATATTATCAGATTCAAGTGTCCCACAGCAAATGACAAACCTCGCATAAACAAGAACAATATACATGTAGCATATGCTGTCCGGTCAATAGTGGCCAATGATACAATTCTTAAGATGCTTAGGCATTAAAATATGATAATAAAAGTTAAAATATAAATAATGAAGATGGATACATTATTTCAAATTCATTTTTTGTAGTAATGAAGCAAGTGGATAAATGAAAACTTGAAAAACTCACGTAGTAATAAATCTCGAGTTTTCAAAATGGGTTGGTCCTATATATCACTGAAAGGCAAAAGAAACGTCGCTCTTATGACTCAGTTCAATGACCTTGAATTTTATACGTCATTTAAACCAGATGTAGGATTTTATCCAAATTTTTGAGCCATGAGTAAAGCACAATTCTTTACAGCCAATAATAGGCCTACTCATTCCCATACTTTGAGATTGTTTATAGTGATTTTTAACAATGACAATGGAAGGATGTTAAAAAAGCAGAAAAGTGCATTTTTTGTGGAAGCATTAACAATCTGAATTAATAATAACAATCAGTCTCGTAAGTGTCACAGCGACTTGTGAAGCCGATTTCACAACATTTTGAAAGCGAAAATGACATTGAATGACTCGAAAAATTACGTTTTTCTGTTTACGTTGTAACCCAGTTGTTTTGTTTTAGCGGCAAGTACTGGTGCCTCTAATGATACAGAGATCGTAATGATGTTCTTACACGACCATCAACATGTTTGATGGCATTCAATGATGCCTAACAGGCCCCAACGGTCTTCCAATGTTGATGCTATCTTTTGTCAGACATTTTGTTTTTCACCGTGTACAAAAATGAGTTGGATGAGATGCTCGTTTGGGCGGTATATAACTGTAGAGTTTGATAAGAAATGCACACGCACCTTGGTTTTCATCACAATCACTGAAAACCGTGTACCATCATAACCATGATGAATTAAAACGGATTTTAAAAATTAGCATCAAAGATCATTTTTCCATTTGTTATTTTCAGAAAAATTGATTCGAACATTTTTCAAAATTGATTTTTGATACAAATATCAGTTTTACAACTATGTGAAACATGTCTTGAATCACTTTTGAAATGCGACGTTTCTTTTGCCTTTCAGTATATAGGGTTTCTCCAAAACGTTATAAAATGATAACATTTACGGATGTACGGATTACACGCAACTAACTCATAAAAGTTCTATTTATATAACGCTTTTTCACACTTTAAACATGCTCAAAATTCTTTGACGGTTGTCTTCAGTTACAGGTTGTTTTGGAAGAGGTAACTCTTAGGGCATTCTCTCCCAACAGAGGCAGCTCAGTGCGAGCAAGCCTCTGTTCTATTACGCCAAGATCCTGGGGTTCTGAAAAACTCTATCCATATCTGATTTTCAAATATTTTCCCTCTCACACTGTTAATGAAACATAAACCTAACGGCATGATGCTTTCGATGTCACTAAACGACCGTTCAGAATTCCCCAAGTCATGGATATCCAAAAGGTGTTTTCATTGGCTGCAAATAAGGGAGATATCTCAAGTTACAACTTGTTGCCGCTAGGGCAATCTGCCGGAACCCCGAATCTTGGCGTAATAGAACAGGCTTGCTCGCGCTGAGCTGCCTCTGTGGGGAGAGAATGCGGTTTTTGTAGAGGGGTTTGGATTATAGTTTCTTCCTAATAAAATTATTGCATATCCAAATTTCATTTTGACAAAGAGGGCCGCCTCATTGTTTTATATTTAGATATTAATCAAACACACATCCGTTTAATTAATCTATATAATATGCTCCTACTAATGCTCAAGAAAGGGTAGATTTTTGTTCTTCTTAGTTACCAATAGATTTATAATTTTAGGTGGAGATTTTAATTGTGTTCTTAACACTAGGATTGATAAAGTAGGCGGCAATCTTGAAGCTTATCAACTGGGCTCTTCCATTATTTCACAATAGCTATCTGACTTTTCTCTCACTGATACCGTTTTTGTTTTCCTGATAAAAGTGCCACAACTTGGCGAAATAGCATCACTGCATTACGTTTGGATCGCTTTCATATTTCTTCTGATTTGTGTGATTCCACTTCATGTGCCAATATATCTGTGTGTTCTTTTTCTGATCATGATTACGTGTTTGTTAAGCTCAAGGATTTCGCCGGTATTGATTTTGGCAAAGGTTATTGGAAGTGCAATAACCAAATTTTTTTATACTAATTTCAAATTCCTTTTCACTAACTTTCGTCGTAATAAATACCTTCCTACGACAACATAACTTTAAATTGGTGGGATCAATTCAAACTTGAAATTCAACAATTTATTAAATTATATTAATAAAAGCGTTAATCTCAAGATTCCCACCTGAATCTCCTTAAGTCCCAATATAGCAATTTATGCAATGCCGAATCCTCTCATCCTGGTCTTTATTCTAAGAAAAGTTTGGCTTTAAAGCGTCAGCTCCATAACCTGGAAATTCTAAATTTTCAAGGCAATCTAATTTGCTCCAAAGCAAAAGACCTTGAATCTGGCGGAAAACTTCCAGTCATTTTTTACGCAAGGAACGTAGAAGAGGCAAAAAGAAAACCATAAAATCTATCATAAATACTATACCTCTCCTGAAATTAGGGTGTTTTTCAAAATTATTAATCCAATCTCCTCAATGCAGAACCCATAGATGAAAAAACAGCTAATCATTTCCTTGTCGACTTACCAGCCATAACTTCGGAACTTTCGAACTCTTTGGAAAGTCAAATATAAAAAAAACTAAATTTTAACAGCCCTTCGGGCAATGGATAATAATAAATCCCCGGGACCAGACGGGCTTTCAAAGGGATTGTACGTTTGCTTCTTTGACATTTTTGGTGACGTTTTATGTCGTGTGTTTGAACAGTGTTTTCATCAATCTTTTCTTCCAACTTCATCTAAAACTTCTTTTATTACCCTATTATGTAAGGATGATAATCATCCAGATATTATTTAAAATTATCGCCCTATATCTTTATTAAACGTGGATATCAAAATTCTGTAAGGTTGTTCGAATCCCTGGTAGAAATGGTAAAGTTTTCCACTAAGCAGTTCTACAACTGCCTTCTTTCAAAATTGTAGAGAACAAAATTGAAAAGCTATATCCACGAATTAATTTTGCATCTGCTTGTCGTAATTTACATCACAATTTCGTGGATCACATTAAAAAATCTGTCAATTATCGTCTCATCTTCGACTCTCTCCCTCTTGGCTATCGATTATTTTACCGCCACATGGCGGTCTCTCCTAACTGTGTTCTTTGCTCTACTTCCATCGAAACGTCCGACCATCTTTTTATATTCTGTTCTTGTGTGAATGTGTTGTGATCTGTTGTCTTCCAGTGGTTAAGTATTCTCTCTAACGGTCTTGTTGCCAAATCTAATGAAATTATCCGTTTCGGACTTGTTTCAAAACTTCCAAATTCTCACCATTAGGGGAGACCAGGGCAAAGCGCGCCCCCTAACATAAAAGTGCGTCTAGTGGGCACCCCGATATGTACAGAATGCAGCTTGAACCATATCTCTAATACTTGTCAGATAGACTGTTACATGGCATATGCTTTTTTAATCTACCATGTCGGAATATGGATATATTTACGTAAATGTATTTTGATTAAGGGGGCGCGCTTTGCCCTGTAGTTTGGGGCAAAGTGCCCAATCCCCTGGGCACTTTGCCCCATGTGAAAAACAATACAGAATGTAATAGATACTACACACCTTAAATCCGCCAATACTAATCAAAAGCTATCATCTTGATAAAGCAAGGCAACTATCTAACTAATATAAAGGGTAGAATTAATATAAAAGTTGGCAATATATGCAAGGATGTTCAAAATGTTCCTTAACATGTCATGGACCTACATGTACATGTTCAATATTCTCAATGACCAAACATCATTATGGTTGGTAGATGTACATTTCTTTTAACTACGAAAGTGTTGATAATGTAGGTCATTGACTATCAAAACCAGTAATAAATAAAAGAAAATAAGAATTGAATTGGTTATATGGACGAATTAAAGAATTAACATCATTTATTTTGTGTCGAACTTGGCATTACGGCATAAACTTGCTTATCGTTTAGGGTTGAACAGTTATATACAATAAATTATATTTTCATGATTTAAAAAACAACAGAAAAATATGTTTTTGTGACTGTTACTTGTCGTCCTTCTTTAACAAAACTAAGCCCTTTAAGTAAAATGGTATATTTCATTTCTATAGAATACAGCAGAATGCTGATATGAAAATGATAGTTCACCTTTACAGTATTTGCTTAAGAAATGAAAATTAAGAACCTTTACACCAATATGTTAACCAAAAAGATGTATTTTATAACACATGGGGCAAAGCGCTCCCCCCGGCACGTTTTGCCCCATCAAGGGCAGCGTTCGTTGTGTAAATCACAGAAAATCATTAAAGCGAGTAATTACAAATTTCATTCTTCAATGAATTAATGATACCAATTCATGTTACATGTGCACGAGAATTTAATGTTTCGTTTTGTATTTTGTTAAATATTTGAATTTGAGACATATCCGTTCCTTATAGTAAAATCGGGTTTTTTCGAATATTTGAAATTCTGTGTGCACAACTCAGGCAAATTATTCCAGCATGGTTCACAACGCTTTATTACAGTTACATTCATTCGTTGATAATGACAAATTACTCCATTTGTCGATAGTTTTGAAGAAATAACGCGTGGTCACTTTGCCCCGGGGGCGCGCTTTGCCCTGGTCTCCCCTACGCTGTTTGTGTATAACTACTTTCTTTGGCAAAATAGTCCATTTGGCTTACCCGTAATTTATTAGATTTATAGATTTATAGATTCGAACACAAACGGCTCACCGGGGAAGACATTGTCTCACGTTTTAAAGGTTTCCTTAATACACGTATACGGGTCGACTTATTTCGTTTTCCGTCTTATGTTTTTGCTCAATATTGGCTTTCATCATCAATCTTCTGTACAATTATCAACAATAAACTTTGCTTCCTTTTCTGAATGTCAATTGCCTTTAACACATAATGCTTGTATGTATTTTGTAACTCATTTGTATCTGCACCTCTACACATGTGATGGTATATCCTTCTCTGCATATGTAATATATTTTCTTGTATATGTACCTTTTCGCATGTCTGTGTATTTTCCTTGTAAATCCACTTATAGCGCATGCATGTTGTGATTTTTACTCATATCTTAATTTCATGCACCCTTTTTATGTTGTGGTACTGACCACGTATATTCATCCTTTCATGTTGACCTTATATTATATTCTCGCCTCTCATTTATGCCTTTCACCTCTTTCTATATCTTCACTATCAACTCTTCTTTAGTTTTCCATATGTCAGCGTCACCACGCCACCCAACTGTGATATTTCCTCTCAGGGGTAGTGGCCACCCAACTCTCTGTCCTAGTTTATACTGGCATTTTTATTTCATTTAGTCGTTCTCCTGAATAAAGCTTCATTATAAAAAAAAAGAAGTTTTCATTGGCTGCAAATAAGGGAGATATCTCAAGTTACAACTTTTTGTCGCTAGGGCAATCTGCCGGAACCCTAGGATCTTGGCGTAATAGAACAGAGGCTTGCTCGCACTGAGCTGCCTCTGTGGAAAGAGAATGCGGTTTTTGAGGAGAATTGGATAAACGATACCCTGTATAGAGTGGTTACGTACGTATGGACAACAGAGGGTAATCCAATATTCCCCTGCCACATACAGCGGGGGCATAAAAAGTAAGATTTTATATTGGAATAGTGATATAGAAATCTTGAGGATGATATTTCACATTGTCAGGTTTGAAAATATACATCATGTAACCATTTCTTAAGCATTAACGTAAATAATTTATTATACTTTTCAACATCTTGAGAAATCAAAACATGGGAAGACACAAACATAGATAGAATATTTCTTACATTAGACACCCACAAATATTTATCACTTTCATAAAATCTTGATTGGAGCGGTAATCTTTTTGAATTCATACCACTAACTTTGAATATCAGTTTCCTGCCTTTAATTGTCAAGCTTATAATGAAATAAGAAAGAAAAGGTAACATGTAAATTACTTTATTTTCATATGTACAATAAGACAACTTTGTCCCAAGATTTCCATAGTTTCATTTTGCATTACAAAGTCCACGTCATCTCAAAAGGTTTCAGCATATCTTCCGTAAAGTGCGTTACCTTCAGAACCTAAAAAAAGATAAATATAAAATCTCCCAAAAATGTTTTTATCAAAACTAAATAATGCAATAAAAGCCAAATAAAAGATTAATAATACATGTGACAACAAAAAGGTCATGGAAATGAACTATAGAACATCAGAAGCAAACATAAGCAATACTGACATCCAGAAGTCACAAATAACTGGAAAAGTGCAACCATTTGCAACACAGAATGCCATTCATTTTATTACGAATGACATTTGGAGTAACCTAAATAAAAAAACAACGTAACACATTAATTATTGTTACACTATCATCGTCATGATTTCACACGTCCCTTACTTCGCATTACTTGTTTACCTCATGACGCTGATCGTAATCAAATGGAGTTGTCTCCCCGTTGATGGTGACAGTTTTTGGTTCAGACAGCACCCCGAGAACTGTGACGTTTCCTAATGTCATTGGCTCAGACGTGTAGCCCACGTGATCGAGTTCAGAGGTCACCGTATTCTGATATACAATGTTATTTTTATTTCATCCATCTACGATTGTCCCAAGAAAAAACGTATTTGCCAAATTGGTAAAAAATCTAAGTAAGTAGTGACATCTTCTCAATATGTGTACGCGTGTCAATAAGCTGAATGAGGAATCTGAATGTTCTGATAAGTTGTTAATTCATATATTCGTTTTTTGTACACAGTCACTATTGTTGATGGAAAAAGTGAAAATGTAATAACTATTTAAAATGGCACCAACCATTCCGAAAAAAGCAATGACGTCTTAGATGAAATCAATTAAGGCGTATAGAAAAGGTTACCGCAAAATAACATGAAAAAACCTCGAGAATCATGTTAACATTATCTTTCTTTCAGGGATTGTTTCATATCATTACAAATATCATATTGCATGCCATTGTTGCAATGTTGTACTCACGTTTTGAGCAATAAACTTGAACGTGTTGAAAAGACCTTTTTCATAGGAACCTGAATTTAACGACATAATATATACGTTTAAAATTGTCTGAATATGGATGGTGCTTATATCAAAGTAGCAAAGCAATATGGTTTTGGTCAGGGAAACCAATTACAGTTATAGAGAAAAGGTTAAAATAAAAGAAGATATCATCTTTACTTTCACTTCTTTAAGTTTTCAAGTTTAAATTACAATTCAGTTAATTTTGTCTCGACTTTGTCTTTTAAATGTCCTTGTAAGAACACGCTCACTTAATAAGACATCTGAATCATGGCAGAGGCTTCAGTGACAAGGGGGAACTTTTCCATTCTGTCACTAGTGAACAAAGCCGGTAATTCAAAAAGTGCTCGTATTAAAAGAGAAGTTTACATATGATTTCTATAACATAGCTGTCTCTTTTGAAGAAGGAATGTCACAGCTGTGTAATAAGACATCAAATATGGACCCACCGTACGTTTCGCCATCATCCCAGTACAATTCACCCTCCGCTTCAAGAGATCGGGTCAGCGCTACAAGGAGCCAGAAGTTGTGCTTACGACTGAAACCAAATGTTTCATTTAAGGACAAAGTTAAAGTTCACATAACAGTTTGAAAAACTTGAAAACTTATGCATTACAGAAATACAATCGAATGTCGTTGCAACAGAGAAGGGCTTTGATTTGCATCATAAATGAAAAAATGATATAGAGATAATGATAAACATACGTATGGTTTTATTGTTTTTTAAATTAATTGACCCATTATAGAGAAACGTTATATTATAAAAGTTTCAAATGATGAAAAATCCCTTGATCAGATGGAAATTGGTCGAATAAATGATTTTTTTAGAAGGCTGATGATAAACCTTTAAATGGTTGAATTTTTATTCTTTTTCATATCAGGCAACCCATTTCAACTTAACTCTAAGTTCGATGATTTCAAAGGGTAAATTAATTTGCTTGAATGAGTAATGCTAGATTCGAATGTCTGATTGATATAAATATATCTATTTATTTATGGTTAATTGAAGAAATATTGGAAGTTTATCTTTTACCCAAAATGATACCATGAATGAAATAAAACATAAACTGGTTCTTTGGAGTAATGGTTTCCAATGATTAACTTAATATGCTATATGGTGCTATATGACAGATTCATTGAACAGCGAAATGATGAAACATGAAAAGTTGAGATGTTTGATCATCCACCTCTTCGTGGTCGTGAGTCCCGGTTTCTGCATGGGTAAGATGTATCCACCCCGGATGTTGAGGTTGATACGGCTGAGCGGTGCCGGAAGACAGAATGTTCCGCCCGTGTCAGTCATGCGTGACCCCGTCGGCCAATAAAACCACGTGGTTTGGGGGAAATAGGCACACACCCGGGTTGTGTTCTGAGGAAATACGAAAAGGAAACGGAAAACTATTTTTTATGTAAGTGACAGTAGCTTTTTTTAATGAAAATTGTCAACAGTAGAAATGAAATAAAAAGGAATACGAAATCAAAGACGGAGGGTATTAAAGAAAAATGCGTTATTTGAAACGTTGATATTCTAAGCCGTTCTAAAGAGTTATTTCATAATACACTGTAGAGCAAATTTGTAAGAATCGGTTTGTGTTTGTTACAAAACAATCTCAACTGTTACATCCTGTTGTTAAATTGTCACATCGTTAGAAATATCAACTTTTTGGAAAGGCTCTCGCCTCAACCACTGGTTAATTTAACCATTGCAACTCTACGTTCTGTGTCTGTTTTTCAGGATACTGCGGCTTTATCCAATCATGGAAAAACTCTTTTTACAGAGCCACTCCGTGATGTTCATCACCGGATCTTATTATAAAAAGATATCACCTCGGAACGAAGGGGTATTCCAAGAATATTTTCACAGCATAGTTGTGGGAAACCAATAAAACCTGTAGAGACTGAGATTCGAATGCAAATTTAGGGTATATGTACTCGAGCTAAACGACTTTGAGAGCAGATCCAGTCTCCCGAAATCAACGTCCCATAGGCGCAGAGTCAGTGTAGGCGGGCCCTTTCATGTAACAGAATAAAGGATAGATTGAGAGAATAAAGGATAGATTGAGAGAGACCCATTTGTGCGATTCTCTGAGAGACAAATCGTCAAGCTACATCCCCAATATTCCATTGAGGAATATAAAGACGATACATGCACATTTCCATAATTAGTTTTGTGAAACAATAGTCGCGCATTACTGTCTGATTTACGGTCATACTTTTAACCTTATACCTTTTGTACAAAACTGATAAGAAAATTATATTTTACTTTTAGTAATTGTAGTCACTTCTTTATCAAATTTTAAAAATGCTCTAGAGTTTGGCAAATGTGACCTCTTAAAAAGGCCTTTAAAGGTTGGAGCAGCACTAAAAACCGGAATAAAGGTGCTAAGGTTAACAATATGGAGATTGGCATGACTTAGGCCTTCCATGAGAAGTTATAGATTTTCGCTCTCACATTATCAATTATGACAAGTAAAAAAAGTACATGATTTTCTGAAGAGGAACTAGATATAAAATAATTGATCTAGTGCTTTATTTTTTTATCACTGTAATTGTCGAAAAAAAACATGGAATCACCTTCTGTAGAACCGGAACAATCATCAGAGCTGGCCCCCACAGGAAGTGTGTGTCTATACCATACGTCCAGCGGTTGTTTGGGAACCTTAACCAACAAATTCTATGTTTATTAGTCTTGCACACAGACTGTAGTTAAAGGCACCACTCGACCGCGTTTCGTCCGCCATTTTGAAACGTTAGCATTCCGAGAAAACAAATGTGCTGTATTATGCTTATTCATCAATAAAATAAAGAAATAATTACTTGACTGATATAAGAGGAGTATATTCACAAATAATTCATAATAAAAGTTACCAGTTACAACAACCATTTTGTCGTAATAATGCATTCCACGATCGTAGCTTCGAAGATTGGCTTCATTTCACGATGTTTTTAATTTTCGAGTGATACACTTTATTCTTTGGCAAATTGTTTAATCTTTAACAACTGCAATGCTAACCTTACAAACATAATTGAAATTAAGTGTGAAATCATCATGTAAAAATCATTTATAACTGTAAACAGGAAAGTCCTCCTGAATTTCGTTTCCACAAAAAATACCCCGCTCGAATGGTCCCTTTAAACATGTTTAAATTTACAAAACCCCTGGAAGAGCAAAACTAGATTTGCAGTCAACTCCAATTCTTCAAGGCTCCTTTCTTCCTTGTTTTTTTAAAAATTACTACTGACTGAACAGAAGTCTATATTTTGAAATAAATTAAATTCAAAAGACGAAGCGAGAGTCTTTATTTCGATGATATGGGATATGTTACAATTTCAAATTGCTCTTTGAAAAGGTTTTGATTGACGAGATTTCTTAAGAATTTACATGTAAATGACAGTTATGTAAGATAGAATGTAGATGAACGAGTAGGGTTGTCAGCAATATTTCTGCTTTTAACACTTTCGTAATAGTCAAAGCGGTAGACAGCTTTGACCCTTCTTAGTGCATTGTGAACTAAAATGAGCTTCTGAAGCATTGGGAACAATCTTGGAACCGAAAACGTTTACGAACTCTTAAGAGCAAAGGCCTGACCATTGAAGATGACATCAAGAATGTGGAGAATCATCTGAAGTGCTCATCAAAATTTTGTAAACAAAATAAATCTGCCAAACAGTCAGCTACGTACTCTATAAACAAAGGTCTGGCTACAGTGGTTCCGTTGAGATGACTCCTGAAGAAGAGAGTGTAGAGGTAGGGGAGGAGTGAGTATCTGGTCAGGTAGACGTCTCGTGTAGAGTTGAGGAGAGCGGGACTGAAAGCTGTAGGGTCTTGGTCCTGTAGATCAAAGTTGGTAACAGCATCATGGCGTGTTGTACTCTGAGGTTTATACCTTAGGCATACTGCTCAAAAGCAAAAGTCCGGTAGAAAATGGCTAATAAAAAGAAGCTGGGCTAGTAAAATGCATTGACTGGTAGTCCCAAGGACTACTTATATTAAAGTAGATATGATTACGTAGATGCATTTGGCTATTTGAAATGTGATTGGGCTAGTACTCTCAGAAATGCACTATATCGAAAGGCTGATATAGCAAAAGGACCAATTTCGATCCCTGCAAAAGAAGTTTAGAGTTTAACCAATATTATGCCTGACATGTTTCTATGTATAGCATATACATAAATTACGATTTCTTAGTAGAAATCTTGTTTAAATGGCTTAAGTTTATCTTGTCGACAAAATGCATTTGTCATATTCCAACACATCGAAATCGACAGTCTCCCGGGAAATCACAAATTCAAGCCAAAATCTTAACTGGCCACGAAATTGTCTCCATCGCCATTTGGTTCGACCTTTTGAGTTGGTTATGTCCATACAAGTGCAATTTTCATTTGATTTGACATCTTTCAGATGACTCAAGCCTCCATACCGAATATCTTTAACGCTTTCATGTCGGTGGTCATTTCAATACAGATTTAATTCTAAAGGAAAGATTGTTTAATGACCAAGGGTCCTGTGAACTTGACCCCTACCGGTAGGAATATATTGTTGTGACTCCTGGAGAAAGGGTAGAAAGCTCCAAGCTGGAACCATCTCTGGCACAGTTCCTCTGTGGTCGGCTCTCTGAACCCGCAGATGTCAGCACCAACCATCGGAATTCCGAACATGTTGAAACTAAGAACCTCTGCAGAACAATTAGAATATTGTCTGAGAGTTTGTTATGACCTGCATGTCTGCATTGCTCGTGTTGTAATAAGGAATACATGTGAATCAACCGACAAAAAAAATCAACAATAAATGATTATATCATATAATATGTTAATTTCAAACCTTTGAATATGGTCAAATATAAAATAAACATCCAAGGGTAAAATATATTCGAAACAATTTTTTTCGGCAAAAGGATTAAAAATAACGACCGTTTATTATCGTTCCTTATATTACTACTGTTTTAAGAATAGTGTCACATATAAAAAATACAATCAGTTTTCAGATATTTCTTTTCGGAGCAATGTTTCCGCGCACCTGCTATAGACTTGTACATATCATAATAAGTGGCGGCGTTATCCCCTGACCAGTGTCCACTGAACTGTCCTTGACCAGCAAACGTGGCCCGGGATATGATGAAGGGTCTTTTACCTGGCCGGGCCGTCAACAGTGCTCTGTAAAGATTATGAAATAACATTTCCGTCACTTGGGGAAAAATCATAAACAAAATAGTTTTTAAACGAAATATTGACTGTTTTGCATTTTTTTTGTAGATAATAAATGGTGTCTACTGACTATTGAATCGAAGTTGCCATTGGTGCGTAGTGGAGAAAAAACATCCTTAGGCCTATTATTAAACCATTAATTATAGATTTTTTTCCTTCAATGTACGATAGTAAAGATGACCATTTGGCAAAGCTGGCAACAAATTAGATGTGACCACCACAAACTAACAAATATTCAGTCAAATTAACTTAAATCTTGTCCATGCGTTGACTGTTTGTGTATAGTCTTCTTACTGTTTATGACATTTTTTATCTTTTGATTATTAATATCCATTCTTACCTGACAAATGTACAAAAAATAAAATGGGTATCTATTGAAAATATAGTTTTACTATTTAACCGTGTTGACACCGTGGTGTTGGGATCACAGTTTAGATTCATATTTATAGATTTCATCAAAAAAGGATATTTGAAATCAAAGGATCAAGGTGTTAAAGTTCACATATCTGCCGGTGAAATAAGTAATACAGGTGATTTCATAAAACTGCTTGAAGTGAAACTTTTGCAAAACGATATTTAAAGACTATTTCAACTGACGTGTGTGAAGCGATGGCCTCCCCCAGCCCATACAGGTTGTGAAGGTTGTAGGATGAAGACAAGTATTGTCTGCCTGATGCGCACGTTGTACGGGATCGAAGCTTTCCTTCTCTCAGTCCTGAATAATGACATTTAGGTTTTGATAAAATGTAACTGCCATTTGAAGTGATCAAATTTAAAACATGAAACAATTTTTGATGTGAGGTTTGAGGTAAATTTAACGTCACTTTCAAGACCCCCTCCCCTCTTGAAGGGAAGTGTACGTATCTTAGAAGCGACAATAGTTTTGATTTTTTACTCTTTGGAATATTGTCAGATAGTACGATATGCGTCAGATATCAGAACCTAGAAAAAGACACAATGTAACTATGAACTTAACAAACCGTACTTGGAACATAGGGAGGATGTTCGTATCTATCATTTAGAGGACAGCCAATCACAGACCCAGTAATCAAGTTGTCAATTTCGTTCATATCCTGTAAATATACATGATGAGATTGTGATAATCTGCACATTACTGAAGTGTTCACATTTACTTGTTAGCTTGGAATGAACTTGTTGTTGATTTGAACTGAAGGCAATTTGTTGAAATCGTTTGCTCACTTCCGTTTTGTTATCTCAATGTTGAACTATTTCTACGCGAGAATATATTGCTAATGATAGAATCATTTCTTTAAGAATAGAGTAATTGCATCTGTAGGTCACTTCAGTATGAATAAAACATTATATAAATATATGAAGGATCTTCCATTGTAAACTTCTTAAATATTTCAAAAATCTGACAATGACCATATTATAAATGATACATTTATTTTCTTTATCAAGGACTGAAAATTATTAGAAATGTTCCCATTCACCATGTGCACCAACTTATGAATTAGGCAAATGCTTGTATTATGGGTCTGTGACCTTTTACCGAATAAATATGTTTTAAGCCTGTTTCTGGCTTGAAGTGGTGGACCGGTTAAATAAGGTTGAACATGTAAATGTTCAATAATAATTCACAAGGTATCTTTCTTACAATCCAAAGTCCATCGAATGGTACATTAAACTGGAAAGATTTGACGATGGTCGACCAGTAGTTGGACGCCTGAGGGTTGGTGAAGTCGGGGAACACAACTGTTCCTGGCCATACCTGCCAATCAACGCGGATATTGAAATTAGAACCCATATTGATGTGTAATATCACAGGCGACTATCCAATTGTTTAAATACTCTGTAACACGTTTTATTAAAGTAATTGAGGTATCTCGCGAAACGAATGTTTCCAATTATAAGGCAATCTTTTCCAAACAAGTAAAGAATTCCCTAATCGAACAAACAAAGTTGGTAAAGCTATGCGAATCCATTACCTAAGGCAACTGATCAAAATGTGTCTTTATAAAACTGGCCATAAGCAGTTTTCGCTTGATACTTGGTGAATTATTCGACGTCTACAGAAAAAACTAACGTGATGTTTGTCCCTCTCAAAATAATACATTCGGCATAAAATAATATTTTTGAGGATATTTGATTAATATTTGTTTCAAGAGATTGGCTACTACCGCGAGTTCGTCTAGATGACTTTAAAATATATGAAACACTTGAATTCTGTTTTGTAGACGCTATCATACGTACGACTCCAACCAGCGGGTTGCCGGATGAATCATTGATGAATAATCCCATAGACTTCCCCAGGTCGTAAGGGGCGTAGCCTTTTGCCGAGTTACTGACACCCGGGTCCTGTTAATGGAATCATATTGTCATTGTAGAACACTATTTTTAAAGTAACTGTTAATGTTTTGATTTTTAAATTTTATTTTCAAATTTATTACATTGAATGCCACCCAAGAGACACTTCATGAGTTGTTCAAAATTCAAATTTCTTGAATAGCTTCATTGTGCTAGGAATAGCGGGAAAAGTATCAATTTGATGCTAGTCGGTGTGAATGGGAGGAAAGCCGGGCTAGGAACCCAACTAGAGACAATATGTTTACACTTTCCCTCGAATCATTTTAATCAGACTGGGAAAACAGAGATACAATTTAAGACGATTGTGTTTAAAATAATCATTGTAATGCGTGTTGTATTTAGGAATGGAATTCTAAGAAGATTTGAATCAGCATAATTGTTATTTTGCAACATGTGCACGCAAAAAAAAAAATGAAAATCGCGAATTGTCACTTTATATGCCTCTCAACATCCACGAATGACATAATTGCCTTTACCTTAGTTTAATGAACATTCGATTTTTGACATGGCTAATACTTTATCCTACCACAATAATCATGTAGTGTTTCCCCTGAGCATGTAAAGTATCCGCTAATTTCTTCTGATCCCCGAACTTGGCCGATGTTGTGAAGTCCTTTCTACCATCCATGTAGTCAAGGTCGTTCCACTGAGTGTCCTGGAAAACTATTGATTATGATAATCGTATCATGAATATGATCAACACAAGTAAATTTCTTGTTCTCTGATTTTCATCCTGATGTTTTCACACATGTTACATTCCTTTTACATAGCTTTTGGATACAGATCATGAAATCTTTGGCAATTTCAGCAACTTTGAAAATAATACTTTCTGAACAAATATTTGATATTTCAGGAATGGTATAAGATTCAGACAAATGTATATATACATATACTTAGGCTATGTGGCATATTCAAAATAACAATCGTTTGGACAAATAATCCTCGTATTATATACTTTGAATTATCAATTTCTGTACGCTACGAATATATATGAAAAATGTGTTGTATTAATCTGAAAGAATTTGTACAAACCAAAAGGCATAGATAAATTTTCCAAAGGATTCAAAATGTTAATCCTGAAAGCTGGTTTTATGTCCAACTCACATGAGGCATTCCAGCCTTGGTGAGTTTGTCAGCAACTGCTTGTGTTTGATTGGCTGTATAGTAGCCCCAGCGGCTCTGATGGAACCCAAGTGACCAATAGGGAGGCATGAAGCTTCGACCAATGATCTCTGTGTATTGACTGATGACGTCAGAAGGTGTGGGACCAAGGAATATATAGAAGTCGAGAACTCCACCAATCGTTCTCCAGGTGATGGCGGGGGCGGGTTGGAGCTCAACCTCTGTGGTTAATCAAATGTAATTTTACGTTAAGGTACAATAATCATTAGTTTCTATAAAAAACGAAATTGGGAACTTAATAAATGAACATAAGGACAACGAGAAAAAATGTAGCATTACATCGGTTAATTTCTATAATAAGAACGGTCAACATGCTTCAAATATTGGAAATCTATTGAGAATTTCTTTGTTTGTGCATTATGGGATATATGATATTTCTAATAACGTTTCAAGGATGTAAGGATGCAGCCCTAGTAGGCCGACACTTATGATGCTGACGTTAAGGAATGTGAGTTCGTTTGTAGCTGTGGCAAGTTAATAAGGTGGTTTACTTCAATATCAATTATTAAAAATATAAGCTTCTTTGTCGTTGTTTAAAAAATATGCTGTCGGAATATTGATGAATGATCGAAATACATATCTGAATACTTTTGGTAGAGACCTTGAGAGGAATGCAAGTCTATTTTTGTAACCTTAAATTATTTGATCTTGAGTAAACATACGTGCAGTTTATTATATATAGATGCTGAATACCATCCTCGGTTACCCAGGTGTTGAGCGGATCGAATATAAACCCCTTGGTAACCTAGAATGGTTGAATACTTGCCAATCGCATTACTGTTGAGCAGGAAGACGCCATGACTGTTTGTATCGTTCTCCATCACCAGATAGAATGCATGGGAGCCGTATAGATTGGTGTTCTCCTGTGTGGAGACATTTAGTTCTACAATTAACAAGTCTGTAAATAGTAGATGATTGGGAGGAGGCAAAATCCATTTTATAATATCCGAGCCTCATTTAAAAATTAATACTAGAAGGAATCTCGTAAATATAAATAAATTTCATATCAACATTTTATACTGTTACACGAAATATATAACTGTCGATGTACCTTTATCAAGATTTGAAGTACCTCTACCTCCCAAATAAACTTTCGAAATCATAAAACGTCTTTTGTAGTATATTTGATTTAATAGATTTGCAAATCTTATGAAAAAAGTTAAGTTGTTTATTTAGTAAAAATGTGAAATATGACGTCGATCTTATTATCACAATTGCACCCTGACTGACAATTAATTGTATAATAGATGAGGATTAACGCGATATTGATAAATTGTTGACAAAATTTAAAACTAATAAACAGAATCAAGCACTGCACATTGTGCATGATCCCGACGTATCAATGGATCGATTATAACATTTAAATAAATGTATGCCAATGTTGTCGATAGATGACAGATGAAAACCCGATGCATAGCAAAATGTTACCAATGCATCGAGGTATATATTTGCCAAACCCGAACAGCACCTTGGGAGGGTCGCCATGGTTCCACATAACGATCTTTGTCCAGTTAACGTTCAGCTGCAGAGAACCTCGATGTTCGCCTAGTCCATAAATATGGGTTGACGGTAGGAAGGATGATAGTTGTATAAACTGGTCGTTGTACATGAAAGCTCCTGTTGTACTTATCCTTTGTATTTGAAAAAATAAGAACCTCATATGAATATATCAATTAAAATGGTTGATTTGTAATTAAATGAAGGGATACATCAGTAAATGATTTAGGAAGAAATTCCAATTCATGTAATAGTTAAAACACGCCTTATATATATAGTAATGGTTTCAATGATAGGCGCAAAGGGGACAAAATTTCCGATGAATTTTAACGGTGTATTTACTGCTTCAAGTTATACTTCTAAAAACAAATCATCCATTTAACATACATCATAAAAGTAACTTAATTATTTGTTCAATGTAATGAAGTGTGCTGATAGTTCGAACCAAAACGTCGGAAGCTTTACTTTGGTGAACACATTTACAGGTTCTTAAGGATGAAGGAAGTCGATCTAGTAGCCATCCTTTGCCTTGGGACTCAGGCAGATGGTATCAGAATCAAACATTAGCACAACATATAACAAATGCCATAAACGATCATTAAGTGAGGAAATACACCTTCCTTGGTTGATTTGATGAAGACCTATTCTCCAGCCTTTGTTTTTAAGTCGATGCCTTTAGTTAGAAAATGGAGAAAGGATATTACTCTAAGGTTGTTCTGTTAAATGCACCCTCGTCCCTGCACCAAATAGTGAATCCCGGAGACATTAAATGATATTGGATAAACTTACAGGGGCGTGTTACTGGAACTCCTTTTGACCTTCAGAGAGAAGGGTTGATCTTGTTCAGGAACCTCAACTGTGTACATGTTGTCTGACGTCACTGGGCGGGGGGAGGAAGTGGGGTGAGCGAGGGGCACCTCCCAGCGCTTGGTGGATGGGTCTGTGATCTTAAAAAATAGTCAAAATGTTTATTTGTGCAAAGCTTTTATTTGGTAATGTTTGTTACAACGGAAACACTTGGGAATAGCAAGACTTGTTTTGATTGTATTATTGTAAAATGTGTATTCACACAATTACGTGTACATGTCAATTATTTTATCCTTCGTATTTATTTAATATTTGTTTTAACTATAAGTTCAATTGAGTGCTTGATGAAAATATAGTTTTTGCTAAAGCTAAATGGGGCTTGCCAACGAAGTTCAACTTTCACCACTTTTTATATATATTTCATTCATCATTCAATTCCATTTTCTCAATCAGATTACAGGTTTATATTGGGTGGAAAATTTGTCATTTGGCTTATTCTATTAAGATACAAGATTGTAATTACAGTTAGAAAAACGTAGTGAATAAATCACATTTCTAACCATGATTATACTGCCAGATACTATCAGTAAATCACTACGCCTCTGCAGTACATGTACTTCTTTAGATATCATGGGAAGAGAATCATATCCACATTAGTTAACAAAGAAACTATCCTAAACCTTTGCAGCATAGGGCTCTTGACGGGACATAAAGATTTGTTCGCTATATCCGATTGTTCGCTATATACAGAGTTCGCTATATCGGTGTTCTACTGTATTTGGTTCGAATGAG
The DNA here is from genome assembly GCA_916613615.1 of Steromphala cineraria. Lineage (NCBI taxonomy): Eukaryota > Metazoa > Mollusca > Gastropoda > Trochida > Trochidae > Steromphala > Steromphala cineraria. The sequence continues at coordinate 17,532,557 of OU744721.1, forward strand.
ATTCCATCTGATTATATGAATATGCGATGGCGTTTTTTCCATTACGATGAATTATCGTGTTTTGTTCACTTTGATATCGCAACAAACTATCCAAATCCTTTATATTACAAATAGATGTTACCTTCACTCTGAGCCTGTAGTCTGTCTGGTACTCGATGTCCACTGCAAGTTTCATGATGGTGTCGGGGTAGTAGGTTTCGCTTGTCCTTTTTATTGACAGATTTACTCCAATAGTTGAATTCGTTGGTTTTACTGAAACCTTATACCCATCATAATTCAATGGATAATAACACGACGGGGCTGACATATCATTGATACCAGAATTTGACCAGCAACAGCCACGGCGTGAGCAGACGACATCCGTTGGAAAGTCTTCTGGATGACAGTCGAACTTGTGACTGTCTGGTATGACGTCACACTGCTTTGCATGAACTGCACGTGCACTGTGGTCGATTTCACCACTGCCAGATTCCGCTGTTTTTAAGGTCATTTCATCAACACCGTTATTTGCTTTATTCTTAATTTTAGAATTGTGTGATAGTCTTTTAATTTTGTTCCAAAGTAGATAATCTTGCGCAACATCTTCTTTACCAAGGGAATAATTTCCCCAACTGAAAATTGACCACCATGTTAAATTTGAGTGAGTGTTTTCGGATGGCGGTGTCGTTACATTATGTAACATAGTTACTCCGAATAAAATGATAGTTATTAGGACCCCTATCTCGACAATGTCACGGCGAGTGTAGACTTTTATTGGACCGCTTTGTGATCTTGACTTCCTTCGTTTTGGATCCATGGTCGACTGAAATAGAGAATTTTTTTTATGTATTTGAAGGAATCTACAATAACTGAGACACTTTGTTGATTAAATCTAACACTTTTTGGAAATTGGATAGAAATGGGAAGGTACAATTTTCTTAATTTGAGAAAACTGACTTGTTGAAAATGCTAAATAATCATGTTTCTATTCATATATTATAATACGGCAATGAAATGTTGGATTTTCGACTTCCTGATTTCATTACACAGGATTTTTGCAACAACCATAAGTGTGATTAAGTATGTACAACCTTATAAGCCTAATGGATATATCAATTAATATATAATACTCAAAAAAGAAACGCATACCTGAAAACAGATTTAACATTTAGTATAAGGGATGGTGTTCAGAGTTCAGAAAGAGGAAAGCATTTTTTAACATTAAGTGCCAGATGAAAGTAGAGACTGGCAGAATAAAAGACGTGTGTAAAAAGGTCAAGGTCAGTTAGTAGTCAATATCTTGAAAGATCTCAAACATTTTTATCTCGACATTACCGTCCCGTAGAATTTCTTGAGATATTATGATATCCTTCCCCAAAAAAAACCTAGCATGTTACATAGGTTACCAAGACAGACAGTTGTGTCCCGGATGTGCGTGGTCATCGAAATTCTTCATTACCCGGGACAATCAAGTGTTATTCAATGCTGCTGAAACCTTCTTAATGTACACAGAAACACATTGGATATTGTTGCAATCCTATGCATTACTTACAACACTCGAACTGATTCATGACAATGATCCGTGAACTTTTGTTTTTTGAAGGCATGACTTTACTTAAAAAAGCACAAATGCCAGTTAATGTTCAAACCACCAGAACTCCCGGTTTTGATTGATAATATTATTTGAATGTGTATGCAACAGACAACGCATTTATCATTTCATTTCATGCTTTACTGACTTTTTATAAAAAGATGACATTCTTGCATCCTTGAAACACATTTCAATGTCAAAGGATTCAAGCTCGGAAATGATTGGAGAAAATGTTAGTCACAGACTTATGCTTAGATGTAAACGTCTGATTCATTTAAACAATGTTACATTGAAAAACGTCGGCTACGCGTTTCTTGTTTCGAGCAGTTTGCTTCATTCTGCTCTGAATTAGTGATCAATGACAGCAAAGTCTAGATTTTCTCGTAGTGCTAATAAAGACGTAAGTAATTGTTAATATTTGGTACTTGTGACTACGATAGCACTAAGAAAAGCTTCAAAATCTAGGTCCTGAACAGTAAAACTGGCTTAAACTTTTCCCCACCGCCAGGTCAAGATTAATGTAAGTGATGAACTATTTAGCTATCAGTGTGTATTAGTGTATTTATAATTGCCTGGCAAAATTGTGACCTCGGTTATGCAAAACGTTAAGATCAAATTTCGAAGAAATTAGACCTAAAGTTTGTTTTTGCTTTGTTTACTCGTGTCTTACAATAATCTCTCTTTCGTGTTTTACCGATAACGTTAAGTGCTTTGGGAATACAAATTTTGTTTTCAATGATTACTTGTTTTCATTTAGACTTTTCAACTTATCAACTGCAAACAATATAAGAAATACATGGATTTGAATTAGCAAGTGTTTATCCTTACACGTCAAAGTTACCTCCACAGTTGAATGATGATTTTGTATTTTTTCAGAAACCATGTTAAAAACCTTTCATAAAATTTTGCTGACATTTTCATATTGGGATCAATGATAAATACTCACTGTGGTAAACTGGTTCACATTTCAATCCAGATAACACACGATAATAACCTTTGGTCTGATAACACTTGACATTGTATAACAAGGCAAAATGATATAGATGCTTTGAAGGCAGCTTAGTCATTACAGTCAACATTTATATAAAGTGATCCTTTTTATAGATGTTTTTTTTTCTCCAAATCAACTGAACCTGATTTACTGTTTATTTGGTGAAATGTATTTGGAATGAATTAAGACGACGTCAATATCGATACATATTAGCAATGAGCTACTAACAGTCATTCTGATGTGTCAGACAGGAATAAACTGTTATTTTAAGCATAGAAATATTCACGATAAAAATGCTGCACGTGCAACACGGTGAAACATTCACGCTAACGGCCTGAGGTTATACGGCAACTCTGTGATTTTCATCACATATTATTATTTTCTTTACTATGAACATACATGTCACAATTTATGACATAAGTTCAAAATATTTCACATATGCATTCTCCAAATAGAAATTATAAATTGCAGGGATCACTTTGGACAGGGATTTGGGGATATTTACCCATTGATGTATCCAGATATCCCATTATCAATACTAATGAGGGGAGAAAGTCTCATTGCAAAAATCAAAACTATTTTTTTTCTTATCAAACATCCCATTGCTTTCTCTGAAAATCCCACTATATTAGGCCAAGGGAAGATTTTTCTCCCTTTCATACTTTGAACTAGGGTGATCCCTGAAATTGAATTCTTGTTTTTATGAAAAACTTAAAAAGTCAAATATATTCGCGGAAGCCGAATTCACACGTCAAATAACATAATTATTTCTATCTTACCGTAAATGGGAATGTAGCCTTAATGACATGGATGCAAAAACGAACCTAAAAGTATATTTCATTTTTATGATTGTCACAAATTGAAAATGATATATGAATGAGTTTATATCTCGGATAACCAATAGAACAGATATAACACTGCATATCAATGAAAATAAATCTTATTTGCTTTTTCCTGAGAAAATTAATGATGTTCACAATCTTCTAATAACAATTGTAAAGTGTTTACTTTTTATACTAAGATCTTAACCTGATAATTTTGACTTTTACATTTGTATATTTGTTGCCACATTTAGAAGAATCTGCATTACATTCCTAAATCATTTACACGAACCACATAAGGTTCTTAATTTTATTACACTTTTTTTCATATGTCTTCCTATAATTCCTAATTGAAACATTTCAAATTCAATACAATTTGATATAAGTTTGGATCATTATCATTTACAGCCTTGCGTTCAGTAACACGAAGATACCCGCCGCGAACAACGTGTTACTGAACGCAAGGCAGATAACATTTTATCTCGACTTGCACAGCAATGTCGGCTTACCATTGGTCAAAACCGGTCACGTGCCGTAGGTATATTTAGCTATGTCAAACTGGGCCACGCGCTCCCCTAGTAACAAGCAACGGACGGAGTGTCAAGAGTTATCTCCCTTGCCCTTTGTTCGGTAAACAAGGCCACGCTACGCTCGATTGCTGTAACGTCATGTATGTTTGGTGATTGCGCTGTGCATGCTAAAGTCAGCTTTATGTAATAACTTTATTGGTATAAGTAAAATGTTCTTCTAATAAAAGATTGGTACCGCTAAAATACATTAGCAAGTCATACGGTATCTCAACGGCATGTTGACCCGCTCACTCGCAGCGAGGTTGTCTATCAGCAAGCTCAAGATTCAAATTATGCAAACAGAAAGCCAAACTATGAACATCAGTTAAATTAAAAGTCACCGCTATTTGTTTATTGAACTCTCAAACCAACCTGTACATTCTGTTATGATGCCTGTCTTATCTAAAACTCCGACACTATCCAACTTGCTCGCCCTCACTCGACAGTCCGCCATAACAGTAACGGGGCTTCTACGGCCTCTTCAAATCGAATGTGGTGCGAATGCACGAGGTCACGTGACCAAACAATCAAAATTTAGGAATGCCTAAATTTCCGTCTAGTACCGTGCGCTTCGCTCCGGTACTAGACCATACTTTTGGTCATTAACACGATGGTTAAAAAATTATATTTGTAAATACCTCAATAAAAGAGTAACACTGATCTGATCAGACGCCATTTTTGCCAATCTCATCTTTCAAGCCAGATTTAAAGCATTTAAAAAAGGTGCTCGTCGAGATAAATTCGTTACCATGTGTCCGCGAGTTTGATATGGAGATTTATCATGTGTCCGAGTTAAATATCAAACGAGAACGAAGTTATAATAACATGGTAACTTATAATAACTCTCTGTAATGCAAGAGGTCAGTTTGTCAAGTTTGAATATGCACATTACAACGATTTGATGGTATTCTCTACACTTCTAGTGATGTCCCCATGCCAAAGTCGCTACAAATGGCCTCAGGCACTCATATACACTTATTTGGCTGAATCCTGTTATTGTCGCTTTGCGACTATATTTAAGGATTCAGCCATAAGGCTGAATCCTTATTGTTATTGGCGTGTTTCTTTTTTTTTTTTTTTTTTTTATTATTCCACGAATTTTGTGAACAGGATTCAGACCAAACGGCTGATGCTATCGAAGCCAAATTTCACAGGCTGGTAGACCTTGTTGAGGAAAGGCGACAATAAGCTTTTGGGACAATTCGGCCCATACATTAAAGGTCCAGTTCGATTCCAAAAATCGAAAATTTAACATTGATTTTTTTTCAAAATGCACTTAGAGACCTAATTTTTTTTTTAAGATGTGCGCAATAAAAAATGCTGCAAAAAACCAAATCATGGAAAATTCGTAGGTCACATGGCTTGGCCGCCATCTTGGATTTAGTGCATTTTTGACCATTGCCTACCCCACCCACCTTTGACAATCTTCTCCTCTGAAGATACTTGCACTAGAGATCTGAAATTTATACTGAATGTAGCTGAAGCATTGCAAAGCTTCATTTGACTTCTACAGTCTCCTAACTGCAATAATTTTTTTGCTGTGAATTTTCAAAGTTGACCAAAATCTAAAAATCGCAAACTTCAAGGGCAGATAAATCAAAAACCAGACCATCGAATTTTATGATTTTTGCATGAGAGTTAGACATTGGCAAGGTCTTTAAGATAAAAGAATAAAATCGCTCGCGAACAGTCATTTCCGGTCAGGGTCAGAGGTCAAACTTTGCATTTTGGAAATGTGGTGTTTTGGTGGGTATGTTTAACGTATCGTAACGCATCAACGACGTACGCTAACGGCTTGTTCTATACATCATATGAAAGCCAAAAGCCTATAGATTTTTTTTAAATTTGACAGAAAATTTCTATATTTGTTTTACATTGAGTTACAGCCCTTTGAATATTGTCAATTCTGCTTTCGTTTTGAATGCATATGATACAGGTATGTTAAAAAAGTTGTTAGTCATCAGTGATAGACGACAAATCATTGTTCCATATATCATTAGAAAGCCAAAAGAATACAAAATCTTTTAAAAATTAACAATAAATTCAGTTACTACATTTACATTGAGTTACGGACCTTTGAATATTGTCAACCCTGCATGCGTTTTAAATGCATTTGATAACTGTTTGTTTGCAAATTGCGTTAATCATCAACAAAAGATTATAACCCATAAGCTTTTGACTGAAATCATTACATTTGTGCATTACATTTAACACCATACAGCGCTGAATCCGTTTGTCGTCGCTTGCGACTATATTTTCACTTATCATTTCATTCTACTATTTGAAAACAAGTCAATAAGTATTTGGACATAGACAATGTTTCCAAGATTTGGTAGTAATGTGCTAAAGTTATATCATTAGCTCCCCAGGAAGTTTATGCCAAATGTATAGGCACTGAAATCTGAAAACATGAATATGGAAAAATCGCAGGTTCAAATATCTAAAGATATTTCTGAATGTATTGCAAATCAGTATGTAATTCCTTAACTTCATAACGCTAGACTGCATTTTATAGATGATTAGGACATTAAACTAGACTACCTGGAATGGAAAGCATTGGAATTTCAACAATTGTACGAGTTTTCTAAGAACAATACCTCACCAAACGTTATGTTATGATTATAAGTACAATATGTCAGCATACTTTATGTTATGATTATAAGTACAATATGTCAGCAAACGTTATGTAATGATTATAAGTACAATATGTCAGCAAACGTTATGATTTTCAGAACAGTCATACAACTTTATCTTTATGTAAAGGAGTTTTAACTAACAAAATATTATGTTAAACTATAACTTATTTATAGCAATTATGATCATGCGTTTTCTTACCGATTTCAAATTGTTTTTAAGAGCGAAATTATTTTATAGATCAAATTATTTTGTGAATTCATATTTTTAAAAAGATTTGTTAAAAATCAATTATTTAATTTCCAGAGTTGTAACAAAGACATTTTCTAAATTTTTAAAACTTTTCAAGAGACAGTCATGCTGCACGTTCATCTTGAATTCATATTCACAAGACAGTCGTGATGCATGTACATCTTGTTTCTTATTCAAGAGAGAGTCATGCTGCACATGCATCTGAATTTACTTTTTGCCAGACATGCAACTTGTTTTTCTTTAAATGAGGCAAGAACTCTGCATGTATATTTCTTTCACTGCCCTTTCACGACCTCAGGCAACAATGCACATGCATCTTGTTTCCTTTTCAGGAGAAGCCATGAATCATGTACATCTAAATTTCTTTCCATGAGAAACAAACTCCTAGACTTAAGGTGTTGCAAATATACCACCTATCATATGCAATGATTCCCTCGTGTATTTGATAACTTTAAGAAAATCTCAGTAGCCAATATGACAATATTTTAAAAGAATAACATAAAACAGGTGCACAGATATTTGATAGTTTTAATCTTGAAATCATTCATTCATTCCTGATTTAAACATTTCTATACATTACATAAGGACATAAATATTTAACAGATGACATCTTGGGTTTCTGGAATTCACAAATTTGATATGTAAAAGTTTTATAATATTATTCAATAAATCTTATTTTTTCAAATACTACGCACCTTGAAAAAGAAAAGCAATATCAAAAGATTTACTATAGATCTACCGGTATATGAAAATAATACTTGATATAATTGACTATTAACCAATCACTATTGACAAATTTAACCAGGATGTATTGAAAATGTGGTCTTGTCATCACAAATTACCATTGTTTCAAATTTCAGAACTTATCTGAACAAAAGTATATACTTATTCGACAAGAATTTACCATTTACAAAAATGAATTTTATTGTATTTTGACATGATTATTGCTTGTAGAGGTTGGTAAAGTCTACACAGACAAAGAAATTTGTACTTGGAGTAAACATATTAACATATAAGGTCAATGACAAAGGACAAAGACAAGTTAGTAACCATTACCTATTATTGATAAATGTGAGCAAAATTTCACCAAAGCATCTAGCTACGTGAGCATATTTGTATCAAAACACCCACGGTATCAAGGCAAACATCTTGTATAATTCTCTAAATAAGCAGCCAATTAAATTATCCCCATCAAGCAATAGTTATAGCACTCCAATAAAAGAACAAGCCCTGAGTTCAGTAACACAGAATTTGGGGAGCTTGCAAACACTTAATTATGAAAGAAGGATATCCATCACAAATACTGTGTTACTGAACCCTAGGATTGATTTAAAAATTTTGGCTTCAGTATCTTTGAATAATGACATCTCATTGGTAGAGAAAATACATAAAGGACTATCTGTCAGTGATACGAGTCATTTGTCTGGTGTTATATCAAGGTATGGTAGGAACTATAGAAATATACTGATGTAGCAGGAAGGAACTAAAGAACAAGTTATGAAATTACCCAATAGGACCTAGCATATGAAAAAGGAATACATAATTATGACCAATTCCTCACTAAAAGTTTATATGTGATAGTTTGACTAGATGAGAAGATATGCAAACACACAATCCTTTTTCGAAAAATAAAAATGATTGTAATTCATCATCAATAAATAATTCATCAAATCTCAAAAAAGATTGTTCATTTGACAGCAATAGCAATTTTTTAACACATGATTAATGTGTGGCATTTCAAATGTTTAACCTGTTCAATTATACATAAAATACAGCTTTATGCAAGTAATCATATGCATACATTTGAATAATACTGATAATATCTTCACAAAAAATTTCAATGAATCATAACGAAAAGGCCAAAACCTTATATTTAAGGTCATTTAATTATCAACCTGTTATGTTGAAATGAAATTTATAAAATATTCCTTTCTGTGGATTGTTGTGGATCTCAGTATGATCAAAACATAGTAAATGTATAACATATTACTTAGTATTTGTCTTGGATATAAATAAATTGAACGAGTGCACAAATGTTATCCCAAAAATATTATTTTGAATACACTTGGTGTATAGTTGATTGGGAAAAATGAGAGATTGTAATAACACAGTTGCCAATAGAGATTTCTTACATATAAGACCAACAATTTAATTCAAGTTTTAAAAGAAGAAGATATAATTTGTAAAGCACCCAACAAAAATATTGAAAGCATTTGGTAATTTTGCGGCCTTAATGATTTCTCTTCTAGCGCCAAATCAGTGAGAAAGTTTTCGTCAAATCCACCTTGAGTTCCGTGATATAGAGAACCTGAAACATATATATATAAATGAGGATCACCATCAGAATATTAACACCTGAGAGGTAAGAAATAATAGAAAGATACAAGTTATTGATAGATCATATTTACTTACCGCTAATAAATGTTACAAGTCACATTTCAAGGGTCATATTTCTATCATATTTATTGACTTTCTTTAAGAGCCACTCTGTGAGTTGTTGATGGTCATATTTGCCGAGGTTTACCAATAGTTTTATGTGCTCAAGAAGTATCAACTGTTGCAGGAAAGTATTGTTTCAAAGCCAATCGTCGAATAATGACAACAGGATGATCTGAAGTAGCGATTTTGATAGAAAAACGAAAATGACGTCAAACTTAATTTTGGAATTTTGGACTGATCTATTATCTAAATCAGTCAGAACGACAGTATTAAGTTAATAGTGTTTTCAATAGGTTATATGACTAGTATTCATGTAAATTTGCAGTGTAAAAAAGGCTTCAGCGAATATATATTTCCTTGAAAACAAATAATTATTACATGATCACCATTTAGGGAATGGAATATATGACATTTTTTTAATGTATATATACTGAAGTATGCCATTCACTTTCACATCACCACAAAAAATATGTGATGAAAATCACGGATTGCTTTCTAATGTTTGTAGTTGATAAAGATACTGACACACAAAATCTTTTCATAAATATGAATAATGACAGATAATGTTTACAATATTTTTTTTAGATGTCACCCTAAAGATCCAAACTGGGAATAAAATACTTTGCGAGAGACATGATAATGTTACATAATGTAGATCTATAGACATTTCATCATAGATACAAATTAATATCAATTTATCATTAAAAGTATCATTTCATAATTAATTACCTGATGATTTGAATTATAGTTGAATGGAGTTGTCTCCCCATTGATGGTTACACTTTTCGGTGTAGATTTTACCCCAAGAACGGTAACATTACCCAGAGTCATTGGCTCAGCTGTGTAGCCAACATGTTTGAGATCAGAGGTCAAAGTGTTCTGAAAGTTAAAATTCAAATCACATCAAAATAATTTCTTGTGTTGGGAAGAAAGAGTCCATTCTTGACCAATAACTTTGTATGAAATTATGTGAACATACATGGAGAAAATTTCTTTCAGCATTCAAAATTTGCCTCAAAATGGTCACACGCAAATATACTTTTAATTTGACAAATCACATTCAAATATCAACAAGATTTATCCACATCATATTGCTATCATTTAGTATATGATTTGTGACATTATCTGCACTACATACAATGCCTATTACATTCATACTTGAAAACATTTCTCAATGAATGTGCTGGCAAATCATATGCAGCAATAATGAAAAATAGAGCCATTGGCTCTGTAGCTCATCAGGCATCATATCAAGTTTGCTTTATACAGGCAAGATGAGCTAAAAATGAAACTGATGTTACCTATTGCAAGAAAACCTGTAACAAAATTACAAAACAAATGTATTATTATTCAACACTTTCTAGATCGCCAATAACAGACAGTGAAAGAAGTCCAAGGAAATATCCAAGGAGAAATAAATTTGCCACAGACTCTGTCATCTAATGGAGAAAAATAGGTTTTAAAGATTGTGACCCCTGTGACCCTATTTGGGGTCATGGGGTCACGAAATCACCAATTGAGAATCCCCATTGGCCAAGGAGTCTGCACATATAATTTCAGCTCTCTAGACCTTTTGGAACTTGAGAAGAAGATGAAAATAGTTTTTTAAGGTTGTGACCCCTGTGACCCTATTTGGGGTCATGGGGTCACGAAATCTACAATTAAGAATCCTGATTGGCCAAGGAGTCTGCACATATCATTATCAACTCTATAGTCCTTTTAGTACTGGAGAAGAAGATGAAAATAGGTTTTTAAGGTTGTGACCCCTGTGACCCTATTTTGGGTCACAGGTTCACCAAAGTTACAAATTAGAATCCCCATTGTCCAAGGAGTCTGCACATATCACTTTCAACTCTCTTGTGCTTTTAGAACTGGAGAAGAAGATGAAAATAGGTTTTTAAGGTTGTGACCCCTGTGACCCTATTTGGGGTCAAAGGGTCACCAAAGTTACAAATTAGAATCCCCATTGTCCAAGGAGTCTGAACATATAATTTTTAACTCTCTACTCCTTTTGGAACTGGAGAAGAAGATGAAAATAGGTATTTAAGGTTGTGACCCCTGTGACCCTATTTGGGGTCACAGGGTCACCAAAGTTACAAATTAGAATCCCCATTAGCCAAGGAGTCTGCACATATCATTTTTAACTCTCTAGTCCTTCTGGAACTGGAGAAGAAGATGAAAATAGGTTTTTAAAGTTGTGACCCCTGTGACCCTATTTGGGGTCACAGGGTCACCAAAGTTACAAATTAGAATCCCCATTAGCCAAGGAGTCTGCACATATCATTTTTAACTCTCTAGTCCTTCTGGAACTGGAGAAGAAGATGAAAATAGGTTTTTAAAGTTGTGACCCCTGTGACCCTATTTGGGGTCACAGGGTCACCAAAGTTACAAATTAGAATCTCCATATGCTAAGGTACTTGTACACAAAATTTCAGCTCTCTAACGTGTATGGTTCATGAGAAGAAGTCGAAAGTGTCAAAAGTTTACGGACGGACGGACGACGGACGACGGACGACGGACGGACGCCGGACGACGGGCCATGCCATAAGCCCATCTGGACTTTCAGTCCTGATGAGCTAAAAATTACAACAAGATGAGAAGGTTTGTTTTCAGTCATATATTTAAAAAAAAATTTGCTTTTAACTTTCGACATCAAATAAAGTTAAAAAATGTCTTTATGGACCTGACAATGTTTATATCTTTCTCAATTTGCAACATATATGCAAAGGCTTCAAACATGTCACAATCTTATAATTCTCATTCATAAAGCACAACAAAAATTTCTTACATTTATGGCAGTAAATTCAAACAAGTTGTAAGTTCCAGTTGAAAATGAATCTGAAAGAAATATACATTTGATGAAGAACAGACAATGTTTTTTAATGGACAGTGACTAGAATCAATGGAGTATTTTTGTTGACACAAAAACATGGTTATTATGTTAAGGTGTTTTACATACATGCTTGTGTCTTAATAGAGTACATTGTTTGTATGAATATTTCAAAGCAAAACAAACTGCATGCCAAATACATAAGCATATTTCTAAATTGTAACTAACATTGATTGATAAAATAATCATCATTTACATCATCATTAGTGGTTATTCTTAGAGACCCCTTTTCTAAACTCAACATGCTTACTATCGTTCAAATTCAAAGAGTTGTTTAAAGATGTACAATTCAAAGAAATTACTGACATATTTTGAAATTCTTAAGAAAATGTACACTAAGTCTTGTTAGGTCCAAATAAATCTATTAGTTTGATCTCGACTCTTACAAATGAATCAATTTCATTGGTTAAAAAAAGTGAGTGAATAAGCAAGATATTTATTGAAAGATATAAGCTAGCACACTGACCAACAGAATCTCCATCGTCCCAGTACAGTTCACCTTTAGCCTCCATACTGGGCAGTAGAGCGACCAGCAGCCAGAACAGGTTCTTCCGACTACAACAGTAACATATCAATACGCTTAAGCTAATACAGCTAAGCTTAGCAAGTCACAGCATTATTCCGATACTTTACACTTGATTTTCATCCCCATGGCTATGTTCCGCTACTCTGCAAATTATTTTCATCAAGAAATCTGTATTAAGAAAACTTTCCCTTGACAGAAGTAAGCTGATAAAACTTACATGTTAGTTTGTCTCGAGGCATCGAACAGTCATTCACATACTTTGGTAGGCACACAAGCTTGCAATACAGCTCTAACTCATGTAACTTTGTTTCAGCCAATATAGTGTCCAATTCCAGAGCTTGTACTGATAAGGAGGCTCTTAAATACTGATTCAACCTAAAGCCGGCATAACCTCATGCTAAGATTTGTATTTGGTTTACTTCCTTGCAAGCTTCAAGGCAGATAATTTGAGTACAACTATTCTTGTGAAATGTCCCTAGGGTTCATGTGATCAGTATTGAGGATACAACAATCTCATTGATCCATCGATACAACTGCACCTTTCTCCGACAGTCTGTAAGCTTAAAGACTGCATATACGCTTAAAATGGTATATGGTCAGAGGCAAAAGATAACAAACATTCTTTGACTTTGACTTTTATATACAATAATTTTTGAATACCTGTCAGTGGTAGTGAGAGCTGGTTTCTGCATGGGAACAATGAACCCTCCCCTGATGTTGAGGTTGATGTGATTCATCGGAGCAGGGAGAGTGTGTGTCCCTCCCACGTCCGTCACTCGACTGCCGGTAGAAAACAGGAACCAGGTCGTCCTTGGGAAATATGCTGTTACCTGGCTCACATCCTGGAAGGACCAAATGGCAAAGTATAGAACTGGGAATTCTAATTTTAAAATGTTCAGTTTTCAAACGTTGTCAAATCAGTCTTACTCAACCCTTTAAGAGATCAAATAATATAACTTGAAAATGATTTTTATTGTATTTTATTCAAATAATTTAGAACATTTTTGTGAACTCGCAACACCAGCAGCCACAGTGGAGCACCAGTTTAAGCGATGTCGTAATGCTGAGCACAAAGAAAAGAAGCAACAATGCCTCGAATTAACACTGCATGGAATCAAACCTAGACCCAGATGATGAGCAATCACCCTTCCAATCAAACCAAGCTTCATCCAGTTTCCATTCATACTTCATAACCATTCGCCATGGAAATCATTGCCTTGAATCATGCACAGGGTCTTAGACCTCAGCGTTCTTTATATTGTCAGCCTCAAAGTTACTACAACATCACCTTTCATTCTTGTCATGGAGAGGGAGAATTCATTAGATTTACCTCTTCCAAGACTGGACATATCATGAAAGCTGGTCCCCATAAGAACTGTTTATCTATGTTGTAAGTTGTCTTGTCTTCTGGGAATCTGAAAAAAATTGGAGGAGAACCTTCATTGTTACTGAGGAGTATAACAAAAGACTGATATGTTGTATAAGGTTCGCGAGATCCTGAGACATTAAATCTAGTATGGTTAACCATTGGCCCAAGTGCCTTAGGTCCTACATACAGTCAATTAAAACTAAGATTGTATTGGCATTTTAGAAATTGAGGTCATGAAAACAAAGTGAAGAAACGTCCTTTGGTGAGAATAAACTTTTATAATATCAGACTAAAATAAGAGCCATTGTCTTTGTAGCTCATGATATTTTGTAAAAACATAAATAAAAATAAATCTGCCAAACAGTCTGCTACATACTCAAAGAACAAAGGCCTGGTCATTGAAGATGACATCAAGAATGTGGAGAATCATCTTAAGTGCTCATCATATTTTGTAAACATAAATAAAAATAAATCTGCCAAACAGTCTGCTACATACTCAAAGAACAAAGGCCTGGCCATTGAAGATGACATCAAGAATGTGGAGAATCATCTTAAGTGCTCATCATATTTTGTAAACATAAATAAAAATAAATCTGCCAAGCAGTCTGCTACGTACTCTATAAACAAAGGTCTGGCTACAGTAGTTCCGTTGAGATGACTCCTGAAGAAGAGAGTGTAGAGGTAGGGGAGGAGTGAGTATCTGGTCAGGTAGACGTCTCGTGTAGAGTTGAGGAGAGCGGGACTGAACGCTGTAGGGTCTTGGTCCTGGATAGAATGTAATGAAAGACCATTTTGAGGATAGGTGTTTATCCATGTTATCCTTCATATTAACTTTCCACTTAAAGCAGAAAACTGGGTATCTGGTTAGATGGTAACACTGTCAATCATAATTGTGATGAAAGATATCTCACAATTCAATATGAATCCCCATATCTTTTGACAATGTGACTAAATACAATATATTGCGAGCCATAGCCATGATATATTCTGATAAAAATTTACTTACCACACATATTTTAAGGCAAAATAGACAATTGCAAAGTCATGGTAGATATCATGATACCATCAAAATTTAAATGGATATTGTCAGATTAATTATTAATTATATCATCACAACTCTGCTGTCAATATCATTTAAGTCTTTTTTTTCCAAGTTCTGACAGATGACCATCATATCATCTTACACATTGCAACATTTCTTGGGATTCAATCTGAACTAAATAATTTAAAAATTTGTATGAACAGAACAGAATACTTCAAATACTGTATCCAGAATGCAATGTTGATACTGTTAATCACTACCAACCGGTAAGCCGTCACTATTGTGACTCCTGGAGAAGGGGTAGAAGGCTCCAAGCTGGAACCATCTCTGACAGAGAGCCTCCGTAGTCTTGTTCCTGAATCCACAGATATCGGCGCCAACCATCGGGATCCCAAACATGTTCATACTCAGGATGTCTGTCAAAGAAACCGTTCATGTCAACGGCAAATTTTAATGAAAAGTGTATATATAAAAATATATCTGAAAGTGTGTCAAGGATAGCATTCATGTCAACAATAAATTTTAATATCCTGTCTCAAGGTACGAACGTTACGCTAACTCCACTAATCTGTACCCTGGGACAGGATGTAAATTTTAACCTTTGCGAAAAAATATATATATTTATCATCTATCTGGAAAACTTTGTGAAAAAAATGTATATACAGTAGAACACGGATATAACAAACTCCAAGGGATCAAAGAATTTAGTTTGCTATTTCCGGTTATGTAAACGCATATAATTTAAATCACATTATATAGGGAGGGGACTTGAATTTTTTTTCACCATATTCAATAGTTCGCTATAATCGAGTTCGTTATATCCGTGTTCTACTGTATATATATGTATTATATATCTGGAAATGTGTCAAATATACATTCATGTCAATGGCAAATGGTCACCTTAACTGAGAGTGTGTTAGTCTATCAAGATAATAATTTTGGAATTTGAATACTACAAATGTAAAGTTAATTGACAACATTTCTCACCAGAGATAGATTTGTACATATCGTAGTACGTTGCAGCATTGTCTCCTGTCCAGTGACCTCCAAACTGACCTTGACCTGGGAAGGTCGACCGAGATATGATGAAGGGTCTTTTTCCAGGTCTAGCAGCAAGAAGAGCACTGGGGAAAAAATTCAATCAAATTTATCATTTCTTTTAATTTTTAATCATTTACTTTTAAGTGTCAACTTGTCCTCAATGACAATAAAGAGTATTGAATCATGAAATGCAAGAGATGACACTACAGTAGGTAAATTAAAAGCAGTCTAAACTAACACAAAAGGTGCATTTAAACCTTAAAATTTTGCTTATATTTAATCTGACTTTACTATTTGTCATGATTTTAACAGAATGACGAAAATTAACATTACAAGTATGCATTGTTTTGAAAAGAAATAGGTAAATTAAAACAAGAAAAATCCCCTAATTTCAATGGTGCTGAGAACACTACCATGAAAATCAACACAATAGTTTACTATTTTTCTAGCATCTTGAAACCTTATGATTATGTTGCTAGCCTCTTTAATATGAGTCCTAATGAGCCTCATTTATCTTATAAATAAAGAGTGAGTGAATAAATGTGTGCATGATTGTGATCTATATCTCTTTATGAAAAAAAATCACAGAAATCTGTTTCGCAATTCCTATAATCCATTGGAGTACCTACTACCCTGGGTGGTGCTCCTTCATGTAACAGGGGAAAAAAAACAAAAAAACGCTACTGTCTGAAAGTTACCTGCAAAACAATGACAATGTTTATTATTATGTTAACTGTTCCTTGCAAAATTGTCATGATATTGCATCTGATTTAAAAGTTACCTGTATGAAGCGTTAGTTTCTCCAAGTCCGTACAAGTTATGAACATCGTAGGTGCGAGACAGATGTTGTCGACCCGAGGCGCAGATTGTATTGAACCTGAGGCTGCCGCCCTTCACACCTGTATCATCAAGTGGTGGAAATTGTTACATGAGCAAGGGTGTCATATAATTTTTATTAAAAGCTTTTGAATTTTTAGTACAAAAAATAGTTCAAAAGTTTTTTGCATACTTATGGTAGAAATGACATTATTTATGTTTTTCCTTATACAGTGTATATATTAATGAAGTCTTTGGCTAATTACCTGGGAGATAAGGTGGATTTTCATAGCGATCAGTCTTAGGACAACCTGCTATGGAACCAGCCACAAAGTTGCTGATTTCATTCATATCCTGTAAACACATAAATGTACATTAAAACTTTACATAAAAGCTCACAATCCAGCTGATGTAGGGCTAAGAATATAAGCAAGCATATCATGTCTGTTTCCCATAAAGAATTTGTTGTCCAAAATCTTGATTTTTCTTATGTATTCAACAACTTAATATCTTACAAAATCTAGATTCATTCTGATATAGGAGTTGAAAATCATATTAATTTTCAAGGAAGTATTGAATAGCTTAAATCATCATCATATAATAATCCACTATGGGTACATGTTTACTAATTATTGTTGCTTTGTATATAACACTATACATGTCAACAAATCATGTTTCAGAATCTGTGTATACCAATGCCTAAAGTGTTTAAACACTGCTACTGTGCTGTGTTACTTAGTTCTGTTGTTGAGTATAACTTGTACCTTTGGAATCAAAGGTTGACTACAATAGCTTAGTCTTCAAACATTGGCAAGTGACAGGTGTTTCTTAATTCTTGCTCTAAAGTACGTATAACTTGTACCTTTAGGATCTTCGGTTGACTACAATAGCAAAGTCTTTAAACATTCGCAAATGACAGGTGTTCCTTAAACCTTGCTTTTAAGTATAACTTGTATTGCGTAGATGAAATATAACATTTTTAGAATCCTATGCTGTATAATTGGTCATATCATACTCAGAGACACAGAGAATCTCACCCAGGTGACTTCTGATATCAAAAATATCTACAATGTAGAAACCCATTGATTTTGCACAGTGATATGTACTGGTAGCCACTTTTGGATGAAAACTTCACATATTCTCAAAATCATTGAGGTTTACTTGGGAAGGAAACTTACAATCCACATCCCATCAAAGGCCACCTGATCATGGAAGTCTTTGACCATCTGTGTCCAGTATTTGGTGGTCAAGTCGTTTGTAAAGTCCGGGAACACAGTTGTACCTGGCCACACCTGTATATAATAGTTCACAATGTAGTCATATTGAAATTAACTTTGTTCATAGGAGTAAATGTTACAAAATATAGACACTATTGGGATATGAACATCAGGAGGTTGGAAGCTTTTCTCTTCATACCATCTGACTGCAGTCTTGTTAATTGCATGTTCTGTTTCCAGTTTAGTGCAACATAACATCATGGAGTTAGTGTCAACAATGTTGAAAGCATGATTCACAATATATACTTCCCCTAATCAAATGACATCAAAGGCTTTTGCTTGAGATTAGTAAGCTGAGCATACATGAGAACATACCACCAACAGATCTGTGATCAGACCTTGTGTAGAGGGAACCTCTCGAAGAAATATGTTCGTATCCTTGTTGAAAAATACTTTAATTCCTTAGAACACGGTTGATTTTAATCATACAAGGTGACACAGACTACATGTGTCACTATGTATGTGCTGTAAAAAGCTTGAAAGTTATTTGTATGGTTAATAAATAACTGTCCAGAATGCTGTTTTTTTAGTTTGCAACAAATACTTTTATAGATACTCATAAATGAAAATTATCTAACTTTTCAATGTTTGATTGACGCTTGATGAGACTGTTTTACCTTTCCAACTAGAAGATTACCATCGCTGTCATTGATGAAAATGCCCATGGATACTCCGACATCATAGGGAGGATACTTTCCGATAAGTGTGTTGCTTATACCAGGATCCTGGGTGAAAAGAAGCACATTTGATAAATGAAATCTTAATTCAACTGATGAAAAGATATTATGTTTGGAAAGATTAAAGAAAAGGACAAAAAAACATAAAGTAAGTAAGTTTATAGCTTCTCATCAAAAAAAGTCTATTCATAGGCTGTTAGAATCTCAACAAATACAAATTGTATTTGTCTATTGAACCCCAAACTTATCCTCTTACCACAATCATCATGTAATGTTTGCCCTGTGCGTGGAGGTTGTCAACTAGTCCTTTCTGGTCTCCATACGTTGGTGATGTTGTGAAGTCTCGCATTTTGTCCATGTAGTCAATGTCGTTCCACTGGACGTCCTGAGGAAATAATTAACAGTTGCAAAAACACCATATTCAACTATCTTCAGGGGATCTTGACCTCCAATCAGGATAGAATGGAGTTGGTATGCAGTAGATATGTCTTGTTATACTGATCCATCGATGCATCGTAGTGAGTCATGTCAGAATAGGATATAGGACACACGGTCATTAAAAATTGAAGTGAGTATTGGATCCAGAAATCCTAAGTTTATAATATCCTTCTTAAGATAGCCTCACAAAGAAGTGGGCTTGTTTATTGGTTTAACTTTTGGTTTCTAAAAAAAGACTTGATAGAAAATATTCAATTAAGATTAGTGACATGGTATTTCTCCACATGTTGCATTTTATACAATGTTGTGATTTACAATTAGATGTATCATGTTATGACAGAAGTTCTGCAGCACCGCTATACCCTAAACTTTGTTGTTATCCATAATGGTCAAATACCTCTGTACCTCATTATTGTTGTGTAAACAGATCAGACTTATCAATAGGTTACCGGTATTCAAATATCCTATTGTTCTTATCATAGTTAGAGGTTATTGTAACTTGGTATTGTGTTGCAATTCAAAAGAAGTTCTAAACACATTGGTTCTATTGATTTCAGCTATTTCATGGGTCAAGTTCATATCTTGATTTGAAACCACCCATTCCATCAGATGCCTAACTCATTGTCTCAACAGCCTACACACACAGCCACTAAGACATCAACAGGACATTACAAGCTCATTTCTTTATCAATTTTATTTGTGGAAGGTGATACTTGCATCTATCATATTCAACTATATAATTGAATTTTATTAACAAAATGAATTTCCATTTCAAACTTTACTCACTTGAGGCATTCCTGCCTTGGTAAGTTTATCTGCCATTGCCTGTGTTTGATTGGCTGTCTTGTACCCCCATCTGCATTGGTGGAACCCAAGTGACCAATAGGGTGGCATGAAGGGTCGACCAATGATCTCAGTGTATTGACTGATGACATCAGAAGGTGTGGGACCAAAGAAGATATAGAAGTCAAGCACTCCTCCAATAGTTCTCCATGTGATGGCGGGGGCGGGCTGGAGGATTGCCTCTGTAGGAGATATTGCAGTTATGAAAATGAGCTTTTTAAAAAACCTGTACATTTTGACAAACAAGTGTTATTCTTCTTCCAGGTAGGTTGTACATTATCACTTACAATGAAAATTCTTCATTTTTAAAGGGATTTTAGCACATTAAAATTTTTTTTATTTCTTCAAAATTTTCAGTATGAACATCAGTGTATTCCAGTTGTAATATTTTCTGAGGGTCAACACCTCATTACTAAACTCTTCATCTGAACAATCGAAAAATGGTCAAGTATCAAGTGAAAATTGCTGGTGGCCATTATACTGTGAGCACCTATTAATCCTTTGTGTTAGAGAAATAGACCCCCCTAGCTTTACCAAACCCCCGAAAGTTGGACTCCTTGATTGCCTTGTAATTGGTAACATTTGTCTTCTATAAATCTTGCTACTGGTCCAGGCAGGAGTTAAGGATCCAACAAGTGTTCTAAACGTACCCATAGCGTTACTGTTGAGAAGCAGAACACCATGACTGTTTCCATCCTCCTCCATCACCAGATAAAAGGGGTGCGAGCCATATAGGTTCATGTTTTCCTGTATATGGGATCAAAGATCATAATTAATATGATCATGATTTGAAAATTTGCAGGTCATAATTCTACAGTATTAATATCATAAACATGGTATTTGAGACCTTTTGATTAATATATAAATGAAACAGCATGTGTGATTATCTGGAAACGGGGAGTCTTAGATACATGACATCTAGATCAACAAATGTAACATTGTTCTATTTAAGATCACACCTAATGTAAAAGTACAAATTCTTGTACTTTTATAGATATAGTCCCTCCACGGATTTGTACCCAATTCTGCAAAGTCAGGCATTGTCACTTCTAGCATTGACCATACCAGCAGCTAACCAACTTGCTCATTTCACCTCAAAGATACTTAAGGGGTTAATTTCAAGTTACTTCATTAGAAGTGAGGTCTGCAATCATGCCAAATAGCAACGCTTACATTAGTTAGTGACAGATGCAGGCAACAGCTAAACGTAGTAGCTTAAGAAAATCCAGCAGAGCTCTGATGAAGTTCTGAGGGGTGTGGGTTAACAATTGAACCATTGAATTATGACAAACTGGAGCTAGACTGTGATGGGATAGAGCGAAATAGGCTAGCAATATAACCATTGAATTATGACAAACTGGAGTAAGACCAGAGCCAGTTACCCCTTGTAGGTGAAGTTACCTCAGGAGGTTGGTCCTTGTTCCACATAACAAACTTAGTCCAGTTAACACTGTGCATGAGAGTGTCCCGATGTTCCCCGAGCCCGTAGATATTGGAGGATGGGAGGAAGTAGGACAGTTGGAGGAACTGGTCATTGAACATAAACGCTCCTGTTGTGTTCAGTCTGAAAAGGAATTATCTGAACTTTGAAGTATAGTTGGTGCAGATAGATTCTTATTATCTCAGAACGTGCCAGCAGTACATTCTTTAACCAATCAATGAGATGCACCTATCTGGCATAAAACACAATGTTTTGGTTTTCAATCAAAAAGCAGAGATAATATGTTCATCAATCTACATGAAAAGAATTTCCTATCTCAAATAATTAAAAGGTGTTCGTCCCAAAATGGCCTCCAGCAGTTTTTGAGTTTTTGCTATTCATTGTCAAATTGCAAATGTTGAATTCACAGTTTCAATATTGCAAGGAAAACTTTTTTCAGCTCCGGCAATAATTTCATGACTTTCATCATTCAATCTTTCCTCTAACATTTGTTGCATGTTTTTAAACATGTACAGAAAATGGAACACATGGCCAACTTGAATGGATATTAGTTACATAATGCCCTCCTTATCGTCACTGTGATATAGCGGTGATCTTTGGATTGATACTTTATACCAGTAATCAGTATACCGTTACTTCTAAATAAAAACACACCAAACACAAAGGGCTCATGTGACTTACCTAACTCACCTCATACCTACATATCATATAATATAAATATGAATATGTGTCATCCATATAGTAAAGTGTCTGGTCATGTAACTGAAAGTTCCAGTTCTAAGCAAACTAAGAACTGAGACAGCAGAACACTTATCTGATGTCAACTGTCATACTACCCCCACAGAGAAACTTATACACAATATGTCATGGACATTTAATAATGTCATCATTTGCATCAACTAATTATCTCAACATCTTGGGGAGTATACTCACATTGTAGTGTTAGTGCTTGTCCTGGTGACAGTCAGGAAGAAAGAGTTGTTCGGGGCGGGACAGTTAAACGTGTACATGTAATCATCGTACTTCACCTTCTCATCAGACTTGGCTTGTGAAGTTGGAACCTCCCAGCGTGGCTTGTTTATGTCATAAAACTGAAACAATATCATAAGTATGTCAGCGACAGACCCAAAAATTAGATAAAAGCATAAGCTATTTGATGAAAAGACTTGAGAGCTTGATTTTAGGAACTGAAGAAATATCAGTCTCCTTTTACTTTCATTTACATATCATAAACAAGCCTTGTGGACACAGCATGTGGATCTATTGAGGAATGGACCCACAGGACCAACAGCAATCTGTGATGGCAGGGGTTAATTTGTTGTTAAGACCGATGGTGCAGGAGACAAGAGTAGTTACATTTTTTTTTTTGGGGGTTAGATCCTTTCCATTTGAGTCTGTTACAAAACATTGAACTACAAATCTTTTCTGCTGCTTCGACCTTTATAAACTTCCTTTATTGATGGCTGTATATCCCAATGCTCAAAATTTTTTTTAGATTTTAGAGTTATTAGAAAAAAAATTATTTCAATTTTTCGACAAAACTTTTTACAAAACCTGTGACCCAAAACACATTAAAGTCTGTGGCTAAATCTAAACCTTGCTGCATTTTATAAAATTTTCTGGGACAGCTCTCCTGACTACTCTTATTGAACTTGATACTACTGTAATTTCTCGATTAATTCATCTTCTCCAATAACTTAACCATATAATAAGTAATATATAATAAGTGCTAAAATGTTTAAAGTTGATGCTCCTATGATTCATTTATTTCTTAAAATCATTGTTTCATTTGCTTAAAAAAATAATTGGAAAGCGTAATTATCACAGTTGCAGTAAAAAAAATTAACATTGCCATTATTATGTTATCATTCATAAAAACTACCGTATTCGTCCTATTAAGCGCCCCCTCCCTAATAAGCGCCCCCTATTACAAATTTCCACATAACAGAGCGCCCCCCCCCCCCTCCAATCATACGTAAAATGGCCTACCTCTACTGCTTTTCCAATAGTTTTTAGTTAATCCGGGCCCGTGAATGTGTAGTTGCACTGAATTTCCATGATCGACCTACTTTCATTCTCGTTCAGAATCCCGACAAGTGCTAGTTTCGCTTGTCTATAACGTATTCCTTATAAGCGCCCCCCCGCCCCCCCCCCCCCCTTTCTGGGGTATCCTAATAAGCGCCCCCTTTGGATTTGTTTAAGCTAAGCGCCAAATGAGCAATCTAAAGTGAACAAAATTTCAATTTTGAAAATTTGATGGTCATTAAATTAATAGAGAAATGATGGTAAATCAACAAATATTTTTAGCTGCTACTTCAATCAATGAAAGTCCAAAACCATTAATTCTGATAAGACAGTGATTGACCGGCTATAGTTGTACCTTGCAAAGGAGGGCTCTAACATTTCAAAACCAGCTTTGATGGTGCCATGGCTTATGTATTTATTCTTTTCCAACATATTTTCATAACAAGATAGACTGGAAATATGTTGTAGTCTTAACTGTCTTAAATCCATGCACAAAGTTATCCTTATATCTAAGCTTTAACGCATCCTATCACAGGGTACGAACGTTACGTTAACTTCACTAATCTGTGTCCTGGGCTCAGACGCTAGATTTGCTCGCGTGACCCGACATGGGATACAGCCAATCAAATCATTTTCTTGCCACCTTCTCGATAAAATTTCAACGAGAAATGATTTGATTGGCTATATTTACTTTCCAAACGATCATCCCAAGCGTTTACGTTTTATATGTCTTGGCATATTTTGATTCATAAATCAATATCATTTCTTTTAAACAATCAAATGTTTTATTCATCAAAGAAAAGATATATTTACTGATTTATCTCAGCTTGTAAAGATAATTCCTAAACCAAAATGAACAGTGACCAAAACTTGACCTCAAGACGACCATATACTGACCTTGACCCTCATTCTGTAATCTGTTTCAAACATGACATTCATCATGACCTGTTTGACTTCATCAGGATAATATGATTTCTTCGTTCTCTGCATATCCACCATAAACTCAATATCACTTGGTTGTGTCAGACCCAGAACTGAATATCCCTCGTAATTCTCCGGATAAAAGCAGTATGGCACACTAAATGATGAACTGTCAGAGGAATTTTGGGGTAAAATTTTATGCCAACAACATCCTCTTTCCAAACACTTAATTTCATTTGCATTTTCTTCAGGATGACAGTCAAATCTTTCATTCTGCGGAATTTCACGACATTTTCTTAAAAATACATTTTCCAAATTTGAATCGATTTCAGGATTGTTCTCAACGGCATGCTTTTTGTCACTTTTCACGATTTCATCCTTCTCATATTCCATGACATGGATATATTCAGAGGAAAAAGCTTGTTTGTTTATCAAAACATCTTTTTCAATATTTGTGTATTGAAATTTTTTTTCATATTTTCCATTTTTTAATTTAGAGAGGAGTGATTCTACCTTGTATAAGTGTTTCACATCGATTAGTGGTGTTTCACGTGACAAATCTTCAGAATCTAATTCGTCTTGTGCGAATTGGTCAAAGACCGCGCCATGTACCTTTGCCCAGCTAAAGTCATGATTTTTCAACCATGTGGCTTTTGTTAAATGTGAATGAACAAATGATGGAGATGTCATGTGTAATATGAATGCAAATCCTCCCAAAACAAGAAATATAACAATGACGGGTTCAACAACATTACGAATGCTGAAGGGAGAAGCTTGAATATCATCAGGTGTTCCTTTTTCCTTCATGGTTTTCTCATATGCTTTCCTGAAGAAAATAAATACTATTAAAGAATTTTCTATACAGAAGTACACAGATTGACAATCATTAATATTAAATCAAATTCATAAAATAGGCAGAAAAAAGAGATTGATTTATGGTTCATATAGGGCCTACATTAAGCGGATGAGTTTATAAACTTAATACACAAAACAGATATTGTTTTTAAATGGATAATTAGGTGTTTTTAACCTTTCTCAAAAATTGACCTTGCTCCGAAGAATAAGATTGTTAAAAATATTGTCCCGATCCTCTCCGCCACAGTCTGAATGCAGCCTACTTAAACGCAAGTTGCTGTTACAAGTGTAGCGCAGACAAAAGACCAGTCATTGACAATCCCTGTCTGAGTAAAATCGGCCTAGTTCCGAGGAATAAAATATTCAAAATATTAACTGTACGAAGATATTGAATCCTTTACACTAGGTTTGTTCGCACCCCTGTACCTCACGTGTTTAATACCAGTAAAGCGCAGCCGAAACCCAGTCATTAGCAGACCAATCACATCATCTCGCTTATAACACCGCTGGCGCAGATCATATTCAAAGCATGGTTAATAGGAGTTACTTGCCCCTAGCTTGATAACAAAGGCTTATGCCTGTGGCTTGTGATTGGCTAGCCGAGTAAACGCCAGAACATGCAACTTACTTGGTTGCCGTCTGACTCAGTGGATTAGTATACCTATCGAAGTCACATGTTCAATTTCCAAAAAGTTAATATTTTTAAACCTTTATTCTCGGAACCAGGCAGATTTTAATCAAACTGTTAGCAATCCAATCACATCGTCTTTTCAGTCAAAGTAAACCTAGCCTCAATAATACTCGCTTCACTCCGATATTGATGTAGTAGCGGGTCACACTAGTCAATCTATCAGGGATCGTCTTACCAAGCTGCAATAATGCATTCGCACAGATGACATTGGAGGGTCATAGGTTGGCTGATGCGACCTGTTACTACATCTTGCTAGGCTCAATATCGTGATTGAAGTGAGTATTTTTAGGCTAGGTTTACCTAGACTGATAGTCCTCTTTAAATAGCATTAGTTGCAAACAAATGGTACACTGAAGTGACTTGCCCCTAGCATTATATTGAAAGCTTTTGCTGACATCCAAGCAATTGGCGAGATAAGCCTGCGTCAGAAACATATTATTATAGTTTGGCTGCATTAATTCAGACCGTGGCATGTTAGCATATTTTAAAATTTTGGCGACATGAGAAATTACAGAAACATGGACTAAAAAGCAGATGCAGTTACTGTATGGTTTTTCCACCCTGCTTTATCAATATCCGTTTTCTAGCTACTATCTTACAGTGTAAATGGGGTTGCAGGTAGTGCCCTCGCTAAGATACATAGCCCCGCGACAGCTGATGTAGTGGAAACGATAGAGAGAACGTAATCAAGCTAAGTTAACTCAGCTAGTAGTGCCCTAACCTAGCCTCCTAAGTTAGACCTAAATAAATTAAATATTCGTTTATTTCTATTATGCAAAATAATGGACGCGAAACCCCGATATATTTTCTAAAAGTAGAAATGATTGTACCTACCTGACACACTAGAATGTTGAAAGTAGCATTAACTTCTTTTATGCAACTGTGTTTCGTCCTTTTTGTTTACACCGGAAACTGCTCGAGTTATTCCGCGATTGCGCAGTACTGTACATGGGATGCGATGAATTCGTAACCAAAACTAACTCGTACCCACAAGATATATTTTTCTCAAATTAGTAATTAAACACGTATCCTACCTCAAAAGGATTTGAAGTACTATTTGTTGAAATTAGATATCTTTGATTTCCAACCTTTACATAGATTGATTGAAAGGCATTAAGAATTTTTTTTAAATGAATTATTTGACAATATTTCATGGATGTTCTACTTAAAATAGGTAAGAGTGACATTTCGTTATAAGTTCAAGATGAAATACAGAGAAAAACATGTGTATTTATACATAGTATGGTACTTTTAAATAACAACATAATTAACATGACCATTGTGTACATAAAAGGGATTGTAAATGTTGAAAACAAACCCAGAAATGTATAGGCCTGAACAAGGAGGGTATTTTAACGTTCATACTTACTTCTGATAGTGGATTTATAAAACGTATTTCAACCCAATGTTATGCTAATATAGGATAAATAATGTAGAAAAAATATAGAATAACGCAAGTTGATTTTTTAAAATGTAGTTCGTAGAACGGACATTTTGTCTACAGATGACGACGTAGCTGCCTGACTGGCTGGAATCGGGTTAAAGTGACACTCCGTGAGTTTCATCACGTAGTGTTTTGCTTTGATACGAACCTAAATTGTAAAATTTGTTATATAAATTCAGAACATCTCATGTATTCATTCCCAAATGACAAATATATGACAAATACTTGTTTTCAACGAAAATCTTAAAACAGTAATACAAGTTCGTGGAAATCAAAATTACAAGTATAATTTCCACGAATACTTGTTAATGTTATATAATATATGAAACAAATCCAACTCGTAGCTGTAATTCTGACTGCTTTACATACGTTTCCAAAAATACGTTTGACTTATTAGCGCGCGTCATTGTCCGGTTTTCGATCATAATCGCGACTTCAAACCTTCCTCTTGTCACTAGACGACATCGATTAGCTTTAAAATGATTCTTTCCTGTAAGAATGGATATTTCTCGATCAGATGACACTATTTGTAGAGTCTGTCATATATGACCCCTAAGAACTCGCGAAGTGTCTCTTTAAGAGGTGCGTCTGGCAAATCCATGGTGCCTCTTCTCGAAGGTTTCCAATCGGGGATATCCTTATATTATATATCCTCTTCAGGATACTTTCGAGATGAGGCACAATAGTAAGATGATAGCCCCGTGATTTGTTTGTTACTTTCCTTTTCACAAGTTCGATTCTGTGTTCAAATTGGCATAAATCTTTGAGTTAGTCACGATTGTGGCGTACAAGAATGCAACATTCCAATAACGTTATCATTTATTTGCAAACATGACCTTGGCTGGTGCGTTTTAGTGTCCTGTGGATGCGATGTGGACAATTTTGGTCAACTTGTACACTAAAGTTTTTTAATTTTCGTGAAAAAAGCTCCCGTGTCACAAGACAACATGTTGTCTAAAGTTACTTTTGGTTAAAAAAGCTTCAGCGTCACAAGACCTTTTTTTGCTAAGTATTTATCTGGTATTTGGATATATAATAATTGGCGAAACAGGTTTATGTATGAATCTGATAATACACGTCACGTGTTTAGGTCTGCTGTTACCGGTAAATGGCAAATGTTTTTAAATGTGTATTTAATGATATTATTATTGCTAATATTTAGAGAAGGTAAACTTATTATCATAAGAGACTTTATATGTCAATTAACCTTGAAATTAAAATACGGGTAGGAGTTTACAGTTCAGTTTTATTACCAGTTTCGAAGTTCGTTCATTCATTTCTGGTACAAATTTGCAAGGGATTTTTAGAGTAGGAACAGCGCTGAATAATATCGATTTGACATGAAAAGCATTCATACAATAAACAAATTAACAATGAATTTGCAAACATCATAACAAGAGAGGAAATATATACCTAATGGTAGAAGGGCCCATACGTTGTACTATGTGAACTAGTCTAAACGAAACACGAGTTTATATTGAACCTTCACATGATATGACATGTTGTTAGAATGACATATGTCACACTAAAATCACATTATCAAGAAAAACTAACTGTCGCATAAAATATCTTATCTATATCTTATATCTTTATGTTCAGAAACCAGAAAATGTACGTGATAGTCAAGAATTTTTTTTGACTTTATAAATATCAAATTAGTTTTCTGCAATACTTATTCCTGTGCTTCATTCAGTACCGCAATCAGGTAGAACGATTGTTTTTGTAGTATGTTATAATATCGTAATATAACAGTAAATGACATGTTTAAATTCCGCTGATACTCGCTCACGCATACGAAACCTTTTCCATTCATGGTACTGTTAATATGTCTTTTGAGATGTCTACGCATGTCAATTACCAAGATGTAAAGTAAAATCAGCACAGATGCGTTTTTGGCATATCAAAGGCAAATAAAACAGGAAACCCAGTAAAATCCGGTTGCCGGATTCTCTGCGAATCTTCACCAAAATGATTTACAGGGCACCGGTGACAGTTACCTCACCAGATTCTCAGCGGTTGAGTATACTCTGATAATTATTAACTGATAAAGAAACAGTCTGTCATTAACCATAATGTGTTTTGAAATCAAGTTTAGTCTTGCCCTTAATAGACAAATCATGACAAAACAGATCATTAGTTGACTAATACCATGTTGATTTTAACACTTTTTAGTTTTTATTTCATATATGATAAACGTAGGTTCAGCATTTAAGAGGAGGTAATGACTGGACAGTCCTTGACTAATGCTATATTGGTGACGTCAAAACACAGAAAAGTAGTCGATAATATTTGTGTACAAAGTTCATAGATCAAACACTTTTGTTTTGAAAATTTTAAGGCTGAAATGATTTTTGTTGTAAAAAAAGTTCCGACGGAATTTTGACAATTTAATGTTTTTGGTGATATGTCGAGTTTAGCATTTGAAGATTAAATTTGATCAGATGTAACTGATTTTGAAAAATATTAACTTTTGTGAAATGTTGACACTGAAAGATGTATTTTGTTTTTTATGATATGTTCCTTTAAATAATTTCGACTTAATTGATATTTTGAGAGTGTAAAAAATCAAGATTAAACTAGATAAGATAAAGCTTTATTGTTGCATACTCATACTGCTGAACAAGTAATATAAGAAACCACACAACACACAGGAACCTATAGCAGAGAAATATGATCCTCCCTGTACATGTGAAATGGTAACTAAAACAGCTGGCGAAAACGGTCAAAAAGAAAATCGGACATGTATATTTGTAATGCTTCATTAGTTGAATCATGCACATATGACATTTATGTATTATCTAAATATAGAGATCAAGTTTTATCGCTGTCGTATGGATTTTTGTACTTACTGCCTTAAAGAGCCACTCCGTTAATCGTTGGGTCACATATGCCAAATTCTATGTATGGTGTCAATTGATTGATAGCTATCGACTGTTGTAGAAAAGTACACTTTTAGAGCCAATCGACGTTGTATAGCAACACTATGAAGGATAAAAGTCGGGATAATGATCGAAAACCGGAACATGACACTTCAATCAGTCAAACGTCAATCTAAATAAATTTAGATCAACAGATTTTTTATTTTGTCATACTGTTGATCTAAGATTGACCAGTGTGAGAGGTCGTCCCGGTGACCTTTCGTATGCAAATAAGGAATTCGCGATTTGATCAGTTCATAGTCGCCATTTCAAAGAATGAACGGAAGAAATATATGATGGCTTATGGCCTGTTCTCAATAACAGTGTGCATTGTGAAAAATAAATCTTGTTTTCGATACTGATAAGAATAATATCAATAGGTTGATTTTATTTTGGTTGTATGAAATATTTTTAGTTTTATGATTGACAAAAATCACTATTTTAAACATTATTTGGATGACAATGAAATAAATTAGTATAAACGAGTTTGATAAAAAAAAAGGCGTTACCTCCCCTTGCATATGGATTTTCGCAGATATTGGCATTTATCAAGCTCTCACTTTGTGATTATTATTCGCCACGTTAGTATCTGTGCGACGTGCAATTATCTTTTGTCATCGACAACTAGCAAATACGCTAAATCATTTCAAAATGAAAAAATCTAATCTATTAATACATCCAAGCAATCCGCTCCGAATGACAAAGCTCCGAACATCATCCATTTCAAAAGATGCGCTGCTGAGTTTTTTAACTTCCAGCGAGCTAGGGCAAGTTTTCTGATTGGCCGAGAGGCTGATGTCAGAGGTCACCGGGACGACCTGCCTTACGGGCCAATGTTAGATCAACAGTATGACCAAATATAAAACCTGTTGATCTAAATTTATTTAGATTGGTCAAACGTAAAATTGGAAAATTATCTACAACAGTTTGAATGACAGTTACGAGTTGATGTTTGATAGGTTAGATGACGAGTATCCATTTGCATTTGACTTTCACGTATATATATGGCTGTTATAAGATTTTCATTAAAAACAAGAATATATCATAGTTTTATAAGTGTCTTTTGAGGATGAATATGCGAGATGTTTTGAATTTATATAATTTATTATGTCATTTTCAATAGTTTAAAAGCAAAACCATATGTGTTGAAAATCACGGATATTTGACGTGTATATGAATTTGAAATCTTGACATCCATTTGACGTTCTTGATTATCAATACTTAAATATTAGGAAGAAAGTTCCTAAAGCGAAACATTATATGTCTTTTTTTGTGTAAGAGGGTTACGAAACGTCTGTTAAATTCACGCTAATTATTATGACGGCCTTTTGTATTGTTTCGCAACCAAAAAAAAAGCATGAACAAAATTACTGAACTGGATTTAACAGTGATATCAACCAGCATTTGTCGTTATCGATGAAAGAACATAATTTGATTATCTATGCTCTCTCTGGAAGAGGAAGAAAAGGAAGAAGAAGAATAAGAATATTTTATTAAGTGTCACACAGCGTAGGCCTACATGATTGAGACAAGTTCTAATATACGGCACACCGTCCAACCAACAAAGGTCTATGAGACACTCAGTAATGTGGAGCGTATCTGTGAAAATAGAAGCAGTCAATTGATATGAGGCTATTCCATACCCAATAACGATAATTACCTTTTTCATTAATTCATGATCTTTAGCTAATTTATATATAGCGAAATACTTTGTTGCATACAAGAAGGATGTTTACCATCAAAAAACATACTACTATCTTGAAATGATCATCAACGAAAAGAAAACTATATACTCCGAAAAAAGTTAAGCAGCCCGAAACTAAAGTTGAATTTTCAGTATATATGCTGAAACCAAAATTTGAAAATTGAAACCCTCATTATGGCAAATCAAGGAGTGTTCTTTTGATGATGAAAAAAGTTTTATTTTTTGAAAAAAAAACCGCAACGCAATCACATGCACGTGATCGGGCAGGATTAAGCACAAGGAAATTGCCAGAATTACTCCCTTCCACTACACCGTCTTAAGCCGTCTGGTCAGGAAGCATGCACAAACAAATGATGTGAGGGACCTTCCACGATCAGGAAGACCAAAAGCTACCACGCCCCAGGAGGATAGAGCTCTGTTTGGCGTTAGGCGCCTGCCGTTTGCTTCAAGCACCCATCTGAAAGGGGTATGATTACCTCCGCCGCTTGAGCAACCAAACTCTGAGAAATCGCCTCAAAGCTGCCCGATTAAGGGCCAGAAGGGTCGCCAGGCGTCCAATGCTCACAAATCATCACAGACGTGAGCGTAGGTTATGGTGTGTGGACAGGCAGAGGTTGAACCTGAGATCATGGAGGAGAGTACACTGGACCGACAAAAGTCGTTTCCTCATGTATGCTGTTGATGGCCGACGCGTATCGAGGACCAGGAATACACGTCTTGCCCCTAAGGAACATTTTGCCAAGGGTAACATATTCATGATGGTTTGGGGAGGCTTCTCCTACGACTGAAAACTCGATTTGGTGACTATACAGGGTTCACTCACAAGCGTTCTACATTCAGGAGGTTCTGAATCCTGTAATTATTGATGATTTCGATGATCACAGACTTGCAATACCCTTGTTCATGGAAGACAATGCCAGACCCCATTGTTCACTTGCTTTAACCAACATTTCGAAAATAATGGTGTAACACGAATTCCATGGCCAGCAATGTCACCTGATTTGAACCCAATCGAGCATGTTTGGGACATTTTGGGTCGTCGGATACAAAGAAGGGATCCTCCTGTACAAAACCTGATCGAGGGAACTGGAGGCCGCTCTTCAAGATGAGTGGCAGCGGATACCGATGAGACAATTAAAGAATCTGGTTTGGGGAATGCTAAGAAGAGTGGCTGCAGTTATTTGCGCACCTGGTGGCATCACACGACACTAATGTTTTGTGATTCTTGAAACATTGATTCACTTTATTTAAGCTGCATTGATCTGGTGGCACACACCAAGAGCTTGTAGTGACAATACTTAAACATCCATGTGTTTTGGATGTTATTACATGTCCATTTCCCTCTTTATTTTCATGCATTTTTAGTGCCCACACGATTACAAAACTTCTCTTGCAAATGACCAAATGAATGTTCTCTCAATAAAAATTGGGTTTGTTTATCTTCTTTTTCTCCTTTCATAGCATAATTCAACCAAGTACACCCCTCTGTGAAAATTCAGGGGGTGTTTAGCTTTTTTGGTGTATATATTTATGGTCAATTTACAAGAGCTTGTATGTGGAAAGTGAACTAAAATGGTATCCATTTATTATGACTTGTAATGATATAATGTTGATAATGATATCAGGCCTAACTCATTGTGTTTAATCCACACCACGAAGTCCCATACAAAAAGAGGTATTTAATTCTTACCTCGAATTCATTTACTCAAAAATGTCATTGCACTACTAAATGTGTATTTTTCACAGGAACAAAATACGACCCTTTGGTTACCTCGACGGCAGAGGAATTTAAGATGGGCTTAGAACGTGGATTGGGTGGGATCAAGAACATGAATTACAATCAGCGTTGTGAAATGTACAATGTGCGTGTCAAACCAACATTTTCGGGTCAGGGTGACATAGAATTTTCTAATTCTCTCTCATTGAAGTACAGCGTTAGTTAACGTCGTCTTTAAAAGAGCAGTAGCACGTTTTTCGGGGGAATATAATGTGATGTCAGGAAAATGAAAATGTATTGTTCCAGTTGAAAAACAATGCATTTAAACTAAATGGAGCAGTTATAATTCAAATATATCTTGCAAAGTTTAGCCATGCGATTCCTTTTTCTTACCAAAAATGAATAAAGATGTTCACACAAAATGGCCGCCCATGGATTTTAAGTGAATCTTCATCTTTTGTTCTCTGACTATGGATAATTGGTTTGTGTTATGAGATTTGTGACACTATCAAAAATACATTTAGCATTAACGTACAATTATCAGTGAAAAATCTAAAATATAGAATTATCAAAAAACGTGTTACTGCCCCTTTAAGCTGAAACTGCAGTGTGTTTATGCTATTTTCTCCGTTAAACTGAACTGACGTGTTCAATAGCTCAGTACTAATACTCAGCGCGATAACCACTACTTCTTATCTTTTTGATGTACATATTGATACATCTACCGAAAGATTCAATGAAGCAACAGCAATCAATCAAGGTTGCCATTTGTACCACAATGTGGACATGGAATATCATATTGCAATTATCCCAACATTCTGAAAACAATCCTATATTTTTCCTATTAATTGTGCACAAAAATTAAGCAATATTTTATTTTGTCATACAAAAATGCATGTGTAAATCCTGAATTCTATTGCAGATTATCTTAATGAAAAATTTCACAATATGCCATGAGTGGATTGAGTTACTTAATTATCAAAGAATTGTTCCAAGTTGGTTCTTGCCTAAAATGTTCCACTAAACGATTGTATTATACCATACATAGATGTGATGTCAATATAAGTTGCTCCCCTGATACCACAGGAGCCGCGGTACCCTACCTGATAATGTGATCTGGATACCAGCAGCACACAATAAGTTTATAGATGAATATATTCTAGCATTTAACATAACACATGACACACATTGGTCACTTATTGTATGTAATGTTATAAACCCATGGGCAAAAGAAACGCTGGGTATTTTTCAAACGAAGGATAAACAAATAATGCATGTCGTGTAATTGCAATGTCGAATATGTTTCATAAAAGAGTATTTTGAGAAGAAGCCATGATTGCATGACGTTTTTTGTACTGTGGTTGTCTAAACACTGTTAGGGTGCGAAAATCGCTGTTTTCAAGTACTTTTTTTGTAATAAATATTTGAAATTAAATTTGAATTTTGGAAATGTATATGAGAAGGTTATTTGAGATGTTGTTAATGAAAAACATCCACTTTGACATGTATGCACTGCCGTGTTTTCGTTATATAACGTCTACAAAATATATGACCAATTTCGCTCTTCTATCTCGCTTAGTGAAGGAGATAGCAAATTGGTGATTTTTTGACACGCGTTTGGAAAGGCGCCATGCAAAGTCATCAACAGAAAATGATTCAAACAAGGCAAATATAATATAGTTGACTTCTAAGGAAACTTTGCCACTTTCTTTCATTCATATTTATGTTACATGGAATAAAACATCATGACATTTATGTTACAAGCGTTTCTTTTGCCCGTGAGTTTAGATGAAAGGTGTCTATAGCAATTAAAATCACACATGGAACACATTGGTCACATAAAATTATGTTGATGAAACACTTTTACTACAAAGACATTTATAGACAACGGCTCTTTAGAGTACATATCTGCCTACATAAAAGTTGTGATGAATGAACATGAATCATCGGATCAAATTCTAATTATATTATATATATGCACCAGTGCATTCCACATTGTCAGTTCATAGTAACAATGAGGTATATTATTTAAGTCAAATATATATATATATATATATGTCGTTTAAAAGTGGAATTCATACAATAAACGTTCAACCTATTGCCGCACATTCCTTAGAAAATGCGCTATAAGTAAAGGATATTTTCAAGTTATTTGAAACAAACGTGCTGCGCAAAATGTTCATATGATATTTAAAGAGGCACTCCATGAATTTCACAACAAAATGTTTTGCACTGATATGAACGAAGATGGCATAATTCAATACAAAAATTCGAAATATCACACATATTCAATCGCCTATTGATAAATACTTTTTTTCAATGAAAATCTTGTCACATATTTGCGGAAGTCTTGTTTACATGAATAATATTTCTATAACATAACAAACATTATCAACTCGATACTTCTCGATCAGATGACACTATTGGTAAAGTTGGCATATGTTAGCTAAAATAAGTGATAGATCAAAGCGTCTGTTCACATTGTTCAGATCAGAATGTCATGCTCTTAGTGTTAGATATATTAGAAGAGGTATTGCCTATTGTCATGGTGATTTTGTATTATGTAAACATTGTAAAAGTATTGAGGATGAAATTCATGTTGTTTATGTATGTTAACGCTATGAGGAAATGCGTCAGCGTCTTACTTTTCTCTACACAACATTTGTACATCATTAGACTCTGTTGTCATAAACAATTTCAGAACCTTTTTGGAACATGTCTATTCTGCACCTGTAAAAATTGCGAAAATATAAACAACGGTAACTCAATTTATTACACTTAATTTGTACCATATTGCACGATGGGCCTTATGGCCGTTATACAGAATAAACCCTTCTTCTTCTTCTTCTTCTTCTTCTTTATATTTGATCCCTGACAAGCCACCGAAGTTGATATGTCCGTGATATAGTAGTTGACCCCTATGCATGTTTGTGTTGTGTTAATAATCAGGCAAAACTTTTTGATTGTCCATTCACATGTTCTATTGAATGGGCAAAATGGGCACCTAAAAGAATGTTCGAATTTTCCTTCGTTTGATAATTGTGTCACACTTTGTCTATTTTGTAGGTTAAATCTTTACAAAAATATTTTTCAATCATTAACACCATTTTAAAAAATAGATCTTAAAAAAAAAGCATGTTATATTTTAGAAAAGTAAGATATGTAAAAACTGTAAATTTGAAATCATTTAAATTTTGATGAATAATTTATTCATTTTAAACATGATGTATTCTGTTATCTTGTCTTTTCTCGGGAAAAACTCTCAGGGCCTCAACAAGAATAACACAACATTGACATAACACCCACTTTAATTTTGGCTGGTAGTTGGACATCGGTCTTCTACTACAGGCGCCTCACAACTTCTCTGAGTCGGGGGCATTTTATACATAAAAAATCGCCACTCCCATCCAATCTTTCATCCCATTTTTCATAGATCACCAGTACTGAATGCAGCCTGGTCATCTGCCCTAGTAGTGACCAGGGTATGTCTGTCCGACCCCTCCATTAGTTCCTGATGACCACCGAGAAACACGAGAGCTTCTGTGTCGTAAAGTCCATGTCCAAATATCAAGCCATACATGAACATAGTTCAGCACATGGCACAGAAGCACAAAGTGTGTCCACTGTTTACAACACAGAGTTCAAATGAAATAGCGCCGGTCACTGTTCCAACAACAAGTATACAGTCAACTCGCAGTTCCCGACAGCGCCGACCATCAGCTCACGAGACGGTCGATCTGCAAGTTGGTTGTTGACACATCTGCCCATCGCGTGACGGTCTTCGAGATGACGTTGAGAACTCTACAAGTAAGTTGACGTCTGCTCCCGTGACATGCCTGTCTGTTGTATATGCTCTCCGGTCTGACTGACTACTTCGAACAATAATTATAACACTTTATTGTCCTCAGTACATACATACAAATAGGAAATTTGAGATGTTCCTAAGCACCCGGCAGCCACAGTGCAGCGGCAGTTAATGCGTTGTTCTACCTTTACAATGATGAGTGTCAAGCAGGACAGCAACAACTCCCATCTTTTAACGTCTTTTGGTACGACGCGACCGGGAATCGAACCCCGGTCTTCCAGGTGACACTCGACTACTAAAACACCCATTTCACTGAGCTACGACTTTGAAAAGTGTTCAATACTCTTCCCGACTATTCCCGACTTTTCCACTACGACTTTGTTGGCATGAGTCGGGAGCAATTAGAGGTCAAATTATGAAATTTGATATTTCTACGAGTTACTAACAACACTCTTAAGAGTTACCTACGACATTCACGACTGACATACTACACAATGAAGAGGAACTTCCGACAGACCTACGAGGCACCCCCGACAATAAACTGAGGAACTTACGACTCATCCAAACTCAGATACGACTCAATACGACTGAGACCGACTCGTTCACGACTCACTGCCGAGTCTTTCAAGTCACCACCACGACTCTGACAAAGACTCATTTCCGACTCTCTAACGACTCACTGTCGACCCACTCACGACCTGAACGACTTATTTACGACTCGTTCACGACAATGAAGACTCCTCACGACACAGAAACGTCTTACGTACGAGTCACAGACGATCCACGTACGATAAAATCGGCAATTTTAGACCGGAATAGGGCATATAAAAGGCCAACAACCGCCGACTTTTTTGTTATGATTAGTCAGGAACGGGTCGTCACTGATCGTCTTTGAGTATTGGTTAGTCGTACATGTGTTTGCACTAGTTGGAAGTGAGTCGGCATGTAAATTAGGGAAAGAACCATTCCCGACTCACACCCGACAACCACGTTTCAATCCAACTATGAACGACTTATTCACGATTCAATTTGATTCCATGCGACTCAA
This sequence comes from Steromphala cineraria, assembly GCA_916613615.1. Classification (NCBI taxonomy): domain Eukaryota; kingdom Metazoa; phylum Mollusca; class Gastropoda; order Trochida; family Trochidae; genus Steromphala; species Steromphala cineraria. The sequence continues at coordinate 17,571,322 of OU744721.1, forward strand.
TAAGACTCAGATACGAGCAACATACGACTCAATACGACGCCAATGGAATTTCAGGAATTTCCAGTTGAAAAGTACGAACCTCGCCGGACTTAAAAAGTCGGGAGTGGGTTTTTGAACATGTTTAAAAACCCACTACCGACAAAATTTGACCTCCCGACTCTCCCAGACTCATACAGACCCATGCAGACTCAACTACGCTCAGAGGCGACTAAAGAGGACTCAGAGACGCTTAATTACGAGTCAATGACGACATTTGGCCTATGTTCAGTCGGCAACGGCTCGTAGCTCAGTGAAATTGGGGTATAAGCTACGTCAACAATGGTCGTTATATAAGCACTTAAATTCAAAATATGAAACAATCGTACACAAAATAACAATCACAAATTCATAGCCATGTCTTCTTGTAGGTGACAAATTTTCTATTCACCATTAATAAAAACTGTATGAACTTGGAGTAGCCATTTTCAAATAGTAAAATATTTGAGCTCTGTAAACTGTATATTCATATCCAATACAGTATAAAACAATAATTTAAAACACGAATATGGACACAAATTAAATATACTAATGCCATATGCATGTTAAAGCTACAGTAACAGGGTGTCAAAATGATTCTTGTATTTATGATTAAACCAATTGTCCTCAAATGAATTCATAAATATTGGCATTTGTTCCAAATTTGTCTAAAAGAGGTTCTAATAAGTAACGGAAACAAAAAAACAAGAGACGTAAGGTATACATTCATTGTGGCATATAATGGTCATAACAGTGGCTCTAAACACAAAACATTACACAAAATCATCATTCAAATGAATAAAATGCGAACAAAGATAATGAATAGGACTGGATGACAACATCCCGCTTTGGGGAGCAATGTTAGAAGATGGTACGCCGGAGTAAGGATCTGGTATCACGGACAAAAATGGAGTACTTATAAATTGCTTAACCTAATTTTCGCTCAGAGATGATTGTATTGTTGACCACGTAGAGTCGGATCCATGTCCTACTCCGTTGTCGTAAATTTATTTTGGACACCAATCTCGTTATCAATAGAACGTACTTTAGCAGGCACCCACAAAAGTCTTAATATGACAAGTGACTTCACTATCGCATTTCTCGAAGTCATTAAACCAATATGAATAACAAGTACACACGCAATATACAATAACCTTCAGTCAATAAAAGGACAAATGTCATCACAGAACACGACATTGACAACATGGTTAATTAACATATTGAAACCAAAACATTATTTCATCATGTACAATAAATAGTACAACATTTTCTTAATACGATGATTTAAACAACAGTGCGTTGTTTACAATTGATAACAACATACATTCAATTTGATATACATCATATTTGAACAATTGGCTTCACCTGGCGACCCCCTCTGTTTTGATAACGCTAGCAGTAAGCGCCCGTTGGATCATTACCTTTTTATACAAAATATCATAACCATTAAGATAATCATTAACTAAAATATCATATCATTGGTTGCACTTTTCTTCAAATGCCTTATTCAATAGAATTTAAAGCGACTTTAAGTCAATCTCTTTTCTGATAGAGAAACATCAACTAATGCTTGAAGACGATCGTTGACATAGTGAATAACACATGAATGACAAAGAAAGCCTATAGGTCGAATATATCCGCGATTAGTCCGAAACAGCATTGAACGCTCAAAATGAAGCGTGGCCACACAACACGCTAAAGGAAAATGAAAATTAATGGTTCCAATTGAAAGACAGCGTATTTAAACTAATTGAAACGGTAATAATTCAAATATATAACGTAAAGTTTAGCCATGCGATTCCTTTTTCTTACACAAAATGAATTAAAGGTGTTCACACAAAATGGTCTCGCCAATGAATTTTATGTGAATCTTCATACTTTGTCCTCTGACCTTGGATGATTGGCTTGTGCAATGAGATTTTTGACACTATCAAAATAATAGTCATTTAGTATTAGCTTGCAATTATCAGTGAAAATTTAAAAATATAAAATTATCAAAAAACGTGCTACTGCCCCTTGAAGGTGTATTGATAGATAAGCTATTTATATGTCAATCAATAATACATGTTTACTGAGATTTCAGATAAAGTTTCGTTGAAATACACATGGTTTCAGTATGAAAAGGCCAATGGTTATATAAAACGCAGATCATGTTTCAAATTTATAATTGGAATTTTAAACGGAGAGACATATTTGCTTTATTGAGGGATACAAAATCATCATAAATAGAGCTGCTAAACTGAAGAATGGTTAACGGTGTAGGAACGTATATGAATATAAATAATATGAATATAACTTATTTTTTAAATTTTGAATTGGTCGATATTTCTTGAAATATTTTATACCTTAAACATTTTAATCAATTGAATTTTTGTAAACGAAACATTCTGAAGTACACAAAAGGATAAACTTTTTTTTAATGAAAGTTGATTTTCGAAAATGAGAAACTTGATATTAAAGATTCTGAATTGAACTGTAAAAACATAGCATATTTCACACAGAGATGGCTTGAAAGATGCAAAACTGAAAAGAGTTATACATACTAAAAGAGAAATGTTGAAATGCCTTTTGTTGATTTATGTTTTTTGTATGGATGCTCCTGAGAGTGCATATCATGTTTGATGGGATTGTAGTTTACGAAAAAATATCTAGAATGAACTCGCGATATTTTGATAAAACATTATTTTGAAAAAAATAAAAATAAATACTTGATTTGGATTCTTATTTAAATAACAACATTTTAATAAACCGAATCATTCACTCTGCTAAACTATACTCAAATTTATGCAATATATGAATGTAATTACAAACTCAGTAACTACCCAAAAAAATCTACAGGGCATCTATTTTTTTCGAAAAATGCATTTTCTGAAGAAACAATTAAATAATTGAAATCAATAACAAATGGAAATCACTAATCCCAATATTCAAGAATGATATACTGCTGTTAATGCACTCTTCACTTTCAGAGTCCATATTACTGAATATACAATTGAAATGGTTCATGTCAGCTATGTAACCCTTGGGAACCAATGACAAATTTAATTCAGTTTAAAATGGACAAATTCTACGCTACATAAAAAAAGGAATGGAATCTTTCACGAAAAGACAATTTTGGCATACCCAAAAAGAGCAATTGTTCAAAATTCGAAATTCAGATTTTCTTCTTTCTGAAATATGTAATTGCTTGAACACAATCTTGACAACATCTCACTCAAAATAGTCAATATCGTTTGACATGATATAACTTACGTATTTTACAAAATATATTAAGAAATTACAATTTTAGACAATAACTACGAAATTTGAGATTTGGCATTTTGGATCTGACTTTTATATAAACCTCTGTCAAATGTGTCCTTTAGTGCTATGAGTACCATAATTAGATTAATACAAATATTATTTTAGTATGTGATAATGAAATGATTATTCTTCATCCACTCAAAAATCCATTACGTTTGATACGATGGTGATTGAATGAGTCGAACTCCATTATACATGAAATTTGCAATAAGTTCAAAAGAAATGAAACAAACTTAAATGTTAGTCGGCTTTAGGATTAACCATAGTTGTTTGTAGTTCAAATTGGCGAGGCTGAATGGATACCAAATGGCGTTAATGAGAGTGTTATGAAATAGGAAATATATGCATCCCAAAACGAAAGAGAACAGATGTATATTTAGTAGACTATGTCTCCGTACCTATTTTCGAATGTTGTTTTCAACACGAGGCCTTCTATCGTAATGTTCTTTTGAAATGATGCGCATGATTTACTTAAATATTGGTTAACGAAAATGGAGTACTGCCAAATATGAATGTTTTTACTTATTTGTTACACAGGGAGATGGCGTATTATCATTGGAGAAGCTTGAAGAAAAGGGTTGCATCATTGTTTCTCCTCTTTTGTATGTCGATTCCGTATATCCTCAACACAATCGGGTATCCTGAAAAGAAACTGCCAGTTTCTCCTATAAAATCCACAAAGACAAAAGAAAAATCAAGACCAACACAATTTCATGAACCAATATCACTAAACCCAAAGGTGAAACAGTTACCATGGAATTTTGTCCAGGAGCAAGAATTTCGAGGACAGGAACACGTTTTCCATGTAAAAGAGACTGTTTCTCTAACTTTTGATTTTAATTTTAAATTAAAGGGTGAAAATGTGTGTAGGGTAAATGCACCATTTTTGTTGGTCATGGTACCATCGATGCCTGGCGACCAGAACACAAGAGCCTTGATACGGGAAACCTGGGGGTCTGTGTCACAATCACAGAAATGGCCGCTCCGGATTGTGAATGCAGAGGTCAAGGTCGTTTTCTTACTCGGAAATGCGACTTCTCAAGAGTTCACAGATATACAAGAGGAAAACAAGAAGCATCAAGATATCATACTGGATGAATTTGTCGACAGTTATAGAAATCTAAGCAGAAAAATTCTGATGGGATTAACATGGGTGAAGGAATATTGTTCCGAGGCGCAGTTCATTCTGAAATGTGATCAAGATACAAGATACACACCCCTTATTGTTGATTTTCTTATTGCATTTGAATCACAATTTAACATGACTGTTATTGGATGCGTAAATGAAAATGGCGGTGTTCGACGCAACGGAAGATGGCAGGTTAACAAATCAGATTATCCAATCAGCCGTTATCCTCCTTATACATCCGGTGCCGCTTATATAATGCAGCGAGATCTTGCTTTTCACGTGCTTAATGTGTCCAAACACATGCCATACATTCCGAATGAAGACGCCTATATCACTGGGATATTAACAAGGACGGTGCACGGAAAGCACGTGCATTCAAAGACTTTCACAAATTTTAATGCCAAAAATCCGAAGCCTTGTGAGTTTCTAAACGATCAAAAAGCAAGCAAATCATCGTGCGACAGAATATTTCATGCAAGCAATTTGGAAAACATTTCAAACTAACACATGTTCCTAATAATTAACACTGTTTTTTTTAAACAAAGCTTTTTGAAATGTTTCCTTGAAATTGCTTTAACTGCCATTCAAGTCTTGAATAAAGATCAAGTAAAAATAATTTGATTTTTAGAATCAAATATTTATGTACTGTGTTTGCTTTAAATCAATACGTTCAGGCATTATTTGAGTTTTCACTATTGTTTTCTTAATATCAGAAATATTATGACTGTAGCAATTAATAAGTTATTTTATTTGGATATTTTATGTTGTCATATCGTCTGCTTAAGCAGTTTTGTATGTTTCGCTAAGTTCTTTATCTATTGTTCCCACATTTACCAGTGATTTCTTTTTCCTTTTCAGGAGACAATATTCTGAAATTCAATTAAGATTAAAAGTATGCGCTGTTGTTAAGTATCCCTGTCTAAACCCTGTCTGGCTCTCTGGTATATTATCTCTTATATTAGCTTATATTAGAGCAATTCGTAAGTTATAAGAATATATTTATATAAGTTACCTAAAATGAAAAATTACTCTATATGATATTCCTCTATAATTATCTTAGTTTGCGCCGCTTGCGCTTTCATTGAGATGTGTTTTTCATTGATTGTTCCAGGCAATTTTTTAACATACTTTTATCTATCCAACAACGTTTTCAACAGTTTCAAAAGAAAGGGCTTGCTTGAGTTTTCAGAGGATACATTCTAAGTGTAGCTCCCTCGTGTCAAACTGCTTTACCACTTTTAAAATGTCTGAGCGATTAACTCATTTCAGATTTAGTAGTAAGGTTTGCATGCTTTTTGTTTGTCAAATATTGTTTTAATAGTTCTGTTTCACTATCTAATTTGGGCTTTTTCTAAACATTTATGCAGCAATGAAAAATATCTGTGACAAATGAGTTCAAAGATGAGTTCAGTTATTGATGTAAAACCTTGCTCTTCTCAAACCACTTACACTGTCTTCGCCAAATTTTGAATATGTCAACCATGAGAGTGATTCATATCACATCAATGAATGCACAGATACTCATTTAGAAAAGAAACGCACGAATATATCATTTGGCGCATGCAACATTTATTTGAACCTTAGGTAAAAGAGAGAAAACAATATTCACACATGTGCCGAATTTCAAATGATGATAGTCGATGATTTACTGTACACCTTATTGAATGTTACCACGACGGTGACTGCCATCTATTTTAGTGCATACTTTGTTTACTGATAGCATTTGCGAAGTGTTGACTTTCTCTCAGTATAGAATGAATATTTGAAAGTTCAACAGATGCAACGAGCCAATATCTTCTTGGAAAATGTTTTCAACTAATGAAATAGCTATGGTCATTCCTGACGTTACATAACTAATTGACGTATATAATCGAACATTGCTACAAATCAGCACAAGACCTCAGAAATAAGAAGAATCTGAAAGCAATTTGATGCCCTATCTGATCAGTACGTCCATGACAAATTAAGTGACTTGTTGTCAGTATATACATATATTTAGTGTCGTTAGATCACAAAAACGAATAGTTCAGTTTCTTTTATGAAAGAGAATATTCAAATTTTAAAGGACAATTTAAAAAGCTTCATATCCCGTTGGTTAAATCATTCATCCGTGCTAATGAAGTGCCATGCATTTTCTATTTGTGGGTGTTGTTTTTGCGAGAACAGGCGGTTAGTGAGTTTTATGAAATAAACTATAACTCAAACTGATTAAAATCGACCGTACCGTAAAATATAAAAAAATATTGTCTTTATCGGTTCTCGAACCATCCTACTACATCAGCGTATATGTCTCCGCTAATGCTACAACCTATCCCCTGATATCCTCCTGGTCTTCTGTCGTATCGCTGACGGGTGGTTGCTCGGCGCTATTTATAGCCTGTCTGTTTTCAGTCAAACTATTCCGAACTCCATACACTGTTGTCTAGTGATGTCGCACGTGGAAATCTAAGAGCGCGTGATTTGGAGCTTAGCGGGAGACTGCAACGAGAATCAGATTTATTATCTAATAACACTCCTATTGGTTAACTTGAATCACGAGGTGAGCACGCGGAACGAAGCCAAGAAACTAGTTTGCCGCTATCGCTGAAAGGGCACCATTTGATTGGCTTGCTATATATAGCGATACGACAGAAGACTATAGGAGGATATCAGGGGATAGGTTGTAGCATTAGCGGAGACATATACGCTGATGTAGTAGGATGTCCTCGAACCAGCCAGAACATCCTCTCCGTCTGTGAATGAGAGGAAAGCCGGGCTGGTTAAAGTTCAAACCACACTAGAGACAATATTTTTACACTTTTTTTCCTTGAATCACAGTCGATTTTAATCAGACTGACTATAACTTGAACAACTTTTACGATATTTATTATTTTCATAAGTTCCATAAAACTTAACACTTTCATTAATTAGTTATCGAATCATGTGCATGTTGCTAGCTGGAAGTATAAAAGTGAGTACATCTCACATACGACTAATACACGATTTCAAGAGAATCCTGCTCAATTGAAATTTACCTCCAAACGTGTATTGGTTCCATACAATGAGTTTCAGGCTTATGATACTTATCTCTCTTATATCTAAACTTCTAATAATATTTTGTGTGTAGATTTTGTGTTTCTAGTCGTTTCTTTAATACTTTCTATGAAATAGATTGATGATATAAAAACAGCTCTGTTTTTTTTTCAATCTTCAGTTTTTATTGAAAATTAATTATTGTTCGTTTTAAATTTTTTATGACTTTATTATCAACTGTTGCAAAGATAATCGAAACCGTAGCTACGATATGTAAATTGTTGAGATGATTGAAAATGCCCTGATTACCTAAAACATCCGATCAAGCACTAAAATATATGAAAATTGTTATCATAACACTATCTCATTAGGATAATTCTCATAAAATACAGAACAAGACACAATGTCTGAACGTCAAAGAGAAAGTGTTTGGAAAGCCTGTATCAATGACCAATACTGACTGGAGACATGAAACGTCTGACAAGGATGATACAAATTATATAACTGCTATTACATGGAAGTGACAAGAGTAATTGCCAGGCAACAGTTTAAATATTACCATTTAACAGTAACAAAAAATTGCAAATTTATGAGCATCTTAATTGTTAACTCATGACTCTTACCAGTCCTACAAACACGGCTACTTTGTTATAAATTAAAACATAGAAAGTGCGTTTTTGAATAACAATATTTTAATTTTGATTCCAAATTTTGAGTAAGAAATTTTAAGAAGAAAAGAGAATTGTAAGCACATTTTAACGATAAATGACGCTAAGATTAGTATACTACAATTCATTAGCACGTTATATTATGCCTTGTGTCAAGGAAACATCCTCGTTTTTGTAGGATACGCGTAGAACACGTAAAAACACAGTTTAGGGAACACTCTGATTTGTGGAAGGTAAGTCCCATATTGCTGTATCAGTATCAGTATCCCAATATTGTAGTCAATTCAATCAGTCAAGTTTAGTTCGTATTTAATCGATTCTGGTCAGGTGTCAGGTGTCGGAACTACTTTCAGCTATTTTAACAAGTTGGGGCAACTTTGCAGTTTTTAAGTAATTCTAATGACATGTTTCAGTAAAAATCATATAATAGATAGAATACTTCATGCAGTTTTCCAAATACCAGGTTTATTTCGTCTCGCGGCATGGGTTTAGGAGACCGGGGCCGGTACGTCCCCTTAACACTAAAATAGAGATAATGAGTTGGTTTTTTATTTTGCAATTTACTAGTGTACGTTTGTACATATATTGAGACATATCTTAACTTTATTGCAATAATCGTTGAAAGTGCCTAACGTAACTTGTTTGCCAATAATTATGCTTTAAAGACGACGAGTTGAAAAATCGAACATGCTGTACACCGCATCGGGCCAGGCTAGGCCATCGTTTAGTCTTCAAAAATTAAAAAATGATAAGATTCTATTCATAGTATTCGATATTTGGGACAGAAAAAATACTACAGTACTTTACAAAGATATAATTTATAATGATTTGGACTCAGTTAACTTTCTATTACGAAAAGGATTCCGATTTCTTTCCAACTAGAGAAGGCTACTCTACAAGGACCTTCAAGAGGATTCTTTTGAGGAGGAGGGCCTTTAGAAAAATGGTTTCAAGGACGATCTAAAAATCACGAGGGCAAACATCCTTTATTATTGATAATGCCTACGGACCATGTCTTATCTAATTTATTGAGGTAAATTTATCATTAGTTAAAAATAAAAGGTTTATCATCTCATCTATAATAAAGCCTTGTCCTTTATTTCTGTTCAAAGTGATTTCAATAAAATATTAATGTAAATGACTACTCTGTGATTGATTTTCTTGAAACTATACCGAAGATTCCATTTGTTTGAAGGATTTACTTTTACTTCATTACATTGGAAAACATATCGCCACAATCTATTTCATAGTGATTTCATTTGACAGTATGACATAAATCTAAAATTTTATCAAAATTCGAATAGTCCAAATATTTTCCCTTGCTTTCGTTTGTTACACGACATATTATCAAAATCCGCTTTGTATATATATCATTTGACAATATGTCACAAAAATCATACCGACTTAAAGATTTCACATATCGGCATAATCCACTTTGTAGGTATATTATTTAACATTATATCAACAAACCGTTTGCAAGGGAACGATGTAATATCATATGTCCTATATTCCGTTAAAGCCTTGTGTTCCATCAAATGTATACAGTGAAAAATGTTATGTTATATTTTGCTATTGATAAACAAAGTCAGAGTATTTGTTGAAAAAAGTAGTTTATTAAAAGAAATACGACATTGGACATTAAAATAAAATGACTCTAGAACATTATTATGAACAAAGGTCATAAGGAACATTTCATTTCGCAAACTTGTGTTATTTATGCCAACAATAAACTATCTTCATTGACTTTTATTATCATTGTTATTAGAACCATTTATAGAGCGCTCGAATCCAGCAGAAGCTACTCAAAAGCGCATCAGTTACGAGGAAAACACCACAAGCAACAGTTACAGATTGAATGCTTCTCTGTATAGGTGTGTTTAAAGCTGAGCTGAAAGTTGAGAGCAGGGTCTCCTTTCACAAAGCCCTAAGGTGATCATAAGTCCTAAGGGTAACCTTAGTGCAATGGTAAAGAATAGGAGTTAAGGTCAACCTTAGTAAAGGTTGCTTTGTGAAAGGAGGCCCTGTTCTTCTGATCTCAGGTGATCAGGTAGTCTGTTCCAGAGAACTGGGCCTGCTTTTGCAAAACATCTATCTCCGAACATCTTTGTCCTGGTCCGTGGCACCACAAGTAAATTCTGTTCAGCTGATCTCAACTGACGGACTGGTTGATAGGTTTCAAACTTAGACTTTTAAACTATGTTCAGGAATAACTCCAAAGTGTTTTTTTCACATGATACATCTAGGGATTATTTCAAGAACGAAAAACTCATTTTTTTCATATCTTATAATTATCAGCATTTTCACATTATTAACAATGAATACGAAGCCTAGCTTAAAACAAGTCACGGTGTTTATGCAGACGGAAATTGGCCAGGCATTTTAGACGTTGTCAATGGTCATGTTCGTTTCGACGAGAGCAGCTTTAAGATTTCAAGAACAATGATCGGTACTGTGTATACCGGAAGAGTTGGTGAAGTTTTAACTTGGTTTCTGATAAGTTTGAATCTAACGTTATAGGGACAGTAGCAATATAAGGTGATGTCAGGAAAATGGTAGTAATTGAAAGACAATGTAAGTAAAATAATTGAAGCAGTAATACATCAAATATATAACGTAAAGTTTAACCATGCAGTTCTCTTTTCTTATCGCATTGTCATGTTTTATTCTTGCAATCTTGCTAGAATAAAACATGACAATGTGATGGCGTATACCGCAAATTAAACAGCGCGAACAATCTGCTTTATCATGGCTGGCAAATTGTCCCGATATGAGTATCATTGAACACTTATATACTCATATCAACCAACCGTTAATGGCTTTTATCAACATTTGGCTATATCATGTAAGTGAACTAAATTTTCTTTGACGAATCCTTTCGTCGTAGAAGGCTTGTACTTTCGTGTGTTAATAATAGAAATGAATGTTTTTTAATTTCTTAACGAAAACCTTGAAAATAACATATAAATATTCATATAAAAAGTAATAAGAAATTTCGGAAAGCCGAAAAAGAATAAATATAAAAATAACACATGTATGAAAATCAAAGCATAGTCATAGTAGTATATAGAACATTTGAAACAAGTTCATCATTATAATCGTATTATTGTGCACATGTGTTAGTTTGAAAAGTTTTCCAAATTGCTTGCATGAAATATCTTGTGGAACGTGTGCTTGCTTGTCGTTGATCGTTTAGAAATTCACAAGTCTTTGGATTCTTGTCACTAAGGGTTGTGAAAGTTTTCGAATGCACGTGCTTTCCGTGCACACTCCTTGTCAATATCCCAGTGATATAGGCGTCTTCAACTGAAATGTATGGCATGTGTTTGGACACATTCAGCACGTGAAAAGCAAGATCGCGCTGCATGATGTAAGCGTTGCCGGATGCATACGGAGGGTAGAAGCTGATTGGATAATCTAGTCTGTTTACCTGCCATCTACCTGTTCGTAAAACACGTGACTTTCCAAATATGTATCCAATGACAGTCATGTTGAATTGCGGTTGAAATGCAATAAGAAAATCGACAATAAGTGGTATATTTGGAAATGTATCTTGATCGCATTTCAAAATGAACTGCGCCTCGGAACAATATTCCTTCACCCATGTTAATCCCATCAGAATTTTTCTGCTTAGATTTCTATAACTGTCGACAAATTCATGCAGTATGATATCTTGATGCTTCTGGTTTTCCTCTTGTATGTCTTTGAATTCCTCAGCAGTCGCATTACCAAGTAAGAAAACGACCTTGACCTCTGCATTCACAATCCGGAGCGGCCATTTCTGTGATTGTGACACAGACCCCCAGGTTTCCCGTATCAAGGCTCTTGTGTTCTGGTCGCCAGGCATCGATGGTACCATGACCAACAAAAATGGTGCATTTATCCTACACACACGTTTTCCATTTAATTTAAAATCAAAATCCAAAGATTGCATCATTGTTTCTCTAAGACGGAAAACGTGTTCTTGGCCCACAAAATTTGGACTTTGAACATAATTCCAAGGCAAAACTTTTACTCTTGGGTTAAGGGAAATTGGTTCATGAAATTGTGATGATTTTGGATTTTCTTTTGTTTTTGAGTACACAATAGGAAGAACTTGCAGTCTGTTTTTAAGAGGCTCAATGATGTGAAAGAAATAAGAAATAGACAAACATATGAGGAGAAATAGTAGGACCTTTTTCTTCATCCTTCTCCAATGATAGTACGCCATCTCCCTGTGAACACAAATATATAAATTCATTTATGATTCATAATATGCTATTCGCTTAAAACTCATCATCCTGCTACATCAGCGGATATGTCTCCGCGTCGGGCTACAACCTATCCCCTGATATCCTCCTATGGTATTCAGCCGTATTGCTGACAGGTGGTTACTCAACGCTATTTATAGCCTGTTTGTTTTCAGTCAAACTTTTTCGAACTCCATACACTGTTGTCTAGTGATGTCGCTCGTGGAAAAATAAGAGAGCGCAGTTTAGAGCTTAGCGGAGCCTGCAGTGAGACTTCAGATTTATGATCTTATAGCACTCCCATTGGTTGATTTGAATCACGCGGTGAGCACGCGGAACGAAGCCAAGAAACCAGTTTGCCGCTATCGCTAAAAGGGCATCATTTGATTGGCTTGCTATATATAGCGATACGGCAGAATACCATAGGAGGATATCAGGGGATAGGTTGTAGCCCGACGCGGAGACATATCCGCTGATATAGCAGGATGAAAACTCATAAAACTCATTCTTAATAAACCATTAATTAGAATGATTCTATTATAGAAGATAAGGTGTTGAAAAACGACATTCGAGCTTATTGATTTGAAATTCTAATATCTTTTGAGATGCATATAATTCATAATATACTGAACAACAAAATAAACGTCACTTTAAAAATGATCAGGCATGTTGTAATGCCATTTGTTATAATGTAATTTGGAAAACATGGAAATTTGAAAAATGATCTTTGATGCAAAGTATCTGAACAAAAATTATTTCAACAATGTAACCAATACAGTTTCCAGAGACAATCATGAAAACCAAAGTGTACGTTTGTTCCCAAGTAACCTCCACGATAATACACAGCCCAAACAAGCATCTTACTCAACTCATCATATTTCAAGATGTTTGTGTGTGAGAAGAATTTGCCATAAGTATATATTCTTATTCGTCTAATGTTTGTATATGGACATTTGGCTGATGATTTTCATGAATATTTGTTGTGTAAAACAACTTCTTATCATTACCTATTGAATAATTCATCATGTTTCACTTTTAAAAAATAAACTCAAATCCTAAAATAAAAAGTTCACCTTAAACTTTTTTGAAAGTGTATATTTTTCACTGATAATTGTACGTTTATGCTAAATTAATTATTTTTATATTTGTAGTCAAAATTCTCATTATAAAAACCAATCATACATAGTCAGTGAACAAATGATAAAGATTCACATGAAATCCATTGGCGGCCATTTTTGTTTGAACACCTTTAATTCATTTTGTGTAAGAAAACGGAAAGGAATGGCTGAACTTTACATTATATATTTGATTTATTACTGCTTCGTTTAGTTTAAAAACAATGTCCTTCAATTGGAACCAACTATTTTCATTTTCCTGACATCACCTCATATTCCCCCTAAAAACGTGCTACTGTCCCTTTAACGTGTGAGAGAGAATTGTCGGTAAAAGCACAGAATGGTCAGGAAAAGCACCAAAAAAAAGGAGTCTCCAGCTAAAGTGCTCTTATTTGTAAATATTTATGTAATAAAATATTACCTTTTATGACTTTTATTTGTGAACAACAAAACAGTATACCCAAATTTTACCACATCAAATGTAAAAAAACATTTTGGAGATCGTAACAAATGAAATTGCAGTTTTTGAATGTAGTTCTTTGGCAATCGTTAACAAAACTGTCAGGCAATGTTGAATATTTTTAATAGAGTGATATAATTTGCTCTTACAAATATGTATCTATATAGAAGGAATGCATAATAAAATGATATTTGCTTAGCCTTCAAACACCTTTCAGGACGGTAACAACACGGAAATGTTTCATGAGGGTTAATTAGTCATCTGTTGTTTATACAAAACAACAAATAATTAAGCTTGGTTTTTCTATTTATTTACTCTAACAGTTTACCTTGTTTTGACAATATAGTTTAGCTTTCAAAATATTTTTTTTTTCATATTTCATGGTATTGAAAACGTTTGCAAATGACCCATATGTTATATGAATTGATATTTAAACATTTATTAACATGTTAGATACAATCAAGATCTATGATGCAGAATGGCTAATGTAAAGAGAACCTTGAACAGAGGAAAAAGATTTTAAACTTCACTTAGCTAATTGTATTGATAACTCCCTATCATGTAACCTTAAATAATTGAACAATCACGAAAAACTTATGTGTATAACCTTATAGACAACTGATTTTAAAAACTTCGTATTTTGTACACCATTTTCTGCATTATCGCTGCACGATACAAACTTCTATTCAAAACATGATTACTTTGAACCTATAGTTAACATATTGTACCAATTTCGTTTTATAACATCGTGACATGCTACTAACACTAAGTTATATATACCTCCTCATGTTAAACTACTACATGTCTTCTTAAAGGGGCAGTAGCACGTTTTTAGGGGGAATATGAGGTGATATCAGGAAAATGAAAATTAATGGTTCCAATTGAAAGACAATGTATTTAAACTACATGGAGCAGTAATAATTCAAATATATAAGGTAAAGTTTAGCCATACAATTCCTTTTCCTTACACAAAATGAATTAAAGGTGTTCACACAAAATGGCCGCCATTGGATTTTATGTGAATCTTCATACTTTGTCCTCTGACTATGGATGATGGGCCAGTGTAATGTGATTTTTGACACTGTCAAAATAATACATTAAGCAGTAACTTACAATTATCAGTGAAAGCTTTAAAATATAAAATTATCAAAAAAAGTGCTACTGCCCCTTTAAATGTTCACATCATATACCGCAGTTTGCTATTATCACATCAACTACTATCTAAAAACTAAATTATTTACCACAAAAATATGCAATAATACTGCATGTGAACAATTACTTTTTAAACGTGACTTCAAATTGTATGCGGTCGAAAAATTGAATATAGCAAGTGCGTTTGAGTTGCGTGTGAAACAATTTTCATACGCAACCAGTTCGCTGAAACATTTACCGCCTTACTTGAATCGCACATGGAGCGAGTGATTAACGAACTTTGCGTTTTCTTTGTGTTGGGCGTGCGTTGGAGATGCATATGACATGCGTATCCCCACTTTATTGTGGCAGATGATTGCATATGCAGAGCGCATACATACCACAGTTTAGACGCTCACAGCTTGTGTCTACCGCATGCCGTGCGCAAACAAAGCGAGCATTTTCCGAGCACGTTGCGTCTTCACATAATTTTTAATCCTATCTGTCTTTATAGTACGTTTACGTAGGTTATGGATATATACATAAATATTCAGATAATTGAAATTGCAAGACAATTTATTTAAACAAAAGTGTACTGAATAAAGTTAAGTTTTCTGAATCCATTGCTTTATCACATGTGATTAAGATGAGTTCCCACTTAAATGGTAGTCCGTAGTTTTCGCCTGATACTTGATCATTTCCGTACGAATACAAACTTCTCGATTGAGGTATTGTAACTTTTAGAATTAAAAACAAACACATTCTTCTCCCCAATAAAGCTTAGGTCGATTATTTTCTGTTACATGCACCCACCCTCTCCGATTTGTTTATTCGCTATGCTGAAATAAAAGCATCGGTTTCATTCCGTCGCTTTGTGTCCGGACCTGCTCTTTTCAATAATAACTTACATTTGTAAAACACTTATTCAAATGTTCCATTACATTAATTTACCTAGACACTTGACCAGAAGATTATCCTATATAAACAATAGAATAGTGCACATGTTTAGTCTAATGGTATATCTGGTAGTCTGTAATCACTTTGCAACTGAGAAGTTTTTTTTATAATTTTGTTTACATGGAAATGTAATGCTATTTATTTATTTTTTATATCTTCTCATATCTGATTTACTAGAATTAGTAGTACAAATATTTCATTCATTATCCTCAACGTTTTGTTACTTTAAAAGAATGATTGAATGAAATTCTAAAAATTATATCTTGATTCTTTAAAACTACAGTATTATAGTGTTATATGAAAGAAAGAGACACTATCAAATAGTATACGGAGGTATTATGCTCACCAACCCTTTTGTTATGGTATCCATATCAAATTCACGATGTACCCTATGATTGTACGCTATGAATACGCATGTGATACGTTGCTCATAAGGAAAAACTGGACAATGCATTTTTCCATTGTTATCATTCGGTTTAAGATCGTTCTTCATAAGTGCAACATTTGCTTGAAGAGCGTTTTGTGTACGTCTACTATACGATATCAATGCGTCGGTTCGGGACATCAACTTACACTGCGTATGAAGTGCATACTCATTACGACTACCTAACGTACGTGTACCGCCCTCGACCGATATAAAACCGATGAGTTGCGTGTTAAAAATACGCAGCATAGTTCTGAGCATGTCCAAAACTATCAAGCGTATGAAAATGGTCCAAGCGCATGCCGACGTACAAGAAACGACCTTAACACAACCAAGCTAAGGTGCGTATGAGTTGCGTGTCCTGCGTTCGGCTGCGTATTGCTGCGTATGAGAGAAATTGCCATACGCAACTCGTACGCAGGGAGTATAGGCTGAAGTGTGACAGGGGCTTTAACAAATGAGTTTTGAGCATGTCCAAAACTTTCACGCGTATGAAAATGGTCTAAGCGCATGTCGACGTACAAAAAACGATCTTAACAGAACAAAGGTGCGTATGAGTTGAGTGTTTTTCGCACGGCAGTGTGAAATAAATGGTCATACGCAACTCGTACGCAGTGAGTTTACGCTGAAGTGTGACAGGGGCTTTATTGATTCAGAGCAAAAAAAGTTGCAAATGGAAGCTACATTGTGTACTGATTTTATTTGATCAAAACACAAGGTCATAACTAAATAGGTGTTGTCGTGTTGGCTAACTCTTTATCTTTCAACATATGAATTTTTACCTTTTTGAATTGGAAATATGTGATAGATTTACTCTTAATTGAAAGCAATAAATAATTTGAAACAAAGATTATATTTTCTTTTCTTGGATAGAATATGAACATTTTTAAAGGTAAGAAACATGGTTTTAGTTTTAGGAAAAATCTTCAAGATGGTTGCATTTTCTAGTAACGGACAAGTAAATCTCCATTCATTCCTGCATTCTGTCAAGTATCATTATTGATCATTAATCGATTGTATAAATGTAGATGATCAGTCTCAAATGATTGATAAATTTATCGATTCGAATGCAAGCACAGACCATGTATTCTCTATTCGAAAGCTTTCAGGTCGACAACAGTATGGTGACCGTAATTTCGATAAATTTTGAACTTTATAAAAAAGCCCTGAAAATAGAAATCTGACTATAATCTATTATGTATACATGTTCAAGTATAATTTGTATCGAATTTCGTGACTAAAATTGCAAATGTTTTAAAAATTGACGTTTCGCAAGAAAATATTCCCTGAATTAAATATGTATGTAAATGGCTATTACCACATTCCTTTACCTTATTTTACAACGAATTTTATCACTTTCATATGTTTTAAATATATGTATTTTGCTTTCGTCTATTTCATGACATAACGCCAATATAGACTTTGTAGGATATTCCATAACTGCTTCATATAGCGTTTGCGAGGAAAGATATGTGTTTTCTTAAATAAGTGCAATGCCTCATGTTAGAGCCAGATGTACAAGCCAGAATCTCCAGTGAAACCTTAGATTTTGTTACAAATGTGTCTAAGCATCTGTGGGCTTTTTGTTACAGTTTTTATTAAGAAAAAGTCTCAGGGGTGATGGAGTGTACAGTATCGGAATATTCGGCCCGGGTTTAATTTGTCAAGTAAGATTTAACAGAAAGGCATTGCTAACAACATTGTCCTTTGCATTGTGATTTGCTACTGGCTATCCATTATCTTGTATTATTTTTAACTAAAATGACACTGGCCAGTTATAAGAACAACAGCAACTTCAAATAAATCGATGTTGGCATGTTGGGAATAAATATTTTGATTTTGGTTATTTCTCACGACTAAACATTTTTTATATCAAACGTGGAGTGATTCAACCACATTCTGCATAGCCAGTATCAGAGTGATTCAAGCACATTCTACAAAGCCGCATTCAGAGTGATTCAACCACATTCTTCGTAGCCGTTATCAGAGTCATTCAACCACATTCTTCATAGCCGGTATCAGAGTGATTCAACCACATTCGTCATAGTCGCTATCAGAGTGATTCAACCACATTCTTCGTAGCCGTTATCAGAGTCATTCAACCACATTCTTCATAGCCGGTATCAGAGTGATTCAAACACATTCTACAAAGCCGCATTCAGAGTGATTCAACCACATTCTTCGTAGCCGTTATCAGAGTTATTCAAACACATTCTTCATAGCCGGTATCAGAGTGATTCAATCACATTCTTCGTAGCCGTTATCAGAGTCATTCAACCACATTCTTCATAGCCGGTATCAGAGTGATTCAACCACATTCGTCATGGCCGGTACCAAAGTGATTCAACTACATTCTTCATAGCCGGTATCAGAGTGATTCAACCACATTCTTCATGGCCGGTATCAGAGTGTGTCAACCACATTCTCCATAGCCGGTATCAGAAGGGCATAATTGTAAGAAATGCAAATTCCCAGAAGTAAATATATACTAATGTGTTCTATCGATCATAAAGGCTTTGAGTTGCGGCCACGTGTTTTAAACAGTATATTATTCATGTGATCTTTCGTGTAAAAATATTTTTGCGGAGGCAACCCACATCAAAATGAAATGATACTGACTAAAGTTATCGTCTAATGTTCAAACTAACATACCATACATACCGACAAACAGAACAGACTAATCAAGAATAACAAGTTTACAAAATATTGATTATTTTTTCATTCCCATATAAGGATACTCTCTAGCAACGATTAGGATGAACTAGTAACCTTTATACATTCATTAACCTTTAATGTCTATAGTCCTTAAATTTCCTTTCTGATAAGGTTTCCCTTCTTTCGACAGTAGTTTTAATGATTGTAAATTTTTATCATTAATGTATCTTTAAATTTGTCTTTTTCAACTGGGAATTTCATAAATTTAAGTTTCTTATTTGATACTAGTATGTTACACATCTGTGTCTGTCACTTGCGTCAATTTTCATTTCAAATGAAAGACAGTGATACATATTTAATCAATAATGAAATGCCACTACTAGTGAAACAGAAAATCGACAATTTAATGAAAATAATAAATAAATCATGTGTTAATTTCTATACGAAAGTTCAAAACCTATTTAGAAGAAGTCGGTCATTGAACACATTTTGTGTTGGGATGCTGGTTTTATTTCCCCTTTAGTCAATGTAAACATAAAGTACGATTTGATAATTTTAAGTTAATGATTATAGTCATGGGCGTGGGAATAAGGTGGGGAGGGGGAGTGGGCATTGGCTGAGCTTGGTGGTGGGATCAAGCTCTCCCCCTCCCCTCCCAACGCGTTTTATTTACAAGACGTATTTTCTAATATTGTCATGTTTACTGTGTGTCGCTATATCTTGGGATGTACTTTTACTTGCTTGGCTGCTCGAGGTGCTACCTTACATATTGTCATGGAAAACTCATACAATGTTTTTAGCTTTTATTACAAATTCAATTAAAGCAAATTACACATCATTTTACAATCAATACCTTAACCTTCTATTGGAACGACTTAACCTGCTTAACATAACCCTGGATTGCTTACTTAAATCTAATCCTTAAAAGTACATTCTTATTCCTTATTCCCTACCTAACCCCCATACAACCATAAAACATGCTATACGATACCCATACGGTTCCCTCTTTGGAGCTGCTCCCGGCCTAGCCGAAAACGCCTGCCAAAGGTTAAGTTGTTGGTACTTCTGAGATTCCCTGGACTAACTCTCTAAAACTACTGTGCAGCTACCTTTTGTTGTACCCAACTGTCACTCATTCTAACAGGCGGTCCTCAAATCTACCAATCCCTGCACAGGTCATAGTTCACATTTAAATATTTCTAAGTTCCCTACTCATCAAAACTTTTCCACCCTTTTACCTTAATCATATCTTTTAATTACTATAAATGGTTTCTGACCAACAATCTGACTCTTGTCGATCCTGCAATCCACTTATCTTCTCAATATTGCATGCCCTATCAACCTAACTCATTATCCCAAAATACATCGCATCCATCGTCCCCCTAAATCCACCTCCAACTCGTGTCCGACTGACAGGACATTAAATATATCTGTCACTGTTGTAGTCAGTTAATGTATTTTGCCAATCTACTTCCATGACCATTTCTCTCTTCTATACATTATCTAAATTCCCGTGACAAGCACCACACTAAATGATATATATCTATTGTCTCCTTTCTATTTCCCCATATTACTACCTTTTTTTAATTTGTTCTGTCTTCATAACTGCCGTTATTCTATCAAGTAACATTTCCTCTAACCATCTGCCTCTCTCTGTATTTTCACCCCATAACAATATGAAAATTTCAATCACCCACTTAATATGTTTATCAAAAGTTTTGATGTTTTGGGCCTTTACTGTGAAATGTACATGTAAATGTAAGTGTACATCTTTGACAAGACAGTGGTTTTCTTCCTCAAAATGGATACGTCATATGCAAAATATTCAAATATGATTTTATAATGAATTCCAAAAATTCCAACTTCTTACTACCACATTTTGAGATCTAAAGGACATATTAAGATGAATTTAAGTAAGGATGTAAATGATAACTAAAAATAGTAAAACTGAAACATTAAATTTTTCTTTTGGTAAACAAATTTTTACTTCAAACCAAATATCCTACACCGTTGATATATATATACTTAAAATATTAATGAAAATACTATTCATAAAAGGTCAACTGCATAATATTTGACTCACCTTGATTTTATGTCAATTTAGTGATGAGAAAGAAAGGGTCTTCCTCATGACACGGACAATGACAGATTTCTCATTCTCTTCGAGAACACGCAGCGCCTGTCCGATCGTCCCTATAGGAGATGCTATGAGAGCTAAGTCCACTGCACGCAATGCCTCATACCACCATGTACGACAACGCTTTGGAAAAACTATTTTCGCCACAAATGTTTGCATTTAAATGCAAAACACTTGGCAAAGTCAACAAGTCATCGATCCAAGAGTCAATGTTGGAAATGGGTCTGATTTCCTGGGGCTACGCAATCGCATATATGTCACACAAGGAAATCATTATTTATTTATTTTCGACATATTCAGGCATCATATACTATTTCATAAAGTGAGAGCGTCCTGTTCGATACAGCCCTAGTGTTAAGTGCACGCAAGCGACTGTGAGTGATAGTTAGCGTGCGTGGTTCAAGCGCTGATTATTAACCAACACTCCTGAACAAGTTTTTGATATCGGCGCAATATTGTAAATGATATTGTGGTATATATGCGTTGTGCTACATATCGTGTTACAATTGATTTCTTTTAATACCTTGAATTGGTAGGCCTATGTCCGGTAGATTTGATAATATTATTTTCAACATTCATTATTTGGCAAATACCGTTGGTATTAATTCTGATTAACGGTGTCAATTTCCATGCAAATGTCAAGTTACACGAAATGGAGCCATTAACAGACCGGCAACTCTCTTCAAAGAGTTGGTCGGCATCATGCATTGCGCATGTCATATACACGACGCCTTGATGTGACACGATCATGCATACGTTTCTCTTTACAAGTTTATGTTCCCGTCAGTCTAATGATTCTTCTACTTGATAACATTTAAATTGATATATTATTTTAGAAATTTAATATGCAGAATAATGTGTTATATTTAAAATCAATATTCAAAATGATCCTATAGGTTTTAGTAAGAGTGTAGGGTTGGCCTCTTACCAATTTTATCTATCCAACCTATCTTTTAAATAAGTCATTCAATTTATTGAAGTATACACTCGTTAACTTCTTTGAGAGGCATTTTAGAAGTTGAAATGACAATAATGCTGAGGAATATATGGATGACAACTTCTTTGTTCTTTGTCCATATGTTACTGTGCATGTACTATGTGTGTATATAAAATCCCTACATCATTACCCTTTCCTCTGCTTGAGAACGACACAAAAATCTGTGTCGAAACGTCGCATACAATGAACAAAGAAGTTGTCATCCATATATTCCTCAGCATTATACACTTGTTGTTTGCATAGGATACAATCTTTCATAAGTGATGTGAGTTGTCATCAAAATTAAGTAATATTACTGATGCCATTAATCAATGGAGATAGATGTAAATTAAAAGGTTTGCAATCTTGATAATTTAAGTTTGAAATCTCAACATGAGTTTTGGAAATCAGACAACTAGACTTTCTTTATTTCCCTAAATATTAAGCATTAGGTTTGTACCATATTTTCTTGGAAGAAAGGACAAATCTTAAGATATTATTTCTTCCAAGATTGTTTCAACTTTGGTACAGGCTTATTGGTACAAGAGTAGTCTGCAAAATATAACCAATGTCCTGACAACACACTGCCATAGAAGAAGTTGACATTTTTCGATGGAAGAATTAAATAACCAGTTGAATCCATAAATTCTCCATTCTGGTCTGTATGGCATAACTTTTTTCATTACTGACTGACACTGTAACTCCTATGAATGTATAAAAATGCCAGGTTCAGAAGTATTATTATTTATGCTCCATAATCATACTATGTTATTACAGTTGGTCTGTACTAATAGTTTTGTGTTTACATCGAAAATATGTACAGTTTACATGGAATATGTAACATCTGTCTATGTAGCAAAAAGAAATGAAATTATAAAAAAAGTTCTCTGTAAATAAAATCACCAATGAAAGATCATTATTTATAATTGAATGACGATAAATTGAGTTGATATAAGGATATTAAACACAGCATTTGCAAAGCTATAAAAGGGTATTTACTAATAAGACCGTTTTACCGGGCAGCCATTCTTAATACGTAGTTTGAATCTTACGTTAACAAAATACTCCTGAATTGTGAAATCATCGTTTTTCAAAACATTTCTACCAATAATATGAAAAGAGAGATTTTTTCAATCCATCTTAAACGCATAAAACGTGGTTAAAGGTTATAATTTTAGGGGTTGTGTCTTAATTCTGCAGTAAAGTATCTCTTTATTCAACACTTGTGAAACCATAATTTTTTTTCCTTTCATACATTTTCATTGCTCTCTATCCAACTATTGAAAAAAACATTATAAAAACAATTGGACAAAATCAGACAAGATTGTTTTTCAATTCATGCATATATTTCATGGATCAAATAATAGTGAAGATTTGTGCGAAAATAGAACTAAACATTTGAAAAAAAAATTTTTTTTTGCCGCAGTACTTAGTTGCGTATTTTGCTCTTGCTCTTGGACAAGTAAATTGATATAATTTCTAAACTAATTCCACCTTATCAAATTGAAATACAGTGAAAAGAAATAATTTCTATTCAAATTCCATTTGTATGATAGGATTTTCTTGTAAAAAACTATCTTATCACATAATGAAAGTCTTGAATTAACATGAAATTTCTTACTTACATTACTACATCTATATTTAAACACTATAAGTGCAATGGAATCGATTATACATAAAGAATTAATTATAAGGTCTACATGAACATGAAAATGCAGAAATATATGTTGCCTATAAAAGTCCATGTATTCTTTTTCTCATGCCAATATCTTGGAAAAAGGTTCTAAACAAATTACTTATTTCTTGCCCTAATCTGATAAGAAATCTCGAAAGCCGACAAATTCCGAATGACGTATCACGTGATAGTCATGTGACAACTGAAGATCACGAGGGGTTTTCCGGTTTTAAGTCGGTCGGTGACAACAAAACTCATCGACTGAACAAGATAAGAGAAAAGACGAACTTAACGAGATCATGATAATGAGGGCGCTTTTTCTCTCCGTGTTCTCTCTATTGTGTATTGGCGTTGAAGGTAAAATAATTTCGAACGTTTTGTTATCTGTTCGATAAATTTAGATATCCTTGTGTAATGGGTTTTCAGTCAGATAAGGAATAAAGACCTGTATTTGAAAAATTACCACATGTATTGATGAGAAATTACTCTAAATCATTTATTGCCATATTATCTAATAGAAAATTTATGAAAACCAATTATATTTAACATTTGTACAACATAGAATGCCTTTAACACAACTTTGAAAAAATCTGGACTATCGAAGTAGTGTCATGTGTTTTCAGTCACTTTCTTGAACCTCTATTATTTAGAATATGCAGGACAGTTTTTCACAGTTTTTGTTCCATAATGACACAGAAAGTTGACATAAGTCTGACTACAACTATTTAATTGATTTTTTAAAAGTAAATATTATTCTAGATAAAAATAACTTTGATTCATCATATTTGATAATGAAAAATCGAAAAACGTGAAACACTGGGTTCAGAGGGTGACCTAACTATTTTTCAGACAGGAATATCAGTTCTCATAGTTTAAGGTGCTTTAATATAGGCTTCTCTTGGAGTTGGTCCATATTTTTAAAAAATGTATTGTGCACTAATAGAAAAATCATTCAAAACGACCGAGACAACTTTCAATGTTTTGAAATAAATTTGATAAGAAATAACACTGAAAAAAATAATATATTTTTTCTTAAAATGGTAAGTGACAATAAATATTATCACATCAAGACATCTCATTATGTGAAGAATTACAAGGAAATTAGGTTAAAAGTTATTAGAGCAAGGTTTGAAAATAAGAAGACTTTCTTTCCCATAGAAAATTGGTATTAGAAAATTTGCTTTAAAATGTGATGTTTTTTTATGTTTTTGCCATAATATTTTTTCTTAAGCAAATTATATTTTAAATGACTATTCCTAGATGTACCTATGAACCCACTGCTGCAAATAATCAACAAGGTACTTTAATATCCCTTTGAATATTTTCACAAAAGGGAGTCAAAATGACTGACCGAAAACACATGATGACTGAAAACAGATGACTTGATGATACTGTTTTTGTGCTTAGAACTTCTCACTAAATTAGATGTCTTCTCGTTATGTTATATAACGTCTCTGGTTGTACATATCAAATGGAGGGTCCTAATTAATGTCACAGAGTAAATAACAATAACGTTTATCACAGTTTATTTGCTTTAGTGATTTGGTTTTATTTTATTTGATTCTTGAGAATGGTATGAAGGTGGTCCCTATTATCGTGGGTCTTATTGTTTCACATGTATATTTCCCTATAAATAAGAACAGTCTAAATATTTTGTCTTGTTTTTAAACTCTGCAAATATGTCCTCCCAAAATATGTTGATTAAACTTCTATCTATGTAAAATATATTTTTGGACAGAGATGATAAAAATCTTATCTCTGTGATGTATTTATTCCGAAGTGTCCCTATTATCAAGGTATTTAGGATATGATAAATAAATTATTCTCTGTACATAAAATCACCAATGTAAGATTATTATTTACCAATTTAATGAAAATTGATTTTATATTATGATATTAAACATAATATTTGCAAAGATGTAAAACAAAATCCTAATAAAAAGACGCCTTGTCACAATTTTACCGAGCAGGCATTTTTGATAAGTAATTTTAACAATATCTTAACAAAATGCCATTATTTTACAATTAAATCATATAAATAATATTCAAGTTTCATTGCTCCTGAAAAGTGAGATCATTCTTTTCACATAAGTTGTACCTATCAAAGGAAAAGAGAATGTTGCAATCTATCTTAAGCTCATAAATAACCTACTTTTATTTGGTGAAAAGGTTATGAATTTTAGGGTTTGTGTCTTATTTTTGCAGTAAATGTAATTCATAATTCAACATTTTTGAAACCATTAATACATTTTCATTTCTTACATTTCTGTTTGTTATCTATCAACTATTCCCCAACAAAATAAGATAATCTCTCGGACAATATTTTGTGAAGACACGATCGTTTCTTAATTAATTGCACATGTAGTTAATATTTCATAAATGAAAATGATCACTCATTATTTCAGATCACTGAAAATGTGAGAAGATACTACTGAACATTTGAACAAATGTTTTTTAGATGCCTTAGTATCTAGTTTATTCATCTATGATGTGCTTTGCAAATATAAATATTCCTTGTAGGCATTGGAGTCTTAAATTACTTTACCACGATAATAGGGTTACCACAATAATAGGGTCACTTAGCCATATATAAATCCTTATGAAGCGATACATTTACAAGCATATTCCAGGGACTAACTGCTAATGGCTTTAAAAAATATTATATGATTTAGCTACACAATGTGACTTAAATTTTTGAAAAGTCTTTTTCTATTGTGTTATTTCGGACAAGGAAACAAGTACTAGATATAAAGTCTGGTCATACTATATATATGTTATTAGGATATATGACTGAAGGGAAACAATAAGACTGGCATATTTGATAATTGGACAGTACAAGAATACAGCAGTCAAATCAATTGTCATTTGCGTCTGGTCACAGGGCTGTAACTTCAGATACTATCATTGTTGTTTCACTCAAATTTTGCAAAGTGACGTGACTGATTAAGTTCACATTTTATTCCATGAAACTGTTCTAAAAATGTATTCTTGTCCTCTACATAGACAATTCATTGCAATTTGAAACCATTAACCATGGGATCTGTTACTTATTTCATACACACTGGAAGACACTTAAAAAAATTTAAAAGTCAACAAGTACGCAGCTCTTTGATATTGGGAAATTCTATAACATCACTAACATTTAAAAATATGATACAATTTAACCTGAAGTAAACTTTCTTCATCATATATATTTTCCAGTTGATGAAGTGTTAGCATTCCAAATAGATGATCCGACCATGTTGAATAAATAGAAATTGACATATGACATGTCTTTGACATTTTGTTAAAAGACATATCAAATATTTTGATTTCATGAAATTTTCATTTGTAATCTTTGTAATTGTGAAACACCAGTAAATCTGTTGATAAGTTTGAATTCATTTAGATATATTTAATGTTCATGAGTAAAAACGTCCTTCTGTTCACAACAAACATAATGGTGATAATAGTGAAATACTACATGGGAGACACTGCACTATACCAAAATGATCACCCTTCACGGAATCTAGTCTATTTGAATTACATATCCTTTTATCAATTTCAGGATCTTACCGTTATGGAAGCATTTACTGCAAAAAAAGACTCTGCCAGTTTGTGAATGAGAAATACGAGTCTCAGGCGACTGGATGGGGGAGTTACAACGACACCTTGGAACAAACGGGGTGGGGGGTGTTGAATCTGGTGATGGGGCGTGGGGGTCAAGCCACCAACGATGACATTATGTTTGCAGCAGGTGTTTTGGAGGGCATCTTCACAGCAGAGTAAGTAAAACAAATCTTCAAGTTGACTTTATTTAACTTAAATAGCCACTTCGTGAGTTGTGAATGATGCCATTAGATAGAAAGATCAAAGACTGACATGCATCAATTAGTCAAATAGAATTTTGGAAACTTATCTAAAGTAATCAGAAGAGCAGTTTGAGGTTAATAATTTGTATAAAGACTGTTCTTAGATATTTTGTTAGAGTTATAGGCTTAGGTCATATCTATCTTCTGTCTGGCAGGTTACCAGCATCACCTTAAAATTTAACTGCCAAACTAAGACAGAACTATGAAAAAGGGAGATATTTTTGATATATTTATCCATTTCTGTACCTGGGATACACAGGCATGAAATTTGCCATTGAGCAGTTAACATCAAATACAATATTTATCAAAAATTTCAACCCCTGCCAATTTCGTAGTGAATGTTTCTTTGACTCTAGAAAAGAAAGAACCTGTAAATGATGCGAGTATATTTCTATCCGTGTCTCCAGCCGCCTCTATGATCACTATCTGAACATGAGAGATACATTCTTTGGACCAAAGAAAAGCTCTGAGTATGAAGTGAAGACACGCAAGTTCTTGAAGCAGCAGGACTCGTGGATGAGGGAGCAGATACAAGAGAATCCGACGGATCCTTTGTGGCGCCATGCTGGATACATCCTAGCCCAGTTTGATGGACTTGTTGAAGGATATAAGAGGTCCCCTCATGCTCCAAAGGTTGGTTGCTTCCCCAAAATAAAGCTATCCCATTACTACTGTTTCGAACCTCTTGCTACCATTTACCGATTGAAAAAGGAAGATGGAATAACATACCTAAGTCTGAAAGAAAATGTAAATTGTGTTGTATGAATGATGTTGGAGATGAGTTCCATTATATTTTTAGATGTGAATATTTAACTTTAGAAAGAACCTTGTACATACCTTTTCATTTTTAGCTCATCTGGCCTGTAAGGCCCGATGGGCTTATGGCATGGCATGGTGTCCGGCGTCCGTCCGTCCGTCCGTCCGTCCGTAAACTTTGTGGAATTTCAACTTCTTCTCCAGAACCATAAGGCCTAGAAAACTTAAACTTTGTGTTCAGACTCCTTGACTAGTGAGGATTATAAATTGTAGCTTCGGTGGCCCTGTGACCCCTAATAAGGGCCACAGGGGCCAAGCCCTTAAAACCTATTTTCATCTTCTTCTCCAGAACCATAAGGCCTAGAAAGCTTAAACTTGGTGTACAGACTCCTTGACTAGTGAGGATTAAAAATTGTAGCTTTGGTGGCCCTGTGGCCCCTAATAAGGGCCACAGGGGCCACGCCCTAAAAAGCTTTCTTCATCTTCTTCTCCAGAACAGTGAGGCCTAGAAAGCTGAAACTTTGTGCACAGACTCCTTGACTAGTGAGGATTATAAATTGTAGCTTTGGTGGCCCTGTGACACCTAATAAGGGCCACAGGGGCCAAGCCCTTAAACCTATTTTCATCATCTTCTCCAGAACCATAAGGCCTAGAAAGCTGAAACTTTGTGTACAGACTCCTTGACTAGTGAGGATTATGAATTGTAGATTTTGTGACCCTGTAGCCCCTACTAAGGGGGGAAACACACATTGGCCACACCCTAAAGCAAAATCAAATATACAGCCTGATGAGCTACAGAGCCAATGGCTCTATTTTTCAAAGAGACCAAATATGCTTAAACTTCAAAATCTTTTCATGTGTAAGGTGTCTATATAAAAAAAACTTAGCAAATTTTGTAAAATCAAAATGCAAACTGTAAAATCTTCCGGCTAATCACTTATCCGCTTGTATGATGCATTTACTGTCATGTTGTACCTCATATGCCTAGGATATCGGCCTGAGCATAATAAAGTTCTGTTCTGTTCTGTTCAGAGATTTATGACATCAAAATATCTGTTCAGTGACTTTGAAATTTTAGTATTCTTTCACAATCTTTGTTGCTTTTATACACGTGAAACTCTTTTGGATTTTAATGAAACTCTTGCAGCAGCCTAGAAAAAAAGAATGGAGTAAGGGTTGCTTCAAAGAGTAAGAACCTACTGAGATTCTCTATGTATTGTAAAGAACTCATATATTTGTAGTGTTGCTCTTGCCTAAACTACCAAGCTTTTCCTTTTTGTGTCCCCAGGACCTTGACATATTTGCCTTCCAAATGCTTAACGGAGCCGGTGACCTCCTTGACCTCCGCAATGCCCTCATCCCGAGTGAGGTCCCAGACTGGAGCAAGATGAGCAAGGATGAGGCGTTCCAATATATCCGTAAAACTGGACACTGTTCAGCACTTGTTAAGGTGAGGTCCTGAACAAATTCTTGAAATATCTTTAACTGTGTGTCTAATATATTCCGGGATGACCTTTCACCTGGTAATGGCTAAGCCCATTCTCTCCCCAAAGAGGTAGTTTAGTTGTTTTACTCCAATCTAGCTTTTGTTCAATTTAGCCAAAATCTGAATAAGGGAATATTGCCCTAGCGACAAATAGTTGCAACACAAGATATCTCCCTTATCTGCAGCCAATGAAATAATGTCTTGTATACCTTTGTTTGTGAGCATACGGTCGTATATTGTCATGGAAAGTATTCTACCTTTATGTTTAAGGCTTCTACCTTTGTCCATGACATGTACCTGGCTAATTGGAACAGAGGCTAGATTGGAGTAACATGACTGAGCTGCCTCAGTTGGCAGAGATTGGGCCAACCCACATCAAAGTCCTTGTTATCATCTTGTAAATGTAAAATGAAACAAAGATTAAAAATATAGAATAATGGATTGCAAAGTTTTGTGATCCTTCATGATGGGCCAATGACGTGATGGAACAACAATTTGAGGTAGTAGTAGTAGTGATTAAAGCTTGTCACACTTAAGTTAAGCCAATTAGCTTTTCTGTAGACTGTCATCATAACTAACTGTCAAACAATCAGAATGCCAGAAAATAAAATTTCTAATAACATCAAATAGAAATCTTACCTTGGTTTGACCTACAGGTGATGGGAGCCTATGAGAACATTTTCATGTCTCACTCGAGTTGGTTTGTGTACGCAGCCACGTTGAGGATCTATAAGCACTACGACTTCAATGTGAAAGATGCAAGCACTTCAGCAAAGAAGATCTCATTTTCCAGTTACCCAGGTGAGATGGTGATGAAGATGGAGATGGTGATGGTGATGATGTTGGTGATGATGATGATGTTAGTGATGATGTTAGTGATGTTGGTGATGGTGATGATGGTGACGGTGGTGATGAAGTTAGTACTGGTGATAGTGGCGGTGGGATGATGAAATGGATGATAGTTATGGTCATGATGATGGAGTTTGTGGGGGGATGGGTAGTTGATGTTGAACATGGTGGTGAGATTGACAGTGATAGTGATGATGCTCCTAGGGGTTATAGTGATGATAGGTGCTGGGATGCAGGGATTGGTAGGAGATACAGTGTTTATTCAATGGGGTCATAGTTGATGGATGACTCCTTGCTACCTGATAGGCTGAGCCTACAAAAGTGAGCTAAGAAGTTGAAGTGCAAGAGAATTTTCCTAAACACAAATCAGTGTAGTTTTATTTGCTTCTCAAATCAATTGTGGGTTATTTCAATACCAAATTTCCTGATGAAATGTACATAAGCAGGGTTCGAAATCGTCATATAAAGACTGCACTGGTGCAGGTTAAAATCAGTTGGTGCAACTTATACTAGTTAGCAGACTGCACTAGGTGCAGTTTGAAAAATAACTTACATCAATTATACTCAAACAAATTTATAAGAAATCATAACAAAAACGGTCGTAGTCGATTGAATTTATAAAGCTGGCAAGTCAACTTATCTGTATACGATAAAAACGGTCGGGAAATTACAAGTAGTCAGTGTAATTTTTACATGCTGTTACATTACCCTCCCTTCAAGTTTCGGTTTAAAAGCTCCATGCATCGACTGTCATTCGAGACCTCATTACAACAGTGTTTGGAGCTTAATTTCTGTAGGGAGGTGAAAGGAACAGCGACCTACATCATATGCACTGACAGCAAAACGAAATCGGACCGATCTGTAAGCATGTTGGATCAAAAACCGTATGTGGTGTGTGTCAAGTAGTGGATATGCATCATAATTGAATAGAATGGTGTTTAAAACAGCCTGAGGACTTATATTTTACTCAAAGTAATTTATTTTCAGTATTTTACTTTTGCATGTTTGGAAGTTACACGTGTCTATAAATAGATCAGTACATCGTCTGCTTTCCTGTTAAAATTAGATTTTAAGTACTTGCATTTTTTTTACAGTGATCCACTGAATAACTGACACTTTTGAAACTAAATGATGATACATTTATATTATAAGCATATATACATGTAGTGAAACAATAATTAAGAAAATTACTGAATGAGTTGAGTAATTGAAATAATTTATTTTTAGACACATGCATTGTTTGAAATGTTTTAGCCAAATTAAAGACACAAAATTCAGACCTGATGGTGAATATAAATTATTTATTTTATGTTAGAAAATAAGTGTTAATACTTGACTCATTGTTTTTGAAAATGTCTCATCATTTTTGAGCTTCATGAGCCATTTGTCTCATTGTGACTGAAAATATTTGAAACACTGAGTATAATCAAGGATTTTTATGCAGATGTAATTCCTTGGTATAATATACCACAATCAAAGCATATATATTCTTTTATTCCCCCATAGGAGATTACAGAAAGATTAGCAGATCAGATCAGATATAATATTCAGTAAGTTGAAGTCTTGTTAAAACCCATTCTTTTTCGTCATCATACATGAATAAAAACAAAACAGACTGACACGTTTTGATAGTGTTTTATACAGATTCATTTATTAAGGTGATCACTTTGGTGCAGCCAGAGAGGCTCAGGTGCAGTCTTGTTAAAACAGTCAACTGCACCTGGTGCAGTTCCTGAAAAAAATCGAATTCGTACCCTGATAAGGGTATAATGTGAAAAGCATGCAACATGGCCTCGGGTAACCAAAATGCTCCCAACTAATGGAACCAACCTCTGGTTGCAGGGTTCCTGGAATCTCTGGATGACTTTTACCTGCTGGGCAGTCAGATGGTGATGCTACAGACCACCAACAACGTCTTCAACAAGGACTTGTTCCAGCACGTCAAACCCTCCAGTCTCCTAGCGTGGCAGAGGATCAGGACAGCCAATATGCTGGCTAACTCGGGGAGGGAGTGGGCTGATGTGGTCTCCAAGTATAACTCAGGTACAGTTCATCACAGTTACAAATCCAGATTGGGGGTTCAGGGGACTCAATCCCCATTTTGGATTTTTAGCTCATCTGGCCTGTAAGGCCGATGGGCTTATGGCATGGCATGGTGTCCGGCGTCCGTCCGTCCATCCGTCCGTCCGTCCGTAAACTTTGTGGAATTTCGACTTCTTCTCCAGAACCATAAGGCCTAGAAAGCTTAAACTTTGTGTACAGACTCCTTGGCTAGTGAGGATTATAAATTGTAGCTTTGGTGGCCCTGTGACCCCTAAAAAGGGCCACAGGGGCCACGCCCTAAAAACCTATTTTCATCTTCTTCTCCAGAAGCATAAGGCCTAGAAAGCTGAAACTTTGTGTACAGACTCCTTGGCTAGTGAGGATTATAAATTGTAGCTTTGGTGGCTCTGTGACGGCTAATAAGGGCCACACCCTAAAAACCTATTTTCATCTTCTTCTCCAGAAGCATAAGGCCTAGAAAGCTGAAACTTTGTGTACAGACTCCTTGGCTAGTGAGGATTATAAATTGTAGCTTTGGTGGCTCTGTGACCCCTAAAAAGGGCCACACCCTAAAAACCTATTTTCATCTTCTT
Source organism: Steromphala cineraria (assembly GCA_916613615.1). Classification (NCBI taxonomy): domain Eukaryota; kingdom Metazoa; phylum Mollusca; class Gastropoda; order Trochida; family Trochidae; genus Steromphala; species Steromphala cineraria. Next base: position 17,604,783 of record OU744721.1, read on the forward strand.
CTCCAGAAGCATAAGGCCTAGAAAGCTGAAACTTTGTGTATAGACTCCTTGGCTAGTGAGGATTATAAATTGTAGCTTTGGTGGCCCTGTGACCCCTAAAAAGGGCCACAGGGACCACACCCTAAAAACCTATTTTCATCTTCTTCTCCAGAACCATAAGGCCTAGAAAGCTGAAACTTTGTGTACAGACTCCTTGGCTAGTGAGGATTATAAATTGTAGCTTTAGTGGCCCAGTGACCCCTAATAAGGGCCACAGGTGCCACGCCCTAAAAACCTTTTTTCATCTTCTTCTCCAGAACCATGAGGCCTAGAAAGCTGAAACTTTTTGTACAGACTCCTTGGTTAGTGAGGATTATAAATTGTAGCTTTGGTGACCCTGTTGCCCCTAATAAAGGCAACAGGAACGTCCTTCAAATCTATTTTCATCTTCTCCTAAAGTATAAGGCCTAGAAAACTGAAACTTGTCGCCTATATACTTAATTTTATGATTGGTGACCCTGAAGCCCCTACAAAGGGGGAATCACATTGGCCACACTCTACAGCATAATTGATGATGAAGCCTGATGAGCTACAGAGCCAATGGCTCTTTTTTTAATAAAATTGCCTGTTAAGAACATGAAACTTTGGGTTAACCCTCACATTGTACTTTTTATAGATAAACAACCTCCTTTCACATTTACTGCATTTCGTAGAATCCTGATAGGTTTAATCCAAAACCGGTTCAACACTGGATAATGCTTGTGATCAAGATATATGTCCTAGGAGATATTGTTTTGTCAGTAGATTTTTTACAATGTTCAATGATGGTCTTCTAGAAATAACATTTCAAATCATGATGTCATAAATGAAGGCTATTGTATACGTTTTGACATCAATGCATTAGAAGTCTAATAACAGTGCTCTGTTCAATAATTAACATAACAATGGAAAGTTATCAAGAGTGGTTTTTGATGATAAATAGAGAATCTCACCCAAGTGTCTTCTGATATCAAATATATCAACACGAGTTGATTAAAGTTACAAATATCCGAGGCTTGCCGAGGATATTTTTACTTTAATCAAAGAGTGTTGATATATTTGATATCAGAAGACACGAGGGTGAGATTTTATTTATCATCCAAATCATTTTTCACCAGTTATTAGCAAAAGAATGAACATATCTGAACACGAAACTGCCATTAGACTTCTTGAACAGTGAGGTCATTGCATTGTGACGTCATCAGCATTATGACGTCATAGCATTGTTACGCCATGAACTTTGTTACATCATAGTATTGTCATCTGTGTTCTAAGTGATGCCAAAGCCTTGTGATGTCATTTAACTAGCGATATCTACAATGTAGATATCGCTTGTAGATATCGCTTGATCTCAGAAAAGCGATATCTACTGTGGTAGCCACTTTTGAATGATAAATAGAATCTCACCCTTTTGTCTTCTGATATCATAATATCTTAATATTCTTTTCTTTTACCAGGAACTTACAACAATCAGTACATGGTGATAGATCTGAAGAAGATTGTGCTTGGAAAAAACATTTTGGATGATGCATTGTGGGTTGTTGAGCAGATCCCAACATTGGTTAAATCTGGAGATCAAACCCCAATACTTAGGACAGGTAACCTGTATGATTCAACAATATGATGTTTTGCAGTGGATAAGAACTCTCAGACCTAGGAATTTTATTAAATACTGTTACATGTTCAAAGTCAGGCTAAATGTGTTCAGATAATGACTTGTTTCAATAGACTTACTGTACATATATAATTATTGTGGTAACAAGAATTGGATTGTTGTTAAATTTTGCAGGTGGAATTGAAATCTACTACATAATTTCCATCTAGTTCATAATAATAATATTCAGATAATATCAGGTTTACAGATAATTGTACTGAAATATGTTACGTTTGTTATTATTTGTTATCACCATTATTCCGTTTTCACATTATGCATATTATTGGATTAATTTATTGTTGATGCTTAGGTAAACATCAGAGAATTAAACAGACATTCTGAGAAAAATAATAACGGGAATCCAACAACTTATTTTACATCGCCGTCCAAATACGTTTTGCATGTCTCTGTAGCTGGCTGCCACATGCCATTTGCGGTTCAGGATGTGAACATTTTTGTCTTTTTGCTTTACCAAATATTGTTCATTTTTTTAATGGCATGTATCATCCTGTCACAGGGTACGAACATTAGGCTAACTCCACTAATCAATACCCTTGGCGCAGAAACTAGATTCGCTTGCACGGCCTGACTTGGGATGAAGACAATCAAATCATTTTCTCGCCATCTTCTCGATAAAATGATCTGATTGGCTATATCCCAAGTCAGGCCGCACGAGCGAAGGTAGCTTCTGAGCACAGGGTACAGATTAGTGGAGTTAGCGTAACGTTCGTACCCTGTGACAGGATGGTACATGCCATGTATCGCAGCTATTCCAATTATAATCAACACCAAGCAGGAAGAAGAATTAACTCAGAATTAATTTTGTTTCAGGTTACTGGCCCTCCTACAATGTCCCATTTTATGAAAAAATTTACAACATGAGTGGATATCCAGATTTTGTGGCTCAACATGGAACTGATTTCTCGTATCAACTGGCCCCTAGAGCAAAAATATTTCGACGAGATGAAGGACAAGTGAAAGACTTAAACACGATGAAGGGAATAATGAGATATAATGGTGAGTTTGAAGAACCTCTATGATAAAATAATGTGGTTGAAATTGACCAAAGTACTTGAAATATAGATTAACAGGCCTGTATCAGTAAATTTAAGTATTTTGATTAAAACGTTTTCTTTTGAGACCACCCTTAGGAAGAATAGAATGTATACCATGAAAAAATATATATATCCATTTGATCATTAGCATTTCTGATTACGCAACATTTTGTTTGTTTCTCAATCATCAGATACACACCGAGTGAATTGTATTGTCCAAACAAAAGTCTAGAAAACAAAATCAATATTTGCTTTTTTGTTGATTCCAGCTGTTTTCTTGACTTTTGATTTTTACAATGCAAATCTATTTGTACAAATAAAGCATTTCAAGGGTACCCTTGAACAAGACAGCTTTAGAACAAACGGTATTACATCATAATACCTTGAATTTAATGTTGTCTTCTGTCTTATTTCGCCTCCAATTTATTTTCAGATTTTAAAGAGGATCCTTACTCTGAAGGCATGCCATGTAACACCATCTGTTGCCGTGGCGATTTGGATCCGAAGTCACCCCGACCTGACGGTTGCTATGATACCAAGGTAAGAGCCATGAAGTAACCTTAATTGGAGGATGTGTTGATGAATGTTAGATATATTTCATAAACCTTAATCTAAAGTTAATTGCCTCTTTGGGAAATGTTATTCATTTGCACAAGTTGTTGAGTTACAGAATTACCAGGAAGTAACAGAAATATTGTTATAGCTGTCTTTCCTAACATAGATATTACAGTTCATGAACCTAACATGGAGAAAAGCTTACTACCTTTTTTGTTCTAACATACACCCTCTTCGTGTGCAATTGAGTGAGTGAGTCATTGTTTTATGCCGCTTGGGTAATATTTCAGCCATTTGTGATGTGTGTGCAATTGAACCAGGTTCATAATATTAGTTTAAAACGTTTTCATTTTTTTCTACAGCATATTTTTAATAATTCACAATTTACTATTTTTAGGTCGCTGACTTCCACATGGCCTTGAACTTCACAGCCGACATCATTAACGGCCCGACACTCGGAACCAACTTACCTCCCTTTAAATGGACACCAGAGTTTAATGTGTCTCATGTTGGTCTACCTCCTGTTTATAACTTCACTTTCGTCAGAACGAAACCTGCCATCTTTAACCCTTGAAATGTATGAAAAATCTAGATGTTTTTATTTTTGAAAAAATACTTTACCTTTATGGTTTTAAACCGCTCAAATCTCATATTGAATCTTATGTCATATACAATGAATGTCTTAATGTTGTGATTCTATTGAATGTCTAAAAAAAAGGTATAAGAGTGTATTCATACTTAACTAGTGTATCAAAGTGTTGCCTAGCAACCATTGATACCTAACCTCAGCTAATGATTACCCAGTACTTAAAGGTTGCAATTGTGTCAAGCAATGTTCATTAATGTTGAAATGATCTTTTATTCAAATTCAAAAACTTGCTTTTATTTACTTTCAATTATTCAGAATCATATTTTGACAAAATTTCGATTATAATTTAAATCATAATACCAGTCTCCCTGGTACTACGTAGGATCATAGGGCTCCCAAGTACGTCAGAAATTGTATACGGAGCATAACTTCAAATTGGTATGGAGCTTACCTATGTGGTGCAGATGTGTCTTTTAGGAGTCACAGTCACTTTTTCAAGTTTTGACCCAAAATGGTTTACCATAATGACTTTGAACAGCTGCAGAAATAAAACAAAGCTATGACTTAAAGAGGTCCATTGTTATAATGTTTAACTCTGTCCTTAATCCATTGACAGTTACCATTATTCATTCACATGATCTATTGCATGTCTTTAATTTTATTATTACTATGTAATGGTGTTCATATGACCACTGGTATATGTGAGCTTTGCTCACTTTTGTGTTTTTTTAATGCACAAAGTCGTGTAGATATAAAAAAAACTCCACACCAAGTGTTCGGTCTGTGTTGAATTGGTTGAAGATGTGATCATGTTATAATTCTATGAAAATACATAAAATGTATTATTTGCTTTATCTATTCAGTATTTGCTCTAAGCTAAAAAAAGTTCAAGTACTTATGTATGCAAAGATACTGTGATATGAATATGTAGAATATTTTATTAATAGTATCAAAAAACACAGAAATCTCAAGCTAATATGTATATATGTTTTTTTGTAGAATATATTCAAAAGCGATTATCAAAGTAAAAATAGTTTTTATTATCTATAAAAATCAGATATATAATTTGATAAAAAAAAGTAAATTTCTAAAGGATGCATTTTATTTTAGAAATGGAAAGTTTAATTTTTTATCTTTATTTTTGATTGAAAGCCGATTCATTTAATTTCTCTAATCTATTTTCATTCTATATATATATAAACTATTTGTAAAGTTGAACTTGTACAGTATCATTCCAAAAATAAATTCTTTTTAACAACTCTGTCTTATCTTTGAGCATGATGTCTTCAGTGTGTCAAAATATCCACGAAGATTGGAGTTGAGAAGCAAATATTAACAACAACTGCAAGTTTATACAACATTGATATATTTCTCTTAAACACAACAGTACAATAAAAACATACAACGAAAGATAAAAATTTGTCACATTTCTGGAATGATAACATTTCTGAATAAATAAATAAATGCATTTAAGATCACTGAAAACACTGATACAGAAACATTACATAGCAATACAAATTAGTAAAAATCATGCTTCTCAAAATTACAGAATGATGCAATTTATGAAAAAATTGCAACAAAAATAATAATTATGATGTATTGCTAATGAAGATATCACAAATTTAAAAGATATTTCTAAACAAGTCACTACTGGTGTCAAGTAGGTCCTAATTCAAGTCATTTAAGCTAAAATTGGTCAAAGCCTCCTTTCTGTTTTTCACATAGTCACAGTTTCTAATATTAAAATACACAAAAGCAATGTATTTGGTTTGGGAAAACAGAGCTTTAAGTGGCAAAGACTGGCACTTGTTTTTTTATGTTGAAAATAATAAGCCATTCCAGAAAAAAGGTGGCTTGAATGATCATTGTATTTTGTTTTTAGGATTGAAGGAAATCTTGAGAAACATTTATGTACTGAAGTAATTAAATTTCATGTTTTCAACGACATTTAGCAAGTATCTATAAATAATTACAATAATTATAATTTTAAAAATACACCTTCAATTTACCTTCTAGTTACATAATCCTTCAAAGTCTACCAACCAAAACCTTTTTTTTGGTCTGCTATAGGTAGGTTTACAGACTATTCTTTAGATCAAACCAGCCAATGTGCATTGAGACATTTTCTGAGTTTAATTATTCTCAACTGACTAACATTATCAGTTCTATTTTTGTTACCCATCGGCATCCTAGAAATAAACATTCCATAGATAAAGAACAATATACATGATATTATGTTGCAATGTGTTTGACTAGAATTACTGGAAGGATCAGAAATAATTTCCTAGTACACTAATATACATCATCAAATAAAGGACTCCATACTTCATACATAAACAAATTAAAAGATTAGAATTGGTTATCAGTTAGTTTTGATATTGGCGAGTCACACTTCATAGTTTCTGAACTTCTGTAGCAGTTTTGAACCTTGGTCTCTCTCCCACACTGCAGCTGATGTCTGTGGGCTTGAAGACAGTTTTACACCTGCAAAGAAAACAAGAATATGTGTGGCATATGTGTCCGTATACTCTCCTCAGATTTGAATGAATGGATAACATTTAAGGGGCAGATGACCATTTTAGAAAACAAATTTCCAAAACAAAATTAATATTAATTTATGCCAAATATCTTAAGAGGTTCATCTAGAAACTCAACCTCTTTATCTTTATCCCACCCCAAAAATGTTATTAGAATACTGCCTGCAAACGGAAAGTAGTCAATTGAGATTATACTTTGTAGCTGGTTACGGTTTCATCATTGTATAAAATAGATTTCTTTGCTATTGTTAACATTTGTTTCACTTTTCTGCGGATATCAATATTTCCCCAAGAGGACACCTAAGTGTGCCTTTTTATTCAATTCAAGCAATTCTTACCTTCCTTCACTCAGTTAATGTAACCCACTTATCATATTAGACATGAATAATTTACATTTAGATTATTGGTGCCCAACACTTACCAGATGTTGTGGGACTTATGTCTGACATGGATGTAAGAGTTGTCTGCCCTTGAGTTGATGAGTTTTGTACGGTGATACCCTCAGCTAACATGGGTTTAGTTTTCACCGAACCCCAGTGCATTGACTGAAAAAATTTATTACTGACATTGGATGGGTGTAACATAATAAATCTTTGTACATCCTTTATGATGAGTTTAACCAGTAAATTTGGCTTTTCAAGTGCTTCATATTCTCTTTGTAACATTTTCCATCTAAATATACCATTTAAAAATCAATCTTGTTAAGGAAATAAAGAAGGAAATATTTTAAATGATTATGAAGTTACGATGATTTTCATATTTTTGAACTGATTGAAAATACAATTACGATATATAGTTATTAAAAGAGTTTAGTTAAACTGATGAAAAGGAAATTTCGATGAGCACAAGCTTAACGCCTTTTCCTACGGAGAGCCTAAAAGGCCAGTTTCCAAACTGGTATTTTATGCCTTGCTGCAGAGACTTTACTTTACTGTGCTGCTATAGTGCCCCTACAGAGTAGAGAGCAAGCACAGAAAACTCAAGGCTATGCAGCAAGGCATAAAATGACAGTTTGGAAACTGGCCTTTTAGGCTCTGCGTAGGAAGATGGCTTAACGCTAGCTACCAATGCTGTAAAGTGAGCTGCATTTACTTTCATTCTCATGGTGAACATAGAGTTCAAACAGACACACAATCTTCAAATTCTTTGTGGTCTTTCGTAGCTGAGTTAGTAAGATTTGCAATTAAGCAAGCCAAGGGTTCAGATATTGCAAAAGTTAAGATGGTCAGTTCTTAAATTGTGATATTTTATATTTGTATTTAATAGGAGGGACAATGTGAACCATTCAATTTGAACTTATTATTTCCATTTTGCAAGAATTTTGAGAGGAGGCCCAGTACACTGACTACATAGATTTACTTGATAAAAGAGTTGGTTTATATATGTACTGAATTTTGTCTCTATTTGCTGACAATGACAGTATAAAAGCTCTTTGGTTAGCTGACAGTCAAGGGCAATGGCCAGTTATGAAAAAAACTTCACACCCACACTTCATTATTTGCAATAACAATGACTAAAACCATCTTAAAAAAAATTCTTTAATCATTTTAACTTACAACATGAACAGAATCTCTCAGTCCTCTCCACTGATCGTATGTCATGCTGACCCCAGAGTTACGCCATTGATCATATTTCTTTCTGCTTTCTGGATCTGATAATACTTCCTTCGCTCTCTGGAGTCGTTGAAATCTAGCAGCTGAAACAAATATTCAAATATTGATACTTATAGATTTATAGTTAACCTGCAGATTACATTAAAGATGGCTGATTAGTTAAAAAGTCATCAGGTTAAGTTTTTGGTCATGGTTTTGGGATGCCATGGCAGTAACAACTGTTGTCTCAACGAAAATAAAGAGCAATTGGCTCTATTGGTTATTTCATTATTTATCAAAGGTTGATGATTTTAATAAAAAAAAAAACATTTTACTAAACCACAGTTTATGAACCAACGTAGCTCCTACACATACCCTGGTATCAAAAGCTTTGTATCTCTACATATAACCAGTCAAGGATGTAACTAAATACATCCAGCAGTAGTGTCCAAATAAACCAATGAGACCGCCTTTTAGCCTGTGCTACTGATGTGTTGCTCAGAGCTCAAGAGACACATTCTAAACCATCCATTGGGGGCATTTAACTTAAGGAAATGGTGCATGGTGTTCAAAATAGTTTACCGTTGCTCCTTACATCATTGGCTAACATATAAGTAGATTTTCACAATGTTGTCTACATGTTAAAGGTATTTATACTTATTTCAGCAATATGCAAGTGTCTGAGTTAAGTAACTCACCTGCTGATTCATCCCCGGGATGTTTATCTGGATGACAGTGGAGAACACGAGCTTTATACTCTGTCACTATCTGTTCCTCCTGAATCAGTCATACAAATGTTATTTATTTCATGCAACAAATAGCCTACAGTACATTTAAACTATTATTGTTAAAAAATGATATTGTACTTGTAAAAATATTTTTTTTTAGAGTTTCTAGTCTTAGGCTTGGTGATAATTCAAGGTAGGCATTTGAAGAAGAATAAACAAAGATGTAACGTCATATGAATCTCGAAAAAAAAGATACTCAACTAGTTATATTACATTGCTAAAATATATCAATAATGATGCCATAAAACCAGGGTTTATTCAAGCCATTGGGCAATCTAAATTTTATACAATTAAGTTACAGCATCAACTTAATCTAAGCCTGCGTTTCAGCACAGTCTAAGACTATCCACTGTCCAGCAAGATAGAGCATCTTCTCTGATTGGCCTAGCACTGTTACTGTAATGTCAGAATATCAGTCAATGTTATGTCAACAGCATGACCTAATATGAAAATCTTTTGATCTAATTTTATTTAGATTGAGCATATGCACTTATTTAACCCGATTTCATTTGAGTGTGACATTACGATATAACCTTGTTACTGTCAATTGAATAAAATCAATTCATTATTGTTTGCCTTGGGTAAGATGATAAAAATTATAGAATAAAGCACTACTAGTGATTATGGAGAATATCAGTATTTTATTCAGATTCAGAGTCACTAAAAGTAGACCTGTTAAATTTAGGTTTAGAAATTTACAGTTATATTGGTCAAATGTTATCATTTATATAAGTGAAAAATAACTTACAGATGAATGTTCACTACAGCCAAGAATTTGATAATAATCATCTCCTAAATTTCGTTCATAATTCAATATTTCATCCATCTATAAAGACTTATAATAAAAAGCTTGTTTACAGAGAGAAAGGGAGTAATCATTTACATCGTAAAATCCAGGATATAAATTTCCTTAAAAAAAGTAATTTGTGTTGTTTATTATATGATGATAGATGACTTAACCAGAAAAAAAATTGCCTTAATATAAAATATTTTTAGAATTCTTGACAATAAATCATTGAGTTTCGATTCTAAAAATATTTACGAAGGAAATGAATTATCCCTTCAGGGAAATCCCTTGCGCATGCGTAACACACTTTCGCGTCAAAATCAATATGGCGAACCAGGAAGATTCAGCATGTGAGGTTCCTCACAAACGTCCCAGACTTGATGGGGTCGAAACCGAAGATCAAGTTAACCAAGAACTTGACAAAGTTGATAAGGAAATGAGCAAAAATAATTCTGAGGCACAAAATGTCGCGACTGTCAGCACAAGCGCAGGTAAACATAGACTGTCCAAACAAAACTCAAAATTTCTCCATTCCCAAACTTTTGGTTTTTTTTTGTGTTTGTTCATTATCATTAGTATTCATTACCACTTTTTTTTCTAGATATCATTAGAAATGCATGGAATACCATTCATCCCAATTCCAAAACAAATTTCCACTTCTTAACACATTTTAATCTTTTTGTTTATAAAAAAATAAATCCAAAAAACATTTTAGTTATCTTTCAAAACTTCTTTCAGATTGTTTGATTATAAATAGATGTCTTTGTTAAGTGAGATAGATATGTTCTTTGAAAAAGAAACTTTATGACCATTACGAAAACTTAATTGTTTCAATAGTATTTACAACTGACAGTGCTCTTGAATTGATTTATTGAATCTACATAATTCATTAGTTGTGTTGGTTAAAAGATACGCATTCCCACAAAGTTACCCTAGTAATTGAATATTAAGTGTTATCTTGTATTATTTTGTTGTCTTTGCATCTTTTTGAAATGAAGACATTGAAAAGTTTAAAATGCTTTAAAGGAGTAAGATGCAGCGACACAAAACAGTGACGAGTTAGAGATAAATGCCATTTAGATAGTGAACAAATATAACAATGTTATATTTGGTATCACACTATCTTGAATAGAACAGATTCTTGTACTTTTTAATAAAACAAAAAATACTCCATAGAAAATGAAAATGAAAACATGGTCAACACAAGTCTTTCCAACACTTATGTTTAATAGATAACTTAATCCTACAATATACCAACATTCTTTCATACAGGTTTATTTGCTGGGATTTCGTCTTGATTGTTTATCTTACTTTTGATCTTTTCCTCAACATAAAGTATCATCTGTTTTTTTTCTGTTGCAGAAAATGATCCTGAAAGACCAGAGCAGAAAAATGAGTCTGTTATGTCAAATAATGGTTCTTCGTCAGGGGAGGTAATTTGGTTTTGAAAAAAATTAAGTAATACCATTACCAGTATCATTAATAACCTTTTATTGTTAGAACCATAGAATGTAAGTTGTCATTCATTAGATATTGTGAATTGTTTATATTTCATTTTGTTGAAAATTTACTGATAACTTGTCACAACCTTCAGACAGTATGAACTGATGACATTGGCTGTCATCTTGTATCTGTCACTTATCCAATGGGCGGCATATTTTCCTTTGATCTTTTCGCAGTTGTAAATCATGTACCAAGAAAACTCAAGCTGATATCTATTACGTCACGAAAATATCGCCAGAGTTATTTCTGACGTCCTAATTCGACAATCATGAAGGAGAGAGGCAGTTTTAGGGCGGAGCTAGCAATATCAGGCCGACGACCTTGAGAAAGTTCAACATTGTTGCATCCTCAAACACGTAGCCGAGATCAAAGGAATGGAAACCGCTCAGGCGACCAAAATATTAACATTACCAGTCACTAAATGAGAAAAATAACAAGCTGACCATAATATGTAATGCAGTGAAAACAATTCAGGTTGAAAAGTACCAACGATTACAGAAATTCATTGGCATCGCAGAAAAATATAGATATAACTTTCGAGCTGACATTTCTAATCCAAACTGTTCGGTAATTAAGGTCAACCCCCTCCCAAATACGTAAGTAGTAAAAAGGTACATAAATAAGTTGGTGAAAAATCAACAATTCTTTTAATATTGATAAGACCACAAGTAATAAAATTTACATTTCACTATATAAAATTGAATCCAGTCTGAAAACAAATCAGTGCACTGTTACCTTATTTCAGTAAATATATGTTGCATATGCCTGCATGGATGAGAGAATGTCTGGTCATCCAAACCCATCAATATTATTCATCGATACGAAAAAAATAAGGAAATTGGGTCATTTGTCGCTGGACGATTCCTTCAGACTAATCTAAATGTTGGTCATGCAGGGAATGTTGATGTCGGGTGAAAGATCTCAAGACGTTACCCATTGGATAAAACAGATATACATGATTGACACACGGGGTGTATACGAAATATCAGCTTGCTATCACTCAGTCTCACTGGGGGGCATGTATCTATTACAGTGTTGTTATTAGGTGATCAGCTAGGAGGGTCATTTTGGCAATTTTTTGCACATGGGCCCCTTAGCAATGATAAAAAGTAACCTACATCTAATAATTTTAAGTGACATCAAGCCGAGAGGGTCGGCTAATGTCCCCAGGACCCCCTTTAGGAACAACACTGTGGCAGATATTATTTTGAATTGAATCTTTTCAATGATATAAACCAATATTAGTTGCTCATAGTGGTCTTTTGATACGATGAATGATTGCATAACTTATCAATTGATTATTGGTTAGAACTATTTCAGAAAGAAAGAATAAAATTGATAATCTTTAGTTGTCTGTTGATTTCTTCTGTATAAAAACAAGTTTAATTTGTAAATTATTGATTCTCATTGTCCTTTTCCACCTTTGGAGTCCTCAGTCCTCAAGCTCTTAGAAAGAGAATTAGCTCCTAGCTCTTGATATTCTAGGCCAACAAAGCTTCAGCACTTGACAACTCCGATTCAGACAACTGGAGTGACGTCAGTGACCTGTCGGGGATGAGTGAAGATGCATGGAAACCCATTGCAGGTAAAGTCAACGATACCCTACTCATGGGGTTGTAATGATACCGACATGTCAGTTATGACTCAATATTTTGATCCTGATTCACTATTTTCATTGTATTTTAGTGCAAAACTCCATTATTTTTGACAAATATCTTGATTTTTGGGCAAAATAATCAGTTATACATATATCGTGATACATATATTGTCAGATCTCGACTTAAAGTTGACTTTTCATATTTGAAATGACATTACCTGTCTAGTAGATCAACTTCTCCAATACTTCATGGTCAATCTCTTTGGAACATTACGTTATTTAGATTATGTATCATAAGAGATTTGCCGAAAGTTTGGAGGGTTATGTCCCTTGAAAAGCTTCATTGACTTTCTCCTTATACTGAGAAAAAACTTTGACTTTGCTATTGTTTTGACCAGCCTTTTTGGTGACTCTCAGAAGAGCTTTTCAAAGTTTGACTTTTTCCCAGTCCATTTCTTGTATGAATAAAATATGCTTCAATCGAAGCTACTCACACTGACTTCAGGTCCCATATCATGGGTACAACATCAAATGACACTTGGTCACAACCCTCGAGAAATCCTCCAGGATCTAGTCACAGCTGACACAGTTATCCCCCCTGATCTTGACGACTTCACCATGTGGAAGATTATCATCAATCTCATGTCGGAGCCTCCAAAACGGAAGAAGCTTCACCACATCAACACACTTGATGATGTCCTTGACTTGTTGAAGACGTGTAAGAAGATTATGGTGCTCACAGGAGCTGGGGTATGTTGTGTATTATCTGTGTTCAGACATTCTCTTCCAGCTGAGGTTACTCAACTCTTATCTCTCCTTGTTGCTTTCTCTCAATTCGTTACCCCTTCTCCCACTCTCGCTGCCATCAAGTAAGTGCTTCAGTCTTCTCTTACTTCTAGACTTGAAAGTCAGACTCATCAACTATTTGTTTCAAGATATTACAAGCTGAGTATTCTGTCTGTTTGAGTGACCATCGAGGAGAGTCCTTCACTGTGTGACATTCACTTCTGGTTTATAAAAATGCCATTTGATATGTAAGGTAATGTAAGATTGTTGATAATATGATAAATATCTGTTTTGCAAATTTTCATATCAGAAGAAATCTTTAGAGAACCAGAAATATAGCCGTTTTGTAGTAGTCATTCTCTCCTTACAGAGGCAGCTCAGTCATGTTGCACTGATCTATGGCTGAAAGACAATATCTGTTTGCACAAACTCTTCTCAATGAGAATATCATTTATTAAGAATACTTGGTCCCAAAACGTCATATCGAATGAAAAATTACTGGTATGTTTTTTTCTTTCAGGTCTCTGTTTCTTGTGGAATCCCTGATTTCCGATCTCGGAACGGTATCTATGCACGTCTGGCTGTGGATTTCCCTGATCTTCCAGACCCACAAGCAATGTTTGACATCAGGTACTTCAAGAATGATCCGCGACCATTCTTCAAGTTTGCAAAGGTATGTAAATATGTGTCAGTTTCAACAAATGAATTTGGTCATAAAATGGCAGTGTATTAAATATTCTACCATAAATGTGCAAAATACTTGTTTCTGATTTGATAATGAGAAAATCAGAGGTTGTATAAGTTGGTGATATAGTGCTCAGTCTATTTTGTCTATGGCACAAGAATTCACTTGTAGTCTAGCATATAAGATATGCAATCATGGTCTTTCACAATATTCACCAAGTTTAATCTAACTTTAAAAATGTCAAACAACTGAATGCTGTTAAACAGTCAAATTAGACTCGATGGCAAAAGCTCAGATTTCCTGTTGGCAAGAACCGCCTCGAAAATGTTTAACTGGAAATTCAAAATACAGATTACAGTTTCTCAAATTGAAATTCATTTCACATCAGGCATGATTTTGGTATCAAATCAATGCCCACAGCTTTCTCTTTCATCATGTTAAATCCATTCTCCTGTTCTACCCAAAGAATAATAAATGATATGCCCTTTAAAGTGTCCAACATCCCTAACAATGCATAATCTGATAAGTCTACATCCCTGAGTATTTAACCCTTTTTCTGCCGTGTCATCATTGATGGTTTGTAGTGACATCCTGATTTCTAAAATGAGCGTTAGGTTAGGAGCAGTGTGTTGATGTACTGGCACAAGGTCACAAAGGCGCAAAGTAAAGTAAAACTTGATTCAGACAGTGAATGAGAGTAACACAGTAAGGGGAAGATGTTACAAGGCTAGTAAATGTAACTATGTTAAGTAATATCTCATCTCAAACTGAAAATGATTAAAGAAATACAAATTTTGATTTCAGGAAATCTACCCAGGTCAGTTTGAGCCGTCCCGCTGCCACAAGTTCATCCAGCTGATAGAAGAACACAATAAACTGCTGAGAAACTACACCCAGAACATTGACACACTGGAGCAAGTGGCCGGTATCTCCAACGTTATACAGTGTCATGGTTAGTGATCTTCAGAATTTACAGGTAGCATGCCACTTTTGACTTAGATATTGCAACAGCAACAAAAGTAGTTGAAAAAATAAGGACTCTGGCATATTGGTAAGCAGAGTATGTGGTAAGATATGCATCACAATACTGAAATATTCACAGCAAATAAATTATGTCTCCCCCTGAAGGGTCGGGAGACATCTTGGTTTTGGCTGAGTTCCTTGAAAAATATTATAGAGGTGTTTTCAGGTGTATCGGGGAGACATATGTTTTTACGAGTAAAAACACTTTCTAGTTTGAAAAGTGAATCCCTTATAGGCAAATTCAGCAAGATTTTGAGATTTCCAATTTTGTTCTTGAATTCTCAATATATGACTTAGTCTTTTATTTCTCGAGGAGTATCAATCAAAAATGTTCTTTTGTCCGTTGTTTTTCAAAATTTTGTTTTAATTTTAGCAACAAGCTTGTTACAGGAAATATCTTCTCCAATGATGAACAGCTTATCAATTTCAGTGTTATCACCTATTAGAGAACAATAAGACAGACAGTTGCTTGAAATGAATAAATGAAGTGTCTTAAAATCTGCATATAACACCTCAAAGTTAATAATCTATTTTAGGTTCATTTGCCGGTGCTACTTGTATGGTTTGTCGACACAAAGTCACAGCTGAAGATGTCAAAGAAGATATTTTCAATCAGGTGAAGATTATAATGCTGAATTTCTATTTTAAGTTCACCTTTTGGCTTTTATTCTGTGATTTTTGTACAACTTATGCTTATGCCTAATAATTGAGGCAGTCAACACTCATTTCAATGGACAATAATTCAGCAAGTCATTGATTTTACTTTTTATCTGCCTGAATATGATGTATGATGTTTCTTGATGGATTTGCAAAGCAAAAGGATGCTGCTTTGAATATGCCATTCCTTTTGCTAAAGATAGAAGTTTTGTATTCTGGGTCTGGGTCTGGATAAATAAGTGATGCAAGAATAAAAATATTATTTTCATAATATTGTATGAATATATAATGCAAAAATATAAAAGTATTGTTTTATTTTGAGAATTTGTGCTCCTACCAATTAGATATTTAATTGAGCATACTTTTCCATTTAGAACTCAATAAAAATAAGATAGTACAACAAAAAACCCATTAAATTTGCACACAAATTCATTGACTGCCGGTCACTGTTTGTCTAGATAATTCCTGCCTGTCCAGTGTGTCCCCCTGACTCTCCGATGTCCATCCTGAAGCCGGACATTGTGTTCTTCGGAGAAAGTCTTCCAGATGAGTTTCACCGCCAGATGGCGGAAGACAAAGATGAGTGTGATCTCCTCATTGTAATCGGCTCCTCTCTCAAAGTCCGACCCGTTGCTCTCATTCCAAGTAAGCTACTTTGCAGTCCATGACATAGATTTTTAAAACTCTCTTAGTACTATGGTAGCCATAAGTAACATATGCACCCAACATTCATAGTGCTAAGGGAGTTTTGAAAATCTTTGCCCTGACCATTAGTGTTGTTGAAGATCCCTCTCAATACCTTGTTACCTATCACAAGGAATGCTTTTATTTATATATAAGGGTTCGCTAAACATACCCCAAAGTCATGGAAAGGTCTTTAAATTTATTTGATTACTAAATACACTCCACAGGGCGGTGGCAATGTTGTTTTCTACAAACTTCACTATTTGGTGTAGGTGCATAAAAATGGTGAATATCTTCAATTGACACGTAATTTTAAGCTATAAGAGACAAGTAAGTCTTAGACTGATAAGTTGATATTAGCATAAGACAGAGTTGTAATTATTTGAACCCAAATCAAAGCAATCAAATCAAGTGGAAATACATTTTAAACCTATAAAAGTATTATCATATCACCAGAAAATTTGTATTATATATACTGTGATATATCTTTTCCAGATTCCCTCCCATCCAAAGTTCCACAAATCCTGATCAACCG
This sequence comes from Steromphala cineraria, assembly GCA_916613615.1. Taxonomy (NCBI): domain Eukaryota; kingdom Metazoa; phylum Mollusca; class Gastropoda; order Trochida; family Trochidae; genus Steromphala; species Steromphala cineraria. The sequence goes on from OU744721.1 coordinate 17,621,828, forward strand.
TGAACCTCTTCCTCACATGAACTTTGATGTGGAACTCTTAGGAGACTGTGACATCATTATCAGTGAACTGTGTAAGAGACTCGGGGAGGGTTGGTCTCACCTTGGAGACTCAAACCCACCCCTGTGTCAGATCAAACGAACAGACCTAGCTACACCTCTCTCCCTTAGTGTGTCTGCGTCACAAGAAGATACAATAGCAGCAAGCAGAGAAACCCATTCGGCAGCAACAGTGAGTTCAGAAAAGACTTCTGTGGAGTCTAAACATATTCCTCAAGAGACCCTTAAGCCAGAAACCGCCCCAGACTCCTCTTCCAAAGATTCAAAGCCACAGACTTCTTTTGAAGACACTACCAAAGAGACCTCAAAGTCTAAAGATAATGTCAAAGCAACCCTTAAGTCTCAAGACAAAAAGAACATGTGTTCGACTTCCTTAGAAAACTCTGGCAAAGAGACTAAGAAATCTGAAGTCGATGTGAATTTTGAAGCTACTACCAAAGTTAATCTCAAGTCTGAAAACGCTGTCAAAGGAACTGTATCACAGGATACTGCCAAAGAGAGTCTCAAATCAGCAAATACTGTCAAAGAGACTTTATTAGAGGATACTGCCAAAGACTCGTCCAAATCTTTATATGAAGACAGTGCAAAAGAATGCTCTTCCAAAGAAAGTGCTGTACAGCAATCTAGTGACAATTTTAATGGACACGCATCTGTAACTAAGGGTGATTCTCAGACTTTCACTGATAAAGCGGAAGTAAGTGGTGCATCTTGTGTGACCCAAGTTAATGAAAATGGCAGCAATAAAGACCAACCTCTCAATGAACCAGGAGACATAAACGTATCAGCCAACAGTGCTCCCAGTAACTCATCCTTGCAGGAGATGAGGAAAATGTGGCATCTGCATGAGAGACAAAGCGTTGCCAAGAGACTCAAGGGTGGGTACCATTGTTCAGCTTTTCAACACTGAAACCATAGGCTTACTGTAAAGCAATATATTGACTGTTGCAATATGCTGTTGAGCTTTTGCTTGAAGGGTGAAATGTTACACATTTTGTTCACAATGTCTTAGGAATAATAGTTAGATCTGATGGCCTCAAGCTGACATATGGCAGGATTTGAAAAATGACATCAATATTGTAAATTTCTTAGGTATTTGATAGTTTGAATTTCTTATGATTTGATAGTTTGAATTTCTTAGATATTTGATAGTTTGAATTTCTTATAATTTGATTTATCATCCAAAAGTGGCTACCACAGTAGATATCGCTTTTCTGTGATCAAGCGATATCTACAAGTGATATCTACATTGTAGATATCGCTACAATCATATCGTCATAATCCTATTACATCATCAGTTAAATGACATCCCAAGGCTTTGGCATCACTTAGAACACAGATGACAATACTATGACGTCACAAAGTTCATGGCGTAACAATGCTATGACGTCATAATGCTGATGACGTCACAATGCAATGACCTCACTGCTCAAGAAGTCTAATGACAGTTTTGTGTTCAGATATGTTCATTCTTTTGCTAATAACTGTTGAAAAATGATTTGGATTATAAATAAAATCTCACCCTCGTGTCTTCTGATATCAAATATATCAACACTCGTTGATTAAAGTAAAAATATCCTCGGCAAGCCTCGTAACTTTAATCAACTTGTGTTGATATAAACTCGTGTTGATATATTTGATATCAGAAGACACTTGGGTGAGATTCTCTATATCATCAATTTCTTATAATTTGATATCATCAATTTCTTAGATGTTTGATATCATCAATTTCTTAGATATTTGACATTATCAATTTCTAACACAGTTATACGAGACTACTCTTTGTTGTAAATTTCTAAGATATTTACAGACAGACAGACAGTATTTATTAGTATTCAAGGCCATGGCTCATATTTCAATGTAATATTAGAAATTCATGTGCTGCTTGTAGAATTTTTATGAATATTAAAAAATTGGAGCAGGCGTCTTTAAAATACCTGGAGGGTAACAATAATCATGAATGCTACACAATTGCAGTTGTGTTTTTAAAACTATATTAACTATTGAATAAAAGGTTTACATGTTTCGATTTTACTAGCCTGCATAAGGAATTTCAGTCTAAGTAAACCTAGCCTCACTATTATCCGTTACACTGCTATACTGAGTCTAGAAAGGCTTGGTTGAGAGTCGCGTCAGCCCACGTGACCAAGTTGACCAATCAGAACTGATCTTACCAAGCCACAATAGTGTGCCTTCGCACGTAAAACGTTGGAGGGTCATAGGTTGCAGAAAGGTCGGCTGACGCGACCCTCAACCAGACCTTTCTAGACTCAGTATAGCAGTGTAACGGATAATAGTGAGGCTAGGTTTACTTAGACTGAAGGAATTTAGCAATATTCACTATAACATTTACATTGTTGCAAGACATAAGTTGTACAAAATCTTCCTTACAAGGTGTGATAAAATCATCATGGTGAAAATACTATTTTCTTGTATCCTTGTACAGTTCGGAAACCATTAACAGATGCTATTTATCTTCAACTAGTGATGTTTATTTGCTAAGACAAAATAAACAGAGTCTATTACAATATTTGTATATGTCTTCCTGTCTCAACAGCAAGTTTGAAATTATTACATCTAAGTTGACTAATCTTGTTTGCCCTGCAACATAGCTACAAAACTTCATGAACAATATTCTCTCTTCCCAGATGATGAGTTCCTATTCCTCCCCCCGTGTCGGTACGTCTTCCACGGAGCAGAGGTGACGAACATCGAGTATGAATCTGAAGAGAGTGACCAGGACTCGCTAGTGTCCGAGTCCCGCGACCTTCACACTAGTCAGTGTGGGGACGAGGCGGGGGATGGGGATGGGGACACAACGCTCTCCCACCCCCACACAGACAACGGCAAAGGGGAGGGGTCAGCAGATATAAAGATGTTTGAGGGGTCAAGCATTGCAGATGTTGTTCAGGAAACTCTCTCTCTGACATGAGGACCTTTGCATGATTTTTGGAGAGCAGTGGTTAATTCCTAGTTCTTACAGACAAGCAGGGTTGTTGTTTTGAAACCAATCTGCACAAAAAATTTTTGACAATACTGTGCAATGTGTAGACACAGAGTACATATAAAATATCACAAGCCAAACAGACCTACTAACCTTTTCTTCACAAACTATATTGAACACTGTTAGTCAGAGTAATTGTCTCCCACTTCTGTGTCACTTCGAAAATGACGAGAAAATTGAGATAGCGACATCTTTGACATATCTGGGAGATTTTCCCTGTGGTTGTATTAAGTAGGTCAGTGAAAAATATATTTAGTCTTTCCAACGAGATAATTTATGTCATTACCTTTGACAATAATTTCATGAATATCTTTTATTAGAATATAAAAATTGAGCAGCCAAATGGAAGGGACAAATCTTGGAAGACCATATACATGAAAAAGATTTATGGATTAGAATGATGTTATTGTGAAAATCAAGATGTTTCAGAATATATGCTTCCGTAAAGCATATTGTTCTCTCACCAGGTTTTGGTTGAAAATGTAAACATTATGGATCAGAGATACCTGATGTATGGATTCAATCCCCACTGAAAACATGAATTTGTACGGTTCAGAATATATTTAAGTAAAGTTTCTCTGGGGTGTTCTATTGAAGTCCCTAGCTTATTCTATAGAATATCACTGTGATGCTGTATATGCCAGTTTACCAGAGAAGAGACTAACCTCCGGAACGACACTGATATGACACTTATTTCCATCTAAATGAATTTGCGTAAGTTGTTTTGAAAGGTTTAACTTAGGCAAATTACCAGCATGGTTCTTCAAAACGAAAGGCCTTTTGAATCGAAAATCCGTGCCAAAATTCTTCCTGAATTTGAGATATGTTATCTTGCATATAAGCTGTGACCATACATTTCCATCTACCTCAAATTAAGGCTGCAAAGATATTTTTATTTAGAAAATATTAACTTGATACTAAACTGTGCATATTTTGCAAAATTTATGATAATCTATACATTTCCTGTATATGCATGAAGCTTTTCTGTGTCCCTACAATATCTGTCTAAGCTTTGAATTGTAATTACTTAAATAGATCATGTACTGAAAGTATAGTGATAATGTAGGATAGTAAGCAGAGAAGGTGTACATAGTTGGGCAATGGGTTTGTAGAGTATAGCATTATTTTTAGTTTGTGGTTTGTAAATATCCTTCATGACCAAATGTTTACAACATCTTTACAAGTTTAAGAAAACCATATCAGTGATGAATATCTACCCATCAGGAGTTGACCTTACTTATCATTTTTAAAATTCATTAAAGCAACTCAAGGAATAGAATTAGCTGCATATGATGATTTCTAGTATTGTTCCCGTAAAGATCAAAGGTGCCGCCTACCCTTTATTCTGCAATAAAGTATAGTTTTCGAGTGACGTCACGAAACAATGGCCAATGACGTCAATAACGATCGGCTATGACGTCATTAGGTATGGCCCTGATCGAGGATTTTCAATTTGCGGCCGGACGTGATTTACAAAATATGTTTATATTTGGAGTAGAAATAACTTAAACGAGTAAAAATTGACATACTAGAAAAGTAATTAGAGTAGCCCTAACCATCATGTGTTTTGCAATAAAGTGTAGTTTTGCCCTGAACTATTATAGCGTCAAACCATTTGGCCTTCGACCTCATGCTTTAACTAAAATAGTTCAGGGCAAAACAATACTTTATTGCAAAACTTTATTTCTTAAATGAAAATTAAACAGTTCCCATATGTTTTTTGAAGAAACTTTTATTTCATTGTTTCAATACCAACCATGTATATGTATATGTGTAATGGCTATATCAGTAAATGTTTGTTATGCAGAAAAAAATATTATAGTAGAACTTGTACTGTCTTTGAAATATAGATGAATGAATATATATCATGATATTTTTATAAAAGAATTCAAATCCGGTGTAACTCTTGTAAAATTTCCTTTGGAAATCTCAAGTATCATCTATAAATCACCTCATACTTTTGCACATTCATTCTATAAATCTTTATCGTTTTTCATTATTGTTTTGTAACTGTATACTTTGTTATGTTTATAATTTCCGTTTTGTAAATGGTGTTTATAATAATTTGAAAGGCACAATTGCATTCTTTTTATGCTAAATTTCTACAGATACATGTACAATGATGAACAACCAATAATTGTTTAAAAAAAAATTGTAATGGATGACTGAAATACAGAGTTCATACCTGGAAATGAAGTACAAAATATGATGATGTTTTCCTGGAATTTGAAGAGAAATTATGTTTGAAGTTGAAAAGTGCAATTGTGCCTTTAAACAAAAAATCTTCACTGAATAACCGATTACCTCAAATCACATTTTATGGCACTTGATCATTTGAAAAACAGACATCTCAATCACGCTATCCGTTCGTAGGAACAATCAGTTCTTATTTCAACAATGTTTCACTTGTTGTGCTTTAGTTTTATCTACATTTAAATGCTGTACAACTCTTCCCATCTTCCAAAATGTAATTTTATCAGTTTTTCTCTTTTTGTCTTATGATGTGGTCTTAAAAAAAAACCCAGATTTTTTTTCCGTTTTCAAACTGTTTTTTAAATGTGGCTTATAAGATGAAAAACTTCTTTTAGTATTAAATTTTACTGTTGTGTATATATGGTTGATTAATAAGTAAAAGAAAGTTATATTTGCTGTCAATTAAATATTGTTGAGGTAGATATTTGAAAAATAACAATGCAAATGTTTTAAATCATTCCACTTATTTCACAGACCTATACAGTGTTTGATTCTTTATTATCATTGGATGACCTGAGGTGTGATCAATGAAATATAATTTGGCAGCAGGTGTTACATATTGATTATAATTCTCAGGAAATAACATTTTATTTTTCTGTCTCATCAAGTGAAAAGTTTTGTTGTAATATATGTATTTTTTTCAATTTAAGTGTTCTTTGAATTTTAAAATTCTATTATCTTCAATTATCAGTGTTTCTTTTGTGAATTTAAAATTATTTATATCAAAGCATGACATTATTGTGTAAATTAAATTACTAAGATATTGTTGTAGAGTCATCTTGCAGAAGTTTTTAAGAAAATAAAGTCATTGATTTAATAGAAATACTTAAATCTGAAACTGCTGTGAAATTTGTCATAAAATTAAGAGAAACAAAAAGAAATTGAAATGTTTTTTCAATTTACTGTTTCCTAATTATTTTGTACAAATCGTAAAAAAATCGTAAATAATTTGTATCTCTTTTATAGAGTTTCAGCATGAAAAGCTATGAATTTTCTTTAACGTTTCGCACAAGTGAAATTGCTATTCACGAATTTTGCGAAATGTTTAGAGATTTATACAATGAATTTTTCGTGACTATTCATGACAATTCATCTGGTAGTGAAATAGGGGCATTAGTTGAATGTTGGTCGGACCTTCACATTCAAACCATATGTCCACCTCTATCAATTCCAGTCTCATTATTTTAGTTCCCTTTTGCAAATCCAAATTAATTCTTTTGTCTCAAATTCATAATTGCAAGTTTTAGAAATTAAAAATAACATCTATTTAATTGTCTCACATTGTGCCTTGCAAGTTTGATATAAACATACAATTTCTAACCTTGTATTTCATTTCTACCCATTCCATTCATATCATTTCCAAAACTTCCAAATATATAATTGATATCGGAAGGGTTTATGTGGCAAAGCTGTTTCTATCACAGGGTTATAGGTATCAACCTTTCTTTGTCCTACTATTTCCCCCTCAATTACAAGGTGTCAGTTGTCTATATAGTATATACCTTCCTTTCCTACACACTAGTTTTCATTGGGTTAGCTCAGAATATTCGTGGAGATAATGTTTGCCTTAGTTATTTTATTAAGGACTTTATAATGTTTTTAATACTTTGTCAAAGTACGATTTACTTTGGAAAAAAAAGGAAGCAAAAAGCAAGGTGGAAACAATGGAGGCTTACTGTCTTTCTCTGTGTTGTATGAAAGGGAAAACTTTTACATATTTTGCAATATGGATCATACTATCTGCAATATCATAGATTCTTGTCCCTTTTCAAGGCCTACATGGTGTTATCCAGTATGAAATATAATTGAATCACTATTAAAATGACAGGTAACATTAAATGCTGTATATACAATTTTCGTTGTTCTTGTTGTATTCTTGAATAATGGAATACAAAGAGCATGCCTAGTAGTACCACAACTTCACCAATATTTTATATGAAGGTCCACATCTGTATATAGCAATAACTTATCATGCCTTAGAAAGTAAAGGCATTGTAAATAGAAGAACATATTTTCCATATTCAGTTTGTCACACTGCATACTTTTGTTAATGTTTTACTCTGTGAGTAATGTTGGGATTTTTTTTATTACAGTGTTTGATACCAAAACGTTATGCAAGTGTTGTGTTCCAATAAAGTATTTGAAATATTAATTTTCTTTTTGATATTTTATTATGATATATAACATGATTAAGAAACATCCTAACAAACTCAGAAAGAATTTTCGAATGAATAGCATAGCAGTCGACCAACTGCCGAGAAATAAAAATCGTATAATATTGGTTCTACCATATTTAACGCCGCCAATGGCTGACATACCAAGCGGCGTAAAACAACTCGCCAGGATACAAACTCGTTCCCTAAGCAGCTTCCTCTCCTTAACAGATGCGAGTTAGTATCTCGGTAGATCCAAAACTAGTGTCAATATTTTGACCATTTCCCCGGAAACGATTGATTTTATCAGACAAACTAAGCATTTACGGTATTTAATATGGTAAAAGGTTTTGGATTCGGGAATGAACATGAAGTCAGAAAGTACAGTTCTTCTTATGCCGTTCATACATCCAGTAAATTGGGGAAGATTGAAGAAAAGATTTAACCAAGTACTGATCCTGGGGAAACTGAAATGCCGATTTCTCTTTCTCGGACTGTTTTTTCGCATGTATATATAAATGGATTTAGATCAAAAGGTTTTGAAATGGAACTGTCGAACTAAATTTGTTTAGATTGGTGTTTCCTTAGGTCACGATGACGACCTTAAATTGAGGATATAATCATTACCAGAAATGTCAATACAATTGTCAGACATGCAATCAAAATTTGATGACCAGTCATGTCAAAAAGTTGAGAAGTACCAGATTCGCATCCATGATTTCATAGAGATGAAATGTCGTTCTGTTTTGAAAGCAGAGCAGTCAAGATAGCTATATAGCTACCATGCTTACCGTATTATCACATTGCAGAAGTTCGTGAAAAGTGGGACGCCGCTTATGGCTGGAAAATTGCCCAAGCGGAGTAAACTTCCAACTCACACGCCCAAAGAGTGTTTTCTTTCATGTGCTTGAGCCTAAAATGCCACAGCCTGTTCCTTTGTTCTCGAAATGAAAGTGATGTTGTTGACATTCAATTTTGACAGGGAGGAAAGGGATATTTGCAGTTTTGGATATATACAATGAGTTGAAAAAAATAATTCACGGAAGGAAATCGGCTTCTGACCAATTTTAGAGAGGCAGTGTGTAGAGTTGCTATAGGTTATATCTTGCCTCATCTTCCAAACCAGGTTACCTGTTGAACAGCTGGGTGAACAGAGGCACGTTTATCATATTCATTCGCCCTTCTGGACGGTTTCCCAAGTTTAAACATTGGTTTCTACTCTTGTGAACATTATTCAGTCTTCAGTTTCACGGAACTCAGCGGTGACGCCTTGCCAGTCCTAAGGGAAGAAAGACAATTGTCAAATCAAACATACACGAGTAATGAATGATGTAATGTTTTCACATCAATTAACTTAAAACAAACGTTTGCGAAATATATGATATTCTCTAATTCATTTAAATGATTGGTTTATCTTAACTTACTCTACCACGTATTACTGTTATTTTTCAATTTCAGAAAATGCAATGACGGTCCAATGCCATTTTCGTCAAATCAAAAAATATTTGTAATGGGCAAGAGGATTCGCGTAAGGGGCATTCGGTACAGATATATCATTTATTGACATTGTTTCCTGTTTTCACACGAAATAGCATTGAGATGAATATTTATATATTACACCCATTTCACAATCCGGATTTTTATCTTGTTATGAATTCACACTAAAGAAAAGATGAAAGTATTAGAACAACATCCTATTGTTCATGTAACACTTAACCCATGACCAATTTATCAAAAGTGAAGGCCTAAGTTAACAACTCTTCCCCCCTTTTAACAAGAATCCGGTTTTTGTTTTGTGTTTTGTAAAGATTCAAACATAAAAGGAAATATTTTGTATACTTAAGTATATTGGCTTTAAAGTGGTACACGAATTTATTGAATCGACATTTCAGTGATATGTGAAAGTTACTGCAATGATATAATAGGATCGAAATATTTACATAATTACCTTTATTTATGATTATCAACTAAATGTGATCCTGATCCTTTTTAAAAACTTTTTAAATCAAGACACACCTCCTTCATATATCAACCTTTTAGTTCAAACAACAGAAAGCTTCTGAAATGTGAAATCATGGTTAGGAAATACAAGATAAGAACCATGTTCGTTGATGTCATTAATGTTATTTTGCTGATATCTCTGGCTATTTAGTGTCACACGTTTCAAAATTCTTGGACCATTTGGAGACATCATCCCCCAAACATGAACTTGGGGTGGGTGCTTTACAGTTGCTTGTAGACAATAATGCCGGTACCATTCATGTGTCAAACGCCTCACACTCATTCGTCGACGATTTGAGAAGCATCTGAAGATTGATTCAACGAAAAAAAAGAACCTTATTCCAATCTAGCACTTTAAAATGACGATGGTGACGAGCCCACAATAATATCTTTTTTTCTCTGAATTTTATTCAGGAACGGTTTTCTACTTGGTACAGAACATTTGAGTCCAAAATGTCTAAGTCTTCTGGAGATGGTCATCGGACTAATACGTCTACCAAGAGTAAGTCGTAATCTTCTGTGCAGGATGTTCAGCGTTGCATACCTATCACGATTAAACTCTTTTCTGATGACTCGATCTTCACGCTGCATGTGACGTATATTTCGGTCTGCCAGATCTCTGATAGTCGTAAACAGACCCTGATGATTTATATTTCGAATAGCGTTTTATCATGCCTTGCACAGAAACATAACACTGATGGTTTTCTCTATGTGTTTCTTCACTGCCTTCCATGACATACCAGTGTCTCGAAGGGTGATAATTTGGGTCCTCTCGAAAATTGTCCATTTCCTCTGTTCAACACATCGTTTCCTGTAAAATGAAACATTAGCTTCATTCTTAAATCCTTGTTTATTAAATAGAATGGTGTGAACGACATTTTTATCGAACAGTCGTCCCCCTAAAGAAAGTGCCAACGAGTTGCAACAGAATTGCTATAACCAAAGTTAAAAAGGTTCAAATTGCATATTGCTTGAACAGAAAATGGTCTTTTTTAATGATAACACGAGTGCAAGTGTATCACACCAAGGAACAATAGGTATTTAGTCAATTTGATTATATAAACGCATGTGCTCACGCTTTCTTCTGATTGGGCATCTTGGAGCACAGGAGCCCGATATCGTAAATACAATTTAGGTAAAACGTAGATAAGAAAGACCCACCCCTCTATATAATTGAGTAATATAGAGGGGTGGGTCTTTCTTATCTACGTTTTACCTCCATTTTATTTACGATATCGGATTCCTGTGTCTTTGAGTCGTAGATCCAGGGTTGATATCTTACAAGGCATAGGTAGGCTTCAATTTACTCAATTCTTTAAATCAAGATTGGGTTTGACAACATTTGCATATGTATCCTCATTTCATACTGTAAATTTGTGTTCATTTGCAGCAAAAAGTTTTATAGTTTGCCTGTAAATGCTCAATTGTTAATTTATTTATGAATAAAACGGATTTTTGGTTGACAGCTGTATGTGGAATTTTCCTTTTTTAGGTTACCATTGGCAACATCACTTGCGCAGTGACTCAAAAAAGTAATTTTTTTCTCTACACATATCCTAGAATATCCATGATAGCTACCTCAAACTTGAAACCAAGATCAGCCATTATCCCTAGATGTTCCCTTTTAATTGTACAACTTTTTATGAATTTAGGTTTTTTGTTTCAATGGAAACATGACTTAATGACTTATCTTTAAATGTATACTCCTCTTTCATAGAACCTTAGCCAATGTTTATCAATTTTACTTTTTGAAATTATTTAAACGAAATGGGAACGGGATATGTGAACTCTTCTCGTTTCTACACTAATACAACAACTAACCATACCTGATATATCCCGTATAGTGATGTCAAAATGCAATATATACAATGTTTGAAAAATAATAAACTAACGGCGAAAAGAAAGTACAGATCACAGTTTGTTTAAATTTAATTTAATCAAAGAAACATGTGATGTAGGCCTATTAAGTTCAGTTCAGTTTTAAAACGTTTTCTTACTGACCCTAAACGTCTTCATTGTTTTACGTTCCTATATTTTAGACATTCTTTAACTTTGAGTCATGAACAAAACTGAAATAAATTGGGTTGAATCTTTGTACCATTTAGTCCCAAGCACCTGTGGTCTTGACAAAGTGATGTAACACACGGTTTGACAATTGACCCCTGACCCTTTGACGTCACAGTGTGGCTACAGGTGTGTGACGTATGCAAAACATCTCATCTCTTGGAATATTTATGAATTACATGACTGAAGATCGATGAAGATAATGCAAACCAATCAATCATGTATATAAAACATTGATGTAATACATAATGCATCGGTGATTTATCTTATGGTAAAATAAACACGTTAAAATTGTTGTATGTGTGTTTCAGCTAAAAAGATAAGAAGTGCTTGTTCTGAATTCAAACCTGTGGGAGAAAATTACGACATTTCATTATCAATATGAAAGATATTCCAGAAATTCCAACAGAGCAATTAGTTCAATGGTGACATTGACAGAAGATGTAATTTGATAAATATTGCGAAATTTGTGATTGATTACCAATATATGTATTGCATATATGTAGCTTTTATTTAAATCTTTTCCACAAATACTAGCAAGAGGCGCTGTTGATTTTAAATTGTTGTTCTATATGCACGAAGACATATAATGTTGAGCCAAATTGCGAAACGAAGTCAAAATATGTAATAATGATTACTAATAAGTAAATATGTTCTCATTTGTATTACCTGAAACGTTGGTTGTTTCAAGATTAGATACCTCTTTTGACTTAAAATGTTAAAAACAGAACAGAACTATTCGTATAGCAAGTCTCACTATTTGAAACACGATGTTGTTCAAAACGTAAAAAGTAAATATTTCAGAACAATATAGAGTAATAGTGTCTTTCAATCATATCAAGCTAGTCGACATTTTTATTTAACTGTTATTTAAGTTAATGTCAAAAGTGTGATTCTCTGAGTTGTCACATGTTTTAAAATCTAAAGTTTTTCAATATAAGAATACCACAGACAAATTAGTTTAAACGTATTTATTCATGAAACTGATGGGATTGACAACAAATTGAACTTCTGACTTTTTTTGCAAAATCACAAGACGAACAGAATGGATGCAAACTTTTTAAAGTTATTCATAAATTTATATATATATCATGAGATTTCACAATGATCACACACATCGAAAACGAGCTTGATAAACAAGTCTCGCTTTCCGGATATCCCTAAGATAATGTCAACAACCAACAACAGGTAAACAATGCGACATCAAAGGAAACTGAGTCACAGATGACTGAATACAGGTAACGTCTCACCTTTCCTGTTTCTGCATGAATTGATAATTTTTGACAAACAATTTTCTTACTTGTCAATTTGATGACAGGGGCTCTTTAACATTTATCATTATTATTATTATGATAACAGTAAATTGATCATCGAACTATTCGAATTTAATTCAAGACGAAGACATTTCAATAAAGCTGGAATATCAATAAAGAGGGGTTGCTTGCAAAAAGTGATAAGGTTATAAGGAATAATAGGCTGAGTGACAACCAACCATTATTATTTTTTCGATGATTCAAGATGTTATTACTCACAGTCAAAACTTCTTTATTTAGATTCTACATATTTGTTACTGAATAATTAATCTATATTTCATAATCGTTTTGATGACTTATCTTAAATTATCCATACGTATTCCAGTAAAGAAATATGTCCTACGACTATCGTCTAACATTTCGCGTTGTCGACTTCTTCATATGAACTGCAGCACGCAGTAAGTACAATTTAGGGAGGTATTGTCCTTATGAACCTTAGCTTGTTTACTTAGTATATCCTTGAATATATCAGATATATATATATATATGTAAAATTCTAACATCTTCTATATCGACTCTAATCACAAGAGGAAACGAACTTAACAAGGTGACTGATATTGAAGTTTTGATCTCTCTATTAATCAAATTCTTCTGGCTACTAGCATATTTTATTGTGACTTCATTTGCAACATAATAACTTCGGCATGAAAGATAGTAAATTTCGCTCATAGATTTCAATATTCACAAACTTAGCTTCTTATTTCTATAAGTGTTAGATTGACGGAATTTTAAATCAATACGTTGACTAAATGTACAAGAGAATTTTAACGAAAAACTTCTTGAGCTTGTACTAAACATACTTCCTCTCATATTGAGAAACATTTTACAAATATGTTTCGTTTTACCAACATTTATAAGTATGTATTGGAATATAATTTTGTACATAAACACATACAAGTTACTAAACACAATTCGGAAGAAATACAATTTCGATTTAGAAAATCTAAAACTGTTTCCTATAAGCCACACATTCCCAAAACCACAAGAGCTGTCTTCTCAAAGTGTTCAAATTACAAACATTCAGTTCATTCAAGAAAAATGTCACTGACTCAAGCATTTAAGGAAAACCACTGACGAAATGTTTTCGACTTCGAATTTCACACAAGTGTACTACCAGAGTAGCTGAATATCGCTTTACACGTTATGACGTTAAACACCTTAGCGCCTTGTTGACTTAAAGAATTACAGAAGAATTTTCCCCAGCCCACGATTGTGTCTTAGTTCATATGTGTTCTAGACTATGTCCTAGGTCATGTGAACTGCGTATATTGAAGTCTCAGCTCTCTTACTACAATATTAATACACTTTTGTTTTATATTTTGACATGGCGGTAGATGGTATTGTGAATATCTCAATTGACCGCTTACAGTATATATAGCACAGCAACTCGGAGGGCGGAATTGCCTCTGTTAATAATTCCGTTAAATAATTCAGTTAAATACTCTCATATTTAAAAGGTGACAAGGATATTGTATGGTTGATCAAGTTCTTAAGTTGTCACTTCGGCAGTTTCGATTCATATTTGCTTTTAAAGAATCATATAATGTTCATGATACAAATCTCTCTCATATGAAAAGATAAAGAAGTTGGTCATCGACAAAATATCAACAGTGAAGTCTATTTATAACATGTCGATTTAAATCTATTTTGATTGGCAAAATAATTTGTTAACGTTTGTTGGAACATTGTCCCAAATATCTCACGAAGTACCAAAGGTCGCGACAATCCAGATCATCTATAAACCATATCATTTTCTTGTCTGGTCAATATAGCGGTCAAGAATGTTTACATACTTAAAGCCTGGTGTGGTCAAGCACCGACCTTCGAATGTTGACAAACATTTTGTTTACCAAGCCGCAGTCATCGATACTTTATGAAGTGCCGAATGAGGACTAAATATTGAATTATTCGATCAAGATGACTTGGCAATGATAGATTAGATCGATGATGCTTGGATATTTCATTGAATTATTTATAAAATACTTACCAATGAACTCGTATTATCAGTTTAATCCATTGTCACCACCTGGTCGTAGTAGATAATCAATTAAACATTTATCGACTATGCTTATAATCAGGGGTGCTTAACATGATATTATTTTATCTTGAGACGAAATTACAATTTTTTGGGATAAATTTGCAGTTTTTTGAATAATTGAAATTTAAACATTTAAAGATAATTGTCTAATGGCTTCGCCGTTAGTTCCGGTAAAAATACGACGCATTTATTGATAATAGTAATCAATGAAACTGTGCATAGGCGTAGGAACATTGTTGAAATTGTGGGGTTGAAAAGAGTAAAAGATGTTTAATAAGAAAGCATGCAGGTACGTCAGTTAAACTTTTGTTTCTTATAAATAGACCTAATTCAAATGAATCACTGTGGCCATATTAACGCTTACAATTCGAGAACCATTAATTATATTAATGTAGTTATTATAGTAGTTCGAATAAATGCAGCATTATCAAAACACACAAAGCGATAAACTACATTGTTTATCAACATAAACAGTTGTGACTTACAAGAACTCTCAAGAACGTCAGACTTCAAACAAAAAGGAGAATTTATATTTCCTTTTTCCTCAAAATATAGTTTCCATCAATATCTTTTCAGCTGGTTACAATAAATAGTCTATGAAGCATTTAATCATGATAGTTATAATGACCTGCATCCAATAGCCGTTATCAAATTACCTGAATCATCACGTAAGGTACTTTTCAGGTTTGTTTACATCCGTAGTCAATTCGTCAGTAGTCAATTCTTGATTACTTGTTGAAATCCGTAAATGAGTCGTAGTTGATTCTGCAACATTCCTCAAATTTTTGGCATTCGTGAAAAAGTGTTGTTTGTCAAAGAAATTCCAGAATTACAAAAATACATTCGTAAATTATTCGTACAAATATAAATTGAAATTTGTGTTTTGATGCTCTAACCCGAATGCCGTTCGATTCATCTACAAATCTAAAAAAATAAATCATCTAGGAATGTCTCGAATTCAGGAAAAAAAGATTGCGTATTATTCATCAATTTTAACGACTTGAAAATGAAAAGATCTTCTTGCTAAGAAGAAACAACTTGTGCCCCTTTAGAAACTTAAATTTAATGTTCAAGAAACAAATAATGTTTACATAATTAATGAAATAACATACTATTCAATGACAACACAAAATATTGTCATTTTAACATCTGTTTGTTATCAATCTAAACAAATTGAGATCAACAGGTGTTATATTAGGTCATACTGCATCTTCACAACGTCACGGGCGAAACGAAAAAGTTTTTTAACGAGGAGAGTAGCTCGATATGTTTTCACCTTGCCGTGGGAAGATGGTCATACTGTTGATCATAAGATTGACCAGTGTGAGAGGTCGTCCCGATGACCTTTCGTGTACAACTAAGGAATTCGCAATTTGATCAATCACAATCAGTTCCAAAGTCGCTCATTCACGGTGTGAACGGAGGAAGCATGATAGCTTATGGCCCTTTCTCAATAACAGTTTGACGACTGATGCATTTTGAAAAATAAATGACGTGTTTGATGGTATAACTGATGAAAGAAAATACCATTAAGATGATAATATTTTCTTCTTGGAGAGGCATTTTAGAAGTTGGAATGACAATAATGCAGAGGAATATATGGATGACAACTTCTTTGTTCATTGTATGCGACGTATTGTATTGTACCTATTATTTATATATATGCTCCTACCTCATTACTCTTCCTCTGCTTGAGAACGACACAAGAATCTGTGTCGAAACGTCGCATACAAAGAACAAAAAAGTTGTTATCCATATATTCCTCTGCATTATAGATAATATTTTTGTTGCATGAAATAGTTTTGGTTTTAAAAATAAATACTCTTTTTTAAAATGATGTGTATGGAAATGAAAAAAAATAGTACAACCGAGTTTAGAATTAAAGAGTTATCTCCCCTTGCATGCAGTATTTCGTAAAAATTGGCATTTATCGTGCTCTATCTTTGTCATTGTTATTCGCCACCCCAGTATCTGTGCGATGGAAAATCATTATTTGTCATTTGCAACAAGCAACTACTCTAAACCTTTTTAAAATGAAAACAAATAATATATATAATCTATTAATACATCCAAGCAATCGGAATAGTCATCAAAATGGTCGCTCTGCTCCGCTCCGAATGATAGAACTCCGTATATCATCTATTTCGAAAGGATTGCTGCGGAGTTGTTGAACTTCTTTTCTTTTCTGATTGGCCGAGCGGCTGATTTCAGAGTTCAGCGGGATGACCAGCCTTACCGGTCAATCTTAGAGCAACAGTATGACAAAATTTATTGAGATTGGTTTGTTATCCATGTCCTATCTTTACATTACCATTTTTTACACAGGAAAACATATATCAAATTGCGTGACGCGTTTAAAAGGATCTTGATGTTTCATGAACCTAGAATAGCTGTTTAGATTTGGTATTCACATATGAACTAAATGCACTTTATGAACAGTCAGTTATTCGTATTTTTCTCAATCAAAAGAATACATGAATAAACAATACTTAAATGTGGTGATATTGAAATATATAATGCTTAAAATCCTTCACGTAATTGGTGACTAAGATTGAATGCATACATTTGACTGTGGAAACAATATATCTAGTGCAGCAACGAAATTCGTGAATAGTGGTATATGGCAAGGGTATCGCTTTTCTCCGGTGTTTTTATGCAAATATGTCAAAAATATTTGTTATCTGTTTGAAAGAATTTTCATACTCGTCATTGTGTTTTCTCAACTGTACAGATATAGACTCGTAAAATCCATTTAGACTTTTAATTGTAAATATTCATTACAATATTAAAAAAACACACCTTTGTTGATTTCATAAAAAGAGAAGGTGGTAGATCTTTTTTCCAAAATAAATTCTTTTAAAATAAAACCTTTTTCTCAGGGTTCATTTTAAGGAGACATTATATATCATTGAATATAAACGCGACATGTGATTTTGTCTTTCAAAATAACATATATGAAATTTTGGTAAATCCATAATCAAATCCTTTCGTGACATCGCAATAATGCATTTCGCAAATCCTCAAATACAAACAGAATAATACACAAATATGTCACGATTTGTTTGATTTAAAACAGTTTACATATCTATGTCTACATGTCGGTTATCGATGTGTTTAAGTAGAGGAAAAGTAGGATATGCCCGCGGAGGCGTCGAAATATTTTCCGGAAGGGGGCGTAACTCAAGCAAGTAAACACCGACTCACGAAATGGATTATGGGAACGGAGACTATAAAAGCTCTCCGATGAGACCCGATGTCAACCGAAGACGCTTTACCAGTTGACGTCAGATTTAGACATTTTTCAGGTGGACATTTCTAGACAAGCCATGGTAAGTAAATGTTATTTTTTTGTTTTTACTTTTTAAAACAATTGTAGAATATCTTTTATTAACTTTTTGTTTCTGTAATCACATAACTGAATCACAAATGATAATATAAATCACAATCTTAATGGATTGTAAAATGACATGGATACATGAGATTTATTATACAAATGTAGGAAAAGTTTAAGTCAGTTTTGACACTTTTATTAAAGAAGACAATTAACTGACGTGCATAAAGTATTTTCTAATTCCCCATTACACACAGAGGACAATATATCGAAAAGACTTTTTAATCTTGAAAAAATATTTGAAATACTAAAAGGAAGACTATCACCCTTTCATGCTGATTTAGTAACAAAATATACTTGCTAATCATACTTATATTCATATCGTACAAACTAAAATAGCTGTAATTGTCATATTTAATTAACTCTTCGCTATCACAAAACATGCATTGCCCTTATAAACACAAAGGCTAGAATTATTTGTTTTGAAACTATTTAAAAAAATAACTTTGTCTTCTTCTAGATCTAATCTTAATTAAGAAAAACTAATTTAGTGGTCTACAAGCTTATGTACTGGGCGGATGAGTGACATGTATGTCAGATTTACACTGCCCTGAGGGTAGACGATTGAGTGAATTAACAAGCGACACTGCGTATATAAATGTGTAGTGGTAAGCTCTATTATCTAGTCCTGACATTGGGGAGGCTCAAGTTACGAGATGGTTCAACCATGCATATTATATCGTGTACAAATGGTACGCTCTACAAAATAGGGGTTGAGATTGAGACCAAATTTTTAAAGTTTACCGTGGATAGCACACACTTTGTGTCATTGTTTAAACATGATCAAATTGACACAGTTAATGGTTTATGTTTTGAATTTCCAAATCCTTGCAAAAGTTTCGAAACCTATTTCCTTTCCTTAAAGCAAACAACGAGCGGACTGTATCTTTTAAAAACATATTTTAACAGTTAACGAAAAGTAAATCACGCGTCAAATTAAAATAAATAAAAATAGTTGAATGTTTTATAATTGTAAATACACTGACTTTTTCAGTGTTGTCCCCTTTGATTCATGCTGAATGCTACGGATACGAATGCTAATGTTTCATGATACTTCCGGCAAATCTGTTAGTTCTTTAACGAATGAAGCAAAAATCATGTCTAGTAGAGACAGTGAATAAGTATACCTTACTCTGGAGTACACGACTAGAGCTGTTAAACTGCCACCGTGAAGCGTGGCGTCTCAGGAATATGCATATCTTTGGGAAGAAAATACTCCTTACTGTGAAATTGTTCTCAACAGATCTTTAAATTGCTTGCATCGTTATCGTTCATCTTAAAAGTAAAGATTATTAAGACTGTTTTCAAAAATGAGAAATTGAATATAATTTTTCAATAATTTGAAATATGTTATTGGGTGACATGTTAGGAATCGAACAAAGCATAGGAAACAAACTGCTGCAAACAAAAGTCCTACAATATCAGCCTTTCGTTTTCCACCTGCTGTAGTTTTGAGCCATTTTAATGCATTTACGGTTTTTGCCATGGCGGAATCTTGAGAGTCAAATTAAAAGTCCCAATCGGGTTAATGATTTGAAAGACAAGAAGCTAAAATGAAACTAAATGCTTATAATGCAAGTTTTTATAGTGTTACAAAAAAAATTGATTCTAAACTGGGGAAAGATTTCTTTCATTTTTTTCTGATAGTTTGCAAATAAAAGAATTTGAAAGGTAAATCATAACCCTGTATAAAATGGACTGATATTATTGAACAAAACGCTTGAAACAGAAATGATTGCCAATCTTGCATGAAATAAAGCAGATGAACAAATTCCATGCTCCAATGTATTAAAAACTTCTCTTGGACAGTTAAACATCCTGATTTTATGCCCAGAAGTACTAAAGCAAACATATTCTCGTCAGCTGCAAGTAAATTAAATAAAAAATGAAGTTAATAACCTTCAGATGAATACGATATTACTACGTGTATGTGTTTGTTCCTTGTGTTTTGAGATTATTATGTTAAGAATCAGACAAAATTAAAAGATACACTTAAAAAATCGAATCCAAAATCTTGCCTCGATCGAACACCTACGTTCAGCACTGAGTGTTCAAACAACTTTACCACTCAACTCCCAGTCTTCATTAGATTTCTTTTAAAATTAAGTTCTTATCCTAATCTGAACATTCTTAATATCAAATTTTCTTGTGAACATTGTGCAATATCAAACACACCTCACATTTTTGGATCTTCGTTTCATATTAAGTCGTGGACCCTTTAAAAGTAGAAGAAAAAACGATATTCATATGACTACATTTAACTTTTGTATTTCCAGAACCTTCATATTTACTGTCGTCCTTGGATTATTGCTATTGTGTGTCTGACGGTGTTCGTTGTTCAATCCCAAGGTAAGACAGAAACTTGAAAACTTGAAACTGGACTTTAATGTTATTATTTTACTTAATAATAAACTTCAGAGACAATGAATCCATTGAATTAAATACAAATTATATTATTATCATCAAATCAAATATCAAGAATTTGCAATGTAGTATATTATTGTAAAATTAAAAAATATTTAAAAAATTAAAAACAGGTAAAATTCACTTCATATACAATGTAATTTTTCTATCCAGCTGTTCTAGAAGAGTGATATTAGGAAGAATTTGAGCCAATATATTTTGGAGAAGTTTTATGTGGATTTATTTTGGTATTTGAAAACTTCGTTTCATGACAGCTAGCATATGCAGGTTGTGTTGTATATGTCTAAGTCAACGTTATCGTGACAATAAGTATAATTGTGGGAAATGACATATTGGGGATATTGCGTGCTTTTAGCGTTATGCAATTAATCTCTGAAAAAGTAAACTGTATTAATAAATTAGTAGGTTGTATTGATATAAACAACATTCTTCTCAACATATCAATTTTTGTTATATTGAGAAGAATGTTTTTATACCAATAAAACCTTCTTCAACGGCAACATGTGTAAAAAAGGTAAGAAAGTGATTATCGTCAACACCATGTTAGCGCTTGATCTTATTGAATACGAATATTTGAATAATATTCCAGAAAGCCCTGTTTCATAGTATTTGCAACTTTAATTAAGTTTTAACAAGCTAAAAGTGAGCGTGGCTCACTAATACCCCCGACCGACCTGACTTACTAGGTTACTGTTTACTTTCAATAACTTAGACATACAAATCGTTTAGACATATTCTGGTCTTGGTAAACGACTAAGTGCAATACATGGAAATTAAAAAAATATCACAAATTAACAAAATAGCTTATAAATTGTCACTGCAATCCTCCTAGTATGCTTGAACACATTTAGAAATTTTAAATGCATCAGATGAATAGTTTTCCTGCAATTGGTCGAACAAATTCTAATTTTGGAAAAGGACCAAGTACGAAATATTAAAATGTTCTATAAAATAATTATCTCTTGCAGTTTGTGTCTCAAAATCTGAAGTCTAGACCTTTCTTCAATTAAACCTCTTTCCAAAATAGACATTTGTCAAGTTTATAATGAAATTCATGGAATTTTAATCAACTTTAATTAAAGGGTAATTTAATCAAGTAAGTCATTCTTGAACAAAAAACTTAGCATTTTAAACTCAATAATAAATACAATATCTCAACACAATTTCCTTCTTGAATTCTAAAAGGACAATGATGAATAAAACAATTTTCGGTTTCTGAAGAACATGACGATCCAGGGTATAATAATTAGAATTTAGATTTTCAGAGAATGGTAACGTACGTGAACTTTCATTCCATTAATGAAAATCACTTTTGATAAGGGGTCTAAACAAATTACGCATTCGATGAAAGTTCGTCTTCTACGATTTCAGCTAATCTTGACAACTTGTTCTGATGGGATTAATTGTATGCATTTCGAATGGGCGTGACCTCATGTATATATTACGAATTTGAGGAATGTAATTATATATATATAAATTGCAAATACGCCTCTTTAACTTCTGGCTTATCAAGATAAAGACACGTGTTTATGACAAGAAAGATGTACGTTTCAGAGAAAAGGGGCGTGGCTTAGACAGAATGATTGACAGCGGACATACTAAGCGTCATCATCGTTTGTCCACAAGCGCGTTATATGTCATAACGAGGTTATCACCTTTACGATTTATGACCCCCACAATTACAAGGAGTATATATCAAATCTGCCCCAGACCCAGTCGTAAACGTTACTTGTTTATGTATATTAAATGTAGATGTTATATTTGAATAAGTGAAATACAACAGGTGGAATTATGAAGTTTATGAAGTTTTAAACGAATAATTCATATACAAGAAGCAAGTTTGACTCATAATATTCTAAATATATTTGTTCTCTCACTCATTGAAGAATGGAACGTTGGCTTTTATTGAAAATATCCTTATTCTAAACTTTGAAAGCTTTTGTTTGTTTATGTCATGCATCTACAATTAACAGAAATATAAAATACTCTAACTTCAGTTCGATGAAGTACATGATAAGCTCTACCTTGCTGCATTTGGAGTTTTTTCGGGGGTGGGTGGGGGTGGGAAAGGGTGTTTGGGGGTTCTTGTCTTTTGTGTTTTGGGGCTATATATTTGTATTAATTCCGGTTTTAAAGGGGCAGTAGCACATTTTTTGATAATTTTGTATTTTCAATTTTTCACTGGTAATTGTAAGTTTATGATAAATGTATTATTTTGACTGTGTAAAAATTCTCATTACACAAGCCAGTCATCCATAGTCAGAGGACAAAGTATAAAGATTCACAAAAAATCCATTGGCGGCCATTTTGTGTGAATACCTTTAATTCATTTTGTGTAAGAAAATGGAAATGCATGGCTAAACTTTACGTTATATATTTGAATTATTACTGCTCCATTTAGTTTAAATACATTGTCTTTCAATTGGAACCATTTATATTCATTTTCCTGACATCACCTTATATTCCCCCTTACAAACGTGCCACTGCCCCATTAAGGCCTAAAAATATTCAGCCTTCATAAATCTGGAGAGGACAGGGGGTTGAAATACTCAGTTGATTTAACAAAAAGATAAAAATTACAAGACACAAGCGAATGAATTACTCAATCACACATAAGGTTCTTTGTATCTCTGAATTCATATCAAGTATCTTTCGACACATAACCTATGCATATTCATAACTTGATACCTAGGTCAACACTACAAGAGAGTATGCTACCACACCAACTGGTCCAAGTACCGCCCTGGGCCAGCCAAGTTCACCACAGACAACATCGACCCGTTTCTTTGTACTCATCTCATCTTTGCTTTTGGAGACTTCGACGATAAGGGCAATCTTCGTAAACTTGATTGGGACGACGAGAGAGCGTGAGTACTTGTTCATATTCCATGTTCATTATTTTGTTAGTTATCTATCATATATTTTATAAGGGCAATCTTATTTTTACATAACCCTATCAACGCTTCTTTGATGTTGCGTTTCGTCTTAGATCATCTTCCTACGTAAAGCCTAAAACGACAGTTTCCGAACTGTCAGTTTTATGCCTTGCTGCAGATCCTTGCAATTTCTGTCCTGGCTCCCTAGCCTGTAGGAGCACTATAGCAGCACAGAAAAGTAAACGATCTGAAGCAAGACATAAAATAACAGTTCGGAATCTGGCGTTTTAGGCTATGAGTAGGAAGATGTACATAAATGTGAATGGAAGTAGATGTTGGTGTATGTCTTTATGAAATTGTCATGAATGGCAGATACCATAAGCGCCAAAATACAATATAAATGGACAAACACTGTTAATAAAATCCGCAATGCTTATGCAGACCTTAAGCCATGGTTAAATCATAAAAACATATCCCAACTGAACAACCCACTAGCCTCAGAACGATGTGCATCCTCGGCCACCTAGGGCTGATAGTCTCTGATACTCTTCACTATATCTCCCTTGGGATTTTCATCAGGAAAATCTGCACTGCAATAACCCGCGATTGATACAAGTTACCAAATGAACAGCAACGTCGATTGGACCTGTAACCTCTAAATTGATGTTACAAGACCCGGGTCTTTTGTTGAGGAGGTTTGCTCATGATCATTCTTTAATGTCCACAGCTTATAAAATTCGAATTCAAATTCTTTATTCTCTATATCATCAACGGTGGACAAGAGCATATAACAAGGGGAAACGATCCTTTTGATCAAATTGAAGTCCCTAAACATGCGCTAGAAATAAATGTTTTGAACCAATCATTGGGTTATAGTTTCATAAGACACATGGGCGGCTAATTGAGGTATAATTATCCTCGATGGTAAGTCCATGGGGGTGATTAGAAACAAGTATAGCTGAAAAATAGCTGACAGCGTGTTAAACCCTTTTCACTCCCTCGGAACATTAAGCCCTTGGTGACCAATGAAAGCACACCGTTTCATTCACAGGTACCAAGACTTCAAAAGACTAAAGGTCATCAACAAAGAGCTAAAGACACTGCTTGCAATCGGAGGATGGAACTTCGGCAGTACCAGGTATTCCAATATGGTTGCCGACCCAGTCATAAGGAAGAATTTTGTGCAAAGTACAGTGAGCTTCCTTGACGCCAATGGCTTTGACGGACTGGACATCGATTGGGAGTACCCAGCAGACGCAGACAGGGGCGGGGCGCCACAGGATAAACAGAACTTGGTCGTGCTCTGCCAGGTTGGATTATGCTTTACCATATATGTTTCATGTTATCATTTGTGTAAAAGGGTTAAATGGAAATTGGCTTTGCTAAGCGGGGATTTATTGTCCGGTAAAAAGTATCTTTGATATATGTGAATATTATGTACAATGGATAACAAAACTTGCTTCTGCTATGTGAAGTTTTAGGATTACCCGTCCCGTGGAAGTATCAATGTCATGTTTCATAATGCACACGGTAGTACCCGTCCGGTTAACAACATTCATGTCATCTTTTCATATATGTATGCGTGGATCAACAGAAGATGCTTCTGCTATGCGAGGTTTTATTATAACCCGCGGGGTAGCAGTTTTCGTTTCACTTATTCTCATAAACGAACATTATGAGTCAGATGAATGGAGAGCTACAGAAGCATTTCTAGAGACTTGAGATATATAACTAAGTTTACTCTATACTGATGAATGTGTCAGTAGCAATGAAAATTCTGAAAAAAACTATAAACG
Organism: Steromphala cineraria; assembly: GCA_916613615.1. Taxonomy (NCBI): domain Eukaryota; kingdom Metazoa; phylum Mollusca; class Gastropoda; order Trochida; family Trochidae; genus Steromphala; species Steromphala cineraria. The sequence continues at coordinate 17,647,195 of OU744721.1, forward strand.
TCTGTTCGGAAAGATCCCCATGTTAAGAAATGCTAGGCCTCATGATGATTACGCCCATGGGTGTGTCCATTGGACAGACATTACCTGAGTGTATTTCCAGAATGATGTCTACACATACATTTTGCGAAAGAATTTTTTTTCAGCATGACTTTCTTTAATTCAAAGTCTCCGAAGTAATGACAATTCAACATAAAGTAACTTTGCGTGCCATTTCCCCCGCAAACGTTTTTTTTCACAGAACATTTATTTACATATGTTCAAGAGCTAACACGTGTTCTTTTTTCAGGAACTGAAAGAGGCTTTCCTTACGGAGAGTCAGATCAGTGGTAAAGCGCCATTTCTTCTCACAGCGGCTGTCCCAGCGAGTCAACATAAGGCCAACATTGGATACGACATTAAAGCTTTAGCTGTGTAAGATTTTTTAAAAAGTTGTGTGAAAAGTTTTTATATGAACACTGAACGCCTCGTTGTTTATTAAAGCGGCAGTAGCACGTTTTTAGAGGGAATATGAGGTGATACCACGAAAATGAAAATAAATGGTTAAATTCGAAAGACATTGTATTTAAACTAAATAAAGCAGCAATAAATCAAATATATAATGTTAGGTTCAGCCATGCGATTCTTTTTTCTTACACAAAATGAACTAAAGGTTTTCACACAAAAATGGCTGCCAATGGAATTAATTCGAATCTCTATAATTTGACTATGGATGATTGGTTTGTGTAAAAAGATTTTTTACGCTAACATAGTAAAACATTTAGCATTAACGTACAATTATCAGTGGAAAATTGAAAGTACAAAATTGTCAATAAACGTGTTACTGCCCCTTTAAAGTTGAATAGACCTTTTCAAATATATCTTATCTTATTCGTATCCTAGGAGAGACAATATATCATAGCTTTGATTTCTCTAGACACGATGAATACCGATTATCATCACGTTATTATGAAACAGTCATGTTTATGAAGAATATGATGTATTTTTCAACAGGTACCTGGACTTCATCAACATAATGACGTATGACTTTCATGGAGGATGGGACAAGCATGTAGGACAGAACAGTCCCCTGTTCCCCTCTCCAATTGAAGAAGGGAACAATTACTACCTCAATATAGTAAGTCAAAACACCAGAGAAGTGGTTTCAGACAAGGTTACCTAACATCACCTTCATTTATTGAAGTGAGTGGGGTTCAACGTTCTAACATCCCTTTGTCATGATGTATGGGAAAAGTGAGAAGTATTAACTTTCCTTATTTGTTCTATCAAGCAGGTTGATAACTGTAAATTATACTACTTGTCACTAGTTGAGACTCACAATCATAAGAGACTATAAAATCATAGCATTGGCGGGCATTTTTAAAAGTGAAACAACTTTGACAACGACCTTTCTTGATAAACAATTAAATGGGTCTTGACTAACATGTGCAACATGAAGCTTAATTTGTATGACCTATTCTAAATTTTATGGAAATTTCATTGGAAATAACTAAGGCATAGACCCCATTGGCGGATCCAGGGGGTCCTGACCCCCCTTTTGAAAATCAGTTATAGATTCAAGTCAATAAAAATAACAATCCCCCCGTTGAAAATTTCTAATCCGAACCCCCCCTTTCAAAATTCCTGGATCCGCCACTGGGCCTCAAGTCAGCGACATCACCTAATGGTGGAAGAAGACGTTAAACTTCAACCAAACAAAAACAACAACAACGAAGCGTAAATGTCATATGCTCAGGGAAAGTCCATTGATATTGTTGAAAATGCACGTCATTAGGATCCCGTTGTATCGAGGACAGAGTTTTATCATTGGGGTTGAATGAACTGTTCAAGTTTTCTTTAATCATTTACTGAATTTATGCTCACACATGTAGATAAGGATCCCAAGTTCACATTATTACGTAAATTGCTCTGCGAAATATAACAATACACCAAGCCTTGAATCTACACTTTTGTCGAGTTGTATATCAAATATGAAGTATTGAATGGCATTTTGAAAGGATCTCGAGTCAGACCTACAGTCTGTTCGTACACAACTTCTCTCAGTGTAGTGTCCCTCGACATCAGGTGTCAATTTCCTTTGAGCATAAGAAATTTGAAAATCTGCACTAAAATGATTTGTTTCGTTTTAGCAAGGCTGACTTGTCATCGTAGTCTTTGCTTCTTAAAGTTATTGAAATTTAATATTTGGTTTGAACATTTCTCCAAATACATAATTTAACATTTCATTTTGATCTTAGTGCTTACCACCCAAAAAGTTTGTAAAACCCTAGATTCAAGCATTGGGATATGTAATTATTTGACATGTATTAAATTCTAAAGGACAATCAAATCAAAATCAGATCAAGGGATATCATGGAAATGATATTTAATGTTTCAATACACAGCGAGAAACGGTCAACTTTTGGCATAAATCTGGAATGCCAAAATACAAGATTGCGGTGGGACTTGCAGCCTACGGACGAAGCTTCTCCTTACAGACGAATTCCTATGGTCTAGGAGCCCCAGCTCGTACAGGACCACAAGGACCATACACAAGGGAAGCCGGCTTCTGGTCCTACTATGAGGTTAGTTGTAGGCAATCAATTCCTATGGTTTGAGGGCCTCAGTCACAAAAGGGCACAAAGGGAAATTACAAGAGAAGTCCTACAATGAAGAAACATATATGGATAACAACTTCTTTATTCATGATGTTCGACGTTTCTGCTTGTAAAGGACACAAGAATCTGTGTCGAAACGTCGCATATCATAAATAAAAAAAGTTTTTATCCATATTTGTTGCTTCATTATCATCATTCCAGCTTCTAAAATGCCTCTCAAAGAAGGGAAGTCCGATTCTGGTCAATTCCTAACTTTAGGTTCGTTCTTGTTCTTGGAGCCAGGTTCTGCTTTCATCATCCGATTGACCCCTTACAACTTCATCGGATACTTTCAATTCCAAATCTGCTTGACCGGCTGTGACACTAGTAGAATGATTTACTCTGCCTTAATCATCATTCATTCATATATACTGTATTTTTGAGTTGGAAAAGAATTCGGTTGTAAAGAATGACATTGTTTAATATCATATACCAATGATTTGATTTAGTACATGCTGTTAAATTTGCCCATAATCATGAATACTGAATCAGAACAATTATTTAAAATTAATGTCTCATATTGAGTGTGCGGAGTACATCCTTTTAAATAGACAGGTAAATTAACCACGGAATCTTTAAAAGGCTCTCTCAACTTAAACATAACTTAAGGCTTAATAGCCTTGATGTGCAACCGTTTGAGTTGATGTGTTTATGACTTTCAGATCTGTATGGAGATAGAACGAGACTTCAACGGCTCCAGGAAGGGCAGCGTGTACTATGATACCGACCAGGAGGTTCCGTTTTACGTGAATGGTAATTTGTGGGTTGGATATGACAACGAACGCAGCATTAGAGCAAAGGTAATTTATGAATGAAATACTTAATGTGTGTCTGTAACTCAAAGTCTAGAGTTTGATAAACGACTTCAAGATCCCGTTTTGTTTGTATTTATTGAAGCCTTTGAATCCAGTCAATAAATTTCTCCGAAACAAATAGTGACATCAACTTACTTAAATATTCAAGTTAGTGAACATTGATATTCCGAAAACGTTTCAAATTCTTTTCATTTAGCTTTTTTGTTCACAAATATAACAGTACTTAAAACGATTTCATATCAAACAATGTCTCTAAGTTTGCGAAGACTCATTCTCTCCCATCAGAGGCAGATCAAGTCATGAAATGATGATACAGCATCCATTTTAAATATCAAATAACAAACGCTTCTCGCATGGAAAGGGTGGTTCATATCACAATGCCTTTGCCATGATTCAGTAGGCAAAATGATGATTTTAGATCAGCGTCGCTGATTGCACAACTAACTTTGATCAGCTCCAATCTTCGATTCTATCCCAAAAAGTCGGCGTAATAGAACAGAGGCTTATCAACATTTCATGACTTGATCTTCATTTTAACAATTTTCTCTGCTATGATCTTCTGACAAAAAAAAAAAAATTCCTTTGCAGACCCGATGGGTGAAAGAGAACGGATACAGTGGAATAATGTTTTGGTCCCTTGCCCTTGATGACTTCAACCAAATGTGCAACTATTCCATGAGGCCCTATCCGCTCATCCACGCGGCTAATGAAGAACTTGGCGTTCCCGTTCAACAACCTTCCACCCTCCAAGTAATCGAGATAATTCAGCCCGCCCAGCCTAATAAACCTGTTGAATCCGTGCCGCCCTATGAAGCCCTGAATCCCATGCCGTATGAACCTGTGCAGCCCGTTCAGACCCTCCATATATACGCGCCGGAAGTGCCAACTGTACACGCGCCATCACTCGGACAATGTAAGTGTTATTCCCTGTCCACAAAGAAATGGTACTTCCCACGAAACCTATATTACCACTGTGTATAACCGTACACCGAAACTAGCGAGGTGTTCAGCGGAGAAATGTTGCTAGCGAGGAGCGAGATCGCAAACGGGATCACTTAAAAAGCAATCATCGCCGTTTCATCATTTTTTTCTATGTTATTATCATGTCAATAGCTTTCCGACACATAACTATTTAAAGTCATATCCTGTTCATAGTCAGAGATAGCAAATATGTTACTAACAACAGCATTACTCGCAACTGTAATTGTTACTGTCCCTTGGATACAGAATGACAAGCACCTACATTTTACTAAGTATGTGTGCTAAAATTACCACATGATGTTAATTATATGAAAGTTATTCAGTAAGATATTACCTAACTTTCGATTTCGGCTCCTCCCTAGCAACATTTATCCGCCGTACAACTCGCTAGTTCCGGTGTACGGTTATACACAGTGATTACGTTGGGGCATTTTTTTCAATATCCCCTGGCGTTGAAACAAATGTCCCTTATTTCTCAAAATTCAAAAAACGTCCTCTTTCTCATAGAGCTCTGTCTTGCCAGTAATAATGGCTTATTCTTCTCCTCGATGTCTGAGAAAGGTAAAGAAATAGGTACAGAGGATGGTTAGAATAAAGCACGTCGCTTGTTTTTACAACCTCCCCCTTGCAAACCATCGGGATTATATATCCTGAGCAAATCAAATTAAGGTCCATTCACTATTTCAATTAAAAAACCTTGTTTGTATAATCACAAGTTTGGTTAAACTTTGAAAATCAGGAATATGTTACCATTCACAACTTAACATGCAAATTTGTATAATCAGAAATTTACTGACGGTCATTGAGTTCAAACCAGAGCTAAAAGGTAAAAAACGTTGTTATTATTGGGGGAATATGTGGGTTTTTATGATTATTTAGCTCATTCGGTCCGTAAGGCCTGATGGGCTGATGGAATGGTATTGCGTCCCGCGTCCGTCTTTCCATCCGTCCGTAAACCACAGCCTTTACGACTTCGAGGATTATAATTTATAGCTTTGGGTGGCCCTGTGGCCTATAATTAAGGGCCACAGGGATCAACAATAAAAAAAACTATTTTCATCATCCCAATGATCCCCTAGAAAGGGCTTGGTGAACCTTTGGATCGTGTTCCGTAAATTAGCAATTGTAGATTTGGTAGCATCCTTACTATATAAAGGGTTTCAACTTTTTACCTTTTTTGAGTATTTTAACGATTTTCGATTCCTGAATCGATAGCCGGTATCTAAATTCACATCGCCTACGTACTTAATTTTAGAATTGGTGACCCAGTGGCCCCTAATGTAACCGTTGCTCTTTTTTCACCGACTGCTCCAAAAGCACAAGGCACGGAATGCTGAAATCATTTGTAGAGACCCTAAAGGTAAAATGGATTCTAAAATGTACATTTGGTGGCTCTGTGGCCCTTACTAAGTGGGAATCCACATTGACCACACCTTAAAGCAAAATCGAATATGAAGGCTGATGAGCTACAGAGCGAATGGTTCTATATTTATCACCAATTATACCATCTACGTTCGTTTCAAAGCAAAACAATATGTGGTGAAAGTCACGGAGTAAAGGGGCTGGGGACAGGACTTATGAGGCTTATAGCTTTCCAGGATTTAATAATGTGATAATAATAGTAGTCCATTTATATAGCACATATATCCATTAACATTGCATGCTCAAAGCGCTGAGTGACATATTACCCCTGGTCAACGAGTACAGAACACTCCCTAAGGAGAATACAACCGTTCGCCTGTCAGGCGCTCGAGGTTCAAATTCAGACTACCATCGTATCCTACCAGGTACCCAATTACTGCTGGGTGGACAGAGGCACGCTTCGAACTAAGTCACTTACCTAGTCACTTACCTCAGGTACTCATCTCATGTCTCAGTGTGGGGCAGGGAATCAACCCTTCAAACTCTCAGATTATCCAGCAACGGGTTACCCACCCATCAAGCGACCTTCGCCCGTTGTTGTTGAACTATTCTGATAGCGGTGGACTGAGCATTGCACAGGACCACGTGCTGTATGACACTTTGTATATGTATTTACTCTGTATGTAACGATGTATGCTTTATTTCTGATTTTTTTTACTTGTCTCCGTTTCAGTTTCCGGCTGTCCCTCTTCCGGTCACCAGATGTATCCCCATCCAGACTGCTCCAGATATATTGAGTGCGCAGATGGTAGCATGCATGAACGAGATTGCCCGGGAGGTCTTGACTGGGACGATACGACAAAGGCATGTAATTGGCCCGATCAAGCCGGATGTAGAATGGCATAAGTCTCGGGACAATCAGACCGGAAGTGGAATTTCGGAGGAAGTGGGGGAGGGAAATATTTGTGAAGTACTAAAAGGGCATCTGATTTTCTTCAAATGATATGCTGTTGAACATTTTTTCGATCTGTTTAAAGTTGAAGAACTGTGAATTCGTTCTTCATGGCACTGACGTGCTGTTACAATGTTTCGTTTTGTAAGCTGCGCAGTTGAAGTTCGTGCAGCATGAAACATTCATGTGCTGATTTACATGTTTCATTTGCAGGCTTATCAGTGACTTTGCGTGCATGGAAAAATGAATTATGTAATCCTGCAAAGCCCAATAAATGAATCAGTTCCAATTTTATTTTTGAGAAGTTACCTTCAAAATGATAGATTCCCTTGAGATGAGACATATTTGTATTTTTTATGTGCGGTACAAAGAAGTTTTTTTTGGATTAGCTGAAAATGCAGTTTTTTTAAAAACATTTGTCTGTAATTCATATATAAGATATTGTAAGTACATCAATATTGCGAGCCAAATGTTAAAATAAACCTTTCGCTCTATATTTTATACTGCATTTATTTAGATTGAATTAATCTGTAGCATGTTTTCAATTTCAATTATTCATTTTACGAATAAATGTTCATTGAGCGAAGGTTTCATGATTTGTCAAATCTGTTATAGTTGCGTCACTTGCAAGATTTGTGAAACAATTTCTAAGAATAACACATAATGTCTGGCTTGTTTATTCAAGACATGTATGACCTTGAAAACCACAACAAATGTCAACACAATATTTTATGTCATAATTTATATGAATATCACTTAAACAAAACCCCCTTTAAGCTAAAACTTTCTTTTATATGTTATATGTTTTTATTGTATCTTCACTAAGTAAACCCATTAATGCCTCACTACGAAAAGAAATAACATTTTAGATATTGATTGAGTAGAATTTTTTTATTTAGTTCAGTATTACACAATGTGTAAAAAGACAAACACATCTGTGTGTATGTTTGATGTTTTCATATATTATTTAGGATTTCAATAGTGATTATTCAATTATTATAAAAACTAAATTTTATTGTAACCGAATATTGCCAGTAGATCATGTATTGTTAAAGGTTTACCTTGTGTTGTTTTGTATTGTTCTGTTAAATAAACATTTTAACTGGATTATTTTTTTTGGGTTTATAATTATAACTTTTTGGTAAGCTTTTAAAGAAAATATGTTGTTATATTAAGATTCGTACATATCTATTCCGTGTCCTCTTATCTTAGAATGCCTCTAATTGCAGTTCAGTTTAATTCATTATAAGTTTGTTGACTGTTTACTCGAATTATCGCACTTTGAAGATGGCGGTTTTGATATGTTACTTTGTCATTTAAGGGGCCAGCAGCGCAATTTGATTAAAATTAATTTCTTCGAATTTCTCCGAATAAATAATGCTTTAAACCAAATGTATTATCGTCAGAGGGTCAAACATCTCATTACAAACCCCAATTAACAAATAGTAGGAGAAGTTATAATCATGACGCATGTATGCATATACTTTAAAGGGGAGGTAGAACGTTTTTTGTAATATATTATTTTGGTAGTGTGAAAATCGCATCACACATACCAATCATCCATACTCAGAGAAACTATAATAAAGTTTGTTATTAAGTCCATTGGCGACCATTTTTGTGTGAACACCTTTAATTCAATTTGCTTTATTTTCATGTTTGCTTTATTACTGCTCATTTAGTTAAAATACATTGTTTTTCAATTGGAACCATGTATTCTCCTGCCATCACCTTATCACGTGCTACTGCCCCTTTAATGATACGGATAGCTTATCATCTTATTATATTTATTAAACGTACTAACGATACCACAAGATATACATTCTTATGTGAAAGTGAATAATCAGAATTAAGATCAATAACATGACTGTATAATTGATTTGTATACAAAGATCAAGCGTGCAGTGTTCATATGCCAAGGCTAGCATATTCAAATCTCATATCCATTCATTCGTACCTCGTTCGTTTTCTGAACTTAGTATTTCTCCTTTGTGTCATGTGAACATCTCGCAGTCAAGTCGGTGACGATGTTTGAAAGCATTATGTAAGATTCATTATCTTAACGAGCATCTGATTGTAAGAAAATTGTATTATTGTAAATAAAAAGTGAAAGGAAACAGACGAGGCCCATTGCCAGTCTGCCATGCCCGCTTTGGAGCTGTACTTATATCAGAGATATAGCGAAGTACGAACGATATTTTTTTTCTAGTTTCCGTGAGACAGTAAATAACTGCAGACAAACAGTATGACTTCCAGTGAGTGCGTATTTATGCAGACTCAATCTAGTAAAAACTAGCTGTAATATTATGCGTCCCTAAAGTTCGCCATTAATGTAGTGACGACCTGATGGGAGAAGTTGACATTCCAGTGAGTCGGATGGGATATAATAGTGATGAGATTGATTTACGATTTGCCGCTAATTTATGAATTATACTCTGACTCTGGCGACCATACTCGCAATGTTTACAATTGTGTTAACTAAAATTTCAAATGAACTACATAATAATTGAATGAAAATGTTAACACACTTTGAAAAATGATATAGAAAAGATTGACATAACAGAGGGATTAATATGGAGTTTACGCATTAGATGAAGACGTTGCTGACACTTAGTACACAGGGCTTCAATGTTAGAGAGGAGGTTCAACTTATTCAAAAAATTTCAAACTTCGACATTCACCGTTATCTTCACTTGAAGCATTGGTATAATCCTGTAGTCAATAACAAGTTCCTTCGTGTTGACAACAAAATGTGTAAATGCTTGTCTGCGCACCTAGTTTGCATTACGAAATAATTGTTTCTAAGTGCTAACAGATATAACTTTGCAAGCTGGGAAGGCAAAACTAAGAATTTCGTAATAATTGTTTTGAGGTGTTCGCTGGTCCAACCATGAACTAATTTAAATCAACTCTCTCCCAACAGAGGCAGCTCAGTCCTACCCGAACAAGTCTCTAATCAAGAGCAGGTCATTTTAGTACATATTTACCTCTTAAGTGTCTAAAGTGTCGTGTGTGTATCACAATGATCAACACATTAGCGTTAGATACACGTTCTATCAGTGAACTTAACACTCAGGGGCAAAATAAACGATACCAAGGAAATTCTATGATATGAGAAAACACAAAGAAGGAAACACCTTGAATGACATTTGTAATTCCAAGAAAATCGATCAACTACAACACAGGTCCAATATTGTAACACGAAATTAAAATGGCCTCTCTCGGCCATCATAGAAAAAAGAACTCGACCCCATTGACTGTTCTTCCCGAGCCTGATGCAGTGTCTGCTGCTGACGTCATAGCCTGGAACCTGTTGCTACAGTCGGTATATCTCTCAAAAGACGGCAATGTTGAAACTCGAATAACACAGGTAGTGTCATTATATATTCAATCTTATAAATATTCATTGTTATCGTTAACATCAGAATACTCATCTGCACTTAAAGGGGCAGTAGCACGTTTTTAGGGGGAATATAAGGTGATGTCAGGAAAATGTAAATCAATGGTTCCATTTGTAAGACAATGTATTTAAACTAAATAGTGCAGTAATAATTCAAATATATAATTTAAAGTTTAGCCATGCGATTCCTTTTTCTTGCACAAAATGAATTAAAGGTGTTCACACAAAAATGGCCGCCAATGATTTTATGTGAATCTTCATACTTTGTCCTCTGACTCTGGATGATTGGCTTGTGTAATGAGATTTTTGACACTGTCAATATAATACATTTAACATTAACTTACAATTATCAGTGAAAATTTTAAAATATAAAATTATCAAAAAACGTGCTACTGCCCCTTTAAAGCCATTGGTTAGTAAGTGAACGTCAACCTTTAATCATACCAATCTAGGCGGTTTTGTCGTCTACAAATTCAAATTCTTTATAATATATTTATCACGATTTAAGGTGCTAGAGCATATGAATATAATTCATGTAATTTATCCTGAAGGTTAGAATAACTCAGTGTGAAGATATATTTATTTTTCCAGTTAAAGTTGCGATGCTTTTGGACATACATTTCTTTTGAAGTTTTATCTTAAAACAAAATGTTTTCAACCATGACATTATCGAAAAGAGGGACTGATCTATCTGTTAACCTTAAAGGGGATCAAAACCTGGCTCGTGAAACCTCATTGACCATCGTCAACAAGAGCATACAGACGGGTAAGGGGGGTCACATGACACAAACTTGGTACCGGCTGTCAGCTGTAAGCGGTTCGCAACCAAATGATTTTGTCCCTACCGAGTATTTACGACTCTTTCGGGGGCCCTGCTAATCAAACACTGGAAGTTAAAAATTCAGGTTGCAGACCCCCTTTAATCTTATATTGTCAAAAGCTGAGTTTGAAACAAGGACAGAAATAATCTGTTATTTGAGAAGTTACGTAGTAATACAAATATATTTGTTCTCAAAAAGCCTTCTCAGTCATTAGACGTTTAATAGTTATGATGTAATAACATTTTATTTTGATTTATGCATGTACTCAAAATCTTATTGCAGCACAGAAAGTTCAAGGGTTTGCAGCAAAGCATAAAACTGACAGTTCGGAAACTGGCTTTTACAACTTTGCGTAGGAAAATGTTTATGATGGTCTGTACATATCATTTCAGTACTTAGTAACACTCTGAGTGTTAGCATCGTAACTTGACACTTACTATATCACTAGATCATAAGTGTACATTTATGATAATTGGTAACATTATTATTTAAACTTAATTATACTCCAAATTCCTTTTGACATTTACCATTTATCTGATATATCCTTTAAGATGATTTCATCATTGTTTTATTAACATGCACTCAAAACCCCCTGCTTAATGACTCCACCTTTCGGTTTTTATCCTCACCCGTTCGTATCATTAACATCAAAATACCAATTTGCACTAAAGAACCAAGACACCTTTTAGTATTCTGTTGTTTTAAAACTAAGCGTTCGTCTGTACGAGAAAGCTTTGTATTGTGTTGAATATTGCATTCCTCCAGAGAGCACTCCTTTGTGATTCATGTATAAGAAACAGGTCAAGCACGAATGGTCTTAGTGGAGCATTTGGTACCATTTAATGTTTACTCCCTTGTTGTTTTTCGTATAAATTATTCAAAAGAAAAATATTTTCATAGAATTAATTTTGTAGTTGGCGGTATTCGTGGGGGGTTACTTCTTTTACTATCCAGTTTCTAATCCATTTCTTATCCATTGTGATGTTTTCAACATCAATCATTTGAATATTGGTCGGGGTAGAAAAACACTTGAGGTTAAGCTTTTTGTCTTTCTTATTAATAATGTAAAAAAATATTGTATGGCATTATAGAAGTAGTTGAAGGTAAAAAAGAGAGTTACATCTTTCTAATTCATTCATTAATTGTATCTATAAATCTTTAATATCATTTTTTAAAATTGATGGCTAATGTTGATGTACAATTTAATCTCAAGTCTGCGTGGCATAGGTCAAATGTTAATTTTGAATAAACAAAATTCATTCAAGGCCAATTTCTGTTTTAGACGTGTCTATCTAATCAAAGAACGGTCCAGGATATAGATATAGGTTTAATTGGAACTAATGTATCATTTTACGCTCCTGGACTCGTGACCGTTTTCGTTAAAATTACAACAATTCACAAAATTTACTTAACTAAATTAAATGTGTAAATTGTGATTTGAATGTAGGTTTTATATATAGTATATGTGGTAATCGCCTTTTTGTTACATATGATATAGTGGATTTACATAAATTTCCTTGTCAAAGTAATTTGCTCACATAGTATATGTGAAGCTTCCAGGCACATATCTATGTCTGGAAAATACTTAAATACAACCTATTCTTATTGTAGTGTTATCGGCATTTCTTTTCAACATACAATATTGGACTGGATACTGAATTTGCTGCCACTGTCTTATGAAAGGTCATGGCTTAAGACACAATTTGAAATTTGATAGTCTGTTTTATCCAATGACAGTTTCATTACATTGAATTTCATAAGAGACGAATGTCAGCCTCAATGAAAAATTCAGAAAAAAATCAATTATAGATATTTATATTATATGCTTGAATTAGAATTTCAGTCGTAATAGGTCATCAACCTTCATACTAAGTCGATTGATCTGACTACATCTAATCAAATATCTACTTTCAGTTCAATGTCAACCACATCACAATCAGGTCAATACTATTGACAACTATTCAAGTGGTTCATTTATAGTTATTGACCTTTAGTGTCTAATCAACAGTAATAGAACCGGTGAGCAAAAGAAACTGCGATTTTGTTGATTTCTCAAATCAAATTGTATTTCAAAGTTACATGAATGTATCGCCTGAACACAGAAAATAGTTTTACAGCTGCGTACCTTAAGTTTGTTCACCTGCTTGTGATCTTAGTGCAAATATTATGTAATTTGGGTTTCGTTTTGACGTTCATAAAATAACTCCAGGACCACTTACAGAAGATCATCAATTGTCCATGTGTAAAATAACCATTCCCAAACCATATTTCGGGATCGTCTTGTCACTGGTGCTAAATGTCGATATTTGACATTGTTAAATAGACAGATGGGGTCATATTTGTGAAATTCGGATTTTTTAGAATTTCGATTAAAATTATCCGTGTAAACTTTGTAGGGGAAAACTCAACACAGTTACGTTGCTTTAGTGCAAAGGAACAAATATGAATAAGATCTAAAGCTATTGATCCCCCATGAAGGATTTTGTAGAGCAAAATAAAAATCAGTGTTTTCGAAATTTTGACCCCTGGTCACTTCAATGACCTGCCAAATTTGTTATCAGCTATCTGCTAGGTATGACATACGAATATGTCAACTGAATCTTAACTTATGCAGTAAAATTTCATCATTATCGGTTTCGTTTTCACAATGATAAGATGTCTCAAAAACGTTACAAATTACATGATATTTGCACTAGAATACAAAGGTAAGTGAACAAACTTAAGATACACAGCTGTATAGCTATGCATTTCACTAAAAGTAGTGCATGTGTACATGCTTAAGTTCTTACAACAAATTAAATTACATGTATCTTGAGTACCATTTCTGCTATTGATGAAAGATACCAACTCATCGACAGAATAAGTTCATTTATAGACTTCTATGTATTATATCCACAAATATTGACGGTAAGCACGTTGACCATTTGAGTTGTTTCTAAGCATGTATGTCACTGAGGTACAATACGCACTTCAGTTGGTATTGATATGTGTATGATTTTCAATTACAAAAGCTTTATGATTTTAACGTTAAACTTTAGAAATGACAAGATATATTCAATGCTAAAATCAATAAATGTGCATCATTGTCTTTACACATTTACAATAGTCTGAACATGGTGGTCTCTTTTATTGAAATTGTGTTTCTAACCCCTGCCTAGATGTACATTAAGATAAGATATTGCAAATAAAACGTCAACCAGATCATACGCCATTCGTGGTCTTACTTACTCACTCTGTGATGTGCGACTCTAAGTACATGTAGATCGCAGCTTACGCTCCAATTGGAAACAGTTTATTGTTTTATTATAGCATTTCATCGCCATATTTGTTTCGACATAATAAGAAGCGTCATTATACAACACACTGTAGCGAAACCAGAAAGAAAAAAATAAGACGTTAATAGCTTTCGATGCGCTTGACAAGATTAAATTGACCCTTTTTCGAGGAATAAAATATCAAAAAGATTGTCTCTATCGGGGTTCGAACCACGCGGGATATCCTCTCCGTCTCCGTCTGAATGCACCAACCTCTATCGCATGTTGCTATAACCAGTTTAGCGCAGACAAACCCAGTCGTAAGCTATCCAATCACATCCTTGTTTATAAAAAGTGTTTAGCGGCGATTATGTATAACGAATGGTACACTGGAGTTACCTGCCCCCAGCATGATATCGAAAGCTTTTGCTGCGCTCCTTGCGATTGGCTAGATGAGCTTCCGTCAGAACATGCGGGTAATAGGGTTGCCTTCAGACTGTGAATGAGAGGAAAGCCAGGCTGGGTGAGGTTCGAACCCCACTAGGAATAATATTTTTACACTTTTTTCCTCGAATCACAGTCGACTTTAATAAGACTGATAATAGAATGTTGTGACGTCAACGTTTTCACGTCAAGTTTTATGACGCCATAGAGCAATGACGTCAAAGCAGTTTAGCCGTCGACTCTCCCACACTGCGCCGTCTTAAAATTTGATAATGTGTTTACGGGAGAGAAAATATCAGTAGGGCTTGATTTCCTCGTGTTACTTTCAAGATTTAGGTTTAAGAATGTTAAACTATATCTCTCAACTGATATAGAAGATTTAAGCTTCTCATTAAAGGGTGTAAAAAACTAATCAAAATGCGAGTTATTTTTAGAAAAACTGTTATTTCCATGACATTATGAAAGCTTTAATACCCGGCATAACCTTGCCCGCTATGATAAGAAATTAAGTTAAACACTATAAGCTGCACAATGACTGGTCTTTCTAGAAGACACAATTTCGGATTATGTACACCATTTCAACATTTCTTTGCTACATATACGTTTCCTATAGGTCGTACATGTACACATTTGTGTGACATTTTCGGCCACATGAAAAGAATGGGGTGTTTCATTGAAGAACCCTTTGATAGTTACTATCACATTTCATGATATATATAAAAAAAATATTACCAAGATCGTTAAGAACTGAAAACTAACTAAGTACTTTCAAAGGAGGTACCGGTATTTAATAAAAATGCATTATCATATTTTTTTAGTCTGTAAAAGTAAATTTCCTATTCATTTCTCGGAATGTATACCTGGTTTCTATACGAGTAAACAATATATAAATGTATAATTTTTATTTAATGATTTTTAATATCTTATGATTCCTTGTATTAGATTTTTAAACTGTGTGATCAATATATACAATGTCGACGATGGTAAGCTGTGTCCAAATATAGCTCAATGTATGCTATTTTATCCTTCCTACTTACTGTAACGGGGTCATTAAGGGGAACACACTCTTACAATTACAATCATCACATTGACTGTATAAATATTGATCCAGATATATTTGTTTCTACTTACAAACGGCAAAGCATGCAAAACTTAGTGTATATAAAGTCCTCTGGATGCTCATTTACTGTCAGTAAACAGTATACATAACCAATGCATTAGTTCATTGACTGTAAAATCGAAGTATTGAATACCTTCCATCGTGAATAAACCTCTTTGTATTGACCGAGTCGAAAGATCAATTACTTGATATACCTTTTTGCTCTGTATGAATGATTATGTAAGAATTGTAAATATGATGTCAGAGAACGTCTCTAGGAGTATTATTATAAGAATTAGATTATGTAACTCCGTAGATATTTTTAGAGATAGTTCCAGTTTCATTTCAACTTTAAAAATATTTTAGATGTTAACGTAAGTCAATATGGCTAAACACGAGGTTGATAAAGAATAAACGACAAATAGAAAAAGTGAGTTTTATTTGTTTAATAATGCATCAATAAATGAATAGTGCCTCATTTATATACCACTGCTATAGCCATCGTGGAAGTCGAATGCTTCCAAATTTAATTTTCTGTCAAACTGCATTTCTTCTGTTGACAATAACATCATATGATTCGTAACAATGCATTTAAATGGGTTATCTATAATATTGACCAATAACATATCATATTTCATTAAATCATTCATAACAACACTCATAAAACATGCGGGAAACACGATAACAGATACAAGGACATTCAACAAACGTATTGCACATATACACATATAATATTCTCATTTATTCTTTAAAAAGATGATTTAATAATGCGCTCTTGATTGTTATTTAAGTTTTGGCTCATGAGAAAAACGCAATTTACTTACCCGTATAAAATAAAATTTGACACTCTGACATTTTCATAATTTGATGATATCAATATCTTTCTTGCTTGGTTGATGAAATATTATGGATATCAAAATCAACACATTAAACAGAAAGAAGTGTGAATAAAAACAAATACTTAATGCCAATATGGAAATTGTTTTTCAGAATTCAAGAGTTTCTTGTAACTTTGTATCGTTGAGCTAGGATTAACATATTTTTAATAGTGTAGTTGTTGATTTATATTGCCGTTTCCAATTAATTGAGATCTTTATAACTTTACTATATAATCATCTTACTGTCCATTGATCGATACGACGCAAGTATACACTAATTATTCATTTGTGAAGAATGAATTCATTTAGCCTTAGTAAGTAATCGTGTAGCAATGATATATATGTATCGAAAACAGGTCTCACAGCACAATCGGAAAATGAATTTGGAAAATGTAAACGAAATCACTGACCTTAAACCTTTCAACGATTGTTTTATAGTGTTAACGATTTCCCGAATACATACATAATACCCACAACATGCTTCGTTTAAGCACTCTAACTTGATAAAAAGATGAACGTAGTGGTACTATAACTTTAAACAAAACCGCTTATAATGAAATTCTATCATCACTCAACAACGCTTGGCGTTTTGCTTTTAATGTGGACGATATTTGTCAATAAATCAACGTATTCATCAAGTTGAAATCAATCAATTTTGAAAAGGTCCCTATGCTTCACAGAACAGGGTGTGTTGCTCATCAATTCATTTCAAACTCTCAAAAGGTCTAGCCAAGCATTATCACAGAACATTGAATCAATCACCAATCACACTATTTTCTTTATCACAGATTTAGGAAGTTATATTACTCACAGAATCACATAAGATCCATCGGATATCTATTGATAAGCTGATATTGGATCTCAATGCGGTATAGTTTTAAAATGTTGTTTAAATGCTACAACTGATCTTCCACTGACTGGTCAGTTGATTTTCACAGAGGACGTCTCCTGTCTTCTGGAATAGCATTTCTTGAATATGGTCCATGTCACCAGTGATAGTTGTCCTCACTTGTTTTGGTATGGGTACGTTTTAAAATTATGACGTTATGGTTCCAGCCCGTGAGCAGTATAAGACCAGGCAAATCACATTGCTTTGATATCCAATGTCATTTACAACTGACACTACAGCCACATGTGATTGCCTTGTTGCTAACATTCCGGGTATTTTATAACGGAAAGTGATGGAAGGGATTACAGAGTTTTGCATTTGTTACAGTTTCTAATTTTCTGTTCAACAAATGAAGGGTGACACTGATTAGACTCCTTCGGCACATGCGCAGAAGAGGACAGTGCATAAAGATTTACCATTATCATAATCTAAACCCGAGGTTAATTCATTTACGCCTTCACAAGATTCACCAGTATCCATAACTTCTTGTTAACCTGTGACTGTTATCCTACACATGCGCAGAAGAACACAGCTATGTATGATGTCAAGGAGGATTGGCTGAAGCTGTAAGAAGTAATTCCATTGGCTTATCCCGCACATGCGCAGAACATGAAGTCTTCAGATCCAAATTTGCCGAAGAGAATTAAAGTCACATTCAACGATTGCACTACGTCAGTGAAAAATATACAAACAATGTCAATAAAGTCAAAGTTTTATAACTTGATGAAATCCTATCCCCGGAATTGTCTGTATTACAAGCATAACCGATGCAGCAACTCGTACACCGTAGCTGTGTTATTCCGTAGCCGTAGGCCCTGCATCCGTAGTAACAGTCTTCCGAACAACTTCGGCTTATACTTATTGTCATCCCTTTGACCGTTGTCCTCTCCACCTGAAAGTAGGAAGATAAGTATTGCATATAGGTAAAATATATATTACAGATATTTCATGTGTACATCTTCAGTCACCAATTTGTGGGATTGTTTATAGAATGGTTAATAACCTTTACATAAAATGTACGCAAACACGTACAAAAAGCTATTGTTCCTTTTTTTCAAATAAAAAAACAGATACTGATTTTTCAATTCCTATTATGACACGATCCGACCTTACTGTCATAGCATACCATGTCGTCATTACGAGACTCTCTCTCTCTATCTCTGTTCTCAAACATTCCTTTGTCAAAGAGTAAATGACTTATTATGAAACTGATCCTTTTTAAATGGAAAAAGAATATATGCGAAATCTTGATGTTTCATGTTTATTCGCATGTTAAAAGGATATAAAGTGGTTCGTTATATACGTACATGTATGTATGTATACCTTATAGTCGCATAACGTGAGTGTCCTTAAAAATATGTTTCCATCCCTAACATTTTATAGAAAGGAAATCGTGGCCATATATTTATCTGTGCATTCGCGTTACAAATTCATATTTGAAACAATTTTATTTGAACAATTTTGTTAGTTCGAGTTGTATTATACCTAATATATTTCTACGTATTAGTTAGGAAAACTCCTACATGCGTCTTTATAGTCGTATCGAACCCCTTTCAGCAAACAAAACTAAATGAACACTATGACCGCACTAAACCACAAAAGATGTATTTGTTTAACCATCATGCTATGTTTTTTCCTCATTGAATTTATGGTTCTGCAAATATCAGTATTCGATTACTCAATCAAACTGTCAAATACAGATCTTGTTCTGCTCGAATTGTCCCGAATAATCGATTAGATAATCAGAATTAATAACAAAACCAAATGGCACATGGCTGTCGTCAGAAAGGAGTGTAATTCGAAGTCACGATAACGCAATGGTCCTAGATCGATTATGAAAAAAACAACCACACATGATGATTACGTCATAACCATGCCACTACTTGGTATGGCGATACACCCATTATAGCACGGCACTTGAATGACTGTTGATTTGTCAATATGGTTTATTGCGTTATATAATGTTCATTTCAAAACGTACTTAATCAACTAAACATTATTTCCATCTCCCGCCTGAAATGACGCGATAAACTGTTCTGAATTATTATTTTGTATCTTGAATCGTGCAGCTTGTCCTGACAGACTTGAAGGGTGATGTCTAAGTGCAATCCGTGCAATACAACCGTGCTAGAATAACGTAGTACGCCTTATCGTGCTGCACGTGCAAGACAATTTATTACAAATGATTTGTTCATTTCACTGCGTTTTTTGCGCAAATGTCGTTACATTTCAGCTGATCGTGTGTAAATCATTCTTTAACCATCAACACGTCTCTATTAGAAGAAATACAAATATATGGATGTGAACTTCTTTATTGCAAAGACATGCGACGTTTCGGTGTAAATACTATCACGCATTTGCTTAAAAACAGTGTTAGTATCTACACCAAAACGTCGCATCTCTTCGCAATAAAAAAGTTCACATCCATATATTTGTATTTCTTCATTAAACCAGCTTCTAAAATGCCACTGAAAGAGATGTCCCTATTAGTGTTACCATGACCATAGTAAGACCAGTTCATTAACACCAGCAGTGAGTTTGTGTTTGTGTCGCTTTTCATGTGCTAAATAAGTCATGTCATTTTAATGAATTCCTAATTATTTTAAAGACTTATTGAACTCGATTGATTGAAAGCTGAACCTATCGTTATGGCAACGACCATAACAATGACATCGCCTACTCAAATCAGTTGTAACGACAAAATGGCTATTGACAATTGATACCACAAACGGTTCCACCCGAATAACTATCAATGATAATTTGTCTATAACAATCGACATCATCGTGTCAGCGATACGGTTAATATCCTCATCATCATTTCAATCGATGCGATACTAATGAACATGTGATCTTTCAAATACGAAATAGTATCGTGCTCTACTGGATGCACTTTGAACATATGGTATCTCATTCTTTGTGATATGTTAAATCATCTGATAAAGTTATATGTGTGACCTGAATGAAAGTAATGTATTGTAATCGAAATATGACCTTAAAATAGCTTATAAACTACTCGAATGTTGCACAGTTTATTGGAGAAAGCGATCGATTGGATTTAATTATTCATATTTATTTGTTGACAGAAAACTACTAACTGTTTTCTGTCAAAATAAAAGAGTAAATTGGGTGTGAACTCATTAAGCAAATATGCTGAAAAGACAATAATGGGATGATTATGGGATCTCGAATGATAGAGAAAAAATAAGATCCACTTATATGATGCATCCCAAAGTCTTGATTCAACCGGAAACACACTTCGTATACAAATAACCATATGCTTAGATACTGATTCCAAAATAATAATTGCCACGTCTCAGTAAATTTGATAACACTTCATAATCAAGCAAATTATTTCAACATAGAATCGCAAGTTTTGTACGTTACGATATTTATGCAGATTTAAGAAAGATGAATTATATTGTGAAGGTTGATTAAAACATAATTTTATTGTATGACAGTGCAGTCACGTCTACATTTGTGCATAAAAATATTTTTAGTATAGACACATACTCAGAAACGTCTTGTTTTCACATTCAGAAGGTGAAAAGTAATATAGAAACTTGAATGAAAGAAAATATGCTATATATATTTGCCATATACCCATGTATTGCTTTATCTTATCAAATATACATAAACGGTGTTATTCCATACACGTTTCGAAGTCAACAAAAACGTTACACTACAAGTGAAACGATCAAAGACCAAATCGAGCTTTCTTCATACTCTAATTGACGAATCGATAATGCCGGTAAACAGTTAAGTGAATAATTAAAAAGATAACACTTAAAATAATAGTTTATTGCCTTTCGATTTGATTAATTAATTCTCGGTAAATTAGTCTCTAAGTGGCATATGCTCTATAAATAAGTAAAGCGAATCGTTTCATTATTGAATTAGTTCACCAACTATAGCAAATACTTCTAATTAACCCGTAAAGAGAGAAGCATGAGTGAACACGATAATCATATGCAATTAAAAAATAAAGCAATAGAACTTTGGCACAGATTTAACTTATTTATCCATATATATTGTTGCTCTTTGGGGTTTTTTCAAATTCGATAAATGCATTTTCTTAATTCAAGGTATGAAAATCAATAGAACTTTGGTACAGATTAAACTAATTTATCAATATTTATTGATACTATTGGGTTGTTTTAATATTAAATAATTGCATTTTCTAAGATAAAGGTATGAAAAGTAACAATATTTTCAGCAGTTTACATAAAACGGGTATCAAAGTAATCCTAGGTAAATATAAATTAACTTTTATAGTCATTGCTTAACGCAAATGTTCGAGAGTTTTGATAGTAAGACGATAACTGCATTGCAAGAAAGTCCCGTTGCTGTAAGATCACTTAACAAAATGATTGTCAAAGCATCTCACGAATCAGTGTCTGTGAGGCCCTTGGTAATACATTTGTCAGCAGCAATCTACATAAACATTGAACCCCTATAGTGATTGACATAAGTGATCTGCAGGGTTTTCTGCATGATGTTTATTAGTGAGGTTTTTCAACATATCGTTATCAAAATGATGTGTTTATTGTATTGAAAATGAATTGTATCTTGAAAAAAAAAACCCATTTTATAATCTTAACACAGTTGCTTAAAGGATAGGTTTGTCTTATGTTTGATATGTCATATACAGTACGAGTAAACAAGCATACAGTGATACAGAACGTATGGTTTCTACCTCTAATATAGCTAAAAGTCATCCTGTCACAGGGAACGAACGTTACGCTTACTCCACTAATCTGTACCCTGGGTTCAGAAGCTAGATTCGCTCGCGCGGCCCAACTTGAGATGTAGCCAATCAAATCATTTTCTCGCCACCTTCTCGATAAAATTTGAACGGGAAAATGATTTGATTGGCTACACCCCGAGCCAGGCCGCGCGAGCGAATCTAGCTTCTGAACCCAGGGTACAGATTAGTGGAGTTAGCGTAACGTTCGTGCCCGGAGACAGGATGGCTAAAAGTTTACAATTTTTTTGTGTGTTTCAATTTGAATACATTGTATGTGTGAGATGTTTTCAACTTCAATCAGCATTTGTGACATTTGGACACTTTTTGAAACGAAATAAAGTATCATGACAATCATGGAATGTTTCTTTTTTCATCGAGACTAAAGCCTGGCAATAGTTCAATAAACCATCTACCAAGGTCTTTTAATTTCTGACTTTATAGTCCCACAAATAGTACACCCTTTAAAGGGGCAGTAGCACGTTTTTTGATAATTTTATATTTTAAAATGTTCACTGATAATTGTAAGTTAATGCTAAATGTATCATTTGGACAGCGGCAAAAATCTCATTACACAAGCCAATCTTCCATAGTCAGAGGACAAAGTATGAAGGTTCACATAAAATCTATTGGCGGCCATTTTGTGTGAACACCTTTAATTCATTTTGTGTTAGAAAAAGTAATCGCATGGCTAAACTTTACGTTATATATTGAATTATTACTGCTCCATTTAGTTTAAATACATTGTCTTTCAATTGGAACCATTAATTTTCATTTTCATGACATCACCTTATATTCTCCCTAAAAACGTGCTACTGCCCTTTTAAAATATTCTTCATGTCATTTAAAAATAACATGTGTCTTTACACTTCTTGTATGCATATATTCAATCATTTATCAATTATACATAATAAGTTCTGTAATTTCTTATCATATTCATAACACCAAGTGGGGTAAACTTATTCATATATTTATCCACATCAAATCCCTTAGGGAGAGAACATTTGTAATCTGTCCCTCCTGAGACTTCTTTTCCTTGCATTTCGATTCCCTAATTATCTGTTCCACCCCATTTCTCCAATTATCCGTTCCATTGGAAACACTAACAATTAAACATTAATCTATATTCATTGTAATTGATTCGTTTGAGTTTTCTCTGGGGTGTTTACACTACACTTAGACCAATCCCGCTAATAACAAAGCTGTATTTACATTAATAAACATTGATAATAATGGAAACAAAATATGAACAGTCATGCTACAGATATTCCTTATAAATAGAACATGTCTACATAAAGGGTTAGATATCTTTAATGAATTACACAGTGTTTTGATGAAATGTTGCATTATGAAATAAGATATTATATTGGAAAGCTAGATCTTAATCCCAGCGCCTGCACATTTACTGAAATAGTGCATAAGAGCTAAGTAAATTCTATTGTGTTCCATATTTGATTTATGTAAGTAGAAATTGACATACTACTTCATCGGGATTTACACTCAATAAGACATACGTTTTGTTACCTTGGTTTCAAATGAGGGAATTTTACCTTGTTTAGGTAAAGGTGCGACTCCACCAGTGATCGGGTTACTATATATAATGATTCTCCCCCAAATGTCTTTTGATATCAATATATCAACACAAATTGATAAAAGTAACACATATCCGAGGCTGGCCGACGATATTTTACCTTTCTAAACGAGTAATGATATATTTGATATCGTAAGACACGAGGGGGGAGATTCTATGTATCATCCAAAATCATTTTTCATAATGTTTACATAAATAGCGTATATTTCTGAAAACGGCACTACCCTAAAACTCCTAAAGCAGGGATATCTTTGCATTGTAGAAGGGTCGTATTTATGACGTGATAACATCGTGACGTTTTTGTGTTTATTAGTAAATCAATACGCCATAGCACCGTGACGTCAGTACTTGAGTTAGTAGCGCCCTGGGCATGTACTTGTGGATGAAAACGAGCGCCCAAAAATATTTATTATTGATGTATATAATATATACGTTGTTATGAAATGTCACTGTCATTCCGACTGATTTTAAAACTTGACGACATGAAATGAACAAGCGAGTGAAAGTTGAATTAGATTATGGAATTGTCGTTCCACGTGACTGTCATGCCGCACGTGCAAGATGTCAAATCATATGTTGTCAGCAAAATCTACCATCTGTGTGAAATTATCTACTTAAAGTATTCGGCGCCGCACATGTTGCACGTTAAAATGTACAAGTGAGTAACCGGTGAATGAAATGACATTAAAGGATGGGTTGAATCAAGTCATATCTAAAATTTATGCTGCGTTCCCAGTGAAGGAGCATGAAATATTCGTTCAATCATTTGACGTTTAGTGATTTGAGGAGGGATACCAAACTATTATGGGCATTCAAAGTTAATAAAATACAATTTATAAAAAAACAATATTTGATAATATTTATAAACTATTTGTTAACCTTTTTTATTCCATAGAGTCTACTGGTGTATGAAAAAGCTTTTAAATGTATCTCTTATTCCACTTTACAACACTTATAAATGCAAACAATGCCATTATAAAACCTTGTTTAGTCAATATTTTGAATATATAAATCAAACGTCTACTCCATTTATCAATTATGATATTTAACAAAATCAACAAGTGACACTAATTACTATCGATTTAAAGTCAACGTCAATAAGTTAAAGTGAATTTCCTTAAACAAGTTATCGGCTGCCATAGAAACCATCAAAACACTTTTATCGTTTTACCAGGGGGCCGTGTTACCAAAGTTGATGCAATCGATGCCTGAACACGGTACCTCCTTTCCAATAGTTATACAAATAATGCGGCATTCTTATCTGCAAGCAAAATGGCAATGTCTCCATTAAAGCCCTTAAGTGACAAAACATGTTGGCTTTACGAAAGCATACAGTTAGATTATGAATTGTTGACGACAAAAAGCGGTCTATCTGGGAATTGTTCGAGTAATGGGAGATAAACAGCCAATTTTGGAACCTATTATTGTAATGAACTTATTTACCCGAGGCGAGCTTAGAAATAATATTTTGGGTTAGACTATTAAAACATGTATGTAAAAGCCATTTTGTGACTAGTTACCTGGTTAATTTTGGATGATACGTAAATTGTAAATTTTCTCACGTCATGAACAGGCAAAACAATTTATCTAGTAATTGATATATACATCTGAAAGATCTTAATTGGACAGAAATACCTGGGGCAGAAAAAAACTAAGTTCGAATTCAAGCAAGCGTACATTTATTTGTTAAGCATACTATGAAACATCTCTAATGATTTCAACTTATTAATCGTGGAAATGGTCGCGTTGTAAATAAACAAATGGACCTATTATCCGCAGAACGAAGGCTTTTAGTTTGAATTATTCACACCAACAACCATTAAAAAAGTTCTCAAATATAGTGCCCTTTAAAACGTTAGAGTTTTCGAATGTAATGACCATTACTGGCATTTAAATGAATAGAGTAATTGAGACCTGAATAATTGAATCTAATAAAAGAAACTGCCTTTTGTATTAAATATTAGATCTTGTGAAATATATTGAAAGATAGTTCGGAGAAACAAGCATAACTTACAATCGTTTCAGCTGAAGTAGTTTCCAGTTAAACAAAACAATACATATAAATATTTGAAACTCAAAAGCAAGTTGCGGGTTTCAATTAGTGTGGCAGTCATCTTTTGAATTATCTATTATAGTTTAGAAAAAGAGTAGCCCTAATCCATTGTGTGGTTTGCCAAAAGTCTAGTTTTGCCATGAGCTATCAATATCATTACTTTTGATATGTTTTAAGTCGTTTAAATTATTTCTACTGCAATATAGACTATATTTTGTAAATCACATTTGGCCGCGAATTAAAAATCCTCGATCAGGGCCATGGTAAGTGACGTCAAAGCCGAACGTTTTTGACGTCAGGCATTATTGTTTCGTGACGTGACTCAAAAACTATACTTTATTGCGGAAAAAAAGGGTGAGCGGCGCCTTATATCTTTACAAATGTATAGAAATCAAAAATCCTGTCGTGAACTTTGATTGAGTGTGATACATTGTGGGATCCCACAACTTCGAACCTCTGTAATTCGAAACACCTTTAAATGCAAACAACCTTTAGCTCTGGTGCTGACGTAATAGCTATCTAGATTGAGTTTTGAAGTTCAAATCCTTGACATTTTTTTTATTAATCGTTCGCATGTTACGATAAGAAGAAATCATTTGTACTGATTCATGTCCAAATCTTTCGGCGTAATTGCAAATTCATTTCTTGATGTCAGATATAGAAGTTTCGTTTATAAGGTTTGACTTTTTTGCGCGGTGCATTGTCCGGTTTCCGGAAAAATATGATTCGAACTTTCTTTTTCCGACCTACTTATCAAAACTTTATCACCGAATTCAAGTTCCTAATTATAAAACGCACTTCATTGAAAGCATTTTCCATGGGGTTCTCACATTATATTTGAAATCCAAACGATGTCTCATTAAAAGTAGAAATAGAAGTTTAAGCATCTAAAGATGTTGTTTCAAATAAGGCTACTATATCTAGAGTAGTACAAATTCCTTTATCCTTGTTTCCCTTAGCGGGTTTCAAACCGACGCCCTCAGGTACAGCACTAATCGAACCAACAACTTTCCAGACAAACACCAGACCTCGACTCACATGGTTTTTAGGGTGAATATGAGGTGATGTCAGGAAAATGAAAATAAATGGTTCCAATTGAAAGACGTTATATTTAAACTAAATTAAGCAGCGATAGATCAAAATATCATGTAGAGTTCAGCCATACGATTACTTTTTTCTTACACAAAATGAGGTATGGCAGCCAATGGACTTGAAGTGAATCGTTATAATTTGTTCTATTACTATGGATGATTGTATTATGTCATGAGATCATCTAAAACATATTAAGCATTAACGTTCAATTATCAAGAAAACTTGAAATTATAAAACTTTCAAAAAACGTACTACTGCCCCTTTAAGATTAATCTTGACATGAAATACATGAGTAAAGGCTGCGGTGAATAACTATAGATTGACATGGTTTTATTCTACATATACATGAACAATGTACATATTCTAATGTGAATTCCAATTTTAAATATCTGATGATACATTATATATATAACTAAAAATTGGGTAGTCGTTAACTTAGTTTGTTGAATATATCAATTTATAAGAAATAAGTGTTTCACCTTGCAGTACGTATCCTGTTCATGACACTTGGTGATGGGGATGGAACTAAGGTTGCTCTGACATGGTGTGAAGGGGTCCCAGAAGAACTTGAACGTTTCTGAACAGTCATAACAACTCAGATTCGGAGATGGGCTTGCTGTAGTGGCACCTGTGACTGAAAACAAAAATATTTACAAAATTACAAAATCATAAAAAAGAAATTGCGTTATCAAAGTCATTTCACCAAACTTTATACTTTTTCATAACCACTTCATACATATTTTTCTATACTGAACATTTGATTACAATTTGTACCAAATTATTCTTTTGAAATTGTATGGCACCTGCTACTTAATTAACCTTATTTTTTTAATAACATTTTGTGAGGATTTTTAGTCTTTGAATTTATTTAAATCATAATCATAACGATAGCATTTTGTATTGACTATCGGGATTTCACTTTGTAATTCATATCACTTTATACATAGGTAAACTTATAATTTTACATTACAGTTTTTTATTTAACATTAAATTGAATGAAACGTTTAAAAACATACAAAAGTATGAATTTTAAAATAAGGGAAAATCTGTGTTTTCTGTATCCTGTCTAAAGTTATAAAGTTATCATTTAAAACATTTATTTAAACATATCAATGATATAAATAGAGATTACAAAAGGAGTGAGTGTTGAATATCGGAAATATTTCAACGAGATATTTTCAAATGTTTTAATTTATTCACGATCGAATATGTAACAAGTAAAATTACCTTGATCGAGTGATAAATACGTTACACGTACATGCAATCTGCATGTTAAATAATAAATGGAACAGCAATTATAGCCGTGAATGTGTCATGTATTCATTCAAGATATATGTAAAATCTGACGTTTTGTGGTAATGGTAAACTGAACAAGTAAATGTTTCATGATATGTGTCACTGACATAGCCAAAGCTTCAGAAATCTGAATATTCATTTAACTGTTGAATCAATTGTTCATGATGAATATTGAAAGGTTTCCCCATATGTTACGTTCAATGAATGCATTGTATCACTGTAGGTCTAACCATGCTGAACACACATCATTGCCAGTACGAAACTTCCAGATAAGGTACTGGTTCAAGCAAAAGTTTAACTTCCAGACAATTGCTTATGGTTCATGCAAAGCTTCAAGAGAAATTGTAATGATTCATGCATATAAGAAAATTTAACCGATTTTTATTCACTGTTTATAAATCATTAAATTGAGTTAGTTTGACTATTAAAATACTTTCAGAAAACCAGTTTCGGTTCATGGATATAATTTATTCCAACACATTAAACATACACGCAAAATGTGATTTTTCTATTCACTATAACAAACTCACTTATAGTATATATTATTGCTATTATAAAACATGTCAACGGACAAAGAATGTGTGTTATAATAAAAACAACAAATGTAAAACCAAACATGTCAACTATTATGAACTATTCAAAATTGTTTATCTTTTCGTGAACTCATATAAATCCCAAACATTCAAACTTTATGAAATCTTTCAACGTCAATAACTGATTTATCAATGATTATAATTTCATCATGTTTATACATTTAGGATATATGTTTAATGAAGGCATTCATTAAAAACAAAAAATATGTAATCAAACAGTTCTGATGTTTGTTATTTGGAACAGCTTATTGCTTTTCATAACATCACTTTATTACTTTATTTACTTTAATAAAACGTGCCTTTAACACTCGAATGATTCAGCGTTTTCAGGATAAGCACCCCTGTTGATCTAAATGAATAATTGATACTTATTGTAAATGAATTATTTACAAACTTTTACAATCGATAATTGGGGTACACGTGGCTACTAAATTGATAGATAGAGCAACTTTAAGAATCTATCCCGTAAATCGACTTTAGTTGTAAGTGTTAAGTAAATGTTTTAAGTATAACTTGCGCGATAAAAATGCTCTCAATTTATGAATTTTCCCCAAAATCAGGCAACATAAATCGGCAACATAATTTGTGATCATTTTATTTGTGAAGAGCTTTCATTATTTCAAGTTTGTCCTTGGAACTTGCCACCAGCAGTGTTCTGATAAAAATATTTAAAATAAAAGTACAAGTTTACGAAACGTGAACACATGAACGATAAACAAAGTGGGCATCCCTGTTCTTAACCTAATTCTCAAATTCAAGTGAGACTTCAAACATCTTCCCCGAATAAATTTTGAATTGTTCAGTTGTAGCCAAATGGTCATATCTATTTTTTTATAGAAAAATAAGAATTAGTGAAAATGAAAATGTATAGAAACTTTTATGATAACGTAATTCATCGCTACAACGCTTTCATTTGGTGCTTGGAAGTGAGAATTTATTTGACTTGAAACGTTTATGTCGTTAATTCTTTTACATATAAACTTTTGTTTTCTCTAAATCGATGTTCCTTATTTTTCAAATTTTAAAATAAAATATATTTACCCAACTACAATATTCTTACAAGGATGGTATATTGAAAAGCACTTAGATGCTTCAACAATATTCAAAATAACATTATATTATAGTTTTAACACATATAAAGTAAGGGACCAAAAGCCAAAAGGGGTAAGAAAAAGTTTCTTAGATAAATGTTGAGAATTTGAAACTGAACACTTTAGTATTTGTCTGATAAATACTGTTAAATGCAACGATAACAAACGTTTGTTCTTTTGGTAACGACATCATACCTTATAAACCTAACTTTAAATATATCTTCAGAACTCTCAACTTGTCAATTAAATTAGTAGAACTCTGTATGTTTACGATAAAACATGAAGGTTATATTACGTTATTTGTTCTGGTCAAATTTTAATCCTTTATGTCAAAACAATAATTAAACTATTAATCAACATTTATCATATAACAATCATTCTCGAAATACTTGCACTTGAATCCTCATGTGGCTTTAAAAGTCATAAAGAAATAAAAAACAAAAAATACCAACCTGGATTTGGAATAAAAACAAGTGTTGAACATAATATCGCAGTTAAAAGGTACTCCACTTTTCTCGTCATGTTCCACAGTAATTATATAACACTTACAAAACACAGGTATTCCATTTCATAAAACATGTGACTGTCACTCCTACCAAAACCATTTCCTGAAAAACTCATCACAGATAAGAAATCTAGTCGGTATCCTGTCGCTGTCGTGCATGAAGTCAAAAAGCGTTTGTACTAATTCTCAGAGATTCCCACGAGACTGTCTCGGCGTGACGTCACAATCACAGCCTCGCTTTGAAGTCGTAATGGCTGAATACGCTTGGTGTCACACTAGTTCGATCAAGCAATGATTAATTGATACAGCTTTTCGCTCGACAAATGGTTAAACGAAACAGATGAGCTTCATCGGATACTTGGAAGAATGCAGTTTAGCATTCCGCAGATAGTGCTTCGGTAAATTAGTTCCACATGGATGAAATCATGTGGAAAAAAGTATTGATACTTGATGTCGCTCATGGGAGAGATAAACTATCATGGTCATGTGGCCAATAATCATCCATTCGGTTGACCATTGAAGTTATGATTTATTCATATATGTACATTTTGGAAATGATTGTCAATTTGAATCTATGTTTTCTTAGGAAAAGGATCACGGCAGATGTCGGGTAATGTTGTAACATAACTGGTACTGATCTTGAACTTAACGAATCTAATTTATGTTTAATTTTTTAGACATTATTTAAAGATAATAAACTTTTGTTACTTGGAAGGGTTCAACGTTTTAGTTCTAGATTTAATCGGTTACAATCTCTTGCCATCAGCTCTCTATCATCAATATCGTTATAACGATTTTACAATTTTTGTTTCCTTTCCTCATGTAATCAAGCTTTCATCGATAAAACGATTATGCTTCGAAATGTGTACGTGTCGCTATAGTGACTGGCAAGCAGTTAATTTAATACCTTCAATACCCGTCATACAATACCCTCATTTGCATAATGGCGGGTGAATGGCATTGCAAGATCACTTCCGATTTTTATCGTTCACGCAAACAGAATATTGAGTAGAATGGTCTTCAAGACTTCCAGGCGAAATTGTTATAGAACACACTTCGATCTCTTTGTAGGCGGGGCTATTTGATCTGATTTCCATTACATCTCTCAAAGCTTCAACAAACCATATTGACCCTATCGATATGTGATATTGATATGCTATTACTGCTGCATCCACAAAGTTTGTTCACTCTCTAGTGTACAAGAGTGCAATCATCAAGTAATTTTGAGCAACAAAAAACACAAGATTACCTTCTGTCAATAAATTTAGTAGTGTTTCAACACATATCAAAGCCCGTCATTTGCCCCGCAATAAAATGCATTTTTTTAGTGACGTCAAGAGATAACAGCCATTGGTGTCAATAACACTATTGTAATGTCATCAGTAGCAGTAGCAGTAGCAGTAGCTCTGGTCGAGGTTATTTCATTCACAGCGAAATGTGACTTAAGTATTTAGGTTTATTTAGGAGTAAATAAAACCAAGAGGACATAAAATCGACTAACTAATGAGTAATTGACAATCATGTCTTTTGCATATATACTGAACGGCATTAAAAGCGCAATTTATTAATTAATGTCACAGCACTTATCATGGTCACTTGAAGATATTTATAGTAACAGGAATAAGGACCTATGGTTCACAGAATGTCAGAATAATTCATTTAGAGTTCGAATCCGAGACCATTTTGAGCAGACAAACACTTGGTGATGAAAACAGTGCGTTGAACATGACGCGCAAACGCAACCACGTGCATGGATCGTAAAGTGCATGTTCATTCACACCACTCAAGTCCTTTACAAGCACACATAATTTTGAAGGTCAGTCAAATTGCGGCCACGCTACGCTTGTTAAACTGAAAAGAAGAATAAGGCCATGGGAATGGAACCCCAGGCTTTTGTGATTTTTCGAGTTTCAGACACTTCCATGTGAATCTGTCCACCGATTCTTGACTAAAAAGCGATGCCGGTCAGCTGGAACATTTAAAGATCGTCCTCGACTTGGTACACCACCTGTGTCATCGTTTTGCAGGACCATTTGTTCGCTTTTCACACCTGAAAAAAATACAGATTCCGAAAGGCATATGACACTGATAAGAAAACGATTGGGACAAACAGACGTCAAATCAATGGTCAAATCGTATGCAGATGTCTTGTTGCTTACAATATCTGCTGCTGATATCCTTTCCATGACAAGGCCCTCAACGACTTGACAGACAGCAATGGACAATTACAGGACCAATATTGTCACCAGACAGTGGCATAATGTCATAAACGCTGTTGATCAAGGTTCAATTTCCCCTTTGCTAATGGGCTGGAGGACATTTGACTCCTCTGAGGTGAAAATTCGCTGTACATGAGTCCCATCGAACATTTGTGGGATGAAGTCTTTAACGACATTTGAGGACCATCCCACAACATTTTAGGCGATGCCAAAATCTTTCAAAGCTCATGCGATTGCAGACATGTCTGAGCACACAAGGGGGACACGCAATATATGGATTTGAAACCACCCCTGCTGTGTTTTTCCTTGATGTGACGTCATACATGTATGTGATGATGTTAGTCGAACATTTTCCTTTGGAGATATGCCCTGATGTCCAAATAACAATAATTTGTTGGTTTATTTAGCCTGAGGTGTTATTAAGTTTTATAACAATGATAAGATTTCAAATTGCGTTTCTATTGCCGTTGAGTGTACATGTAGTAAAGTTTTGCTCTGAACTATAATGATACCAGACCACTCGGTCTTCGGCATCTTGCTTTTACTATGATAGTTCAGGGCAATTGAATGAACTGCCAAACATGTAAGGTTGCCTGTGAGGTATGGTTAGGTTAGAGTACTTTTATTTTCACTTTACTTTGCATTTTCATTTCGTTTCACAATGGTACGATGCCTCCAAGATATGACAAATCCAATTATATGTGATGTATATATTATACCGAGACACGTGAACAAACTATCGGGATGTAGCATTACAAAAGGATACACTTCTGCTGTAGAGTAATATGAGTATTAGATTCGACGGTTTTATGACATTGATATTGACTTTGAAATTATTTAGATTTTTTCTCAAACTGAAATGGTGGTGGAGTTATTGTTTGACAATAAAATTGTTCACACAAAGAAGGTTTCGCTTGAGATTCTTAAACCAAAATACGTTGATGAAAACAATAATGGTTTCCTATGAACTGGAGAAATGTGAATGTTGAATTGGTAAATTAGATTTTGTTTAGTTCTTATGTTTTATGATGAGGAAAATTGTAAAGTTGGAAGATTTATAAATTTACTTTCTAAATTCAACATATCAAATAATCATAGTATACAATATCGAAGGAAATCTATCAATACTTTAATTTTCAATATCATCTTTAATCATGTAATGACAATATTGTTTCGAATTAACATAACTCGAAAACTGAAAAATGGAATATCGAAAAGTCTAAAAGACATAAATGTTTTGCAAATTTATACATGTTCAGGATATCTTTCCTAACAATAACCTAAGAGTTTTTAACATAAACCGTGACACATCTGTATAAAGCTCAGGTTTGCGCTGCAAATATCTTTGCACCTCAGATAAATAGCTAATCACTTACCTTGAACATTCCCTTCTCATTTGCCAAAATACCTCAGATATTTGCTTGCAAACTTACCCTCAATACTAAGTTTATAACAGTTCTATTCCTAGTTTGTACCGTATGACCAAGTTTACAAAGCCTTTTCGCAAAAGTGATCTGATCTAACAGTTGCAGATAAATGCAATGTGACAATTTACTGCATCGGACAGCCAGTATTCACTTACTTTCATTATCATGACCGGTCATATTCTAACCCTTTCGTCATATTCTACTATAGGTTCTTGTAATGTAATACAAAGACATGTGGTCTACTGCGGGAACATCACCCTAACAAGCAACGTTCCAAAACTAACTTTACATCTCTATATAGCTTTAAACATCTTAACTAAGACTTTTGTTTATCATTAAAGCTTCAGAAAGATTTTGAAAATATGAGAGTATGACTTAAAAGAGAACCTTGCTTGCAAATTATTACTTTACGTCATTCAGAAAATGAAGGTAGATTGACTCCCAAGAGCTATGGTAACAACAATCGTTTAAGGCATTGGCAGAACATAGCAACTCGATAAGCTAAACCAATTTATGGCGTCCAGGTCAATCTACTTAATTAAGTCATTTAATTTCTCCCTTCGTGGAAAGCGAAAATCAATGTTAGATGTAATTATGAAGTTCGGGTGGTTATTGATAGGAGCGGGTAATGTCTCGGGCATATTTTGGTGTAAAAGAGATTTGTCAATAATTACTATTGGCGGAAAAAGCAATAAATTTACTTCAGCAATGCCAGGTTACTGTCAACAGTGTCAGACCATTCATTAACGGCACCGCCAGACTTCCTTGAAACCTGTCAAACCAGATTTTCGTGTTTTTTCCTGGATGAAATACGAGTCCTTGACATGAGATAATTCGTTGGAAATGAACAGTGTTTGATCAGTCATTGCGCTAACATTATCGCTCCATATTCTCAAATTGGATAGCTGCCATGCGAAGATTCGTAAATATACAGTTCAAAATAAGTGAGGAAAATGTGATTTTTATGGTTGATTTGTGATCAGTCAGTCATAAAAAGAACAGATTTTTAGTATATTTTCAAAATAACAACTACCCGCACTGTTCTTATCCAAAGTGTTTGGCAATGACAAAGGCTGCATGATTTATCATTTATAAACAAAATTCTTGTATGCATTGTGTTCCGTATTACTTTTACCGAATGTTACTTAATATAGTAAGTTGCTGTGTTGTTTTATTTGGAATAGCACAAGCTGAACTAAAAGAATTCTTGTTCATTTTCGACTTCAGTGTTTTGAGAAACTTAAACTTACAACTTCAAAGTCGGGCAACACCACAAGCACTGATCGAACCAACCAACTAACTCGCTCGTTGTATAAGCACACAAGTCCTGATTCAACAAGCGGTAGGAAACTGCAAAATACGCCTCAAAACTTCAGTATACGTCGGGAACTTTTAATTTTCACATCTAGATGGAAAAAAGGGGTAAAAAGATTCACTGTAGTAAACCGATTTTAAGAACCTATTATTTCATTTGATGATCGTTTGTAAATCAGCGTGTTTTTTCTTCTTCGAAAGGTGACCCATTGTTTCATTTCATTTTTATAAAGAATGTTTATCACAAGACACTTAGTGTCTTCTATATTATTAGCCACAAACATGTACAGTCTTTAACCTGTGTTATATGGCACACAGTTACATCACCAATTACCAACAATGAAAATGAAAATATTTAAGAGTACTTACAAGATATATTACATTGCATTACAAGTTAGACATATTGGAGTAGGCAATTTTGACAAATTAGTCTAAAGTTTAAAATTAACGACAGTGTCATGTAACAAGGTTTAAATTGTAAATTCTCATTGGATGTTATGATAATGTTCACTCTATTATATATATTTTGTGTTTAGTTCTTGTGCAATTTATTGTTATTATTTTTATATTGGTGAGGTAATTACATAAGCAAAGTTGTGGCTTGTTACCAAAGCAAATATGTTTAAACAAAATATACTAGAAATTTGAAACCGCTGCTTATCTAAGTGATTTTGTTTCACATCATCCTTTGGTGTTGCAATTGATTAAGTATTGGAATATATTTTATGTAGTTTATCTAACAAATTTAGTTGTTTAGCAAATGAAATGTCATCATGTCATCAAATCATTCCTTTGTACATTCCCAAGTTATGTGCATAAATAGTATGCTTGAAAGTATCCTTGTTTTCATTTAAAAGTTGAAGAAACCTTGCAATCAGCGAAGTTTTCCCCTTCCAACATTTTTAGAGAGGTTACTGCATTTACCTTTCTCAGTGTAGTAGGGGTGATATTTTGAACACTGCATTGGATCCTAACTTCAAATTAAAGATTATTGATCCCATAGTAATTAGTCCGTCTTACATTTTCTTCATTACTTAATGCAGTTACAGAAGAAAGACAGAAATCAAACGAATAAGAAATATTTTTATTACATCACAAGAATTACACACGTATATCAGATAGGTGCTCCTCATATTTCTCTGATGCAGCGAAGCCAAAATAAGCTTAAAAGTTAGTGCCTTTTAGATAAGATTGCGTGTTTTTAAGTGATAAATGCATCTTTGAACTCTTACACTGTAACAGATATGTTATTAGAAGATAAATAGTTCCGTTTGTACAGTTACCGGGACACATTGTTATTCAACACCTGCAAATTTAGTTTGAAACCAACAGCGCTAGAGGGAGGTTTAAACGCTTAAATTTGCGGCTATTTTACAAAATGCAACTATTTATCGAGATTGTGAGTGAACGTCAGTTATTCTAATTCTAAGAGCTAACTCTATTATTGTGTAAGATATTTGGAGTTGAAAGGATTCAAAGCCCGCTCCATTTATGTGAGAGCTGTGGACAGGAAAAACAAATGGGAATTCTCAGTGTTATAAACATTAGAAATAGTGAACTTATAATACAAACTAGTTGCACTGGTAACGATGAGGTCTTACAACGTCCACCGTGAAAGGTTTGAAGCCGAAAACAGTTATATAATTCATCTACCAACAGGAACAAACTCGAGTGAACAAATATCTTAAACTCGACCAGACCATTGTGACAGTGACGCGATCATTATGACGTCATGCCATGGGAACGGCATTCAAAAGAAACCGGCTGCATAAAACAAGGCGGAAAATTAGGAGAAAATTAGCCAGTTAAAAAATGATTAGATACATAAAACTTAAACAAATAAAACATTATTTAAACCATGTACGGGAAAATGCAAGTTTGAAAATGACAACATCTTTCAAATATATATTGGGAGAAACAGTACAATTAAATGTTGAGTCGGACCAAATCTAGAGTACAATATGAATCAAGGATTTACTAAAGTCATGTTACAATAAGTAAGGTGATAGAAGTCCCATCGTCATATTTGCATGCTGTTCGTGATGAAATTTAGCTATTGAGAACAGAAATACATCACTCTGTATAGAAACATCTTTTGTCGAAAATTTAGTATAATTTTTACATGTTTTAATCAACAATAAAAAACTTATTTGGACGTCCAAACTACAGCACCCTCTGTAAAGTGCCATAACATTTAAAGAATCCGCTGTCAGTGACGTCATCATTATAAGTTTAGGATTAACACCGGTCTCAGTTACCGCAATGGCGTCCGACAGGTATCTACTTGAGCGGCAACGAGTACCTGATTCGAAAAAAGGAAAAAAAAGAAAATCTAGTCGTGTGTGACAAGGACGGGTTTCAAGCCTATTTCTAGGACACGTAATTGTGAGATGGCAACACTTGATTCGCGTTCATGTCGACGTGCCGGGACTGTCATTTCGATCATTTGGTAACTTATCTCCTATTTAATGAATTAGGTTAGATTTTCTCATGGTTGGTCGCAAAATATTGTTCAAAATGCAACGAATACAGTATAAATAGTTTTAAGAAGTTTGAAATTCACTACAGTTTGAATATGGATCCTTAATATGCACACACATCATTGTAAATATTCTACCTACCCCGGGCCCATTGTTTGTATAAATCATTTTGCCTGATAGATGAACGAGGGGTTTGACGAATGTAAAAGAAGTAAACAATGTGTTTAAGTTTTCTCATAATAATATTGTGGATAGTATTCATTCCTCCAGGTACTTTACCGCAGGATGAATGAGAACTTATGATAAAATTTGTTTTCACTTGAACGTATATCAACAATAAGTTTGATACCTCGTGTTTTATGGAATTTTTCGTTTCAAGGATACCTACACTCACATGTGAAGCTTTATAAATAGGATATGTGGTTTAAACAATATTCATTGCAAAAGAAAGGTATTGGTAATAATATTTCACCGACACATACAATAGATAATAATTTATGAATATTTCAAAGCATGCATTCCGGAGGTTGATATAGTTTGTGATATATAAAAGATTAGCTAGAAAAACGGAATATGAAGTTATGATAGAATTATTGTTTCCATATTGCCCACGACGTTATACATGACGTATACGATGTACAAACAGAGTGTAGAGGAGACGAGGCTAAAAGCGAAAGCAAAGCGACATCGGAAAATCGACCACAATAAACAAACGACTATTTTTGCCTACCTTTGCAAACGGTCATTGCTGCTCACATTTGTATTCATCTTGTAGCTCTACTGAAGAAAACAATGACAAATCTTGATACTTTTCTATATCTAAGGAATTTATAGTTGATTTGTATCATTTTAAGTTTCCTTTATGATCTTTACTTATTGCATGGTTTTCCTTCCATTTAATTCGTAACGTTCTGATTACTGAAGAGACGTCTTCGTTTTCCTGACATATGTTCTACCTGGCATAATTCGTTTTTACGCATTGAAAATATTTCATCAACTCATAACCGTATTGGAGAAAAATGTAATGGGTGTTTTATTCATGGTTAACATGGATTGAGAAAAACGCCGATATATATTTCTAACTTATATATGCAATTCTAAACCTGACACCCATTTCTGTTTTACAAAGCATATAATAATCTTTCGATACACTCATTGTAAGGTTCGTCCAGACACAACCCAATATCAATAATACCAAGCAGTCTAATCATATTTGAGTAAAGTAAGCTAATTTAGATATGAGACGTAGTAGTTGACAATAATATCTCTCTTAAACACAATAAATTGCTGTATTTAACCATAAACGATGTTGTCAAAGATTGACCATGCTTTTATAAGAAGTTTATTAATGTGTCCTTGATTCGAACCGATAATACTTTCTATACCATGTCAAAGCGAACCGATAATACTTTCTACACCAAGTCAAAGCGAACCGATAATACTTTCTACACCAAGTCAAAGCGAACCGATAATACTTTCTACACCAAGTCAAAGCGAACCGATAATACTTTCTACACCAAGTCAAAGCGAACCGATAATACTTTCTACACCAAGTCAAAGCGAACCGATAATACTTTCTACACCAAGTCAAAGCGAACCGATAATACTTTCTATACCAAGTCAAAGCGAACCGATAATACTTTCTACATCAAGTCAAAGCGAACCGATAATACTGTCTATGCCAAGTCAAAGCGAACACATCTCTTTCGCGTGACATGAGGCGAGACAGGAAAGCGTCCAACCACTATCGGACTTCCCAAACTGCAGTCCATGAACAGCCGTCTTGCCTCCACCCTGTTGGTTCCACATGGTGAATATTAGAAGTATGGGTAGTTGATGATAAAGCTTCGACTATCACCAATCGATGTTGAGTCATTGCTATGACAAATCTCTTCTCTTATACCCCCCATGCTCAAATAAATCCTAATATGGGGCACATCACTTCCCTCATCGATCCACGTCATCACAGTGACATCTCCAGTTACGGCCATTATGGACAGTCTCAAAACTTTGTTCAAATCAAAGGAATAAAGCCTTGTAGTTTTGTTCATCGGAAGTTCAGCACAATACAAGGCCTTGATATCCTCATCCTCGATCCAATAAATCCTGTTTCCATCAATGACCAGGCCAGCCTTTTTGGTTTTGGACACATGGAAAGTGTATTTCTCCAGTTTCTTTTGTTCCGACAACGCCAATGATATAATTTGTGTTAACATATTAGGAAACTGCCCAGGGATGTAGTAAAGATGTTTTCCATGCGCCTGCATATGAAATGTTTTACCACGACTCAACCGCCGCCTAGAAGTCCTCTGTCCTACTACCTCCTCACTTATTGCTCCAGTGTTTGACCAAATCAAGGATTGTCTCTCCTTTACGTAAATAAGAGATAAAATGTATCCTTGTTTTAACACTCCCGTTTTCTTAGTATTTCCTGACAACAGAGACCCTTTTATGAATTCTCCTGGATATCTTATAAAGATCATGTAAATCACCGGAAATCATAACGGGTTATATGTTTTTTCTCTTTGCAACAACCCACCATCAGAAGTGGTACAGATGCTTTCAGTATGATTGTTCCACATTCTGCAAGTATAAGAAGATCTGCATTGTTTTGCACACTCTTTCAATTTACTAGTATCGGAAGTTTTGGGAGAAAATTCACACTCGGAGATACCTCCTGAATTTTCATACACAAATTTCATTCTTGTCTCAGCAAAAATTACAGAACATGTCAGAATTAGTGTTTTAAACATTCTTTTTCTCTGAGTTATCTCCTCTTGTTTGAGCCAAACACAAGAGACTGGTTCAAACAACAGCTATGTAGGACTGGAAACATGTATTCTATACTAAATACGCCTTAATATTTTCGTTGGTCAGAATGTTTCATGTTGGACGTAGTTTGATGTATTTAAACAATGAAACA
This sequence comes from Steromphala cineraria, assembly GCA_916613615.1. Taxonomy (NCBI): domain Eukaryota; kingdom Metazoa; phylum Mollusca; class Gastropoda; order Trochida; family Trochidae; genus Steromphala; species Steromphala cineraria. The sequence goes on from OU744721.1 coordinate 17,688,045, forward strand.
ACAACAAACGAATTGTATTGACTAAAATGTCATATAAATTATTAAACCTATAACTATGACTTTAGAATTATACACAAAACATTATGATTTATTGATAGTTCTACCATAGAATATCTTATGGCTGACATTTGTGACACTCTTTTGTACGCCAGAAAGTGTGCGTGTGTCAGAATACTATTTCAAAAATGTTGAGGTCTTTCAAGGGGCAGTAGCACGATTTAGGGGCAATATAAGGTTAAGTCAGGAAAATGAAACTAAATGGTTCAACTTGAAAGCAGTGATAAATCAAATATGCAATTAAACGTTCAGCCATGTGGTTCTATTTTCTCACTCAAAATGAGTTAAAGGTGTTCACACAAAAATGGCCGCAAATCGATTTTTTATACGCCAAAGACAGAACTGTATTATAGGGACTCCATAAGTTTGTCCGTTCATTTCCAAACGGATGTCAAAAGGAGGAATTATTGAAAATGGCAGGAATTCATTACACTGACTTCGACGCCATCGTGTGGTTAACAGAATACGGCAACATACCTAAGCCTAGTGTTCTTCTCTTGGTTTACTCTTTATCTATAGACATGTAAATTTTCGCTTTGATATCATTGAAATTTTGTGACATTTGTTGTTTTTAAGGTGAAGTAAGAAATTCTTTCAAAAATTACATGTGCGTTTCTTTTTTGGGAGAGTATAGTTGCAGTGTAAAATAAGATAAAAGGGTATACACCAAACGTCTCTATTCTTAATAATAACGAAGTTTTACAATATACATGTATGAGATTAAAAGCTATGACGCATTTCCACGCTCTATAAGTTCATCAAAATATGTCATTCACTTAATAATTTCCATGAAAACAAAACATAGTTAGACGCTGACACAAGTCATATAGAACACTTTATTCGTCTTCTGTTCGACTTTGAAGCGAATACCTTATTCGTTAAAATCCCTCCGCCTTATGCCCGCTTAAGATGGTTTATTGCCAGTTTTCTGTCGTACTTTTTTTTCGAATATCACTTTGGCATATAGAACGGTACTCATAGGCAAAAAACATTCATTTATCACTATAGAGAATGTTGAGCTATTAGAATATTGTTTCTGGGGGAATATCAAACTGAATGAAATTCAAAAGTGTCCATAAATAAGAAAGAAGAGGTGTTGAGGCTCATTCCTTTACTTTTGATCATTAGATATTGAATTTGAAGGGTCTTTGGCCTTTCTCATACTAAGTATTAGATGATATACATGTACGTTTGCATTTTCGTATGTCCTTTGTATCCAATTTTTACCATTAATGAGCATATACATTAGCCGTAGATGATAATATATGTATACATAAAAGTTGTCTCATTAAAACAAACCAATTGGACGTTTTTGTTTATATAGATCTTATATTACAACATAGATCACAATTATTTAGTCTCATTTTAGTGCAAAAATAATCATTTGAAGGGGGATGTACCATCATGATGTCATTGATTATTCTTATATTGACCTTCAACCGAGGGACATTGATCGAGTAATAGAGTGGCTAATTTGTATACCCACCACTTAACGACATATTAAAGATAAGGAAGGTGAAGTATATACCTGTGAGGTTAAGATGACAAAACTAAAACGCATAATAAGCATTACACGTTGTAGAAATATAGTGATATGCAGTATTATATGATATTCGAATGTGCCATACAACACTTGTTTTGGTAAATTCGATTTTCTATACACCCAAAGACATTTAGAGCATACGTCTGTGCAAAGTTAAAAAAAAATATACCCGTATGCAACAAGGCACTATTCTATTGCATGCTCGTGTCAGTTATCCATATAATTAAACGGAAAAGTATGGCAACCATTCATTAAGAAAACTCTTTCATGTTGGTTAAATCACTAAACATATATATTGTTTTAATCTATAACAAAATCTAAGACTAAAACTGCGGCTCTGGATGACTTAGTAAATATTTTTGGTTAAGGCTTTATAAATATACAGGCGGATACTCATGTATATATCCATGTTCATAAATATGCATTGTTACATCTCAATACACCACGTGGTGTGGTTGTCAGGTCAATATCAGAGGTTAACTATTTCGTATAACTAGGCGTGCGATGGTTATATTGTACATGTATAACCTTACCTCTTCACAGCCAATGTGCGTTTGGTCGATGTTTCCAATCCTTTGACAAGCTAGACTCTGTTCCATTCATATGGTCTTTGTTGAATTATCCATAATAAGGTCGACTTTTATGTTGTTTGGATAGTCAACCAAATGTCCATATGTAGTCCCTGAAACCAAAGTGTAACGTCAGTTGTTGTCAGTTGTTAACACCGGTGATCTTTGTAAATTGCTTATCGATGTTTGACTTTATTGCTTAATGTTGATCTCTCTCTAGGTATGAATATTTTGTCTTATTTTATTTCAAAACATTTTGAATATGACTTTTGAATATTGTTAGAGTATACATTTTAATGGACCAATCATATTTTAAAAATGATTGTCGAATAATGTGATTAATTGTAAGAAAGAAACATGCTAAATTAATTTCAGAGTAATAAGCTTATAAGCACCTTGTTACAATATTTATCAATATTATGTACACATTGCTATATACATTACTAAATGATATTGAAAAAATAATTCCATTAACAATCATTTTTCAACAGAAAAATGCTTAAATATTAACTTGGTTGTTGACAGCTTGTTTTATACCGTGTAAACCCTCTGTAACATACTTCAGCATTTTCGTAGATCCACGCATAAATAACATTCAACAGCAAATAATGAATATACTTAAAAGTTCAACTCACCTTTACTTCCTCCTACAAAAACTTGAAACGCGGCCATAAATTTGTTCAAAACAAGAGACTACTTCATTTTCGTCTCCACCTTCAAACCATGTGCTTTCAATTGTGTACAGCTCGTGCGATATGACATTGACTTAAAAACCGTGCATCGCAAGATGAAATTGACAACGTCCGTGTAGCAACACCCTTTGCTTCACATAGAGGGAAATATGTGATGGACCGAATAGTTTATTAAACATAAGAATATGATTTGCCATAAATCACAATTTCGGTGTTGTTTTTGACAAATTGTATTCACATTATTTAATTTCAGTTCAATGTAGAATTTGGGTGTTTTTTTATACGTCGAAACGACTAAAAACAGATAGCGTCTTGCTCAGATGTGTCTGATTGACAACTTCGCCATGACATGCTCAATCTGCACGTGAAATTCGCGTATTGTGCAAATGGAATGTTAAGAAGTTGAGTGCATTTAACAACAACTATCAAATACATTGTAACTAAATATTTGGTTGACGATCTACTTTTGTTTACAAATTGGTAAAGCCATGTGGTGTCTGTGAGATAATGACCACATCCTCATAGGAATCGAATATAACCTTCTCGCTGTCGCTTGAAGGTTATATTACGATACCTACTCGGCTGTAGGTCATTATCTCAACCATATATAGTAAATCTAAGCACTATACACATGAGATGATCTCGCTATCAATCCCTCTCAACAAGTTAAACATTGCATTTTTGACTAGTGTCTTGAAAGGAAAAAGTGTCTTGTCGACATAATAAGATTACGAGTTAAGTTGTCAGGGAAGTGATTTTTTAAACAGAAATAACTAACGCTCTTTTATCAAAACTGTTGGTCTCAGTAAAAGCCAAAATTGTTGTTACGTTGACGTTCAAAACATCATTTATGATACCTAATAAGCAACCGGATCGAAATAGTTGAAATATATTGACAAAGATATCATAATCATGCGCTTTGTATATACGGATTCAATTCGTTGATAACAGTTTTCTTTGATTTTGAGTGATAAGTACTGTAGATTCTGTGAGTAGAACGTCCGTAGGAAGCTTTTACTTATTTGTCTTTTTACTTAAGGTTCATACGACTGAAACCACTATGTTTTTGCTAAAATACATGTAAATATCCAAAAGTAGTGAAATGTTATTTGGACAGGTTTATTTTCTTACACTGTAACATAGTTATTCTCATACGAAAAACAACTATATTTTCTTAAACATTTCCATCTTTCTTATCAAGGATTTTTATGATAGAAACTTTTGATTCAGGGTGCATATGGTCACGACAAGGTATATACTTCAGAAAGATAATATCCATTTTATGATCGCATAGCCACTAAATCTTTTTTGGTTGTGACCAATTTTGTTTCTTCATCTGATCACATCAACCACGCATAAATTATTCAAATATTGACATCAAATTCGAGGTTCATATTCCAGAAGGTTGTCATACCATAGTCATTAGTATAAACTTTCTATTTTCTTTCTATGATCGTTTGAAAAGTTTGAAATCGTTAATAAAGAGCAACGATTGAATTTGGGTATTCATTATTTTTTTACCCTTTTGACATATTGGAAAATAACTTAATAACTATCAGAAACATGTGGGAAAATACAAGAGAGATTATACTTGAATAGTTTAACAAAACAATATAAGCATGACTAAAAACAACAAGTTAGCAACCCATTGTTGTCTCTTCGTTCAGTATGATATTCTAATCTTACACAAAGAAGAAAATTTTGTACTTACTTACCTACTTACCTACTTGTTGGTAGTGGTAATTTTGAGTTACAAATTCAAAAGAACTTAATTAAACTGAACGCCAAAAGAAATGTTACACCTCTTTGAATTTGAATATAGTAAAAAGTTACGTGTTCAGAGGAATGTGCTTTGTTGTATTTTAACACTCCATCAGTTAAGTGTGTTATGCTAAAATAGCAGACCTGTAACTTTAATGGTAAATATCCAAAAGTTGTGAAGAGTTTATATTTTCAGTTGGAGTGACGATATAACAATTACGTTGTAGTCTTACTTAAATTATCAAATTAAACTTTAAACGATTTTTCCTCGTGAAAACGTTTCATTACATTGATATAACAAATACAATTGTGATAATTCGTCTGGCAATTAATCTTATTTTGAATAACGTCCACCATCCTTTTGGGTCAGAGAGAGTATAAAAGTGATTGAACTCGTTAAAAGAAAGAAGCACATGGACGTACTTAGTAACACTGGCATTAGACAAGTAGTTCAAGGTTGTATTACTTATATGAGGGAAATAAATAATGATATATTTTAGATATGAGCAAATGCCCCCAAATCACCATTGCCTAGCAACTATTTAAACTCTGTTCAACTGAGATTAGAATTCACAAATAAACTTATCATATTTGGACAGAATGAAGAAGAAACAAAATCCTATAAATCTATATGAATAGTACATGTGCCGATTGTTAACTAATTATTGTTTCACTATTTTTCCTGTTGTGTGGCTGTATGTATTTGTATGCATGTGCTTATTGTTACCTAATCACAATTTCTCTATTTGCCTGTATCACTAATTATTGAAAATAATAACAATAGAGCTTGTCTACATCAGTCGATCGACAACTTCACATTTGATGGAAATTTGGTTCAGAAATATGCATTTTAGTTCTTGACGATTACCACACAGACCCAGAACCACGTGAGGGCTATGCTGTAAGCTCACGATAAACCAGATCATAGCATGATACCCGCAAGGTGTAATCATGAATGTTTTATTTGAAGAAGGATCTTTGAGCGATGACTATTATCCTTTCTCGAGATTTTTGCACCCAAAGATACCAGGGTATGGTTGAAACTAACGGGAAACAAATAAGCTTATACATATTGGTGTGTTTAATCTTGAAACCTCTGCATTGCTTTATGACAAGTGTATAGATGATTTTTTACAAGATATCTGACTATGGATCAAGACTGAACTTTCTACGTAACCTCTTTAACATTTTGAGATAATTCTTACTACAAATCCTCATTTATTGTACAGTTGTTTTTGGGCTATTCTCTCCTCGGATAATCTTCCTTGCAGGGCGTATACAACATCAGTATCATCAATTCGAGCCTGGCTATAATTTGCCCGTTTTCAGTGTTTATGTTTTTTTATGATCTTTACAAACCCCGATTGAAATATTATTTTTACAATTTTATTTCTCGGACCACAGTCGATTTTAATCAGACTGTATAGGCCTTTCTTAGTTTAAACACTTTGATTCAATTCTAGGATTCACTAATGCACTGAATGTGTGTTATTTATCTTGTCACTTTATTATCAAGCATGTTTTTTATGATCTTTGGCCAAATTTGTCGTCCTTTCCTAAGCTCTTTATGACAGATATAAACCTCACCTTAAGTTGTTGTGGTTTGGCCTCCAGTCTGCGGGGTTTCCCCACACCCTCAAGTTAATATTACAACCAAAACCTATGGATAGGTGAATATCCTTAGGAATGTTCTTCTTACTCCTATTAGCCAATTATATTTAAGTCATTTGAATAACTATATGGTTGAGATAATGACCTACAGCCGAGTGGGTATCGGATATAACATTCAAGCGACAGCGAGAAGGTTATATTCGATAGCTACGAGGATGTGGTCATTATCTCACATACATCACATGGCTTTACCAATTTGCATTTTAACAAATGTAGAACATCAACCAAATATTTAGTTACAATGTATTTGAAAGTTGTTGTTATGGGGTACAACTTAAATACACTCAACTTCTTAACATTCCATTTGCACAATACGCGAATTTCACGTGCAGATTGAGCATGTCATGGCGAAGTTGTCAATCAGACAAATCTTAGCAAGAAGCAATCTGTTTTTAATTGTTTCGACTTACAAAACACACCAAAATTCTACATTGAACTGAAATAAAATAAAATAAAACAATTTGTCAAAAACGTCACCGAAATTGTGATTTATGGCAAATTATATTCTTATGTTTAATGCACTAATGTCCATCACATATTTCCCTCTTTATGAAGCAAAAAGTGATGCTGCACGGACGTTGTCAATTTCATCTTGCGATGCACGGATTTTATGTAAATATCATATCGCACGAGCTGTACACAATCGAAAGCACATGGTTTAAAGGTGGAGACGAAAATGAAGTGGTCTCATGTTTTGAAATAATTTATGGCCGCGTTTCAAGGTTTTTTCAGGAGGAAGTAAAGGTGAGTTGAACTTTTAAGTATATTCATGTATTTGCTGTTGAATGTTATTTATGCGTTGAATCTACGAAAATGCTGAAGTATGTTACAGAGGGTTTACACGGTATAAAACAAGCTGTCAACAACCAAGTTCATATTTAAGCATTTTGCTGTTTAAAAATGATTGTTAATGTAATTCTTATTTTCAATATCATTTAGTTATGTATATAGAACTGTGTACATAATATTGATAAATAATGAAAATTAATTTGAAATTAATTTAGCATGTTTCTTTCTTACAATTAATCACATTATCCGACAATTATCTTTAAGATATGATTGGTCAATTAGAAAGTATACTCTAACATTATTCAAAAGTCAGATTCAAAATGTTTTGGAATAAAATTAGAAAAAATATTCATACCGAGAGAGAGAGATCAACATTAAGCAATAAAGTCAAACATCGATAATCAATTTACAAAGATCACTGGTGTTAACAACTGACGTTACACTTTGGTTTCAGGGACTACATAGTGACATTTGATTGACTATCCAAACAACATGAATTTAAAAAAATATTAAAGTCTAACTTATTATGGATAATTCAACAAAGACCATATGAATAGAACAGAGTTTAGCTTGCCAAAGGATTGGAACATTGTTCACTTGGATTATGTGTCCTACTTGATGGAACTTTTCAGCTAACCGAGAACGACGTGAATTTGTGTGTGAGTGTTATGATGAAAATACTAGGAGATCTTGAGGTCTGCATTCATCATGGATAAGCATAAAGCACAAAATGATATCACCATGTGGTGCATTTTATAGTAAAATAAACTATAAATCTGTAAATAAACTACGTTTCAAAATTGTTTTGATATTATGTATTCTTTGGTAAATATGTCTTTGATACAAAATCAACATTTCAAGGTGTTGGGTACCTTGACGTACCCTAAAACACAGTGGTTTTAAGTTCTCTCGAGGTGCGATACCACAAAGAAGTGAGGCGAAGCCGAACTTCTTTGTGGTATCGAACCGAGAACACATCGACCAAACGCACATTGGATGTGCAGAGGTAAGGTTATACAATATAACCACCGCACGCCTGGTAATACGAAATAGTTAACCTCTGATATTGACCTTATAACCACACCACGTGGAGTATATGTAATACAAGTCCAACTCAACAATATTATTTAAATAAGATCTTCACTTCTTTGTTCAACGTTAATCACACAATAATGTGCGTAACGCAAAGCGTCAAAATATGATACTGTTTTAATGAGATTGCCCATAAATATCCAATGGCATTGTTCATCTGACCGATATTTGCTTTACGTATGTTGAAAGTGACCAAGAAGTAGCAGAAATACCTTCATTATGTAGGAAGTGGCTAAATATGGTATTTGAATTTGAGAAAGATAGTAAAAGAGCGATAAATTAATGCTTCCACAAATTCCATTAACCAAATAGTTTACTCAAATTACCAAGGAGATGTTTATATTTTACGAATGCTTTATTAGGTGAGCACTACCGACTACTGTAGATTGCGCACTTGAGGGATTTATCAATCAACGTTTTTATGTTTTTTTCCCCTCTCAGTCATGATTGAATATCTTCCGTGACGTTGAGGATGCCTTGACTGGACTATGTTCGAACCCCGATTGAGATATTTTTTTTACAATTTTATTCCTGGGAGCACGGTCGATTTTAATCAGACTGTATAGGCCTTTCTTAGTTTAAACAATTTGATTCAATTCTAGGATTCACTAATGCACTGAATGTGTGTTATGTATCTTGTCACTTTATTCTCAAGCATGTTGTAGGTTGTTACTTTTCGTAGATTTCAACAGCGACCAGGAATTATGTCTTGTCTTCTACGACATTCTCTCATGGCGTAATGAGGAGATTGAAGGTAAAGTTACCAATATCATTTATGTTTATCTTGTAATCAATCTTAATAAATTTAGATCAACAGATTTTATATTTCGTCAACAGTATGACCTTATATAAAACCTGTTGATCTAAATTTATTTAGATTGTCTTGTAATCAGCTTGAAAGTGTCAGGGTTGATTCACTGTTATGTTCAATTTGTTCATTTTCATTTAAACTTCACAATTCACTTTTGTGATCTTTTTGCGTCCACATGATCAGCAAAATCTTATGGTAGTTTTCTTCATTCAAATGTTTTCAATTGTACCCTAATGGTGGTTAATAAATACAAACTTGAAAATCTTAATATGTTTTAATTTCATATTTTCGTTTTGATACAATCTTTGATATCCAATATCCTTAAAGTAATTTCCTAACCAAGTGGCCTTGCTGCGCAATGACATGTAACTTCCGCTTCCGGTTTGCAAGCGTTTTCGATGACGTCAAAGAGTGTTCCTGGACCACATTCATAGTTCCCTATACAAAACATCCCAAACATTCCACGATCAAAACAATATGTAAAGAAGCCACAATCTTGGAAAACGCCGTAGACTCCATTTCTCCTAGCATACTGAGGATCTGGAATCAAAAAGGGAGAGTATAATGGGATAAAATGAATAATTTGACATCGATGAGAATACAATAGGAGACAAGAACTCGGGAAAAAGGGACACTTGACTTTTCTGTGCTTGCTGGCGAGCTTTCTCATAGTCCAATCAGAAAGCACTTAACGAAACTACATCGGACTGAAAAAAAAACATGGCGACCTTTCGTTCTAAGTCCGTCGACTGATTTCTTTTAAAGAGAGAGTAACGCCTGTTATGTACAGATCGATATATTTTACTTAGTTTTACGTTTAATCAATCGCTAGCAAGGGAGATAAGTAGAGGTAACAAATTATCGCTTGAGAGCAAACCAGAAAAATCAAGTGTCGTCATTAAGGTTTAGATCCTTTACTGGCGTTTTAATATTTGCGTAGGAAGATGCAATACGACGGGGTGGAAAAATGCTCTAATGTGGTAATGGCGAGATAAAAACTGGGTAAGATAAATAAAACTAAAAAGGGAACAGCCTTCGACAAAATGGGTCAATACAAGATCAGGTTAAGACGAACTTGGAACAGGGTAAAATAGGATATAAGATATAATGAAATAAGAAAGACATATTGTGGGATTGGAGTCCTAATCTTGACCTGGATTGGTACAAGAAATCAGGTGTGTTTAGACACACATGACGATTTGTCAATTTTAGGATAATGATGATAATCATTCTTCAAATCGGGAGTATTTCGTTGAAATAAAGAGTTAACCACACTGGTGACTTTTTGGATCCCAAATACCCTGTATTAGTAACTTCACGATTATGTATCTAGTTCACCAATGATTGAAAAAAACCCCGTATTATCCTTAAATAACAAACTCTATCACTTTCACTTACCAGTTTTCAATCGACACTCTTCGGGGCTCAGGACAACGGTAGGTTTTGTAGTAGTGGCAGTGGTTGTAGTAGGCGATGTTGTAGTAGACGTAGTTGTAGTAGATTCGGTTGTTGTAGAAGCTGTTATTGTGGTTGTTTTCGGGGTAGTAGTTGTCGTGGTAGTTGTAGTAGAGGTTGTGGTTGTTGTAGTTGTCGTAGAAGGGGTTGTGGTTGTCGTAGTTGTCGTAGAGGGGGTTGTGGTTGTAGTTGTCGTAGATGAGGTTGTTGTAGATGGGGTTGTGGTTGTTGTAGTAGTTGTTGTTGTAGTTGTTTGGCCCGTTGTCCCTTGGGCTGCTATCAATTTTCTCTTCACTGCATTTATGAGAGGAGAGGTTCCCTGACCACAATCTCCATTAAAGTCTTCAAAGTCCATAGTCCAAAACATCGCCCCGCCGTAGCCCTCACTGATGACGTAATCAGCCTAAAGGAAAATTTAAATAAAAATTTAAATCAAAAGTCTTTTTAGAATACTCAATGAAAGCTTTATAATGTCTACCCAGTTTCAGATTTAAGAAAAATACTGCAAATCTGAAGCATCAATTTATAATCTAATAATCAAATTTGATAGATATATGTTAGAGTATGTTTGTAGGAAACCGTATATGTTGCTTGTTACGGTTGTAAAAATTGCACTGATATATAGGAAGTACAGTCTAAGTAAACCTAGCCTCAATATTACTTTCTACACTCAGATATTATGTCTAGCCAGATACAGTAAAAGGTCCCAGCCAAAATTTCGGCGACCTTTGACCCTCACATCAAACGTGAGGTGACCGAATGTAGTTATCCAACCATAAAGCGGCTACTATTGGTATTATTTGTTTGAAATTTAAAACTGTAACGTCATGTGCGAATGCAGACTATGGCGGATCGGTAAGATGAGCCCTGATTGGTCAATTCGATAGGTAAGCTGACGCGACCAGTTACTGCGTCTTGTTAGACTCAATATCGGAGCGTAGCGGATATTAATGAGGCTAGGTTTACTTGGACTGTAGGAAGTACTGATATGCATTGTGAACAAATATCTGCTGATGCGTTCGTAAAATATATCATTCCCGTGTATGTTGTAAATTAATTCTCAATCGCGAAGGTTATTGCTATTAACCGAGGTTTTCGGCTTATTATTTGGCCTACACTCCCGTGGAACACTCTTACGGTTTTTTTCAACTAGTTATTTTATATACAATAAAATTACAACCGTTTTAATGATACATTTTGCGGGTTTAAGTTTAACGTGTCCTGACCACATTCCACATATAGTACACTTACAATACACTCCTGCTTGGGGAGGTAAAACTAGAAATTGAATTCCTTACACTATTTTATTTTATTTCAATACAAATATTTATTTGTAGGAGAAAATGAAACCACAGCAAGATACAAATGTCGTAAGTGTATTGAGGAAACGAGGAGTGACGTGTTATATAATCTACAATGGCAAAGAAATGTACGCCTTTGTTGGATCAATATTGATCTGTTAAAGTTTACAAACGTTAAAGATGCAAATGCATATTCATATCTGCATTCCATTCTTTACTTTCATAAACTAGACTGTAAAAAGTTTGTTGCAATACTTTTAACTTGTTACTGTATATAGTGTTTACGTTATGTAATCTTAATAAGATCATTTTCTGACATATCCTATGACCGATATTCAAAGTATTGCATATCTCATATGACATACAAAATCGACATCTTGATAAATTTCTGTATTTTGTTGACAGTCTTTAGCTAGTTAAGAATAAATATTCATACTAATTCACTCACGACTTTGATTGTTAATTTCGAAATTGCCGAGGCAACGCACGTGCAAATGTATTTTTCACGCTAAAGCAGAGTTGACATTTCATTGTTGATCATGGCACAATTTATAAGATGGCTCTAAGCCTTATACATGTAAGTGTTTCGCGCGACCTGCAAATAATACGCTCCTCTCTTTTTATTGAAACTGATAAACCGATGTGGGATTATCTTTTGGTTGAAAAAGACTGCATCTTCTTTCATGATTTTCTATATTTTAGTTGATTTGTAGCAAATGTTTGTTAAATAAAATACTAATGCGGAAACGTAATTTTAAACGAACAACTTTCTGATTATGAATCTCACACAAAAACAATTTTAGGTTTTACATTTCTTTTCTTATTATTTCTTTAATAAGAGTGAACATACGTTATTCCTAAGTTAAACACGCTAACCACCAATCAATTTACGTCCTTTGCGAAATATAAGTGAAGTACATGAGGACCGTGATGAAAACATCACGTGCACAATCCAAGACAGTCGTGAAACACGTGCAGCACGAAATGTACAAGCAAGTCAATGGCATTGCGTAAACAATTCAAAGTAGTTTTATCTTATTTTGCTCAAAGTTGGATTTCACTTTGAAAAGTTTGTCTGAATGAAACGAGGCGGCATATGTCTAATTTTCTCACTTTAATTTCGAGACTGGCGACATCGTCATAAGAAATCCAGGTAGAGTCTACTACAGAGTATGGTACTTGAGCTCGCTCGTCGAAAATCCGTGTAAAGGGCTGAAGGGAGCATAGCTGGAAAGAAAAAGTATATATTCAAAACAAAAGCATATTCAGTAATCCGATTTGGTCGGTTCTTATTGCATGAAAAACCTGTCTGTAATTCAACTCTTGAATATTACAACATAATAAACACGAAAAATATGCCGCGATACTATTAAAGAATTACCTTTGCCAATAAGATCATCCCAATAAAAAATCCTTCAAGTAAGTGTGATAAATATTTATCATATACTTTACAAATATACCATTTTAGTGCTTATAATTTAGATATTATATGCATTTTATGTGCGCTTTGAACTTCAATGGTTGTTTTCATAAAAAATGTCAGTATTATGACTCTGTGAATATAAACGAATTACTTAGCATGTAGTAAATGTTATAAAATCTACCTCGAAGTAATAGATAACGCCCGGGGTCTGCGAGTGAGGATAAGATGGTCCTGATGTGGCCGTGGACAGCGGGGCGGTCATCGCAGTGGACAGTGTCCACGTGTGTCCATATACGGGCATCCCGAGAATTAGCTTGTCTTTAGGGACACCAAGTTCTTCATTGTATATCCTCATCGTCTCTGTCTACAAAAAGGTACAATTTAGGATGGTTTGATAAGCATAAATAAAGCCGCATAAATATCAATGTATCAACTAAAACAGTTATGATGCATAACTGGATAGCTCTGTAGAAAGAGGCATAAAAGTTAACACAAACTCTCTGAAGTTTTCTGTTGATAATTGAAAGAGATTGTTTAAACGTTGACTTTGATATGTTGTAATGATTGTGACATGTGTTTATGATTGCTGTAGTTTATGCAGTAATAATGATATTGACGACGATGATGTTGACGATGACGGCGACGATGATAATATGAAGACGATAAATTTGAAGATGTCAATGATAATGTGACGATGGTAATGATGATAATGAAAATGATGATGAAAAAGGTTTTACCAACGACAACGATGAAGGAGATTAAGAAGATGTTAAAAATGATGAAGATGTTAAAGATGATGATGATGATGATTGTTATGCTAAAGATGATGATGATGATGATGATGATTACGATGACGACGAAGTCTCACCACGCTAAGCCTCTGATCCTGACCTATGGAAGCAAGCATCGGGGCGTTATGGCCCGTAAAGGCGTTCCAGTTACCGTTGTAGTCGTAGGCCATGACGTTCACGAAATCCATGTATCTAAAAACAAAGCATTGCTCGGATGAATCTTCCTAACTTAAGAGGTGTGAAATGAAACCTTTACTCAAGGACATTTTTATGATTCGTTAACTGCACTTTAAGATGGCCTTATAAATAGATAATCGAATATCATTTCACACTAAAAAAAACCCAAAAATAATGGTACGAATATTTTGAATTATTTGCAAGTTTGCGTCTTGAACACGAGAGGCGTTTCTCACAGTCAAAAATATTCAGATCTTATATTTATTGAAGTATAAAATCTGTTAACAAACATTGATTTAACAAAAAGATATACTGTATTTTTATATAGATAATTTGTCAAGTAACATGGCTTAATGTTATGCATAAGAATCTTGAGAAGGAACGGTCATGCATATTCAACACTACCATCTGCCAAAGGTTGCCCCTGACTTCTAAAAACCCTATGCGGTATACAATATATATAGAGAGAGAAATTGTTTATTCGTGTCTCATCTCGTACATACAGAAGGTCATACATAAATTTGAATAAATATAAAATGCACAAGCCGCCATAAGGCTATAAGAGACAATTCAATAAAATAACACAAATTTGTTGCAACCTATAAAAAAATAAAATAACATCACATAGACTTCCAGTTATGGGCAGTCCTGTTAACATGCTCAGCAGCTCACTCTCCACGAGCACCTCGGTTAGCAAGGAGTTACAGAGTTAACCTTCTAACACTTCGACTTCAGATCTCAGTTGGGTAGCATTTCTGAGGTAGTGTCGCAGAGCTTGCAGTAGATAAAAACGGTCATCACGTGGCGTTGTTAATCTTTCATCAACTCCATCACGTAGTCTGACAGCAAGAGCAGAAGTTTGGAAACGATTCAAAGCTCTGTTGGTGACACCGATTTCTTCACCAACTTCATAATTTGTGCCTCTCTTTGGAACATAGCAAAAGGCCTTACCACAAACTACAATAAGATTCCTGATGCACGTGCTGATGACTGAATTAAGATTAACCTGTATAATGACGGTATAATGACAGTACATAAATAACTGACCAAATGGCGAAAGTGCTTACTGCAGGGATCCCCATCTGTAACCTGCGTATATCGTGCTGTAACCTGCAGGAACAGCAGCGCTCAGCAGATAGGAACCCGGGTAGGAGTCGAACTCTTCTCTCAATTCCTTGAAAATAACAAAATAACAAAGGATATTTATATTGGAACGTCTTTTGTTGAACATCAACTGGTGATGCTGCAAAATATTGCTTCGCTGCTGCTGCTGCTGCTACTACTACTACTACTTTTGTTCATCTGCAGCTACTGCTTTCACTGCTGTCTCTTCTACATTATATTCTATCATTACTAGTACAACGACTGCTATTTCTACAAGAACGTATCTCTCTTTTTAACCCTTGAAATCAATTCGCAGCTGTGTGCTGTCACTGGAACTTGTTATTACAATTTTTCGAAGAGCCTGACTTATAAAATCTCAACCCCTTTGCTCTGTTAGTTATCAGAGGAAGGAGGAAACATATACGCTGACTAAGCAGGGTAACACCTAAACCGGAGAGTTTAACTCTGGCTAGAACTTACCCTGCATAGTGTCACAAAGTTTTCAATGTCATCTGGAGCACCCCCTAAAGAAGAGACTCCAGGATACTCCCAATCCAGATCAACTCCCTGAATGCCGTATCTCTGGAGCGTAGCGACTGTACTGTTGATAAAAGCAGCGCGGGTAGAAGCGAACCTTGCCATTTCGGAAAACGGCCCTGATCCAAAGTTATATCCGCCCACTGCAATCAGGATGTTGAGGTCTGGGTTGATCTGTCTTAGATTTACTAGACCTGCAATTCTGTGGAGAAAACGACATTGTTCATTAAGTTGAAATATGTCTGTGAGATGTATTCTATAGTATGAACGAAACAAAATTCTAATCTTTAGTTTGATAATGATTCATATGAGGTAAGTAATCCGATGGTCATTAATGTTGTGTAACGCATGATTTGAGCTCTTTCTTCTCACCAAATTGATATAACTTAAGCGAAAGAACCCCGAAAAGCAGTAGATATTTAGGATTTAGTAGTTCATATAATTTTACCGATCTTCAAAGCAAAAAACCCTGGTTATTTGAATAGAATTTCTTTTCGTCAATCAATACAGTTTCAAGAGTTTATCAGAATTTCGGACGATGTTTCCTACACTATTGGATGACACATGTTGTTTAATTGTTTAACAATAAAACATAATACAAAGACTAATCTTCGTAACGGTTTCTTACATACACAACTATACGTAGCTTTTAATAGGCTAACAACGTCCTCATTTTCAGCTCAACACATTTGGTATGATCGTTAGGTTTTACATGTGGGGTGTTGGGTATCCGGGTTTATGGCGGCATACGCGTACGAATATAGCCTAACATGGCAAATGGATGTTTGCGTAATTTTTCAATATGTTAATTTGAAAATAAGAATATATATAGGTAAAGGATAAGGTACATTTCATTATGATAAGTCACCTTTACAAATATCTGAATCAGAGATAAAGCTTGAATGATGCTTTGGCCCGATGAGGCACCTTCTCTCCCCACAGAGGCAGATCAAGTCATGAAATGTTGATACAGCCTCTGTTCTAGTACATCCCAATTATTCACGAATTATCTGCGACTCATTCATACATTATCCGTAATATGGTGTCCTATTCGTGAAAGTTCGGAAGGTATACATGTACGCAAGTGTTGCTTAATTATTTCCTACAAGTCGTACAAAATACGTAAACGATTCGTAAATTATTCGTGTCTGTTTCGTTTGGTTTCAGCATAAATTTTCGTAGTGAAATTAAAAGTGAAATTGCTGTTCACGACTTATGCCGATTTTTTATAAATTTATACAGTCACCTATTCGTATCTATTCGTGCTAATTCGGCTCGTAGTGAAATAGGGACATAAGAACATTAAAATGGCGTCTACAAGTGGTAGCCAGAATGTTTTTCATACACAACTTACAAAGTGTCACTGTTCCACTCACGAGCGTAAAGATCCATGTTTTGGTTGAAGTAAAAGAAGGAGTAGATGATGTGTGTACAAAGGAAAGGATCCACATCGGCCGGGGTGAAACTTTTGTCGCCGGTTCTGTACTGGGCCCACTCGGTGAAGTAGCACACCCTTTTGTACTCACTTTGCCCTGTAAGCATTGACGAGGCATATATTTAGAACACTTGATAAGAAAATTTAGACAATTTAGACAATGAACAAATGTGAGTGATGGCCGATTTGGTTAGCTGTTGGCACTGTCAGTGTTTGCTCACGCCTTACTGGCGGGTGTTCTGTTCGAATACCGAAATGGACAGGGCAAAGTAAAATTTGTCTCAATGAAAATAATTTGATCCCTGATAAATATCTCATATATGAATACTTATAATATAATCACTCCAATCAAAGATAATCTCAGTAATTTCCTCTCTCAAAAACGCTTAAAACGGAACTAATATTTTCAAAAGACTTACATGTATGACCTTTTTGTCAACCATGGTTATATAAATCGGTAAAACTGTGCGCCATATACGATGTCTATAATAGATGTTTTTTTTTATTTTCGAAGTTATTATCGTACCAAATTGTAAGACGTCTTTCTCTCTCCACAGAGGCAGATCAAGTCATGAAATGTTGATACATGATCTACCTCTGTGGGGAGAGAATGGTAAGACGTATGATACAAAAAAGAAGTTAATTTCAAAACTATATACGATTATGTTGCATTGAAAATAGAAATGACATGTATCTAAACCTTTTTCATATTTGAAGAATAGAAAAGAGAATAATTGTGTCTTACCGCTGGCATGCTGAATGGTTAACAGCGACAGCATCAGCAACAACGTGATTGACAGTTTTGGGTTAGCCTGAAATAGACATCTCGGATAAATCAATGTTCAGGTTGAAAATAAAGATTAATGAGGACAAAACATAATTAAATTTTGATTCTTTTGAATATCGCTGCAACATATCTTGTGTGCCAATCTTTTCCCCGGTTTCGGTAATATCAGTTGATACTACATTCTTTAAATGGAAAGTTTTTAACGTTCATAAACCAGACAGCTGCTCTGGTTAAGGTTTCATAAAACTACCCAAGGAAAGGCAAGAAAGACAAACATAGATTTGACAAATTCAAGAGTCCTTGCTACCACAGCCACTATCCGACTTCGAGATAGTTTTGGTCGCGTTATAGATGTCATGATTATAGTGCGAAAATGCTTTAATGACCTGGATGCAATTACGCAAAACAAATCGATACAGGAAATAATCGAAATCCAGCCAGTTTTAGCCTTTTATTGTTAAAAAGGGAAAATATACTAGAATTAAGAGGTAACAATAAATGAAGATGGATATAGTGTACATTTTAAGGAAAAACTTGTTGCATAATAAGATATGAATTATAACTTCTGAACGGCGCTATATTATACAATTATAGACTGGTGATGAGGTCAATACCTGTTGTTAAAGTCCCGAGGAAAACAATATCGACCTCGGACGAGGTATTGACCGAATTCACCAGTCCATAATTGTTTTATTATGTCTCGGTTAAAAAACGAAAAGGAAATACAAAACTACAAGTATGAGCGGTATTTCGGCTCTATTGGACGGGTCAATGACGTCAACGGGATCAAGTAAATATCACTTTCTGACGACTGTCACGTGACCGGTTCTCGACCAATCGGATTGCCGGAAAATTACGCTCACATAATATATTTTTTATATGGCGCAGTTCAGAAGCTATTGTTATCATGACTTCATTCACCGTTTGATATTACCCATATGAGAGGACTTTGATGTGAACCAATCAAATTAAAAGTTGTGCCGGGACTATTTCATTCATCTTTCAAACTTGTCTTGGCAAGTTGTTTTCCCTGATTCTAAATCTAAACAAATTCATTTTATTTCATGTTGTTACTATCTGCCAATTTTCACATGTGCCGATGCAAATCATGTTAATGAGTCGGTCAAATTGTCCGAAAGAATAGAAATTATCAATCATCAAATGACTTTGTCGTTGCGTAGAATGCGACGGGTTTAGTTCGATTGTAATGACGTCATAGACACGCGAGCTATTACGTCACAGTGTCAACAATGACGTCATAGGAATTTCAGTTTGCGCCGATTTGTATTTTGTTACCGTAGGACGTGGCATTCACTTCTAATCATTACACAACTTGAAATGACGGCTAGATAAAAAAGAAAAAACGAAACGTTCAACGCCAATAGCATTTAAGTTTAATATAACACTTCGCAAGAAGGGATATTTACCCGTGCGTAGACATATAGATAGTAAAGCGACGGCAAACGCGTATGAATTTGAGCTTGACTCCTTGTGAAATCCTTATAGGCAAAACTTTTCTTTTAACAATTTTATTCTTTACCTTATAAAATAGGATGGATAACATAAACAATAACCAACTCGTGACGGGGAACGACAGATTATCTTACCCTCGTTACATTAATTGTGTAATTCTGTCGCCAAGGCTCGATAATTACGAAATCAATATAACTCGAAAAAGAAAACCTGTCATTCCCCGTCACTCGAAAGTTATTGTCTAAATACTGAAGAAGAATAAAAAAGAAGTTTATAATCATATAATCATCGACCATCTGATGAAATATAATTAATAAAAATCTCAACAACCCTTTGTAATTGTGTGCAGTATATAGGTTAATAATAAAAAGCAATGTGGGTTGTTTTATTGGTGATTGGCAGTTTGGCAAATTGGCAGTTACAAGAAGAGTATGAAGTTGCAATGAAATTTGAGCAGATGATAAAAGTGATGTGACAATGTTTAACAAATTACCCTATCTCAATGGAAAAATAACTACCCTAAAAAGTTGTGTTGCACATGTTATGTAATCTGATAAAAAAAAAGCACGTTACTTTTTGCAAGATTTGAGGTGAGGTGATTGCGAGTTTATCGCCGCTTTCAAGAGCATTTCACTTATGTTATCACGGCTACCAGTTTTACTGCAGAGAGAAATCCCGCAACACATTTGTGGTTATGCACATGTGAAACCAGCGAACCATGAGTGTTACTGCGCTAAAAATTAAGTGAAGGAGTAATTGACTGCGCGTAGCAGTACAGATATCTGCTGCATACACAGTTGCCGACCCCCCAGGCGGGATTCGAACCACGCACCGCTTGTTCCTAAGCCGAACGCGCTGACCACTGCGCTATTGCGACCCAAAGCAAGACTTAAAGGGGTTACAAAGTTCCGTTAAGCTCATCTCTATACGGCAAGTTGACAACGAATCGAGTTAACATCCCCTCTCTCCTACTTTGCAGTGACATCGATCGTGAGCTCGAATTACGCCCGTTTCCAGGTCTTTACCTGCTGGCAATAAACATACGGGTACGTTCGGAACATATTCAAAATAGGGAGAAACATTAAAATATAGAAAATCCTAGATAAATTTGATATGCTTTCAGTCCGGGCATTTGTTTTAAGGATTTGACTAAGTACAAATAATGCACACGAAACAATAACCTCATCCTTTTGAAAATAGAATTTTCGAATTTTCGAATTTCGCACTCAGCCTTATAACTATTTCTCCTAGCAATAATAGAGGTTTGGAAATGTAATGCAAATATCAATTACTATATTGAAACACTGAAATGCACCTGAGAACCTTTAGGGAGTGTTTTATTTATTTGCAGGTTCGCCTAAGATTTCTTTCTATTAAGTAAAAGTGAAAGTCCTGATTTTAGTAAAATTTGTTAGTCTTTTCGTAATATCACTTTGTTTTTTCCAAGAAATCGTTCCAAAAAACCTTTGAGACTCATGATAATGAATAATGAATTACCTTAACTTTCTAATGTTCGTTATCTGCCTCTTCATTTTAAAATGATATTCTTGTTAACACATTAGAAATATAAACTAAATAAGAGCATATATGTAGGACTCAAATCCATGGCAGGCCTCAAATCCGTGGCGGATTTCCAAATCCATGGCGGATTTTCAAATGCATGGAAAATTGCCATACCTATCAAAAGCTCTGGCGGATTTTGAATTGACTGTGATTAGACATTTTTAGAATTGAGTTACCAATATTAGATTTATGTGTTTTCCTACATGTCCTTAACTGTTTTCTAGGCCAAAATCTGCAATTGGTAAATAAGTAATGCAATCGGGACAACAATATGTTCGCCACTAAATTAATATCTTTAGGAAATTAGCCCTTGGATTCTCGTTAGACTGGCTTTTTTAGCAGTTAGATATTCGTTGACTATCTTTTTTTAACCCTTGGATCCGTATCGACAATGTTTTAGGGTTAGTTTGTCTAGTGTAAGGGTCTGTAACGTATATTGGAGATGAAGTCGCGAACGTATTGTACAGTGAACCTATAACGCTAACCCTAACCCTAACCGTTAAGAAATCCCTTAATATGAATCCAAGGACTAAAGTAGATAATTAGTATGAATCCAAGGGCTAAAGAAGATAGTTTCAGCAAATTTATGACTATAGAAGACAGTTGCAATGCATTCGAGGGCTACAATGGAGAGCTGATATTTTTCCAAGGCTTAAATAGACAGTATGACGGAAATGAGTAACATAGAGCAATTGGTATTATATGCTATCTCGGACGGGAAAAGCGGCTGAATTCTTTTCTCTCTGTTGGAAAATATCTTGCCATCCCAATGAAAAGCAGCGGTTTCGTCTGGCGACGCGAACAGTTAGCGATTATGACGTCATCCGTCAATGACGTCACTTAACATGACGTCAATAAACAATCAAACAATCAAACTCGCCATAGATTAGGAAATCCGCCATGGATTAGAGACCCGCCACAGATCTGAGTCCTACATATATAACCCTGAGACATAAATAATCAAAATGTTATAAAAATATCACGTTCGTACATAAGGCTCAATTACAAAATCGTACCAATTAAAGAGAGTCAAGATATCATTCGATATTTGTATGTTAGTGTAAGATATGTGTTGTTGCACCTGGTTGTTCTTCTAACGAGTTTGCTTTCCGTGACACCTTTCCTTTGATCTAAGCCGACGAGTACAGGTGTGGTGGATAAAGTAACAAAAAATAATTAACTGGAGCCATCCGCATGTGAACACAAGTCTCAATTACCCAATTTACTAGTTGACATGCCTTTGAAAATAATGTTTAAAACCTTGAAAAAGTGCAGAAAAGTAACTTATTTAAATCGTATTTTTTTTATTTGAATCCCACAAAAACGAAGAAGAAACAAATAGGCGATTTAAACATTTTCACAATGTTCAAAACAACTGTCATATTTCTTTCCTGAACGTAATTGTTGCATAATTATTTACTCCTTCGATGCAAAAACAGATCAATTTCTGGCCATTTCGTTCGTTAAAGAAGCCTTTTAAAACAGTTTTGCTACTTTAGGAAATATGTAAAGCACTAACAACATGAAGAAAGCACAAAAGCATGTGGATCTAATAACCAACAAAAAGCAAATACTGTTCCAAACAGTGTTATTCATTTAAGCATGAAAATGATGACATTATTATGCAATGCCAACTGGTAAATGAAGCAGGTATTATTGATACTGTTGATGGTCAAATGATAGGTAAACTTGATCATTCTCTTCTCTCTTGGTTAGTTGACTTAAGCTGTGTTGCCAAGAGCGATCATAAAGGAGGAGATCCAGTTAGAGTGACTAAATATAATACGTCAGATATACCATGTGATTTTCTAACACATCCTGAAACTGTGTCGAAGGTTGAAGAGCTTGTACGGAAACTGGAGTCGACAGCAAGGAGCCAGGAAGACATCGACAACGCTTGCAGCCAGCTGGTAGACGTCATTCACGGGGAGATGCAAGTCAAGCTACAGAGCAAGACCTACCTACTCAACTCGGGAAGAAGTAACAAGAAACGTCGCGCGAGTAAACCTTGGTGGAACGACCGTCTCCATGATCTTTGGAACAGTATGTGCTGTGCTGAGAAGAAGTGGGTAAGATGTTGCAGCCGGGTAACTAAACCATTTCTTAAACACCACTTTATTCACTGTCGCAAACTGTTTGATAAGGAAGTACAGAAAGCAAAAAGGGATTATGTTAAAGCTTCTCTAGAGAAACTTGAAAGTATGTGTGAATCAAATAACACAGAATTCTGGAGAGAAATTGGGAGATCAGGAGTCGGTAATGAACGTAAGAAAAGTATACCAATGGAAGTGATTAATGACGATGGATCTATTTCTTCAAGTGAGAAGGATGTTCTGTGTAAATGGTCCGAGGACTTCTGTAATCTTTTAAACGGACAGCATCAGGACTCTGTTAATTCATCACTCAAGCCTTCTGATAGTTATTTGCCTCTGTTTGATGACCCAATTTCCTTGTTTGAAATCAACACGGCCATACATGGTGCTAATACAGGCAAGACGCCAGGTGTGGATGATATCCCAGTTGAGCTTTTGAAATCAGATAGTATCAGAAAATGTCTACATAAGCTGTTTAATTGCCTTTTTGAGAAGGGGAAAATTCCATCACATGGTCAAAGGGAATTATCCAACCAATACCTAAATCCTCCACACAGGACCCTAGGATTCCTAGTTCATATCGCGGGATTACATTAACGGCCGCCATGTATAAGTTGTATTGTGCTGTGTTGAACAACAGGTTGCAGACGTGGGCGGAGTCCAACAGCATTCTACATGATGCTCAGAATGGTTTCAGGAAGAGAAGATCTACACTTGATCACGTACAGTCATTGACTTCGATCATTGAAACACGTAAATCTCGAAGACAATCTACCTTTGCAGCATATATTGACTTTAGAAAAGCTTATGATCATATTGACCGTCAAATATTATGGGATAAATTGGTTGAAACGGGGGTGAGCGGGAAGATGTTTTCAGCTATTCAGTCATTGTATACTGATGTGAAGTGCTGTGTACGTATTAATGGATTGCATACACCCTGTTTCAAGGTTTCGAGAGGGCTCAAGCAAGGATGATTGTTATCGTCATTGCTATTTAATTTGTTCATAAATGATTTGATCGTTCTACTCAATAATACTGGGTTTGGAATCGCTATCGACGGCGAGATTATTTCAGCCCTGGCCTATGCGGACGACCTAGCGCTAATAGCGGGAAGTGAAGCAGACCTCAACAGCTTACTTGGAATCCTTGGCACTTGGTGTGAGGGCAACAGACTAGATATTAACCACCAGAAGTCTAAAGTTATTCATTTTCGCACACCCTCAGTGGCACGTACTACAACTAATTTTATAGTCATGGGAGAAAGCCTAGAAGTCGTCCAGAGTTACAACTACCTTGGTCTTCTGTTGACTGAGTTTTTAGATTACACAGCCATGGCCAGGAACGCAGCTAAATCAGCAGGGAGGGCACTCGGTCTCTTAATAGCCAAGTCGAAGTCCATGGGAGGAATGCCGTTCAAAACCTACAGTAAATTATACGACTCTATGGTGTGGTCAACACTCAGTTATGGGGCACCAATCTGGGGAACATATTGCGTCTCAGCGGTGAATGCAGTACATAATAGAGCCCAGAGATTTTTTCTTGGTCTCGGAAAGTATGCTCCTAACATAGCGGTAAATGGGGATACAGGTTGGACTCCAGTAATTGTAAGGCAGTGGACATGTGTTGTCAGACACTGGTGTTGCCTTCGTAACATGGATAACAGACTCAATAAGAATGTTTTCGAGTGGGCGGAGCGTTCAGCGAGCTCCTCAAGGAACTGGAATCGCAGAGTATCTACTAAACTATCAACCCTTGGAATGAAAGAAATGGTATCTTCAACCACCCCAGTACGGAAGCAACGGGTTTGCTCTATGGTGCATAATCGTTTATTTGCAGATTATATAGCAAAGTGGCATGCTGACCTATGTTCGGATACTAGACGTCAGGGAAGTAAACTGCGCACTTATAACAAGTTCAAAGTTTCGTATGGAGTGGAGCCTTATCTTTTACGATCAATGCCTAAGTCCTATAGATCAGCTCTTGCCAAATTGAGATGCGGGGTAGCACCTTTAAGGATTGAAACCGGCCGTTATGAAAATATCCCCAGTGAAAACCGCTTCTGCTTCAAATGTGATAATACTGTGGAAGATGAGCTGCATGTACTTCTCCACTGTCCACTATATACAGATATTCGACAGATCCTATTCAGCATATGTGAGAAGATGATTACAGGTTTTAATACACTAAATGATAGAGATAAATTGACCACAATTATGCATGATGATAAGATATGCTATTATACAGCCAAAGCCTGCCATGAGATATTGATACTTCGGCGTTCAACGCTATATGGGTAATTTTTCTGTATTTGCAGAATTGTGTTTTATTGCTATAATCATGTACTACCATAATATATTATTGACTATATATATTGTTATACATAGTCTCTCATAGCTCTTTTAGAGCCGCACTGATGATGATTTTATGTATATTTTAAAGATGTAATGTATATATATGAAGTGGTGAGACTCTAATAAATTATTATCTGTCTGTCTGTCTGCCAAAGTGTCGAAAATGAAAAAATTTTACGTCAGATTAAACTTCAAAACGTGCCGTTGCCGGAACTTTGAATGTTCATTAGAGAGCCATATTTAATCATTTGGATCGTTTTCTCCAGACCCATTTATTTGTGCGACAAACAGGACCGCCAAAGCCCAAAATCTCTACATCCGGGTCAATTTCTTGTGTCATCGAGACATAAAGACTTTATAACAGATCCCTGATTTGTGAAAAAAATCGACCAAACTTTAGGAAGACGTTGGTTCCAATTGAAAGACAATGTATTCACACTAAATAAAGCAGTTATGAATAAAAATATATAACGCAAAGTTCAGCCATGCGATTTCTTTTTCTTACACAAAATGAATTAAAGGTGTTCACACTAAAAATGGCCGTCAATGGACTTCATGTGAATCTTTATTATTTGGCTATAGATAATTGGTTTGTGTAATGAGATTTTTTGACACTATAAAAATATATTTAGCATTAACCGACAATTATCAGTGAAAAATTTTAAATTCAAAAGTTTAAAAAAACATGCTACTGCCCCTTCAAACTGTGCAATCGCTGTCAATTGTGTTTTCAAAACCGGAGGGTCAATATTTCCATCTTTCGGAAAGTCTGGTTTTGTATTGAGTCTAAATTTTATCTTATTTATTTTCAAAACTGTTAGATGCAAATCAGCGTATCTCAGTATTATTTACTGTCGTTAAAATGGAAATTTGGCGTATAATTTCATTTGAAATGTATACAGATTCGGTGAAGTGGATGTGATGATGTAAGTTACAATATCGAGCACACAAGATCTGCTAAAACTAGTTGTTTTAGGAGAATGTGACATAATGTCTGTTCAGCAACAATATCAACGAACGTCAAATGCATAAAATTAAAGGTCTGACAAAGGGAGTTTTAAGTATGATGGCATTCGTTCACAAACTGCATGCGGTATGTTCCACAAATATGTAAAGATCAAGGTCAAAATCCTGCACAAACACGTCCAAACACTAGATCTAAACCATTTTTGAACGTTAATAATGTGAACTTTATTGAGGTGCACGTCAACGTCACATTACGTTTAGACACTTCAACGACCGGCCATCGCAATGCGGGAAGACACCAAACTTCTTATTTATACCATTCCCTCGGTATGTTAATTGAAAACAATTCAGTAGCCTTTGTCACACCTGCGAATTCTTTAAACGCGTAACCCGCATGACACCTGTCCTTCTTTGATCTACATAGATGTACAAAGGAGCAAAAACAGGTAAACAACAGGAGATAAATTGGAGGAAATGACGAAACCCGAATTTTACTTCAAAGGAAGACGATCCTTGGAAATAACCCTCAACTTCGTTACTGAATGACAATAGCTGAATTAATCAAATTGGTTTCTTCTCTTAGGGATTCGAAAAAGCCTCTAAAATCGTGACGTTTATTTGGGTTAACCATGTTTTATTTTTCACACAAGTGAATGTTTTCATGTTTTCAACGATTCGTCTTAATTATGGTTTATGGTTTTAAATTTGTGAAAGTTTTGGACCTACATGCATATAATTGATGAAGTGTATGGTTAACATTAAAATTTCGATGTACCCCTTATAAAATAAAAAAATTATTACACGCCCGTGTAAGATACCGCAGTGTAATATTTATACGGCAATAGTAAACTAGTGTAATATCACAATGCAAGTATGACGTCACAGAAGTGAGCTGTTGTGACGTCACAATGTGAGCGTTTCGTCACAATGGGTGCCTAGTCGCGGAACTGTTAGTTTCAGCACATTTTCGGCAAGTTTGCGTGATTTTTAGGGCAAGTAATAAACAGAATACTAAATTTCCTTCCATTTAATACTCTTTTTATCAAACTCGTGAATGATTTGGTATCAAACTCGCTTTTGCTCGTTTTATACAAAATCATTAACTCGTTTAATAAAAATAGTATTAAATGGAAGGTCGTTTAGTATCCTCTATGTATCTACTAAATATTCTATTTTTACATACCAATATGGATATGTGTGATATATGTAATACAGTGACCTTACACATATCACATTTACACATCTGATCTGAGATAAAAAAAAGACAACTTGAAAGAGATGATGTTAAAGTAAGTTTCGGTTCATTTGGTCAGTTCTTTAAGTTGATTGTTCTAAGCGAAAAGTAGAATCATGTTGACAAGTTGGCAATGAATTATAACATTTTCAGACAAAGACATTCCTTATTATTTCTATAGAGTACTATATATTTTAAGAAACATAAAAAAATGTAAATGTACACAAATAGTTAGGAATAAATAAACTGCTATCCAAAAGAAACCACATTTTTGCACTTAAATAATCTAAAGCTAGCAGAGGTCCAAATTTTGGCTTTCCAGACGTTCGTTGATAACATTATTTCGCAATAATTTTAAAACGTTGCAAAATGAGTAACTTTTGTACCAGGTATATTATTTCGCGTCATCACTTCCAAAACCTTAATGTGTAACGAAACACTTCAAGCGTCAAATGATGTCACCTGTCATGATCAGCAGTTTCAGCCTTCACATTCCGCATCTAAGCTTGTAAATTAATTGGTAGGTTTGAATAGAGCCTACACCTCGCTTTGAGTCGTGCAATCGGAGCCATCCTTAGGAGCTTTACAATCGCAGATAAATCTTCGTATTGCATTGTAATCATGAAGCTCTTAGGAATTAGCAATATGTCAATTTGTAGTGACTAATGTCGATGAGTCTGATTACACCTGTACATAAACACATGAATATTGCTCAAATAAAGGTTCAAACAAAACAGTTTAGGTTTTAACTATGCCATTGCAAACTAAACGGACAATATTAATATTTGATTTATTCGATATTTCAGTAAAATATTGCAATGTTTATTTTGAACGCCAGTAATTTGGAAATAATATGCAATGATTTTTCATTGTCACATTTAACAATACTATTTCAGTTTATTACATAGACTAGAATCCAAGAATCCATTTTCGATAGTTTAAACATTAGAATTTCGGTGGGAAAAACGTATGTTTAATGTCTACGTTTCAGTTTGCACTATTTCTGTTCAAATTATTATGATTAACTGATGTAATTACAATTTCTACATGATGAAAAATAGTGATTGTTACTGCCGGTCTTTCGTCGTAAAAATCAGAAAAGTAAAAACGATTTATAATGTGTCGAAATAGCATTGTCCCAATTATTTCGTTGTGCCATGTTAGATATTTCAAAATTAATAATTCTCATTCTAAGTCCAACATGTTGCAGGAATCTTTCATAATGATTAAATTTGGAGGTTTTTACAAAACATTATCATGATGTTTTCAATTAAAAGATAATTCATAACCTGTATACATGTAGTATCAACGATAATATTAATGTTATCTAGCATCCATGAGATGAACTCAACATGTGCCATGCATAAGGCATCTGTAAACTACGCATTAATATTGCAAATCCCACCGTCGCTTGATCGAATAAATCTTGTTTTAATATTGTTGTTGACAACAGGTTCATGTATTCATCAATATACGATACTCACATTCTGCTTCATATTAGGTCCTTGCCCACATATACACTATTCTAATTTATATAAACAATATTATCCTATTGATAACCCTTTCACAGATATCCTTCTAATTAATATTTTGCTGATGATAACACTCGGAAATCCTAACGAAGCATGCATCATTATTTACTTAAAGAAAAAAGTGATTTTCGACAGCAAAACTTATCTGATAGGAAAGAAGGCAATGTGGAAAGAAAATTAATCGTATGATGTGATAGAACCATAATTTAGCATTATCGGGTAGAACATTTTATTAAGATAAAGTTTCACTTATTTTGGATATTCACATTCATAATATTGTGGTATTTATGTCAAGAAACAAGTTACATTATTCTGACAAATGAAAGTGGTTATTGGTAGTTGTAATAATGATAATTCCATTCTTCAAGCCAATTTGTCAAACTTTAGTATCGGCCTTTTAGTCAAAAGTCACTAGTTAAACCACAAATATTCTTCAAAGTCGCATACTCGGAAAAAAAACCACATACTCAAATAAAGGGGCCTTATTACAACATATGGTAAAGACTGTAAAGACCTTTCCAAATTAACGAGAAGTTTTTTCTTAAGGGATTGATTTAAAAAGATTTCATTTCCCAATTTATTCCAAAATAGTATGTTTACAGCCTTTTTGTCAATAAATGAAAACAATAACAGGTTCAAATAGGGATGTCATGTCAACGACCAGTGAATTGTTTTTTCTGTAAGAAGAAATAATGAGTGAAAGTCAAGTTGGTAACATAAACGTTGTTTTTGATATCTGAAACCGAATGTTGAATTCGTACTTCGTACTGACGTTGCAGTAATACTTATGTTTAGTGAAAATTCAGTTCTATTACGAATTCATTCAACGTCGACGTTTTATTTACAAAATTTACATTTTTTTAAGAGTGATACATTGAAAATATTCATTCAAAGTATCGTAACTTTGTCATAGCGTCACTGTTGAGTTTCGAAGGGGGTGCTTATCTTGTTTCTTTATGTATATAAGTGTGTAGAAAAACGCATCCAGTTTAGGTTCTGTTGACTGGTTTAAGCTTGATTGTAAGCCGTTATGGTTGTGGAAGGAATAATTCCATACAAATCGATGCTGTCTCCATTCAAATTTGCATAACGTCACCAACAGTACGGAAACTCTCGTCAACAGTTATGTCAGCATCGGAGAATATAAACAACTCAATCCCTGATATATCATAATTATTCAATAGATAGAAACGTCAACCTATGTGTCTCGAAAACCTGCTGCAATATGAGTAAAGGCCCTTAGATGTTTTAGTGCTCCTGCTTATAGCATATACATGTAGATTGTAAATGAAGAATATACGAGTCGTTGCACGAACAAAAGACATTTCATAAACCACAGGCCTCATTCAGGATGACCAAATTTGTTAAAATCTGTTAATAATTTTTTTTGCCAACATACACAACATGCACATATGCATTGTATATTTAACATCAGTCAACTACATATTTTTACCTTCAAAATTATATTATATCAAATCCTCGCTAAGTAGAGTTTTTGCATATAGCATATAGACCGTAAGTAAACAATATACGAGTCGTTGCACGAACACAAGGCATTTCATAAACCATAGGCCTCATTCAGGATGATTAAATACATTGTTGGAATCTGTTAATACAAAGTTTTTGCCAACATACACAACATGCACATATGTGTAACAGAAGTGATTTTGAAACCACCTCCACCGGGATTCGAACTCGGGTCCTCTGGGTTGAGAGTCCTACACTCTACCTGTTCGGCCAAAGAGATATCCCCCTAGTTAAAGCCAGTAGGAATGTTTATATCTCACCCTGTCACATATGTATATGCATTGTATATTTAACATTAGTTAACTACATTTCTTTACCTTCAAAATTATATTATTTCAAATTCGTGTTAAGTAGATTGTATAATTCACACAGTCTTGTATATAAGGACTTAAAATAACCGTTACGTGATGCACAGAGAATACAGTTCATTTCATCTTAAATATTTGATATGTCATACTGTCATACTATATCATATTTAATCTTCGATTTGCATCAAAAATACAATTGACAATATAAAAAATGTCCACAAACCGCATTCATACCCTGTCATGAGGCATCAACACCCACACGCTACATATATAGCAGTGGCACGTTTTTAGGGGGAATATAAGGTGATGTCAGGGAAATGAAAATAATGGTTCCAAATGAAAGACAATGTATTAAAACTAAATGAAGCAGTAATAATTCAGCTATATAATGTAAAGTTGCTACTGCCCCTTTAAGGTGTTTTTGTGTTTGAAAATATCTATAATACCCTAGTCCTAGATGGCTTCGTATTCAGTAGGGGCGTCTATCAAGAATAGTTCCTCATTTACCAAGCCTAGATTGATTGAATGAAACACTCAAAGAAATAAGAATACACAAATAAAGGTAAAGTAACTACTTTAAACATATTTACAGACTAAACTAAGACATGTTATAGAACGATATTCCTGTATGTTTAACACCATTGAACGATAACGG
Organism: Steromphala cineraria; assembly: GCA_916613615.1. NCBI lineage: Eukaryota > Metazoa > Mollusca > Gastropoda > Trochida > Trochidae > Steromphala > Steromphala cineraria. Next base: position 17,719,745 of record OU744721.1, read on the forward strand.
AAATATTTGAAGGGAATTCTATCAACATTATTCATATGAGAAATTCACATGAGACGTACAATGTCAAAGCCCACCCTCTGACATCACAAAAACTCTATTCAAATAGGTGAATTTGAAAGACATAGTTTACTCTTTAAAAGATTATATGAAAATATTCTTCTATGACAACTACCTCCGTAAAAAAGAGAAATATAAAAGATAAGATTAAGTGACATACCATGATGACCTGTGCAGTCCCCTCACCGAGTGCATCTGAGGAACTGAGACGAGATCTCCAGTTATTTCAGATGTAATTCTTTTCCTTCTTACCTCCCTGTTTGCTCTCAACAAAGCAATTGAATCCATCTTTTAACATCACGGGTGGATTGCCAACTCATTCGGGCCCTGAGTAAATATTCGTATGTTAGTCACTCCGCAGTTGCAAAGGCTCAATGTGCTGATACATTTCACTTCTTTTCCGTGAATATTTTAAACCTGAGAACGTAGTTGTTTTTATATTTAATTTAAGATAGCATCATGATATAAGACAAACACTACTAAATCAATTTGTACAAACTCTTTGAAAGAAAAGCATGATTATTCGATATCAATAAGACAGAAAAAATGCATTAATAATTTTATATTATAACTAGGACTGCCGCGGCAGTACTTAGGTCTTCAAGATTGCTGTTTGACCTTCATACACCGTTTGACCTTCACATGGCTTTTTGTCTAAGAGGTAAACAGTAACTAGTACATTATCAAATTAGCATATTTCACTTGATATTCAACGTTTAAGCCTTTACAGAAAATTCAACATGGCTGCAAATATGAATCATCTCAAGTGTTGTTGCTGCCTGATGATAGATAAAACCATGCCTAGTGTTTTATTGCCAATGAACTACAGTTTTTCAATCATAAATGTCTCATAATCATTCAAAACGAAAGTATGATTGAGCACATTTAAATGCTCCGAATTTCAATGTTAATGTTTAATCTAATTTTAATGAGATTTATCCAACATTGTATGTTCTTTTGGCTTTCTAGTGACATATAGAACAATCAATTATCAGTTGTCGTTGCTTAGCAATGAGTATTCAAACATACCCACCAAAACACCCGTTTTCCAAAATGCAAACTTTGACCCTTCCTCGTGACCGGAAGTCACTGTTCGCGAGCGATTTTATTCTTGTATCTTGAAGACCTTGCTAATGTCTAACTCTCATGCAAAAATCATCAAATTCGTCTGGGAGGTTTTTGAGTTATCTGCCCTTGAATATTGCAAAATGTGCAAACTTTGAAGATTTTTATAAAAAAAACTATTTCGATTTTTTAAATTTCAACCCAAACTTGTTATAGGGCAATGTCATAGCTACATCATGTGTAAGTTTCAGCTTTCTGGTATCAGTAGTTGCCGAGTGGTGATTCCTCAAATGCGCATGGGGTCAGACAGTTGTTAAAAAGTCCTTGAAAAGTGGTTTAAATCAAGATGGCGGCCAAACCATGTGACCTACAAATTTGTCATGATTTACTTTTTTTCATTATTTTTCATTGCGCATTTTTAAAAAAAAATTTCGAGTCTCTAAGTGCATTTTGAAAAAAAAATCAATGTTAAATTTTCGATTTTGGATTCGAACTGGACCTTTAATGTACGAGTCGATTTTGCCCAAAAGCTTAGCATGTCGATTCCAGGGTAAGGGGTATCTTCATGCCAAGTTTGGTCGAATTTGGAGCAACCGTTTGAGCTGTAGCTCGTTCACAAAAAAAGTACAAATAATAATAATAAGAAGAACTTGAAGAAATCGGATAAAAACAATAGGTCTTCCAGACTTTGTCTTGAAGACCTAATTAAAGTTGTCTCAGAAACTTTCAAGGAAATTTTTTCGCATCAATGTTATAGGTTCACATACAAAAGTTTCATTAAATTTAAATGTTTTTTGGGCAGGTTGAAATTAATGGAAACTGTAAACTTAATCTAAAGGATATTTAACGACAATTTAACCATTGCGATATGTTTGATGAAATAAAAACACCCGATGAAATGAAAACCAATACAAAAAAGGATCGCAATAGGTAAATTTAGTAGTTGAGAAAGTAGTATAGAGTCTTATATTGCCATGCTTAAATATAACAATTTTGCATCTATTTCGTCAAAAAATTGTTTTGCACGTGAAAATACGACATCGGTAAACTTTGCATATGTAGATAGAAAACCCATTTTTGATACGTTGTTTAAATACCCCTTTTATATTACTTGAATTGTATGTGAGGTGAGGTGAGATGAGGTGAGATGGGGTTTATCGCCGCTTTCAAGAGTATTTCACTTATATCGCGGCTGCTAGTATTATTGCAGGGAGAAAGCCCGCAACTCTATTGTGGCTATGTATTGCGGTGATACCTGCGAGCATCGGCTGGATCTAGCAACCATGGGTTGTACTGCACTGAAATTCAGTGTAGCATTGCACCCAAACCTGACTGCGTGAAGAACAGTTCTCAACTGCAGACAAAGTTGCCGAGCCCCTGGCGGGATTCGAACCACGGACCTCCTGATCCGAAGCCGAACACGCTAGCCACTGCGCTATCCCGCCCCCAACTGCATGTGAAAACTAAATCTGAACGTCATACTTGACATTTAGTTATACCATTAAGTTGATTTGATATGCAAAATGCAGTATTCTAAATTTTTCCATTAGCCTCAATAAAAGCAATGATTTTGTCGATAACGATATGTCATTGTACTTTAAACAAAAAAAAGTTCTTAAAAAGACAGTTGAATGACATTCAAATAAAGCTTATTGATAACAATTCATGAAAGAAAGAATTAGACCGTTGCTAAATAGCTTGCTTTATTTAAGGAACTCCAGAACAGCTAAACACCTAACTCTTGAAGAGATGCATCATATTAGCCAATATGCAATAAAATTTCTTGCCTTTTCCCATGATACTTTCAAATTTGGTCGGTATCATTGAATACAGTGATGTGTCAAATTATTGACATAGCAGGCTAAAAGTACTATTTAAACATGTGCTGTTGAAAAGTCAACATCGTTAGAAGACACACATATGTTACTTCTGCGCATCTTAAAGAAAAACATACCCTTGCAAATATTGCAACGCAATGTCACACAAAGTGGCTTAGAACATAAGCATTGAATATGAAGTCCAAGTTAACATACTCCAAAAAGCATTGTCAATCATGTCACGATCATCATGATCAATGATTGAGCTGTATCAACAAGAGATAAGTGTAAAGATTCACTTAAAGGGGCAGTAGCACGTTTTAGGGGGAATATAAGGTTATGTCAGGAAAATGAAAATAAATGGTTCCAATTGAAAGACTATTTATTTAAACTGAATGAAGCAACAATAATTCAAATATGTAACGTACACGTAAAGTTTAGCCGTGCGATTCCTTTTTCTTACACAAATGAATTAAAGGTGTCCAAAAAAAATGGCCGGCAATGAATTTTATGTGAATCCTCACACTTTGTCCTCTGACTATGGACGATTGGCTTGTGTAATGAGATTGTTGACACTGTCAATATAATACATTTAGCATTAACTTACAATTATAACTGAAATATTAAAATTATAAAATTATCAAAAAACGTGCGACTGCCCCTTTAAAATGACTAGTTCTAGTTGAAATGAGGATTATAGTACGGACGTTCAAAAAGACTGAAACACATATTGTCATGAGGGAAAAAATAAGCGTGCGTATTTATTTTCGACAGAACTGATTGATTTAACATTTGTACGCAGGTCAATATTTGATATCACACAAAGTTACAGGTTATATACTCACTCAAAAAAGAAATGCACGAATATGTTTTTAAACATGCATTATTTTAAAATTAGATTAGATAAGAGTGTAAAACAGAAGTACACTTGTTTCCAATTTCACATTTAACAGATTGGTTAACTACACCTTATGACCTATTGAAGATGATTAGTTCCATTTTTGCTTGTGTGTCCGTTTTATAATGAATTACGTAAAAAATACCTCAAAAGACTTCTATTATGTCCATCAATCTAAAAATAAATTCTCGCACTTATTAAACTGTAAAAAATGGTAGAATTACAGAATCTTATATATGTTTACATACCACGCATTTAAATTCAGGAGACAGTAATAACACTGAATCACATTTCATTATGTTTATTTTTGGTGTAAAACACATTTATATGTACGTCGAACTGTGAAATACAAAAACATGTACTATAGGCCTGAGGCCTTTGAGTATTGATTAAAGATTGATTGATTGAACTAATGTAATGAAAAAACGACTTAACTTAATCCAACGGCTACGTCATTACGTCAGTACACATTTTGTGACTATGCACTCTGCAAATATGATATAAATCATAATTTGTAATTCAGATTCAATCTGTCCATATTTTCTAAATATTTCATGAAGTTTTCAAACGTCTTAGGCCAATAACAAAGTACCATCAAAATATAACGATATCCTTTATTACAAATCAGTCTCCATTCATCCAGTTCATCTATGAGGACAGATTATGTCTGATGTCTGTGATTTCCTTCTAAAAGCTTTCATTATAACGGTCATTTAGTGGCAGAGTGTGACCTTGGGTAGATTGGTAGTAAAACGGTTCTACCTTTGCGTGTAGACGAAACTTATATTACTTAAAATGGTCATTATCATAAATACCTTTATTGTTGACAATCTTACCGCTGTTATGTTTAGAGCCCGTTATGTGCGAGTAATTCTTACCTTAGCAGTAGCCATGACTTACTTTTAATTCGGCGATTCTAAAGTGGAATGAAATTTTACGTTTTGGTTGAAAAATAATGTTTTTCTTACCAAGAATGTGATTTGCAACAGAAAAATGTAACTTATCGATCTCTATATGTTCATTGGTGAAAGTTTAGTATTTGAATAAAGGTTTGAATTAGATAGTTTTTACTGTTCAAACTTCAAATACCCAAAAACTAACACGACCAATCATTAACTCTGTATAGAGAATAACTACAGCGATTTTCAAAAAGGATAGACTGTAATGTACTTTTTCGATTTTATAGTTAAAATCTGCAACGGAAATGACATTTAGAGGGTTAATTTGAAAAAAAAAATGTATTTAAGTAAGCAATTGACAACATCCCTTTTATTAAGTGTCGTATAGGAAGACATGTATTTTCAACAAATTCTATTCATTTTACGCGTGCTTTTCCATTTTTGGATTTTGGAGAGTGTACATGTACATTTTAAAGTTTGAGAGAAGTGTTAGATTATAGCTTGATGGAGTATTGGTATGCATGTAATAGTTACAGAATATATTAATACACAGTGATAGATTTAGATAGTATTAATGTACGGGTTAAAGTTTAAGAAAGTATTAATGTAGAGATACTAGTTACAGAAAGTATTTATATAGAGGGAATAGTTACAGAAAGTAATAAGTAGAGATATTAGTTGCAGAAAGTATTTATGTAGAGCTAATAGTTACAGAAAGTATTTATGTAGAGATAATAGTTACAGAAAGTATTAATGTAGAGCTAATAGTTACAGAAAGTATTTATGCAGAGATAATAGTTACAGAAAGTATTAATGTAGAGGTATTAGTTACAGAAAGTATTTATGTAGAGATAATAGTTGCAGAAAATATTAATGTAGAGGGAATAGTTACAGAAAGTATTTATGTAGAGGTATTAGTTACAGAAAGTATTAATATAGAGATAATAGTTACAGAAAGTATTTATGCAGAGATAATTGTTACAGAAAGTATTAATGTAGAGATAATAGTTACAGAAAGTATTAATGTAGAGGTATTAGTTACAGAAAGTATTTATGTAGAGATAATAGTTGCAGAAAGTATTAATGTAGAGGGAATAGTTACAGAAAGTATTTATGTAGAGATAATAGTTACAGAAAGTATTAATGTAAAGGTAATAGTTACAGAAAGTATTAATGTAGAGGTATTAGTTACATAAAGTAATAACTAGAGGTATTAGTTACAGAAAGAAATAAGTAGAGGTATTAGTTACAGAAAGTAATAATGTAGAGGTAATAGTTACAGAAAGTATTTATGTAGAGGTAAAAGTTACAGAAAGTATTTATGTAGAGGTAAAAGTTACAGAAAGTATTTATGTAGAGGTAATAGTTACAGAAATTATTAATATAGAGGTAAAAGTTACAGAAAGTGTTTATGTAGAGGTAATAGTTTCAAAAAGTATGAATGTACTGGTAGTTTTAGAAAGTTTTCTTGTAATTAGGTTAGACAAAGTATTCGAGTATAGGTTAATGTGTTAATGAATAATCGTGCAGCTTCAAATACGTAACGAAATGGTGTACAGTTTAAATTTGGTAACGGGTTGGTATGAAATTGTTTCGATCGCCAGATAGGTAATGTGTAAATGATCACGTCATGCTGTGGGGTTAGAAAGGAGTTTGAAGAGAATAATCAGAGAAGCTTTGAATTTGAATTACTCTTAATCGGGACAAATGTTGATATAACCCGTTCACAATTCATTGAAAGGGGTTAATGGATTAGCTTATATTGAATTTACTTTCTGATTAATGTTCGCCTTTGTTAATTCATTATTTGAACCAGCAAATAGATCTCATGATGACTGTACCAATGAGAATGAGGAGAATCACATATCGCTAATAACGTGTCTTTGGAATATTAATTAGAAATACAAAATAGTATGATATCGCATTTAATCAAATCAGAATTTCAAATAGGAAGTTAATGTTGACTTTTAATCACATTTGGTTTCAAACTAGTCTATGAAAAGCAAATTGAAATAATAAAACTAATGAAATATTAATTAAGAGTTTGAGAATTGTTGCCATTTCAAATTTATATATGTTATTAATTCAACAAATTTGGAAAAAGAGTTGTAGGTAATGAGTAAATACTAAAACTTTTCAATAATGTCCGTAATTGTAACAAGATAGGTAGACATGAACAACTATACGATGTAAATCGTAGTTGCCTTTCTGTACTTCACGTTTGAATCTGTACACAAAGTCACAACACCGTGTATGTATACTATGATCATTTCGCGGTCTGACTGATGAATATAGACATTCATAAATAGTCCGAAGTACATCACTATATAAACATTTGCTAAACCTTCCTTTTGAAAAGAAATCATAATTGTGTTTAATGTGTAAATACAAAAACCAGCCACAAGATGTCATCTAGAAGGAATCATTCTTAGTGAAGCAACATTTGCGTGTTCCATATGTATCGTTCTAATGCCAATTGGCCCCACTATGTCTGTTCATTTGAGAGCTATATCAACTCAATAAGAAAGCAGTTACTTGAACTAACACCAGTTATTCCACTATGTATACTTATTGGCATTTTAGACTTTCTGTCACCGAAGTAAACAATGCGTGTCGAAGTTCTTTTCAATGACAGTGCTATCATTCATTGCTGAATGTCCAAAACGTGATTCTGTGTTGATTTTGTGAAAAACAAACAGAGGATGTCTCCTTGAATACTAAGAAAGATGATAAATTGTATAATTGACTGATGTTCAATAAACGTTCCATCACGCACAAATCTTTTCTTGTAAAAGAGAAATTATAGATAATGAATTATCACAAATTGTGCAATATGGATACCTTAATAATAAGAGATTGATTGGTCTTCATAAGCGTCGATATTCTTTAAAGTTGCTCATTAGCAATTTCACGTAACACTCATTTAGATTATTTTATCAATATTTGATAAAATCGAATTACAGTGTATATTCTAAGCAAATATTGTGTGTCATTGATAAATACAGCAATCAGTCACATATTCTTCACATTTTTGATAATCAAGTAACTATCTTATTGATATTGAATATCTTATAACTGAAACCTGATGTCATCACTTAGTTATGACACTCATAATTCGTTCATATATCAAACAGTTTTGACAATAACGTTTTTCTGATCAACATACATGTAGTTCATGTCATCATTTTTCTAATAATGTATATCCCGCGTCAATAAGGCATATTGAAAGAACTCACGGACTGTTTGTTATGTACTAATGATTAAAACCTGTCATTGGCTATTATAATATTTCTATGTTTTACATACAATTAATTATGACTTTTCAAATTAAAAACATTCTTTAATGTATTTCAAAATCTCTTTAAAAGGAATGGTTCACTAAGTTTAACCCTAAATTAATTTGCGATATGAGAAGTATACAATTAATTTCGGGACTATAATTCTAGTGTAAGATTAACATGTCAAATATCCATTAATTCTTCGATTACCATGTTCATCTTAGAAATAGAACAAATTTGATTAAACTGAAGCCTGAATTATACATGACAATGCAAATCTTTATCAACATTTTATTTGTATTCAATATCGTTTTCTTGATAAGTCTAAAAAATCTTTAAATGAGTTACGTGAAGCATGTACATTATATGAAAAGTATATTTTTTCTTTGAGTCTCGTCGTTTATGTGACAGCTGATTAAACATTTGTGATACATTCTTATCATGTTTATTAACGAAAATTAACGCAAACAGTGTCTCTAGGATACCAAACGCAGATAGGGCGCATTAGAATTACTGTGTATTCATCCAATCCACCCAAATACACCTGTTGCATTGGTAGGTAACACATACTCGGTACATGTATGATGGTTCGACGGGGTAAATAAACATATGTACACGTGCATGTGAGTAGGTATCAGCATAGTTTCAATTTGTACAGGGAATGCATGAACAGTTTGTCTGTGCGATTCAAATTGAAGATTTGCTAAAAATGATGTATAACTAGTCCTTAGTGAACAATAAGCAATACTTTTAAAAATGTTAGAATAGGGTTCACTACCCATCTTGGGTCCCTTTAAATTTATGAATAAAGTATGTACGTATACTGCTACGGCCACTCAAACTGAAGCATGCAATAATCGGTTTTGACGCTGCAGCCAAATACAACATTTGTAATCAACTTGATATCTAAATTTAAGTTTGCTAAGTATAGGATTGATAACTCCTCTTTATTCTGAATCTTTAATTTCAAATAATTACAAGCTGAACGTTTTTCGGTTCTATTTCCATTTTCATTTGCATTCCCCGCAATTATTGTTTATTTGAGAGGGAAAGTATGTGCCAGGGTTTTAAACATCTTGATATTCAAACAATACAATTTATGTAGTATCACAATGCTGTTAAAGGTTGTCAGACAAGGTAATAAACATATCAAATAAATAAAAAATCATTATCAAATCTATTGAGGTTATTTCATCGGGATGATGAGTATCATTTCATTTATATATTTTTTAATAAAACAGCAGAGACGTGTTTGTGTAATCACTTTATTATATTACCTACATATGATGAACGATATATTTTCTACAAAAAAAGTTTTAAAGTACGTGTATTTCTATAATCTTTTTATATTTAGGAACATACTTTACTACACGAAATTAATATCTTCACTTGTAAGAACATTTTGACAACACGGTGTACATTGATGTTACAATTTAATGATGCCCATCAAATGACATTTTTATAATACGAAGTTGTCGATGACACATTGGTATAACCTCAAAGAACTTCAAGTTTGAACAGCAGAGTTAAAATGACAGATTTGTTAATTTAACTGAAATAAGAAACACATTTTTGTTTTGCGAATATCTCTCTCGTGTTTTTGCAAAACCCCAAACTTTTAGCAGCCTGCTTTTAAAAAATTGATGTGAGGAGATTTTCAAGGACAATAAACCGGAACCTTAAATCTTTGTTATTTCGCTGTAGTAACATAATCCTGGTTTGACTGGTTTGAATTTATCAACAATAACATTAGAATGAAGTAAATAACATTAAAATGCATTAAAACTTTTAAATGGATCTTAAAGTCAACGTCATTGTCATTGTTTTGATATGATTATAAATACAATCTTTATCCGATCAAAAACCTTGTCAAGAGAACTTAATTTTGTAAGAAGTAGAAAGAATAAACGGTCTTAAGGGACCTCCATGAAGCGCTAAAAATTTCATTCTGTCTTAAGATTATTCTAGACATGTGAGTCAATATATCAATATAGTGAAATCCCTAAATTTAAACTATGTAATCGACGATTAAAACATATCTATGTGTTTTGAAGCAGCAGCGAATCGTAATAAATGTAAATTATCCGCCAAAGGTATCAATTCGAATCTTCTAGAATGTCAACGTGTCCCTTTTCGAAGGTCAGACAACACTCGGAGGTATTCCAAACCATAACATCAAGACCCTCCCATTAAACGAGATAAAATGTTAATGTCCATAGTGTCACTTCAATGAATGGAGGATTATCAGTAATCCAGTACATGTTCAGTCAGGTCTCTGCGGCTGAAATCGTGTCCGGTTCAATGTCCGAAGGCTCAATTACGGACGGACTCTCGTTGACATAAACTCTGCCAGCAGTCGGAACCTGTAAGTGGTCAGTACTCGGCTTGGTGCCAAGATCATCAACAATGATCCCACGTGATCTATTGGACAACCAGAGGGAACTCAGAAACTGATTGTGTTGCTTCGACTTCCGGTTCAATATGGCGTTAATGAGGTCACGGAAGCCATTCCGGAAGTTCTCGTTGAGTCCGCCATACAAGATCGGGTTGATAGCACTGTTGGTGTACATCATTACTATAGCGGAAAAGGAGAGAGGGTTGAACCAACTTGGCAACTGGAATATAAAACAAAATAAAAATTAATACAGGTTGCTATGAATGTTTCAAACATTAACTATTTATACTTGAATGGCTAGTATATTTTCCGACAGAAATCTGTGTACAATGTTGACATATAATTTCGTGTGTTATTTGTATAAATCGCTCTTAAGCGTAGTTTCCAGGAAAATCTGCATAGAGAATACAGACAAGCTCAAATGTATTTAATAAACAATGTATGTTAATCGACATTACTATAGTAGTACAAAATGCTATGAACATGCAACAAATGCAGTGAGGTAATGCGGTACGATTTCACTTTAAAAGCACCAATCGAGCGGCTTTCATCCGCCACCTTTATATGTACTAAGCATTACAAGAAAACAAATGTGCTGTATTATGTTAATTCATTAACAAAATTAAGAAATAACTACTTGATTGATTGAAGAGGAGCATATTTACAAATAAATCATAATAAAAGTTGTCAGTTACGACATCATTTTGTCTTAGTAATTTTTTTACGATCGTAGCTTCGATGCTTTTAATTTGTGAGCGATACACTTTATATTTTGTCTAATTGTTAAATCTTGAACAACTGAAATGCTTACCTCCCAAACATATTTGAAACTAAGTGTTAAATTATCATGTAAAAATCATATATAATTGAAAACCGGAAATTTCTCCTGAATTTCGTTTCCACAAAAAATATCCCGCTCGAATGGTCCCTTTAAGTTAACGAGGAAGTGGAACTAATTAATATCTATCAGTATATTCAATGTAGATGAACATACCTATCCCTTGCATAACCTCGGCCTTATTGCAACATTCTCTTAGCAAGGCCTTAGTCAGTTCATATTATACGATAGTACTTCATACGATTTGTTGTGAGAATGACATGAGACCTGTTTTGGTCTGAAAGAAAAGTATGCCTCTGTGATTTGTCCAGTTATGATATTTTAGAATTATCGATAGTTTCGTTAAATTTCTCCATTGAGCAATTTAACTCTATCTTGGTCCTCTAATGTTATGCCAATAATAAATTTTGAAGCAAATTATCAAGGAAATGACGTTTATTCAAGAAGTAAATGTCATAAACGTGATAATCATTTTTTTTATAACTGGCGTCGCCTGCTATACAAAAGTTAAACCTACGAGATTCAAACATTTAAAACTGTATGGACAAACACATTATGAAAATTTTTAAAAAAAAAATTCTGACATTAAAAGTGAAATAATAAAAATCAATTATAAATGTCAAATGCTACATACAACACCACTGTTTTACTTTTGTGCAACAGGCTCTAAGATCAGTCGTTTTCTTGATGCGAATTCCCTAACAAACTGTAGTTGACACAAAATAATTATTAAAAGTATTCCACTGATAATTATAATTACGTTTTCAAATCAAACTTGTTATTGCAGTTATTAGTATCTTGTCTTTCCAAAGCACTTTCAAAAACATATAATTGTGAAACAGTTTGAAATGGGGGTTAGTCTTCATGTTCACGTGGCCTTGTTTCGTACAATCAGCAGACAGCATTTTGCCTAAACGTCAAAATGTGGGGGTTATTTTGGAAGACCAACAGTGAAGGGTTTTATTTGTTTTATATGAATATTTGTCACTTGGCATTGGTAATGAAGCATACCGCTGAAATCTTTAAAGGGGCAATACCACGTTTTAGGGGAAATATAAGGTGATGTCAGGAAAATAAAAATTAATTGTTCCAATTGAAAGACAATGTCTTTAAACTAATTGAAGCAGTAATAATTAAAAAATATAATGTAAAGTTCAGCCATGCGATTCCATTTTCTTACACAAAATGAATTAAAGGTGTTCACAAAAAATGGCCGCCAATGCATTTTATGTAAATCTTTATACTTTGTCCTCTGACTAGCGATGATTGACTTGTGTAATAAGATTTTTGACTCTATTAAAATAATACATTTAGCATTAACTTACAATTATCAGTGAAATATTTGAAATATAAAATTATAAAAAAACGTGCTACTACCCCTTTAAAATCTGAAATTATTGTAACGTCCATCGGGAATCACATTGGGGCACAAAGCGCACAGAATCGCACATGATGGCCGACGGAGCTTTCACGATAATTACAATTCACTATAGAGATTACATGGCGGTACTGGGTTGATTACTTGAGAATTACATGTACAACATGATTTCACAGCAGATACACTTGACAAAGACCATAGACAAACAAATCACGTGTTTGGAGAATCCTGAGTCAACAAACGTTGCATACAAACAGTTGAGATAAGCCTTAAGTCAGTAAAACGTGTTATTTCTCACAAGAAACAAATTATCCTTGTTCCTGACGAGAATGTCGTGAACCAGCTTTGTGCCAATTAACAGTTTTCTTTGTGCAGTTCCATATAATTAAATCAAAGTTTAAGTTTATCATTTTTCACAACTTTTTGTTAACTCTCTAGTTGGCTAGTTATGCAAAGTTAAAGAATGCACATCACTTATACTAGCTAACCGCTACCGGTGCATATATGATGTACACTTGACATTTAAAAAGGCTAATTTAGGTATATTGCAAATGTACAAATGTTTTAATTATCGAGACAATATTGTACTTAATGTATGCAACTTTGTTCTGTAGCAAAGGTTTTTTACAAAGTCGAAAGGGAATAAAACATGTGTTCACGATAAAATCAAAGGAAAGCTTATTCTAACGATGCATTTCAGGGAAACTTTTATCGGAATGTCATATACAATGCATTAATACGCCTTCAATCAAATTATGTGAAAGCCAGAAGCAGACCATTTCAACATTTCAAATTTAATATCAAAAGACGCCAGTCTCTAATTGCATGTCAAATTTACAAACTGTTGACATTTTCTAAGACGCCAATTGTCTGATTAATTCATCAACTGATACTACTAGCACACGTCTTGTTCCAATTGATATTTCCTTAAACAATCGTTCCTGGAATGAAATGATCTATGATATATACTCGACTGACTCAAGGCTGTTCCAATGCCTTCAAACTATCTGTAAATGTTGGAGTTAAGACTACAGACATTAACTTAATACCGTAAATTAACTGCATGAATACGATATCTCTCCTCCGCAAGTCTTTATGGGTTATATTATAATATATGTAATAAATACCATTTCATTAGATGTCTGGGTATCTTGAATAACAAACAACCCATTCGTGTAATAAAAATATTATTAAAAGGGATATCGTTAATTTTTAACTCTATATGTTTACTTTTGATGACTAAAATGAAATCTTGAATTCTCAAATAATCTGATCTAATTATTCTTAAACGTCAGTTGGTTTGATAACATAATTATGTACATTGCAAATAAAAGTGATTGAATTATATTTTTTATCCTTGAAAGCGTAGGTTTTTTTAGGTTTCAATTATAAAAAAATATGAAACCATTTTTGAAATGTTACTCTGTGATTGACTCTGTGTACTTTGCGTTTTGGCGTCGGCTTGACAGGAAAATCGGTATACAAATCAGGTGTTATTTCACAATCAAGAAAAAAACTCAGGTATTTTCAAAACCAGACGCTATTTTTCAAAGAAACATCCTCTTGTTGTATAACATAGTACTTACATGAACATCACAAGCTGGTTTGGAGGTTACATGTCATAAACGTTACAATATACGACGGGACAAGGATAAAAAACAACAGTAGAGACGAGATGTAACTTCTGACGAGATTTCACGTGCATAACATAACATCTGAATTCCACAGCAGAGACAGTCGTAAAACTCCAATGACAAACAATAACTTGTTTTGAGAATCCTTACAAAGGGAATATTGAGCACAAACCAAGTTGAGAAATGGTTCTTATCAGACCACTGCCACTTGACCCAATATCTTGTCGCGGTGTGGTGGTTTGATTGCTCCTATGACCCAAAAAGCTATACTACACGGACATTACATGCTCCTGGTGGGATTATACAAGTTGGACAGCTCGACCGGTATTTCTTTAAAAAACAATGAGTTTCCAGAACCTGCCATTCAGCATGCGGTCATGCTAATAATTAACAAATAATTCTTTATAACACGATCGGAAATATTTACTAAAATAATAATGTCAATGCAAAATATTTGCAACCTTCTCAAGAAGATAAAAGAACAGGGATGTGAGCTCAATATATGGATGTGCATCTTAAAGGTGTAATTAAAACAAAATAATGTATTTCGAAATCAATCTAATCACTTATTTAACGCATAAAAATTTGAGAAACAGCAAAGACACAAACGATAATTCTTTTTAAAAGATAGTTTTCTAAGCAAATTATATTGCAGTTTAATTGGCAGATATGCTGCTTTTAGCTTTCGTGCACTTTTTTGAGGAATTATTTCAATTTCAATTATGAGGAAGTACAGATATTTGAATAGGTTTTCGCTCGAATTCGTCAAAGGTCAAAGCAAGGTCACGACTATTTCGAAAAAATTATATCTGAATTATTAATACTTTTAAGCATTACGTGATTGTTACACTCAATGAAAATTGATTGTTAAGTGTATGATTATGAAGGTCCACGGTCAAGGTTACAAGATATTGATTATTACTATGTTTATGCTTTTATAGCATTTTGAAATCAAAGTTTTGTTGGGAATTCATATTACTGAGTTGATGATTATACCACCTTGAAATTTATTAGATATGTTCAGATTTTAGGTCAAAAGTGAAGGTCACTAGGTATGAAATCAGTAAATAATAATTTGGAAATATCATAACATGAAAAGATTCTGCGCTATTAGGCCCTTAATTTTATCATGTCAACTTTGGAGAAATAGTTTAAGATCACAACTTCTTAAAATCTCCTTTGTTATCTATTTCTAGAAAGGAGGCAGAACAGGTGAAGGCAAAACCCTCATTTCATCGATGCACTTTTGTGGGGCTATTTTGATATTATATTATATAAACACAAAATCGGGTATCATTGTTCTGACATAAACCTGTTGAATCTGTACTGTATGCTTGTTTTTACAAACATAATCGTTGAATCATCACAAGCAGCAGTTGTCTTAAGATACAGACACAAAGTAAACTAAACAGATATAATAATATGAGTGAGTTTTGTTTTACGCCGCTTGGGCAATATTTAAGCCATTTGCAATGAAGCCAATAAAACAATAAATAAATAAAGATATCTTGCGACATAAACATTGTTATTTCTCTTCCGATTATCTATGTAAAAACAAATAGAACTAGAAGACGTGTTAAAATTGAAATGCATAGGAGCTGCAGCTTTTGGTTTTCGCAATTGGTAAAATAACAAACTAATGAACTTCCCATATACAACGAAGCTAATGTTATGCTCTAACTACGGTTATATGACAAATACAACAAACAAACTTGAAACACTAGTAGAGACATCTGCCGCAGACAATCGACGTGTTGTAAACGAAACCCTATGGAAACTAGCGAATAGGTTTTTTTGTATAACTGTCAAAAGACCAATTATCGCTGTGAAAGTTTAGCGAACTTCTCTAGATTACAAGACAAAAGAAAAACATTAGACCTGTCGTAAATTCTCATCCAATAAACTCCAAAAAACTTTGTAGACTGAACATTTAAGAAGCCTCTTGTGAGAAATAGCTTATTGTTACTGTCACAATTCCAACTGTGAAAGACGAGTATGTGTCCTAGATAATATGTTTATGTGGAAAGCTATATTTGAGCTTCAGACTCATTCTCTCCCCACAGAGAGAGATCAAGTCATGAAATGTAAATCGAGCCTCTGTTCGTATTAGACCAAATCCATGGGTTTCGCCCGGCGGAAAAACTTTGTACTAAATGGAAAGGTCGGTTCATATCCAGTGCCTAAGCCTTAGATTCAGTATCAAAATTATGTTTTTGGAACTCCAAAACACAAAGGGAAACCTATCTGGCGGCCCTATTTCACAAACGGATACACCGTCGAAAGTGAAATGATTTTTTGATTTTTGTCTTAATAATAAGTAATTGCTCCACCACTCCATACATGCTCTAAAGTGGAAAAGTTAGGACTCATGGCTGGCCAAGGCATATGAACAATATGATGACGCTGGAGGTAGTCATTCATTGCACGAACGCGGTAGGCATGGACATTATCATTGTGATGAAACCTCGACCTGCACGTTGAGCATAGGGCGGAACTGTCGGCGCCAGGGTGTGGTCACGGTAGTATACAGCAGTGACCCTTCCTTGAACAGTATGCAAACCGTTCATGGTGACATCATAACAGACCCACGTCAAAATCTGTCGTGCTGTCGGACAATCTACGACACCCCTCTAACGCGAGCACGTCTATCGGTGAAATTCAGGGTACATGTAAATCGTGAGTCTTCCGAGAACATTTCTACGGGGAATACCCACAGGCCCCCGGGTCATTGAGCATTCATCCCTTTAGAAAAAAAAAAATAAAAAAATTGAGATGACCCCCAGATTTGATTATGTATCTACGAAGGCTGTTAAATCTGGGGGTCATCTCAATTTTTTTATTTTTATTTTTATTTTTTTTTTTTTTTAAAGGAATGATTGCTCAATGACCCGGGGTCCCGCGCTACCTACACCATTGATGCTGTTTGACGAGTCTGTCGAGTGGAGACAGAACACTCGGTC
The DNA here is from genome assembly GCA_916613615.1 of Steromphala cineraria. Taxonomy (NCBI): domain Eukaryota; kingdom Metazoa; phylum Mollusca; class Gastropoda; order Trochida; family Trochidae; genus Steromphala; species Steromphala cineraria. The sequence goes on from OU744721.1 coordinate 17,736,964, forward strand.
GTCGCGCATACATACATGTATGGTTGTATGTAGCCGATTTCTAATCTTTTTGTGTGTAATTACAAGCTTGACCATCTCCATCGAATTTAATAGAGTCTTGCTGAACTGTTATTTGCTAATGTCTTGATTTTTCATAATTCTTTCGATAAACTGTACATAAATTATTAATTAAAGTAGGATTTTATTTAAAAGAAGATGAGGCTAACCGAAGACAAACGGAACTATGTTTTTGCTGGTGCGAAAGCAGAGGTACTTTAGCAGTGTATTATTACGCGTTATGTCGCTTATGATTTGATCGTAGTTTCAAAGAAATATCGATTCTCTTGTGTATGCAATAACAAGATCACACAATTCGTGAGTGTTGTATGTCGAAAACATTTCGACTCAATATTTTCAAAGTTTTCGCTTTCTCGTGACTAAATCAAAACATTTGGAAATATTTGAAATATTTTCGATATCCATATCCATATATGATAAATATTTTTTTCAGGAAATAAATCTTTGTTTCACAATCTTATATTTTAGATCAAGTTTGGAGTCTCTTTTAAATAACACCATGCTGTCGGTCTTGTTGCTATGGACTCCTTTGTTGTAACTGTACATGTAGTTGTATTGGTCGATACCCCGCCACTTTTCTAATACACTTACACTCTGTCAGGTGAAGCAATTTGCAATATTATTTACAAACAAACGGATTTTTAAACTTTACAATTAAAATTTTTGAGAGGTATTAACAACGTCAGTGGAATTCGTACCCGGGACGCAACGACTTAACCATCTGAGCTACAGAGGATATAATATATAAACAGAGGTACTTTGTATTGTGTCATGTTTTGTGGTTGTATTTTCCTATAAACGTCTATGTGTAGGTACTTGTTTTTACCAAGTTGTAATGAAATTACAGTTAATTTGTGGTTTTGAAAGTGCAAATCGAAGAAAACTGCAGACATTATTTTCACCAAGCTAGTTCAAGACATGTATACATAGAGAAGGATTAACAATTCTATTTCGTTAAATATAACTTACAAGAGTGGGGTATAGGTCAGATATATCCACACTTCTCTCTGTGCACCATCACTCAATAAACCCCTGAATCGATTTATTATTTACTATAATTCCTTTATTTCTTAAATTGTAGACATTGAAAGGAACGAAATATTTCAAACTAGAAAGAACCGCTTCATATAAAAGAATTCTCGAACATTAATAACATAGCAGCTTTTCACTTCGCGAAGTGCCAACCTAATGTTTTCTCTGTTAATAGATCCCTTGACAGAATGATTACTATGAAATATCTTTATTCTGCTTGCCAGAATTGAAATCTCATTAACAAACACTTGAGTCATATCCTTTTTGCCTTTAGCCATCTTAGTCCATACAATTTATATTTGAAAACAATTTCTTAAAACAATTTATTAGTTTCAAGTCAGGTCCTGGGAATATCAATAACGCTTAAGATGTTGGAATAAACCACACGGACACTAAGCACAACAATAAATTGATAGTCTCAAGTAAAAAATACATTATTTATCTTACAAGTCTAAGTATTTGTCTCTTGAGGTCTTACTGCCGACAAATGATGTGGTTATGTGGTAATCTACTTGAGCTTCAGTCTATGGTAAAGCTTACTGGTTTCACGACATTTTAAAAATATCTTACTTAACGATCGTCGTTTCTTCAAAAGGATTTAAGTAGTTGTTGGCATTTAGCGATGGCGTAAAATAATCAGCAGTTGATTGGCAAGTAAAATAAAATTAAAAAATGACAAACCCTTAATTATCAATTAAAACATGAGAACTTTAATCTAGTTAAAATTAACTGTACTGAATACGCCCCTAAGTCCTTACGATACATCTACCTACTAACCCACCTGGTCCGTGTCACGCGTGCGCGGAAACCAGCCAATGCAAAAAGAACTGGCTGATCTCTTTTATTTCAGAAGCAACAAACAAGCAATGTGTTTTTCAAATTCTGAGTAAACAAACATGGCGGGAACCAAGAAAACAGACCAATTCAGAAAACAAATTTACATAGATTACCATTTTTCACAGGAGACTAATGTACCGCTGAGACAATAATAATGTAACAGGTTTGTCAAGACTACCTTCTCTAGATGATGGCTAGTGTAGAGGTGTGGATCCGGACGCTTTAGCCTGGTATTCTATACTACTCAAAAGAAGTTAAGGGTCAACCAAATTTTTGTTGTTGTCATTTTATTAGACACAGGGAACATGTAAATCAAAACGTTTAAGCACACTTTTGGTCAAAATGAGTTCAATATGTCTCAATGAATAGTCTGTTATGCAAAGCATATGCACATTTCATTCACAACTATTCTGAGGATCTAATGGAAATTCGTCATTTTCAGCATAATGAGCTTCAACAAAACTGTCTCAAATTCGGTTACTTTGTCAATATCGAGTGAAACCACCACGTGCTCGTAAGCAATCGGCACAACGACGAGGCATGCTGTCGATCAGACGTCGAAAAAAGATCTGGGGAATGGCCTGCCACTCGGCCTGAAGGATTTGCACCAATTCTTGAAGATTATCAGGTTGCCTTTGATTGTCTCTCACACGTCTACCCAACTCATCCCATGCATGCTCAATTGGGGACAGGTCAGGTGAGTATGCAGGCCAATCCATTCGTTCAATACCATTTTGGGTGAGAAATCATGAACAACTCGTGCTCTATGTGGTCTAGCATTATCATCTTGAAGAACATAACCTGCTCCAATTTGACGAAGACTTGGGATGACAAAAGGCTCTAAAATCTCGTCTCTGTACCTGATACCCGTCAAATTTCCTTGCACGACGTAAAGAGCAGTCCTGTGATGCACCGAAATTCCAGCCCACACCATTACCGTACCACCTCCGAAACGATGGCGTTGTCTGACGCTAACATCAGCAAATCTTTCTCCTTGGCGTCTATAGACGCGAAGTCTGCCATCATTGAACTGTAATGCAAATCGGGATTCATCAGTGAAGAGTATCCGTCCCCATTGTCGCCGTCTCCAGTCTCTGTGACGTGTGCACCAATCACGACGTGCTGCCCTATGACGTTGAAGAAGTGGCGGTCGAACAGCTTGGCGTCGAGATCGAATGTTGTGGGCTCGCAGACGATTTCTTATGGTCTGGTCCGATACCTGAACACCACTTGCATTTCGGAGTTCATCTCTCAGACATCTCGCTGTAACAACGCGCTGACGTAAGGCCATCTGAATGACATACCGGTCTTGACGTTGCGACGTTGATCTTGGCCTACCAGACCGTGGACGATTCTGAATTGAATTGGTTGCCTGGAAACGCTGCCATAGTCTCCCAATCACACTACAACCGATTCTCTGTGCAACATTCCTCTGTGTAAAACCCTCTTGAAGCCAGGCAATGGCTCTTCCTCTGTCAAGTTGACTCAGCTGACGTCTGACCATGTTGAAATTTCAACTGAGAACAGCAGGGTCATGGAAGGTGTTGTTATGCCCAAGTTGTTCATGGAAAATGCATGGTGCAGGTGCAAGAACATAATCAACTCCAAAAGTCCTACCCTACTGCGTTTAGGCGAAGCAAACAGTTTTTACGGTTCCTTGTTTTGAGCTTTACTTTATGGTTTCTAAGGATACTGTCAAAATTGTTTTGTTTGAAAATGGCATATGCTTTTTACACAGGAGTTTTCGTCAGGATATCGTAAACCAATTTTGACACGGTTTCCGTCAATGATTTTATATATGTATACTTCATATGTGCATAGACAACTACCTGGTAGGAAAAAAAGGTTTGACCCTTAACTTCTTTTGAGTAGTATATTTTCCAGGTAGCAGGTAGCTGATGTTTTCACAATTGTTCACTTAAAGCACGTTTAGAAGTTGTTTCTAACAAATTCAGTTTATTGGCTGGAAAAATGTGTTAAATTAGAATGTAAATTAATGCAATTTGTTATGAGATAATACATTCGATGATCATGCATTTAAGTATTATTTCCGACTTTATTCAACTATTCCCTTAAAAATATTTTTGAGAGTGAGAAAACCCATTTTAGATCCATATTGTCATGAAACCATTTATGGGTGAAATTAACCAAACGCCACTCTACCAATGCTTTGACATAACTACTTTTTGACATTTTTATGGAAGCAAACTTTTTGACATTTTAAATGATTAAAATATGCAAACAAATTGGAACGTTTAGAACTCATCAGTTGGAATATATATATATGTGATATAATGAAAACATTTCTTTGCCCCGAGTGATTTAACATTTTTTTTTACGGTCAACACATTAGTGTCAGAGTTATCAATTATTTCTCTGAAGCAAATATCGTAAACTAGAATTGTTATTTTTATTCTATGATTTTCCTGTTTTTTAAAAATTGACATTATCAATGAAGTATCAAAATTATATCATAGGATTTTTGTTTCATTTAGAAACACGTATATTTTCTTTGATTTTAGTTTTGATATTCATTGATTATTTTGTTTTATCCCTAAACAATTAAGAAGATAGTCCGTATGGGCTAGCCCGACATTAGATCTTTGTAAAATGTTAAATTTGTCCTCTAAACCCATCAATTTCATATTTTAATTGTTTTCTGATAGTAAATGAGGTATATCGTCAAGAGTGTCATAGTTCTTAGAAATTCGTATATAGTAATCAAGTAAGTTTTTGGTTAAGAACTTCGAAAATCATTGTCCATGAAATTTATAAAATATGTGTTCCTTCTTTGCAAACTAAGCCTCGGTTTTTATTATTTGTTAAGTTTTCATAAGGATGCCTGTGAACTGCATGGCACTTTTAAAAAACTTTGTTGTATGATAATGACTTATTTTATAGGTGTTTGACATATCGCATTTGTGTGTGTTTTCGCATGGGGCGCTTTACCCCTAACAACTGGGCAAAGTGCACCGCCTTTGTCTAAATACATGTTCGTTTATGTCTCTCTATGCTGGCATGTTAGGTTAAAAAACATTTGCCATACAATAGTTTATCTGATGAGAATTAGAGACATGCTGCAAGTTGCATTCTAAAGGTGTTAATGTGCCAAGAAAACACGCTTATACGTTAGGGGGCGCGCTTTGCCCTGGCCTCTCCTAAAGAATTCAGATTAAGATGAGAAGGAATAATATTGTCTTAACCATGAAATGTTTTCCCTTAGGTGAAATATAACCTATATTTAAAAGGACTAAAGAAAATGATAATAATACTTTACAGGGCAAATGTATGCAAATGTATGCAAAATATCCCCTTCATACTTTTCAATTTTATCGTTTTATAAGCAACGTCTAGACGGCACGATATAAATTGTTTGATATATGTTTTTTACTTTGCTTAACAACGAACTTATCATTATATACAGACATACACCCCCGTCTAACACATTATCTTTGAGCAACATGACAGTTGAAAGACCACGAGTGTATTCTCTCATAAAAGATTGTACACACATATACAATTACAAAATATACTCATGTCTTTCAAATGTCAATTTGTTTCTGATCTCAATATACATGTGCCTTCATTCTTAAACATGTAAAAATGAAAGAGACTAAACAAAAATAACCATGTAATATTTAAAATATTAACAAGCAAACATCTTAATAAACATAAAAGGGAGACGCATGGCACATGGTAAAACATGTTATGTTAATAGCTTACTATCATACATACTAAATATCATACTTACTGAACGCAATGCTTACTAAAGATAAATCTTAAACAACTTTCAGGAGGCATCAAAACCAAAACTTCAAACCTCTCTTTTACTCCTCAACTGAATAATAGCACGGCCTTTTCAAACAGCAGCATTCCTTTTGTGATGAAGTATTTTGCGTTTTGAAGGAAGGGGGGGGGGGGGGGGGGGGGGGCACGTTTTTAAGGGGTATATAAGGTGATGTCAGGAAAATGAAAATAAATCGTTCATATTGAAAGACAATGAATTTCGATTGAATGAAGCAGTAGTAATTAAATAGTTGATGTAGAGTTCAGCCACGCAATTTCTTACACAAACGAATTAAAAGTGTTCGCACAAAAATGGCTGCAAATGGACTTTATGTGAATCTTTATAATTTGTTCTCTAATTATGATTATGGATGATTATGTGTGATGACAATTTTGACACTATAAAAGTAATACATTTAGCATTAACGTACAATTACTAGTGTAAAATTGAAAATATAAAATATTCGAAACGTGCTACTGATCTTCACAAACAATATCGAATTACCAATACATGTAGTGATTGGCAGATAAAACCACTTTTATAATTCCTACAATGAACATTAAAGTAACTATGTCTCAAACCAACATCTATGTCAATATGAAAATGGAGCTACAAAACAGAAGTCATATAATCTGTTTAATATTAGTCTTCATAATTACATTCCAGTTTGTTTTTAAAAAGAAAGTCCATGCATGTTTCGAGTCCATTAACTGGCTCTCCAGGATTTCTAAGAACTGTTTCCTAATATAATTTCTGTCGACGTTATTTCTTCTCCGTGTCATAATCTCAATGATGTTATAATTATATTTTTTGATAAAATATGAAAACCTTAACAATATTTCCATATTCATTTCAAAACGCATTTTAAGTTAAGAATTGATTTACATGAATTCCATTTCAAAAGAGCAAATCATCTTCAAGTAAGATCCAAAGGTAAATAAGATCAAAGGTTGCAGTGACATGTGCAATTGTTGAATAGATATGAATTTGCAAAATAGAAAATACGTTTTTGTTTAAACGTCATTATTTATACTCACCGTTGACAGAGAATAATCAAATTAAAATAATGACCTACACAAGTGATGAAATGGGTTAAAATTGGCAATTCATGAAACGCCAACCAGGTTTTCATCATTTCGATAGTAAGACTGAACGGGCGCTATACAAATAGCCATAAGTATCAAATTTAAAATGTTTAAACTTTATTTTATTTGCAAAATAAATATGTGGTACTGAAAAACAAGAAACACATCGGTCAATACAATTTTGAAAAAAGTATGTGTCGAATAGAAATTGCTCAATATACATTATATTGTTCATGTATCCTTTAAATGTCAATTCCGATACAGCATTTCAATACATAATTAATAAAGATCATAATGTTTAATTCGTTTTGAAAATCATTGTATTCATTTTTGGTTATGACAACTGAATGCCGAGAAGTAATGCATCGTCATGTTTTTTTGGGGCAGTTAAGCTTGAACAGACACAATTCAGACTTTGAACCTTTGTTCCAATACGGAGCTTTCGCCAATGAATATTTAGAGATCGATAATTTCTTTTTGTTACAAATCACTTTCTCGTTAAGAAAAAAAAACTTTTTGAAATCAAACCGTACAATTTTATTCTTCTTTCTACCTATTAATTAAGTTTATTTAGTCCACTGTGATTATCTTTAGTTGATAATTCCTCTTCATGCTGTTACGCCCACACAAAGCAAAAATAATAATTTCAGTTAATAACATTAGACAGTTCTATGCAGAAATGATACAAAACTATAAATATGTCCATGTGATGCACCGTGATGTTCCCCGTCCCGACTTCTAAACAGAAAATTACCCTACCAATATACACCAAGTTCAAATTGTTTCCATGGAAATCAGAAGATAAAAATTCGGAATAACCAAAGTAACCAAAAGGCACTACTCCACAACTAGGTCTAACCATATACAAAGTTCGGTTTTCGATCATATATATTTAATCATGACTTCAAAACTTCCTATGGTCACAACGTCAATTAGCTTTTAAAATTATACTTTTCAGCAAAAGTCGATACTTATCGATCAAATGACATTATTGAAAGTTTTACATACGGATCGCCCAATAGCCCTTTAACGAAATTATAATACTCGCATTATAATAGGGACCACTTCTTCTGTGTATGATGAATACATCTTACATGTTAGAACAGATAATCAAGAGATTGATTTTCGTTCAGTTGATCATTATTTCATTTAAAAGTGTCACCTCATTTTGGTATTGACTGTTGGAGACTGCTTTACAAATCAAAATGTGGGCATGAAAACATGTAAGGAATGTTAAGTTCTCAAATTGCAGGGTATAACTATCCAGAATGGATGACGTCGTGCTTGAAGGGGTCACTGTTCTGTTTACACCATATCAGGCAATGTTCGCTATGTGATATCAAATATCAGGGACATGTATTAAAATATGACTTTCATGTCATTTTATAAATGAAATTGAAACTAATTAGTTTTTTAGAATTCAAAACACTATATTTTCTCCTTATCAAATTGTGAGTATAGAAAGTTGCAAAGCCTGCTCTAACGCTAGCATTAAGTGAAACAAATTATTCATTTTGTATGCATTTTTAGATATAATATTTCTCGACACCGACATTAAAGTGCCTTTATCAACTGGTAAAATGATAAAAGTTGATTTGACCAGATAGGTTTTTGTAACAACACTTTTATCTATCGACGATGGCTGTGAACTAAAAGTGAACCACATGCATCCCTGCTTATAGGTGTAAAAACTCTCAAATTTAATTCGTTCGTTCTTTGTTTCCCAAGCCTAATGATTTCAAAGACGGTATATAACAGCTTTACGACTCCTTTCATATCACCATGAAACGGCTTTTGGCTCCATTTCAACATTCAAGGCTAGACATTTTAATTCCGATGAAAATAAGACAAAAAGCAAAACAAAAACATGAAAACCTACGAGGTAAACGCTATTTCAAAATGTAAAATTATCATGAGGTACAAAAATGCCATACTTGTATTCATATTGTAATAATGTTTGTGCATGTGTCACATAAGTTTGAACGAAAACTGGAAGATGGCAGTTAAGAGTGACATTTTAACATTTTTTAGATGTAAATACTATGAAGAAAACTAATAAGTTACCTACGAAGTCGCAGATGAAATTACAATGTAAAAGGCAAAAGTGATTTCAATATTTTTACAAGTGTGTTTTGATAATAAAAATATGAATGTTTTAAAGACAGATACATATAAAATGTGATCAGTTATCTAAAACATAAGGAAGCAGCCTTAAATAGCAAAATGTCACACATTATTCAGACATCCAAAAATTTCAAGATGACTTTTCATTTTGTTATTCTGATTGCTGACAAGCGCTGTGACAAAACTTCTAAACTTGGTACTACATGCCTATGTTCCACAAATCAATACATTTTGATCTATGCAAGCTCCGGTGTTTCTTGCTGTAAATTGTAATTTGGTGAGGTGAAATTCTATCTTGGAGCTTTTCCTCAAATTTCCTTTATACATGTTAATGAGCTTTAGTGTGTATACTTCATATAAGAATCATTTCATTTCCACGCCAATACATTACACTTGGTGTTGCAATTCGACTTGTTTGTCACTATTGTCTGGAGGACAAATCCCTGCGACCAATCCGCCCACGTCCTTTGATATTTACGAGGAAGATCTTAAGGAGAAAGGTTTAAGGGCACTCTGTTAGGTTTTACAAACTGAAAAGATCACCTTAAAAGATGGCCAGTTAAGACGAACAATTTTAATGTAAAGATTTTCAATGTTCAGTATATTTATATTTATTATGTGATCAGCAATAATAATATATCATATCGTCACTGATCAGGTGCCGGAACTACTTTCAACCATGTGTACATGGAAGTAACTTACAGGGATTTTGATAACATATTTCATTAAAATCATACAATATATTGAATATTTAATACAGACTTCAAAATACCAGGTTTATCCTATCTCGTTACATGGGTAAAGTTGATGTTTCACTCGTGGTTGCGGCATTTGACTCGATGAAATAAACCTGGTGTTTGGAAAACCACATTAAGTATTCTCTATGTATTTTTCATTCGGTGAGTTTTAGTGCCCATTTTAAGATCCTATTTGACTTTCATTAATAGTGTCATTCTGGTAGCCAAAAAATACGTATGTTTAATACTCAATAAATCAATTAAACGACGTGGCATTATTTTGAGCATAAGTCAAATTACCCAACTACATATATTTGCCTTTCACAACAGACTGCGCAATATTGAAAACGGTTCCCATACAAATGGGAACCGATTCGACAAACACTTAAACACTTATATGAATAAAGTCACATAAATCATCCGCCACCAGGTAATGTATAATAGTTGTAAATATGGCATTTTATAGAACCAACCTTTATTATTTGAAAGGTAATATATCTTAAATATATCAAGTTACTCAATTTCATATAGCTAATCAAGATTGTAAGTGCATCATATTCTGGTTAACTATATGTTACTAGATCCTCGGAGGATACCAGAATCGATTACGAAGGAATGTCAACGGCAGTGATAATATGGTATCATGTGACAATTTCCGATTTTCCAAATGTTAATGATTATGACTGGTCTAAGGAAAGGTGAATGAAAGACATTATCTCAAAATGAGGTACTGATGATGGCAGTTATGCCAATAAGATGCTGTTGTATTGCAAAACGACATTGATAATGGTGTCTTCATGAGGCGTTTTCACTCAATTGTAATTCCTTCAAAATCAATATTCTCTGTAAATGCCAATTTCATTTTACTCGGTAAGTAAAAGAAGTACGAATATGATGATAATGGCAAAGATAATGAGAACTATGGTGTTGATGATGATGATGATGATGACGACGACGATGTTGTTTATGATGGTGTTGATTATGATGATGATACTGGTGGTGACGGTGACGACGAAAATGTTTTCGTTGTTGATGATGATGATGATGATGATGATGAAGATGATGATGATGATGATGATGATGAATTAATACTACTGACCCGCTCCTCCTGATCCTCTCTGTAGAGTTCGTATAGTCTGGACACTTGGAAGGGAATGGTACACACCATGAACACGATGAGAACGGAGAACAACATCTTCACCACCTGCAATAAACATGAAGATGATTTACAATTTATGAATACAATATATGAATTTTAATTGTATCCTCAGAACACTGTAATAAAGTTGTATGTTAGAAATTTTCATAAACCTATTTGTGTAAACTCATAACAATAACAGCAAATCTAACCTGCGTATCGATTGAATAAGCTTTATTTTATTTTAATTTGAGTTTGAAAGATTTTCATATCTTTCACTTCTCGGAGGTTTATCTTGGCCTAATTAGTAAAGTAAAGGTGTTGATATACTTGTGCAAGCAGCAAACGGTAAGCCCTGATCATTTAGACACAGGTACAAGATTTCAATGAGGGCTAGAGTTCTGAGATCAAATTGGTATACTATAACTATATACTATATAAGAGCGATGTTTAAATGGAAGCGAACAATGATTTGTTTGTTTGATGACAAGAAAAGGGATGACCTGAAAACCTTAGGCCTGATTGAAAGCTTTAAGTATAAATCTTAATGCACTTTGAGCAAGACTTACCTTTCTTTTTGACCTTCGTTGTATTGCGGTCAAGGACAGCTCACCGGAACTGGGTACAATCCTGTTGAACCTCAGCTTGAGGACAATAAAGGTGTAGGCGATGGTCATGACGATCATGGGAATCCAGTTGAGGACGACTACCACTGTTGTCCAATAGGTTCTTTTGGATGTAAGACCATTATCACAGTCTCCATCGTCGAGTTCTTGGACTGGCCACACATCTGTACAGAATCGTTCCAGATGGTCCTTCCACTGACGTTCTGTGTACGTGTAAACAAACAATGGCGGAGCTCCAATGGCAGCAGACGACAGCCAGACAAGAACGATAACCACGCTAACCTTTCTCTGGGTCACGCGAGATTTGAACGGGAAGATGATGGCGAAGAAGCGATCTCCTGCTATGGCCATCAACGTAAAAACACTTGCACACATTGCCGTGACTGTGGAGAAAAAGGAAACATTCATTCATAATTTGCCTTATTTTCAAAATTGGAAACTACGATAGCGCATAGTTTGAAAGAACACAACATCATATCTCAATTGGCACAACCTTTTTTCAACCCTGTAATATAATCTATGGCAACAAGATATGAAATTCTTAAAGTTTTCAAATAATAATTTGAAATCGTTTGCTCTGAAAAACATTTCAAACAACAATGCCACATCATGTTTCTTTACTTAACCATATTGCTGTAGTAATTTTCTTTTTTAAGTATAGGTTACTTTACGTAGACAGGGTCTTGACCTTCAAACGTTTGACATTTGATATGATAATTATTGTTTCAAAACTGACTCTATAAAAGTGAAATATCTTCAAAGGATGGATATCTTAGCGTCCCCTCACCACGCCCCTTAGACTTCTTTTCCTGACCAAGAGGTTTTGTAAATGCCAATATGTTATTAGCTAATAGCTATGGAGTGTTAGTATCTAGGCCCTATTAACATCTGCCGTTCCTTATCTTGAAATGACCTGATATCCTTTGTGACATTTTATTGAAATATTATCCTAAGGGTCCATGTTATTCTTAAGTATTCGTGAATGTTTCATAGCAGGCAGACATGTTCGGAAACCATTTCACGTCAGGACACCATTGTCGTTAAACGTCTGGTGAAAATCTCCCGTAAAGATTTAGAAGAAAAACACAAAGTCTTCTTGTTTGTCTCCATTTATTACCGGCTTCCGACTGGATATTTGAAAACACACATAAAGTGTAAAGTGTATTTTAGTATAAATGGTCCTTTAAAAATTCTCAAAAAGCATTTATCGTAACGCTGTACGTGTGTAGAGATGTATCTTAATTTTTTAAATATCTTATATTTCTTAACATTTTAATCAAACCGTCTTTACCTCTTTCTCTATAAATTAAACTTTAAAATTGCTACGCTCGCTTATTCTGAATTTAGCTCGCTTATGTGACCGGTATACATTTCAATAAACCCTTAGGTATTGGTTATACAAAATAACTCTCGCATTATGTCGTTTATACGAATCCTGCTTGTTGGTACTCGAAACGATGTCTTGCGAACTTGACGACTATTTAAGAATGTAGCTTTGCGCAGTGATCAAACCACCATTTCATGCTGTTTTCACAACTATACATATAAACTGATTCTAATAAAACTAGATATGTATAATCCAGTTTAAAATTGATTAATATCAGAAAACTAAGTTAGATATATCCCATAATCTTTTCTGTTAATGTATTTTCTAGGGAACTCACTTAATTAAAGGGCTCGGCACATATAGAACTGGCACTTATGTGGGTTTAGCGCCAGGTTCATAGAGGTCAAAATAGTTGTTTGGCTTTACATTTGATATTAATTGTAAGCTTTGTTTTGAAACTAAAGCTTGCTTAGAAAAGAAATGGATTTCATAAAGTTTAACTTTTGTAATTTTTGCTGCGTAGATTACGCCATTTTTACAAGTTAAACTTACAAGTTAAAAAAAGGTTATAAACTTAAAATGAGTTCCATAATGTGTCTGTCCACACCGTTAAAGCCTGTTTTGAATTGAATTCATTTCTTAAATATCTTTATTGTGCGTCTTTATTTTTAACTTATTTTGTATAACTCAAATCGTGACAGACAACCTAATAGTTTCCTCCTTCAAATGAAAATTACCTCCAGTGTCTGATGTCGTTTCATTGTCTGTGGAAGATCCACAGTGTATGTCATTTGTCTTTCTCAGAATCGTCAGTCATCTAAACTGTCGTCAACATGATACTTTACCTCATATGTAATCTTCTGATTATAGAACGAAAAACGACAAAATTACTTGTTATCAATCAATCATTTCTTTTAACAGCCAACTAAACAATATTTAAGGGGCAATAACAAATTCTGCACTTTAGTAATCATAGGTGAGCAGGGGTGAAAATGTTGGCTTCATGACGTTCGTGGAAATGAATTTGAACGCAATAATTAATTTTTTGTTAAAATTATTTTTCATCAGGGGCAGGTATGCCTAATTCGAGCGATCATTGTGTCATCTCTTCTAAGTAACGGAACAAACTTAGCGTCCAATGACGTCACGTTTCATCACCTTTACGTTACTTCTTTACTAGCTTCGCATTAATGATAAAGTAGAACACGTCATTTTAGAAAGTCTTTGAGTCGTGCAATCGGTGACCAGCCGTGACAGCATAACGATAGCAGATAAATCTTATTATTGTATGGTTATTGTATGCAATTAGCCATATGTCAATGCTTAGTGATAAATGCTCAATTTTGCACTCTATTACCTCTGATAACCTCTGCCCATGTGTGTAGAGTACACGATGGCATAACAACATGCCGACCTTTGATGTGTAGTACCCTTGACGGTAGCGGTGGTCTAACGTTACAGATATCGACCCTCATGCAGGAAGGAAACAAGTGGGTTTTATGTTTCAGGGTTGCCAAAAACCCTTTCAATCTCTCTTTTTAGCCGCACTAAGTTACCAATAGAAATATGGGAAAATGCCGATTTTGTAACATTAGTGGATCAATTTTGCCAAATTACAGACCGGAATCGCGATTATGGATAGTTAATTTCTAATACCTTTTCGTCACATGACTTAGCACCAGCGCAAAGGTCACGCGATAATGACATTTTTGCATTTATGCAAAATGCATAAATGTTGCCTCATTAAAGTTTTAATTTGAGGTTTAACTATGCCATTGCCAAATTAACTGACAACATCGATAATTAATTATTTTCAAAATGTCAGTTTAAAAAGGGTTAAGTGTTTTGGACGTCAGTTTATGTCTAGTCACGCTCAGTACAGTACCTCTGTTTATAACAGTCAACCAAGACAATTCTATTTAACTCTGTTTATGACATCCGTCGAAGACAATGTAATATTAACGTTAAGGCCTAATGTGAAAAGTAACACCCAATTAGCATTTCATTATGAATCATATGAAGTAAATCGACCTGGAAGTGCTCGCTTCGTGTCAATATGAAGACCTTAAAGCGATTTCATGAAGTTTATAGTTTATTTATGTCTACTTCGGACTTAATGTGAAACTTTCCAAACATGATATTGTATGCGATTGTCTCAGGATATGAAGACACTCCTTCAAGACAATGCCAATATAAATATGATACCGTAATGTGAAATATAACACTTCGATACTTATTTCATTCTATATTGAAGACACACCTTTATTAGCTGTCGTGTTTTTGTCCAGATGAAGACATAAACATGTTTACGTGAAGCTTAAAGGTTTATTAATGTTTACTTCGGACTAAATTAGTAACCTCGAATTTCCTTTGTCGTATGTAGGTGTTTGTAATTGATGTTGAAAATGTAACACAAATATCAATCTTGGGTTTTAAAAGTTAAAAGTAGCTTTTAACAACGTCGGACCTCAAATTAGAAGAATTTTTGAAAATACGAATAAAACGTCAGTAACTGAGTACTTATCATTAATCGATGTTTTCGAAACAGCGCAACCTATCAGGAATATAGCAATATTTCCTTGAACAGAAATACACTTCATGGCATTCTTCTTGTCTAAATTGATTGTAGAATTTAGTAAGCATACATTGAAAACAAAAATACTGCGCTCTTGAATCATATGTAGTTATGTACTGATCCGCAATGAAAACGCACCAAATGATAAATAGATTTTTATACTTTTGTTAAAAAGGTATCATTGAATATAATGCTAACAATATCGTAGACCATGAAGTTTTATTACAAGCTGGACAAGATAGGATCGCCATAACCCACCAATGGACAATGCGAAAAACGCCATAAATTTTCATAAGAGCTTACCGAAACCAAACTGTTATCCTAAAATAATGATTTCTGCCAATTTAAAAGATATTTTAAAGTAATCTACTGTATGTGCGCTGAAAACTATATGATTTAACCTTTTACGTTGTTCCAAAATTGTCAACTGAGAAACATCACCACGCCATGAGCAAGGTTCAAGCTGGGACATCAAGCAGAATTGATGCAATCGGATATTAATGTCACCTACAGAACTCAGTAGTCTGCAGATAATGTTGCCGGAACCAAAATGTCGATCTAGTCCTGGAAAGAGACGTATTGAAACGTCACGTCAAGATATAGTTTTCAAAATCAGCGTCATAAAATGCCAATTGTAGTATCTGCCCAAAGAAAAATGATAAATCTAATTGCAGAGAATGTACAACGTCTTTGGCCAACGTGCTCGACGTCTTAACGACGTAATAAACGACAACGACATTAAAGATAACAGCGATGGCATGGAGTAGCGTCCTCTGGAGAATCTCGTGTTATCTACATGTAGGTAATGCTAGGTGTAAGTTGAGACTATGACGTACACTTACAGAACGTTACCATCATTGCATGTACGCATCGGTGGTTTGTCGTGGTGACGGATAAGCAAAGTTATAATTACAGGACCGATTGTGATGGTTTAGTGGCAGAGTTGATGCCCTATCGAAATGTTTGTTGCTGCATATGTAAACGCATTCGTTACTCACTTTTCGTTTTGAACCCATTCGTCTTACATAAACAGCTGAATAAAACCTACTCATTACTGAATATTATTACTGATTATGGTCTTTCATAAAGATCCTTGTATCGATCTGTCTATGCTATTTAATGATGTATAGTTACTTATGTAACATGTTGATATATTTTTAGATGCCAAAATATAGAGTATAGAATATCAAAGTATATAAAAAACATTAATCGTCTTACGCGATTTACGTTGCGTAAACTATATATTTTCATTTTTTCAATTGTTCAAGTTTATTATGTTGATGTTGTTGGTGGATGCTGGTAGGACAACATTAAAATTTGGCGTTTACAGATTTATCCTAACAAGGATATACGATACATTTCCTAAATAATAAAACGGGTTAAAAGTTTACTGACGACAATACCTAAAGGACACATAAGAGCGTATTTCCTTAGATGGTTAAGCATTTTATAAGATAATTTTGACAAATAAACACTCAGATACAAAGGTATGTAGTTTCAGTGAAAACATATAAGTGTAAATCGATAAGTATCCAGTACATAACAAGAACGTCACCTATCTGGGGCTACGAATTACACCTCATTACCACATTAATCTAGTACCATCTTTTAAGATTTCAATAAGGGGTTACCTTAGTGACTAAAGGTCGCCTAAGTGCCTTGTGAAACATCAACCTGAACGATAGATATCTATCATATTTTTATTTCCCATACTGTTCGGAGCGTTTCAATAATTAATTTTAAAGCAGCATGCCAAATAATTTTAATAGTAAAATTTGCCATGTATTATCAGGAAAAAGAAACTCTAGCATGTTTGGCATAATTCATACATAGAACGCCCAATCTTTAAACAAATTCGTACCAACATAAAAATATCTGTTAAAGTAGATGTTATTATTCTAGTTGATAGTTTGTGATCAGCGATCAGTTGTGCATATAATTAAGACGGGGAAACTTCCAACCGTTTGTCGACAATGGTATGTAACAAACTAAGGATCCTTTTTTATGTTCTACATTTGGCAAAAAAAACTCACAGTTAAAGGAGATAAAACAATTTTATTGATGTACAACGTCTTTATACCGGATAGACGACGTTTCAACAAGATACAGCCCTTTGAAGCATTCTTCTTCACCTCATCCACTTAAATTCCAATAACATATATAACTGACATTATGAATATCTCATCAACTAGTTTAGATACAATGCAATAAATGAAAGCTTACTTTGGGCAAATGCATTAAATTTGCAGAGAAATCCGCCAAGTATCCAACCATCACTAACGTCGTTGACGAGATGTATCCAGAAAGGAATACAAGCCACTAAGAGGTCCGATATAGCCAGGTTTGTGATGTAGAAGTTGGTAGTTGTCCTCATCTTCCTTGACTGTGCGACGATTGAAATAACGAGGACATTGCCGAGCAAAGCTACAAGCATAACGCTTGCACACATGGTACATTTTACGCTGATTTCCCACGTTGGCAGAACCTTTGGCGTTCCCGGGTAGGCTATGCCACTGACGTCGACAACCCGGGGATGATCGCACGACATTTTGGAGTTAACGTGAACGTTGACGTTTTTTCTGATGCTAATCTTTGTTGAGTTTTATTTATATTTCAAATGCGATTCAGCCAAACAGTTGACATATTTTAAAAGCACTCTGACTATTAATGTGTAATGATGCACATTTCCTTGTCATTCTTACATTCTAGTGCAATTGTTTTCTCCATGTCTTAGTAATACTCAAGTAAATCACCAGAAATATTTGACCATACTCTGAACATCTTGAATGAAGTTAAAAAGCACCTATTTTGCTGATATTTTCCGTTTTCGAAGAATATATCCGCATCAATGTTGTTAATGCACTTTGAGACCTTGCCAAAGTCATCATGATAACATCCAAATTGATAAAATTGGTACCATCCTGCGTTGTCATTGCGCTCCAATCCTGATATTCAAGACCAATTGCTGACGTACTGCTGGTATTGTCCTGAGTCAATGCAACGTCAATTTCATAAAATATCACCTCCAGAACTTCGCCGGAAAAACCAATGCAGCTTCAATACGTCATGGCACACAACAAATTATGTGAAGAAGGAAGACAAAATCACATATAAAGAGCTCATTTTGGGGTGCTCATGGATAACGAGTGGTAATACGATATTTGGAGGACCATATAGGGTTATTAAAAGGCACTAGTCGCCCAGTTGAATTCTGGGAGATCTCGTTCAGTATCGCGAGATTGATGGGACACTCCACACCTGTCATATCTCACGCAACTCGTTGAAGCATGAGTTATGTCCCTTGAGTGACTGTTACGGGTTCCTGAGAATGTCACAATAGCAAGATCGTTGGTGGTGAATGTCCCAAGTAGCCATATATCATACAAGGTAAATATTGGCCACCAGAGAACAAAGATTAAGTCACCTCGAATGAATTAGGGATACTAGTAACCTGAATATTGATAGTAGTATTATCTGATTTGAAATGTTAATGATCCATCTCTTTGATTTTATAATGATGAATAAAATTTCCGCTATGTATATAAATGTATATAACAAAGCTCTTGGGGGTTAATCTATTAAATTCTAAGGCAATTCTTAGATAATAAAGTTTCAATTTACCCAAGTTTGTGTCAGTATGATTTCTGGAAGAAAAAGGAGAAACGAATCGAGTTTATCGTGGCATCTCGTCTAAAATACTATGAAACAAAAACATAATATCTCTCTACTGATTAAATGGAAATGGATTGTAACCTCAAAATGTAAATCATTACATAATCATAGATTTATTACAACAACCAAAGGAAATAAGAGGAGATAAGGAAATGATAGATTGATAAATTGATATATTTATGCACATCCACGTGCAACTTCCATACCACATAAAACGTGATAGTTCATCGCCTATTTGGTAATGTCTACCTGATAACATACATTTTGATAAGCCTCTGGTAAAGGGCACAGTTGGTAAAACAATATTATCACCTCAATACACAAATTTTGTATCAGGGAGTTTCTAAATGCTGATACATATTGAATCATAATTTGTAATATTTTCGCCAAAAGTGAAAATGTTACCAGAACACTTTTGATAACAACGATTTGATAACACACAACTAGGACATACAAAATAGAAATAATCTTATCAAATATTGATATTGATATTGATATTGATATTCGTCACATAATAAATCAAAAACGTAGAGACGCTCTGATGGCGTATACTAACATGCTAATTGTGAAGATAACATCCTACATGTAGACTAGCCCTCAGCTTCTGAAAAAGAAGTTTGTTAAAAAGAGTATTAAATCGCATATAGCATAACAAATGACTTCACTTTCCTTGTTGTTTTTAACCGATGCTGCGTCTATCTTAACCAAACTGTCAAATATTAATCATCAAAAATGTTGTCCAAATTAACACGTTTCAAATGGTTGTTATTTATATATACTTTTTACATTATATATAAACTGAAATGTCCCCTAGATATTTCGCTTTCACGAAAATACCTCAATAGGACTGTACCTTAAGGGTGATAATACTAACATAACTGAATATAGTCTTTACACTTTGCATTACACTTTATTCTCTGCCTTCGGATAATCATGGATTGAGAAGGTAGAAATAGAGAAATAGATTTTGCCTATATTGATTTATAGTGGAGAAAAAATAACACATCAAGGAAATCCGTACATGTAACAGTTACATTAGAAGTGAAAAGCAACAATATAACAATGTAGATTTATGGAGAGTTTATTTTCTTTCTGCCCCGCTGTTATCATTTTATTGTCTTTTGAACAGGGAATACAGATCTGATTTACTGTTCGTTATCTCGTTGTCAACACCATCAACAAGTTATGTGGCAGTATTACGGCGTGTCTCTTTGCACGTTACTGATTTTATTGCGAAATATCTCTTTCAAGTGGACATATTTCATGTTGATATACTGCCTGTAGGAAGACGAGAAACTATTATTTAGAAAATTGTGTTACTTCAACAATTTTTTAAACTGATTTAATCTTATATTACTAATTAATAATGTGATATGCTGTCAATAAATTAAAAAGAGAAACAATTACATGACAATATTTTTTAGTTGTCAACAACTTTCCAAACTTTCATTTTATATAATTGAGTTGTATTACGTCGAGTAATGCATAGATATAAGCATACGCAGTACTGTTTAATCATCCAGTGAAGTCTAAACAAATATTTTAAAGATGTTTCTTTTTCTATTCACATGTTGTGAATTGTGAGGAGTAATGCATTGGTTGACTAGGGACCGCATACATTAAGATAAAGAAGTGTTGGTCAAAGAGAATGTCGAATCTACTATCACCTCATTAAAACAAAACATATAATGATACCTGATAATACTAAAGCATACATTATATCGTATTGACATTAAAGACATTTACCACATGAAAACAAGTACAGATCAAGGAAATTTAGCTTTAAGTAATTCCATTGGGAATGTATTACCATGGGATATAGTCATTAATAGATTTAGATCAATAGGTTTGATATTAAGTCATATTTCAAATATGGAGCTGTCGATCTAAATGTATTGAGAATGCCTGTCTGTCTGTCCATCCGTCTGTAACCATTTAGTTTTCGGAGCAGAACTAAAAATATGTTAGACCTATCTCTATTAAAGAGCAACTGCGTTTTTTTCATCACATATTTTTATTCATCGCAACTAACGTATAAGGGGTACTTCATGATATATATTCAAATTATCCCAAAAGGGCAATTATATGATAAAGACTTGTTTTCATCGAAAATTTTAAGAAACTCACTCAAGTCTAAGTCATACGTCCAACAAACATTTAAACATTATAAACTCGTAAATGTCATTCTGACTGCTTTAGATAAGTTTCAAAACTTACATATGACTGATTAACGCGCGTCATTGTCCGGTTTTCGATAATAATCGAGACTTCAACCTGTCATGTTGTCACTATAGCGTACGCTTAGCGTAAAGGATACTTTCCTGTAACAGTCGATATTTCTCGATCACTTGACACTGTTGGTAACCTTTTACAATTCATAATAACGATAACACTAGCAACAGCAGTAGTAGTAATAGTGTTAGTAGTAGTAGTAGTAGTAGTAGTAGTAGTAGAAGTAGTAGAAGTAGTAGCAGCAGTAGTAGTGGTAGTAGTAGCAGCAGCACCAGCAGTAGTAGTAGTAGTAGCAACCGTAGCAGCAGCAGCAGTAGTAGTAGCAGCAGCAGCAGCAGTAGTACTAGTAGTAGCAGCAGCAGCAGCAGCAGCAGCAGTAGTAGTAGTAGTATTAGTAGTTGTAACAGCAGCAGTAGTAGTAGTAGTAGTAGTAGTAGTAGTAGTACAGTAGTAGTGGTAGTAGTACTTTAGTACCGTGTCATGTGTTACAATTCCAAACATATTCATTTACAATACATTGTACTAAACTGATTGTAGTAAACTCAACACAGGACCTAAAAGGGCCGAATGACACCTATGATTGTAATTACGTTTACGTATATGACCCTCAACAACTCAGGAAGAGGCTCTTTAAATTCGAATGTGGATCGATAAGCATGACTCACATTATTATGTCTTTTGGATATTCAACTTCTGTTCCTTTGTTAATGTTATTATTGATAATTTGTAACATGGATATTCTGATGTACCTGAATCCTATCTCACCTGAAGCGTCTAAACTCTAAATATGTGAAATATGATTATGTTCAAATATCGCAATTCAATTATGATGAGATATATAGAGAATACTAAACGACGTAGAGTTTTAAAATATTTTTACGAAACGAGTGAATGGTTTGGTATTTAACGAGCGAAAGCGAGTTAAATGCCTTTACTATTCACGAATTTCATAAAAATGTTATCAAACGAGGCAGAGTTTAGTATTTTATTTATTATTGACGAAAACATAAAGAAATTGGTCGACATAACCATGGCGGCCGGCCCGTCGACATTGTGACGTCATACCTAATGATTGTGACGTCACGTCATTCGGTCAGCGCGCGATGTTATCACACATGTGAAATAACATTGTTGATTTATTAAACAGTGATATTTGCAACGGGAGAGTTATAAAATACTTTGTTCACTAAAATAAGTTTACTTTAATTTGTCATTTTTGAATTTTGTTTCAAGAGGGTTGTTAAAATGCTTTTGTTAAAAAAGAGAACAAATCTACATCATAGTATTCAACAAAGTAACGTTTCAAACAATGTATAAAACAATATCGAAATTTTACATTATGAAATGCGATTTCTATGTCTATTTTCAAAGATTCCGTTACATAACACTTTAGAGATCATGCCGTATTACAAGATCATGATAGGTCAAACATGATATGTATTATGCATATAGCTATTGAATGCATTGTTTATTTGATGTGAATTTGTAAACAAATAATTCAGGATAATAACCTTTATTTCGATGACGGATGTATCAAACGGTGTTGTTTTACGATTTGAAATACAAACATATTAATACATGTAGTTTAAAAATAAAATTTCGTGATCTGATATAAATTTGAAAAAAAAAAAAATTTATTTCTTATCACAAGGGAGTTTAAAGGGGCAGTAGCACATTTTTTTGGGGAATACAAGGTGATGTCAGGAAAATGAAAATAAATGGTTTCAATTGAAAGACAATGTATTTGAACTAAATGGAGCAGTAATAATTCAAATATATAGCGCAAAGGTTAGCCATGTGATTCCTTTTTCTTTCACAAAATGAATTTAAGGTGTTCACACAAAATGGCCGACAATGAATTTTATGTTAATCTTCATAATTTGTCCTCTAACTATGGCTGATTGGCTTGTGTAATGAGATTTTTGACACTGTCGAAATAAAACATTTAACATTAACTTACAATTATCAGTGAAAATTTTAAAATATAAAATAATGAAAAACGTGCTACTGCCCCTTTAATAATGAAATAAAATAAAAACATTCAATTTGCAAATGCTTAGAAAATTTAAAAAACATAATTTTAACATTACAAATTATAGATGATTGTCAACTGTTGTATTATTTGAAACGTGATATACAGTCACTTAAAATTTAGTTTAAGGGAATCACACAAATCATTATTAACATACTTTGTGAAACCTAATGTGAAAACATATCATTATAAAATCGAAATTTTTGGAAAATCATTTGTATGTATGTTCAACTATAAAATGAACGTTAACTGCAGTCATCCATGACACAAAACAAATACATTGTTAACATAAGTAGGGACCAAGGAAGGCACCCGCAAATTTGAAATAAAAACTGTCTATATAGAAAACAGTTTGTTTGATTCTACCTGATTTTGGTTAAGCGTATTTCATAGTGATGTATATTTGACAGCCTCTTTTAATGTTTTAATTGAATATGTTATGTTTTCGGAAAAATAACCATTTTAGAGGTTTAAGGTTTATTGTAAATCCTGCCACCTGCATCAATATTATTAAATGGGTGTTTCCTTTCCTCCGGCACGTGCAGCATGCTTTTAAGTAATTTAGTCGTTGGCACACTTGACTATAGACTGTAATAGGTCATGGACTTAATATAACGTGTTGAACGTGTCGTTTACCTTGAGCGTGATTAAATTACTCAATTAAAGGATAACATGACTAGGTTGTAATCGCTTTATTAGTGATTAACCATTGTAAGTAATTAAGAAATCGTCGCAAATGCATAGAAAATAACAACATGCATAACTAAGTCTATGAATATTGTAGCGCACCATCAGATATATGCAGTATTGTAATTGTAGTTTGACCCAAACCGAATAACTAGTAAGGACAATGCGAACTCGGCCGTCCATGAATGTAATGACTTTGCCGTCTGCACTTGTTTAATAATTCTGCACGTGCTGAATGCATATGCTTTGCACGTATCATTTATGCTAAAAGCAACTGTTTGTACACCTGTTCGGGCGGACGTGCATTTAGCAGTGAGATAAAATCATTAGCGAGTCTAATTTAAGTTTTTTATTTTCCCGTAATGATTATGAACTCAGAAATACCATGAGTAAAGTCTTTTTTCGGACAAGCAAATACTGAATAAATATGAACCGAAGGCAACACAACTAAAATTATACGTACGAAAACACGCACTATGAAATCTTTTTTCTTAGTAACCAGCATTCTCTCCCCACAGAGGCAACTCAGTCATACCTGAATTAGCCTCTGTTCCATTACGCCAAAATCCTGGGGTTTCGGCAGATCGCTCTAGCGACAAAAAGTTGTAACTTGAGATATCTCCCTTATTTGCAGCCAATGATAACAGCCTTCGGGAATACTCAACGGTCCCTCAGTGACTTTCAAAAGAATCATGCCTTTAGGTTTCTTTTTCATTAACAGTGTGAGTCTCAGAGAGGGAAACTATTTCAAAATCAGATATGTATAGGGTTTTTCATTAGAAACATATTGTTTTATAACTGTGTAAATTGTTCTTCGTTTTATGATAAATTTTATTTTAATAATTCACCAAATAAAAACCGATGAGAAGGTACAAAGCGATTGTTTTGTAGAAGGAAGAGTTATCTCCCTTTGATGCGGATCCACACGGGAATAGCCGAACTTTTGCGAATGACCACTTTTGAAACGGCGTTGCTGATTTCACAACTAACTTCGATTGCCTCAAATCAGATTTCTACCTTTCTATCCCGTATGTTAGCCGTAATAGAACAGAGGCTAATTCAGGTATGACTGAGTTGCCTCTGTGGGGAGAGAATGAGTAACCAGGTGGTTGAATCTAAAATCCTATTACATTACATTATTTTTTCAACTTTCCAAACATTTAGCTTCCTTAGAGGAAGAAAGAAGGTATTGCGAATGTGGCTCTGTGGTCGTTATACTGGGCCACAGGGTCAACGTATTTTTATAAATCATGATAACCACACATCAGCGAAGTAGTCTCTGCACACGATCTTGGCGTTATGGTTCTGGAGAAGAAGATTACCAAACCTCAATCTTAAAGGAGATTATTTTTCAGGTTTATTGTCCTCAAAACCCATTTTAGGGAACACCGGATTACGAAACCTCACTCAAACCTCAAACCTTTTAAATCTCACTCGTCAATTCGAGGAATCTGAAAACAATGTTTCAGAATTCTAGAGTCAGGTTTTTGGAGAATAAATGCACAAAGTTTACAATCAATAGGACGTATGAACAGATGAACGACTGACGCCATGTCATACTGTGCTAAGTCAATCGGTCCTTTCAAGTCATGGGTATGTACATTTGTAAACTATAATTTTAGTGATTCCAATGAACACTTATGATTACAAGGATCTCACAATAGACGGTCATTTTGTTTGTAAAGAGTTCCATATCTGAATGATTATTTTACATTAATGTTTATTTTGTCTGTTGTTGATATTGTGAAAGACTTTTGAGCTACCAAATCAACTGCTTTATTTTGTTCGCAATCCATGAACGAAGATGACAATCGTGACCTTTTAAAGAATTCATTTACTGTTTTAGAATTCACAAAATATAAATTGAGAACTGACATTTCAAGAAAATGTAACCTTTAAAAATGTCACAAATAACTCAATGTAATTTGATTGTACTTGACATAAAGAGATAACTGAAAAATATTTCCCTGCAAATCGTCGTTTGAAATGAACACTTGTAATATATAGTATCTATTCAACAATAGAACAGTCAGGTTTCATTGTACTTGTAAAGAAATAATGTTGTTGTTGTTATTGCTAATATTACAGTAATGTTATATTTGAAAAATTAATGTATTGACAACATTCTGAATCAGAAAAAGGGTGAATTAGAAGTAAGCATTGTCACACAGTGTAGCTTTTAATCATGGATTGTTACTTGTCCGGTTTTCGAGCACGTTCGTTTTTCTAATAATGGCTCTAAAATGACGACAGAATGTTCAACACAGTTAATATCGTGTGTGCTCACCCCCTGATTGGATACACATATGAACACGTCGTCTTGCGGATGATGTAAGCCGTCTTATGACTGCTATCGGGATTCTTCGCCATTCTTCTTGTAGGACCTGTGCCAACTTCGCTCTTGTCTGTATCGGGGGATGGCGCTTGTTGATCTGTCGTCCAAGGTGGTCCCACAGGTGTTCAATAGGAGACAAGTCGGGAGATCGAGCTGGCCAGGGTAGTAGCGTCACATTCTGAGCATTAAGGAAGTCCATACGTGCCTTGTGAGGTGTGGCGTTGTCTTGCTGAAAGATAGTGCGTGACTGGATGAAAGGCACAACGATTGGCCTTAAAACTTCATCGATGTACATTGCAGCTGTCAAATTACCCTGTATGACAACAATATCAGTCTTTAAATCCCCGCAAATCCCAACCCAGATCATTACGCTGCCACCACCATAGTGCTTGGATGCAGCAACGTCGTGTACGTTCCACGTCTTCGGTATACCCGTTGTCTACCATCAGTTTTGAAGACTTGGAACCGACTTTCGTCGGTAAAGAGCACTCTTGACCAGTTTCTTGCTTGCCGGCGCTGTACCGTTCTCGCCCAACTCAGTCTTTGACGTCGATGTTGAGGCGTTAACGTCAACGCCTTCAGGGGTCGGTAGGCCCTAATACTGTGGTGGCGAAGACGTCTGGCAATAGTCCTTCCGCTGACTGGATGACCAAGGGCAGTTTGGGCGGATGACGTCACAGTCTTGAAACGGTTCCTGAGATGAAGCAGTTGTAAATGACGGTCTTCCTAGGGGGTCGTGACCTTCGGACGTCCACTTCTAGGCCTGTCAGACGTCCTACCCGTTTGTCTGTAACGGCTGATCAATCTCAGAATTGTTCGCCTTGAACAGTTCATCTGTCTTGCCACATGGGACTGAGTCGCTCCCAGGTCCAGCATACCAATGGCTCGTTCTCTCTGCTCAACTGTCAATCTTGGCATGTTTCCTTTCTATCACAAAATGTAATGATGTAAAGCAACACTTTGCTTCATTATTTATACCTGAATATCGTACGGGTACTAAGCAAGAGATTTCTCACTTCTCATTTCTCTCTTCGTAATTTTACACAAATTACATGATTTTCGTGAAAATGAAAGCAAAGTGTATGTTGGTTACGTTCGGGCGAGATGATTCAACCATTTTTCTACCTTTGGTAACTTCAAATTAAGAAAAAAAGACAAAACATATTTTGGTGACGTTTCTTTTGCCCGTGAGTATGTAAACCAAAAAATAATGTCTCTTTCGCTAGTGAATTATTTAAATAAATTAATAATAAATAATTAATAGAAAAATGTCAAAATGATTAAAAATTGTTACGTTTTAATTTGCCTTACATGGATAGCCATCAAAGTCAACTGCAAGGACGTAGGGGACATCTCTCTTGTATATGCGTGAACAATTTACCTTAATCTTTACAAGTGTCATCTTATGGAGTTTATCCTTTTTCAAAGTAAAGTGGTAACAGATGTACCCACACTTATCGAGGTGTACCACTCAATACACCTCCGTTTTAAGTGTGAGGTAAATCTGACTTACATGTATATAATTATACCAAACTCCGGTCGAGTTATATTTAACGAAAAGAAGATTTCTATCCTTTATGCATGCATGTTTTGACTGACTATATCAAAGTTCTCTTACGTTAGTTCGCAGTTTATATTCCCGTGACGTCATTGTATATAAGAAAACACTTATTGTGAAGAATAAATTGCATGCTTTTGATATTACCCAGCAACAATGAACGAACCAAATCATCATCTATATGATATGAGCAAAATCATATCATATTGATACACAGAACAATTAGTAGAAAGACCGGAACACTATTGAAACAACTAATCAAAAAGATAATTGTATCTTTTTAAGGTTGCGTAACATGCATTTTCAATAAAGTTAAATGAAAACCCTAAAGTGGCATTTCTCATCTCTGATCAAAAGGTACATTATACCCCACTTCCGGTCTCGTTGCTATGGTTTCCTTTCTTCTAGCTGTAGGTGTATTGGCGGATACACCTCTCCTTTCTATGTTGTAACTGTAGGTTATCCACTGATACACCTCTACTTTTCTAATACACCAACTCTTTATTGTTAATCTACACTAAGTCAGGAGCAGAGATCTTGAACGTTGGCAAATAAACAGACTTGTAAAATTTTGAATAATAAATTTTTGAGAATCATTATCAAAGATGGTTGGATTCGAATCAGGGACCTTTATGTTGTTGAGTAGCGGTTCTATCGACTGAGCTACTGAGGGTTGATACAAGCAGAGGCACTTTCTGTGGTTTTATGTATATATTTTTCGATATACATAAGCCTATGAATATAAGTACTAGTCTGTACCAATTGTTAATGTAATAAGTTAATTCATGGTTCTAAACCGCAATAAGAAGACTATTGTTAATATTCTATTGATTTAGTTAGGTGAAGAGCTGTATACTAAAAGAATGATGGAAAGCTCTTTTGCGTGAAATATGACTCAACCGCTACGCTACGCCTCGGAGATTCAAACAGGAGGTTATTGAGCGATACACCTCCGAAAGTGTGGGTATATCTATAACATGTCTCTCAACGAGTAGCCTAATTTTTCTTTCATGATTACACTAAATAACGTCTAGACAATAATGTGAGCGCTCATACTTTCATGTGTTGATCTTTTCAAGAACAATTTCAACAAACAGTCAGTTTAAACACAATGCATTACAGAATGTGCGTCTTAAGATAAGATAAGATAAGATAATTCTTTATTGCCCGTTAAGGAATTTGTGTTACATTTAAGTGAGCATGAAATTCGAAATTTTATAACAATATTCAAAATAAATACACAAACATATATACAAATATATACAAATGAAACATACAAATATTTACAAATGCACAAATAGTGTGATAGTGAACAATTTAACGATGATTAAGAATTGAAATGGACAAGGGCACAAATGACATTTTAAAGCGTTTGCTTTTGCACGTCGGCACATTATACCGACGACCAGATGGCAAAATTTCAAAACAATCATGTAATTCATGTGAAGGGTCACTAATAATTTTTGAAGCTAAATTTCTAGTCTGTTTTTCATGAAGTTCATCTTATCTCTGAAAGGTACGATTAGCAATTTTTTCTACTTGTTTGATTATCTTATTTAATTTTTTTCTATTTGGCAAAGACAGAGAGACAAACCAACACTGTATAGAGAACATGAGGACAGATTGCACACACGTTTTATAGAAAAGGTCCAAAATAGTTGAGTCAATGTGAAAGGATCGTAGTTTCCTGAGAAAATGAAGGCGAGATTGGCACTTACTATAAATGCGGTCTGTATTTTCAGAGAAATTTAACTTATTGTCAATTACAGTTCCAAGATATTTATAACTACTCACTACCTCGACAACATCTCCATTGATACTGACTGGATTAATTGCTGTTTTATTTCTTCGAAAATCTATGATGAGTTCCTTTGTTTTTGATACATTAAGTTCTAAGAAGTTTACACGACACCACTTCAGGAAATAATTAATTTCTTCTGTGTATGAAATTTCACTGTCAAAAAGTAAACTACTAATAGCTGTGTCATCAGCGAACTTGAACCTAGAACAGTTTGGTTGAGAACTTACACAATCATTAGTATACAAAGTGAAAAGTATTGGAGACAATACACATCCTTGAGGAGCCCCGGTGTTAATTGACACAGTACTGGAACGAGTTCCTTTCAGTTTAACATATTGGTATCTGTTACACAAAAGAGAGGCTATCCATTTGACCAAAGAAGGGCATATATCTAAGTCAATAAGTTTTCGTATCAAAAGGTGAGGCTGAATTTTGTTAAAGGCTGAGGAGAAGTCAACAAACAAAATTCTAACATAGGCAGAAGGTTTTTCAAGATGTTGATATACAGAATTCAACAAAGAGACAGTAGCATCTTCAACCCCGCGCCTCGCCCTGTAAGCAAATTGCAGAGGATCTAAATGTGGGTTACATAGTTCAGGAGCATACTCAGCACAATCCGTTCAAAACACTTCATAGCAATCGAAGTTAAAGCGACAGGTCTATAGTCATTATTTACTTTAGGCTTATCCTTCTTGGGTACTGGTATCACTTCGGATAGTTTCCATGAACGGGGTATGATGTCCAGGGAGAGTTGATAGATTTTACAAAAGATTGATGATAGTTGTTCTCTACACTCTTTCAAGATGATACCACTCAAACAGTCCGGGCCTGATGATTTCCTGATATTGATTTTTGAAAATCTATATAAAACTTCTTCTTCTGATATACAAGGTTTATCATTTCTGTGCTTACGAAATGAATTCAGTATGATTGGTTGATTCTGCTATTAGACTCAATTTTTGTTGTTTCAATCATAATTGATAGTGTTGTAAGAGCCTTAAAATATTCATCATTCGATTTGTGAATAAAATTCAAGCTCATCCATTTGAAATGCATTGGTTCGAGATATACTAATCCTCTTTAGATACAAAGGATATAAATAATGGTTATAATAACAATGAAATGGCCTCGCGCTGATATCAAATCTACGAGTATCTTGGAAAACAGTAACATTCTTGAATCATTACACAAGGTTATCAGCAAGAGTTAAATAGAGTAGAGTAGAGGCAAATGTCAAACCTACTTGTACTTGTATCACTGTAAAAATTGTGGTATACTATGTGATGCACCAATGTTGTATTTATATTTGCCAAAACATGCAATTTACTTTCTCTCTATACTTTGTCTCTCATAACCCATTTTTGGTGGCTCACTTTTTACATTGAAATTTACTTTTACTTTTATAATTTATGTAACATGAGGTGAGCCTATCTGTCTCTCTGCCTAGCTGTCTGTATCGCTCAGGTGTATGGGTTTTAATTTTTATTTTAAAACTATAGTTTTCCGGGATTTACTCACCCGCTTCATTTAAAAGGATTAAATATTTGTTCATTCTGCTTGTGATTTGAAGACTCTCAACTTATAACCAATTTAAAATGTTAATGCAAACATCCAGGTTGTGTTAAAGGGCTCCTTTGTAACATGCTAGCCCCTTAATGTGAGGATTTTTGATAATCCACGTTAAATGTTCTGCTATAACCATTAGCGAGGGCGTCATTTAATGAAATGTACATGTAGTAGTGTTATTAATAGTTAACATTTGCCAAATTGGTTATTCAAAAAGTTACATCGAACTTAACAGCCATACTATCTGCAAA
This sequence comes from Steromphala cineraria, assembly GCA_916613615.1. Lineage (NCBI taxonomy): Eukaryota > Metazoa > Mollusca > Gastropoda > Trochida > Trochidae > Steromphala > Steromphala cineraria. The sequence goes on from OU744721.1 coordinate 17,768,423, forward strand.
TTACGCAAATATAATGAATATTCTGTTTTTTTCTTTATCTTTTATCCAGTGAAATCAGACAAAAATTATAATGAGAAGACATACTGGAAATTAAGATCTTAAACAGCAGTTATTAAGTTGAACGAGGGTAAACATTGTACTGCGTAGATAACATTTTTGGGATTGAAAGGTTATCTAACTTTTATTTTTACGTATTGCACTTATTTTATCAATTGTTAAATGCATAAAATGTATCATTATTGTTAAAACTGCCGTTCCCATCAAGTTTGGCTATGTCTTTCAGGCCTGTGAGGCAATTTATTTCAATATATTTTCACAATGCATTTTGAATGGGCTTTTAATATAACTTAAAACTTTTTATAAGTTCATATGGGTTGGCATTCTCCCTCTACAGAAATTAATCATTATATGTTGATCCAATCTCTATGAAAATGAACGGTTAGAAAAAGGAAAGCCTGTTAAGATACAACCAAAGTTATTTACACAATCAGCGACGCTTTTAAAAACTAGTCGAAATTTGGCATTTACCTTAGTGACATTTTCATAGGAAGAATGTTTTCAAATGACTGTAGTGTCATTTTTTGCCGCTCAGGAACTATAAAGTACACAAGTATGTACGAGTTGAGAAAAGTATTACTAAGAGAATGACGACAACCAGCATGGTATTAGCATTTGAAGTCGCGATCGGTAACTCAGTTTGTTACTGAGGGACAACTTGTCAAAAAAAGGGAGGTGAATGGGAAGTTTCAGTGTTAGCACCAACACTAATCTTTGACTATCGTGTTTCTCTATCAAGTAAGACACTAATCGACATTCTTGACTCTCTTGTCCCTCTGCTAAACATCCTTCACCGACTAGGAACAATCAATGGTAATTGAGATGCTCATTCAATACTTGAAATCATGTCAGAACTAGAAACGTACGACGGAATCTGCTCAGACTCAATCAAGGCCATCTTTATGTCTCTATAGAAGGACACCTTGTGTAATATGTTGCATATGTAGCGGAAACACTCTACGGATACCACACTATATTGACATCCACATCAAATCACATCACTTCAAACTCTTCGTTGCTCAGATAGATTCTGACCTCTCAAGGAGTTGGAGTACTGGTTATCCAAATAAAATATGGGAATAAACATGTTTCCAACAGTTGTATATATATAAGGATCGGTACATCAGCCCATGTGACTAAATTAATTATCTTGTACTTCTTAAAGCTTGACAAGTGCAGAGACGACAATGATAACTATCTTCTGGTTTAAACAAATTTTTATTTGAAAAAAAAAAGATAATCCGGTTCTGTAAAAAAGCAAATCTTTGCTCATTTGAACACCTCACCGGTACAAAACATAATTAACAAAATACACAAGAACTAGATGAAAAGCAAATACAAATATTGCCAGCAGTTGCTTTTTGTTAGATGTTTTTTTGAAATGATGTTTTATCGAATCGAATACTCCTGCAGTTATATTGATGTAAAGACTTTAATATGTTTAAATTGCGTTATTATTATTTAATGGTATCCCATGCAACACCGTATGGAGGCTGTGCCCATTTATGTAGAAGTAAGCATCATTTCATATATCTGTATAGTGCTTGCATATAATTAATGAATAACGTCTTCATTGGGATTCTGCGTTAGTGGATATATATACTTGCAGGACACTCCACAATGTAAATCCAAACGATCCATTGCAATCAACACGAATCTCTCTCTCATCAAGGAGCAGATTTTGAAAGTGAACTCATCCAAGCTTTGTAGTATCTTGTAGTATCCATACTATCCTATGAGCAATGATATATTGGAAAAGTTTAATTAGACAAGTGTACATGTACATTGCAAATTGTGGAAATTCAAGATCTTTCAGGTCTTTACAGACTGGAAGAGATACATTCATTGGATCTCGTGTACCTACACCAACAGGAAGGATAATTTTTCAGGGATAATTCTCCTATCTGTTGTCCCGCCAAGAATAAAGACTACGATTACAGTACAGCAAACCAAAGGTCTGCATGCATATAATGCTTAAGCTGCATCTGCATCTGGAAGAGAGTTTGTGAAGACCCTAGCGTTGGTGGTTTACACTCAAGACATGAAATTAGGCCACGACGTTGTTGTGAGCATGCAAACTTGCTGATTGGATATGGATATGGATGAAAACAACATTTTCAATTATGACGTATTTCTTTTGGCGAATTGCCCACTGATGATAGTGACATCATTCAGATTCTTAAAGGTACAATTCGAGAAAAAAGAAAAAAAACAGATTCACTTTCTATTGGAGCACAATGCACGCTCGTCCATCCCTTCCATTTGGCCTCAAACAAGCGACTTTAAATTCGCTTCCATTAGATTTCTATAGAATTACATTGACAATAATTAGAAAAAACCCATTTATCTTTAAACAGTATCTCGTTCTGCGCCGTTCGAGACTGTAGACGCCAGGAGAACATGAATAAAACACAACATCTTAGGATGAAGATAACAAAAGACAATTTATGTTATATTTTAAGTATATTTTCGACATTTGGCTCTTTGTTTTGGTCAAACTTGATTTATGTCATTTATAAATTGGAGTGAATTGGATACTCATCAAACTTCAAAGTCAAGGACCAAGTGTACTTTTTTGTTGAAGATATGTTTAAAGACAAGGCTCTTACATATGGTATTACATATCTGCTCGTGTTGATGTACTCGAAATTTCATGGTTCATGCACACCAATATTCTACTGCTCATACATTGAATATTTATATTATCCATGATTAACACTATGGTTGGTAACTAGACAGGAAGATAATTTGTTCTGTTGTCATGATAGTTATTTCAGATAGATGTAGATAATGTGAGTATCTGATCAATCCAATAAATTGAATGAACTTATGCATTCTCTACCCACAATGGCAAATCAGGTCGTCGAGTTTGTGGACTAGAGTTTGAGATGTTTGATTTGGATGAAAGTCCTAAAATCATCATTTTGGCTACCGAATAATTGCAAAGGAACTTGATATCAACCCCCATTTCCGTGCAAGTTCCTTACATGAAGTGATGCAACGTTAAAGAATTACTATGCAACAGTTTGTAGCTGGTCTATACAGTTTATGTGGGGTAGGGAGTCCATAGGCGATGACCCACGGTTATGCGGGCTCTCAGAAGTCACCAAACCGGAAGATATTACCGCTATCGATCGCGAAAGAAGAAGTCAGAGGTATACTCACACTTCCCGAGGTGTATCGCTCAATACACTACCTGTTTGAATCGCAGGTCTCCGAGGCGTAGCGTAGCGAAGCCGAGGTACCACGATTCGAACAGAAGGTGTATTGAGTGATGCACCGAGGGCAGTGTGGGTATATCTGACTTATACCCCACTCCGGTTATGTTATATTAGACGAAAGAATGCTTTTCATCTTTCTCTATTATACGTCTTGATCTAACTAGATAAAATAGAATATTAACAATACTCTTATAGTTGTGGTTTAAAAACCATAAACTAACTTCATTTTATAAAAAATACAAACTAGTTCATGTACATGGACTTATACAGGAAAAAAATAACAACATTTACATAACACAACAGGAAGTACTACTGTTTGTGTCGATCCTCAGTAGCTCCGTCGACAGTCGCTGCTCTGCAACATAAAGGTCTCGGGTTCGTTCCCCGCCACATTCTCTCCCCACTATATCTCCGTTAGTTGCAGCCAATGAAAACACTGTTTGGATATCCATGACTTGGAGAATTCTGAACGGCGGTATCGTGACATGGAAAATATCATGCCTTCGTGGGTTTTTTTCCATTAACAGTGTGAGAGGGAAATATTTGAAAAATCAGATATGGATAGGGTTATTCATTAGAAAGATACATCCTGTCTCAGGGTAGAACGTATACGCTGATGCTCCCTTAGTGGAGCATCAGCGTATACGTTTTACCCTGAGACAGGATGTAGAAAGATACTGTTTTATAATTGTGTAAATTATTATTTGTTTTATGATAAATTCTATTTTACTAATTTACCAATTAAAAACTAATTAGAAGGTAAAAAGCGATGTTTTGTAGAAGGAAGAGTTATCTCCCATATGGATGTTAATTTTCAACGATAGCTTTGCCCAACAACACGGAAATAGCCGAAAAGGCGTCGCTGATTGCACAACTAACTTCGATTGCCTCCAATCAGATTTCTACCTTTCTATCCCATGTTTTAGCCGTAATAGAACAGAGCCGTAATCAGGTATGACTGAGCTGCCTCTGTGGGAAGTGAATGTTCCCGCCATTGCTGTTTATAAATTTCAAAACATTATAATTCTAAAATGTTACAAGTCTGTTTATTTGCCAAAGTTGAAGATCTCTTCATCTTACTAAGTTTAGACGTACAAACCAGAGTAGGTGTATTAGTAAAGAAGAGGTATATCGTCAATACACATACCCTAAGGACACAAGTAGAGGTGTATCGGTCAATACACCTACAGTTAGAACAAAGGAAACCACAGCAACGAGACCAGAAGTGAGGTATAATGTGAGCTGACCGGCGTGTAAAAGTGTCTTAATAGATCATGACAGCAGTTTGTTAGAAATTTTGATAATGAACTTGCATAATACAATGTTGTTGAATTAACACTAATTTGACAAATGTATAATAATGTTTATTGAATAAAAATGTCAAGATTTACCCATAACATGCCAACTGATTAACAACAGATGACAGTTCCTTGCCCTCTTAGAACGGATGTTGCATCTTTATCATGACCATACGAAGATTAGTACAGTTCTGTCTAATGCAAACTTATAAATATAAAACACATGCCTTTTTGAACGAGCATCAAAGTGTGAAAACGCGATCAATTACAGCAATCACACTGAATTGTTGACGAATTCATTTTTGTTGCAATATCTTAATTATTTTCTTTGATTCACATTTGATTATCAAATTTACTACCTTGATAATATTTTCATCAATTTTCGTTAGCAATACATTTAACTGTTTTATTAATCTTACTAATTAAATAATGAGTGATGAATAAATCGTGTTTCATTACATTGATGTTCACAGATCAAAGAGATAAGCAAAGGAATGTCTTCGTTCTTATAGTTTAATCATCTCTAAGAAAATATTACAAATCATCTTTTGCAATGCATTAGTAACAAACGCTCTAATCGTTGTAAAAGCTATCAATTTGCAAAATTGTGAGATGAGCTTTGAAAATAAAGTTAGGCACCAACTGAAGTCTATTTGACAGTTGCGATGAAGTGTGATTATTTGATAGACAAACTGTGAAAATTACTGCATATCATCGTAGTTGAACTTGTTTAATAATAGGAAAGTAAGTGATATTAGATGAAAGGGATTTCAATTTAACATTGCACCTGGAGCTTAATCCGGAAGCATTTTGCTATCCCCTAACATATTGTCGAACAGTTTTACAGCCATGAACAATTTATGATTTATTTAGGTAAATGTGACTTGACTTGATGTATTGCTCAACGTTCTAGAAACTGTAATTTTGCTGCTGATTGTAGCGATTAAAATAAACACACATTTTCAAATGATTTATTACACGACTTATTGAAAATGCCTTGTACTTTTGTTGTAAGTATTATATTATTCGTAGCGACACTGAATGTCTACACTCTCATATTTGATGTTTTTTACTCTTACTCACCAAGTTGACAAGTCGTTATCACCAAACACGTTGCCTTCAGAAACTGAGTTTTAACTGAGTTATGTAATAGTTATCCAACATTAATATTCCAACACTATACATGTATAAACAAGAATTACCTTGAGTTTCATTCCCACAGGCATTTTAAGTAAATCAGTTCAAACTCTACAAACATTGAGTAATTCAAACCGTACTCAGGACACTTCTTTTAAATTTGCCTTAAAGCAAGAACTTTTGATCCTTTGATATTTTTGACTGCAATCATCAGTATTCTCTGGTTGCTTTTAAGAGATAAGCTTACACCAGGAAGCATACAGTAATTAAGATTTAATAATTTAATGGTGGGTTTCGGGTTGTTAATGTGTGATTTTTCTAATCGGCTAGTTTTCCTTTGAATAGAAATATTCTCTGACATAAATGATTTTTTGCGATCTTAGTTTATATTACCGAAATGGTATCTATGATCTTAACAAATTCATCAAACATTCAGTTAAGTTCAATAATACCATTTAATAATCAAATAATCTTTACCTTAGGCATCATTTACAATATCCGTTACTCTTTCATAAGAAATTTCAGCTGCGCAATAAAATTTGATTCATAACCTTTGAACCTAGTGCAAATATAATCGTATACCGTGTTCGTTTAAGGTCGGCTCAATTAATGAGTATTGAACCTGAAGGGTGATGTGTCAAGTAGATGAATGAAAATCCTTTTATCATCAGACACTTTCATGTATTGTACAGCAGGAACATTTGGATGGATATTATGCAGGACCAAATTTCACCCAAATCAAACTTCATGATTATCCTTTAGGACTATCATTTCGAAATGACATTAGGAGTATTTGATCGAAAATGTGACGAAGAATGTACGAAATCTGGATATTCGAATTTTGATCCCATGGTATATGCCAGAAATATTTCTGGTATGTCACATGTCTGCCTATTATATATGTTATGCAAATATGTATGATCTATTTGTAAATTGGTTCAAAGTGTGTTTTACTTTAATTTTTAAAAAGAAATAATGATTATGATGAAAATACAGCGGTTGTACATTGCCTGACGTCGCCCTCACAGTAACCTTACAGATGGGTTTCATTACCAAATCTGTGTCCTGTTTGGTAAAGGTAGACATGAGAACCGCATTGCCGAAGGTATGATCACATTCAAGCGTTGATACTTGAAAATCAACAGCATAAATTTATCGAAAGCATACTCTTTGTTATCGAAGTTGTCTTTATTGCTGTAAAACATCCTTGCTGTAAAACATTCTGCCAATGATAATTTTTTGATGTCGAGTAAGGAACATTGTACCTTACTGCTCCAGACGTCCCTTTATGTAACTTGTATCTTTTAATGATATTTCATTATGTTTTGTAATAAAATTTTGACTTCGATAGCTTTACACAAGATTTAAAATATCGCAAAAGTGCAAAACTGCATCTGAAGTGTCTTAACTCAATGATGTAGTGGCTCGTCTTTTGACTAATTGTGTAATTTTTTTATGAATATCCTAGATACTGAAGGACGTTTAGATCTTATTTCAAATAATAGTAAATGAACTAACACATGTCAAACAAAATTAACTGAAACAATGACTTCAATGCATTTTCAGTCGGCATCACTTTATGTTATTTTCCTTAAACGACATGCTGTAATTAGAACTTCAATTACTTCATAGAAATTGGATCAAAATTGTTTTGGTTTCACATTGATTTTACAAAGTATCATTCTGGTCAAAAGTAGTAAAAAAGTAACCAACTTGTAATTGCATGTTATATCACTTGATTGATCACATTGGAATGAACAGTTTGATCTCGGTTAGATAATTATAAGATCAAACTCAAAATTATGGATCAGCTATTTTTGCAACCGAACGTCGTTTCAAAGAGACGAAAATATTACCTTCTTAAGAATAGAAGTGGACAATGTTCTCTATCTCAGTAGGAATATTCGCCTACCATTCTCCTCACAAAACAAAAGCAAACTTGTCAATTTTTGAACAACTAATCGTAAAATAGAACGGTAACGCGAAACTAACTTTCTGCGAGTCTCTACTTGCTCCTTTGATCCCATATTTCTGAAAGCCAAAACTATTGTGACAGCTCAATATTTGCAAAAAGGTTTAAACCCAATTTCACAAGTCATTGCCAATCTCGAAGGAATAATTTCCAGCCTTGATGACAGAAATGTCAGCGGAACACCATCTCACTTACCCAGCTTAACAAAAAATATCCACAATGTCTAAGTGTGGTGCAAATTCCACTAATTTTCAATGAATTTGATCTACAATCTGGGAAACACAGCCATTGTTGGTGAACGACATCTAAGTGCTCAACTGACTATTGCACTATGATGTAGAAGCAAACATCGAGGTGCTGCACTTTCCGTTAACGATCACTATATATAATGACTGTCTTCTTCACCAGACTTGCTTTAGAATCATCAGAAACTTCCATACAATGTCACAAATACATTCAGTGATAACCTGACATACTTTGATCGGTTATGTGAAGAAGGGGCCACGGTTAAAGGTTATCCTCCAACTCCATATGCCCTGGACATAGAACAGATGTGTATCAACATTCCATCACTTAGTCTGCTTCTGTGGGGAGAGAATGCGTTGTCATTTGCTAAAGAAATTCAAATGTATTTTGGTGCATTTTTTGTCCGCCAGGGAAAACTGCTGGAACCCTTGATTTAGTCTAATTAGAACAGAGGTTCAATCAACACGACTTGATCTGCCTCTGTGGGGAGAGTATTCCAATAGGGTAGGACGTATTTAATCAGCGTGCGAATGGCTGATAAACTCTTAAATCTCTATTGGTTGACGAAAAGAAATTCTTTTAAAATAACCAGGGAAACTTCCGGAAACAACGGATTTGGTCTTATTGGAACAGAGGTAGTACAAACATTTTATGACTTTATCTACCTCTGTGGGGAGAGAATGGATTTAAAGTAAATTCAAATTGAAATCAAGTGATAAAAGTGCAAAACTATCGTACACGCATTCACAAGCATATCACTTTCAATATAAAGTTTAAGTTGAATATTTAACTGAATATAAGGACTGCAAATACCCACCACCAATTGCCACTACATACATGTATATTTGAAAAGTTGACTGCATCATGTCACGAGAAGGACAGTCCGCCACCCATCATCCACTGACAGGAACAATACAATAAGGGTACTTTGCTGAACAAACAGGAGTGCAACTCTTTTCAAATGACCAGTAAACAAGAACACGATTGTAAAGTTATGAGGTAAAAAATACATATGGAAAAAAGTTAAGCACCCCAACATTTTTCCAGCAGTAAAAGTTGCCTGATAACAAGGGATATAGTGTGGTTGTAGAAATATAATATACAGGGGTGTATATGTAACGAACCATCTGGGGTATATCACAATCTAGGAATATTTCCATATTCCTAATTGTTTAAACAATCTGCAGATTGTGAGACCTGCACACTCTGGGAATGATCACAATCTAGGAATAGTTTTGGTCCGACTAACAGAGTAGCGTTGTCACTCATTCTATGGAGTATAGGGGTACATTCCTAGATTGTGAGGGGCTCTTACCTAGTCTTGGGGTCCCTCTGACGGGCCAGTGTGGTCTATTCCAAGATTGTGATGGACTCTTATAGCGACTTTCTATTTTCATTCAATGGAGTACAGGGGTACATTCCTAGATTGTGAGGGGCTCTTACCTAGTCTTGGGGTCCCTCTGACGGGCCAGTGTGGTCTATTCCCAGATTGTGATGGACTCTTAGCGACTTTCTATTTTCATTCTATGGAGTATATGGGTACATTCCTAGATTGTGAGGGGCTCTTACCTAGTCTTGGGGTCCCTCTGACGGGCCAGTGTAGTCTATTCCCAGATTGTGATGGACTCTTAGCGACTTTCTGTCTTCAATCTATGGTGTATAGGGGTATATTCCTAGATTGTGAGGGGCTCTTACTTTAACCATGGGGTCCCTCTGACGGGCCAGTGTGGTCTATTCCAAGATTGTGATGGACTCTTATAGCGACTTTCTATTTTCATTCAATGGAGTACAGGGGTACATTCCTAGATTGTGAGGGGCTCTTACCTAGTCTTGGGGTCCCTCTGACGGGCTAGTGTAGTCTATTCCCAGATTGTGATGGACTCTTAGCGACTTTCTAACTTCAATCTTTGGTGTATAGGGGTATATTCCTAGATTGTGAGGGGCTCTTATCTAGTCTTGGGGTCCCTCTGACGGGCCAGTGTGGTCTATTCCCAGATTGTGATGGACTCTTAGCGACTTTCTATTTTCAATCTATGGTGTATAGGGGTTTATTCCTAGATTGTGAGGTGCTCTTACCTAGTCTTGGGGTCCCTCTGACGGGCCAGTGTGGTCTATTCCCAGATTGTGATGGACTCTTAGCGACTTTCTATCTTCATTCTATGGAGTATAGGAGTACATTCCTAGATTGTGAGGGGCTCTTACCTAGTCTTGGGGTCCCTCTGACGGGCCAGTGTGGTCTTTTCCCAGATTGTGATGGACTCTTAGCGACTTTCTTACTTCAATCTATGGTGTATAGGGGTTTATTCCTAGATTGTGAGGGGCTCTTACCTAGTCTTGGGGTCCCTTTGACGGGGCAATGTGGTCTATTCCCAGATTGTGATGGGATATAAGCGGGTTTCTTTCTTCAATGTATGTAATATAGAGAACGATTCCTAGATTGTGATGGGCTCTTAGCTGGTTTTAGTGTTTAATTCACGGGTTAGTGTGGTCAATTCCCAGATTGTGAAGGGCTATGAGCGGTTTTCTATCTTTAATTTATGTAATATAGTGAACGATTCTTAGATTGTGAAGGGCTCATAAGTGGTCTTAGTGTCCAATTGACGGGTTAGTATGATCCATTCCCAGATTGTGTAGGGCTATGAGCGGTTTTCTATCTTCAACTTATGTAATATAATATATTTATATATTATGTAATATGGAGAACGATTGTGATGGGTTCTTAGCTGCAGTTTCTTGGGAATACTGTACTCTGCTTACCGTCTTTGACATTTACTGTTTACTCATTAAAGATATACTTCAAATTCATATTCTTTAGGATTAAGCGATTTGTGCAGGCCTCACAATCTGCAGATTGTTTAAACAATCTAAGAATGAAAAATATTCCTAGATTGTTCGAACAATCTGCAGATTGTGAGCTCACAATCTGCAGATTGTGATCATTCCTAGATTGCACGATACATATACATGTATGTGGAGTGTTTGATTTTTTCAATATGTAAACATTACTGTGTTGTGTTTTACAAAACTGAAACGATATGTATTCGTAATGTGTATCCCATGTGATAACACAAAAATCAATTCGATTTAAAAAAAACATCTCATAACGATACTTATCCCGCTTCCATAGCTGGTCGACTGGTCTATCGTAAGCCAAACTTCTTCCTTTATGTTTACGATGTTCCGGCAACGCGGTTCTTTTGACTGTACCTGTACCATTTTGTGCATGTGGTCCAATTTATGGGACGCTAATTCAATAACAGAAATAACAGGGAAACGTTACTTGCAGGACAAATAACAACTCATTTGCACTCTATGGACAACATGTACACACAGTTTAAAGAAACTCTGGAACCTATTTTAACCCATATGTGGGTTAAAAAAGGTTGACATTCAAACCCCAGAGGCCCTGACGTTAAATGAAAATACTGTTTTAATCGTGTATGCCAAAGCGCGTCTATATCTTTTCAAGTTCGTGCTGTATTGAATTTATAGAAAAAAAGACTAAATTGCATGTGGAAAACATGTTTTCAATGTCAAAATTTATGCTAGGATAAGTTTGGATAAGTTCATCACAGACACACTGATCAGCTTCAAACGTATGATTCATTAAATTTTTAAACAACATAACCTTTCCTATGCGTTTTCTGTTTAGCAGTATATATATATATATTTTATAAAGGAAATCTCCTTTATTTCAAAATGTAATCAAATCTTCCAATAAATATCAATATAGCAATAAATGACAACAAAGAACAGCAAATATGATCTTGTTGAACAGAATTAGAGACTAAGAGTGACAGATATTTTTGTTGTTTTCAATATTTATAAATAAAAATTGTTGTAAATGTCTCACGTGACTAATGAGGAAAAGGGTTTGTTTATTTTACGGTTATGGTTTAGATGTGTAAGTAAGTAATTCACCTGAGTAGAATAACACAAAACGAATTAAAAACATAGTTTTTTTTTGTTTTTTTTCATGTTCTTTTTTTTTAAAGAGAATTTCTTCTCAATTATGAAAGTAGGTTTTTTAATGTAGTTTGTCCTTGGAAGTTTGATAACATTCTTTCCTGATTTTATCTTACATAATGTAAGCCATACAAAAGATTGACTTTTGTTTCTATTATCAGTTAATATAATTATTGTTCTTGGACTTGAAAATAACTAATTTTGGATTTGAAGCCCTTATAACATTTCAAATTGTATGCGACAAAAGGTTTCCTTTTGACATGTAATAGTCACAGTTTGCCTGACTTTGTCATATCAGTTGGTTAACTTAATCTGAAAATTACCATCTATCAATATGTTTCAACTGAATATTTACATGTACCACTGTTAATAATTTTCTATTTAAGTAGTAGTGGCTATACAAACTCTTCTCGATTTCACATTAACGTTTCTCACATACTATTTTTAAGACAAAACATTAAGATGTATGACAAATTTGAATTGATGAACAACTAGACAAAATTCGTGTTTCTATTTTCACTGATTTTTTCTCAAGATTCTACGACATTGCACCCTTTCACTAAAATATATGACGTATTATTTAAGATATTTTCAAAGAGAATGCCTACTATACTGCAAATCTGATTTAATGATCAGAATTATAATGATAGATCAATCATTTAATCCATACTTGTATATGGTAAGTGACTTATCTATGTTGCGTATTATGTAAAGAGTTATTAATAATAGTCAAAGATACAATGGACAAGAGCCAGATGTATGTGTACATTTAATAAGAAAATGAGATATTGGTCATATTAACCACTGTCAGAATTTAAACAACTTAAATTCAGGTTCTCTTTAAAAAGTCCATTCTCTCCAAACAGAGGCATATCAAGTTATGAAATGTTGATAGAGACTGTTCTTATTACGCCGATTTTGAGGTCAAGAAGTGGAGGTGCGCAAGGAGTGTTGAATCGCGGCAAAATCAAGTCTCAACCTCTTGTCATCAACAAGTTTTGTTGAATGTATGGCTTCAACAACACTCCTATTGTCAACCAAGGCACAGATAGGAATCTGCACATTCTCACCAATCAGCTCCTGAAACAGCTTCCTCAAGTAGACGGCTTCTTCTAGTATCTGGAAAACAGATTTTTGCCTCATTCAGTTTGAGCTATCTGATTACTCTGACTGCTCTCAAAAGATCTTCTACTTGACCTTTTTTTTGATTTAATACTCAGCTCGATCATCTCGAAAGCTAAATCCGGTCTTGTACCTTGAACCAACCAATTCAGCTTGCCAACTATTCCTCGCAGAATTGTGTGCTCCTTTGAACTAAGACAGTCCGTTTTCTGAATTTCCCTTTGAGGAGTGATATTCTCAACATCCAGATCTTTGATATATTCAGATTGGTTCAAAATAATTTCACTGTCGATTTAGGGGATATGAAATCCCACATATTTAAAATGTCCACTTTCCTGTTTTCCAGCTTTGAAATGATCAACAAGGTTTTCAATAATTGAATTAAAAGTAGTTCCACTATGTAGAACATCATCAATCATACCAATCAGAGTGGTGTCTTAATGCATGAAGAAGAGAGCTTGATCGAGAGAAAACTGCACACAATTCAGTTTTATAAGAACTTCTTAAACGCTATGATAGAATTGCCTGGCCGCATCATTCAATCCATAAAGACAATGATTTAACTTCCATAACCGGATATAGGAAAGTTCATATCAGTTTAACTTCAGTGAATGTTTATGATATCGGAATGTCGGCATGAGTGAAAGTTCACAGACATATTTCATCATTTACATGGGCCGTAAATCGTCTGTCAGGACAGTACGCTCTGCTACCATTGTTGAAGTAGCAACAACATGATACTGGCTTCCCTTGTATATTTACACACGCTCTCGCTTTTACACGTATTCAATATATTTCCTCTCAACGCCATAATATTAATGCATGCAATTATTTTCATTAGCGGTACGCTCAGAAGGTGCGAGCGGGGAGTTATGTCCCTTTGGGTGATAGCGAAGAAAACTCAATGTCCAGCACGAGAAAAACGATGATAATCATATGGCTAAAAACACAAAACACAATCGTATTTCCTGCTGAATTGATGTATGAATGACAACAACAATCGCTATTAAAACTATGAAACTTTCTCTCTATGTTCTCTTATGAACATAAAGTTTTTCCCCGGATAAACATGTGCGCAGCATAAGCCGACAACACTCGCTAACAAACTCAACCCACGTGGTGTGTTCACAGGGATAAAATTTGACATTTTATATGAACAATAGTTATTGTGAGTGACTATAAATGCTAAATGTGACATTCAAAGACTATTTACATTTCGTTTACCATGTCGGACGATAAAACTATCACTATTTCTGTGGCAAAATCTGAAATTGTTGATCGAAAACAGGACAATGTGTATGAATCTGATCACAAACTTCGAAGAAGCAATAGTTTAAGTCACGATTTAAGCAAACCTGCACCTGATATTCAATCACAAACTCAATTAAGGAAAGTTAGAAGCGGACATGCAGCATATCTGACTACTTTATTGAATAAATCAAGTGACTATTTGCAGAGACCATGTTCAAAAGTTTTGCTGCAAAATGAAAGGAAAAGAATTGAGGATGCACTTCATAATCTCAAAGTAGCACATTATGACTATGTTAAAAGATTGTTCCTTAGGGAACACATTAAAGAAGCAAGTGATTGGTTCAAAGATAGAAATGTTTTAGCACAAGAAACACTCACACAATTGAATGAGGCTTTAGGTATGTCATCTAAAAGCAGTATCAAATCAAGTGTCTCTTCAAGTTCTAAACCCAGTATGAAGTCAAGTGTTTCTTCAAGAGCTAAGTTATTGCTACAAATGCAACAAGCTAAACTCAAAGCAGCATATGCTAAGGAAGATGCTGTGTTAGCAGAAAAGACAGCTGAACTTGAAGTGTTGAAGGTAAAACAGAAATCCAAACAGAAGGTTGAAACGGCTGAACTTGAAGTTAATGTATTACAGGACATTATTGACACAGAAGATGGGGTTAGTCAGGTTCAGGAAACAGATAAACATCAGTTTGTAAAGACATGGGTTGACAAACACAGTCAGTCATGTCAAAATGAACCACCATGTGTTAAGCCTGTAAATTAAGTTCTCAATAAGAAACCACTGAATCCCTTAGCCCCATGTTGGGTACAAACCCAGGCAGAAGTACACACACAGCCTGTGAAAACTTTACCACAACAAACTAAACCAGAAATACCATCAAATAAAGCACAAGATTCCCTTGATGACTGGATAGACAGTTTGAAACCTGACAAAGAAACTGCATTGTCACTTCCACATGTTTCTACGTCAGATAGGTTAACTGAAGCCCTTATAAAGATGGAAGGTGAGCGTGATTTGCCGAAAATAGACTTGCCAACATTTTCAGGTTCTCCACTCGAGTGGCCACGATTTGTAGAGCAGTTCTACATCCAAGTTCACAACAGACCTGGAGTCACGGATGCACGTCGCATGAATCTTCTTCAGTCACACTTACGAGGTGAAGCACATTTGCTGGTTCAAGGCCTAGGGTACAGTGGAAGGAATTATGCCTTAGCTCTCGAGGAACTAAAACACTCCTTTGGACATCGAGTAAAAGTAGCAAGAGCCTTCTTATCTCAGGTCACAAATGGTCCGACAATTCCATCCCAAGACCCAAATGCCTTAAGAAAGTTCTATGTCTCAGTTAGAGATTGTGTCACAACACTTAGCCAGCTCAACTATATGTCAGATTTGGGAAGTTGTGAAATACTTATGAAAGCAGCAAAGAGACTCCCATCAGACAAAACAAATGGATGGAACGAGTTCGTCAAAACGGTTATGAAGTCAAGGGAGCCAACATTGTTTGATCTTCAAAGGTGGTTGAGAGACCGAGTAGATGCAGACTTTAACCCCTATGCTATATCATCTGTGAAACCAGTGTACAAACCTGCCAAACCACAAAACACACCAGCTGTTAAACAGAGTACACTTTATGCGACAAGTTCACAAAGTTCACAGCCCAAGGGGGACACCACAAACAAGCACAAACCACCTGCTCCTGAGGCCTTTAAAAAATTGACCCCTAAGAGTGACGTCACAGAGGCTCCTTCCAAGATGCCGTGTGCTATGTGCAAGGAGGCACATTATGTATACAGATGCCCTTTATTTGCAAGCAAATCAGTGGAGGAGAGGAGACAAATAGTTCCAAACAATCACCTCTGTTTTAATTGTCTAAAGCCTGGTCATTCTGCAGCGAAGTGTTTTTCAGTCATGCGGTGCAGAGAATGGGAGTGTGGTAAGAAACATCACACCATGTTACATGTCAAGCCAGAAGAGAATCCCAAAGTTAACAAGAAATTCAAATCTGGAAATGTTGAAAAGGTCTATTTCAGACTAATACCTGTCACTGCTATTGGCCGCAATGGAGTTGCCATCGAAACTGTCGCTATGTTAGACTCGGCTAGTGACATATCTCTCATCGACATTGACCTTTCCAAGCAGCTTGGTTTGAAAGGAGAACAGCGATCACTGACAGTGAACACTCTAACCTCTGTTACACAGTGTACATCAAGCAAAGTGAGCTTCCATATCAAACCTGTGGATTCTTTAAACTCAAGGACATTTCCAATCAATGAAGCGTGGACAGTGAACTCAGATGCATTCAAATGTCCCCCTCAAGTAGTCAAACCGGAGTGGTCACATATCAAGGACCTCAATATTCCCGACATAGAACCATCACAAGTTCAGATCCTTATTGGATTAAACCTACCCGAGGCCCATCTGCAAGTTGACGTCATTGCCGGAGATGAGTGTGAACCATATGCTGTGCGCACTATGATAGGATGGTCTCTCATGGGGGTAGGGACATGTTTGGAAGAGTCATTACAAGCCAGAGTGAATTTCACAGTATCTGAGAACACGGCTCTGATAAACCAAGTTGAAAACTTCTGGAAAACCGAAGCCTTTAGAATCGCTTACAAAGAAAAGCGGGCAACTTCTGTTGAGGACAGGCGAGCACAGGTTATTCTGGAAGAGAGCACAAAATTAGTGGATGGACATTACCAAGTAGCAATGCTCTGGAAACACTCCCAAGTGAATCTCCCTAACAATCGTTCCATTGCAGAAAAACCCTGCAAATCATTGGCAAAGAAAATGAAAAAGACTTTGCTTTGATCTACAAAGATACCCTCAACAAATACATTGAGTCAGGCCACGCAAGAAAGCTAACTGAAGACGAGCTCTCATGTACCTCAATGCGGACGTGGTATTTATCTCATCACGGGGTTGTGAACCCTAACAAGCCTGGAAAGGTGCGCGTCGTGTTTGATGCCGCATCCTGCTACATGGACACCTCATTGAACGCCAACCTTATGACAGGACCTGATCTGCTGAACAGCCTGTTCGGTGTACTTGTGAGATTTAGGTTGAAACCCATCGCAATGGCTGCAGATATCGAAGGTATGTTTCACCAGGTGAGGGTATCGGAAACTGACTCAGACTCACTCAGGTTCCTATGGAGGACTGACGTATCTACCCCAGGCCCACCTGACGTGTACAAGATGATGGTGGACATATTCGGTGCCACTGACTCACCAACATGCGTAAACTACGCAGTCAAACGCACTGCTGTGGACAACGAGAAAGATTTCAGCCCTTCTACAGTGCAAGCTGTCCTGAAAGATTTCTATGTGGACGATTTGCTCAAACCGGTCGAAACATCAACTGAGGCTATTGAACTCTCACAAGACATATCCATGCTGATGAAGCGGGGGGGATTTCGACTTCATAAATGGACATCAAATTCTGTTGAAGTTCTGGAAGCAATACCAGAGAGTGAACGAGCCATAAAGACACTTGATCTGGATCTTGACAATGCACAGGTACAACGTGCTCTTGGATTGAAATGGAACATTCTCGATGACTGCTTTGTATTCAATCAAACACTGAAGGACTGCTCACCTACAAAAAGAGGGATAGTAAGCACAGTCAGTTCAATATTCGACCCATGTGGATTCCTAGCACCGTTCACACTGAGGGCCAAGTGTTTGATCCAGGAATTGTGGAGACAAAAACTGGATTGGGATGATGCTCTCCCAGATAAACTCAAATGCAATGGGAGGAATGGTTGTCAGAACTCACTCATCTATCCGCATTTAGACTACCAAGACATCACCCCTCCTTGAACTCCCAGTCGCAGAACTTAGAATTACATTTGTTCTGTGATGCATCAGAGAGCTCATTTGGTGCAGTCGCGTATCTGAGATACACATGTGGACAACAAATCACATGCTCCTTTCTGACCGCAAAGACACATGTCGCTCCCATCAAACCGGAGCTTACAATCCCAAGACTTGAGTTACAAGGAGCTGTGTTGGCAGTTCGACTCTGGAATGCCTTGAAGACAGAGCTCTCAATTGATATCCAAAAGGTGGTGTTTTGGACCGATTCGAACACTGTATTACAGTATGTGAACAACGAAACCGAACGCTTCAAGCAATTTGTCTCAAACAGGGTTGCTGAAATCCTTGAATCAACTCAAAGCAACCAGTGGAGGCATGTGTCGTCGTCCAATAACCCAGCTGACCACTGTACCCGAGGGCTAAGCGCGAGAAAACTATCTACATCTCACCCTTGGATACAAGGTCTGGACTATCTCTCCAAGGAAGATGACACATGGACATCTCATTCAGTGTCACCGCTTGAAGTGAGTGACGCGGATCCTGAACTCAAAGCAAACTGCTTACATGTGTCAACCAGGCAAGGTGATATGCTTGCTGCTGAAAGCATTTTCAGTGAGGTTACCTTGTCGACAATCATGAATGCTGCTGACTTCTCCTCATGGCACAAACTATGTAAACGGACAGCTTGGGTACTGCGAGCCATGAATAACTTCTTGTCTGCATTTAAACTCTACAAGATTCTTCCTATAACACAACCTAACCTGTTGCCATCAGAATATGAAGAGGCAACTCTTTGTTGGGTGCAACAGGCACAGCAGGACATGTTTCCAGCGGAGCTGAGAAATCTGAAGTCTGGAGAAGAGGTAGCAGAAACAAGTAAGTTGTTACCACTATCCCCTGTTTTCGATGGAAGACACCTGCGAGTTGGCGGGAGGTTGAGGAAAGCTTGTATCCCAACGGAGTCAAAGTTTCAGCTTCTATTACCACGTGATCACAAAATCACAGAACTCATTCTTCATGACATTCATGTGAAAACAGCACACGGCGGTCCGGAACACATGATCTCCTATCTGCGAAGAAAATTCTGGCCATTGAGCGCAAGGCGAGCTGCAAAACAGACAATCAGGAAATGCCTCTACTGCCACAAACAACGTGTGATGCCAGTCATTCCCAAAATGGCTGACTTACCAAAGTTCAGGGTAGGTAACTTTCAGGGACCTTTCATAAACACAGGTGTCGACTACTTCGGACCCCTGTACGTTAAAGTCCGTCGCAGTGAGGTGAAGCGATGGGGTTGCCTTTTTACATGTTTGTCAAACAGGGCGGTGCATATCGAGTTAGCAGATTCCTTGGAGACAGACGACTTCATACTTCTCCTGAGAAACTTCATTGGAAGACGCGGGCATCCAAAGCATATCTTCAGTGATAACGGAACAAACTTTGTTGGGGCAAACAATGAGCTGCGACAGTGTTTGAAAGCCCTAAAACAGGACCACATCAGTGACTGCTTAGCTGCTCAAGCCATACAATGGCACTTCAATCCACCAGCAAGTCCACACTTTGGGGGAGCATGGGAGAGACTTGTGCGATCCACAAAGATAGCTCTTCGGGCAACATTGAATGGTCGACTTGTTTCAGAAACGGTTCTAAGATCAGCTTTAATCGAGGTAGAAGCTGTACTAAATAGCCGTCCTCTTACGCACAACAGCTCAGAACCAAATGACTATACTGCTCTCACTCCAAATCACTTTTTACTTGGAAGAGCAGACACATCAGTACCCCCTGATGTCTTTGAGAACAGGGAAATCAACAGTCGCAGACGTTGGCGTCAAGCTCAGGTAATAGCAGACCATGTAAGTCGGCGCTGGCTGACAGAATACCTGCCTGAACTTACCATTAGACACAGGTGGACCAGAGACACGACTTGTGTCTCTGTTGGAGATCTTGTTCTCGTGATGGCAGAGAACACCCCACGAGGTCAGTGGGATCTTGGAAGAATATCCGAGGTCTTTAACGGTGATGATGGTCGCATCAGGACTGTTGAGTGAAAACCCCAAAGGGAGAATATGTGCGACCTGTTGCAAAGATCTGCATTCTTGAAGAGAATGTGCCTTAAGTCCAGTGTTGTGTTAGAACTTTAATCATAATGCATGTGTCTTTTTCACAACACTGCCATTATTGACAATCCTTTGATGATCATGACAACTGTCAAGCTGGACTCTGTCAGGGGGATGGGGATATTCAATATATTTCCTCTTAACGCCATAATATTAATGCATGCAATTATTTTCATTAGCGGTACGCTCAGAAGGTGCGAGCGGGGAGTTATGTCCCTTTGGGTGATAGCGAAGAAAACTCAATGTCCAGCACGGGAAAAACGATGATAATCATATGGCTAAAAACACAAAACACAATCGTATTTCCTGCTGAATTGATGTATGAATGACAACAACAATCGCTATTAAAACTATGAAACTTTCTCTCTATGTTCTCTTATGAACAACACGGACTCACTCGCATCCTGTCATGCGCAGTACAAGTACATCAATCATTTATATTATATCATGCGCAATATATATATCAACAATTTTTGCATTTCATGCTTCTGATTCAAGTTTCAGATCGTTCGACCACGGATTGCTTCTTAATTATAAAGTTAAACATTATTATTCCTGTGATGTTAAAGATGTTTGATTAGATTATTCTCGATTTTAACATTACATTTTGTAAACTTCGAACAAGATAAGGATAGTTCTCATTTAAATTGTCCGTCCATTCACTTTTGCATCTTAATTTCAGGAGAACTTATTTCGTATGATTACAGGTAATATGGACAATGAAAATAAATCAATTTGACCATTTGGTTACACTATTCTGTGGCCCCTTATGAGAGCCTTGGGACGTTGCACTAAATGTTTTTTATACTCTTCACCAAAACAGTAAATCCCTAAAAGGTTTAAATTACTCTATATTCATATTTTATATCATTTTCAGATGAAAGCTTGCATGTACGCGGTCATTACAAAATAATTGTTTGCATGTATGTGGCCCATGTACTGGAGAAAAGCTGAAGAATGTGTTTCATTAGTGTAACTTATTGATAAGGATTGTGATTAGTCAGTGTCGGCGTTAGCTCAATCCCTGATACATCAAATCACTTTGATTAAACGAACGACTCATAGCAGTTTCTTTGACACTCCATTAGTTTGACATAAATAATTCTTCCATTCATATTACACAATTTGTTTGTATTCAATTTCCTAATGGATGTAATGTTTATGTTTATAATCATTACTTATGCATTATCCCTCTTTTTTAGTTTTTTTCGAAATATCTTTTTTAAATTTAATGATATATCAATGTCTTGGGATAAACATCACTGACATCAGCATACATTTTATTGCTTTTGAGTAATGCTATTGAGCATTGGTATCTCGGAAGAACTGACCTTTGTGTATCATTTTCACTGCAGAAAGACGCTTAGGGGATGGCAATGTGAATACACGGATGTCTTTCTTTAAGATATAACTATAAACATTTCTTGGTTTTTGCTGCGACACACCTTCTCTCATCATGTTTTGTGACGTATTTTCATCATTATGATGACAATCGCTTTAAAAATCAATTATTAAGAACTAAATACGTCAAAAAAAGAAACAAGTTCGAAGGTAATTTGAAGTTATTTGAATATTTGAATATACAATTTTGAGTTTCATAAGTTCCTTAAACATACGCTTTCGTTGATTGTGCTTTTAAATTGCAATTTGAAAACAAATATAAACAGAAATTTAATTTAAAGTAACAAAAGATGAACGTTAAGCAATTTCCTAAAAGTTTGAATTTTCCGAGCCAAGATATTTACTCGAATAAATTATGTGGTCAACCAGTCTTACAAAGGAGGTTTTGGGTCATCAAGGTGTTTATATCACTCGCCTGGTTTCACAACAGCTGGGACATTGGCAAGAAGGAAAATACATTTATCTTGCCGGTGAGTAAGTAAGTGAGTTTAAAAAAAGTGATAATAGCCAGTCTAAGTAAACCTAGATTCAATATTATCCGTTTCACTCCTATACTGAATCTAGAGAGGCCTAGTAGAGGGTCGCGCGCGTGAGCCGACCTTTTTACGACCTATGACCCTTCGAATGCAGACTATTGTGGCTTGGTAACATGAGTTCTGATTGGTCAATTCGATACGTGGGCTGAAAAGGATAATATTGAGGCTAGGTTTACTTAGACTGTGATAGTTACATATGCATTTTCTCATTTAACATCGACGCCCAAACTATTTAATTAAAGCACCTGTCACTAACTGTTTGACACTTCATGTTTCGCATAAAAGGTTGTGTTTACACTGAAACAAAATTCATAGAAATCTTGTTTTAAAACAGATCCCGATTTTAAACAATTCTAACATAAGATGACAGCACAGTTCAAACCAAAACAAAAAAAATCTAGAATTTTTTTTTTATTACCAGTTTAGCTCAAATAAGATTTGATAGATATTTCACAGCATGAAATAACCCCCTATCATTAATCTAGATGACGAAACATTGATTTTGCAAAAGATTAACACATTCATGAAAATCCAAACTGATAATTCGACGACGTGACGATTATATTTCTTTGCACAATTTATATGAACACATGGTTGAGAAAAGCATATGTTGTATAATAAGTAAAGGGAGTTTATGTGTATTCCTCACTCGTTGACTGATCGACATTATAAGGCAGGATGTGAACAGTGTTAAAAATATCAGTAGGAAACAAACTTCAAAGAATTGTATAACATTTTGGTGCTGACTAAATATAGAAGAGTTGGTATAGTTATAATTTCAAGGTGATTAATGCTAAGCAATGCAAATAAAGCTGAGGGCTTATATGACTATATCACTCTTAATGAAAACAGAATTGGCAACTAGAATACAACCGAGTTCAAACTGCTACCGTTAAAATTACTAGTGTATAAAATCGTTCACATTTTGGTGCAAAAAGGTAAATAGGGCATATGTGTCACGAAAATATTTATACACTCTCCATCATTTCATTTCATCTGTGACATCTTGTTAACATTTATGAAGAGTTGTAGTAAGGTAAAACAAATACTTGATGTATTGAATATATGGTACACATAAGGAATGACAACTTGAAATATCATTTGTACTGATTTGTTAGAAATGAATTTCCCAAGAGTTTGCTTGACATCACAGACGATTTTGGTTGCATTATCCATGTTGTTCCCTTTCTAAAGTTATTTCTATAGAGTACTAACCTTTTGCTATTTCGGTGGTCATCAACATGAAAAAGGTTTCATGAAACAAATTAGCTTGCTACTGGATTCTATACATTAAAAGAAACGACTGCTCTACTTCAAGTTATATAACCAATGATTTAAGATGTAATTGTAGTCTCTTTTGCAGATATATTTATAAGGATATTCAAGTACATTTACACAACTGACATTTGAAACGTGGCTTTTGAGTTTGATCAATAGAGACGAACACTAGAAAAGAACTGTATCCTGATGAGTAAAATAGTTGACTTTTATTATTGTATTGAGTGGCGTTGCTTTTTTCACATTTCCTGAACTTTACTTTTTTGTTATAATTTGTCATATATTCTAAACGCATTTTTTAATCTTTATTATTAGGTTTAGAAAAAAACCTCTTTTTTAATAAGAAAGATCCATTATTAGATGAAGTATGATTTAAAATCTAATTCAAGAAATACTTCAACTTAGTTTGTCTTTAAACATCCATATAAAAATCTTCAATTATTTTGTCTGTTTTTTCCTGATGACTCATTTGGAAAAGATTGTTGGAATTGTTGGCAGTTAGAGAAGAACCTCATGTCTTTATAAACTCAACTTGAAAAATGTTTATGCTATATTCCCGACAACTGTCTCAGATGTTCTCATACCTCTGGCTTCCTTCTGCCAGGACAAGTCCCCAACCTGATCAAGTAACGCTCTATATATAGCCTAATTGGTCACAGAACTGTTAATGGCACCAACGTTTTGACACCAGTTTCCTGTCTAAAGAGGACAGGGCTTCTACAAGAGAGACAGACAGTAGAAGGAAATAACAGAACGGAGACATAGAGATATATAAAATTTCTAAACGGACTTCTTTGTAATGAAACTTTGGAAATGGAATAAATTTTCTAAAGTAAAGAGAAACCATACTCTCTCTTCCCATAGATGAACAAATAATCAATTTTGACTTTCAATGTGAAACAAATATACCTTTATATTTACATCGATTTGATGAATCCTTTCTGTTAATTTTTCAATTTTTTTAGAGAATGTTTCTGTATCTTCCATTGCAAAAAATAAGTCTGATGTTTACTGAACAAAGAGTATTCAAGCATTCTTATTATGTATTGCATATCAATATATACATTAGTGAACATTTCACTATTCATAATGTAAGAATTCAAATATAACCCTCAATATGTTTCTCCAATATATAAATCATACTTTAGTGTAGATTGTAAACAATCGATATGTCTTTGAACACAAAATACAGATAAGATTTACTTGACTGTTTGTATATGAGGCTTGTGTTTGGATAAATATACATATTTACAACTTTTGTAATATATTGAATGATTTACAGGTTGAATTAAAAAATTACCATTTGTAACAATTTCTTTTTTTAATTAAAACAAATGAATCTTTATTGTTTTAATGAGACCATAGAAGCGTGTAATAATAATAAGATATAATGTGTCAGTGCAATTTTAAAATCGAATAAATGTTGCTTTCCCTTTGATATTTTGGAAACTGAAAGCTGTAAACGTGTGTAGGTACATTGACGTAAAAGTCAATAAAGGAGTTGTTACTCGTAGTTTTCTCACATTAAAGGGGCAGTAGCACGTTTTTAGAGGGAATATAAGGTGATGTCAGGAAAATGAAAATAATTGGTTCCAATTGAAAGACAATGTACATAAATGAAGCAGTAATAATTCAAATATATGATGTAAAGTTTAGCCATGCGATTCCTTTTTCTTACACAAAATGATTTAAAGGTGTTCACAAAAAATGGCCAAACATGGATTTTAGGTGAATCTTCATACTTTGTCCTCTGACTATGGATGATTGGTTTGTGTAATGAGTGTTTTGACACTATCAAAATAATACATTTAGCATTAACGTACAATTATCAGTGAAAAATTTAAAAATATAAAATTATCAAAAAATGTGCTATTGCCCCTTTAAGCTCAAGCATTTATTAAGCTATCCAAACTTCAAAGCGTTCGTCTTTACAAGAATCTTTAGAAACGAATTCGTTCACAGTAAATATGTATGTTCTTAAACCGATTGCAAATCGTTCACTCATATCTTCAATTCATAAAAAAGTCACAAGAAAAGATACTTCCCACAGGAAAGAAAGAATGGAATAAACATGTTTGGAATATGTATTTATCGCTGTTGAACGATGGGTTGTCATTAGAAATTGAACAGCTAAATTAATCACTAGTCAATTCCTCAATTAAATACCCTTAAATAATCAATCGTACAGCAATGTTTATCTGAAATATGACTGACCTAGCATTTCTTACACACTTCAGCTTTTTTACAATTTGATAATTTACTCTATCTTAATTTCAAAATAAGGATATTTCTTATAAAAAGGTTACATTTATAAAAAAACTTTTTCTTCTCTCCCGACAATCACTTGTCCTCCCAAAGTTCATAAAACAAAAACTTGCGTTTGCTCTGACAGCAGTTAGTGAATGTGAAAGATGAAGCATTAAAGCTATTACGTACATCACAGACATCGCAACAATCAAATCATCATAATGCTAATTAATTCATTAATTAAAGTCTCATAAATCATAAAACTTTGACATCAACATTTACTCTGCTGACAAAGTGTATACTGAATAATGCTATGACGTCATAAAGCTGACAACGCTTTGATCTCCTAAATCAAGTAGATTGCGGGATACCGCAACGGCAGAGCAGTCCCGAAACTGAGGGTTTCGCCTCCCCCTGTACCGCTTTAGAACTACAAAACGTCACTAATTGGCCATTTCCTAAATTATATATACCGGTAACCAAAGAGAATTTAAGAAATCTTGACCTTGAACTTTGATATTGACCTTCATAAAAATTCCCTTGGGGACAAATTATTATTTTGACATCTCAAAAAACTTGTTTCTGATTTAAATTTTTCACCAAACGGTTTAAGTAATCTCTTATCTTGTGACCTTATGTGTTAATAGGTTAAACAGATTTATGCAATTTCATGTTAAGTCGTGACCTTACTGTGACCTTGACCTTTGATTGATTGTAGCAGAAACTGCTTCAAAATGTTGCCTTAAGTCATAGACACCAAATTAGAGGATACTTATAATGCGATGAATCAACAACATAAAGGGCCATGTTAAATGCGCTTCATACATTTTTACTCCATTTGAGTATGCAACTTAGCTGCCAATTGAGGCGCCTTTTATAGTTATTTCTGCATTGCCGTGACTTTCAAACAAGGTACCCAATTGTGCTGCTGGGTGAACAGAGGCCCATCTTGAATAAAGTCTAAAATCTCTGTGTGGGGCAGAGGAATTAAAGAGACACAGAGTATGTTGATATGATCACATATGTCAAATTTTGAAATCGATGTTATTACATCGGGAACTGTTACTGAAAATAACAAGTTAAAGGTCAATCAGTATAATAGAGCGAAAAGTCGGGAATTTGATCGAAAACAGGACAATGTGGCTCGAGTGGCGCGCGCAAATTCGCCAAACGTAATTTTGAAACCTTGTCATAAGCTGACAGGAAGTTATATTCGATTCGATAGTGTTTATAAGCTGTTGTAACTAATAGGTAGATTAATTGGATGCATAATTTCGAATATTAAACGTATTTGAGATGTTTTCTGGATTTCTCCATAAAATCAAGCATTTTAGAGATATTATGCATAAATGGTTATAT
Organism: Steromphala cineraria; assembly: GCA_916613615.1. Classification (NCBI taxonomy): domain Eukaryota; kingdom Metazoa; phylum Mollusca; class Gastropoda; order Trochida; family Trochidae; genus Steromphala; species Steromphala cineraria. The sequence continues at coordinate 17,795,459 of OU744721.1, forward strand.
TTGCAAGTCCAGTAATGAGATATGAACTTCAATCAGCATATTAGATATTTTGAAGCTAATCAAAACCAAATAAAATGTTAATAAAGATACTCTGTGTCACTTTAACCCTTCAAACTTTCTAACTATGGTGGCTAATGGGCATACTAAGTTTCATTTAATTATGTCGAACAGTTATTTAGTTCTGCTCCGGAAACAAACTGACTACGAAAGGACAGACGAACAGACGAACAGGGTGATGACCATATCCTACGGTATTATCTGTACATACCGGAGACAAAAAAAAGGAAAAATACACTTAAATAAAGCTACGAAAATTATTTCAAATAACACACACTGCATCATTGTAAATCTACAGAGAGTAAAAAGTTCCTTAAACAATACCTAAGTGCATGAACTACAGGTTTCATATTTTAGAAATAAGCATTGTTATCTACCACCTAGTATCATCTGCCAGTTTGTTGCATAATTGTTGCAATAACTTCATAAATCAAACGTACCGCAAAATACAAAAGTGGTGTGATGACCATTGCTCAATCTTTTCATATTATTTTTAATTGACGTCATCGTAGTTGTGTTAATGGACTGTGTCATACTGATGTTCAGGCTGATTGGTGACGTCACTCATCTTAACGGCGTCATATGGCTGCCTGGCGGATTTCCTCACACACAGAAGTCTGGGAAATTAAAGGAAGTACCACCGTTAAAAATTCTTACGATGCAAGAGTTCATATTGGCCATTTCGAAATATTAGCAAACTAGTACTTGATCATTCTCTCCCCACAGAGGCAGATGTTGTCATGTTGATTTACCCTCTGTTATGTTACGCCGAGTTTATGGGATAGAATGGGGATACCTGATTGGATGCAATCAAAATTAGTTGTGCAATCACCGACGCTGTTTTTAAATCATCATTTTGGCTACTGAAACAAGGCAAAGGCATTGTGATATGAACCACCCTTTCCATGCGAGAAGCCTTGTCATTTGATACAGAAATTCAAATGTATTGTGATGAAAGTTTTTTTCCGCCATGGGGAAACAGCCAGAACCCAGGGATTTCGGCGTAATAGAACAGAGGCTAAATCAACATGACTTGATCTGCCTCTGTGGGGAGAGAATGACACAGGATCCAAATATTAAATAAAAGTATAGTCATGTTACCGTAACGGTTAACCTCATTTATATTTGTCACACTAATTCTATGACTCTTCATTGGTTGGTGGCATCGACAGGTCACTTTCAATGAATTGCAATTGTTTTCGGGTCAGAATCGCTTATTATAACCATATATTTGTTATTGTTCAGGGTAATATGTTTGCCACCCCAAAAGTACACGACTACTCGAAAACAAATCAGGTCCAGATCGACTCGATGGAAGTTATACGTTTTTGTGATTTTAACTTTGAAAAGTTGACATTCTTAGCTGTACCTGAAATTAACATTAAAACAGTGTTACACCATATTCATGGTTCAATTGACTCCACTTTACAACGTTTACAACAAAATAATATATAGTTATCCATAATTCAATCTTAAAAGTACAAAATTATGAATTGAAGCCTGGTCACCAAAAAATATTAAGCTTTTATTCTTTGAATTCTAAGAATTACAAGTGTCGCTGTTTTCTTAATAGAATAAATATCTGATACGGAGCCTATTTCAGTGTACCCTCGGTCTGTTAGGGAGCCTATTTCAGTGTACACTCGCTCTGGTACGTAGCCTATTTCAGTGTACACTCAGTTTGATAGGGAGCCTATTTCAGTGTACACTCGCTCTGGTAAGGAGGCTATTTCAGTATACACTCGGTCTGGTACGGAGTATTTCAGTGTACCCTCGGTCTCATACGGAGCCTATTTCAGTGTACCCCCGGTCTGGTACGGAGCCTGTTTCAGTGTACACTCGGTCTGATAAGGAGACTATTTCAGTGTACACTCGGTCTCATACGGAGCCTGTTTCAGTGTACACTCGGTCTCATACGGAGCCTGTTTCAGTGTACACTCGGTCTGGTACGGAGCCTATTTCAGTGAACACTCGGTCTGATAAGGAGACTATTTCAGTGTACACTCGGTCTGATACGAAACCTATTTTAGTGTACACTCGGATCTGGTACGGAGCCTATTTCAGTGTACACTCGGTCTGGTACGGAGCCTATTTCAGTGTACACTCGGTCTGATACGAAACCTATTTCAGTGTACACTCGGTCTGATAAGGAGGCTATTTCAGTGTACACTCGGTCTGTTACCGAGTACGCTCGGTCTGATAGGGAGCCTATTTGAGTGTACCCTCGGTCTGGTACGGAGCCTATTTCAGTGTACACTCGGTCTGATACGGAGCCTATTTCAGTGTACACTCGATCTGATACGAAGCCTATTTCAGTATACACTCGGTCTGATATGGAGCATAATTCAGTGTACACTCGATCTGATACGAAGCCTATTTCAGTGTACACTCGGTCTGATATGGAGCATAATTCAGTGTACACTCGATCTGATACGAAGCCTACTTCAGTGTACACTCGGTCTGATACGGAGCCTATTTGAGTGTACCCTCGGTCTGATATGGAGCATAATTCAGTGTACACTCGATCTGATACGAAGCCTATTTCAGTATACACTCGGTCTGTTACCGAGTACACTCGGTCTGATAGGGAGCCTATTTCAGTGTACCCTCGGTCTGATATGGAGCATAATTCAGTGTACACTCGGTCTGATACGGAGCCTATTTCAGTGTACACTCGGTCTGATACAAAACATATTTCAGTGTACACTCGGTCTTATACGGAGCCTATTTCAGTGTACACTCTGTCTGATACGGAGCCTATTTCGGTGTACACTCGGTCTGATATAGAGTCTATTTGAGTGTACACTCGGTCTGGTACGGAGCCTGTTTCAGTGTACACTCGGTCTGATACGGAGCCTATTTCAGTGTACACTCGGTCTGGTACGAAACCTATTTCAGTGTACACTCGGTCTGATACGGAGCCTATTTCATTGTACCCTCGGTCTGATACGGAGCATAATTCAGTGTACCCCCGGTCTGATACGGAACATAATTCAGTGTACCCCCGGTCTGATACGGAGACTATTTCAGTGTACACTCGGTCTGATAGGGAGCCTATTTCAGTGTACACTCGGTCTGATACGAAACATATTTCAGTGTACGCTCGGTCTGATACGGAGCCTATTTCAGTGGACACTCGGTCTTATAATGAACATATTTCAGTGTACCCTCGGTCTGATACGGAGCCTATTTCAGTGTACCCTCGGTCTGATACGGAGCATAATTCAGTGTACCCTCAGTATGATACGGAGACTATTTAAGTGGACACTCGGTCTTATAATGAACATATTTCAGTGTACCCTCGGTCTGATACGGAGCCTCTTTCAGTGTACACTCGGTCTGATACGAAACATATTTCAGTGTACACTCGGTCTGATATGGAGTCTATTTCAGTGTACATTCGGTCTGATACGGAACATATTTCAGTGTACACTCGGTCTGATAATGAACATATTTCAGTGTATATTCGGTCTGATACGTAGCCTATTTAAGTGTACCCTGTGTCTGATACGGAGCCTATTTCAGCGTACACTCGGTCTGATACGGAACCTATTTCATTGGACACTCGATCTGATACGGAGCCTATTTCAGTGTACACTCGGTCTAATATAGAATCTTTTTCAGTGTACACTCGGTCTGGTACGGAGCCTGTTTCAGTGTACACTCGGTCTGATACAGAGCCTATTTCAGTGTACACTCGGTCTGGTACGGAACCTATTTCAGTGTACACTCGGTCTGGTACGGAGCCTATTTCAGTGTACACTCGGTCTGGTACGGAACCTATTTCAGTGTACACTCGGTCTGATACGGAGCTAATTCAGTGTACACTCGGTCTGGTACGGAGCCTATTTCAGTGTACACTCGGTCTGGTACGAATCCTATTTTAGTGTACACTCAGTCTGATACGGAGTCTATTTCAGTGTACACTCGGTCTGATATAGAATCTTTTTCAGTGTACACTCGGTCTGGTACGGAGCCTGTTTCAGTGTACACTCGGTCTGATACGGAGCCTATTTCAGTGTACACTCGGTCTGGTACGGAACCTATTTCAGTGTACACTCGCTCTGGTAAGGAGGCTATTTCAGTATACACTCGGTCTGGTACGGAGTATTTCAGTGTACCCTCGGTCTCATACGGAGCCTATTTCAGTGTACCCCCGGTCTGGTACGGAGCCTGTTTCAGTGTACACTCGGTCTGATAAGGAGACTATTTCAGTGTACACTCGGTCTCATACGGAGCCTGTTTCAGTGTACACTCGGTCTCATACGGAGCCTGTTTCAGTGTACACTCGGTCTGGTACGGAGCCTGTTTCAGTGTACACTCGGTCTGATACGGAGCCTATTTCAGTGTACACTCGGTCTGGTACGGAACCTATTTCAGTGTACACTCGGTCTGGTACGGAGCCTATTTCAGTGTACACTCGGTCTGGTACGGAACCTATTTCAGCGTACACTCGATCTGATACGGATCCTATTTCAGTGTACACTCGGTCTGATATTGAATCTTTTTCAGTGTACACTCGGTCTGGTACGGAGCCTGTTTCAGTGTACACTCGGTCTGATACGGAGCGTATTTCAGTGTACACTCGGTCTTGTACGGAACATATTTCAGTGTACACTCGGTCTGGTACGGAACCTATTTCAGTGTACACTCGGTCTGGTACGGAACCTATTTCAGTGTACACTCTGTCTGGTACGGAACCTATTTCAGTGTACACTCGGTCTGATACGGAGCTATTTCAGTGTACATTCGGTCTGGTACGGAGCCTATTTTAGTGTACACTCGGTCTGGTACGGAACCTATTTCAGCGTACACTCGGTCTTCAGTGTACACTCGGTCTGGTACTGAGTCTATTTCAGTGTTCACAAGGTCTGGTACGAATCCTATTTTAGTGTACACTCAGTCTGATACGGAGTCTATTTCAGTGTACACTCGAGTCTGGTACGGAGCCTATTTCAGTGTACCTTGGTCTGATACGGAACCTATTTTAGAGTACCATCGGTCATGTACGGAGCCTATTTAAGTGTACCCTCGGTCTGATAGGGACCCTATTTTAGTGTACCCTCGGTCTGATACGGAAAAGTCCATTGCTGCTGCGAAACGGACCTCTGATCTGGATATGAATAATTCTTCACTATTCACAAGTTTGGCATTCTCACTTTTCTTACGCAATACGTACCTCCCTTGTCGGTGAAGACAGAGACTGACCCCAGCAACTACAATGAGAACAGCAATACTGCTTCCAACAGCTGAAATAACCATTGGGAGAACCGGCCACTTGAGACTGGAGTCTGTAACAGTTTATCTTTATTCAACAGGGGTATTACTTGTATTACATGCAAATGGTTTTTCATACACGGTCATAGCATAAACAATATATGATTCATTGTAGCAAGGTTTGTTATGGAAATTATGATTCACGAACGTTGAACAGATGTTTAACAAGAACCATATGTGCTTAAGTTGTGGAAATCAATTTCAAATGATACAACTGTGTCCTTTTAACCAAGCAAGGCCACAGGCCCCCGGGTCATTGAGCAATCATCCCTTTAAAAAAAAAATACAAAAAAAAACAAAAAAAGTTTGAGATGACCCCCAGATTTGACAGCCTTCGTAGATACATAATATTAACAAGGCAGGAAGCAAATGCGATTTTCGGCAGGTTTGTGCCCAGACGCTCGCATTCGGGCCCTATCGCTACGCTAACGAGACATGTTTTCCAATATTTCTTTGTGTAGACATATACTTGGATGATTCACCTATCGATCCCCATTCACTGAAGCTACCAACTCTGTATTGCTATTTCTGCAAGTCGCCCGAAAGCCGACGCGGGCCGCTCAACGTAGCAAACACAGAACAAATGGCCACCAGTGCAGACGGGGTGTGTCACAACCGAGCGCTCTCATTGGTCGGCGCGCTCTCAACTGCGCGATAACTCTAAACTGAATTACTGCGAGATTTCTGGACAAAATGAACGTACTAAATCCAGACGAATTGTGTCAAAAAGGGCACAATCACAATGTGCTCATAACTGGGTCAGCAGGCACAGGAAAGTCGACTCTGCTCCACAACATTTCCACGAGATGTCGCCAGAGTGGAAGAAACGTAGCTGTCACAGCCACGACTGGTATGTTTTCTGAAAATTCTTGTTGAGTCGAATGAAACAAATTCCCATTATCGTCACATGAATAGGCCTAGTACTGATAAGTAAACATTGTTGTTGCTTTTCATGGAATATCCATAAATATTTCTGGCTATGGAAATCAAAATTATTTTGCAAAGTAAGTAAATGATTAACATCAGAAACAGTGAATTATTTGTACATTTGCAAAATGATATTGGCTTTCTCAGTTTCTGTCTCAAATTATATAGAACCAACAGAAGTCAGAACCATTTTTGTAAAATATAAATAACACAAAATAGGCCAAATGTAAATGAAAAACTGAAACCAAAATAAGAAATAAATGTATTTATAAATCATAGTTTTTTTAATGCTGCTGAATTTTGAATTTGCTTTTATATATATGAAGCATATTTTTGTTTTATATACCGTAAATGCTTTATAGACCGTAAAAACCCACTTCATGTCCTACATAAAATTATTGAAAAAAAATGAAAACCATGGCATTTATATTATTAATGAGGATTTCATGTTGATCAATGCTGAAAAAATCTTTAATCCATCAAAATAAATTTGTGCATATTATTCTACAAGTGTCATTTAAACCAAAAACGATGTTATGATCTAAATAGTCAACTCTAGTAAAAGTTCTATTTTGAATAATAACACAGTTGGCAATTAATTTAAAGATTTAGGTACAAATAATCAGAAATTCCAAATTATATTATTGTATTTTGTATTAATTTCGGAACTAAAACTTAATATTTACCAGGAAACATTATAAACAAGTCAGTGGGACGACTCATATGAAAAATGACTTGGAAAAAATATTTTACTTCCGATGATTGTGTCTGAACGAACTCAAAGATATAGCAAAGTATCTCATCTATTTATTCTTATATAGCAATCGGCCTATCCTTAAAGGCATTGTATCCGGTTCCTTGAGTTCTTCCAGTGTTCTAAATAATTGTTAATCATTTCCATTTTAGTCGATTTTAGTCGAACTATTCCTAACTCTATCGTCCCTTTAACGTAACTTCCTTCATTTAAAATTGAGTGAATCTGTAAAACTAATTCGAGGTAGACGCAAATAACTTGCCTATTTGATTTTGTTTGGTTTATAAGAATGAGAAAGTATCTTTTCTTTCAGCATATCCCTTCACGGTCACGCAGGTTAACCCACACAATAAATTGTCATATAACTAAACCTTGTAAGCTTTGTATGCGACATAATAAGACCATACTATGGCAGACAGAGACTGTTGATAAATGTCAAATCACACCAGCAATGACTTCCCAATACCTCTATCACACCGCTCATCTTCCCAACCAGTTTCACAGCCGGAAGCACAGTGTCCGGTAGTCTTCTCACATGATACATTGTTGGCGCAGTGACCACATACAGAGGCACAGTTTTGTCCATATCTTCCATCTTTGCAAACTAGAATGTCGATAGTGCGTTACAAATATGAAATTTAGTCATAAAAATACAAAGAAATTTAAAATGAGATCGAATCAAATATAGACATTTACATTGTAAGTTCAACCAAGGATAATCGTTGGATAAGATCCTCTAAAATATAAAATAAAAATGAATCGCTTGAAATGATCAATCAGTTTGGTTATTTATATTATTTCAACTGTCACCCTTTCACTTGAATAATTTAGAATGTACATACACTTAGGTCAATGTTTCTGTACTTACCGAAACGTTCAAAATGGAAGTGTTTAGTTCAATTAAACTTCAAATAGTTTCAGCATTTGCGTATTTATAGAAAACTACTAGAAGCTAGACTGGGTGAATATTGAACATGCATGTAAACTAAATAAAAATTAACTGACAGGGAAAATAATAATCCCACACTCATTAGTTGAAATTCATCATATGCAAGATTTCAACTAAATCGAGTTTTTATGTCGTATTCTTAAACTGATTTATCATCGTTCTAAGAAAACTTTGAAGATTTTAATTTTTTTTTCAAAAAATGAATTCTCTTTTTACAAAACTTCAAAAAAATAAAACACAAATGTTCATCAGAAAGAGGACATCTTTGTGAGCATTCATAAACCTGCCTAATTTTAAAACATATTGACACCATTCTAATAAAGGTAGGCGTCATGATAATATAACATATATTTCTTGCCCCTGCCTATATTAAACAAAGATATTGTGACAAAACATCTACCAGACACCAATAACTTGTCCAAACTACTGCAAATATGTGCTATTGTTAACGTGCCATAACTTAATACATCAAATGTCTTTAAGATACTTGTAGATTTAAACTTCCTGTGGTGTGCTTTATCGTTTTTTTCCCCTGGCGGTTTATTTTCAGAAGGTTAATGATCATGCGTAGAGTTCAGGAGGTTATTGTTCATGCGTAAAGTAAAGGTTTTACCCACGTGCTTTACAGTCATGTCCGGTATACCCGTCTCGACATCCAAGTTTACATCTCCCACTCACTTTATCACATACATCTCTTACGTGACGACACGTGCATCGCTTATCACAATCCTTTCCAAACCAACCGTCACTGAAAACTGTAATAATATTATGTTCATGTATTGAAATATAGACTTTGCATGCTACTCCTTTTTTGGATGCTCTGGCAAACATTTCAAAATCATTATCATCATCTTCGGACTATATTCAATTTAATCTGTCACGATATTGCTTATAAATGAATACCATGTAGCTTTTACTTCAACGGATCCATTGTATATGACCATTGATGTTGTAACGGTTGAAATGAAAGTTATGATAGTCTCTTTGTTTAAAGTGCCAGTGCACCGAAAAAAGATACCCGTGATGTCAGCCATACATCAAATATGCTGTGTCAATTTGAACAAAACAGTTAACTGACTCACCAAAGACTTGAACTTCACACAGACTCAAGTGCTCCCCCAGGACCGTGATTGTCAGATTGTGGCCTGTCAGAGTTCCGCTACATGTCACATCTTCGATTGTGTCAGGAATGTCAGAATCAGCCCATTTTTTGCACCGTTTTCCATCTAATAGTATTTCCATTACCCTTCTTCTCCATAAATCTATAGAAACATATAGTATCTGAGAAGCATTGTAGAATTTTCACAGTAAGCTGTGTAAATGATATAAATTGTTCCGTTTCCATATACCCAATTGCAGTATTGTGTAAACAAATGTGTCTCCTCCTGTGGAAACTGTTAAGACAGGTTAAGGATCATTACTGAGAGTTGTTATGCCAATCAACTGCATTACAACATGCATTTTAACAATTTCTCATATTAAAGAGCCATCCCATGATTTGCCAATAGTGTCGTCTGATCAAGAAGTATCGACTGTTGCAGGAAAGTCAAACATATCGGCGTCTTAAAGTGACAATAGGAAGGATAAGAGTCGCGATTATGATGGAAAACTGGACATTGATGCGGGTCAATCACTCAAACGTAAATTTGGAAACTTATCTAAAGCATTGAGAAAACCTGTCACGAGTTGATATTGATTGTTACATAACTAATATTCATGTAAATTGGACGTGAAAATTTGGCTTCCGCGAATATATATGACCGTTTGAAGATTTTCATTGAGAACTATTTTTTCCATATATTTTCCTTTTTGGGAACGAATATGCGAACTTATTTGAATATATGCCATAAATTATGACATTTACGTTCGATTCAAAGAAAATGAATATGTAAAGAACATACTCGAACTTTCGGAGTGGCTCTTTAACCCAACCGCCTAATGACCGCTGACAAACAGGTGGGAATGTCTCAGAAATGATTGAAATTATGAAAATACAATAAAAAATAATGAAACTGAGAAATCTTGTATTCTATCACAAGAAGTCATGTCCACTGAGTAAACAATTGTTCTTTGTCAAGCCGTGTAAGAATAAAAAATGCCGATAATTTCCTTGATGGCATGCGCGTGTTCACTGCCTAAATGGTGATTTATACTTACATATGTAGATGTAATGACAAATACTCAGCAACGTGGTCTGAAAGGCCACGTTCCAAAATGATGTTGCCGAATTATAGCCACATACTGTAATGTTTTGCATACAAACATTTGTTTCTAGGTCATCTCTCCAAATTTTATAAAAAAATACCAATGGTCGGCATATTGTTTCCCTGAATTTAGCCAAACAATGTAATGTTATGGTCGCTTGAGGGAACATACTGGCGCTGTTTTCAATGTCCTTTAGCAGAGAAATACGTTCACTTCATTCAGTAACTATTTCAAAGCATACATGTTCCTACGGTGTGCACTACGCCTTTACAATCTTAAGGATAATCAAGTTGAAATACACAAATTTCTTTGAAATTGTGGCCATCAAATACCCTCTATAGAGTTAAAATGTCTACTTACTTAAAAGTGAAACTATTAGAATTTTCAATGATCTATACTTTCAGAACAGTGTTCAAAATCATTTTACTACATTATTTTAATCCTGACAATTAAAGAGGAATATCTACATTATGCATTTTGAAAGACTGACAATATGGGCAAACATTCGGGAAGAAATTTTAGAATCCCAGGTTGGATTAAGAGGCGGGTATTCCGAGGTAGATCACATATTTACTTTATTTGCTATAATTAAAAAAGTTAATGAAGAAGAAAAAGAAATTGTATGTTGCCTTTGTCAATTTACGTAAGGCATTTGATTCCATTGACCGTAATAAACTATGGAAATGTCTTTATACTTCTGGTTTGAATGGTAAAATGCGTAGAGCATTGAACAGTATGTCGTTGTTCTGTTAAAGCTTGTGTGAAATGTGAGAATTTGTTGACTGGATATTTTGAATGCCCTATTGGATTACGTCAAGACTGTATTTTGAGCCCCCTATTACCGTCGTTTTTATCCATCCGGTATGAAATACCGTGGGATATAGTCATCGCCCTGTCCGTCTGTATGTCCGTCCGTCCGTCCGTAATCATTTCGTTTCCGGAGCAGAACTCAAAAACCGGTCCACATATCTTTCTGAAACTTAACATGTGTATTGCCCCCTACTGAAGTAGTGCCTTTTGATATTTTCACATTTCTGAAAATTTTATTTTTTTATTATTATTTCCATGGAAACGGCTCTTATTTGGACTCTGTTCATGAAAGGTTTCGTTTCATATATATTAGCTTATACTATTATGAACCTTGCTTGAAAAAATTTACAATTATCTTTCAAAGGTTTACATCTTACGATCATGTGGAACCGGTGGGATATGTCATCTTCTGATGACTCTTGTCATGAATTATTGTTTTAAAAATAACATAACATGGAAACATGAAAGTTCCGTTATACCCTGATATGCTAGAAATACTATTGTTATTATTTGCTGACGATGTGATTATAGTCTTTGATGTAATATCGGGTCTTCAGAAACAGCTATCAAGCTTGAAACGTATTCAGATACGTGGGGTGTAACAGTGAATATCGAGAAATCTAATAGTGTTGTTTTTAGAAGAGAAAGACCTTTATCCAAGAAGGAAAAATGGTTTTATAAAGGGGAATGTGATTTGATAACAGATTTATACAGATACCAATGTATACCCTTTTCATCCTCCACCAAATTCAATAAATGTATTTTAGGTTTATCCTCCCATGAAAAATGACTTTGTAGGAAATACTACATCGTTTATATAAATAAACCATCATAGATCATGCAGTTTTTTTCAAAATCTGTGATAGCCAAATCCAACCAATTCTCTTGTATGGCGCAGAGGTGTGGGGGTAATAGGTATTTCCACAACATTGAATATGTTCATTTCCTAGCTTGTAAGACTTTTTAAATGTTTGTCCTTGTAATTGTTTATGGTAACTGTGGACGTCATTCACTGTTATTAAAGGCACACTATCGATTTATAAAATATAGGCTTAGATTTAAAGATTATCTGAAAAATATTATGATATGTTATTATATTATGATAATTGTTGATATGAAAACTATGCTTCATCTGTTCTTAATTTATTGTTTTCTTATGGATTTGGATATGTGTGGTTATATCAAAGTATCATTTACGTATCATTGTTTCTTCAGATGTTTAAAAGATTTGCAGTTGACGTGTATATACAGACATTAAATAGTAAAATCCAAGATAACAAGTATTTGTCACAAAGGTAACAAGATCCCCCGCCGCAAATTGATGTTAACAACAAGAAGCGGGACGGACGGACGGACGGAGCTGAATACTATGTCCCCCGTGAAGACTCAAGGTTAATGTGTTCATGAGATATGGCGCTAACAACTTTTTCAAAACTGGTCAAAGTCTCGCCGTGACCTTGAAAATGAGGTCAAGGTCACCGAAAACTTTTCAGGTCTGCATATTCCCCAGATGAAGACTGGTACCAAGTTTGAAGATTCTAGGTTGTGCGGTTCATTAGATATTGCGCTAACAAGAAGCGGGACGGACGTACGTACGTACGGACGGACGTACGGAGCTGAATACTATATCCCCCGCTTCGCGCTAAACGCGCGGCGGGGGATAATTAAAGAGATACATTATACAGGCATTATAAAGGGTTACTTGTACCACAGAAATATCTTACATTGCTCACGAATAAAATACATAGAACTATTGCTGTACGGATTAATCATATAAGTGGGTATTTCAGAGTTGAAAGTAAATGAGGGGCGCTGGCTCGGAATAGATTATAATGACCGTATATATGTATGTCCAATGTGCAGTAAAGGCATCGATGATGAGTTATGTGAATGTGATCATGATGTAAGAAAGTTAAAAGGATAGTTTATATTGTTGACTATTATATGTGACATATTTGAATAAAAAAGGCAATTAGCTTTCATTTGATATGCAACATGAGAAAAATATGATTACTTCTGATACGAAATCTGTTTCCGTGACCCCTATGACCTTGAAAGCCACATTTGACCTTAATCAACCATTTAGATTTTCCTAGATTTTCTATATGTTATACAGGGATAGTCATTGAGTGTAAATCAGTTTAAATCATTTCTGTTGCAATTTGTGCCGGGTACTCTGACGTATTTTATCAGTTATATTGAAATATTAGTCATAAAATAACAAACTATATTTGAAACTAGATAGTGTTTTTAGAAACAGATGTCTCCCCCCCCCCCCCCCCCCCCCCTTCCTCAAATGCTCCAAACCTCTGAACAATACATTCATAAAGCACCATTAATGTTCTCTGTATAATTCAACTTAAATAAATAACCTATTAACTCCACAATTGTAGCAAACAAAATATTCAAAATTCTAAATGATTTGATGCTGATACCCTTGAAAAAGACTAAGTCCAAATTGTTGCCATGGAAATAAACAAAACAAAAATTTAAGAAATCTGTACCCTCCAAAAGGCACATCTGCATGATATGGAGAGACAGTATACCAAGTTTGGTGATGATCGGTCACATAGTTTTAGAGATATGCTCCGGAAACGAAATGGGAACGCCAACGCCGACGCCGACGGGAACTCAGCTAAAACCAATATGTCTCCCGACCCTTCGGGACATAATTCCCCTCCAAAATTAACAGATTGAGTCATTGTGCTTGGAAGCAACAAATTCGCACACGGACTTATCTTTGTGATTTGACACTCGTGTGAAATCTAAAATTAATCAGTTTTTAAATCATGACAGGTAGAAATGTGATTGGATAAAGACAAACAAAACATTAAGACGTTCATTAGAACCCAATATTTTGTTTAGATGTAGAATAATAGTGAAAAATCTCAATTAAAAACGTATCGAATCCACTGTTGTTTTAACTGTCCATCGGGAATGAGGTCGTTGCAAATGATCAACTTTTGTTTTGAGATGGACAGTGCTTTGACTTTGTGACATTGTCAGGCAATGAGAGACGTCACAGTTAATATTACCAAGAAAACACAAATATTCAAAACTAAAGACAGCGACAGGGAAAAACAATCAATAAATTTGGATTCCTCACTACATTTTATAACTTACTTTGCTTGTTTTCTGCCCGGTTGTAGATCTTCATATACCTTATCTGGTTGACTCCATTGTCTCCCAGTTGCACGTTCCACCAGGAGTTGTTCCTGGAGTCTGTGTGTGCACAAATCCTCAGTCCGTGTCCGGTGGCAATATTTCCGTCAACAGCAAGACCAGCTCCTAACTCTTTCCATGTTCCCTGCTGGTTTGCAATACCGTTCAAGGCAACATTTTCTGGAATGAAATATCTTTGATTTAACCTTTTTTAATGATACACGCACTGAGCCTGGTGCCATTTCTTTCATCTTCAAAAACAAATTATTAGATGTTAGACGGAAGATATGTTTATCATATGTGTACGATGTATAACGAATTTCATTCAATGACTTGCAATGTACTTGTAAATATATTAAAGTAGTTCATAACCTTACGATATGCATGTTTCATCATTCTCTGAGGCAGATTAGGTTATGAAATGTTGAACGAGCCTCTGTTTTTATTAGACCAAATCCATATGTTCTGGCAGTTTCCATGGCGGAAAGAATAGCAGCAAAACCCGTTTGAATGTATTCCAAAGATGACAACGCTTCTCGCATTGAAAGGGCAGGGGCTTAGCAAGGTTAAAATCATGTGTAAGCCCGCATGTGATGGCCAAGAATGTGAAGAGAAATTAAAAAAATAGAGCCATTGGCTCTGTAGCTCATCAGGCTTCATTATCAATTATGCTGTAGAGTGTGGCCAATGTGATTCCCTCATTGTAGGGGCCACAGGGTCACCAATCATAAAGTTAAGTATATAGACGACAAGTTTCAGTTTTCTAGGCCTTATACTTCAGGAGGAGTAGATGAAATTAGATTTTAAGGATGTTCCTGTTGCCTTTATTAGGGGCAACAGGGTCACCAAATCTACAATTCAAATTCCTCACTTGTCAAGGAGTCTGTTCACAAAATTTCAGCTTTCTAGGCCTTATGCTTCTGTAGAAGAAGATGTAAATAGGTTTTTAGGGCTTGGTGTCACAGGGCCACCAAAGCTACAATTTATAATCCTCACTAGTCAAGGAGTCTGTATACAAAGTTTCATCTTTCTAGGCCTTCATAATGCTTCTGGAGAAGAAGATGAAAATAGGTTTTTAGGGCGTGCCCCCTGTGGCCCTTATTAGGGGTCACAGGGCCACCAAAGCTACAATTTATGATCCTCACTAGCCAAGGAGTCTGTACACAAAGTTTCAGCTTTCTAGACCTAAAGCTTCTGGAGAAGAAGATGAAAATAGGTTTTTAGGGCTTGGCCCCTGTGGCCCTTATTAGGGGTCACAGGGCCACCAAAGCTACAATTTATAATCCTCACTAGCCAAGGAGTCTGTACACAAAGTTTCATCTTTCTAGGCCTTATGATTCTGGAGAAGAAGATGAAAATAGGTTTTTAGGGCGTGGCCCCTGTGGCCCTTATTAGGGGTCATAGGGCCACCAAAGCTACAATTTATAATACTCACTAGTCAAGGAGTCTGTACACAAAGTTTCAGCTTTCCAGGCCTTATGGTTCTGGAGAAGAAGTCGAAATTCCACAAAGTTTACGGACGGACGGATGGACGGATGGACGGACGGACGCCGGACAACATGCCATGCCATAAGCCCATCGGGCCTTACAGGCCAGATGAGCTAAAAATCCATGCCTAAAAAATTTGATTTTCTGCGTTTTAAATGTTATTGACTGATCTGGTATTAAGTTTTCAATATAGTATATCAACACAGTGAAATATTTTCTTAGCTTTTATATAACGTCAGCATTCGTTTTTTGTTGTGATGCGTGGTTTATAATAATAATAACACGATTTGAAAAACGTTTTATGGAGATTGTAATATCTAAGTGTGTTCACTTATTGCCGATCCTAATAACCGTTTTTAACTTTACAGTACAGACAAGGCTCGTTGAATGTTGTCCTTATAAGCACCGGTCTATATTAATATTTTACAAGATAAATCATTCCTCAATCAATTCAATTCAAGTTTTCAGCATCAACATTTGCTCTGTGTTGTTAGCGACCAGTGCGACGTGGCATCGATGGTTCTATCCCAAAATCATGGGCAATCTGGTGAGATTCCTCGTACATGCTATTCCAGACAGTTTTATCCTCAGGTTCGCCTCGTAGTTGAGTCACGACCTTGACATTATGTTGTCCTAGATTGCCTTCAATCCGGTATCTTCCATTCTATCCCACAAACTCGGGGATTTGGAACAGAGGCTCGATCAAGTTTCATGACTTGATTTGCCTCTGTGGTGATAGAATGTTATTTCAGCATATTAACTACTCTGACAATAAGGCCCATACCAGCCATCTGTACACGACCTACATCTCTCTGTCAGATTCCTAGTACATCCCTCTTCACAGTTGCTACTACTTGCTGGAATTTATAATGCATACATTCGTTTTAGTTTTGGTTTGAGAAAATGAACATTATCAAACATTTAATTGGCATTGTAGAAATTAAGAATATGGTGCGTATTACTTTCTAATATGCATAATTGATTCTAGAGGATAAACTGCTGAAGTAAAAGAATAACGTAAAAGCTTCTTTACAGAGGAGAAGAGGTTTCTTAATTATTTACGGCAAAATCTACATGTATGTGGCAAAGTCAACTGTCAAGCTGCTATGTAATATGGTCATATTTACTTTGTTGATACCATTCAAGTATGACAGTTGCACTTGTGTCAGTACAAGTTAGTTACACTCTTCAAAGAAAGAAAAGTCGTATTTGATGAGATATTGAGTGAAAATTCTTTGCTGTTATCGTTTATAGCAATTAATTATAATAATGATGATGCGCCTTTTCCACGTCCTAAGACATGCTCAAAGCGCTACCTGTATCCTTACAATGATACCTTCATAGCTGCTACTAAGCGCTAGTCACGACCACGTAAGTCTGTACATCCTGTTTTTATGTATCCATTTTAACAGATAGATGGGCTGAGTACAATGGGTATGAAGTGCCCTGCTCAGGGACACAACATAAATTGAGACAATTCTCAACTTTGCATTTGTATAGAGGGGTATTACTCACCAACAAGAACAGGTGAACAAGCCGATATACCACACATAAAAAGGAGGCGAATCATCGTTTTCATTCTGAAGCAAACACATTGAAACATTGTGGTAAACATCAGTGATATACTTTATTTACTCTAACTAAGGCACTTACTTATAATTTAACAAAAAATTTAACAATATGTTCGTGTGTTCTTGTATAATTTCGTAATTAGTCTATGTAACCTTTCTGAAAAGGGCATGTAATGGTGGTTATGTTGAAGAATTGCTTTTTTTTTGTTATGCCATTTTAACATTAAATATTAAAGCAATTATTCCCATAAACAAGGAAGATAAATGAAGAGAGGTCATTGTGCTGTAGTTCCGTGTCATAGTCTAGGCTAGTCTTTATGCTGCTTAAGGGCAGAGCTTTGTTATAGTTCGTATTATTTGCAATCTTGACTTAATCTCCACTGCCATCAGTTTTGAGCAGTTTCCAGGGCGTCGCCGCACTTGAATATATAACTGTAACTTTTATTTTATAAGTATATTTATATTACAGCTTATATACCTCAGGTGGATTTTTTTTGACATGTTTAAACTCGAGGTCAAAGATAACGTTATCCCATTATGCTTTTCAGAATCCAAACATTTACTACTGTTAACACCTCAGGGAAATTATTTGTCATTGTCAGATCAATGTCAAAGGTCACGGTCACGAGTTATAAAATTACGAAAAAAATCCTTGTAAACATGATCATTTGGAAAACGTTTTGTGATATGTAGCTCTCAATGAGTATATTTAATCTTTGGATAAAAACACAATTGTGAAATGGTCTTGACTTCCGCATGATATATCAAAATTGTTTTTTTTTAACAATTAACAATTTTAATCATTTTAAGATTGTTATACTCAATAAAAGTTTTCATTGAATATGGGACCTTGAATGTCAAAGGTGAAGGTGACGATATATTTTTGTTATTGAAATGTACACTAAATTTGTTTATAAAACTGTATCCCATTAAGCTTTTCAGAACTCATTAACATATAGAACTGTAAGTACCTCTTTGGAATTATTTTGACATGTCCACATTCAGAATCAAAGTTCAACGTCACCAGTTCTAAAATCTTTGAAAAGATCCTTTGAAACAAGTTTAGCTAAATCATTTTACAATGAAGTCCGCATTTAGTGTATATATATATATATCAGCTTTAGAGAAGTACAACAACATTTTGTAAAGGTTTGCGCTACAATCCATCGATGGTCAAGGTCACAGCAAATTCATTGCTTGTAATCATAACAAATTGTTATTCTTAATCAAACGTGATGATTGTTGACTTTTAAGGTCAACAAATAAGAGTTTAATTTTGATATATGAAATTAATAATATTAAACAGTATGAGAAGTATTTTGACATGTTCACATTGAACTTAATCGTTCAATATGATTTTCTTTTTATATTTCTTAGAAAATGCCCATTTTACTGAGGTGAAAGCGGAATAAGAAAATCCTTAGTTTCGGAACTGCTCCGCTTTTGCGGTGTTCCACAAACACTAAATTAAATTAATCTTGTTCATATCAGAGTCTCCCACCCACAAGAAGTACATGTAAGTAAATCATTTGAACGTTATATTGTAAAGTGTCCTCAAGCTTCTGTTCTCAAAGGGGCAGTAGCACGTTTTTAGGGAGAATGTAAGGTGATGTCAAGAAAATGAAAATGAATGGTCCCAATTGAAAGACAACGTATTTAAAGTACATGTAACTGGAGCAGTTATAATTCAAATATGTAATAAAAAGTTTAGCCATGCGATTCCTTTATCTAAACAAAATGAATTAAAGGTGTTCACACAAAATGGCCGCGAGTGGATTTTATGTGAATCTTCATACTTTGTCTTCTGACTATGGATGATTGGCTAGTGTAATGAGATTTTTGACACTGTCAAAATAATACATTTAGCATTAACTTACAATTATCAGTAACAATTTAAAAATATAAAATTATAAAAATAACGTGCTACTGCCCCTTTAAGAATAAGCGATGTAGTTAAAACTAGCTGTTATATTTACGTTCTATAAGTCCTACGTTACATCCAGCCACTTACCCAGTGCCCTTCCTGACATTTCATAGTTTACAGATAATTGAACATAATATTCTTCTCCTCCGAATAATTTCTTTTCGGGAGCACAACAAAAATTACGAAGGTTCCTGTATTGTGCAGTATTGTGCAATACAAAAAAGTTCACGTATTTAACTTTGTATGTGCATAAACAAACTTTGAAGATATACCTGCGTGCCTTAAGTTTGTTCACTTACCTGCCTAAGATAGTGTAATAATGTAAATTGGGATGTCTTTGAGACATCGTTGCATTGCGAAAACGAAATATATTATCGCCACAGAAGTTTAAACCCAATACATAACATAATTGTATATCACATATCACAGTCAACAGTAACATTGAAGTGACCTGGGATCCAAATTTCTACTTTTCAATTTTCTTTATAAAATCCTTCAAAAGCGAAAAACAACTTCGTAATACGTTATATGTGCTCCATGGTTTTAGTTTATGTCACAGTGCTGTTGTTTTTCTATCACAGTCGATATGGGATTAAGAAGTATAAAGAAAATCTGAATTTCTATAATTTATCCTTACCATCTAAACCATCGTGCCAAAGTTATAATTTTTGCATGAGTGAGCAGAAAATCCAAAAACTGGTTATTTTACTCATAGACAATGTGGGATTCTTTGTCAGGTCTGCTGAAATTGTATAACTGGCGTCCAAAACAAAACCATTTGTGTAAGTGAACACACTTAAGGTACGCAGCTGCATATATTTTTTACAATCATTAGTTGTAAAGGCAATGCAAAAAGTGCTTTGATCGCTAATTTCAGTTACATATTTCAATAACGTAGTTTGATTTATTATGTAGATTCTTTAATATATATCAACGAAATTCGAATAACATGGCAAATTACTTACATTGTGTGATATGAGTGACTGACTCACGATATGGATGTGTCGGCAGTTATCATCTGTTCACGATCACTAGTCTCGACTTACCAGCATAGCAGTTAAGTTATCTTCTCAAACACGACAAGGAAAGGGCGAGTCTTTCTTCTGGTGTCTGTTCACATCCTTTCAGTATCATTTATCTGATGCTGTTGTGTATAGATATGGCGTTTAATTTCCGTTTGTTTTCCTGAACGACTTTCATAATAAAGTGTATTGCGAAATCCCAGCCTTACCTTCAAAATTTAAAATAATTGACACTGATGTGAAATAATTATCAATTTTTGAAAAGCTTTAAAGAGATTTAGTGGAAATACTTGACATATGGTGTCTTTCTTTATTTTATGTCCCTTCTTTGTTATGACATAAATGCCCACAGAGCCAACCGCTCTTTTGAATAATTACATGAAGCGTGTTGTTTACAAGAGAACTATTGCGACCTTTACACATTCAGCAATCATCTTAGAATTTGGGAAACAAATCTGTAAAATTGGATCTGGCATTTCAAGAATAGAAACCTTTTAAAACGTCACAAATAGCTCAATATAATTTAATTGTACTTGACATAAATAGATGACAGTATCATTTCACAGCAAATGTTCTTTTGTAGTTTAGAAAACACTTGTTGTGTAATATCCATAATAATAGACCTGTCAGTCTTGTTTACTTCGAAACATATGTTCTTCAAATGACCTTGACAAGCCTGAATGGGAAAAGGATAAGGAACTTAAATCCAAACTGAAATTCAAAACCTATACCTTTTTCATTAGTGATTCATACAAAATGCCATTTGTTGTGTTTTAAATGAAATGTTTCCGTCATGTGTTTTGTTTCAAATAAGTTATGCAATATTGTCCAAATAACTAAATCCTATTACTTGCGACTTAACTTTATTATAAGTAGACAAGAAATCAATTTATCAATTTTTTACGACTGCTAAACAACAATTCTATACACAGTAAAACCAAAATAACAGATAGCAAGTAGATAAACATTTCAATATGAAGTCATGTAGAAGTTAACTGTGGTCAAAGGGTTCATTGTTACTTAATACGTAATTAGTCGTCCATGAAATTACTTCTACGTCTAGATATTTATGTGACCATTCATGCTTATAAATTTATCTAGTTGATATTTCAGAAAGGATCTTTGAGTAGTCACTTTAAAGATAAACAGTAATGAACATGCGTCGTGTGAAAGGAACTCAATAAAATGAGATGGCACTATTATTATGCTTGAAATTTTTGTCAAAAGGCATCGTATTAGACCGTAATTCAACTCTTGATGTCGCAGCCATATTTAAGTTCATTCGGCTAATATGGATCCAAAGATTCGGAATTATTGCACTCAGTCAAATCTTAATTGATTCGAGGAACCTCATTCCATTTTAAATTGCATGGTTTTGAGACTGGCTAATTTAGCTTCATATAATACTTTTAGGGAAGAAAGCACGTTCGCCATATACCCCTGATACGAGGAGTTGGGGAGACCGGGGCAGGCACGGCCCCGGGGCATGTTCGTCTTTTCTCAATAATGTTTTTTCGGTGGCTACTTTAACTTAAATTGGTAATTTCTAAGAGACAACATGACGTTACGCCTTCATTAACTTTGAAATGGCGACAGTCCAACATGTAATTGACAAACTGTGGAAGGAAACTCGTTTTTCATGTAGCTGAGTAACTTATTCGACTTCAGTTCATTTTGTTTTTGACGAATGTTGACTGTGTTTAGGAATATGTTCTTAAGTGAGCATAAACCAACATTCCGAGACGTATATGAAACGAACAAGTTATATTTGTGTGAGGGCTGTGTATTTTTGCAACATATAAAAAAGAACAAACGTGGTGTGTGGGGTACGTTCGGTCAATACAAGCGGGGCACATTCGGCTGTGAGGACGAGTCACACAAAAATAAAGGTCGTCCTCGAAACCAATTTCTAAAGGTCCTCCTCCTCAAAAGGACCCTCTTGAAGGTCCTTGAAGAGTAGGCTCCTCTGATTGGAAAGAAATCAGAAACCTTTTCGTAATAGAAAGTTAACTGATTTTACATCCTTATAAAACATATCATTGTGATGTAATGTAGTATTTTTTCTGTCCCAAATATCGAATACTATGAAAAGCATCGTATCTCTCTTTAATTCTTGTAGCCTGAACATGTACTAATTGTTCCCAACGATAAACGAACCTGCCCCTAAGGGAAACCGAACCTACCCCGATGCGGGGCATGTTCGTCTTTTCAACTCGTCGTCTTACAAGCATAGTTATAGGCAAACTAGTTGAGTTAGGCCCTTTCAACACTTATAACAATAAAGTTAAGATATGTCTCAATATATGTACAAAGTTACACTAGTATATTGCAAGAGAACGACTCAGTATCTCTATTTTAGTGAAAAGGGGACGTACCGGCCCCGGTCTCCCCTACTCGCTGATTGGTTTGATTTTAATGACGTCAGAGAAGAACAGATCTTAATTTAAGATTGATTTAATTGCAAATAACATAACGACATGATGCATAGTTTTGAGTTTCGTATCTGTCAACCGTTGAAATAAAGCTGATATAAGTATTGTAAGACATGATGGGCAACAGTACAGTATGAGATTTAATTTAGAGCTAATACAAATATGACTGAAAGACCCCTATGTGTTCTTACAGCCTGTAGAACAAAGGGAGCAACACAGCAATAATGTTGTTGCAATAGTTTATATTTCGATTTTTTTCTGATATAACAATGACGATAATTACAATAGACGCGATTGTCATTTGACATCGATTTATTCTGAGTGGTTTGTTACATGTAGACTGTGGACGCCAGGAGATAATGTGACATGAATAAAACAGAATGTCTCGGGATCACAGACCAAGCTCAGAATTGATATATTTCTCTTTTGTTTCTCTCAGTCTGAATAAATGTAATTTTCAATTTAGTTACATTGTGTCAATATCAAATAATTAAAAAGTGACAACATTTGAAAAGAATAGATGTCCTATTGTTCATTTAGACTTCCATAGAATATTTAAATATATAATATTGACTTGCTTCTTTAACTTTTTGTAGAGCACATTTCTTTAACATTTGGTATTACATGCCTGGACCTCCTTCCACACAGCTATCTTTACTAAGGTTGACCTTAACTACCATCATTAAACATTGCACTAAGGTAACCTTAAGGACCTTCGATTACCTAGGTCTTTGTGATAGGAGATTCAGTTCATTTTTGTGTACTCAGCACTTGCCGAGCGTTGCCGATGTGTGGTGGAAGTCAGCGCTTTATAAATATCCTTATTATATGATATATATATAAGCTGATAACAGTATTCATTTTCAAAGAGTAGTAACCAAATAACCTCACAATATTACTTCTCAAAAAGTATTAACCAAATATAGTCGCGATAAAATGATTCAGCCGCCTACCTATATCACACAGATGATGATCACTAATAACTTTGAATTAGACCTGGAATCGTTTCGGATTTGACCTGTTAAAAACAATATTTCAAATAATGAACAAGTAGATGTTGCCATCGAATGAACAAATCAGGGAGGAAATGGAAGAGCAGATGGAAAGAAAGGTGAGAGAGAGAGTAAGTTTTCAGATAACTCAAAATTGGTCCGGCATTAATAAGTCAACTTGTGAAGCTTGATGACTCTACCGGTATGATAAGTTCAGCTGGCTTAGCTTTCGCTCACTTAAAGGGGCAGTAGCACGTTTTTAGGGGGAATATAAGGTGATGTCAGGAAAATGAAAATTAAAGGTTCCAATTGAAAGACAATGTATTCAAACTAAATGGAGCAGTAATAATTCAAATATTTAATGTAAAGTTTAACTATGCGAGTCCTTTTTCTACAGAAAATGAATTAAAGGTGTTCACACAAAAATGGCCGCCTATGGATTTTATGTGAATCTTCATACTTTGTCCTCTGACTATGGGTGATTGGCTTGTGTAATGAGATTTCTGACACTTTCAAAAAAATACATTTATAATTAACTTACTATTATCAGTGAAACATTTGAAATATAAAATTATCAAAAAACGTGCTACTGCCCCTTTAAAGCACCTAAACCTACACACCAAAATATGATATTTTCTGTTTAAAGGTGTTTGACAATGACTCATGTGAATCATATCAGGTTAATAAAATGACTAACGCATTACCTGGTTTCGTATCAGAAAAATGGTGCTGGTGACAAACGTGGTTGCTTTGCTATGCTCGTTTGACGATGCAGATTGAGAATGGTAGGTTCCTTCAACAAATAAGAATCATGCTCATTATCTTGTTTTAACCTCATGAAATTA
Source organism: Steromphala cineraria (assembly GCA_916613615.1). Classification (NCBI taxonomy): domain Eukaryota; kingdom Metazoa; phylum Mollusca; class Gastropoda; order Trochida; family Trochidae; genus Steromphala; species Steromphala cineraria. The sequence goes on from OU744721.1 coordinate 17,819,874, forward strand.
ATTAGCAAAGCTCCTTAAAGTACCAAACACTTTTCGTAAAAATTGAACAAAATGTGTACTATCATTTCAGACCTAAAGGATCTTGCACTCATGTACATATCCATCGTTTTAAAGTACAAGTCATATTACAAAACCTCTTAACATATAATCCGGTCAATCTAAGGTTTCCTTCAACTGCAAATATGTATCAGCTACATGTTCATCAAGGCATCAAAGTAAATCAGAGTAATTTCTTTCCGGTTTTGTTCATGTGATCTGGTATTAATCACACTAATCATTAATCACTAGTTGAGATATGTATTTTTGTAGCAAATGTCCTTCTTATTTCCTTTGATTTACATTTAATCGCTGAAGTGTACTTCTTTGATTAGGTGAAGTTAATTTTCCTTAGAAGACCCGCTACTATTTTATCAAAGTTACTCATTAAAAAATCAGTGATTAATATATCATGCTTCATTACTTTGATGTTTTCAGATGAAAGAGATTAGCATATAATCTTCTCCGTTCTTATGGCTTAATTATCTCTAAGAAAAGATTTCAAGTCAATTCTTGGCAATACATTAACTTCAATTTTCAGACTTAACGTTGTACTCTCGTAAATAAGTGCCATAAATTGTCCTTTTCTGAACGTATTTCGAGATGATTTGTAAACATTTGGTAACACAAAGAGCGATGAATTGAGGTTAAAGATAGAAGTTCCTCTGTGAAACAACGGTTCCGTTTATTATCGTAAGTTTACTTGTTTTATAGTGAAGCATGCGACTGTACAAAAGCGTTACATCAAAAACTTTAAATGAAAGCATTTTAATTAGGCATATATTTAGAAGTGCACTTCATTGAACTATCTTCCGGCAACCAAATTAAATTCAAAATATTATTTCTATGCTGCTTGTAACACAGATTTGACAGAAATGTGGATTATAAGGGTTATTTGGTAAATGTCGTTTGTCCTGTAATTAAGCTATTAGAAAACCTATTTTTGACTTTATAATCTAATAAAAATATAAATTTAACTGTTATCTGGTGACTTTCAGGTCAACAGTCAATCACTTTTTATTCGGAATATCATTTGGAAATGTTGCAGCCAATGAAACATTGGAAGCGGGGCATGACACTGCAGAACAAATTAAATTAGCAGCGAATCGGGGATGCAGTTATTATTTCTTTGTTAAGTAGTTTCATATCCTACCTACATGATATTTAATATGAATTGTGATCTAAAACGATATGACACGATATAGCTTTACACGAGCTGTAAAATATCCCTGTTATTCATCATGTGTAAACTACTGAAACCGATTCCCAGACCCTCCCAAAACAAATGTTACATTAACTCGGCACCTACTTTGAATGAGGATCCTTTGCTTGAGTGGTTTCTGTTGTTAACAAATTTCCTGAAAATATTTGGTAAATTTATATATGTTGTTTGGACTGTTTTTATTAACAGTATGTTTTCACACATTGTAAATGTCAATATTATCGCGTTAGACATTATCATGTTACATCTTGTCCTTGTGATCAAGTGGATGGAAAGAACGCATTGTTTGACCAGTACGAAAGATAAACTGGCATTGCCAATCACGAGTGCGTTATTGTTTATATTACCCATATGTTTCTATAAGGTAAAACTTTCATCTTTTACAACAAGGCCTTCACTTCATAATGTCTTAATTCATACTCACTTATTTTTGTGCCTCCGAAAAACGGCCGAGAGTATATACATAGACAACGATCCCGTCCGTCCGTCGTTCCGGGAAAATGTTTGTCCGACCTACTCCGGAATAAACAGATCGTCTGATTGTTTAAAAATGTTGCTGATGTCTCCCACCCTGCTAGGAGGGTAGTAGTCAAAATCAGAAACGATTTGATTGAATTTTTGATTTGTACTTAAAGGTCATTTTTAGAACTTTAGTGGAAAACTATTCATCCGATTTATTTCAAATTTTACACATCTTTTTACCCCGCTAGGAGGGATGCAGTACCATATTACAATTGATTTCGTTACGTATATTTTGATACGAATTTGGGAGTAACAGAATCATTAAATAATGAATCGGACCGAATCTAGTGGACATGATTTATCATTTCGCGGTAATTCGCGTTCGTTGTCATTCAATGTAGGTAAATTTTCTGATCAGCCAATCAGAATCAAGGTTTACGGAAGTCATCCAACAATGTCAATTTTAAATGACTGTAATATTATTATCAACAATAACAAATACCTAAATGTCAATTATTATAAAAATAGACAACATTCTTGCTCATTATCTTAGAATGACAGTTACAGCAGCTACAATGGCATACGGGAGTCAATTTTCAATGTACTTGATGAAGGACTTCAAACAGATCCTTACTTAATATATATACCTGTAAGAAAACAATGAAGGTTATCATATGATAATTTTACGCTCTGAAGTTTACACATATTCCTGAACGATGATTGGTCTAGGGCATGGTCATGTGATCTAAGTTTCATCGATTCATTTCCCATGAACTCACAAAAAAAGTGTTCATACTTGTGTGAACGTTTTCAAGTCGTGTGAACATTCGCCGGAACTACTTTAGGCCTAAGTCTCCGTCCAACACCAAATCAAATGTTATTCAATATTTTTACCAATGGAACTAATTTATAATGATTTTAATCATGTCAATATTTGCCAAGTATAATGTATTTTGATGTAAAAAATATTCATCGTATAATTTGCTTTAAATAATTTGCTAAACATTTGATGAAAAATTAACCTGATCGAGATGCATTTATTGATGCTTTATAATTTTGACATTACGATCAATAGGCTATACGGTTCTGTACGCCGTAACAAGGACAACCATATACTCACGATGTATACACAAACGATGAAAGTGTGTCGATAGAGCCCTTATTATAGTCAAAATACCACTTTTGTTTATATATTTTGACGAAGATACCCCTGGAAATGGCGGCTTGCATGACAGTGACACGACGTTATGCATAAGGCAGATAACTCTGATCTCCTTGCGCGAAGGGATTTTATCATAGTGTGCGCTTCATTTAGCACATCTTTGTGCAGCGTGTTCTGTTATATACAGAACATTAACAAATTCTGATAACATTCAGATTGTATCAGGATTGGGATTATTTTTTGTCGTATGTCGCAATGTTACTCGTTCAAAGAACAAAAAAGGATTCATATCACTCCGCCGTTCCATTCCATATATGGTGCGAAATTATAAGAATTGAATGTCAGTGTGTGTGTTTGCACTGGAAAATGAACGATGTTGAATGTCAGTGTGTGTGTTTGCACTGGAAAATGAACGATGTACATCGTTCATTTTCCAGTGCAAACACACACACTGACATTCAATTCTTAAATGAATGTAATAAAGAAATCATAACGTCGGTAGTCATTCCAATTCAACCCTGAAACTCCCTTGAAATAACGTTCTGTGAGGTAAAACCCGTGGCCAGCCGTCACAACTTTCATCGAAGCCTTCAAGCTCAAAGTCACATAAAGGATAAAAGTTACAGCACATGCAATCGATGCATCATGACTGTAAAGTCATCTGATATATGTTTTGATTGTGACTCAGAAGGTTTGTACATATAACATATTTGAACAGCTTACTCAGATTTTAGTTCAGTTATGAATGCTTCGCACTTTGCAAACTATTGACATCAGAACTTGTATGCATATTTTGTAAAAAAATATGCCCGTACTGTGGCATTATCTCCGAACAGAGTAAGATCAAGTCATGAAATGTTGATCTAGCCGCTGTTCCTATTAGCCGAATTTGTGGGCTAGAATGGGCAATGCCTGATTGGATGCAATCAAATTTACTTGTGTCATCAGCGACGCTGTCCTAAAATCATAATTTTGGTAACTGAATCATTGCAAATGCTTAGAAGTTTTTCCCACCAATGGTTTGCTAGTTCCAGCAAATGCTCGCAGGTTTCATCGCAATGCAGTCACAATAGTGCTGTGGGCTTTCTCCTTTCAAAAGTACTACATGTAGCTGTCGTGATATATGTAAAATACTCATGAAAGCGGCGTTAAACCTCAGATCACCTCACCTCACAGAGAATCAATTTTCGTGAACTTACTCTATAGTGGAAACACCAAAACACTATGAAGTCCCTAAGTAATAGTTTTGTTTGCTTATTTGTTATTATGTTGGATGATATTCATTCTCTCCCCACAGAGGCAGATCAAGTCATGTTGATTTAGCCTCTGTTCTATTACGCCGAAATCCGTGGGTTCCGGCAGTTTCCCCTGGCGGAAAAAACCTTTCATCTCAATACATTTGAATTTCTTTATCAAATGACAACGCTTCTCGCATTGAAAGGGTGGTTCATATCACAATGCCTTTGCCTTGTTTCAGTAGCCAAAATGATGATTTAAGGGCCCTGTCACACTTTAGCGTATAGCAATTGCGTTTGAGTTGCGTATGGAATTTTTTTCATACGCAACCAGTACGCTCAAATATTTACCGTATTTTGCCTTACTTGTACCGCACATGGAGCGAATGATTTACGAACTTTGCGTTCTCTTTGCGTTGGGAGTGCGTTGGAGATGCATATGATTTGCGTATCCCCACTTTATTGTGGCAGATGGTTGCATCTGCAGAGCGTATACAAACCATATTTTAGACGCTCACAGCTTTTGTCTACCGCATGCCTTGCGCAAACAGAGCGAACATAGTCCGAGCCCGTTGCGTCTTCATAATATTCAATCCTTTCTGTCTATGTAGCAAGTTTTCGTAGGTATTTTCTATAAATAAAAACTCTCGCGAAAACAACAAGTTTTGTTACCAATTGCAATCAAAATTTTACTGATTACAGTTAAGTTTACTGAATACATTTCTCTATCACATGTGATTAAAGGGAGTTTCCACTTAAAGGGCAGTCCGCAGTTTTCGCCTTACACTTTATCATTTCTGTACGAATACATACCCCTCGATTGAGGTATTGTAATTTTAAGAACTGAAATGTCAGACGAAAACATTTCTCTCCCTATTAAAGCTTATAGATCGGATGTGTTTTGTACATGCACCCGCTCTCTCTGACTTGTTTACTTACTATGTCATGCTGAAACAATAGCATCGGTTTCATCCTGTCGCTTTTGGTCCGGACCTGCCTTTTTCAAGGATTAATTTAAATTTGTAAAACACTTATTCAAAATTTTTCATTACCTAGACACTAGACCAGAAGATTATCCTGGATAACTCCTTATAAACAATGAAAGAATGCACAGGTTTAGTCTAATAGTATATTTGGTAGTCTGAAATTGCTTTGCAACCGAGAAGTCAAAGTTTTCCAATGGAAACATTAAAAACAAATCATTAGCTTCTTTATGATTTTGTTTACATGGAAATGTAATGCGATTTATTTTATATTTATCTCTTCTCATAATGGATTTACTAGAATTATTAGTACAAATATTTCATTCATTCTAAAAAATGGTTAATAAATATCAATGTGTATTTCCATGTTATCATAGTTTGATAGTTTAGACTCACAATTCTTTAAAACTACACTATTATAGTGCTATATGAAAGAAGGAGACACAATGAAACCTATCAAATAGTACACGGAGGTATTATGCTCACCAACCCTTATGGTATCTTTATCATATATATACCCTATGTACGCTTTGAGTACGCCTGCATACGTAACTCATAAGGAAAAAACTGGACAATGCATTTTTCAATTGTTATCATTCTGTTTAAGATCGTTCTTTATACGTGCTGCATTTGCTTGAAGAGCGTTCTGGGTACGTCCTCTATGCGCTATCAATGCGTTGGTTCGAGACATCAACTCACACTGCGCATGAAGTGCATACTCATCACGATTACCTAACGTACATGTACCGCCCTCGACGGATGTTAACCTGATGCGTTGCGTGTTAACCATACGCTGCATAGTTTTGAGCATGTCCAAAACTATCAAGCGTATGAAAATTGTCCAAGCGCATACCGTCGTACAAAAACGACCTTAACACAACCAAGGTGCGTTTGAGTTGCGAATCCTGCGTACGGCTGCGTATTGCTGCGTATGAGAGAAATTGCAATACGCAACTCGTACGCAGTGAGTATACGCTGAAGTGTGACAGGGGCTTAAGAACAGCGTCGCTGATTGCACAACTAATTTTGATTGCCATCCCATTCTATCCCATAAACTCGTCGTAATATAACAGAGGCTAAATCAACATGACTTGATCTGCCTCTGTGGGGAGAGAATGGATGATATTGGTCTATTGCGTATTTCACATGTTAATTATATCCTCAAAACTACTATCAGTAAACAAAGTATGGACTCATTTGAATGACGTCGCTGTTGGATGGATACAAGTTCTGGTTAAATTCATTAAGTCTCAAGATACTGTAAACAATTGAATGTCATCATGTGCAATTTGACACCTGTACGAACTTTTTCACACTGTAATCTTCATTCAAATAAATATTGCATGCTTCAAAATATACTGGTACGTTTATGTTTTACTAAGCACAGTTAACTCATGTTGGAAATGATTAATTAACTGATATTCTGTTGTACAAAGAATACAAAATAACACCACAATCATATTTTGCATTGGATGAATGCTTTACGTGTTTGTTTATTAATAAGTCCCTTAAAATGAAAAAAAGGTAGATATGGTAAAAACCAATGATAATAAAAAAGATATGCTTTATGTTTAGAAATGTTCAAATTGGAACTAATTGAGAACTAAAGAAGGAAGCAATTTCTTTTTTAGAGAATTATTACTCTAAGGAATCACATGTAAATGTTTACTTAAAGACTCTTGACTCCCTAGGTAAAGGTTTCATCGACGTAAATAATTAAAGCGAATTATAAAAGTCGTGCTGTCAATTTGAGAGTTACGAACTTTTCAATGGTGAAATCCCTTTATACAAAGCTGTCACATACAGACGTTATAATTGAATTGAACGCTCAAACCCAAAGCGGCATGAAAATAAATCTAATTGAAACTTTAGACATTTTAAAAAGATACAACAGTTTCCTTCAAATGATCCAGATGCAGATATTGTTCTTATCAATTTAACTTTATGAGTATCATATTTTATGAAAATTCTTTCTTATCAGTAAAATCTGTACTTCTTACCTTGTAAATCATCGTGGGTCAACGTTGGAAATTGAAAGCTAATTTCATAGAGTCACTGGCTAATTTGCATTATGAAAAGTATTTTTTTTTTACCCTGATGCCCCTAATAAAAAATTGCGAGGAAGCTGAAACCTGAATTCTGACAATGAGGATTATGATTTATGGATTCTGGTAACCAATAATATATCTTAGAGGAAACTCTATTGTTTAGTGATACTTAAATGATATTAGTCATAAACACTAATGAATTCATAACTTATCATGTCAGGTATATTAAATTGTTTATATATGAATGTTTTAGGAAAGTTTTAGTACAAGGCATAGTAATACGTTATAAATTATGGTCATTTGTAAATGCAGAATTGTCAAAGATAATACAGAAGGCTTTTGGAGTTGTCAAATTGTACATTAAGATTAAGAGCTTTGATAAGCACAACCTTTGCGATAAACACCAACTGGGAATTTATTCCCTCGTTGGTCACGGTTCTGTTTGACGTCTCTTCGGCTGAGGCAATTTGGCGGAAATAGAAATTAACCTTATCATCTGTTTGGTATTATTTTTGTCTGTTATAATGTTCTTGCTCGCACTTCCAAAATGGTAGTTTGCGTTCTTATAGATTTTGAAACTGATAACATGATTTCATGTATAATCGATAATCACATTAAAGACTGCATAATAGGGTTTAATTCTCATTCATGTCATTTTAGCTTAACCTGAGGGGCCCGATGGACTCGTGTCATTGGATTCCGTCCTTGAACATTTCACTGTCTTGGACTTCCGTTTTTATAACTCATGAATTCGCGTGAACAATTCCTTGACTAAAATTTAATTTAACTTACAGATTCTGTTATCCTATTAACTGTTATTAGGGACACAGGGGTAACACCAAAATAACTGCTGCGTGGCCTGAGAATTCTCTCTCCACAAAGGCAAAACAAGTTCTTAAATGTGCTCGATCAACATTGCATGACTTGATCTGCCTCTGTGGGGAGTGGATGGGCCTGAGCATCTTGGAAATAATAGATCATGTGTCCCCTCAACTTGTTAACCTGTTACCATTGTTATGATAAGCCATAGATAGCCTAATGAGGTACATAGCAGATGTGTGATTATTAAGGGCGTTCATGTACACATCGAGTAAAAGGTATGGAAAGGAACTAATTATGTAATGTGTAATTTGTAAATGACAATCAAATCGATATGTTGTTTTAAATGTTGAACATAAACATATACGTTGCTGACCGATGGCTGAAGCCTTACATTTCTAGAAATTTAATGATAAATAGATTAATGCGAGGCCATACCCTGAGAATAGCGCTAGCGCATTTATTACCTATTAATAACAGAATGGCTTTTCACTCTTCTCATATAGAAAATTAAGTCAAGGAAAAATCGAGAGTTCAAAAAGTCTACTGTATCTTAGTGAAATCTGTCTCATATGTTGAAAATTCTCTGGTTTCCTTCCCCAAAACATGACTTAAAGTTATCAAGAACTACTTTTTATAGCCTAATTGGTCAGAGAACTCTTAATGACAGCATCATTTTGACACCAGTTTACCTTTTAAAGACGTTAGGAATTCCACAGGAGAGACGGGAAACAAGGAAATTACAGAGGGGAGATATAGGGATACCAGAAATCCTAAACAGAGATCTTCCTGGTTAAAAAGAACATTGGAATTTCAAATATCTACAGTTTCAGTAAATAGAAACCATACATAAATGTACCTTTCTTTGAGAAATATACATTTTGACATGTTACAGTGTAACAAGACACCTTATTACTCACTATCATTTTATCAACTGTCACAATTTATGAAAAAGGTTTCTTTCTCTTCTTTAGCGATACAAAATTAATCTATCTGAACATGTTTACTTGTGAAGTCGTGAAACTAACATATTTTCGAGCAATGCGAACTTTAATGCAATTATCCAAAAAGTTCGTGAAGTTCCATGATAAATCGGTCAGAAACCCAAGTCGAAACTTTCGATCATATCTGCGTTTCACGCAACAAAAAACCCATATGAACTCACAAAGGAATAAAAATAAACACACGTCTGTAAACTGTATTCATCATCAGCAGTGGGCGCTCATTACAAAATGTCCAATGATTTAAGGATGTATCTGATCAAAGTTATTTAACCGATAAATTGCAAACTAAGCAGCTTTATGAAATTTGCTCAGGATAATTTCTAATATTAGCAAACTAATTTACTCATATATCTGTTACTGAACATATTTGCCCATAATCTTTAATTTTGATAATAATTCTTCTTTTCATTTTCGAGGTTGCTTTTAATAAAGAATGTCAAAATATCAATTAAACAATAATCACATTCATATATGTCAAAATGGAGATAATATTTTAAACTGGCATTTTAGTCATTTATATACTTTGAGATACTCTATCTGGGTACCCTTACAAAACTTTCCTCATCCGTTTATCTGAAGTAATAAAGAAAGGACATCAATATAGATTAACAGTGTTACATCAAAAGTAAACTGAAACATCCGTATGAAGAACTGTATATATTGCTATTAAGGATTAATGTCGTCATGAAAATATTGAAAATAGCTATCTTTATCTCCGTTTACAGGCTATAAGAACGTTACAGTCTATACAATGAACACGTTCAAAAGTCTGTAATATTGACCTAATTCGTAAACATATATAGAAACACGCTGAAAGTTTTGAATAAATATCTTGTATATTTGCAAACTGAAATTGATTAAGTACATGTGTGTTGTAAAGAAATTAAAAAATCGAAAAAAGCCTAATATTCAGATATTATCTTTTGTGACGTAAAACGGAAACCTTTTTGAACTAGAAGTCAATGTTGAGATAAAATTGAGATTTTTATTTGCTTAACATTTCCATTCATAAATTATCATATTAAGGTGATGTCAGGAAATGAAAATTAATGGTTCCAATTGACAGACAACGTATTTATACTAAATGGAGCAGTAATAATTCAAATATATAATGTAAACTTTAGCCATGCGATTCCTTTTTCTTACAAAAAATGAATAAAAGGTGTTCACACAAAGTGGCCGCCAGTGGATTTTATGTGAATCTTCATACTTTGTCCTCTGACTATGGATGATTGGCTTGTGTAATGAAATTTTTGACACTATCAAAGAAATACATTTAGCATTAACTTACAATTATCAGTGAACATTTTAGAATATAAAATTATCAAAAAACGTGCTACTGCCCCTTTAATTGTACAATTGCATGTTGATAGTAGTTCGCCTCTTTCGTAAATGATAGTTTCGCTCATGCTGAGTATGGCAAGCTTCTCCTCAATGTACTCTATAGATTACTAGCCAGCTAGTCAGAAACATTTACATGCAAAATTTTTGACAGAGTAAATATTTTTTCTAGATGTACTTAATTTTGTTTTATTACTCGCGGGGGTTAGTGAGCGCCGACAGTGTCATTAATGAAGAGTGTTATTTTTAACACTTATAGTACTGCCAAGAGAGACCTTAAGACAAGACTGGCATTGACGCAGGAGAAGAAATTAAATAAAATGTCCAAGACGCTTGAGTGTAGCTCCCTGAAGATCGGGGGGATACGAAAGGAAACGCTAAATCATAATTTTCAAAGTGTCATAGTTTTTTCAGACACTTTATTTTGCTAAGGAATAAGAATCATTTAAGTTAGTCTCTGATATACGAAATAGACATACTCTTTCCTATTTATACAATTTCGGTTGATGCTCAACAGATCATAAGTTGTATTATGTTAACAAACACAATAATATAACCTTTAAGTAAGTTGATGTCATCTTATGCAAAACAATCATCCACGGCGTTGCATGGGTGATCCCCTAACCCCGCGACCGTGATAATGCTATAATTAAAATGTTGTTCTTTTTCTTTGTATACTTTGTATAAAATATAAAATTACCAAAAAACGTGCTACTGCCCCTTTAAGATATCAGTGTTGTTCTTTATGCATGATACGCCACGTACACCACAGATTCATTTGTCGTGTTCAAACAGACGAACAGAGAACTGTGGGATTGATATATGTAAGTAAACAATAGGTAGATAACAAACAATTAACAAAGGAGTTAATGTCGTTAATAGTAGATAAGACATATGAAGCCAGACCTTTGTATTTCCATAGTTTACCGCTCAAATATAATACTTCTTTGCAATACATGCAGCCATTCATAGCCTTGTATCGCAATGAATACTCCAAAAACGAACATGGTGTCCCTCAATGATAGAAGACAAACAAGTGAGTCCCTCAACGACAAAGAAACTATCAACGTGTCCCTTTCCGATTAGGAAACTAACAAGGGAGTCCCTTAACAACTAGGAAACTAACAAGGGAGTCCGTTAACGATTAGGAAAGTAACAAGGGAGTCCTTTAACGATTAGGAAAGTAACAAGGGAGTCCTTTAACGATTAGGAAACTAACAAGGGAGTCCCTTAACAACTAGGAAACTAACAAGGGAGTCCGTTAACGATTAGGAAACTAACAAGGGAGTCCGTTAACGATTAGGAAACTAACAATGGAGTCCTTTAACGATTAGGAAAATAACAAGGGAGTCCCTTAACGAGTAGGAAACTAAAAAGGGAGTCCCTAAACGACTTAGAGACTAACAAAAGGGTCCCTTAACGAACAGGAAGCTACAAAGGGAGACCCTTTACGATTAGGAAACTACCAAGGGAATCCCTTAACGACTAGGAAAGTAACAAGGGAGTCCCTTAACGACTAGGAAAGTAACAAGGGAATCCCTTAACGACTAGGAAAGTAACAAGGGAGTCCCTTAACGACTAGGAAACTAACAAGGGAGTCCTATAACGATTAGGAAAGTAACAAGGGAGTCCTTTAACGATTAGGAAACTAACAAGGGAGTTCCTTAACGACTAGGAAACTAACAAGGGAGTCCTTTAACGATTAGGAAACTAACAAGGGAGTTCCTTAACGACTAGGAAACTAACAAGGGAGTCATTTAACGATTAGGAAACTAACAAGGGAGTCCCTTAACGACTAGAGACTAACAAGGGAGTCCCTTAACGGCTAGAAAACTAAGAAGGGGGTCCCTTAACGATTAGGAAACTAAGAAGGGATTCCCTTAACGATTAGGAAAATATGAAGGGAGTCCCTTAACGATTAGGAAGGTAACAAGATGTCCCTTTACGACGAGGAGACTAACAAAGGTGTCCCTTATCGAACAGGAAGCTACCATGGGAGTCCCTTAACGATTAGGAAAGTAACAAGGGAATTTTAAAACATTATTTAAGTATAACTTACTTCACCGTTGTCTAAGGATGCTAGTTAAAACTTAGCTATTAAAAGGCTGCACCCATGCCTTAAAAAATTATGAATATGTATCTTTTATTTCCCAGTCAGACCGAGAGAACACCAAATTAGGACACAGTAAATGAGTCTTTTCCTGGAATGGCATACTTGTTTGTTATGGTACTTATCAGAACCAAGACACGTGACACTAGCTGTATAAGTTCTAATTAGGAAATTATAATGAAGAAGATTCATTCAAAATACTGTTACTTTTTTGTTTAACATGTTTCGGAATTCCTCTTCATTATTATAACGTTAAGGATATGCTGTTTACATTTTTCACTTTGGACATGTTCCCTATTCACTCTGCAAGCAGTGGGGTTTTCAGGTAAAACTGACGATTTTTTTTGGAATATTTAGTGGCGGATTCCAGCCTTAAAAGAATCAACAAAATATTGCATACATGTAGATGTCATAAAATGATTGATTAAAATCGGATTAGCGGAACGACATGTTCAGATTACTCATTAAATGGCGAAAGAAATTCAATTAGGTCTTTGTCAAGTTTTATTTTAAAAACTCCAAAAACACTAAAACATCTAGAATGTTTAAATGTTTTTGAGTAATCGTTTCAGGTATAAACACTTCTTAATAAATGGCACAAAGTAACTTAATTGTGTAGCAACATTCAATTTATGTGATGTTTAGTTCTATCTCAGAACTATTTGATTTCTGAACAACTAAAAAATGTTTCAGTTGTTTGTACAGTGTATATATGTACAAATGAACTTTGATTTCATTTCCAAGATACCACGATACCACGTCAACTGTCATTAAAACATTTCACTTTTTAAAACAATGAAAACCATAATAATTTATCGTGACAGTAGTAATGGTTTGTTGTAATGATATGTAATATAATAATACAACTCTAATGAACTTGATACTAACATAACCTACAAAAACATTCAAAATATTGTATTTTTGTATCACCTGTCAGTTGCATATTCAAATCTTTAACACAGTGATATGCTTGACACATCCATCATTGATATGTGTATATGTCATTGTAATGCTTCAGTTACACAAATTCTTAAAAACTGCTGGTTCTGATATATATATATATATATATAACGATTACACATAGAAGACTGATCACGCATTTGAACTTTTAAAACAAAGGATAAAAGAACACATTGATGACAGTATGAACATGCACACACAATAACAACAAATTTATCCAAAATATCTTGCGTTGAACTAGTTTCAAATACACAATTAGGAAATTAGCATAGATATGTCAATCATTTGTCTTTGTGGTTACACCCTAGTATTCAAATGTAGTAAGCATTAATCGATTCTGAAAGACAGTCATTCCAATTAGTTCAGTTTTCCAGTGAACGTGTAACGTTTAACTCGAAAACTTAACTTCTTTTCATGTTTGCTTTGTTACAAACAACATTGGTTGTTTGACCAATTACCTTACTTATATGATTTTCTTAATAGCAGATAATAATAGAGATACTTTTCAACTCTTCTCAAAAACAATTAATGCCCGTCTCATATTCTTCATTTGACACCATTGTTAAAATTGTAAAATAGAAGAGCCATTCTTGTTTGATAGTCACCACACTGAGTCAAAATAAGTTCTTTTAAAAATGTCAACTTTTCCTTTCTGTTTATTTACACTGCATACAATATTTCATCTCATACATTGTAACCGTCTCATAATCAGACAGAAATTAACATAACATAAATTTTATTTAATAAAACGTCACTGGCCCATAATATATTTCCAAATGGATACAAATCCAACAGTACCGGTCGGGATCATCCATTGCTTAATACAGATGACAAGTTTCATGACCATACACAATACATACATAATTCTATAATTAATACAGTAGAACTCAGGTCCAGAGCAAAGTTTCGACTGGTAGAATAAAATATCTCAATTGAGTATCCAAAGAAAAACACAACATTTCAATTATAGCATTATCAAAGTCGAGGGGTTAGGGAATCACCCCTGCAACGCCAAGGATGATTGTTGTACATAAGATGATATTAACTTACTTAAGGGTTATATTATTGTGTTCGTTAACGTAATACATTACATTGTGCAACTAAGATGATCTGTTGAGCATCAACCGAAATTGTATGAATAGGAAATAGTATGTCTATTTGGTATATCAGAGACTAACTTAAAGGATTCTTATTCCTTAGCAAAATGTCTGAAAAAACTATGACCTTTTGAAAATGATGATTTAGCGGTTCCTTTCGTATCCCCCCGATCTGTGAGGAGCTACACTCAAGCGTCTTTGACATTTTATTTAATTTCTTCTCCTGCCTCAATGGCAGTGTTGTCTTAAGGTCTCTCCTGGCAGTACTATAAGTGTTAAAAATAACACTCTTCATTGCTGACACTGTCGGCGCTCACTAACCCCGCGAGTAATAAAACATAATTGAGTACATCTAGAAAAAATATTTACTCTGTAGCAACTTCAATAGCGGCTGGTTTCTTTGCTTTTTAACTTTATGGAAATAATTCCTTTAGCTAATTTAGATAGTTGATATAATGTGTAAAGACTTTCTTCACTTTCTTTTGCCTGAAACCTTCAAGGAAATATTAGGGTTAAATATTCACTATCTCCATGAAGTATGAGACTTGTCAAGAACCTAGAAATTTTCAGAAAAATTGAACAACAACTCGGGAATATAAGATTTGATTTTGCGAGACAGTTAATAATATTGAAATATTAAATGTTCTTGTAAAAAAGCTCTGTAATCTAATCATTGTGTGCTATAGTATCCAAATCGGGGGGTTGGGGGTGGGGGGGGGGGGGGGGGGGGGGGGGTTATATACATCAGTTTACATGTGCTTATGTAAAGAAGTGATACGGAAATAATTACAAATTAGCGTACACATTTATCATTTGATCGAGACCTGAAATTAAAAGGATAGCAGTTTACCATGAATAGGATTATGTGAAGGCATAACACATAACAAAATATCAATATCTAAATGATCTGTCTTTTACTTTTAACCAATTGTTTTTATAGCTCATAGCACGTTGCGTCCGCTACGTCGATAATTTTTCTTTGAAGGCAACTTAACAAATATAGCACTCATAAAAATGCTTAAGATGTATTACAGGCATTTATCTTGGACTTTAACTCTTTTAACTCCTTTTGATATTTTTACGCAGTTATAAGTTGATATTTTATGACATATAGAATTGGAAATCGCCCCAACATATCATACTTTAGAGGCAGTCATGATATGAGATATCTGTATTGATTCGTCTAATCTGATTAACACATGAAGTAGGATTGATCTTCTCAGAATGGTCAGCTTCACAGATCCTATTGTACCAAAATGGTCAAGAGTGTTATAAGTCTTCTAGCATGGTGAATGTTATAGGATATTGTTCTTTATTCAATAGTCACCTAAGACACTTTGTTCTAGTAACCAATTCGTCACACTCATATGAGAATATTTGTTCTAAATATTCATATCTGGCGTTATGGATGTTCTGTTATGATTTCTGAAGCAGATTTGTCTTTAACTTAATAACATAATTCGAGAAATTATGAAATAAATTCGTATAGATTTAAAATATGATTATATAATAATAGCTATTTTCCCTTTTGTTGTGTGTAAGAGAATAAAATGAAAGCAAAATTTTCAAAAACTAGTTTTTCGTATTCTCACATGAAGTCTTTCAAATCTACACATGGGACTCTATTCATGACAAGACCTGAAAAATAAAGCTATTTTAGAATTCAATAACATATCAAAGACAATCATGAAATCAATCAACTTGACGTGTTTCTGCTTTAAGAAAAGAAACGCGAATTCAAATTTGAAATTAAAGAATCGACTTTTTTCAAAAGTCAACCACAGGCTCTAATTCCAATACACCAAGTCATATTTCCATCTAAAAAACAATAGGTTTTGTATTTGAAAAATACAACTCACGGTTTGCTAGAAAAAAATACTGCATGATCTACTTAAAATAAGCATAGGAGTATTGCAATGAGTTAGTATCAATGTTATGCTTTGGCTTAAATTTCACTTTTTGATTTTAATGAAATCTCTCTATTTAAATGCTTAGTCATATAATGCGATATCGTTTTTCAGGAGTCATGTTTATGTTGAATGTGAATTAAAAAAAAGTTACGTAAACATTAGTATAGTTTTGTTTTCGTACTTTGCTAGTGAAAGTCTCCAATAGTTGACTAATTTACGGAAGGTCTCCAATAGTTTGTTGGACCGATACCAAGAATGTTACCATCGAAATCAATGCGCTCGAACGCAACTTCCTGAAACCCGAGAAAAGTGCTGAAATCCACTTGAAAAGTGCATGCAAAACTAATGGCGACTGGGATGTAACCGGCCAACAAGCATCGCAAAATTTTATTAAAGTTAAAAGGGACATGGGCACGGTTTATTTTGGAAGAGTAGAGTTATCTAACAAAAACGAAAATAAGATATTTCAAACGCAAAAACAACTGGAAATAAAACGCCTGTTATGCGAAAAAGTAAACAATCCTATCTTAAACAGTATTTAGAATGTACAATGCATATTACAAATAAGTTAAACAGACGTAATATTAAAGTCAACTACAAATTTTATCTTGTAGTTTGTGGTAATAGATGGGACCGCTACATAGAGGATCTCATTTTTATGTATCATGGGCATCTAATTGAAATTTACACAGAACAAATAACATGTTTTTGATTTAACAAAAATGTTTTTCACATATTTCTCCAAATACTGTTCTATGACTGTTTTTTTAGAAACGCAATAAAAAAACCTCAAATTATTGCGTTTCTAGTTGAGTCAATTTGACACCCGCGCCGTTTATTTATAATTGCACTCTTGCCAGGAAGAAAATAACATCTCGAAAGGTTTATTTGCGACGTTTTTACAGAACGTATATATATTTTTATAAATTTGTCTTGCCGTACCAAATAACCATAACGATAATGTGCAAGGATCTGTTTGCACGGTACTGTACAAGTGAAGTTTATTTTGAATATCACAACTTTTTGTAAAAATAATTTTTTCAGGTTTGGAATGAGTTTAAACCAATGATATAATAATCAGAAACAATATAAAGAGGTCTGATAATCTTATTCGTGAACTACTTATAGTGACTGTTTTTCTTTCTTAAGACTAAATACAATGCGAAATGAAAGTCTTAACGAAATATATTTTTTGACATTTCATGAAACCCATCAAGTGTTTATAAACTTGACTTGAAATGTTTTTATACATGTGTAAGACAACTGTCTCACATGTCCACAGATCCATGGCTTCCCTCTGCCAGGACAAATCTTCAAGTTGAGGAAGTACGGCTATACACAGCCCTAATTGGTCAGAGTGTTGTTAAGCGCACCGACGTCTTGACACCAGTTTCCGGTCTAAAGACGATAGGGTTTCTACAAGACAGACAGGAAGGGTGAGTATCTCAGAGACGGGAGACACTGGTGTGCTGGAGATCCGCCATAGACACTTTTGTTTAGTATGAAATCTACAATGGGTTTCAATTTGGCTTTACTGAGCAGTTATTTCTATTTTTCATTCCGAAGCCCCATATTCCCATCTTAGCATTTAATATGATTGATTATTCCACTTCGATCGATTAACGGAACAGCAGCCAGTATCAACTTACAAATATATTGATCAACTAGTCTTGTTACCTCATATAAGACACAGAATCAGTAACAATATTCAATATAAAAATGACCATTATCTTATATGGTGTAATCCTATACCTCTCATAAATAGCATTAATTTTTTCGATGAAGTGATTAAATTTGTATCTTTAGGTTGAAAGATTCTCTTTCCCAATATCCCGTTTCAGCTAGTCATCTTGTTAAGTCATCAAGCATTATGTAACACCAAACTATAACACATATATGGCTGTATACAATTAACTATGAAAGTTCCCAACACTACTATCATGAGGGTGGTAGAGAAAAGATGGGGATGATTGGTTGCGTTGGCCTGGTGCATCATTTTCACGACCAAATTATACACAAAGTCATTCAAACAACAGACACATTGTCTCCAACAACTCCTCTGGCAACCCCTCCATTTACCTGCCTGTGCTAACAGAAGCTGGTGCGTGTGGGAGTTGGGGTTTAAAGTGTTGTCAGCAATATACAAGCCATTTAACATATAGATGTTGCCATCGAAAAGAGAGTAAACAGATCGGAGAAAAAGACGATTGAAAGCTGGTGTTATGGCTCTAAGTAATCACTGTGTTAATTTGGAACCATGATATTTCCAATACTAAGACAATTGGTTAAGAAGCAGACTAAGCTATAGGTGGAAAATGAACATTTTGACACAGAGATGCACTTATTATATATACTTTATCTGTTTAAAGACCAAATACAGTAAATCTATTTCCTTCCTCCTGTGCATAGTTATCAAGCTCGTTCAGTAAACCTAGCCTCAATATTATCCGTTTGACTCCTATACTGAGTCTAGAAAGGCCTAACGACCTATGACCCTCTAACGTTATACGTGCGAAGGCACACTATTGCGGCTTCGTAAGATGTGTTCTGATTGGTCAAGTCGATACGTTGGCTGACGCGACTCTCTACTAAGCCTTTCTAGACTCGGTATAGGAGTGAAACGGATAATATTGAGGCTAGGTTGAATTAAGACAAACTTACCTTCTTTTTATCACTACTCTTGATCGGTTTCACAGAAACATATATTTGACTCCGTCACACACTCCAATGCTTTTGAAGTTCCAAATTGTGTCATTTGTTCCTCATTATTGTTATCTGTTGGTGCTTAGGGGTTTGTAGATAACCAAGCTATATTTCAAAATATCATAAAGATATATGTCTCTGTTTTGCCATTGAAGTTTCAGTTAAAAGTAAAATTTATATTATATTTATATTTACTAATGACATAATGGGTACGATTTTAAGTGCATCAAATATGCTTAAAGATGAAAGTATCGTTTGCTTTTCAGGTATAACTTTGTCCATATGTTTTATGAAAGGTGATTTAGATTTTTCTTTTAAACATACATAAACCTGTTCATTTATCTTATCACTGCTTTGAAGATATTATTACCTATAACACTTGTTTCTACATATGACGAAAGCCCACATTTGCGATTATTCTAAAGTGAGTAGAACAGATAAATATATGTATATTGACGTGAAACATATGTTGTAGTTAGAAATATGATATTGTAGTGACATGAATCTGTGAATTTGTAGCATTAACAAGCTAGTTTTCGATAGATATAGTTTCTCAGAAAGATTAAAGAATTCCTGTTTTATATATTTTTCTTCAAAATCAGAAAAACAATTACTTCCTCAATTTATGATACGAAAATTATTTTTTCAATCCTTTATCTTTTATTAAGAAATACATAGATAATGATAAGCATTTCAAATAAATACAAAATTAAAAAAAAATCCTTTGAAGTATCTTTATCTTCCCACCTGATTTATGCTTTAATGGAATTGTTGTAAAAAGTATTTGAATCGTAATTATTTACGAGCGCAACATCAGCAGCAGATATAAAGGACATTCTTAATTAAAGGTTAATAACTATACCACCAACGCGTAGCATAAAACATTGAACGAATATGAGTAGGATTTATGTTCAGATGCTGCTGTAATTCGGTGCGCATGCGCCTGGACAACAGGAAAAAGTAAGTTTTCAATATTCAGAAAAATCTTGAATTATAAACTTTATAAATATACATGTATATCTATTCATCAGAAAAATCAGTTAAAGAACAATAGAGTTAATAAGTAAACTGCAGATTCTTTGATAGTAAACTGAGGCTTCATTTTCGACTTTCTGATATACTTGAAGATAAACGAAAGGTATTGTTTTGCAATTTTGATATAATCTCAACTAAGTGTAATACTTAGTTTCCATGATATAAAAATATATTATTAAAAGTAACCTTTGCTCAATAATTCTCTTGTTAAGGAAAAGGCTCTGTATATATTGGCTCTAACTGTTGAACTCCAGATTTCGGATCCTTATAGTAATTGTGTTGGTATCTTACAAAAAAAAATAGGGAGACAGGGCGAGAAGGATGATACCTAAGAATTCTAAATAAAGGGAAACAGACTTTCTTGGCTTGTGGTGCCAATGTTTCACATACCCTGGACCATATTACATTTTAATGAACAAATCATATTTGTAATAAGATACCACTTCCAAATTGGTCATAACGTTAATGAAAATGAATTGAAATTGCCCAGCTTTGCGCACTGTATTATGGTCACGCACAGTAGATTCTATCTGTCCACAATGACGTCACCGAAAACGTGTTTGTTTAGGTTTGATACAGCACCTCTGTCGACGAAATAAGTATTTTATTGTTGATTTAAACATTTGAATATGATATCAACCTTTCGACGAATGATGTATGAGATGTATTTTTTTCTCAAAAGCTGAGCTTCATTGCGAAGCGCATGCAAAGAAAATGGCGCATTTGTTAATGCCTCTCTGGTGTTTGTATATATGAGTTATAATGTACTTAATACTTTTTGTTCTCTTTGTACAACAACGATCATGACTAACGTATACATTGTATTTTGTAGTCAATGTTTTACTGTTGACTTTCAGATTGTGTCCTAGGAACACTATTACTCCAGTAACCAGGCTTTAATTCATTGATAAGCTGACGAGTAATTGAGTTGAAAAGATTGCACATAAACATTTCTCAAGTAATACTAATATATTCTTCATTGATATACCGAACAGTTATGAAATCAAAATAGTTCAAAATTCTTCCTAAATTTTAGGTATTATGGTGATTTGAAATCTTGTTTTTGATATGATTGATAGGTGGTGTCACTGGTAACCAGAGACATGTTATAATGCGCGTAATAATTCATTATTGTAGGATTTATCCCACGTCTCAGTCACCGTCATTGCGCCCGATGGGTATCAAGCTGGACGGCTGCGAGTTCTGATTCAGAGAAAATGAATAGAAAATAGAAAATCTAGTCACATGCAACAAAGACGTCTTTCAAGCGTATATTTGGGAATGGCAACAGTGGTTGACAACTTGGAATTAGCTGACGCCATTTTGTTCACTTTGGGAAATCGTCTCCTATCTAATAGATTTGTGTCCGATGTTCTCTAGGTCGGTCGCAAAATATTGCTAAAATGCAGTTAAAAGGCTTTTAGAATATTTATGTTATATATTTACTTTTGGAATATTCATCTATAAAGTATACGATGGAACGGGCGTATATACGTATTAAACAAAGCGTTCAGTACAAGTATAAGCAATTACAAACATTACTTATGTGAAACTACATCCACATTTTTGTTGGTACATACGTGTATGATAAACCTTTACACATTCCTAAGCTGAACACAATTTGTTTTAAAAGTGAATACAAATTAGGCCGGGTGTTAACATATCGAGGAGAAACACCTTGCGCTGCTGGTAAAGCGCAGAACAAATAGTGAAACTCTTTACGAACTGTGAGGAATAAGACAATGTACGTTCATTTCTCAGCATATTTGTCCTCTAGCTCTAGCCTCAAAACTAAGATAACTGTGAATTTGTCTACATATAAGCAGGTATATGGGTTTTGACATTGAATTATATGGCTATAAAGATAAAAATATTAAAATTATCTGTAGTAAATCCTGTTGACATTTTGTCAATGGTGTTCCTCCTAGTAAATTTGGTCCTTTAGAATCTCTTCCATTGTTAATGCTATCCACGTGGCGGGATGATCTTACACAATCTGATAAAATACATTGTAACAGATGAAAACTTCAGTCGAATTAAATTTCTGTTGGCACAGACATTGATATGATTTAAATAATATACTAATTATTTTCAGGAAACTGAAATAGGTATACCACCTCTGGGTGATATTATGCCAATAGCTACTAAATCGTTTACATCATTCGATATAAATTGGTTCTCTACCACATACACATAAATTTGAGTAAGTTTAAATACCTTAGAGCTATTGTCAATACTTTAAATCATTATCACCTTAGTATAGCAGTTAAAAGAAAAATGTACAAAAAATAGTGATTTACATGCGTTCGATTTACCAATCTCATTGTTTCGTATCACATGTTACATTTAGTTGATAGTTCATTGATCACTCATGACCATTACCATAAAGATGATCTGTACTGTTTCTTATGTGATTTTCTAATATGTTGTAACAATATATATATGAGGGTTAGCTAAATGTGCTTACATCCTTATTTGCAGCAAGATATGGGATGATTAATTCCATAAGTGCATCAAATATGCAAGGAGATGAAAGAATCAATTCATTTGTTTCTTATTTAAGGCCTTCTATATATTATTTTTGAAGCGGAAAGATCACATGTTTTATATTTCTCTTAAAACGTTATATCGTGATACGTGCTTGTAAATCTGATATTTAAAGTAGTGTGGAAATAACAATTCTACATTAAGCTTTGGTTGACAGTGTCATTACAAAACAATGGAATTGTCAATTTGACAGAAAGAATCGTGACGTTTCAGAATTTTAACTATAATACAATTATTGCATTGTTATTTCATGAACATTTCGTGTTACCCATATGATGAAGATGTTATCATTTCATGTATTATGTTCAAATCCAGTTTAAAGCAATCCTTATCCATTAAAGATGGTCACTAAGTGACATGATCAAACATGTTTTTGATTTTTTAAATATCGTGCAGGTTTGATGCGGAAACTTCTTCCGTTTTCTTGGCACATTTTGTCTAACTTGAAATTGCAAGTAGCCAAATGCGTTTGAAGCAATATTCTGTACATCGATTGGAAATTTGTTGTGGTTCCTAAGTTCTAAGAATAACATTTGTGGTCCTTTTCTCCATTCGATTTGCTGTCTCCTATGAGATAATTAGGAGAATAGACAACCCAGCTGTGTTTTCTTTTCTATGATTCATGCTATTTATATCATTGCAATCGTTGCAGACTGTCCTCGTTGTATGATCATACATGTACACTGTAGCATCTTGAAAAGTGTGGTATGTTATTCTTATTACTGTCGTCAATATTTATATAAGTTGTTCGAGAAATTATTGCGGTGTAGGTTATGTTCCTTTGTTCATCCGTTGCAGGACAGAGAACAACGCCTACACTTTGCGGCTTGACATCCAGAGATTTATAGAAAAGTCGACTTCCTGAAATGACATCGCTCATCCTTCCGCAAAACATCCACTGATGAGTAATAAATAGCAATAAGGCAGAAGATGATTGTCATAAATGAGAAGACATTTCCTTTGAAATCCATCATAAAGCAACATGTCAGTTGTCTTGGAATGATAACTCTTCTACTGCAGTAAAAGTAAAAATACAGTTTTTCTAATCGGATATGAATTATCTGTTTTCGAATTGAACATGTTTGGAACTATATGTACATTTGAAAGGAAGACAATAATTTCAGTCAGTGTTTAAAGCAGGTTTTGTGTAAAGAACGTCAAGGTTCCATTGTCTTTTGTTTCATAACAATGAATACTTGAACAATACGTTATTCTAGTCATGCCAGCACTTTAAACGTCAAAGGAGTATTCTTTTCAGAAGAAATAATTACATGCTTATAGCATTCTGTATTCACTGTATTTTCTGCAAAATTTTACGAACAACATACAGAAAAATATACCAAATTCCATTTAATAGTAAACTTTTTACCAAAAGGACGAAAACGACAGCCGACATGAAGGCAATTCAAGAGTGGCCATCTTACAATTTGTGTTTCCTAACTATTCGCTTGAAAGCTGTCTTTGTCGCGGTCGCCTAGAATTTTTTTCTTTTTTCCAAATCAGACACTCGTTACCGCCCAAGATGATACTCTCGGACGCAATTGCGGTATAATCTGAGGCGGAGTGTAATCCTACACGCATGATGATGACATCACCGAAAGCGGGTTCGTTAAATGCTATGCAGAGGGTTTTGTACTTTGAACGTCG
Organism: Steromphala cineraria; assembly: GCA_916613615.1. Taxonomy (NCBI): domain Eukaryota; kingdom Metazoa; phylum Mollusca; class Gastropoda; order Trochida; family Trochidae; genus Steromphala; species Steromphala cineraria. Next base: position 17,844,195 of record OU744721.1, read on the forward strand.
AATTGAGAATAGTAATGTTGATTTAAACATGTAAGTATGATATCAAACTTTGGACGAAATTCTTTTCTACAGAGAGATATATTTCTATTCTCGATAGATAAATTTCCTCAGGTACCGCATGCAAGTACGACGAATTAATATACTTGTTGGAAATAGTTGTATTAGTCTGTATTGAACTTATTAACGAGCTTCACGATCGTTATCAGTATAATACTTGATGTTTATAACATCGATAAAAATACAAGCTACAGACAACCAAAAAGACCAAACAATTAGCTTTACATAACATCAAATATCGTATATAATAAATGTGATTTATTGCGTTTGATAGGCTAAGCACATTGTTCGAAAAAAAGTTTCCATAACAAAACGTAACACAATACTTTAGTTTTTTATATCATCCTTTACCATCTTATGTTCAATATTTTATGCATTAATTGAATTTTTTATTTATTTTCGACAAATCCAGCTGTGCAGAATTACACACAATGGTAAGTAGTTTTTAGTTTCTATTTACTTTAAATGTCGCAGATTGCACAAACTTTCTCTAAAGAAAGCTGAGTTATATTTTACGATACACTTTTTCATCTTTGACACTGTTTTGATCAAATAAATTGAATACGGTGTAAAAATATGATTTTTTTCAGACATTCTTTGTTGCTCGAAATAGATGAAAGTCTTGTCATATTAGAGGGGCAGTAGCACGTTTTTAGGGGAAATAAAAGGTGATGTCAGGAAAATGAAAATAAATGGTTCCAATTGAAAACCAATGTATTTAACTAAATGAAGCAGGAATAAATCAAATCAAATATATATGTATGTAAAATTCAGCCATGCGATTCTTTTTTCTTACGCAAAATGAATCAAAGCTGTTGCAAAATGGCCGCCAAAGAACTTAATGCAAATCTTTATAATCTGTAATCTGTACTCTTGATGATTTGTGTGTAATGAGATTTTTAAAGTATCAAAATAATTCATTTATCACTAACATACATTTAAAAGTAAAAATTGAAAATATTTTTTTTTTCAAAAGTCATCTTGCTACATATATGTCTCCGCTAAGGTTACAACCTATCCCCTATCCAAGCGTTTATTTCTAAAACCCTAATGTGAGAGTATTTTAAATATTTTTTCTTATCTAGACATAAAAAAACCCGCAAATAATATCAGCAAAACGTTTATGAATTAATTGTATATAAACAAATTTAGTTGAAACCATTGCAGGAGTGATCCGCGGGAGTGTAAGTCAATAAATACGCCCTCGCGAGGTTATTTTCAATAACCCCTCGGTACCGGGTTATTATTTACTACATAGTCAATCAGTCAACTGATCAGTTACAAGCTACATGGTGTGTAATGTCCTTTGGAATAATACCTATGATAGAAGCTGACAATTGATTGATTGACTCACATTAAATGATTTTTTCAAATATTTTCAAGTTTAATATTCCAATTTTCTCAGCAAGGTGCAATGTTAATTATTTGATCCCTTTGTAACTTGAAGTCGTATCAAAAGCATGTGGAAACCGGAAATTCCACGAAGCTTATTATGATTATCACTTATGATGAAACGTAATAAATTTAGAACCACATTGCAATTTTCAATTCTTAAAATGATATATTCGTTCACCCCATGGAGATTGCAAAATTGTTTAAATACTTATGATTGGATGTAGTTGATGTTGAGATATGCCGAGATATTGATACCATTATTGATATGTTAATCTGTGCATATACCAATTGAATTTAAAGCTTATGACAAAGTCATCATATATATTTTCGTCCTTTATAAAGAAGAATACGATAAGCTATCCACTGTTTAGCTAAGTTCTGTAAAGTAGGTGTTATCTCAAATTACTGCAATATCATTTCCACAATGCTGATCAGCGTTTTCCTTTTTGAATAAGTATTTTATCTCCAGATAATGTAATTCTGTGCATTTTATACATATTATTGATTACCTTGTACTTTTACATATCATTCTTATTACAAAGTTAGACCTAAAAGTGTTTGTTTTTGACAATGTAGAAATAATTTTAATAACTAAAAGCTCACTTCAGAAAGCATTTCCTGTGAAATACATTAATATTATAAGAAAAGACGTCGTAACATCACTGAAAATCCTTTTTGAACATTTTTACGTGTTCGTTAAGAAATATCATGCCATAACAGATAAAAATTGTAAAATATTGAAACTCAATTATTTTCTTCTAATTTCTGACAGTATTGAAAGCTTGTTCCTTTTTAAATTAAACCCAATTTGCTTTTTAGGATGTTTATAATAACGATGTCGCCACAAATAGCCACATCCAACTAGGCAGTGTAAAAATCATGACAAAAGAAAATAACATTGCTATTGAAAAATAAATGAAATAATGTCCGTAATTATTACCAACCTGATACTTTATAAATTGGGTTTCAAAACAATTTGGAATGACACATATGTGTCATAGCAACTTCAAGTGTTGTGTTTGGCTTGAGGTAAACTTTAAAGTTGGACTACTTTTTTCATTCATAAAACGAAATTTCATTCTCAATTTTTCGACCGTGCCCACTTCTGTCTTCAAATTTTCAGTATATTCTAGCCTTATACCATAGTGAGATAAAACGAGCGAACTTTCAAAGAATTCGACGTTTATGCAATCCCCATGAAAAACACGAGATTTTAAATTCAGTGAGTTCATGCGCTCTATGATCGCGCGAAATAACATCGAGAAGGTTTCGCTTTAAAAAACATTGATAGTAATCCCTGGGGCAAAACGACAACTGAATTCTTAACCCAGAGCATTGAAAATTTTTATATTCATCTAATTCATATATTTATTTAAGGAGTTTTTTTGATATATTTGCGGATGGATGTCAAATGGCGAACTCTATGACATGACGTTAACTGTCCTTGAGTAGAAAGAGTTTAGCATGATATGTGTATTATCGGCTACATCATACAGCATACCGTAAATATAGGTGCTATGATTGAATTCAAAATGGATACTTAACGTCGTAACGTTATTGAATGGGCAGCTCTGATGGGGTTGAATTTTCACTCACAATCTCGTTGATTAAGAGAAACAATAAAATGTTGTTCAATAAAACAATACTTTGTATTACAAACAAATTTATTATATAGAGATTAATACCCAAGCATGTACGAAAGCCAGAATTCCAGTTTTAGAATTTTCAAAACATCGTCAATGGTGAAAACAATCAGGTCAGCGCTTATGGATACATCTGTAACTCGGTCAGGGTAAACACGGTTAAAAGACGTATTGTGTAGCGCTAGTTTCAAACAGCAGTACGGAAATATTACTATTTTGATGTTATCTATCAATTTAAGAATATTCACATATCAAGTAAAGCAGAATTTACATGCTTCTTTATTAAAAAATCATGTCTTTAGTATCAAAGTTAGGCAGATGAAATGACCCGTTTGCACTGATTCACCCGCCCGCTATGTCGTTGTACACGACTTTGCAGGTACTGCACGCTTTTCTCGTGCTGCCCGATAGCACTCGGCCGCGCTGAAGCAAAAGGTCGGGTAGCTCGTAAAGTAGTCCCACATTTCGATGTCACGTGGTCTTCTTAACTGACCAAAGGAATTACCGCTAGGTTTTATTAAACATGTGCAACATATCATTTTTTATGGCATGACTTATTTCATCACATATGGATAATAAGTATCCATACACGCTGACCTGATTGGTTTCACCATATGCATTTGACATTGTTTTGAAAATTCTAATACTCGGAAGTCTGGCTTTCTGACATTATGGATAATCAAGAAATAAACGAATTAAAAATGATATTTCCCTCGCTCTCTCCCGGGAAAATATCATTTTACAGTCACTCGTGTTGTAAAAACAATATGACATCTCTACTTGGGTATTAATCTCTATATGTTAGGGGAAGATTGTTAGATATACCATGTTTTCGAAACATTTTAAAGTTACATTATACTGTTGACAGGTTTTTTTTATCACTTTATTTCTTTTTTAACTTGGTACAACACGCTTATACATGTAGTGCAAAAATATACAACATTTGGCTACTGACTGTTAAGTTGTGATGAAGATATTCTTCAAATGTATACAAGCAGTTGCAAAAAAAGGGGCAATTTGACATTTCAAGAAAATAAGCTGTGGCAGGACGACCAAAATTAAACAAAGGCATCATATCTACATTCTGTGTAGGTGTTTGCTTTATGTATCTGATAATTGTAATTAAGGATTCAGCCATAAGGCTGAATCCTTATTGTTATTGGCGTGTTTCTTTTTTTTTTTATTATTATTCCAGGAAATTTGTGAACAACTTTCAGCCCAAACGGCTGATGCTATCGAAGCCAAATTTCACAGGCTGGTAGACCTTGTCGAGGAATGGCGACAATAAGCTTTTGGGCCAAATCGGCCCATACATTAAAGGTCCAGTTCGATTCCAAAATCGAAAATTTAACATTGACTTTTTTTTCAAAATGCACTTAGAGACCTATTTTTTTTTTAAAAGATGCGCAATCAAAAATGCTGCAAAAAACGAAATCATGGCAAATTCGTAGGTCACGTGGTTTGGCCGCCATCTTGAATTTTCTGCATTTTTTTCAAAAGTCCGACCCCAGGCACCTTTCAGGAATCACCACTCGGCAACTGCTGATACTAGAAAGCTGAAACTTACACATAATGTAGCTGAGACATTGGCCTATAACAAGTCTGTTTCAAAATTCAAAACTTCGAAATAGTTTTTTTTATAAAAATCTTCAAAGTTTGCACATTTTGCAATATTCAAGGGCAGATAACTCAAAAACCTCCCAGACGAATTTGATGATTTTTGCATGAGAGTTAGACATTAGCAAGGTCTTCAAGATAAAAGAATAAAATCGCTCGCGAACAGTCATTTCCGGTCACGCGGAAGGGTCAAAGTTTGCATTTTGGAAAACGGGTGTTTTGGTGGGTACGTTTGAATACTCATTGCTAATCAATGACGTACGATAACACATTGCTCTATATATCATATGAAAGCCAAATGAACATACAATCTTGGATAAATCTCATTAAAATTAGATTAAACATTTACATTGAAATTCGGAATATTTAAATGTGGTCAATCCTACTTTCGTTTTGAATTATTATGATATATGAATGATTGAAAAATGTAGTTCATTAGCAATATAACACTAGGCAATGTTTTATCTATCATCAGTCAGCAACAAGACCGTTTAACCTGAAATGATTCATGTTTACAGCCATGATGAATTTTCTGTAAAGACTTAACGTTGAATATCAAGTGCAATGTGGTCATTTTCATAATGCATTAGTTACTGTTTACCTCTTGAGGTTTACGGTAATTTGATTGAAAACATGATATTTGTAACATATGTCGCATCGCTCACCGTTTCTTTACTTTTTCATGCTCATTAACAAATAATACATCAAAATAAAACCATTCCTCTCCTCTACACGATGGTGAAAACAATTTTGAAGTGTCGCTAATGGTTCGGATGATAGGAATGCCGCACGGTGAGTGTCAACCCTTGTCATTATTGTAAGCATTCTCGCTCAAGCTTTTTGACTTAGATAATTACCTCTGTTAATGAAAATTAACATCATACAGTGCTGAATCCGTTTGTCGTCGCTTGCGACTATATTTTAACTTAGGTTTCAGTTCTGCAAGAGTAGGTAACCTCTCTGCAAGGTTTCTGGAATAAATATATTCCTTTGTTAAGATAAATAGGAAATTGAGGACATCGTTCCTTCTTTCCTTGAATCCCAGTATTATTGTTTCTATATTTAGATCCAAATGGGTGCCAGTTTCTTTTTCAATCCATTGTAGTAGATCCTGCCACAGCTTTTTGACAAATTTGCATTTATATAGTAAATGAATGATAGATGCATTTCAACATTACAAAATGTACACAATGGTGATTCTATAACTTTTTATTTATACAAATCTTTATTTGTTATCAAGATTCTATGAGTAATACGGTATTGAAACCATCTATGTTTAACGCAAAATGATGCTCTAAATGGCATATTGTTAAATGTTTTCCATACATCTGATTCATATTCAACTTTTAGTTCTTTTTCCCATTTGATTTGGTAGAGAAGTTTAGGGTAAGATAGTTCATAACGTAGAAGTCTGTTATAGAATATACTACATCCCTTCTCAGCTTTATATAGTATTTCAAGATTTGGAGGTATAAAGGGTTGTTCCTGTTTGCTGATGTTGATTAATTTTTGTTTGGAATATGTTCTCAACGAAGATAGTAGTCCTGCATATTCAAGAAAATTTGATATGATTTTGAATCTCTCCACGAAATCATTGTATGATAAAAACTGTTGAAAGTTGCTAAAATGAGCCGCATATGATAAGCCATTAGAAGAAGAGGATATGGCTCATGTGCTACTGTCAAACACTTTTGTCTAAGATGTATATTACCTGTGTACAACTAATGAATGTTGGTTCACTATGTAGGTTATATATAACTTTAGACAAGTCAATCAATAGTGCATTTTGATATAGTGTCCATGACACCTAAGGAATCGTCGTTCATATACGTCAAAACGCCCATCTTGGTATCATTGTTAACACGTCTTTTCCGATCTTGCATAATTAGTTTTTGATCATTCAAGAACACTTTCATTGAGACTGAAAACATTTTTACCTGAGATGTGTTAATGAAACAGAAAAGTAGCTGCATGGAGTACAATGGATAGATCTATAGGAGAGTATATATAAATTTCTTTTCATGAACAGACATTTACATCTAATTCACTGGTTTGCATTTACAATCGCCGATAGATTTACATATATACAAAAATTATTCCTTTAACAGCTGCGCCTAAAGCTTTGTTACATCAATACATTTGTTTTTACTGAAAATGTGTTTTTGAGTGTTTACGGAAATTTCTGTAAGTTTAAAACAGAAATAACAAAAAGTAACTTAATGTTTATTACTCTTTTTACAAGATCAACATACATACTCAACTTCAAAGGAAACAGCATGCAACACACCTGGAATTAGACAGGCTCAGAGTCATCAATCACCGGCATCTTGAGATAAGTAAGTACATGCTGTCGTAATTAGACATAAATCATTGGTTAAATTAATTGCAATGACGCAAGCTTTTGACAAATTAAAAATAGGTTTAATTAATCAGGGAAAAGAGAAGTATATTACTGGGTTATAAAATATCATTGCTCGGTTTTACGTTGTGATTTTGACCAAAACTTTTAGATATTTCAATTGCTTCTTTTAGAAGAAATTTTGGTATAATTGTAAACCAACGACAAAAGGATTAAGCGCAAATGACGATAATGCAATAAAATTCTTATTCAGTCAATAATCCGAGTGGCTATTGTATTAAAACAACTTTAAATGTCGACAGTACCATTATTATATGATAAATACTGAATTAAAGTCTTTTTAGATATTATTCGGAAGTAAACGAGGGGAACAAAGTCAGATACTTATGTTGCCAATATATTGCATCAATGTGAGAATGAGATTTATCATTATCGATTTTCAAGTCACCAATTATTCGACAGCTAACATTTGTTAATCTTTATGTTTTAAACGTTTGAATGAAAAAAAACCCTAAATGATTGAAGTTTTAGATTACTTTTGAAAAAGTTAGTAGGTTTTGATTGATGAATTGCTTACATTTACATGTACAATGTCGACAATATCCTAATAACGCAACAAATGACTTATGTCTTCTACTAGAAAATGAAAACAAGGGAAATGTAAAAAATACTGATTAGTAAAGTGGTTGCAATTGAGATATGTTGTAGCTTTCAAGTTTTGCAAAACAACTATATTTCGACATCTAAATCGCCATCACCAATAAGAGATCGACTGCAGACATAACTAAGAATGTTAATAGGGAAACATATAACGATGAATTTCTGTTAATATATAGTTTCCTCATACTGATAGTAATATATTTATTAACAACATTTCATCATACAATGTCTATACAGTATTTTACTAGAATATGATATCACATTTCTGTTTGAGCTGATTTAACTATAGTAAAGGTTTGACGTTGTCGAGTATTCAATTATTCATTTAATCCTCGTAGAATAAACGGATACGATTAAGATGTAGAATCACAGACGCTTGTCGAATACGTACGTATAATGAAACTAGAACCCATGGTGCCACAACAAGTGAAAGCCTTTAAGAAAAGGAAACCAAATGTAGTCTAATTGGCGTCGAAGCGTTCAAGACTCCACTACTAGCTAGGACAACGTACAATAAAATCTATGCACGGCGTTGAAAAACATGGCGTTGCATTAAATCAGCACATCGCGACCGTTCTTGTTTCTTTAATTTGCATTTCAAAATTATGAAAGAAACATGATTCTTACTTTGTTTAAATTTTTTAGTTCTAAATATTTTATTTGCTGATCGAAAGGAAGTTTTAAAGCTCAAAACTTACTTTGAAAAGTTTCATTGTAAATCCTGTATGTTGTAATTGGCATATTCATTATCTATCAAAAGCGTACAAATTTAACAGGTTTTCACATATGAGTCGAATTAAGAACATATATAATTATGCGCTTGCAAGATGAAGGGTTTGTAACTACCCTATAATGCATCAACTTAAATCACAATTAATTGAATAGATATATATGTGTCTCAATCAGATAAGTCCTCATTTAATTTAGCTTTATAGCGGAGGGGTTTTAATAATGCTGTATATACACTGAAATAGGTAGTAAATGTAGATAGAAGCATTCAGATTGATATATAAAACTTCCATACGGTCCGACTGTTTAGATGACAGTAAGACAGTTTTGTCAAGATTCCCCAGCAAAACTTGTGAACGAAATTATTTTTGTATGTTTAAGGTATCTTTACATTATTCAGAAGAACAGAAAAAGAGTAAATCTTATTATAAAGGTTTTCAATATAACATGATTAAATATGAAAATATTTCATCATTTTATAGTGTTTTAAGGAAATGGATTTGAGACTTTTTTAAAGACCTATTAGTGAAATGCGTTAAAGGGGCAGTAGCACGTTTTTTGATAATTTTATATTTTGAATTTTTAACTGATAGTTGTAAGTCAATGTTAAATGTATTATTTTGACAGTGTCAACAATCTCATTACACAAGTCAATCATCCATAGTCAGAGGACAAAGTATGAAGATTCTTGTGTGTAAGAAAAGAGCATCGCATGGCTAAAGGTTACATTATATATTTGAATCATCACTGCTCCATTTAGTTTAATTACATTGTCTTTCAATTGGAACCAATAACTTTAATTTTCCTGACATCACCTTATATTCCCCCTAAAAACGTGCTACTGCCCCTTTAAGAGGTGCATAAGTATTATTCACTAGGATCAAAATTAATTTCTTAGTGACTAAAATATCGTCCAAAAATTAAAGTTATAAACACGAAATCCACACGAATTTCCCTCTTAAAATATTTACATTCAATACGCTTCAAGAGGGAAACGATCATATCTTTATACAGTTAGATCTTAAAAGGAAGCTGTCGACGTAAAACACATTTTCTTCCGTGATCATGCTGCTAGAAGTATCAACAAAAATGTGTCAAATTACCTGAACAATAATTTTGATACAAGTTTTTCAACAGAATATCTAATAGATTCTAGAAACTGAGATTGAGCAGAACAGCTATGGTGTATTCCTGTTGTAGTGAATGAGATTAATTGAATTCGGTATTCTGTAATAATTTATTATCGATAAGGATTGAGTGATAATTATAAAAGACTGATTAGATTATTGTCAGTTAAGGTCTATACTATTTGTCAAGCCGACCATCACGAGAATCCCAATTTTTGTGTCTGCCAGATGAGACCTGTCTAGAATTAGTTGTCATGCGTATCGGGCCTAAAGAATATTGAGACGGATAGAATTCTTAATTAAGGATTCAGCCATAAGGCTGAATCCTTATTGTTATTGGCGTGTTTCTTTTTTTTATTATTCCACGATTTTTGTGAACAGGATTCAGACCAAACGGCTGATGCTATCGAAGCCAAATTTCACAGGCTGATAGACCTTGTTGAGGAATGGCGACAATAAGCTTTTGGGACAATTCGGCCCATACATTAAAGGTCCAGTTCGATTCCAAAATCGAAAATTTAACATTGACTTTTTTTTCAAAATGCACTTAGAGACCTAATTTTTTTTTAAATGTGCGCAATCAAAAATGCTGCAAAAAAACAAATCATGGAAAATTCGTAGGTCACGTGGTTTGGCCGCCATCTTCGATTTAGTGCATTTTTCATCATTGCCGACCCCACCCACCATTGAAAATCTTCTTCTCTGAAGATACTTGCATTAGAGATCTGACATTTATACTCAATGTAGCTGAAGCATTGTAGACTTAAATTTGACTTCTACAAAGTCCTAACGTTAATACTTTTCTTGCTGTGATTTTTCAAAGTTGACTAAAATCTAAAAATCGCAAACTTCAAGGGCGGATAACTCAAAAACCACACCATAGAATTTTATAATTTTTGCATGAGAGTTACACATTGGCAAGGTCTTTAAGATAAAAGAATAAAATCGCTCGCGAACAGTCATTTCCGGTCAGGGTCAGAGGTCAAACTTTCCATTTTGGACATGTGGTGTTTTGGTGGGTATGTTTGAAATATCGTAGCGAATCAACGGCGTACGATAACGCTTTGTTCTATACATCATATGAAAGCCAAAAGGCTATAGATTTGTTAAAAATTTGACAGTAAATTCCTATATTTGTTTAACCCTGAGTTACGGCCCTTTGAATATTGTCAATTCTGCTTTCGTTTTGAATATATACGATATAGGTATGTTAAAAAAAGCGTTACTCATCATTGACAGACGACAAATCATTGCTCCATATATCATTCGAAAGCCAAAAGAATACAGAATATTTTAAAGATGAACAATAAATTCAGTTACTACATATACATTGAGTTATGGACCTCTGAATATTGTCAACCCTGCATGCGTTTTGAATGCATTTGATAACTGTATGTTTGCAGAATGCGTTAATCATCAACAAAAGATTATTTCCCAGAAGCTTTTGACTGAAATCATTACCTTTGTGAATAACATTAACACCATACAGCGCTGAATCCGTTTGTCGTCGCTTGCGACTATATTTCCTTTTTGCTTTTTATACAGTAGCTACATGTATTCGTTAGCTTTTTGTATGACAGTTTTTTAGTAAGATGTAGTCAAATACAAGAAGAAAATGTTCATTTAGGGAACTGCTATTATTTCCTAATTATGCAAATGTACATTGTGCGTGTTTGATAACTGGTATAATTTAAATTCTGCTTTAAATCATAGATTATAATTGCACTGTATATCGTGTTATACTTTAAAAATACATTGGAGAAATTGCTTAGATTGCCATTTTATAGTTTGACAAAGATGTCAAAGAAACATACATATCCCCTTAAATAAACATAGTATTCGATATTAGTGTATTATATTCATTTCATATATTTCTATATTTATATTCTATATGAATGGATAATCAAATATGCACTTTATATGACGAATCATTCGACAACAGTGTTCACATAGCGTCAAAGCTTTTGATTTTATGCACAATGGATATTTTTGAAACTCCATATCATCATTCTCATAGATATTTTATAAAAAATTGTCATCATTTATAAACTACATGTATGTGTAACTAAAACGCCCTTAAGCAAAATAAATATACTGTTAGATCAAGTAAAATCTGAAGAAAAAAAATATGATAAAGTTGATATGAATGAATGTTAACAATGCATACCAATACATAAAAAATTGGAATATATGAAGATTTGGATATTTGAGTATAGTTTATGTATTTGTTTAGAAGAAGTATATGTCTCATGTCAAATAGTATTGATAGATAGCCACAAGAATAGAAATGAAACAATCATTATAGGGTAGAATAAATAACTCAGTGACAAACCTCTTAACTTGTTCTTGTAAACAACTAAACTTAGAACCAAGGATGCTGTAAATAAAAATTATGTGATTTATTTATGTTCCTAGTGTATAAGACGTTCTTTAACAGACGTTGTAAATCAAACTGAGTTTAATGTGTATTAGACAATAATCTTACTTCGAGAAGTTTTAAGATTATGATTCGAATTCTAGAAAACTATTTGCCCATGGTTATGTGGTTGGCAAATGCAATAAGAGATTGGTTGCTTTGATATGATATGATATCATTATGACTACTCGTTTTGCACCAGTCTAAACACCAATACAGTTATTATTGCGCTACATGTGTAAGAAATAGATATGAACAATTATACAGAATACATACAAAAGGAAATAACGATTGCTTAAATTTGTTTGAAGATGTATAATAAACAAGTGTTGTATTGGCAAGAATACACAACAACATCAATCATGAATTTATTTTGTTTTATAGAATACAGGGGGGGGGGGGGGAGTGCAGTGGTTAGCGCGTTCGGCTTCAGAACAGGAGGTCCATGGTTTGATATCCCGCCAGGGGCTCGGCAACTTGTCTGCAGTAGAGAACTGTTCTACACGCGGTCAGGTCATGGTGCAATGCTACACTGAATTTCAGCTTAGTTCCATCCATGGTTCGCTAGTTCCAGACGATGCTTGCAGGTTTCACCGCAATACATAGTCACATAAGTGTTGCGGGCTTTCTTCCTGAAATAATAATAGCAGCCGCGTTATAAGTGAATTATTCTTCTTAACCCATATCATGACTTATTGATGATAATGTAATACATAAAAACATGTATAGTGATTATTACACGAGGAAGTGTATCATATGACGTTTACGAAATGTGAGTAATGTATTATCCGATCAGTTGAAATGGATTTGATAAAGAACTGACAGTTTTAGTTTTTTAAGGTCTGAATAACATACATAAAGATAACCGTTCTACATTGGAAATGTATCTCTAAAAAGACAAAACAAAACAAAGCAAATAGGACCTTCACTTGCGTATCTACATAGAGCATAGTTTATAAAGACCTCTAATCATGGGTAAGATGTGGGGCCCCTATTGCTTGACTCTACCATGTATAGTATGTATGAACGTCTCACCACAAAGTTACATCTTATGTGGCATTTCTTAATCTATTAATAATGAATGAAACTTTTCCTGAATTTATATATTTCCTTAAAATTTCGTATGTCTGAACATAAGCCTATAAGCTTGAGGTCATGGACTGACAAACTGTTTCCTTAGATACGCCAATCAGTACAAAAGAAGAGATGGTAATAATTATTGTATGTAAAAGGTTAACGAACCTGTTTATCTATCTAACCCTTTGAAGAAAATACTAAATCAACGTTAAAGAGAAACAAATGAGACAACTGTGTTCTCCAATCGCAGAGAGAAGTTTTTATCTTTTATTAGTTTTACTGATTAAAGGTTTCATTAGCTTTAATTTTGAATTGAAAACCATTTCTATTCTGAAACTTATGAACCACGAAGAAAGTGAAAAAAATGACTTAGCATGCATTCTACCTTGATGGTCCTCTCATTGAATGTCAATCTTTCGTATACTGATTATAATCTGGAAATGTGAACTACATGCACATAACAATACTTTTAATAACTCTTATCAAACAAAAACACATTTCTGCTTGAATTAGAACGTTTAATACACTTCAGAGGTGATATAATACTTTTAACTGTTCGTTTATCTGTGAAATAACAATGCTTTTATGAACTTGTCATTAACATGAATTTTATCTCCAGCTGATATCCACATTATGATAATAATATATAAGAGTAATGAAAAGATGACATACATGTATGCCACAAACCCCCATAAATTAGAAATTCAATGAAAAGTTGAAAACCTCAAAAGACATATCTAAAAACATGTTTATTAGTTCAATATCAAGTTAAATTGAACTAAGTAACGAAGTGTTCCTGCCCTTTTACTTAAATTGAGAAAGGATTTTCAGCTTACTGAGTACAATGGGAAACATTATTTGCAACAATTGTACTCCTTGCACTGATCTTGACGGTTTCAATTATTTATAACGTCTGCCTACAATACAATATCTACACAAGTAAGGCTAAATAGAATCACGCATTTGTTCATGTTTTAGAAATAGGATGGAAACACTAGGTCATCTTTTTTGGACATGTGGCATTATTTTGAACTTATTGAAAGATTTGGAAGCATGGGTGCTTTCTTCTTCTTCTTCCAAGTATAGTAGTATCCTTCATATGTGAAGATTTTTACCACTTCTGTGCGTGCGCTGCGGTGCAGATATTTACAGTGAGGTTAAAAAAAAGTTTTGGTGATTAAATAACAGATTGTGACACTAGCCCTAGCCTAAATGTTGGCAAAGAGCTAGCTGTCACAACGTGTTCCGGGAGGCTGTTCCATTCCCTGATCGTCCTTGGGAAGAATGAATATCTGTCAGCTCTTGTGTGTGGGACTGTATAAGTCTGGCTGTTTGTTGTTCTCGATCTTCTCTGCAGTCTCTCCATGTGGTCTTCTGCTTGTATATGGACCCTGTTGTTGTGGATCTTGTACATCATGGATAGGCGTGCATGTTTGCGTCGTTCTGCTAAGGTTTGCCATTTTAGTTCCTCAGAATTATGTTGGTCTTTCTGGTAACTGATGTTGTTGTACTTAGAGAGAACATAGCTAGCTGCTCTACGCTGAATCGTGTCGATTTTGTCGATGTTACCTGCGGTGTGTGGGTCCCAAACATATGATGCATATTCCACTAGTGGGCGGACGAGACTCTGGTAGGCAGTTTCCCTAAGCTTCTTATCCTTGGTCTAATATGTTTCTTCGTAAGAAATTTAGTGATCTGTTAGCTTTCAGGGTGATGTTGTTGATGTGTTCATTCCATCGCAGGTCATGTGAGATGGTTACGCCTAGGTACTTGGCTGAGTCGACCTCTTCAAGAACATGTCCATGGAGAGTATACTGGTGTTTAATGATGTTTTTGTTCCTGGTGATGCGGATTACTTGGCATTTTCCTGGATGGAACTCCATCTTCCATTGCTGTTCCCACTTGGCTAGCTTGTCGAGGTCGTTTTGCAGTATCTTTGAGTTTTGCAGCATTTTTGATGGCTAGATATGCTATGGTGTCATCAGCGAACAATCGTACTGTGGATGTTAGACCTTTAGGGATGTCATTTATATAGAAAAGAAAAAGACTTGGTTCCAGCAGATCAGATCCCTTTTGATCTTACTATTGAAAGTCTTCCTATGGATAAAAGGTAGAAATGATAATCTGTTGAATGCTATATTCTTATTGACCAAGAAAATAATCTACCGAAGCAGAGAGAATGGAGAATAGATAATTCAGTTTAACTAGCCAGACATTACCTCATCATCACAACGTAAATATCTAATGTTGTGTTGCAATATTTCGTTCAGGTATAAATATAAGTACAACATTGTATGAAAAAAAACAGTATGTGTATTTATCAGATTTTAAGGCGATTGTATACACATACAGAATCTGATGCAATAGTATTATCAGTTAACTGAGAGGAAAATTAAAAAATGGTTTCAGCATTTACATATGACACTCTTAAACTTTGTATATTGCTAGATACTTATTGTCAATGTCGATTAACCTACTGTTAACCTATCCAATTAACTAACCTTAACTTCAGTCAGTTCATTGAGCCCATTTTCATCCAATCAAGACATTGACGTTAACAATATTTTCAAAAGATATACGAGACTTTGACTTTAACAAATATTTTCTGAAAACCTTCATTCTATGACCAGAAACCAATATTAAGTAAACTTAATGCCGCCTCGGCAGTCGTCAAGTACTCAATTATTCATACAGTCCTTGCTGAATAAATCGAATTTAAGAGCTCACCAGAGACTCTTGACTCACACCAGTTTATTTTCGACAAATATAGACACATCACATGAAAATAGATGGCTTGGTGCCACAACAAGACAAAGGCGCTAAAGGGGAACTGAATCAACCCTTTTTGGTATGCAAGTGCTTTTCTTACTCATCATATTCCCATGCTTATATCATTCATGATTTATTTTTGCTAAATCAAAATATCAAAACAAATAGTTCATGCGGATAAATGTCAAAAAATAATATAAAATAATTCTCATGAAATATTAGTGAGTACGTAAGCTTATGTTTAGCGTCTCTTTGGTATTATTTATGCAGAAGTGATGATGTTAAATCAGAAGTACTTACTTAGGATCTCAAAATTAACAATACAGATACCTGTGTAGTCGAACATGACAAACCTGTACATGTACGAAAAAATACCAGTGTTTTTCTGACTCCTCATACTCTTATGCTTATACAATACATAATGTATTGTTCTTATCAAAATAGCAAAACCAATATTTTATGCAGAGTAATGTTAAAGAAAACTATCTAATTATCACAAATTATAATTGAGTAAGTGAATTGTTGTTTAGCGCCGCTTTCGTTATAGTTATGCAGAAATGAAGATGTTAAATCAGAAGTAGAGTGCATATATTAAGATCTAAAAGTTAACAATTATACAATTCATCTTTGTAGTCGAACATGACAAACCTGTACATGTACGAAAGAATAATGTTCAAGTTTCAAGACATCATAATTCCACGAAATCAAATATATGTGAACCTGCGTATCAGGATTATAAACAGAAACGCTCATAAATACTAAGCATGTAATGTTTGAACATGAATATCACAAAAGAAGTTATCACAAAGAGCTACAATTATACGATAATAAGCGGTTTGGTTATAATTGGTGTTGGCACAGTAATATCACAAGGTTTTACGGCAAAAAGAGGTCTAATAACATGCTAGTCAATTATAGTTTAACATCTGTTATCAAACGGACCATGTCCATAAGACCATTTTCACCGTCTTTATATCAGACTATAGTATTGAAATGTAAATCAACTATCTCATCTTGCTCTCATCGAAGCATGTTGTCTTTGTACAATGAAGAATTCAGATCTACATAATATTATGTTCTGAAAAGATAACGTCAGCTCCTTAGCTTATGATTAACAATTTGGTTAAGCAGAATTACAACATATGCAAGATTTACGTATATATGTATTCTGCTTTCTCGTTGGGATGTTTTAACATATGGTATAGAAAATTCTCAAACAATATTATGAGCTTATATTTTTTCATCGCTATGCAGTTACATTTATCGGCTTCATAACTTGTATGATGAGGCTTTAACTGTTGGTTTCTCTCTCATGGCCACATGATGACGTAGCTCTCGTAGCTTTGGATTATAAATTAAACTATATAATGGATACCCAGCCAAAGTGATAAGGGTTGTTGACTTCATATTGAAATGCATGACCAATGTTTCGTCACACTAAAGTTAAATATTGTCGAAATAGTTAAAAAGGAATTTTACAAAATACCTACCTACTGTACATGTATAAGCATTCAGTGTGAATCTTAAACAGAATTTTGTCCTTGCGACGCTGTGGACTCGCAATTTATCCTTTTTCATTAAAAAATTTAAAATTGTCCTGTTAAATGATGTTTTTCATACACACTTATCTAGACTACCATAATATAACTTTGTAACCTTTGTAATATATCATGAACGTGATGAAATATTAAAGGGGATAATAGCTGAAATAAATGAGAGGCAAACTTGATTTCCTTACTGACTACCACATTGTGTTTTCCACACGTTGCAAGGACAGATCATTTGCAGAATCATACAGTTTTAAGTTTTAAAAGGTAAATCTAATTGAATTTTAATACATCTTTCAAGTTTATGTCAAAGAATACTTGAACAAACTATTCTGTCACTGTTAGTAAATGTAGTGTCATGTTCAGCACAATAGTTGTTTTAAAATTCTAGGTTCCTAAAATGACATTATTGCAAATATTCCAAGGGCATAATGTTCACAGTGATGCACGATATGCTGATACATGTTTTGTATATTTGTGACTGCGACGTCTATTACAGAAAGCATGTATCGGTAATCTACTCTTCTGCTTCCTCTACTATTATTTACCAAAGATAACATCTCAAACATATGTACAGCAACATACAATTAGTATGCCTGTTTACATGATAAACTCTCCAAAACTAGATATGATCAGAGAACTGTCGGAATTTTACACGATTATGACAGACATGAAAGCTTTGATAAAGGACAACCTTCACGCTAAAAGCCAGCAGCGATTATGTTCTCATCCTGACACTTTTATCGTAGAAAACTGTCGGACTGGTTTAGTGTTTAATCGAAAAGTTAAAGAATATGAAACAAAACAAACTTGCTATTAAGCAGATGAGACAAAATATATCCATTTCATCTAAATACAAAGTCAATGTCATCCTTTATGACAATGCTTAGAGACATATTACTAGAGATGAATGAGATAAAGATTCAAAATAGTTAAGAAGTGATTGCATATATTAACCTTGTTATTGCCATTTGACGTGTTTTAAACAATCAAATCACTTCAAGAATTTTGAATAAGATTGATTATTTATCATTTAAAACCTCTTATCTTAAGCTCGGACAGTGGTTTTGCAAAAATAATCTCTCCACGATAGTCATCCATAACACATGCTTATGCAAAATATGCAGATGAAGATTTGGTTAATAGACAACTATTTCATATTTAGTTATAGCAATGTTTTTTTTTTTAAACCACTGGCTTCAAAAGAGCTAATTGGTTTATAAAAAACTAGTTAAGTTTATTTCGTCAGGAATCTAACGTAATTAAAAGTGAAAGTTCACATAACCACAAACATATTTCACTATTTTCTTTGGAATAACGATGCTAATTAAACAATTATTTAGGCGGTGTTTCAGTTGAAATAATCATGCGTTACTCTGTTTAGTCTGTTTATTACGTCACACCCGCGCGAGTTTTATGACCCCTAACCCAGGTGGGTTTTTTCACAGCCGATAATTACGCTGTCTAAATGAAAGGCTAATTAAAGGTGTTTATTGGACACATTAACAAAAATTAAGTCCAGCTTGTATTATTTTGAAAAATCTTTGAACGAAAATCGAGAAGTGGTAAGGTCGAGGTTAGTTGATGTTTAATTCTTATAAATTATTTGCTAAGATTTGATTTTTATATATTAAATATTTCCAAAGAAGTCAAATTAAATGAGAAAGCTTATCCCTTTTTAAATCCTCATACTTAAAAAAATGCTTCAAAAGTATCCTTAGTGATTCACTACAAAGGAAACATCTTGTCAGAAATGACAGACAAACACATCGATTATAAGTCCTCATGGGGCTATTCCCCTTCTCACTATAGCCATTAGTAATGAAGTTTAGAAGATGTATTGCTTATTCTTTTCATAATAGTTCATTACAGTTTTTAGATATTAAGACATCCTCATTCGACAAGGTATACATCAATTGTCAACATCAGGTCCTTAAACTGTATTACTTCAACAATTTCAATGCTATTGTGTGGAAAAGCTTTAATGAAATTATATTGTAATATATGTTGAAAACATTTTAAAAAAGGTAACCATTTAACAAAATAAGAAAGAACCAGTTATCTGACAGGTTATCAGCATGTTATCACCTATTTAGATATAGTATGTGATTTGTCATGGATGATTTAATTGAACTCATTTTAACTCTTAGAAAATCTTTTACAACGTCTTGAAATAATTCAATCGTATAATCAGTCATATACTTAGGTAAGCATAAGACTATTATAAACATAACGAAATAATGATTATTGTGAATTAACTTTTGATCTTTACCCTCCAAATACGCTGTAATATCTGGGAGAAATAATTTGACATTGCAAATATAATAACAAATGCTACCAATTGTAGGCCTTTAAAGAAATTCTTTAATGATTTAAAGGTCTTCTTTCTAAAACGAGCATGCATATTTCGCGTGATGTACTTCAACAGGAAAGGGAACAAAATACATTTTTCATTATTAAATGTTTAACAAGAACAATAAAACGTCATTAATTGGTACAATTAAACTTAAAAAATCGTAAATACCTTGATTTAACATTACAGACAGTTTTATATGCTAAGCAAATTACGGAATAAACGCTATCATAATTTCCTTTTTTCATTCAATATTAAACTCTCGTTTGTTTTGGATTGTAATCAGTTCTTTTGTATAAATTAAAAAAGAGAAAACATCAACTAAATCTGTATTTCTTTATTTTTGTCAATTTAACTGTGTATCATGTTGGATTACAATACAAGTTTTGTCAATGGACTCTTCGCTGCAAACAATAAAAATCAATTGATAATTGTCACATTTTGAAGTAATACGATTATATGCATGTCCATGACAGAATGATGCCACAAAACGAACGATGTTTGTCACAGGCAAACCAAAAACATATTGTGTCAAATTTGTTCAAACAAATGGTAACACATTCCATCACAAGTCATAAGGTCATTTATTGGAATTGAAAAGTTAAAAGGACACCCTAGTTCTCAAAGGTCTTCTTTTATGAATCCACTTACAGAATGTTCATATGTAATGCCTATCTCATAGACAATGACTGAAACTTAAACCCCTTTTAGAAATTGTCTCCGAAGAGAGTACATCATGACACCGATAAACTGTGAAGTTCTAATTCAGCTTTGACAATACTGAATAAAGAACTTGGCATAAGATATGTTAAGTAGTGCATGAGAAAGGATATTTATCGGCCAGGACAATTAATGAACATATTATCATCAAGACGATTTTATGTAGACAGTAGATCACTTTAACTGAGATACAAATGAGATAACCTGTCTCTTCAAATAAAAAGTAGAAGTCGTAACTTTCTTACTGATTACCTGAATTTGAACGTCATAGCCTAACCATTTAAAAGAAATATAATTGAAACCATTGCACCGACTCTGTACAAAATGATTGAGTATGTAATTTACACATGATACACAGATTCATAGAAAATTCATAAGAATATTCACTCGTCATGAAGGAAAGATCTCACTTGAATACACTAACAAAAACGATGCATCTTCTATGTACCTTAATTATTGTCAAGATTTATGTCCTAAAGTTATATCAGACATTGCAAAACGTTTGAAAAAAGCAATTTTTGTCTGGTATTGTGAAATCGTCATCTATATTTGTCAGTGTTAGTAATTTGAGCTTAAAAATGAGAAAAGATAAAATATGTAATGCGTTTCTCTAATAAAAAGATCAGCGAATAAGCATTTTCGGTTACATTGACTTAACGTCCCTTGAAGAGTATAAGACTGTAAACCAAGGATGGCAGTAACATAACTTTTGTATATAAGGCAGTACTATATGTTGTTTAAAATAACAATCTAAATTAAATTTAAATCAGGATCAGATTCCAGACAATGAACACCCAGTGAGTCAAGGTAACTTTAGAATTTGTTTGTAAAGCAGACAGTGAGAAAATCGAGCTTATAATCGAGTATGTTATAAAGGTTCGACTGGTGTACAAACATTAATGACACAGACGTTTGACCGTACAATATTACACATTTGTTTGAACACAATTTAATGTCCCTTCAATATTTGTGCATGAGTATGTTAGTTAGATGGGATAATTATATTTAGATAAGGGATATGATATTTGTGCACGGACCAAAGAACAATTTAAAATTTCTAAGCAAATGATAACTGGAAAATATTTATATCAGACCAATGAGAGATTACCTTTATTATTCACTGTTCTAATTATGTACTTTAATTTGTTAAGATTGTTCTGATCAACCATATTACATAATACCATAAGTAAATCATTTGCACAATTCAGAACAACCTTTAACGCCTCAACTTAGAAAAAGTAGCATTATGTGTAGTTGTGAAGGCACTGATAAGAACCTTCAAAACGAATTCGATTGTGTTATTGTCCGAATGTAACAGAACACAATTTGAACACTGATGTTTGAATTTATGGTGACTGAACGACTCATACTGAAATAAACTTCCCTTGAATCATGTTGTGCAACAAATAATCGATAAAAGATCTTCAAATGTTTTATTTTGAGCATGCAACGTTTGAATGGCGTGTCCGGTCTTTGAGTACACATTATCTGATCACACGATTAATTGTCAGGATATATAAACCGTTTGCGACAAAGAACGATTCGCAGAGTATTAAAACAAGTTCTGGATGATCAAGGCAACACATGCTGTAGAGAAATGCAAAAACAGTAATGGCGACAATGGATGGACAACGTGTTGTATATCAGATTTATTCTTGAATGACCAGAAGTGAACATACAAAAGGGATCTATAGTATAGACTGAACCTTTGCTTTAATGGATATATTTGACTATTATCATAGTGTTGGAACATGTGTTCAAGCCTTTTTCAGGTGTCAGATATTTCGAGTGAAATGACACGTCGATATCTGAACTTCACAGGTTTTGCTGACAGCCAATCACTCAGAAGTAACTGAATTGTTTCAGGCGTTAGTGCCCCTGGCAATAATTTGTCCAACGGTGACTTTGCAGACAGAGAAATTCTCGAAAACATAATGTCTTCCTGGTGCTGAATGATCTCTTAACTGAGAAAAGAATTCTGTATTGAGTAATTTTTGCGCAAAAGAATTTTAAAACATTACAATTAAAATGTTTATAGGATGAATACAGAATTAAACTCCTCAAATTTGTGAACAGTCAGGACCAACGGCAAAGTTTTACACAAATTATGAATGTTTGAGTTATAGTTTTATATTAGTTTAATTAAACACATTTAATCAACTATATGGAAATAATTTGGACTTGACAGTAATGTCCAATGTCTCAAAGGCTTGAGGTACTGAGATGAACTGAAGCCAAGGACGGAAGGCAAACAGATCATAGTGTGAAAATGTGTTGCAATGTCCAAAGTACTTGATAAAAAATGGCATTTGCTTTGCCTGTACCCGATTCGCTGAACACTATAACAGAAATTCAGTTCATACCTGAATAATCTTAATTTCGTGACGTCACATCACATTTAACCACGCCCTTATGTTGGTACTATTTGTAAACAAGTTGCTTTAAGATAAATCTTGAGAAATAAACTTTTTCTCACATTTCATGATGCCTTGACTGTTTTTCTTACAAAAAGTAATTTTGTCCAAGAAAGTAAAACAACTTTCAGAAATTTAACTGTAGAATGAAACCTCGCATATATTTTATTATTTTAGAATGCTGCAGCACATTGGTCACATCACAGTTTATTCAAGCAACATTTGTTTATTTGAAGTCAGACAACTTCAAAGGGTAAGGCTAATAGTCGCCTTTGTTACTGCTTACTGAAAAGTGTTGTATACTTTTCAACATGCCAATAAGCAGTTTGGAGTGAATGATAAACTTTTAAAGATAAAGGGTTAATAAAAAAAAAAAATCATGACTTGATTAAATTATAGCCGGTGATCTATCAATCAAAACAAACCGTGTAATCGATCACTTGTGAAAACAACACAAACTAAACATAGCATGCTATTTTTGGGAATCTCTCAACGTTAAATAAAGTGATAACAGACATTCTCCTTGAAGATGTGCATTTTCGAACCAAGGGGCACATAACACGATGATTGATTGAATTCTGACTTTGGCGAAGCATACATATGAAGTAAAGGCATTAACGTGTATATATCAATCAATTGAAACCTAACACGTTGTCTTGATGTTAGCCTTGGTCTGCTGACTTACAGTTATTTCTTTAGTGAATAATTTTCTATATATCAAACATTGAGCTACAGACAACTGCAAAACAACTGAAACGAAATTCGTCATCACATAATTTTGGTGATGTTTTTATCATTGAAAGTCCTTCTGTTGCTCATCAAGCACAACATTTTGATAACACCGTCAAAATGATGAAGTAGTCGAGATTAAAAGGTTCTCTGTACTTGCCGGGACCTTTTATAACGAATAAAAACTTAAAACGTTAGTGTGGTAATTGGTTAACTTTGTGTTTCAAAGTACTTTAATTGCATATAAACTTCAAATTTATGGGAATTAAACATGATTGCTCTGTATGTTGACTGTGTATGGACATACATGAAAGTTAAACTATGTTTCCTTTTCCTACTAGCCGTTATGTTCTTGAGGACCATTTCTTCGTAGACATAAAACATTCAGTTTGCTTAAAAAATACATTTTCTTTTAACTAATGGAGTGGTCAGAACTTACTGAGTTAAATGATACATCCCATACGAGTATTTTCAATCAATTTGATTACTATAGCTTTTATTTTAACTGAAAATATTTCAAATTGACACAAACATGAACTACTCAATAGCTAGTAATAAAAGTCAAGTGATGTTTATAATTGTACGCTGAAATCATTTCTTAAAATCCATGAGTACATTCCCAAATCGAACTATTATTGTAATGATATGATTACTTCTTGTATGCATGAATACCTCAATTTTGAAGTGAACAGGTGTTAACATTACACACGTATCATGTAGGATGGACCATTGGCTCTATTCAACTATATCAATTGTATTCTGTGATTTTGAATAGTGCCATAGAGTGTTATACAATCAACAATTCTAGAAATAGATAAGAAACGTGTTCTAAGCAAATGATTTGTAAATAATAAATAATTGCGCCAGGGCAATCCTTCCTATAAATATACTTGAACTAAAACCTTACAAAATAGGAACGATAATATTTTAATGACAAAAAAGGGAACAACGTTTTCCGGGTAATTTACCATTACATTTCCAAGTACCTTAAACCCAGGTATTAAAGGGGCATTAGCACGTTTTTTGATAATTTTCTAATTGAAATACCTCACTGGTAATTGTAAGTTGATGCTAAATGTATTATTTTGACAGTGTCAAAAATCTCATTACACAAGCCAATCATTCATAGTCAGAGGACAAAGTATGAAGATTCACATAAAATCCATTGGTGGCCATTTTGTGTGAACACCTTTAATTCATTTTGTGTAAGAAAAAGGAATCGCATGGCTAAACTGTATGTTATATATTTGAAGTATTACTGCTCCATTTAGTTTAAATACATTGTCTTTCAATTGAAACCATTACTTTTCATTTTCCTGACATCACCTCATATTCCCCCTAAAAACGTGCTACTGCCCCTTTAAGAATAAACGTAGATAAAATGTCAACTTTTATATCCTTCGTCATAAATGTTAATAAATGTTTTAATTGGAACAAGGCTTCCGTAATCTGACAGACACGTAAGACAGACGCCAGTCTTATTGAAAGTGATTACATCCGAAATCTCATCGTGAATCAATTTCTAACAAAAGCTATCTAAAGTACATCGTAATAAATTTGATCTTGTAATTCCAATGGAAATGTGATAACAATGAGGGAAGATTACTCTAAATTTTAAGATAATCATTAATAAAAGTTTTCATCAGATATGCCAATCAGTGTTGCAAGCCGGATATGTATCCATGAAAAGATGAATAGTCTTGTTATCTACAAAACCGTTTTAAGTAGACACTAGGTCTCCTTGATGAGAAACAAATGAGACAACTTGTTTCTTCAAACGGAAGGAAGATTTTATAACCCTCTTTCTAATTATCCGATAAAGGACATCATTCACATTACAATTTAATAGAAACAAATTTGTAACATAATGAACCTACGAACAAAAAGACTGATGAAGTATGTAGTTTACGTTGATAGATTTTAAAGAGCAAAATAATACCAACCTCATTGGCTGGCATTCTAGTAGATGAGTTGATTAAGAATGATGAAAGCAAGTTTATGGATATACAACTCCTTCATTCATGAAGTGGTACATTTCGACAATTAGTATCTATAAATGTGATATAATGAAATAGAGCCAAAGAGACACTGCTTGCTGATTAAAGTCAGGATCGTTTCGTACATTTCGTTCATGTAGAAATACGAGCCTTCAGCTTCAACTAAGAAATAAAGTGAATATGTTTTCATAATTCAATCAAGGTGATTGATATATCTATGTTAATTACATACTTGAGCGTCAGACAACTGGTCAAGCCACTTCTAAACCTGGCAGTATTCCCAATCATGAGTTAATTCCATTTGCATGTTATGTCTATCATGGCTATGTTCTTTGACCTTGAGTTCAAGCTCGGATCAATCTTGTGGTATCTCTCAAGGTCATTTGATACCAAGAATTCGATTTTGTCATATCTTAATGTGTATACATTGTTGAATCTGTGGATAAATATGTTGTTTTCCATCCCTTAAACTGACTCAATAAAATTGGAAATATGCCATTGGCTCTCTCAATAAACATGTATTTATGAAATTATTAGCTCTTTAGGTTTCCTCTTGCTGGTATAATATGTCAGTTTTTGTTATGCACAACTAGAATTTTATTTACTTTAAAACTTGGAATTAAAATTATGTGTTTCATTTTCTTCTAAATGAAATGGCTGGTAAAAAGGGATACCTTGTTTAAGTCAATATAATCAGCTCCTTTTTAAAATAAAGGCAAATGTTCAAATGAATATAATTTTTATATTTGATTATAGTATTGCAACCGATATACAAATCCATTTTGGGGACCTTTTTAAAAAATAAACAACATTCAGAGCCTGATATCAATATGTGTAGCGTGAGGATTATGTTAATTACACATGAGACAGTAATATAAATTCTTAATCAACAAAAAAATCTTTTATATGGAAAGCTACGGAAAACATAGTTGTACCTCTATCTCAAAGAATACATATGAATAGTTTTGTAAATAAAAATAATCAATTAGTTTTCATGTAAGAAACTTACATATAGTTACTGATGTACATATAGTTAAACTTACTATGAATAAAACATTGTAGAATATTATTTTGACCATTTATTTTGCTCACTTTAAAATGTAATGCTACTTTTTACAGTTTTATTCCAAGTAGCCAGTTTCAAAATAATCGGAATCTTTGTGAAGTTTCGTTACATTAGTTTCACTCAATGGTTAGTTCGAATAAAAGATGTATAACATGCAAGATGGCGTGCACACATTATCTAGACCAATGACAACCAACATATTAATAAAGAAAAGAGAATTGTTGTACATTATTTTCATTTAGTAACGAACTTAAATGTTTTAATAGACTTACTAGAGAATTTAAATGAAATATGAAGCTTTTCCCGTCTTCAATAAATTAAACAAGTGTGGAATAAATAGGATATAAGCTTTGAATTGCTTTTTAAAATGAACTCATTTTGGTAACTAAATTGAATACCCTCATTAATGACGTGACTTTATTCGACTATTTACAATAATAATTATTATGACCTTTACTCCAATCAAAGTATCGGTTTTCTACACAGTCATCAAACAAGACTTCAGTTTAATGATTGCTTTATTCAGGTTAATTACACAGTGATGTTTCAGGAAACAGTTCATCACTAAACACAGCCTGGATGGAATGCAAATTAACTCCTCGTCCACGTTTGGCCTGTTATTGGTCAATTTCATGCCCTTGGACTCGCAAAACTTGATTAGAAGTGGCTCATTAGTAAGATGATATCTACTTTAGACGTCAAAGATTGTTGCATATTGTGTCAAACGTACGAGTCTAAACATATCTTCTTTGATTTGATTGTGATTGTGAATATAAAATGTTAAGAAACATATATTCAAAATTTCTGTTTTTAAACTGGTCGAAAACAACTTGCTTTTATGTAATCGAGAATGATTTATTTGAATATTTTATATTCCATGGAAAAGGTTTTGCATTCATGAGTTGTTTACATAAGAAAATCAATTATACTGACAACAATTTCATGTAAAATCAAAGTTGTCATAATCATATCATATTCACATAACCTGTATTTAGAATGTCATACAACATTTTTATTATTCAAGTTCTAAGAAAGCAAAGATTATTTTTATTTTTCCCCAATGTAACGATACACTGACAATATATATCTAGTACTTTGTGTATAATCATATATTAAGTCATTACTAGGAAGAGTAAATGTTATATACTGAAATTTGCTCAATATTTAACTGAGGGCAAAGCATAAAACGAACCACTGCTTTTTAATAAACTGTAATGAGTCCTTTTTTATATTTTCATGATAGGTAAAACTAGTTATCTCACATCCTCCTATGAACAACGTCGAACAAATGTTTTCATCTTCAATATTTTGTAAAATGTGATCAAAAGTATAAAATTGATGTTGACATAGGGTGTTCTGCTTAAAGCTTCCTGTTTGAATTTGGACAATTCCATATCGGTTGTTGTCGTCATCCGTAGCCCTCATGTAATGCCAACATATTTCCAAAGTAAGTAAGTCTTTGCAAATGATAGAATTTATTTCTTGCTTAATCAGCAGCAATATTTGGAGAAATCATATAACATTTGATGGTGACATATTCAAATGCAAGTGTTTTACTATTCAGTTGTCAAAGACTTGTGATGTTAAACACGTTAAAAAAAGACTTAATTATAAACATTTAAAAAGCAATCAGTGTAACATAATTAGTTCAGTTAACTTCAGAATTACGACATATCTTTTTATGACCAATAGGAAACATCAAAAGATTTCAAATTGCTTTTTGCGTTTTTAGTTTCAGGTCTTTTACAAAATGAAGCTAGTTTGCTTTTTAACACTGATTGTAATGAAACTGATAATTTATTTAGCAACAGAGTTGTCAAACATTCCACTATGTTGCAAAATCTTTCAAATTCAATTGAACTTCAATCAAAGTTACCAGGAGGTTGACTTGATATTGTCAATAAGGTTTGATTACAGTTTCAGAAGTAGGTTTAAGCAGAGACTATCATGTTGTAGCGTACATGTATGTCTGATGTGAATTTCCTGTCAGATAGTAATTCATTGATTCCAAGATGTATTTGTTTAACAAATTAAAGGGGCAGTAGCAAGTGTTTAGGGGGAATGTAGGGTTATGTCAGGAAAATTAAAATAAATGGTTACAACTAAGTATTGATAGTAAATGAAGCAGTAATAAATCAAATATATAATGTACATGTAAAGTTCAAACAATGCAAATCTTTTTTCTTACGCAAAATAAAATTCACCGAATGGCTTACGATAGACCTAATGTGAATCCTAATAATTTGCTTTCTGACTAAGGATGATAATCATTGGTTTTTGTAATGAGATTATTTTACACTATCAAAATAAAACATTGAGCATTAACGTGCCATTATCAGTGAAACAATTGAAAGAAGATGTTCTTAAAGGGGCAGTAGCACGTTTTTTGATAATTTTATATTTTGAATTTCTCACTGATAATTGTAAGTGAATGCTAAATGAATTATTTTGACAGTGTCAAAAATCTCATTACACAAGCCAATCATCCATAGTAAGAGGACAAATTATAAAGATTCACATAAAATCCATTGGCGGCCATTTTTGTGTGAACACCTTTAATTCATTTTTTGTAAGAAAAGGAATCGCATGGCTAAACTTTACGTTATGTATCTGAATTATTACTGCTTCATTTGGTTTAAGGACATTGTCTTTCACTTGGAACCATTAATTTTCATTTTCCTGACATCACCTTGTATTCCCCCTAAAAACGTGCTACTGCCCCTTTAAGGGTTTGAGATAACTAGACCATGTAGAAATTTATTTCTCTTCATTCTTATTTCACACGCAGAAGTTGTAGTTCCTGTTCAAATCTGTATATTTGTTGTTTTTTATTTCCAAAATTATTGTTGAGTCCGTATTCATATTATATTTGGTCTGCTTTTTCAGAATGACCGAATTGTTTAGTGTATGGCAGAGGTTTGAAAATAAACAACAAAAAGATTGAGAGCAGGTGATTAAAAGAAGGTTGGATTGACGTTTTGCATATATAATCTAATGTAACGAAAGATCGTTTACTACATTTGTTTTCATTTCTGATCTTTATTTATCTTAAGGTTAATTTCGGGTCTGCTTTATGAGAAAATGGTGAATTAGTATTTTTTTATTTTTAGGTGACTTGAACATACATGAATATTGAACGAAGTGAATCACATACAACGTTGAACTTTCATAATGGTTTCCCGAATATTTTGAACTTTATTGCAGGGTAGACTTACTTTAAAATATTGGGATGATGGTCTATGAAACAATCTTAAAGATAATTTGAACCAGTTAGAATCTTTAACAAAAAATATCTTAAGAAAAAAAGTCTTTTTTAATTAAATTGTAGTTTATTATTCAATTACATTGTATAGCAAAACTGGTTATATAAAATGATATTTTAGGAGAAATGACAAAAAATAAGCTTCACAATAGTCTCGTCATGATTTATGTATGTCGAATCAGTGTGGCAGACCTTTCTGTACTACATCTCGGAAATACTGATTGCTAAATGGAGGACGGGATTGTTTATTTCCGAAAAGGCATTATGTACATTAGGTAAAATGCAATCGTAGTCATGTACACATTGCATTCAAAACATTACACTGCATTTTACGAGTTTAATCTTTAATCTTTAACAATATATCAAAACAGAAGCACATTCAAGTGCAAGCCACTTTTTAAAAGGGTGACACGTGAAATATATTTGACAACAATGGCTAATTATGAATTGAAAAATAACTGTTTGTCCCTCTGAGTTCGTTGAAACAAGTATGTCACCATCTTGTCCGCAACTTTCACATCTAACTAAATAGGTTCTATCACACAACCATGCCATGTAGAAAAAGGTACTATGAATAAAATATTGTAGAATATTTTGACTATTTATTTTGTTCACTATAAAATTTCATACGTCTATTTACAGTTTTAATCCTATCAAATAGCCAGTTTTTTTAAAAAACTTTATGAACTTTCATTACATTATTTTCACTGAATGTGGGAGTTGGGAGTTCGAATAAAACATATAGAACATGCAGGATGACGTGCAAACATCAAATAGACTAACGACAACCAACATATGAATAATAAAAAGAGAATCGTTGTACATTATTTTCATTTAGTTGCAACTTGGATTCATCAAAAACATACCATTTGTTGTTGTTTATTAAATTCATAAACGGAAAACCCAAAACGTTTAGGATGACAATAACATTTGTTACTGTCACCTGAATTAATCATAAGTTTACTTAAAAGATTTAATACTACGACAAAGTAAGCTAATCTAATAACTAAAATGGTTAGAGATTAAATGTTTCAGAAATAGAAATCGAATATGATATGAATCTCTTTCCATATTCAAAAAGATGCTACAAGTGTTACAAGTGTAGATAAAAAAGCATTGTTTGTTAAAAAGAACTTGTTTTGGTAAATAGAATAGAATACGCTCACTCATGACGTCATTTTGTTCGAAAGGCTATTTACAATACCACCTATACTCCAATCAAAGTATCGGTTTTCTACACAGTCTTTAAACAAGACTAATGATTGCTGTATCCAGGTTAATTACACAGTGATGTTTCAGGAAACAGTTCAACACTAAACACAGGCTGGAAGGAATCTAAATTAACTCCTCGTCCACGTTCGACCTGTTATTGGTAGGTTTCGTGTACTTTGGTTCTCAAACCTTGATGAGATGTTGCTCATTAATAAAGATGGTATATAATTACAACTTCTAAGATAGTTGTATAGTGTGTCAAACGTATGAGTCTAAAATGTGAAGAAACATATATTCAAAAATTCTGTTTAAAACTTGTTGAAAACATCCGGTTTTAATGTAACAAAGAATACTGATTTAGTGTAGTATGTTCCCCGGAAAAGTTTTTGCATTACTGAGTTGTCTACAATAGCTAAATAATTATACTAACAAAAATGTCATGTGCAATTACTTTAAAGGGGCAGTAGCACGTTTTTTGATAATTTTATTTTCTAAATTTTTCACTGATAATTGTAAGTTAATGCTAAATGTATTATTTTGACAGTGTCAGAAATATCATTACACAAGCCATTCATCCCTAGTCAGAGGACAAAGTAAGAAGATTCACAAAAATTCATTGGCGGCCATTTTTTGTGAACACCTTTAATTCATTTTGTGTAAGAAAAAGAAATCGCATGGCTAAACTTTATGTTATATATTTGAATTATTACTGCTCCATTTAGTTTAAATACATTGTTTTTCAAATGGAACCAATAATTTTCATTTTCCTGACATCACCTTATATTCCCCCTAAAAACGTGCTACTGCCCCTTTAAGGTGTTTATAATCATATCATATTTACATTACATTCATCAAGAAGAAGCAAAGATAATTTTGGTTATGTCTTAACAATGTGATAATACACTGACAATATATATGGTGAATTTGGTGTAATCATATCTATTTGAAGTCATTTTCTTCATAACACTCAGAGTAAAATATATTGCTGAAGAAACTTAGAGCAAAACTTAAAATGACCCCACTGCTTTATAAACTGAAATGAGTTCTGATATTTATTTTCATAGTAGGTAAGCTAGTTATTTCATTCTTCCAATAGAAATGTCAAGCAACTTAAAAGAAAATAGTTTCAAATCTTTCAATTTTAATGTTCATCTTGAATATTTTGTAAATGTGGTCAAAAGTATAAAATGGATGTCGACAAAGTGTATTACCGAGGAATTCGTTTTTGTATTGACAGATGTTGTAATTATCCCTAGCTCTCCTATAAAGCCATCAGATCACAGGCTTTAGGTATGCAAATGTTATCAGTTTTTCCTGGTTAATAAACTGCAATGTTTTAAGATTTCATTTCACAGCTGATAGTGTCATATTCAAATGCAAGTGTTTATTACTTTACGTTTGTTATCAAATATCTGTGGCGTGGAAACATGTTACGGGAGGACTGACTTATGAACCAATTGAAGTTTATCAATGTAACATAATTAGTTCAGTTAGCTTCTGAATAACAAAAGATTGTTTTGTAAACAGCAGAAAAATATCAAACGATTTCAAAATTGCGTTTAAGCTTTTCACCCTTTTACAAAAAAACTAATTTGCTTTCTGACACTGTTTATAATGAAACTGATACAAAATTAAGCAGCAGAGTTGTCAAACGTTCCACCATGTTGCAAAATCCATCAAATTTAATTCAACTTCAATAAAAGTTACCAGGAGCTTGACTTAATGTTGTAAATAAGGTTTGATTGAAGTTTAAAAAGAGAGTTTAAACTGAGATTTACATGTTGCATGCGCACATGTACAGCTGAATACCATAAGTTTGTTTACTTGCTCATGTATCTTAGTGCAAATTTCATGTTATTTGGGTTTTGTTTGGTCGTCAAAAAAAACCTCCAGGAGCACTGACAAAGGATCACCAATTGTTCATTTATAGAATAATTATTCTTAAACCATATATATCGCGATCGTCTTGTCACTGTTTCTGAATGTTAATGTTCTAATGTTAATATTTGGCATGATTAAATTGATAGATGGAGTCATATTTTTGAAATTCTTGAATGTCGATTAAAATATTCCATATAGACGTTGTAAGATTAAAATCAGCACAATTACTATGCCTTAGTGCAGAAGAACAAATATGAATTGGATCTAAAGTTGTTGATCACTTATGAATGATTTTTTATACAAAAATGAAAAAGAGTGTTTTCGAAATTTTGACCGCTGGTCACTTCAATGTCCTGCCTAACTTATAAAGGTTATCCTTTAGGTATATCATATAAATATGTAAATGCAATCTGATTTTTAACTTACGTCGTGAAATTTCAACATTATCCGTTTCGCTTTTGCAACGCTATGATGCCTTTAAGACAATCAAAATTATATGATATTTGCACTACAATACACTACACTAAAAGGTGATATCAGGAAAATGAAAATCAATTGATAGTAAATGAAGCAGTAATAATTCTAATAAATGATCACAATAATTCATTTAGCATTAAAGTATCATATCAGTGAAAATTGGAAATACAAAATTATCAAAACAACATGCTAATGCTTCTTAAAGGTGCTATTCTGAGGGATTTTTAAATAACTAGTCAATACCTGTTTTCAATTCATTCTAAAAAGGCCAACTTAATGCGAAAATAGAGTTTTTGGACTCTTTTGAAAATGTGTGATTGGAAACGTCATGTAAACTGATTTTATGATTGATAAAAGGTAAAAAGAAAATGAGAAGAAATGCTAAAAGCATGTCATCTCTTCTTTCGATGGATAAAATGATTGATAAAACAGTTCCAATTATGGTAATATTTCAACATAATACATGTACGTGTACATGTATAAACGTCCAAGTAACTTTTTTTATTTTCAAACTATTCTTAGTAATTATCTGAAGAACTGTCGGAACCATATCTTTTTATAGGTGGAAGCTTAAATTAGGGAATAAGTTAAACTTATGCAAAACGGGTGAATCTTTAATATGGAGAAAGAAAATTGCATATATACACAATCATGATACTGATTATGTTTCAGGTAAAAATCTGTAGAAACCCCTCTTTTTCGGAAATAAAGATACATCTATCATTCATCACAAATTATCTGTCTTCATAAAGAGCAAGTGAAGAGATCAGAGAATTAGGTTATTTTGAGTGATAAAAACAAAGTTTAACGTATTTATACCCGTTTTTGATATATAGATAGTATTATATGGGTAATTTCATATCACACTCTGTATCAGCCCGAGACTGATATTAATCGAGGGCTGATACAGAATGTGATATGAAAATACCCTTTTCATTTATTTTATCATAAATACTTACCAAACAAACAACGGAAAAAATTGTTACATTTTAAAATGTGAATTCATATCATTAGAATAAAATATGAGTGTCTACTTTGCTAATATTAAGTGACACAAACTGATAGTCAAAGCTCCTGAGCGTACACCTCTTGCGACTTTTGAGTTTATGTTTCTCTCTAGATATATTTCCAAATTGGAACGTTAGATTGTTTCAAACAGACAAATCCTATCCACAAGTGACTGTAGCGTTTTCTTTGCGATGTCGACCATGTTCAAACGTCAGCTGTACAAAGGGAGACAACTCTAAATTCCTCGCGACTTCGATCTATTTTCGCATTCGTTGCCTAGGGTTCTGGGTTCAAGTCCCTTGACGACGGGCTGGTTCAGGTTTTTGCCCTTGACGACGGGCTGATACAGGTTATCTACCCTGCGGGCTGATACAGGGTGCTTTGACGGAGGGTGTATCATGCATTCAAAATCTCTTTATTTATTACCAAGTATATGATAAATGCTTGTAACATGCAAATTTAGCACTTTCGGACAAGATAAACGTAATTAAACAAATATTACAAGATTTTTGATTTCTCTTCATTCTTATTTCACAAATTATTTCAGAAGTTGGAGTTACAGTTGACATACAACTTGTAACTTTCTTAATTGTCGCCGAATGATTTGAACATTCATATTGCATTAACAGACTACCATTAAATTATTATGGAGATTTTCTATGAAACAATCTTATTGATAATTTGAACCAGTTAGAATCTCTACCTGTCAAAAAGACTTCCTGCATATTAAAAACAATATCGTACGAAAATAAAGTCTCTTCATTGTAGTTTATTGTTCAATTATACCAAAACTGGTCATATCTATGGGAAAGTGATGTTGTAGGAGAAATGACAAAACATATAAAAAATAAACTTCACAATACTCTCATCATGATTTATGTAGGTCATGTCACCTTTTCACTTACGATTAGACCTCGTTTATAAAGGTTATAATGTCAAAATCCTCGATTTAAGTCAAATTCATGAATAATTTATTGCAAGTCATTACAGTTAATTTGATTTAGAAAACACATCAGCTCTAACCCAAGTTAACCCCGCAAGCGGTTTCAAGAGGCAATTGTGTGTTTACGAAACACTTGAGGAGCATGGACTGAAGCACTTATGGAAGGTTTCTATCAGCTTATGTGGTGAGATTTCCTCAGCCCGTCCGCCTGAACATTAGTCCAAAGTATTTGCTGGATTTATTGTGCAGCTAGATTTGATATCGTGTCTTTAAAGGGGCAGTAGCACGTTTTTTTATTTATTTTTATTTCTATTTTTTTTCCTTTTCATGACATCACTTTATATTATCCCTTAAATCGTGCTACTGCCCCTCTAAGGGTCGTATGAAACTATCTTGTTTTCAGTTTTCTTACATTTCATAAAACAACAGTCATAGCTGGATTGGGTGTTGTATTCTCAGTGACGCACGGATATACATGTATACGTGAGTTCATGAGTGTTGTGGGTGCAGTTAAATGTACTGGACTGCCTAAATACAAGTTTACAGTGAATTGTTTTTTAAAAAAACATTCACTTTCTTACTGCTTTTCATAAGTCGAATCAACTATTTGGGCAATAAACATTTATGATTACGGATCAGGGATTGGGAAAGACATCTTAATTTATGGGCCATTTTCCTGGTTTTGGGTAATTTTCTGATATCTAAATGGGTCATTGCCCATTATGTCAATAGTAAACTTCAAAATTGTAATGGGCCATTTTTCATGCAATGTGCAAAATTGCCCCTGGCCCCTGCCTTTCCCAATCACTGCGGATAATGAAATTATTCTAAATATCAAAAATATATGATTTCCTTGTATACATTTAGAAACTAATCTTTATTTTCAGAATATTGGTTTTTTGTTTTATCATTGCAAGGAATAGTTTGCAAATCCTATCATGATCGTTCTATAAACGTTACCGATCAAACTCATTCGAACACCCACATGAGGAATATTTTGATTAATATTCTCAATTTGTAAGTTCACCAGTTAATATGACTCAATAAC
This sequence comes from Steromphala cineraria, assembly GCA_916613615.1. Classification (NCBI taxonomy): domain Eukaryota; kingdom Metazoa; phylum Mollusca; class Gastropoda; order Trochida; family Trochidae; genus Steromphala; species Steromphala cineraria. Next base: position 17,880,701 of record OU744721.1, read on the forward strand.
TAAAACATTGTGAAAGAACATTAATTGAGTGAATTCTATATCATGCAAAGCTTTTGTGTAATCTTATTTGTATTATGGTATGAAACGTAATAAAAAACAGTGTTACATTCTTTTGGGTTTAAATCTCTTGGTTCGTATACTTTTACAGTTCCTTAAAATGGTATTGATTTTCCTCTGCAGTCATAACAAATGCTCAAATGTGGTCCCTCATAATTTTTAGGAAGCAGTGTGGCAGACCTTTCTGCACTACATCTCGGAAATACTGATGGCTAATTGGAGGACGGTATTGTTTATTTTAGAAAAGGCATTCTGTACATTAGGCAATTGTAGTCATTTACTTGTTGTGAGTACAAATTGCATTCAAAACACTAAACTGCATTTTACGAGTTTAATCTTTAATCTTTAACAATAAATCAAAACAGAAGCACATTCAAGTGCAAGGCACTTTTTAAAAAGTGTGACACGTGAAATATATTTGACAACAATGGCTAATTATGAATTTAAAAATAACTGTTTGTCCATCTGCGTTCATTGAAACAAATATGTCATCATCTCGTCCGCAAATTTCACATCGAATCTTAAAAGGTTCTATCACAGAACCATGCTTCGTATGTTGAATGGGTTGATCTTACTTATCCTGATTTGCCCTTAGTTATTGGGAAAGACTGAGCAATCATTAGTAAGTCTATCAAACGCACCTGTAAATGATTAAAAATACATAGCAAGAACATTATAATTGACGAGCCCGGTATCAACACGTTTAGGGTAAGGATTATGTTACTCACATTTGATATATTAATATAAATTCTAAATCAACAAGGACATCAACATAAACTAGCGTATTAGATGGAATGTTTCATATGAAAAGCTACGGAATACATAGTTGTACCTCTATCTAAAAAAACATATGAACAAGTTTGTAAATTTAAGTTATCGATTAACCATTTGCTTTCATGTTAAAACTCTACATATAGTTATTCAAGTACATGTAGAAAAACGTACTATGAATAAAATATTGTAGATTATTATGTGAGCGAAATTTTCTGGTCAAAGAACCGGTCACGTGACAGTCGACAGAAAGTGATATTGACTTGACCCCCGTGACCCCGAGTCCGACCAAAAGTGATATTGACTTGAGTTACTAAAAATAGAGCCGATGACGTAAAACCGTTGTTTCGTGACGTCATGCTATTGTTATCATGACGTCATTAACCCGTCCTCGCCAACAATCGAGCCCAAATGCCGCTCATTGCTGTAGGTTTCCATTATGTTTTGACTTTTTTGATCGAGACATAATAAAACAATTATGGACTGGTGAGTTCGGTCAATATCTGTTTTATATATCTGGTTTTATAGACCCGAGGAAAACAATATCGACCTCGGACTTCGTCCTCGGTCAATATTGTTTTCCTCGGGTCTATAAAAACAGGTATTGACCTCATCACCAGTCTATAATTGTATAATATTTTGACAATGTATTTTGTTAAATATAATATTCCATACGTCTATTTACAGTTTTAATCCATATTACTATCAAGTAGCCAGTTTTGTAAATAATTAAAAACTTTTTGAAATTGCGTAACATTAATTTCACAGAATGGCGATTTGGGGGTTCGAATAAAATATGTAGAACATGCAGGATGACATCCAAATATCAATTTGACCAATGACAACCGACATATGAATAATGAAAAGAGAATTGTTGTACAATATTTTCATTAGTTAGAACTTGGATTCATAAAAAACATACCATTTGCTGTTGTTTATTCAATTCATAAAGAGAAAACCGAAAACGTTTAGGATAATAATAACATTTGTTACTGTCACATGAATTAATCATTAGTTTACTAAAACGATTAAATACTACAACAAAATAAGCTAAGTTTATAACTAAAATGTTTGTCAGAATTTTATCTCATGCTTAGAAATTAAATGTTTCACAATAAGAAATCGAATATGATATGAATCTTTTTCCATCTTCAAAAAGATGTTACACATGTCACAAGTGTAGACCAAAAAGAATTGTTTGTTAAAAAGAACTCGTTTTGGTAAATAAAATGGAATACTCATGATGTCACCGAAAGGTTATTTACATTACGACCTATACTCCTATCAAATTATTGGTTTTCTACACAGTCTTCAAACAAGACTTCAGTCTAATGATTACTGTATCCAGGTTAATAACACAGTGATGTTTCAGGAAACATTTCAGCACAGCTTGGAAGGAATCTAAATTAACTTCTCGTCCACGTTCGACCTGTTATTGGTAGGTTTCGTGCATTTTGGTTCTCAAACCTTGGTGAGATGTTTCTCATTAATTAAGATGGTATATACTTACAACTTCTAAGATAGTTGCATAGTGTGTCAAACGGATGAGGCTTAAATGTGAAAAAACATATATTCAAAATTTTTGTTTAAAACTTGTTGAAAACATCTTGTTTTAATGCAACAGAGAATAATGATTTAATGTATTATGTTCCCCGGAAAAGTTTTTGCATTAATGAGTTGTCTACAATAGCTAAATAATTATACTAACAAAGATTTCATGTGAAATTACATTAAGGTGTTTATAATCATATAATATCTAACTTACTTTTTTTAAAAAGAAGCAAAGATAATTGATGATACACCGACAACATATATAGTGAATTTGGTGTCAATTTCTTTATAACACTCAGAGTAAAATTCACTAAAGTGAAATCTGCTGAAGATTTATCTTAAAGCAAAACGTAAAATGACCCCACTGCTTTATAAACTGAAATGAGTTCTGATCTTTATTTTCATAGTAGGTAAGCTAGTTATTTCATTCTTCCAATAGAAAATGTCAAACATCTTCAAAGAAAATAGTTTCAAATCTTTCAATTTTAATTTTCATCTTGAATATTTTGTAAATGTGGTCAAGTATAAAATGGATGTGGACAAAGTGTATTACCGAGGAATTCGTTTTTAAATTGACGGATGGCATTACAGATGTTGTAATTATCCCTAGCTCTCCTATAGAGCCATCAGATCACAGGCTTTAGGTCACTGCAAATGTTATCAGTTTTTCCTGGTTAATCAACTGCAATGTTTTAAGATTTCATTTCACAGCTGATAGTGTCATATTCAAATGCAAGTGTTTACCTTTGTTATCAAATATCTGTGGCGTGGAAATATGTTACGGGAGGACTGACTTATGAACCAATTGAAGTTAATCAATGTAACATAATTAGTTCAGTTAGCTTCTGAATAACAACAGATTGTTTTGTAAACAGCAGAAAAATATCAAACGATTTCAAAATTGCGTTTTAGCTTTTCACCCTTTTACAAAAAAACTAATTTGCTTCCTGACACTGTTTATAATGAAACTGATACAAAATTTAGCAGCAGAGTTGACAAACGTTCCACCATGTTGCAAAATCCATCAAATTTAATTCAACTTCAATAAAAGTTACCAGGAGCTTGACTTAATGTTGTAGATAAGGTTTGATTGAAGTTTAAAAGAGAGTTTAAGCTGAGATTTACATGTTGCATGCGCACATGTACAGCTGAATACCATAAGTTTGTTTACTTGCTTATGTATCTTAGTGCAAATTTCATGTTATTTGGGTTTTGTTTGGACGTCAAAAAAAACCTCCAGGAGCACTGACAAAGGATCACCAATTGTTCATTTATAGAATAATTATTCTCAAACCATATATATCGCGATCGTCTCGTCACTGTTTCTGAATGTTAATGTTCTAATGTTAATATTTGGCATGATTAAATTGATAGATGGAGTCATATTTTTGAAATTCAGATTTTCTTGAATGTCGATTAAAATATTCCATATAGACGTTGTAAGATTAAAATCAGCACAATTACTATGCCTTAGTGCAAAAGAACAAATATGAATTGGATCTAGAGTTGTTGATCACTTATGAATGATTTTTTATACACAAATGAAAAAGAGTGTTTTCGAAATTTTGACCGCTGGTCACTTCAATGTCCTGCCTAACTTAAAAAGGTTATCCTTTAGGTATATCCTATAAATATGTAAATGCAATCTGATTTTTAACTTACGTCGTGAAACTTCAACATTATCCGTTTCGCTTTTGCAACGCTATGATGCCTTTAAGACAATCAAAATTATATGATATTTGCACTACAATACACTACACTAAAAGGTGATCTCAGGAAAATGAAAATCAATTGATAGTAAATGAAGCAGTAATAAATCTAATAAATGATCACAATAATTCATTTAGCATTAAAGTATCATATCAGTGAAAATTGGAAATACAAAATTATCAAAACAACATGCTAATGCTTCTTAAAGGTGCTATTCTGAGGGATTTTTAAATAACTAGTCAATACCTGTTTTCAATTCATTCTAAAAAGGCCAACTTAATGCGAAAATAGAGTTTTTGGACTCTTTTGAAAATGTGTGATTGGAAACGTCATGTAAACTGATTGTTATGATTGATAAAAGGTAAAAAAATAATGAGAAGAAATGCTAAAAGCATGTCATCTCTTCTTTCGATGGATAAAATGATTGATAAAACAGTTCCAATTATGGTAATATTTCAACATAATACATGTACGTGTACATGTATAAACGTCCGAGTAACTTTTTTTATTTTCAAACTATTCTTAGTAATTATCTGAAGAACTGTCGGAACCATATCTTCTTATAGGTGGAAGCTTAAATTAGGGAATAAGTTAAACTTATGCAAAACGGGTGAATCTTTTATATGGAGAAAGAAAATTGCATATATACACAATCATGATACTGATTATGTTTCAGGTAAAAATCTGTTGAAACCCCTCTTTTTCGGAAATAAAGATACATCTATCATTCATCACAAATTATCTGTCTTCATAAAAAGCAAGTGAAGAGATCAGAGAATTAGGTTATTTTGAGTGATAAAAACAAAGTTTAACGTATTTATACCCGTTTTTGATATATAGATAGTATTATATGGGTAATTTCATATCACACTCTGTATCAGCCCGAGACTGATATTAATCGAGGGCTGATACAGAATGTGATATGAAAATACCCATTTTATACTATTTTTATCATAAATACCACCAAACAAACAACGGAAAAAATTGTTACATTTTAAAATGTGAATTCATATCATTAGAATCAAATATGAGTGTCTACTTTGCTAATATTAAGTGACACAAACTGATAGTCAAAGCTCCTGAGCGTACACCTCTTGCGACTTTTGAGTTTATGTTTCTCTCTAGATATATTTCCAAATTGGAATGTTAGATTGTATCAAACAGACAAATTCTATCCACAAGTGACTGTAGCGTTTTCTTTGCGATGTCGACCATGTTCAAACGTCAGCTGTACAAAGGGAGACAACTCTAAATTCCTCGCGACTTCGATCTATTTTCGCATTCGTTGCCTAGGGTTCTGGGTTCAAGTCCCTTGACGACGGGCTGGTACAGGTTTTTGCCCTTGACGACGGGCTGATACAGGTTATCTACCCTGCGGGCTGATACAGGGTGTTCTGACGTGCTACTGCCCCTCTAAGGGTCGTATGAAACTATCGTGTTTTCAGTGTTCTTACATTTCATAAAACAACAGTCATAGCTTGATTGGGTGTTGTATTTACAGTGACGCACGGATATACATGTATACATGAGTTCATGAGTGTTGTGGGTGCAGTTAAATGTACAGGACTGCCTAATTACAAGTTTACCGTAAATTGTTTTAAAAAACCCATTCACTTTCATGCTGCTTTTTATTAGTCGAATCAACTATTTGGGCAATAAACATTTAATTGTTGAGGGCTGCGGACCGATGATTACGGATAATGAAATTATTCTAAATATCAAAAATATGATTTCCATATATACATTTAGAAAACAATCTTTATTTTCAAAATATTGGTTTTTTGTTTAATCATTGCAAGGAATAGTTTGCAAATCCTATCATGACCGATCAAACTCATTCGAACACCAACATAAGGAATATTGTGATTAATATTATGAATCTGTTAATTTACGAGTTAATATAACTCAGTAACTAAACATTCTGAAAGAAAACTAATTGGGTAAAAGATATTCTGTATTATGCATAGCTTTTGTGTAATCTTATTTGTCTTATGGTATGAAACATAATAAAAACTAGTGTTACATTAAATGTTCCTGAAAATGGTATTGATTATCCTCTGCAGTCATAAAAAATGTTCAAATTTGGTCTCTCATAATTTTTAGGAAGCAGACCTTTCTGTACTACATCTCGGAAATACTGATTGCTAAATGGAGGACTGAATTGTTGTTATAGAAAAGGCATTCTGGATAATAGGTAAAATGCAATCGTAGTCATGTAGTTATTGCGAGTACAAATCGCACTTAAAACACTTAACTACATTTTACGAATTAGATCTTAAAAAAATATCTTCAACAATAAATCAAAACAGAATAAGGTGCAAACCTGATACACAGTTTTAATAGGGTTACAAGTGAAATATATTTAATAACTGGATATACACTAATGTATTATATTTTGTGAAATAATCTGTTGTTCCCTGAAGTTAAATAATCTCGTCAGCATGTTACACATATCATTCCAAGTAGGTACTATCACACAACCTCAAAGGAACTGCAGGGAACAAATATCTGTTAATGTAGCATATCTATTGTTGTTCTGAGCAATATTGAAACAGTGTTCGTTAATACAGTCATTACATGTCTAAGAACCAATTTTACATATGAGCTGCTAAGTTTAAATAGGTTGATATTTCTTCAAGGATATCAACTTACTTATCTATCAGATTTACCTCAACATATCTTCAAACTTACAGGAATATGCAGGAAAATGTAATTGACATTCTCTACAAACAGAATCGGTGATCTTTGTTTTTCAAAAGGACTTAAATTTATATTTGGTAATATAAGGTATATTTGTTTATTATACTATATCGTTGTGAAATGATTAAACATCAAACTTCCTTCGTGTAAGTTACATGTCTATAATACTCGTGTGTAGAAAAGCCTTTGCACTTTGGATTAATGATAAAATTGCGTGTGTGAGGAAATCCTGAATAGATGTATTAATTAGCAATATGAAACTATAGCCGTCTCGTACACTATGTTAATGTTAGTCTAGACGTGATATAAACATTTCTACTCGAAACTACTGCTGTCTGGGTCATGTATTGCATTATCACAACAACCTACTCTGATATCTGATCATTATCCACATTATATTTCACCAATTAACTAGCCGTTAATTGTCATATTATCTAATTTACATAATTATTCACAGTCGTGATCCTTGACGACACTGAACATTATTTTTACAAGGGTTGATATCCCATAATCAATATTCTATATGTTACCCATTTGTAACGAAAGAGTTATCAATACGACCGAAAATGTGATTTAGAAATGGTCTTATTGCTGTAGTGACTCAAAAAGCTGATATGTATTTTACGGATATCAAACTGAATTTTTCTAACTCCCTCTCTCTATAAATATTCAACAACGCAATACAATTTAGTTCAGTTACAAAGCAACATGATCCTGATGAAAACTATAAATGATATAAAGTGGCAATATATTTCAGAGGAACGTAAAAAGAATTCACCAAAAACGTTTTGTGTCCAGGCAATCAATTAATCTGGAGTTTAAACATTTGGCCACTTGGGTGTTGTGTTTATTTCGTCGACAGTAAAAAGAACGATAACTCTTATTGGATGTTGACTGACCGTAAGTCGAGAAGATTTTTGGAAATTTTAAATTTCTACATTTGTGTTCATTGTTGTTATATTTCTTAACTGAGCACCAAAATACAGCTACATACTGAGATGACGCTCTGAAGTCCTTTATTGTTTTTAGCAAGCTTTTTCATCTAGATATGTCATATTTTTTACCTTTACGATTTTTAGTTAACAAAGATAACCGTGTTGTTTTGAACAGTTGTTACTTGCAATGTCATGAAACTAAAAGCTTAATAGGCTATGAATTAAGTGCGGGTTCGGTACATGTGTATCAATGAAAATCCACGAAATTCCCTTCCAAATGATTTTGTCAATATATAAAGTTTTGTTGCACTAGCACACAAGGAAAACAGACACGTGAATGAAACAATGGACATTTATTTGATAACCTTTGTTGTTCTTAGAACTTTTTTTTTATATCGTTTGTAATATTATCTTATTCTTTATGACTAACTCCGCGCCTTGCCAGAAAGAGAAAAATCCATAAGAAATTAATCTGTCTAGACAGAACGTCAACAGTGTATATTTACATTAGTTATTTCTTTGACAGTTATAGTTTATTGTCATAACAAATAAATATAGCATGATCCAAGTAGAATTAAATGAACCAAGTGAGCACAATTATCATTGCATGACTTTTAAATAACTCAAGCATCTGGAAACACCTTCATGGACGGGAAGATTATTAGGGTTATTTGATGATTAAATAGATGATGAATCCAACGAAATTTAAGTAATTGTTTGTTTTCACCTCATTTGTTAACCTTTAGATATACATTGCCCTGTCCGCCCATCTGTACGTCTCTAAAAATATAGTTGAAGTGAAGTGAACAGAACTCAGAAACTGTATGACTCAAAGAAACATGGATTGTGTTAGTCTTCATGTGAAAATGTGCCTCAATGAAACTTGATATTTGGATCAATCAACATTGGTTATGTGCCTTTTGAAATGTTCAGCTCCTAGGGATCTTTATTTTGGCAGTTTCCGTGGAAACATGGTTAAGATTTACATTTCTGGAGAAGTGAAACTTATTTTGATCAAAAATGTGTGTTTTTGGTTTTTAATTTCTGGTCTAAGTCTAAGATTTATTATTGAATTTCTCATTCATACGAGACTGGTGGGATATGTCATCATTTGTTGTAAAACTTTAACAAAATTTTAAAGGGTACGATAAATGTAAGGAGATTTATATGAAGAAATGTTAGTGAGTATATCATTATAGACGAACTGTTGTTATGGATCTGTCTGTTGATCAAAAGTATAAACAACATGTACAGTGTACAACTCGGATATGGATCATTGCATCATGGATTATGTTTCAAAATATATCGATGGTGCCATACATGTACCAGAACTTACGATTCACTCGTAATCGATCATTTTGACAATCGTACTCATGTTCTAATAACAAAGGAATATGTCAAAGGCATAACTAAATTGTTGAAATGTTATTACATGAAAAGGTAACATTGATTATCTATATCCATTGTAATGCAACACTTACACTTTATTATCAAATAAAAACTAAAACGGGGATGTTATAATGACGACAGAAATCCATTACCTTTAATTTAACCATATAATTGTCAATCTTGATACAATATATTGCCATTAAGATGAAATTCTAATAACAAGATTCAAATGAGAGTTTATCAAGACAAGCCTGTGAAGTTCTTCCCACATATTTTACACATTATATCTGCAATATATGAGAATCAAGTTGACTTCAATAATTACATTAGATTTTCTTAGAGATGTATTGTAGCCTAGTATAAATAAATAAGACTATTAGTACATGCATCTCATTTATAACTTATCGTGTTGTAATGAAAAGATTATATGAATTCGATTGTAGTATGTATTTTGTGTTCAATATATATTAAAAACTTGTCATATGCAAGTATGAATGTTAAGTGCGTTGTTTAGTAACATCAACGATTTCACACATGTCATTTCGTGGATAAAAGTGAATAAAATACCCTAGGTATTGCCCTGACAAGTGACAGGGTGCATTATACTAAGTGGTTAAGTAGAAGCAATCCATCAAAATGCTATTACTCTAATATCTGTAGAGATCGATCGAAGATTGAACCAAGGTCAGGACAAATCTCGATGTCAGACAATGGCATACAGACAGCATAGAACAAGTCTTGAGTGTGTGGAAATTATGACAGAAATACAATTGTGAAACAGTGGTTTGTATGTTACACATAGTGCCCAAGTGAGCACATCAACTTCTTACTTACATAAATATTAATAATACTTAGAAATGTATTTTCTTAAATCTAGTTCATGGCAAGTCAGATCATGGTGAAGTCCATAACTATAGCAAGGCCTCATGTAACCGTTGAAAAGCTTTATCTTTATTTATGGCGGAAGGTTTAATATCAGGAATATTTTTTCTTTTATGTTAAAGTAAACTTTTAACATGATTAGATAACATACAGATACAAGGGTCTCTACATCATTTCGCGCTGTAATTTTCTCGAGATGAAACGTGTCTTGATTTCATTAACACAAGTACAAAAAATCAGATTACCCCCTCTGAAAACGGTCATCTTGACAGACAGTATTAACCAAATAACATTTACCATAACGTGTTTCGTCCCATACTTGTATATCTTCAAGCTCTCACATAAAAGGATATCAAATATGACGATAAGAAAAACATTTATGTCCCTCTATTGTTTCACTTTATCAGCAAATGTTAGAATGGAATTTTGTAATAACGATCTATAAAATAATTGTGTTTTTTTTCCTAAAGCTATTATGTTGTCACTTACAACAACTTAAATGAAGTAAACGTATTATTTTATTTCTCAATCATTGAGAGGCAACAACCTGGTACTTCACAATTTCCAATCATATTAAAAAAATAACAGAAAAAGTTATGCATGCGCAAGCTGAGAGAATTGGATTATCATGGTTTTCAAACAAATAAACAATACCAAAAAATTATGAAATCGATGAGTTAACATTAAACACAAATTGCAATTTACAAAAGTGAGTTTATATGAAAAAATGTATATATAGTGAAATGATTATAAACACTTTCACATCAAATCCCTTGTATGTATTTCGTAGTTCGTTGTTCTGTAACTATGATTGTAACTACAATTTAGCATTCATAATGTTGAAGTGAATGAAAGGGAATAACATCATATCTGTAGTTTCGCCAGTCAGCTCTTCCTGTTTTGACGGCCCTTGACATAAAGTATAATGTTTTGTGAACATTAAGGAAGTAATTTGTAAACAGCGAATCATCTTTTTGAACAATCACCTGTGATAACTTTTAAGCAGTTCATAACAGTCCGATCTTCTTGGGGATATATAAATTTACATTCTGATATCTTAACCCACACCGTGATTGACGAATAAATTTGTATGAATACATTGATCTGTAGTACATTATACGTGGTCATCCCGCAACGCTAGTGAAACCATTATTACCACACAAGGGTATAGGAGGATATCAAAATTTCAGGTCAGATTAATGACTAGATAGCTACATTCTCTTGTGTCTTTACTGTTTAATAGTATAAAGATAAAAAAAATCATAAATCTAAATTACAATTTACAGTATGCAATATAAAGCAAACCATAAAACTAAAAAAATAAATGTACATTAGAAGTAAATTTGTATCCTTAAGCAATAATGAATGCATCAATACATCACAGTTGACGTTTGTTTCCGCGTCTCAGAGTTTCCTTTTTTAAATCCAAACACTAATGTTGTGAGATTGTCTCCATGTATCTGTTATCTTAATGAGAATAACAGGATGTTCATTTCCGCACAGAGAGATACGTGTTTACGAGCTGCCTTTAATGCAGGCCTATCATCATACTGTTGTCGAGTACACGATTTGTAACTCTTCAGGGATATACCCTAATGAATATACCCTACTGTTTGGGATTAAGTAAACATAATTCATGGGGCTGATCCAGCAAAGATTAAAACAATATAAACATGAGTGGTTTGCTACGGAATGTTAACAAATAGAATAACATAGATTTGCTATCGAATGTTTCCCATATAAACAAATGAAATATATTATCATCACTCAAACAAATCGAAGATGACATTTAAACCTTGTCTGTTCAAATTCTATTAATTTATACCAAGTACAAGCCCCATTGAATATAAAAACAATCGGACGCTTTTGGAACTCATTGGCTAAACAGAAGTGTAACGTTGGAAGGTAAAAGTCATACATTCAATCTGAATTCGATATAATGTTTTGTTAACTGAATATCAGTTTCATAACTGTGTCATTTGTGCTTAGCTGTTGCAGCGGTAAATATGCATAATAACAATGACCGTATTCATCTGCCAATGAAAAAAGAAAATTAACATATTCCGTGTCATAGCCCTGTCTGTCAATCTGTTATCTCTCTGTCCATCCTTTCGTCTATCTATTCAATTCATTTATTTTGGTTTTGTAGGCCATTGTCCCATGTACAACTGCAGTATATATTTCACAAAATAAGAGTCGAAAATAAAATAGTTAAGTTATTACAGAGGTCATAGCACTCTTTCTGAAAGCAAGATCTTCCTTTTGCACATTTAAACAATCGATTACAACAATTACTGCTAATTAACTTTAGATGATATTCTATTGTGTTACCCTGTCTACAAGATGGACAATCATTTTCTCTGATTGAAGCTTATGCGTCACATTCAAACACAAATTGAATTCATTTCCAATCAGGCTACGTTGAACATTTTACAGATTCTATTCACATTAGAACCCCGAATATTGCAGGGGAAGTGAATGCAATCTTAATAAACATCTCTCTTTTTGCTTATTTGGTGATGTTTTTTGCCTACATGAGTATTCTTGTATATTAGGGACCGAGGGTATATGCCATCTCCTGATGACTCTTGATGATATTGGCACCTGTTGTAATATGACACCTAAAATTATACAATTATATATTGTAAATCAAATTTCACAACCACTTAATTCTATATGAATATGTTATATCTATGACGATTAGTTTTGAATTATTCCATGACGGCCATTAAAAAGATTGATGTATATGAAATGGGCTCTATGAATTTACAATGTCTTTATTGCAAGAATTTAGTGTTTCAGTGAGGGTGCTTTAATGTATGAAACGTTGGAACAATACGCAAATCAATAATCTGAATCATTAACTGACATTTATCACATCTCCCCCATTATTGTCAGTACAAAATCATATACAATCGCACGAGTAACGCTCTATGGCGTGTACCATTTTTTCCTGTCAAGGAACCTATCCATCAGACCAAATCAGAATGCTGAAGTTTTTTTCCTTCCAAAGGGTCGCCATTCTAGACATGTCATGAATACACCATCCTTCACAATATTACATTGCAGTTAAGATAAGAAATAAATGAAATTATTTCATGGTCATTTTACATAGGTCGGTCAGTGCTTTTTATCTAACTTCAATCCCTTTTCATTCCATTATATAGATTTTTATATCAAGCCATATAAGATCATTTTATGAAAAGGAATTAATATATGAATTCATGCATTAAGGTTGAAGACGATATTAGTAGAAATCAATGCAATGATCAATACTTAAAGTTTGTCATTAAAAAGTTTACTTGGAAATGGCAGCAAATCAAAACGTAAAAACGTGAGAATTGCTTCAAATCGTTTTCTTCCATGTACAGGTAAATGTATATATGTATTATATATATATATGTAAATATTTACATGTATATAGTTACGTAAACGCCTCCCAACATTCGTTAGAAAATCGCATGCATGTAAAATCATTAAATCATCATCAAATAAATAAACCCAATTCAAACGCATTCACTCAAATTGATATATCATCAAAGTACAAAGATATGAATTACTTAAAAATGCGATGTTTCTATATTTCGTCTGGTGCTGATTTCAATATGGTAATTTTCACTAGACACAAAGCTCAGATAGGTCTTTTAGGATTGTTGCTACCAGCGAAATTATGTAAACATTATCAGAGTTGTAAAATGAAAAAAAAACGTTACCTCACGTTTGTCCAGATTACTTTTTACATAGTTTGTCTTATTATCATTCATTTTCTTTAAAACATGTACCTTTGAGCGATTTAGTTGTAGATAATATTGACAACATAGTGAAGATTCTCCTCTTTACACTGTTTAAAATGTGAATTAGGTTTCCTTTGCGTTTATATAAAACCATTCATCAGTTTTAGAATTAAACCGTTACAGGTATTGTAATGAGATACCGACATGAGTTTTATTGGCGACTATCATTGATACCTTGTGAAACATAGAAAAAGGAAACTTAATTTAAGAGAATAACATAACGGAGATTGCTATGATATAAAAATTGTTTGACAAGCTAAAACATGGCACATTCAGTAACGTGAGTGAAGCGATTGTAAATGACGGTCTCCCTTTGACGTGGTTGCACTTTGACTTCCATTTCCTGGTCTGTCTGATATCCGGCAGGTATCTTTAAGATGTTTCACTGGTGTCTTAATTGCAGTTGTAGAATGGCGTTTACTCCTAACACCCTGGCCGACAACTTGTATGTCAGACTTCGTAATACCTTTGCTGAAATATAAAACGATACAATGCATGGAAGATTTTCGTGCACAATTGCAGCTTAAATTGTGTATTGTGATGATATTCACGACTGAAATATAATAATAATGTTACCGTTCACTATAGAAACTAAGACTGGTGTAATCGGAGCCCATCCACTGTCAAATTGATATCCATTGGTCACTAAACTTTTGAAACATGGCTACTTCAATTCGAGGAAAAACCGTTGAACATAAGATACGTTTGAATCCCGTTGAAATCGTCTCAAGAATTGTTTTCTTGCAAGGTGCCATTCCACAAAGCATTTGTTAATTTACAATCGATTGTAGCCCATTCCCGTTACTTGATTATTTTCGATCGTAGACTTACAATCCATTGTAAGTAAGGACCCAGACCACCTCTTATCCGCTTTGAGAAGTTGAGCTTGAACTTGTTTATATGAGCAGATGGCTGAGAGTTATTTTCCCCTCTTGTTTAGCTGCTGATCGCTGACTGCTACCATTTAATGACCTAATAATAGCACACCATTGTAATTGTTACGCAATGCTGTTTCAGTAAATAGTTATGCTACTACCCGAAAGACCCCCATGTTAAATGACTTGAACATTTATCTTTGTTATATACTCTCTCTGAAAATACCCGTTATTTTTAAAGACAACATTTCGTTATATATATTTCTATCTCATCTATTACTCCCAAAGCCAAATCAATTAATTAACCAAGGTAGAAAGATATTCATAAAAGAAACGTCGTAACAGATCATGTGCATACATTCTTAAGACCTTTTGTATTTGATATTTGTCTCATGATAATCAGTAGAAATGTTTTACATGTCAGCAAACGTACTGAAAAGGTGGGTTATAAGCGATTTGAAGCCCTAGCCTACTTCTATCACTCTACATTAGTGGCCATGACAGACAAGACATGATGGGAAATCTGCCTAAGTGTCTGACCTTACCAGGATCGCCCGTTAACTTCTAGATTTAACCATTCTGAATCATTATTATTCATATTTGTAATATCGCAAAGTGTATCCAATAAGCTAGTACATATAATATGATTCGAATGTATTTGCATTTACTGTTAATATCACTTAAATCACATGGACTTTTTATAAGGAAACCTATACCTGTACGACATATCACTTATATTAATTTATTAATAATGTTTTTTTTTCGCTAAATATTTTGTTAATAATCGGTTTTATTAGGAGATCAAGAAGGTGTTACGTTGTGATTTTTAACTAAAACAAGCTCTCATGCTTAAAAGACTAGGACATCAGAACCCAACAGTAGTGATTGATAAGTCATGTAACAAGTGAATGAGATTAGAGATACAAGCCATTTAGATGGCGAACAAATGTAACGTCGTGATATCTGCAAAAGTAGATTGATTCGAACAAGTAAATGGGTTCTATTATTCTAGCCCCTTATTATGAAAAATGCGATTTTCATTTATGCACTTTAGGCATTGATATGCCAGATAATGTGAACTTACCAAAGCATATTCTATTTATATATATATGTTTTTCAAATTTATTTTTATTTGCTCATATTTAATTTTTTTATTAAGAAATGTAATGACTGTGTAATGACTATGTATTGTTATTTGTTAGAACTTTTTGGGACAACTATCACCTTTTTGTTATGACGGAAATGAAATGGAACAACCGGACTTACGCCTATTGACAGAACATTGATCAATAGCTCATGGAAAATACATGTTAGTCTGGTTGTCTATAACCTTGCTCATAACTTTTGATTTTTAATACCTTTAAATGAGGTCATACGGTTTTACATCGTGACCTTGACTTTGGTACAGCCAGCATTTTTCGAACACTTTAACATTGTAACCATAACTTGTAATTGGATAGAGATAGACCTTTGAAATTTCACATGTGCATCTATCATGATAAGACCTTTCAGATGATGTCATACTTTTTGACCTCTTAACCTTGACCTGACTTGTGATGTGATAGAGCATAACATACTTCTTCAAGCTTTGCCGAAGCACACGAAAATGACCGAGGCTTTTGCGAATGACTCCTTTGGAAACGGCGTATACTAATTTGGATTGCCTTCAATCATAGTTCTACCTTTCTATCCCATGTATTTGGCTTATCAGAACAGAGGTTTGCTCGGGTGTGACTGCCTCGGTGGGGAGAGAATGACGGAGTACATTTATACGCAAACAATGTAGTGTTTAGTATTAAAAGTCAGTTCATAACGTTAAGCGCCTCTAAGCTCGTGCTAAACGGCTTCTAAGAAATAGGTTAGTTGTTAGTTGCACACGTGAGTGACTTTGTGTTAAGCGTGTTTTAAACAATATTCCAGTTTTTAAACAGGTGGATGTTACATTCCAAAAGAGTGTAGATAGATCAGCGAGATCGAAAGTATGAGGAAAACGAAACTGCACCCATGATGTTTCATCTTAAAAAATAAGGTTAATGTACCAAAACGTTCCTAAATCGATTTTAATTTGCATTTCTATGCCAATAAGTAGCCAATAACAATATCCATCATTCCAAGTTTTGTGCACAAAATTAAATCCACAAACTATACACAAAGAACTTAATTAAGCACCCCCCACTTTTTCAAACAGAAAAACACTGCTGATAATAAACAAAACAAATGTACAATCAAACAATAAGGATTTTAAAATAGAACGATCATCTAGCATTGCGGAAACAAAAATTTCCTTCGGCTTATTATTCACTGCCGCTGAATAACTGGTTTTACAAAAACTTGGTATTTTTTAGTCAAAGTCCAAGTTACTTTAAAATTGAAAATAAAAGTCAATATGTTTTGCTGCAATGTGATTATTATCATTCTCTTGAGTGAATTGATGACTTTTTAGTAAACAACCTCATAGCAAAGGTCAAAAGTTAAAGCAGGATGAACCTTCAAAATCACAAAATTTTCAAAAAATGAATTTTTTAAAAATTGCACAAAGACAATAATTGGCTACTGTCAAAGAAAATGGCTTATCTAAAGGAAGGAGAACTGTTTGGTCAACAATTTCAACTCAAGGAATCTCAAATTTACGCACAGATGTTAAGATTATAGGCATTTTATCAATTTTTGATGAAAAAAGTACTGAAAATTCAATGTCTTGCTAGCCTCTTATCATGCATGATAAAAAGGGTTTTTGTGTATGAATGTCAACTAGGGATCAAAATTGTTATTTTTGATTCATAACATCCAAAGTTTAATGTGTAGTTTTCCCCCTATGACAATAGTTATTTTTGGCCAATTTTTAGTAGTCTCACAGTTTTTCTCATAGTTTCGTTATTTTTGCTCATTAGCGATCTCTAGTTCAATTAAATAGTCAATAAAAAAGCGATTGTTATATCTGGAGTGGTCAAAACATCAAATTAATCCAAATAGTCTAACAGCACCCAAATTCATTTTACAAAATAGGGGGGTGCTTAATTAAGTTCTTTGTGTATATAAGTTTTGTTGTCCAGGGACCTACGATGAATCGATGATTTGAATTTTCAGATTTTGTCATGCCACATGTAACATATAACATTACTATTGCTTATATCGGTTTTACATACTTCCTCAGCGTGTTTATCATGGTTCATTATTTTTTATGAAGAAATTACCTTGACGTTGTCATAAACCAGATCACTATTCCTTTTTTTAAGAAAGCATGTGGAAAAATCTGGAATCTATGTAAATAACCTTAATACTAAAGAACACCGTCACAACTTCATATATATAATTTGTAGTAATTTCCATGTTACAGGAATTAAGTTCCATTTTGCCCTTGCCAACATAAGGAAAAAGGCTTGATGCGTGTGTTTGAAACAGATGCGTGCGTAACCCAAAATGAATAATTGTTTTAGGCCTCATAAAAAATATAAATGCCATTTATGTACTCCGATATGTTAAACGTCGCACATGTTTTTTTAAATAAAGATGATGTTAGTCCCTATAATCTATATTTCGTCATTGAAATCAATGTGAATGTTATGCATTACTATGCCTTATTAAACGTGTATTTCAGATGATCCTACACTTCAAAATTATCAAAACTTTAGAACATGGAGTCATTGTCACTTTTGGCTTTCTTACAGGGTCTTCATTTTAATATCTGAACCAAACAATTTACATGAGTCATATACATAATTAAAAAAATATTTGTCTCACTCCTACCGAGTGTGTAGAACGCAGTTTATAAGTTAGTCATAAGTAAGTTATGCAACCCGTTATATAGATACAATGTTGATCAATGTAGAACACCTGACAGAAGCACAGCTTTTTCTCAAATTAATGGGTTACTTGTCTTTTACTTTGAAAATCCCAAGTTTCTGTAAAAAGCTTGTGTAGAATATATACAAGAGTGAGTCACTGAAGCTGGACTACAAAGTTATAAACCGATGATGCTTCAATTAATGTAATAACACAAAAGTTCATTTTATACCTTATCTCACATAGGCAGACCAAGAAATGAAATGTTTGTCGATCCTCTGCTCCAATTAGTCGAGTTTGTAGGGTAAAATTGGAGATGCCTGATTGGATGCAATCAAAGTTAGTTGTGCAATCAGCGACGCTAATCATGACAAAGAAATTGTGATATGAACCACTCTTTCCATGCTAAAACTGTTGACTTTTGAAAAAACCCAATTCAAATGTATTATAATTATAGTATATTTAAATATCATTGGACAACGAGCCCTTAATATTTTGACACTTTTCATGACATTATGATTGTTTAATTCAATAATTAATTTAATATCAAAGTAAAGTGACATATTTGTTAACCTGCTTGATTGCTAGCTTCATAATGAAGTTCTATATTGTGAAATTCTAAATTGTGATCGAAAAGGGCAAATTGAACAAATTTACAACAATGAGATTAATATATTCCTAAATGTCAGATGGTGACAGACTAGTCAATGTTTAGATCAAGGTAACCAGTTGTCTCCGGTGTAAGATTGACATTGCCATCAATATCATATTGTGTTCACAATTTCCTGTTGATATCTATATGTCAAGGTTACATTATATTACATTATGACATTTATTGGGTAAATGAAACTGATTTTTCATCAATTAGTGACATAGTAAATAACAATCCTCTTGTTCATTAAAGTCATTCAAATTTGAACAGGGTTAATTTTTATTTAGAAAATGTCTTTAAAATATCAAAATAGATTAACATTTTAAATGTTTCTTGCCAATGCAGTCAATGATGGCGTAGATAAAGCTTATAGAATGAACTTCTAGCTTAAAAAATATATAAAGTGTAAACGTTATAGTGCGAGGTTTTTTTCGGGCATTCTTTTTCACGTCAACTAAGTTTTTAAGGACGTCAGTGTCCACAAATTGCATTTATCTTGATCTAATTGTCAGTAAAGTTCTAAAGCCGACTGAAATTGTTGTCCAGTGACTTGAAGGTTAGTGAATGTCTGAAAAATTAAACCCCAAAGAGAATAAAAAAACTTGTACTCTGTTCTATCAAAATGTCACACACAATTTTACTTTATTTACTTTAACATTTGCTATACAAACATGAACAGTTTTGACTCTTTACTGTTGCGAGTATTTTCAAATATGTCAAATAAACATCATCTTTTATTCTAATCAAAATATGAAAATATCTTTGCAAATGTTATCATTATTCAAGCTAATTAAGGATAGGGAACTAGATATAACAAATTATTTTTTGTGCCACTTGTTTATTACAAATGTTTGACTAATTACAGTAGAACACGGATACAACGAACTCCAAGGGACCAAAGAATTTAGTTCGCTATATCCGGTGTTCGCTATGCGCAAATAATTTTAATGATATCATATAGGGACGGGAATTGAAAATTGGTTCACTATATCCGACTGTTCGCTATATCCATGTTCTACTGTATTGCTTTATTATTCTTTGATAGCAGGCAAACCTTTCATTTCAATGCAAAAGGAGCAAAAACAATACATGCTTAGAAGGCGAAATTGTATGTCCCATTACATGTTTACTTTGTTGCTTATTAAATCCTTTATGGTGATTAAACGGTAATAGGAATAATAACACCTTCAAAAACATGACATTATATTCCAAGTAATCTACCTTATAGAAAAAAGGGTTGACAAATCTAAATTATGACAATGTATGTGATTTACATTTACAAGTTATCACCAAGAATAAATCATTTTTTTGTTCAACAGATCACTTTCAACCTAAAGGAACTTAATAAAATGGTGTACATTTTGTGTTTACATGACGAATAACTGTCAGAATGAAATACCATTTGCCGAGTGGGCGTTTTGCTTAGTGAAAACGATTTCTTACAGAGTATCATTGCATTGAATAGAAGTGACTGAAATTAATCTTGCTGTTGCCCTGAGAAGTGATCATAAGCTTTATACTAAGTGGCCAAGAAGAAGCAATCACCAAATATAACAACTGTAAAATCTCTGTAGATTGATCGGAGATTGAACCGAAGGTCAGGGTTAATCTCAATGTCAGAAAATGGCATTACGGTATCACTAGTTCTTACAACGGCTGTTTGTAGACTTTTCTTTTGAACTTTGAAACATTTACGTAGGCTTGCGTGGTACATAGATCCTATGTCTGGTGAATGTCCACTTGTTTATCTTACTTTCAGCACCTTGAATATGTTTTATGCATAAGAAGTCATTGTTCAAGCTGTGTTGTTTACGTACGAGCTCATTTCTTTCAAATCTTCCGGTTTGATTCGACTATCTGTCACTTAATTAATGCATTCAAATCCCTCAGGCGCGCGATTACTAATTATTTGTCAAAAAACGAGTAATTGTTTCATTCAAGGTAACTTAACGGTTGGGTACTCCTCGTGTTGAATTGGTGTAGAGGTGTTGCATTCGTAACTGTGACTGGTATTGAGTTCCATGAATAAATAACAATTGATAAATGTCGCTTAACCTTTTCTATAACACAGGAAATCAATTTCATTCAACAGCAACAATCAGTTTTGTTATTGTATTACTATATTTGCTAGTGTAAACAACTGCATATTTACTTATTATCTGAAAAGATAAACCAAGATAGCTTCTGTACCTCTGCAAATCTATAAACAATTTCATATATTAAAAGCAAGCAAACATATTACATATTTTAGAAAAATAAAACGCGATTTGATTTTTATTGACCCACATATACGTCGACAGATTTCTAGATAGTCATCGCCCGTGCAGAAGTTGGCCGTGTTTCTTGAGACCACATTCCTCAAGGAGAACTGGTGGCAGATGATTGATTAAGCTTGTTTTGTGAAGAAAAGGTGTAATGTCCTAGAAAAGCTTGTTTGTAATTTGGTAGAGTAAAACATGTGCGAACTTTTTACTAATTTAAAAACTTTAGCTTCTTGAACGTGCTTTTAATTAAAAATAATACATATTTATCAAATCCGTTTGCAAGCATACCGGCCTTGTATTCATGGAGGCATGTATATCTTAGTGAAATTGACAGTTTTAGCAAACTTAATCTAGATTTATCCCAAATTAAACGTTATTATAATTTGTCAAGTTATTTTTTTGTCAACAGAATCTGAAGAAATGTTTTTTTTAAATATTGCTTAACATTATACGGAAGCGAAGCAATTTTTTTTATTAACTTGAAAATTCAAATCTTTTTGTTGAAAATTCAAGAAATTTAGTTGAAAATTCAAATCTTTTTGTTGAAAATTCAAGAAATTTTGTTGACAATTCAAATCTTTTTGTTGAAAATTCAAATCTTTTTGTTGTAAATTCAAGAAATTTTGTTGAAAATTCAAATCTTTTTGTTGAAAATTCAAGAAATTTTGTTGCAAATTCAAATCTTTTTGTTGCAAATTCAAGAAATTTTGTTGAAAATTCAAGAAATTTTGTTGAAAATTCAAAAAATTCAAGAAATGTTTTTGAAAATTCAAATCTTTTTGTTGAAAATTCAAATCTTTTTGTTGAAAATTCAAGATATTATCTTGAAAATTCAAGAAATGTTCTTCATTTAAAGATAAAGTGTTGGCAATTTATTAAACCGTGCATAAACTTCAACTAGAATGATAGATTAACTGTCAAGATGGAGCACCATCAATACGTATCCACGTATTTCTCACTTGGACTATCAAACCAGGAAATTCTTTGCCTACTTGCTCAGGATCGCGGGATTATTCTTAGCATTAGGACCCTTAAACTCATAACGTCGAAGTTGAAGTTATATAGAAGGAAGGAACATTCAGATATCCTCAATGTTGCCTTCTTTTTGTTTAGAGCAAGCGAAACATCCTCTGGGAAGGGACAAGGTTACAGATGGCTGCACAGAAAGTGTCAAGACAACGGTTTGGTTGTGTCAAAGGAGACAGTAAGAATATTGTTGTGTTTGATTGACCCTGAAGGTGTAAAGCGGCGTAGCAGACGTCGTCTCGCGCGCCGTGTCTACCGTTCTGCTGGCCCGAACGCCGTCTGGCACATGGACGGGTATGACAAACTGAAACCTTATGGTATATGTATCCATGGATGCATAGATGGATATTCCAGGAACGTTTTATGGTTGGAAGCATGGAAGACAAACAATGATCCCAGCGTGATTGCGGGATACTTTGTGGAGACTGTGACACGATTAGAGGGTTGTCCAGAACGGATACGCTCTGATGCTGGAACAGAGAACCAATCTGTGGAGCAGATGCAGTATTTACTGAGGGATGAACATGTGGACAGGTATTCCGGGAAACACAGTTTCCTATATGGATCCAGTGTAACCAATCAACGCATTGAGTCATGGTGGGGAATTCTCAGGAAGCAGTGCGTACAACATTGGATGGATCTATTTAACCATTTGAAAGAGGATGGCTACTTTACCAGAGACTTCATTGATAAAAGTCTTGTTCAATTTTGCTTCCTAGAAATAATTCAGGTAAGTATTGAAACATTTTGTGAGCAATAAGAAGGATAACGTGTTCTAATTCAAACACACTCAAAACTTTAATTGATATATTTGTATATAAATTGTGTTTTCTATCTCCCAGAAAGAAATCCACAGCGTTGTCGAAACGTGGAATTTTCACAGCATCCGGAAGAGTAATGTCAACCCAGGTCCCTATGGAAAACCTGCTGTTATGTTCTCACTCCCACATCTATATGGCTCTGAAGATCACCTGAAGTCAGTCAATGAGGAGGCTCTCCGACTCTGTGAAGAAGAGTTTGTATTCATGGAGGCATGTATATCTTAGTGAAATTGACAGTTTTTAGCAAACTTAATCTTAATCTTAATCCCAAATTAAACGTTATTATAATTTGTCAAGTTATTTTTTTGTCAACAGAATCTGAAGAAATGTTTTTTTTAAATATTGCTTAACATTATACGGAAGCCTTTTTGGGCCACGCAATTTTTTTTATTAACTTGAAAATTCAAATCTTTTTGTTGAAAATTCAAGAAATTTAGTTGAAAATTCAAATTTTGTTGTTGAAAATTCAAGAAATTTTGTTAAATTTGTTCACGTGCCAGAGTTCTATTGTCATTTCTGGTGTTCATATGTTCATGGGCAAGTGTTCATGAGATGAACCACTTCTTACTGACTAATCTCAGGGTGATAAATGAATAACTCAATGATTCCTTTGAGGCCAGTGTGTAAGCTATCCTTAAGCAATAATGAATGCATCAATACATCACAGCTGACGTTTGTTTCCGCGTCTCGGAGTTTCTTTTTTTAAATCCAAAAACTAATGTTGTGAGATTGTCTCCATGTATCTGTTATCTTAATGAGAATAACAGGATGTTCATTTCCGCACAGATAGATACGTATTTATGAGCTGGCTTTAATGCAGGCCTATCATCATGCTGTTGTCGAGTAGATGATTTGTTACTCTTCTGGGATATACCCTAATCAAGATTACTTTTTGGGATTAAGTAAAATAATTCATGGGGCTGAACCAGCAAGGATTAAAACAATATAAACATGAGTGGTTTGCTACGGAATGTTAACAATTAGAATGACATGGATTTGCTATCGAATGTTTCCCATATAAACAAATGAAATATATTATCATCACTCAAACAAATCGAAGATGACACTTAAATCATGTCTGTTCAAATTCTATTGATTTAAAGCTAGTACAAGCCCCATTGAATATAAAATCAATCGGACGCTTTTGGAACTCATTGGCTAAACAGAAATGTAACGTTGGAAGGTAAAAGTCATACATTCAATCTGAATTCGATATAATGTTTTGATAACTGAATATCAGTTTCATAACTGTGTCATTTGTGCTTAACTGTTGCAGCGGTAAATATGCATAGTAACAATGACCGTATTCATCTGCCAAAGAAAAAAGAAAATTAACATATTCCGTGTCATAGCCCTGTCTGTCAATCTGTTATCTCTCTGTCCGTCCTTTCGTCTATCTATTCAATTCATTTTTTTGGGTTTTGTAGGCCATTGGCCCATGTACAACTGCAATATAATTATACCCCCGCCTTACAGCGTAAGCGGGGGTATATAGCGTTCATTCTTTCCGTCCGTCTGTCCGTCTGTCCGTCTGTCCGTCTGTCCGTCTGTCCCAAAACTTTGTGCGGAGCAGATCTCCAAAACTATGCATGCTAGCCTCATCAAACTTCATACACATGTCAACCATGATCCCTAGTTGTGCCTTTTGAGGGTTAGAACTATTTCTGAATTTTCATTTTTGCGGTTTCCATGGAAACGTGACTAAAAAGTGACTCTTTGAGGAAGTCGTTTTGTGCGGAGCATATCTTCAAAACTATGCATGCTAGCTTCATCAAACTTCATACAGATGTCAACCATGATCCCTAGTTGTGCCTTTTGAGGGTTAGAACTATTTCTGAATTTTCATTTTTGCGGTTTCCATGGAAACGTGACTAAAAAGTGACTCTTTGAGGAAGTCGTTTTGTGCGGAGCATATCTCCAAAACTATGCATGCTAGCTTCATCAAACTTCATACACATGTCAACCATGATCCCTAGTTGTGCCTTTTGATGGTTAGAACTATTTCTGAATTTTCATTGTTGCGGTTTCCATGGAAACGTGACTAAAAAGGTGACTCTTTGAGGAAGTCTTTTTGTGCGGAGCATATCTCCAAAACTATGCATGCTAGCTTCACCAAACTTCATACACTTACCAATCATGATCCCTAGTTGTGCCTTTTAAGGGTTAGACCAACAAATTATTTTTATTTTTTGCGGTTTCCATGGAAACATGACTTAAACAGTGACTCTTCGACCAAGTCTTTTGTCCGGAGCATATCTCCCAAACTATTCATTCTAGCTTCACCAAACTTCATACACTTATCAACCATGATCCCTAGATGTGCCATTTGAGGATTAGACCATCACATTTTTTTAATTTTTGGAAACATGATTAAAACAGTGATTCTATGATAAATTACTTTGTCCTGAACATATTTCATTAAATATATATACATCTCAGCTTCACCAAATTTGCTACATATGTCAATCGTGATTGCTGGATATGCCTTGTGAGAGTTAAACGATATATATGGATTTTCTTCTCTGTGGTTTCTTTGGAAAACATAACTTACAAAGTGACTCAAAAATAATTTTGTCCTCAGTGCATCTCGTAGAATATTCATGATAACTACCTCAAATTTGAAACAAAGATCAACCATTATCTCTAGATGTACCCTTTTAATTGTAAAACCTATTAATGAATTCGGTATTTGTGTTTCAGTTGAAAGAAGACTTACACAATGACTTACTGTACACTCAACTATCATACTTTAACCAATATTTATCAGTTTTACTATTTGAAATTCTTTGAACAAAGTGGGGAGCGGGGGTATGTGAGCTTTGCTCGCTTCTTCACTTGTTCACAAAATAAGAGTCGAAAATAAAATAGTTAAGTTATTACAGAGGTCATAGCACTCTTTCTGAAAGCAAGATCTTCCTTTTGCACATTTAAACAATCGATTACAACAATTACTGCTAATTAACTTTAGATGATATTCTATTGTGTTACCCTGTCTACAAGATGGACAATCACTTTCTCTGATTGAAGCTTATGCGTCACATTCAAACAAAAATTGAATTCATTTCCAATCAGGTTACGTTGAACATGTTACAGATTATATTCACATTAGAACCCCGAATATTGCAGGGGAAGTGAATGCAATCTTAATAAACATCTCTCTTTTTGCTTATTTGGTGATGTTTTTTGCCTACATAAGTATTCTTGTACATTAGAGACCGGGGGAATATGCCATCTCCTGATGACTCTTCATGATATTGGTAATATGACACCTAAAATTATACAATTATATATTGTTAATCAAATTTCACAACCACTTAATTCTATATGAATATGTTATATTTATGACGATTAGTTTTGAATTATTCCTTGATGGCCCTTAAAAAGATTGATGTATATGAAATAGGCTCTATGAATTTACAATGTCTTTATTGCAAGAATTTAGTGTTTCAGTGAGTGTGCTTTAATGTATGAAACGTTGGAACAATACGCAAATCAATAATCTGAATCATTAACTGACATTTATCACATCTCCCCCATTATTGTCAGTACAGAATCATATACAATCGCTAGGTACGAGAAACGCTCTATTTAACGTACCATTTTTTCCTGTCAAGGAACCTATGCATCAAACCAAATCAGAATGCTGAGGTTTTTTTCCTTCCAAAGGGTCGCCATTCTAGACATGTCATGAATAAACCATCCTTCACAATATTACATTACAGTTAAGATAAGAAATAAATGAAATTATTTCATCGTCATTTTACATAGGTCGGTCAGTGCTTTTTATCTAACTTCAATCTCTTTTCATTCCATTATATAGATTTTTATATCAAGCCATATAAGATCATTTTATGAAAAGGAATTAGTATATGAATTCATGCATTAAGGTTGAAGTCGATATTAATAGAATATGATCAATACTTAAAGTTTGTCATTAAAACGTTTACTTGGAAATGGCAGCAAATCAAAACGTAAAAACGTGAGAATTGCTTCAAATCGTTTTCTTCCATGTACAGGTAAATGTATATATGTGGTATATATAGATAAAAATTGGAAAAGTTTACTGGTATACAGTTTTACATAATCAAAAGATAAAAAAATGACACGAAGCCAATCATTATATATATATATATGTATATATTTACATGTATATAGTTACGTAAACGCCTCCCAACATTCGTTAGAAAATCGCATGCATGTAAAATCATTAAATCATCATCAAATAAATAAACCCAATTCAAACGCATTCACTCAAATTGATATATCATTAAAGTACAAAGATATGAATTACTTAAAAATGCGATGTTTCTATATTTCGTCTGGTGCTGATTTCAATATGGTAATTTTCACTAGACACAAAGCTCAGATAGGTCTTTTAGGATTGTTGCTACCAGCGAAATTATGTAAACATTATCAGATTTGTAAAATGAAAAAAAAACGTTACCTCACGTTTGTCCAGATTACTTTTTACATAGTTTGTTTTATTATCATTAATTTTCTTTAGAAACATGTACCTTTGAGCGATTTAGTTGTAGATAATATTGACAACATAGTGAAGTTTCTCCTCATTACACTGTTTAAAATGTGAATGAGGTTTCCTTTGCGTTTATATAAAACCATCAGTTTTAGAATTAAACCGTTACAGGTATTGATTGTAATGAGATACCGACATGAGTTTTATTGGTGACTATCATTAATACCTTGTGAAACACAGAAAAAGGAAACTTAATTTAAGAGAATAA
Organism: Steromphala cineraria; assembly: GCA_916613615.1. Lineage (NCBI taxonomy): Eukaryota > Metazoa > Mollusca > Gastropoda > Trochida > Trochidae > Steromphala > Steromphala cineraria. The sequence continues at coordinate 17,908,653 of OU744721.1, forward strand.
CATAGCGGAGATTGCTATGATATAAAAATTGTTTGACAAGCTAAAACATGGCCCATTCAGTAACGTGAGTGAAGCGTTTAACTTCCATTTCCTAAGTCTGTCTGATATCCGGCAGGTATCTTTAAGATGTTTCACTGGTGTCTTGATTGCAGTTGTAGAATGGTTTTTACTCCTAAAACCCTGGCCGACAACTTGTATGTCAGACTTCGTAATACCTTTGCTGAAATATAAAACAATACAATGCATGGAAGATTTTCGTGCACAATTGCAGCTTAAATTGTGTATTGTGATGATATTCACGACTGAAATATAATAATAATGTTACCGTTCACTATAGAAACTAAGACTGGTGTAATCGGAGCCCATCCACTGTCAAATTGATATCCATTGGTCACTAAACTTTTGAAACATGGCTACTTCAATTCGAGGAAAAACCGTTGAACATAAGATACGTTTGAATCCCGTTGAAATCGTCTCAAGAATTGTTTTCTTGCAAGGTGCCGTTCCACAAAACATTTGTTAATTTACAATCGATTGTAGCCCATTCCCGTTACTTGATTATTTTCGATCGTAGACTTACAATTGATTGTAAGTAAGGACCCAGATCACCTCTTATCCGTTTTAAGAAGTTGACCGTGAACTTGTTTATATGAGCAGATGGCTGAGAGTTATTCCCCCTACATTACCTGCTTATCGCTGATTGTTACCTTTTAATGGCTTAATTATGTCACACCACTGTAATTGTTACGCAATTGTTTTTCAGTAAATAGTAATGCTTAAAACTACTCGAAAGACTCCCATATGTTAAATGACTTGAACATTTATCTTTGTCATATACTCTCTCTAAAAATACATAACCCTTTTTTTTTTATGACAACATTTCGTTGCTGAAATATATATATTTCTATCTCATCTATTACTCACAAAACCAAATCAATTAATTAACCAAGGTAGAAAGGTATTCATAAAAAAAACGTCGTAACAGATCATGTTCATAAATTCTTAAGACCTTTTGTATTTGATATTTGTCTCATGATAATCAGTAGAAATGTTTTACATGTCAGCAAAAGTACTGAAAAGGTGGGTTATAAGCGATTTGAAGCCCTAGCCTACTTCTATCACTCTACATTAGGGGCCATGACAGACAAGACATGATGGGAAATCTGCCTAAGTGTCTGACCTTACCAGGATCGCCCGTTAACTTCTAGATTTAACCATTCTGAATCAATATTATTCATATTTGTAATATCGCAAAGTGTATCCAATAAGCTAGTACATATAATATGATTTGAATGTATTTGCATTTACTGTTAATATCACTTAAATCACATTGACTTTTTATAAGGAAACCTATACATGTACGACATATCACTTATATTATTTTATTAATAATGTTTTTTTTTTGCTAAATATTTTGTTAATAATCGGTTTTATTAGGATATCAAAAAGGTGTAACGTTGTGATTTTTAACTAAAACAAGCTCGCATGCTTAAAAGACTAGGACATCAGAACCCAACAGTAGTGATTGATAAGTCATGTAACAAGTGAATGAGATTAGAGATACAAGATGGCGAACAAATGTAACGTCGTGGTATCTGCAAAAGTAGATTGATTCGAACAAGTGAATGGGTTCTATTATTCTAGCCCCGTAATATGAAAAATGCGATTTTCATTTATGCACTTTAGGCATTGATATGCCAGATAATGTGAACTAAGCAAAGCATATATCATTTTTCGCATATGTTTTTCAAGTTTATTTTTATTTGCTAGTATTTCATTTCACGCCTGATGTTTTTGTTTTTCTTTTGAATAATGATGATGTTAAAGAATCAGTGTAATGACTATTAATTGTTATTTGTTAGAACCTTTGTGACAAGTATCACCTTTTCGTTCTCACGGGAATGAAATGGAACAGCCGGACTTGCGTCTATTGACAAAACATCCAACAATAGCTCATTGAAAATACATGCTAGTTTTGGCCTTAATATTTTCAGGTGGGTCCCTCGTCGTTTTTCCCTTGTGGAAAATATTATTTGTTAATATTCATGAATATCTTGATTTTGTGTTTTATAACTGTGTGTGTGTGTGGGGGGGGGGGGGGGTTGGTTAAAACCTTTGATATTTTGCATGTGCATCTATCATAATAAGACCTTTTAAATGAGCTCATAAGGTTTTACATCGATCGTAAACCTTGACCTTTGTGCAGCAAGTATTTTTCGAAAACTTTAACTTTGGCCATAACTTGTAATTGGATAGACCTTTGACATTTCACATGTGCATCTATCATAAGACCTTTCAGATGATGTCATAATTTTTTACCTCTTAACCTTGACCATAACTTGTGATTTGATAAAGCATAACTTTCTCAAGCTTTGCCGAAGCATACGAAAATGACCGAGGCTTTGCAAATGACTACTTTGAAAACGGCGTATACTAATTATGTGGATTGCCTTCAATCATAGTTCTACCTTTCTACCCCATGTATTTGACTTGCACGGGTATGACTTAGCTGCCTCGGTGGAGAGAGAATGACGGAGTACATTCATACGCATCAATGTAGTGTTAAGTATTATGAGGCAGTAAATAACGTTAAGCGCCTCCAAAGTGCCATCTAAAAGAGAGTAAATAGATTAGCGAGAAAAGGATCGAAAGTACATGTGTATGAGGGAAAAGAAACGGCACCCATGAGAAAGATCAAGCTGTTTCATCTTAATTGATAAGGTTAATGTACTTAAACGTTCTAAAGTCGGTTTTCATTAAAAAATTTTTTGCATTTCCATGCCCATACAGTAGCCAATAACAATACCCACATTCCAAGTTTTGTGCACACGTTTTTGTCATGCCACATGTAACATGTTGACGTTGCGAGTACATTTTTAACAATGTGCATGTAAAATGTATAACATTACTATTGCTTATATCGGTTTTACATACTTCCTTAGCGTGCTTATCATGGTTCATTATTTTTAATGAAGAAATTACCTTGACGTTGTCATAAACCAGATCACTATTCCTTTTCTTAAGAAAGCATGTGGAAACAAGATGTGTTTGTGAAACACGAATGCCCCCGGATTCATCCTGCTCGCTGTGTCAAGGTCAAGGTCACAAGGTCAAATGTCATGGTGTCATCTGAAAGGTCTCATCACAAGAGATCCATATGTCAAGTATCAAAGAGCTAGCTCTGACCAATCAAAAGTTATGACCAAGGTTAATTTTTTTGTGGACAAACGGACAGACGGACGGACGGACGGAAAAGGTAAAATATCATGGTGTCATCTGAAAGGTCTCATCACAAGGGATACACATGGCAAGTATCAAAGACCTAGCACTGACAGTATAGAAACTATAGCCAAGGTTAAAGTTTTCGGAAAAGGCTCGCTGTGTCAAGGTCAAGGTCACAAGGTCAAATGTCATGGTGTCATCTGAAAGGTCTCATCACAAGGGATCCTTATGTCAAGTATCAAAGAGCTAGCTCTGACCAATCAAAAGTTATGACCAAGGTTAAAGTTTCAAATGCTCGCTGTGTCAAGGTCAAGGTCACAAGGTCAAATGTCATGGTGTCATCTGAAAGGTCTCATCACAAGGGATCCATATGTCAAGTATCAAAGAGCTAGCTCTGACCAATCAAAAGTTATGACCAAGGTTAAAGTTTTTGTGGACAAACGGACAGACGGACGGACGGACGGAAAAGGTCAAATATCATGGTGTCATCTGAAAGGTCTCATCACAAGGGATACACATGTCAAGTATCAAAGACCTAGCACTGACAGTATAGAAACTATAGCCAAGGTTAAAGTTTTCGAGAAAAGGCTCGCTGTGTCAAGGTCAAGGTCACAAGGTCAAATGTCATGGTGTCATCTGAAAGGTCTCATCACAAGGAATCCATATGTCAAGTATCAAAGACCTAGCTCTGACCAATCAAAAGTTATGACCAAGGTTAAAGTTTTTGTGGACAAACGGACAGACAGACGGACGGACGGACAGACGGACAGGTGAAAAACAATATACCCCCGGAATCTCCGATTCGGGAGCATAAAAATCTGGAATCTATGTAAATAACCTTAATACTAAAGAACACCGTCACAACTTATATATTTATATATCATATATAGTAATTTTCATGTTACAGGTATTAAGTTCCATTTTGCCCTTGTAGTCCAGTAATTCTAGCAAAATATTCAGTCAACCCACCACAAATTGCAACAGAAATGATTTCAACTGATTTAAACTCTATGACTATCCCTTTATGACATATAGAAAATCTAGGAAAATCTAAGTGGTGGATCAAGGTCAAATGTGGCTTTCAAGGTCATAGGGGTCACAGGAACAGATTTCGTATCAGATTTATTTATATTTTCCTCTTATATGTATCATGTTGCATATCAAATGAAAGCTAATTGTATTTCCTTTTCACATATGTTACTTATATTAGTCAACAATATAACATATTGTTATAAAATCAAAATATTTGATTTTGAACCTTGTTTTTATCTTTACATTCAGATTAAGGTAACAGAGACTTATTGCAGTATATGTCTACACATTGTTCTCAAAGATGTATAACACAGTCACAATATAATTTCTTTCCTATCCTTTCAGGGTTCATTCAATCTTTCAATGAGCTTTTAGAGGCCATTTTCAAGCCTTTATGACAAATATTAGGGCATGAATTCAAGCCAGTGAGATCAAGCACGACTGACCTTGGGACTAAATAGGGAAACCACACAAAAGTTTATGGATGTATTTACATAATGAAAAATAACTCCAAATTGGTTTTGCACCAGACAGAAGCAAATAAACTCTGAGATGATTGTTAGTGACTTTTTAGGTTTTTTAATGTTTTTTTGTCATGTTCCAGGCTCTTGAAGACTAATACAGATATCCATGGCATGAGCTGTCATTTAGCCTTTTACAAAGTCGTGAATACAAATCCCAAAAAATATCCTTGTGATTGCACATATAATGATGAATGTGCTATCAGTGCTGTATTTACTGAACTGACAATACCTAAAGTGAATCAATCTAATATGCTCTGCATTATGAGAAAGTGATAAAAGTGCATGAAACTGTATCTTTTTCAACAAGAAGAGCTTTTAAAACAGATAATGTATGGACTGGATGTGAACATGCAGAAAATGTAGATTAACATTGTACAGCTGCGTATCTTAATGTACACTTACCTGCGTTTTCATTGCAAATATCATGTAATTTGGGTTGTCTTTGAGGCATCCTAGCATTGCGAAAACGAAACGGATAATGTTGAAATTTGAGTACACAATTAAACGTTCAGTTTGCGTCAACATATTCGTATATTATATCTCAAAGATAACCGTAACTAATTTGGCAGGGCATTGAAATGACCAGGGGTCAAAATTTCGAAAACACTATTTTGTATTTTTCTCTACAAAATCCTTCATTAATGATCAATTGCTTTTTACCTAAGTCATTTTAGTTCTTTAGCATTAATGCAATGTAATTGTACTGATTTCTTTCTTACAAAGTTTATATATGATATTTAAATCGAAATTTAAGAAAATCTGAATTTCACAAATATGACCCCCATCTTTCTATTTAATCATGCTAAATTTATAAATCCCGAAATATGGTTTAGTAATGATTATTTTACCAATGGATAATTTGTTGTCTTTTGTAGGTGCTCCTGTAGTTATTTTATGGACGTCAAAATGAAACCTAATTTGCATGATATCTGCTCTAAGATACACAGGCAAGTTAACAAACTTAAGATACGCAGCTGTACTTATTTTAGTAATGTTGAGAAGATGATTATCAATTCATTACAAACTGAATATTTTTGTAGATCTACTTCCAAAGACCAAATCTAAGGAAGGTCTAACAATATGATATATATCGTGATTGTGCACACAGTTGTAGTCTGTTTTAATACTTTTGAACTCCGTGGAAATATCAGGGAACAGCTATGTTAAATCTGTTTGATGCTTTTTACGATAAAGAGAGTTTTTTTTACGATGAACTGATTATTGATACAAGAAGGAAGCATGTGCTTGCAACTGTAAATAACCTAGAGTCATTTGACTCTGTAGTCAAACGTGCACACCATATGTTTAAGAATGTGGAATACAGTTCAGTTAATACAATTTTGCAAATAGGGTCTCTAGTATTGAAATCATCAAATTTACAATACATTGTATTTAATTGTCAAATATATAGATCTACATACAATTTTGATATTCCTTCGTTTTACCTTTGAAGAAAGAAGATTAAAAGGTTGATCATTATTAGCCCAAATTGGCACATTTTACATTAGGAATCGATTCTGTCTAAAACTTCAAATAACATTTATAACAAATTTATGGATTAAAACGCCAGTTTTATTCACCGTACCTCATCCCTACGTTCACTTCTCCGCGTATGCCAAGTCAAACACTACGCAAAACTGTATAACTAGACTCTAGCCTGACCGTAACTCAAGGTAACTGCTTGAACACTAGTCAAACCGTAAAATGGAATCTGGCTTGAACGAAACTCAAGGTAACTGCTTGAATACAAGTGAAACAAAAACTCTTACTTTGTAGCCATGCAATACTCTATTGATATGAAATATACAGTCTTTAGTCTTCCAATAACAATTCTGATATTCTCAAAATATGAATTTCTTATGCTAACTGCATGGTACTGGAAAAAGTCATCTTAAGGTTTTAGGGATTATCCTACATAGTCATGTTTGAGGGGGCAGGGCCAAAATTCATTATTCCTGAGATGCAAAGGTTCCTCCAATCTACAAAAAGCAAATGTGTTGCAGAAATGTAGCCCATAGATACACTTATATTATCAAAATATGAACATCCTATGCAAACTGGGATTGGAAAAAGCCATCGTTAGGTTTTAGGGACAACGTGGTCATTTTTGAAGGGGCAGGGCCAACACTTCAATCATTATCTCTTAGGTGCAAAGGTTCGATTCCTCCCACCTAGTAACAGCAGTCCTGAAGAATAAATGTAACCAATAGGTAGACTGGTGATAACAATTACATGAAGTAGGAAATCAATTTTAGCTTTTCCTACTTTAACTAAATACCTGTTGATTGGACGATGTGTCTCTGAATAGTTTTTTTAAATATATTGATACATCATTTTGAATAAATATGAATATCAATACATTAGAAAAAACTTTGGTAAGCTTCCCCATGATTTACTTATTGGTGCATGTTAATGTGTCAGGATATCTTGAGTATACAAACAAGAGCCTGTATGATATATGATTGTTTATACAAATAACAATTTAAAGATACTTGCACTGAATTTGGGACACGTTATGCTCTAAGATTACTTATGACGGCAAAATTAAATCCTTGTGACTAAGTTCACAAAGACAAATTGCTTTCTTAAAAATCGAAATTTATTTATGATGCCGTCACATTTACATTGTAGCTCTTTCAAACATAATAAAATGTCTATAAATATTCAGAATTTGGAAAGAGAAGGGGATATGATGCTTCCAAGTAAAGATCTATAACCTCAGCTAATCATTCCCTGAATATCTCTCATTGAAAAACATGTGACATCAACCTGTAGAAGTATGTTCGTGATATATTCTTATGAAGTGGCAGTTAGATGGTTTTGATCAATACTTGGTCAAAAAAACATTTTCTGACAAACGTTGCGGTGGTGAATGTGCGAAAGATGTCATACGGATCTGTGGTCAGCAGGATTCAATGAAAACAATTTCAAAACTGGATTCTAAATCAAATATTTAGATTTTATAACAATATGTTATATTGTTGACTAATGTAAGTAACATATTTTAAAAGGAAAAACAATTAGCTTTCATTTGATATGCAACATGATACATATAAGAGGAAAATATAAATAAATCTGATACGAAATCTGTTCCTGTGACCCCTATGACCTTGAAAGCCACATTTGACCTTGATCCACCACTTAGATTTTCCTAGATTTTCTAAATGTCATAAAGGGATAGTCATAGACTGTACATCAGTTGAAATCATTTCTGTTGCAATTTGTGGTGGGTACTCTGCTAAAATTACTGGACTATTGCCAACATAAGGAAAAAGGCTTTGATGCGTGTGTTTGAAACAGATGCGTGCGTAACCCAAAATGAATTACTGTTTTAGGCCTCATAAAAAATATAAATGCCATTTATGTACTCCGATATGTTAAACGTCGCACCTGTTTTTTTAAATAAAGATGATGTTAGTCCCTATAATTTATATTTCGTCATTGAAATCAATATGAATGGTATGCCTTACTATGCCTTATTAAACGTGTTTTTCAGATGATCCTACACTTCAAAATTATCAAAACTTTAGAACATGGAGTCATTGTCACTTTTGGCTTTCTTGCAGGGTCTTCATTTTAATATCTGAACCAAACAATTTACATGAGTCATATACATAATTATAAGAATATTTGTCTCACTCCTACCGAGTGTGTAGAACGCAGTTTATAAGTTAGTCATAAGTAAGTTATGCAACCCGTTATATAGATACAATGTAGAACACCTGACAGAAGCACAGCTTTTTCTCAAAATAATGGTTTACTTGTCTTTTACGTTGAAAATCCCAAGTTTCTGTAAAAAGCTTGTGTAGAATATATACAAGCGTGAGTCACTGAAGCTGGACTACAAAGTTATAAACCGATGATGCTTCAATTAATGTAATAACACAAAAGTTCATTTTATACCTTATCTCACATAGGCAGACCAAGAAATGAAATGTTGGTCAATCCTCTGCTCCAATTAGTCGAGTTTGTAGGGTAAAATTGGAGATGCCTGATTGGATGCAATCAAAGTAAGTTGTGCAATCAGCGACGCTAATCATGACAAAGAAATTGTGATATGAACCACTCTTTCAATGCTAGAACTGTTGACTTTTGAAAAAACCCAATTCAAATGTATAATAATTATAGTATGTTTAAATATCATTGGACAACGAGCCCTTAATATTCTGACACTATTCATGACATTATGATTGTTTAATTAGATAAATAATTGAAAATCAAAGTCAAGTGCAATATTTTTTTTTTTTTTTTTTTTTTTTTTTTTATTCCTGTATTCATGGTACAATACACAGTAGCATATCAGGATTACAACAACGTACAGGAAATTAACAAGAAAACTCATTCATTCACCACAGTCATACACTTGCATACCTATTTTGGCTGATTCAGACTTTTTCAGTAATCATAGTCTTGTATATTGCCCATTTCCTTTCAAATTCATCAAGCATAGATCTTTTACAATATCGGGACTTTTCAATAACATGATAATATATCAATTCTCTTTTAAAGTGAATTAGAATTGGTAATTTCTTTTGTAGCTTGCATCTATAGATATGGTACTTGGCGAGTAGGATAATTAGATCAAATGTTTGTTCAGTTTTTAAAGAAGATGAACATCCAAAGAGGATCAATTCAACATGTAGATTAAGATCACCTGAGTGTGAGCAATTGAGTTTAAACCACTGTGAGAAATCATGCCAAAAACTTCTGGTTATTCTACAATTCCAGAAAAGATGAAGGATGGATTCAGGTTCCCCTCCACAGAATGTACATAAATTATCATCAACAATATGCATTTTGAACAAGAAAGTATTAACAGGGAAGATTCTGTGGAGGAGTCTGAATTGCATCCATCTTAGTTTAGGATCAAGAGTAGTTTTAAAAGGTTTAATAAATATATCATTCCAATTTCCAGAAATCAATGTTTCATCTTCCCATTTTTCTATGATCTTAAGTTTTTCATCATTTCCCTTGATTGTGAAGTAATATTTTTTGGACCCTTTTTTGCAAGAGAAAAGATTCTTAATACTCATGTTAAAATCATTTAACATTACATGTGTGCTTTTTTGGATGCCTGTAGATTTGAGATATTTTCTAATTGAGTGAATAATTCCATGGAAATCAAGAAAGTTAATTCTGAAGTATTCATGACAGAAATGTTCAAGTGACATAAAGTTACCATCCTCCTTCATCAAAGATTTGATATAAACAACATTATGTTCATGAAACTTCTTACTGAAGAAAGGTTTGCCATCTATAATTATATTTCTGTTATACAGCAGTGGTTCCCTAAGGAAGTCTTCATAATTGTCTGGTCTATTGTTATAGCTATATTTGGCAAATGCTTTTAGGGTATCTTTCCAAAATTTATTTGGGAGGCCTCTTGAAAGTTTAAGTGGAAATTCACTACCAAAGATTTCTAGATTTAAAACATATGGAGAGGATTTGATCAACAGGTTTTTTCACTTTCTTTCATAATCATGTTTAAGTAATTTTCTAATCCATGTCACTTTCAAGGCATCAACAAAAGCATAAATATCAATCATTCCCAGGCCACCCTCAGCAACTGCTTTACAGGCGATTGCTCTTTTGATCTTATCAGGTTTATTGTCCCAGAGAAAACCAAATAAAAGGCTATTTAGTTTCTTTAAGAACTCGTCAGGTGGGTTTGGCAAAGTGAGAAAGAGAAAATTTAATTTGGAAATAAGCAGTGATTTTATAATAGCAATTTTTCCAAGTGGGGTAATTGTTCTTTTCATCCATCGTTTTATTATTTCTTCAATTTCATATAATTTGCTTTCAAAGTTAAGCTTGATCATTTTGTCGATATCACCTGAAAATATGATTCAAGGAATTTTGAAGCTTTCTGGGTTCCAACGCAAGTTTAAATCTGGTCTAAAGTGAACATTACTATTTCTGCAACTTCCAATCCATATAACTTCTGATTTATCATAATTAATCTTCAGGCCAGAAATATCTGCAAATATATCTAGAGTCTCAATAACTCCTTAAAATGATTCTTTAGATCCATCCAGAATAAATTCAGTGTCATCAGCATATTGTGCTATGAGGTATTCTATGTCATTCACAACTATACCCTTAATGTTTTTATTCTTCCTAATAAGTGCTGATAGTATTTCTGCACATAGCAGGAATATATATGGCGACAAGGGGTCCCCTTGCCTACAGCCTCGTTGAATTTGTATCCATGGAGACATTTTTCCATTAATAACTAAAGTTGACTTAATGTCTTCATAAAGTATAGAGACCCATTTTATTATACTATCACCAAATCCAAAAAATTTCAGGGTTTTGAAGATAAAAGACCAGGATACCGAATCGAAAGCTTTTTCAAAATCTACTAGAAATAACATACCTGGTAATTGCTTGCTTTCTGAATGCAAAAGGAGGTCATAGATCATGCGAATATTATCTCCAATATACCTATCAGACATAAATCCTGTTTGATCTTCATTAATGACATGTGGGAGGACTTTCTTAAATCTATTTGAAATGACTGAGGATAAAAGTTTGTACGAGGAGTTCAAAAGCGTAATTGGTCGCCAGTTTTTAAGAAACTGTCTTGGCTTATCTCCTTTAGGGATACATGTTATGATACCTTGTTTCTGTGTTATAGACATATGACCAGCTTCAAGACTGAAATTCAAAGATCGCAATAGAAAATCACCAAGGTCAAGCCAAAAGAATTTGAAAAATTCATAGGTAAAACCATCTGAGCCTGGACTCTTATTATTTTTGGATTTTTTGCAATATTTGTTAACCTGCTTGAGTACTAGCTTCATAATGAAGTTCTATATTGTGAATTTCTCAATTGTGATCGAAAAGGGCATATTGAACAACAAATTTACAACAATGAGATTAATATATTCCTAAATGTCAGATGGTGACAGACTAGTCAATGTCTAGATCAAGGTAACCAGTTGTCTCCGGTGTAAGATTGACATTGCCATCAATATCATATTGTGTTCACAATTTCCCGTTGATATCTATATGTCAAAGGTTACATTATATTACATTATGACATTTATTGGGTAAATGAAACAGATTTTTCATCAATTAGTGACATAGTAAATAACAATCCTCTTGTTCATTAAAGTCAACAGGTGAACAGGGTTAATTTTGATTTAGAAAATATCTTTAAAATATCAAAAAAGATTAACATTTTAAATATTTCTTGCCAATGCAGTCAATGATGGCGTAGATTAAGCTTATAGAATGAACCTCTAGCTTTGACCTATAGCTTAAAAAATATATAAAGTGTAAACGTTATAGTGCGAGGTTTTTTTCGGGCATTCTTTTTCACGTCAACTAAGTTTTTAAGGACGTCAGTGTCCACAAATTTCATTTCTCTTGATCTAATTGTCAGTAAAGTTCTAAAGCCGACTGCAATTGTTGTCTAGTGACTTGAAGGTTAGTGAATGTCTGAAAAATGAATCCCCAAAGAGAATAAAAAACTTGTACTCTGTTCTATCAAAATGTCACACACAATTTTACTTTATTTACTTTAACATTTGCTATACAAACATGAACAGTTTTGACTCTTTACTGTTGCGAGTATTTTCAAATATGTCAAATAAACATCATCTATCATCCTACTCAAAATATGAAAATATCTTTGCAAATGTTATCATTATTCAAGCTAATTAAGGATAGGGAACTAGATATAACAAATTATTTTTTGTGCCACTTATTTATTACAAATGTTTGATTATTTTCAGTAGAACACGGATACAACGAACTCCAAGGGACCAAAGAATTTAGTTCGCTATATCCGGTGTTTGCTATACGCAAATAATTTTAATGATATTATATAGGGACTGGACTTGAAAATTTGTTCACTATATCCGACTGTTCGCTATATCCGTGTTCTACTGTATTGCTTTATTATTCTTTGATAGCAGGCAAACCTTTCATTTCAATGCAATAGGAGCAAAAACAATACATGCTTAGAAGGCGAAAGTGTATGTCCCATTACATGTTTACTTTGTTGCTTATAAAATCCTTTATGGTGATTAAACGGTAATAGGAATAATAACACTTTCAAAAACATGACATTATATTCCAAGAAATCTACCTTATAGAAAAAAAGGGTTGACAAATCTAAATTATGACAATGTATGTGATTTACATAAACAAGTTATCACCAAGAATAAATCATTTTTTGGTTCAACAGATCACTTTCAACCCAAAGGAACTTAATAAAATGGTGTACATTCTGTGTTTACATGACGAATAACTGTCAGAATGAAATGCCATTTGCCGAGTGGGCGTTTTGCTAAGTGAAAACGATTTCTTACAAAGTATTGCAATGAATAGAAGTGAATGAAATTAATCTTGCTGTTGCCCTGAGAAGTGATCATAAGCTTTATACTAAGTGGCCAAGAAGAAGCAATCACCAAATATAATAACTGTATAATCTCTGTAGATTGATCGGAGATTGAACCGAAGGTCAGGGTTAATCTCAATGTCAGAAAATGGCATTACGGTATCACTAGTTCTTACAGCGGCTGTTTGTAGACTTTTTACTTTTGAACTTTGAAACATTTACGTAGGCTTGCGTGGTACATAGATCCTATGTCTTGTGAATGTCCACTTGTTTTTCTTATTTTTAGCACCTTGAATATGTTTTATGCATAAGAAGTCATTGTTCAAGCTGTGTTGTTTACGTATGAGCTCATTTCTTTCAAATCTTCCGGTTTGATTCGACTATCTGTCACTTAATTAATGCATTCAAATCCCTCAGGCGCGCGATTACTAATTATTTGTCAAAAAACGAGTAATTTTTTCATTCAAGGTAACTTAACGGTTGGGTAATCCTCTTGTTGAATTGGTGTAGAGGTGTTGCATTCGTAACTGTGACTGGTATTGAGTTCCATGAATAAATAACAATTGATAAATGTCGCTTAACCTTTTCTATAACACAGGAAATCAATTTAATTCAACAGCAACAATCAGTTTTGTTATTGTATATTTGCTAATGTAAACAACTGCATATTTACTTATTATTTGAAAAGATAAACCAAGATAGCTTCTGTACCTCTGCAAATCTATAAAAAATTTGATATATAAAAAGCAAACAAACATATTACATATTTTAGAAAAATAAAACGCGATTTGATTTTTATTGACCCACATATACGTCGACAGATTTCTAGATAGTCATCGCCCGTGCAGAAGTTGGCCGTGCTTTCTTGAGACCACATTCCTCAAGGAGAACTGGTGGCAGATGATTGATTAAGCTTGTTTTGTGAAGAAAAGGTGTAATGTCCTAGAAAAGCTTGTTTGTAATTTGGTAGAGTAAAACATGTGCGAACTTTTTACTAATTTAAAAACTTTAGCTTCTTGAACGTGCTTTTAATTAAAAATAATACCAATTTATCAAATCCGTTTGCAAGCATACCGGCCTTGTATTCATGGAGGCATGTATATCTTAGTGAAATTGACAGTTTTTAGCAAACTTAATCTAGATTTATCCCAAATTAAACGTTATTATAATTTGTCAAGTTATTTTTTTGTCAACAGAATCTGAAGAAATGTTTTTTTTTAAATATTGCTTAACATTATACGGAAGCCTTTTAGGGCCACGCAATTTTTTTTATTAACTTGACAATTCAAATCTTTTTGTTGAAAATTCAAGAAATTTAGTTGAAAATTCAAATCTTTTTGTTAAAAAATTCAAGAAATTTTGTTGACAATTCAAATCTTTTTGTTGAAAATTCAAATCTTTTTGTTAAATCTTTTTGTTGAAAATTCAAATCTTTTTGTTGAAAATTCAAGAAATTTTGTTGAAAATTCAAGAAAATATCTTGAAAATTCAAGAAAATATCTTGAAACTTCAAATCTTTTTGTTGAAAATTCAAATCTTTTTGTTGAAAATTCAAGAAATTTTGTTAAAATTCAAATCTTTTTGTTGAAAATTCAAGAAATTTTGTTGAAAATTCAAGAAATTTTGTTGAACATTCAAATCTTTTTGTTGAAAATTCAAATCTTTTTGTTGAAAATTCAAGAAATTTTGTTGAAAATTCAAAACTTTTTGTTGAAAATTCAAGAATTTTTTTTGAAATTTCAAATCTTTTTGTTGAAAATTCAAATCTTTTTGTTGAAAATTCAAGAAATGTTTTTGAAAATTCAAGAAATGTTTTTGAAAATTCAAATCTTTTTGTTGAAAATTCAAATCTTTTTGTTGAAAATTCAAGATATTATCTTGAAAATTCAAGATATTATCTTGAAAATTCAAGAAATGTTCTTCATTTAAAGATAAAGTGTTGGCAATTTATTAAACCGTGCATAAACTTCAACTAGAATGATAGATTAACTGTCAAGATGGAGCACCATCAATACGTATCCACGTATTTCTCACTTGGACTATCAAACCAGGAAATTCTTTGCCTACTTGCTCAGGATCACGGGATTATTCTTAGCATTAGGACCCTTAAACGCATAACGTCGAAGTTGAAGTTATATAGAAGGAAGGAACATTCAGATATACTTGATGTTGCCTTCTTTTTGTTTAGAGCAAGCGAAACATCCTCTGGGAAGGGACAAGGTTACAGATGGCTGCACAGAAAGTGTCAAGACAACGGTTTGGTTGTGTCAAAGGAGACAGTAAGAATATTGTTGTGTTTGATTGACCCTGAAGCTGTAAAGCGGCGTAGCAGATGTCGTCTCGCGCGCCGTGTCTACTGTTCTGCTGGCCCGAACGCCGTCTGGCACATGGACGGGTATGACAAACTGAAACCTTATGGTATATGTATCCATGGATGCATAGATGGATATTCCAGGAACGTTTTATGGTTGGAAGCATGGAAGACAAACAATGATCCCAGCGTGATTGCGGGATACTTTGTGGAGACTGTGACACGATTAGAGGGTTGTCCAGAACGGATACACTCTGATGCTGGAACAGAAAACCGATCTGTGGAGCAGATGCAGTATTTACTGAGGGATGAACATGTGGACAGGTATTCCGGAAAACACAGTTTCCTATATGGATCCAGTGTAACCAATCAACGCATTGAGTCATGGTGGGGAATTCTCAGGAAGCAGTGCGTACAACATTGGATGGATCTATTTAACCATTTGAAAGAGGATGGCTACTTTACCAGAGACTTCATTGATAAAAGTCTTGTTCAATTTTGTTTCCTAGAAATAATTCAGGTAAGTATTGAAACATTTTGTGAGCAATAAGAAGGATAACGTGTTCTAATTCAAACACACTCAAAACTTTAATTGATATATTTGTATATAAATTGTGTTTTCTATCTCCCAGAAAGAAATCCACAGCGTTGTCCAAACGTGGAATTTTCACAGCATCCGGAAGAGTAATGTCAACCCAGGTCCCTATGGAAAACCTGCTGTTATGTTCTCACTCCCACATCTATATGGCTCTGAAGATCACCTGAAGTCAGTCAATGAGGAGGCTCTCCGACTCTGTGAAGAAGAGTTTGTATTCATGGAGGCATGTATATCTTAGTGAAATTGACAGTCTTTAGCAAACTTAATCTAGATTTATCCCAAATTAAACGTTATTATAATTTGTCAAGTTATTTTTTTGTCAACAGAATCTGAAGAAATGTTTTTTTTAAATATTGCTTAACATTATACGGAAGCCTTTTTGCGGCCACGCAATTTTTTTTATTAACTTGAAAATTCAAATCTTTTTGTTGAAAATTCAAGAAATTTAGTTGAAAATTCAAATCTTTTTGTTGAAGATTCAAGAAATTTTGTTAAATTTGTTCACGTGCCAGAGTTCTATTGTCATTTCTGGTGTTCATATGTTCATGGGCAAGTGTTCATGAGATGAACCACTTCTCACTGACTAATCTCAGGGTGATAAATGAATAACTCAATGATTCCTTTGAGGCCAGTGTGTAAGCTATCCTTAAGCAATAATGAATGCATCAATACATCACAGCTGACGTTTGTTTCCGCGTCTCGGAGTTTCTTTTTTTAAATCCAAAAACTAATTTTGTGAGATTCTCTCCATGTATCTGTTATCTTAATGAGAATAACAGGATGTTCATTTCCGCACAGATAGATACGTATTTACGAGCTGGCTTTAATGCAGGCCCATCATCATGCTGTTGTCGAGTAGATGATTTGTTACTCTTCTGGGATATACCCTAATCAAGATTACTTTTTGGGATTAAGTAAAATAATTCATGGGGCTGAACCAGCAAAGATTAAAACAATATAAACATGAGTGGTTTGCTACGGAATGTTAACAAATAGAATAACATGGATTTGCTATCGAATGTTTCCCATATAAACAAATGAAATATATTATCATCACTCAAACAAATCGAAGATGACACTTAAACCTTGTCCGTTCAAATTCTATTAATTTATACCAAGTACAAGCCCCATTGAATATAAAATCAATCGGACGCTTTTGGAACTCATTGGCTAAACAGAAGTGTAACGTTGGAAGGTAAAAGTCATACATTCAATCTGAATTCGATGTAATGTTTTGTTAACTGAATATCAGTTTCATAACTGTGTCATTTGTGCTTAACTGTTGCAGCGGTAAATATGCATAGTAACAATGACCGTATTCATCTGCCAAAGAAAAAAGAAAATTAACATATTCCGTGTCATAGCCCTGTCTGTCAATCTGTTATCTCTCTGTCCGTCCTTTCGTCTATCTATTCAATTCATTTATTTCGGTTTTGTAGGCCATTGGCCCATGTACAACTGCAATATATTTCACACAATAAGAGTAGAAAATAAAATAGTTAAGTTATTACAGAGGACAAAGCACGCTTTCTGAAAGCAAGATCTTCCTTTTGCACATTAAAACAATCGATTACATCAACTACTGCTAATTAACTTTAGATGATCTTCTATTGTGTTACCCTGTAGATGGAAAATCATTTTCTCTGATTGAAGCTTATGCGTCACATTCAAACAAAAATTGAATTCATTTCCAATCAGGCTACGTTGAACATTTTACAGATTCTATTCACATTTGAACCCCGAATATTGCAGGGGAAGTGCATGCAATCTTAATAAACATATTTTTGCTTATTTGGTGATGTGTTTTGCCTACATGAGTATTCTTGTATATTAGAGACCGAGGGTATAAGCCATCTCCTGATGACTTTTGATGATATTGGCACCTGTTGTAATATGACACCTAACATTATACAAATATATATTGTAAATCTAATTTCATAACCACTTATTCTTTATGAATATGTTATATCTATGACGATTAGTTTTAAATTATTCCTTGATGGCAATTAAAAAGATTGATGTATACGAAATGGGCTCTATGAATTTACATTTAGTGTTTCAGTGAGGGTGCTTTAATGTATGAAACGTTGGAACAATACGCAAATCAATAATCTGAATCATTAACTGACATTTATCACATCTCCCCCATTATTGTCAGTACAAAATCATATACAATCGCTAGGCACGAGAAACGCTCTATGGCGTGTACCTTTTTTGTCCTGTCAAGGAACCTATCCATCAGACCAAATCAGAATGCTGAGGTTTTTTTCCTTCCAAAGGGTCGCCATTCTAGACATGTCATGAATAAACCATCCTTCACAATATTACATTACAGTTAAGATAAGAAATAAATGAAATTATTTCATCGTCATTTTACATAGGTCGGTCAGTGCTTTTTATCCAACTTCAATCTCATTTCATTCCATTATATAGATTTTTATATCAAGCCATATAAGATCATTTTATGAAAAGGAATTAATATATGAATTCATGCATTAAGGTTGAAGTCGATATTAGTAGAAATCAATGCAATGATCAATACTTAAAGTTTGTCATTTAAAAGTTTACTTGGAAATGGCAGCTAATGAATACGTGAAAACGTTAAAATTACTTCAAATCGTTTTCTTCCATGTACATATACGTAAACGTAAACGCCTGCAAACATTCGCTAGAAAATCGCGTACCTATAAAATCAGTAAATCCTCATCAAATAAATTAACCCAATTCATTCACTCAAATTTATATATCATTAAAGTACAAAGATATGAATTACTTAAAAATGTTTCTATATTTCTATTCTGACTTTCAATCATTTACGTCTGGTGCTGATTTCAATATGGCAAATTTTCACTAGATGCAAATTTCAGATAGATCTTTAAGGATTGTTTCTACCGGCAAAATTATGTAAACATTATCAGAGTTGTAAAATGAAAAAACGTTACTTCACGTCTGTCCAGATTACCTTTTACATAGTTTGTCTTTTTATCATATTCATTTTCTTTAGTTCATGTACAGTTGAGTGTTTAGTTGTAGATAATTTTGACAACATAGTGAAGTTTCTCCTCTTAAAACTGTTTAAAATGTGAATGAGATGTTCTTCGCGTTTATATAAAACCATTCATCAGTTTCAGAACTAAACCGTTACAGGTATTGTATTGCATTGATATACCGACATGAGTTTTATTGATGACTATCATTGATACCTTGTGAAACACAGCAAAAGTAAAATAGGATACTTAATTTAAGAGAATAACAAAACGGAGATTGCTATGATATGAAAATTGTCCGACAAGCTAAACCTTGGCCGATTCAGTTACGTGAGTGAAGCAATTGTAAATAGCGGTCTCCCTTTGACATAGTTGCCCTTAAACTTCTATTTCCTGGTCTGTCTGATATCCGGCAGGTATCTGTAAGATGTTTCACTGGTGTCTTAGTTGCAGTTGTAGAGTGGTTTTTACTCCTAAAACCCTGGCCGACACCTTGTATGTCAGACTTGGTAATACCTTGTGGAAATATAAAAAAATATAATAAAAATATATAAGATTTTCGTGCACAATAGCAGCTTAAATTTTGTATTGTGATGATATTCACGACTAAAACTTTTAACGTATTTTACTTAAACTCAATTGAAATGTATGATTTTGTTTATGTTAATGTTAGAGTAGTTCTTTCCATTTCTGTCCGACATGGACAAGACATATTTACTTATCATGATACTTACTGTCATTCCACATATAGATGCACTGATAATTTAACCTTCACGAGAATATATCATTGACAGCAGTAGTCGGGCATTCAAAGTATATACTACTAACTGTACATTAGCCAATGTCTCATTCATCAATTAGTCAAAATGGTTGTAACAGAACTGACTTGTTTAACTAATGAAGTGTTCTGGTCTGTATATATAATTACACCTGATTTCATCATTTTGTTTATAGCGTTGATTTCCTCCTTCCTTTTAAAATATTAAAAGGTACTTAAGAGGGGACATTAACTATGGCTGGACAAGGATTTAATGTCAAAGTCAATGTCAATCAGCTTAATTATTTAAATTAAGCAATTCTCATGCATTCTTGTGAACTTGAAAACCGTCAAAATTACGTGGCTTTGGTGCTGACACTAGGTTGCGTGACGCAAAAGGACTGTTAAAAACATAAAAAACAGGCTAACGGCGTGGCATAAATATCTTTAATAACCTTGAAAATAGACTCAAATGAACAAAAATAATACAGTTACAAGAATCGCCTTTTGCCTTCATTTCTATTGTTAGCTTGATTCGATTTTACAGAAAGGATATCAATACAGAAAGGTTGTCAATACAGAAAGGTTGTCAATACAGAAAGGGAAATACAGAAAGGTTATCAATACAGTAAGGTTATCAATAAAGAAAGGTTATAAATACAGAAATGTTGTCAATACAGAAAGCGAAATACAAAAAGGTTGTCAATACAGAAAGGGTATCAATAAAGAAAGGTTATAAATACAGAAAGGTTGTTGGGATTGTTGCCAAAATCTGAAGACAGTTGTGTCTTCACTCAATGACGACTGATACCTTTCATGTTCATGTTCACTATTGCCGTTCACTATATAAACTTAGACTCGCGTAATCGGAGCTCATCCATTGTCAAATTGATAGCCATTGGTCATTAAACTTTTGAAACAGTGCAACTTCAATTCGAAGAAAAAACGTTGAATATAAGATGCGTTTGAATCCCGTTGAAATCGTCTCAAGAATTGTTTTCTTGCAAGGTGGAGTTTCCTAAAAACATTTGTTAATTTAACCCTCACGCAGTATCGTTAATGACACTACCTTTGCGGCTATGTGGGCCTTAGAGGCCCAGGCACATGCCTCTGTTTCATTAGAACCACACCAGAAACCTTGATGTACGGCAGTTTGTATTTTCGGTGTCTTTATTGCCATAAGATCATGGAGCAACTCAGGAACGCTGCAAGGGCAACTGGGTCAGTATTTTTGATGTTATGAATAATATGTCACCTATGTGTTCGATTCCCCACAAACTGATCGGTAATAGGTTATATTTGTTTGCTATGTAAGCTTTTGTCAGATGTTGGTTTTTCAACATCAGGAAATATTCTCAAGTGGTATTATTTATTTATTATTTTATTGTTTAATTCGGTATATTTAGGTATAGTATGTAAATTACTGTATGTGTACATTTATGTCCTTCTTGTGGTTTGTATTTGGTATTGTTTATATGTATTGATATGTTTTAGGAAGAGAGTTTCAGATGAACTTGTGCACGTCCTTCTCCATCATGGGAAGACCCGGAAGGACGTTTACAAGTACAAGTACATGTACGTACATGTGATAAATATTATCTATTATCCACTAGCATGCCGTTTAGCATGCAGTTTTCAATGATGGTGACTGACATCACCATTGTCAATGTGTAATCTTCGATTTTTGCTTGCTATTATAATGTTCAAAAGCTTTTAGTATTACGCATATGCAAATGTACAATTTAACCTATTTGTGTTACAGTTTGGCGGTAAAATCGTTGCTCCTGGAACTACGGTAATATATCCGGAATCGATCAGGTTGGTGGTGAGAGAAAGGTTTCCTGAGGAAGGAGATGGAGCGTACGATGATCAGTACCGAAGTGCAAGGAGTGTAAGTATTAAAAACAATAGAAACAGTTTCATATCCAGTCATGTTTCGTTGCGCTCCTGCATATGATTTCAGTGCATGTATCACTAATGGAATTCTAGTTCGAGCCGATCACTTACTTACACTCAATTTCATGTCATTTAGCACAATATTATTTCCATTTCAGGGTACCAATAACTCCCTGACTACCATGTTGGAGTTCCAGTGGAGAGTGCCCCAAGCAAGCTGTGTTGCATGCCGTACTGGACATGCCCGGGGTGAGATTGCAGCGCGCAGACCTCGACCATGACCATACTGATAAGAAAGCAAGCAACATCAAACATTTTAATTTCAAATAAAAAAACCACAAATATGAACGTTGTTCCTGTTTTATGTTAATGTCAAAACTTGCAATGTAGTCTTTTCACACATGTAACGATGCCGTGCTGCAGCTCACCATTGTCATTACTTATCACTCGATGCAGTCTTTGCACACAACTGTTACAATGCTGTGCTCCTTGCAGACACTCCTTGTGCACTTGGAGCATGATTGCTGGGACTTCCGGTCCTTTTTAGTTGGACAGATGCAGCATCGACGGCGTTTCCTTTGGGTAGCCTCATCTTAATTATTTGCAGTGCTAGTGCTTGGGCAGACAGCAGTAGCAATGGCTACTTTGAGCTGGTTAGAGAGTTGTGGACTTTCCCTCCTCCTGGTCAGTTGTGGCAAAATCATGTCTTTAGCTTCTGACTGAAGGAAGTATCTTCTCGGGTTTCTGGCCTTGCGCTCTGTCATCCACGTTGGGTATTTGATCTTCCAGGCTGCAAATGCTGCTATTCCAGCGATGTCCAAAATATTCATGAACATGACCATTGGCCAACGCTTGGTCTTCCTCTTGGTGGTGTAAGAGTGTGACATCTGGTCCATAGTGTCTACCCCACCCTTTGTCTCATTGTAATACAAGACGATTTCAGGTTTCTTCTTTGGGGTGTTGTCAACATCAGTTGTCTTGTGCATCGTGCTGAGCAACGTCACAATCTTAGACTTCTTGCACTGGTAGTTGACGATAGTAGTTTTCTGTTGGAATCCAAATACTGATTGCCTCACATCTAGTCCCTTCTTCGAGGAGAACTGTGGAGGGAGAAAATGCTTGTTCTTTCGGACAGTTCCGACGAGTGTCAGCCCATTTGACAACAGCTCCAAACCCAGTGCTTGATCTGTGAAGAAGTTGTCTGCTGTTATGTTCCTGCTTGAGTGGAAGAATGGACGGCAGAGCTCCAAGGGGATTTGCCTCCCTAAACCAACTTGCACACTTCGCCCCTCTTTCCCAAGATAAGGCCGACATTTCAGTGGATAATAGTTTTCTGAATCTACAATCCAAAACAACTTTATCCCATATTTGTCATGTTTGGCTGGCATGTATTGAATGAAGGAATGGCGTCCACGAAAGGGAACCAACTGTTCATCAACAGTTAGGTTGGCTCCTGGTGATGTAATACCTGCCAAGGCAAGTGACAAACAGTTCCCCACACTTCGCGAAAAGCTGCGAATTTATCCTTTTCACGTCTGGGACCTCTGGTTTCCTTGTCATCAAACCGTAGCATCAATTCTTGAAATCTGTGCTGCGACATTGCTGCGTGAAGGTTAAAGGACCCAGACCACCTTTTATCCGTTTTGAACTTGTTTATATGAGCAGATGGCTGAGCGTATTTCCCCCTACATTATCTGCTTATTGCTGACTGCTACCATTTAATGGCCTAATTATGGCACACCACTGTAATTGTTACGCAATTCTTTTTCAGTAAATAATTATGCTTAAAACTACTAAAACAACTCCAATGTTAAATGACTTAAACATTTATCTCTTTCATACACTCTCTCTGAAAATACAAAACCCGTTATTTTTAAAGACAACATTTCGTTGCAGAAATATATATATTTCTATCTCATCTATTACTCACAAAACCATATCAATTATATTAGTTAACCAAGGTAGAAAGTTATTCATAAAAGAAACCAAACGTCGTAACAGATCATGTGCATAACTTCTTAAGACCTTTTGTATTTGATATTTGTTTCATGATAATCAATAAAAATGTTTTACATGTCAGCAAAAGTACTGTAAAGGTGGGTTAAAAGCGATTTGAAGCCCTAGCCCACTCCTATCACTCTACATTAGTGGCAATGACAGACAAGACATGATGGAAAATCTGCCCAAGTGTCTGACCTTACCAGGATCGCCCGTTAACTTCTAGATTTAACCATTGAATCAATATTATTCATATTTGTTATATTGCAAAGTGTATTCAATAAGCTAGTACATATAATATGATTTGAATGTATTTGCATTTACTGTTAATTTCACTTAAGTCACATTGACTTTTTATAAGGAATCATATACATGTACATGTACATGTACATGTACGACATATTACTTATATTATTCTGTCAATAAGTTCTGATTTCGCTAAAATATTTTGTATATAATCGGTTTTATTAGGAGATCAAGAAGGTGTAACGTTGTGATGTTTAACTAAAACAAGCTAGCATGCTTAAAAGACTAGGACATCAGAACCAAATAGTAGTGATTGATAAGTCATGTAACAAGTGAATGAGATTAGAGATACAAGCCATTTAGATGGCGAACAAATGTAACGTCGTGGTATCTGCAAAAGTAGATTGATTCGAACAAGTAAATGGGTTCTGTTATTCTAGCCTCTCAATATGAAAAATGCGATTTTCATTTATGCACTTTAGGCATTGATATGCCAGATAATGTGAACTTACAAAAGCATATATTATTTTTCGAATATGTTTTTCAAGTTTATTTTTATTTGCTAATATTTCATTTCACGCCTGATTTTTTTTTTTCTTTTGAATAATGATGATGTTAAAGAATCAGTGTAATGACTATTAATTGTTATTTGTTAGAACCTTTTGTGACAAGTATCACCTTTTCGTTCTCACGGGAATGAAATGGAACAGCCGGACTTGCGTCTATTGACAAAATATCCAACAATAGCTCATTGAAAATACATGCTAGATTTGGCCTTAAAATTTTCAGGTGGGTCCCTTGTGGAAAATATTATTTGTTAATATTCATGAATATCTTGATTTATTTCACATGTCCATCTATCATTATAAGACCTTTTAAATGAGGTCATAAGGTTTTACATCATTCGTGACCTTGACCTTAATGCAGCAAGTATTTTTCGAAAACTTTAACATTGGCCATAACTTGTAATTGGATAGACCTTTGACATTTCACATGTGCATCTATCATAAGACCTTTCAGATGATGTCATAATTTTTTACCTCTTAACCTTGACCATAACTTGTGATTTGATAAAGCATAACTTTCTCAAGCTTTGCCGAAGCATACGAAAATGACCGAGGCTTTGCAAATGACTACTTTGAAAACGGCGTATACTAATGTGGATTGCCTTCAATCATAGTTCTACCTTTCTACCCCATGTATTTGACTTGCACGGGTATGACTGAGCTGCCTCGGTGGAGAGAGAATGACGGAATACATTCATACGCATCAATGTAGTGTTAAGTATTATAAGGCAGTAAATAACGTTAAGCGCCTCATACGCCGTGCTAAAGGGATTCTAAGAAATAGGTTAGTTGTTAGTTGCACACGTGAGTGAGTTGGTGTTTATCGTGGTTTGAACAATATTCCAGTTATTGAACACGTGAGTGTTGCCATCCAAAAGAGAGTAAATAGATTAGCGAGAAAAGGATCGAAAGTACATGTGTATGAGGGAAAAGAAACTGCACCCAAGAGAAAGATCAAGCTGTTTTATCTTAATTGATAAGGTTAATGTACTTAAACCTTCTAAAGTCGATTTTCATTAAAATTCTTTTGCATTTCCATGCCCATACAGTAGCCAATAACAATACCCATATTCCAAGTTTTGTGCACAAGTTTTTGTCATGCCACATGTAACATGTTGAGGTTGCGAGTACATTTTTAACAATGTGCATGTAAAATGTATAACATTACTATTGCTTATATCGGTTTAACATACTTCCTTAGGGTGTTTATCATGGTTCATTATTTTTTATGAAGAAATTACCTTGACGTTGTCATAAACCAGATCACTATTCCTTTTCTTAAAGGGGCAGTAGCACGTTTTTAGGGGGAATATAAGGTGATGTCAGGAAAATGAAAATAAATGGTTCCAATTGAAAAATAATGAATTCAAACTAAATGAAGCAGTGATAATTCAAATATATAACGTAAAGTTCAGCCATGCGATTCATTTCTCTTACAAAAATGAATTAATGGTGTTCACACAAAAATGGCCGCCAATGGATTTTATGTGGAGCCTCATTCTTTGTCCTCTGACTATGGGTGATTGGCTTGTGTAATGAGATTGTTGACACTGTCAATATGATACATTTAGCATGTACTTACAATTATAAGTGAACTATTTAAAATATAAATTTATCAAAAAACGTGCTACTGCCCCTTTAAGAAAGCATGTGGAAAAAATCTGGAATCTATGTAAATAACCTTAATACTAAAGAACACCGTCACAACTTAAATATATATATATATATCATATATAGTAATTTTCATGTTACAGGAATTAAGTTCCATTTTGCCCTTGCCAACATAAGGAAAAAGGCTTGATGCGTGTGTTTGAAACAGATGCGTGCGTAACCCAAAATGAATTACTGTTTTAGGCCTCATAAAAAATATAAATGCCATTTATGTACTCCGATATGTTAAACGTCGCACCTGTTTTTTTAAATAAAGATGATGTTAGTCCCTATAATTTATATTTCGTCATTGAAATCAATATGAATGTTATGCCTTACTATGCCTTATTAAACGTGTATTTCAGATGATCCTACACTTCAAAATTATCAAAACTTTAGAACATGGAGTCATTGTCACTTTTGGCTTTCTTGCAGGGTCTTCATTTTAATATCTGAACCAAACAATTTACATGAGTCATATACATAATTATAAGAATATTTGTCTCACTCCTACCAAGTGTGTAGAATGCAGTTTATAAGATAGTCATAAGTAAGTTATGCAACCAGTCATTTAGTAATGCAAGCTTTTTCTCAAAATAATGGTTTACTTGTCTTTTACGTTGAAAATCCCAAGTTTCTGTAAAAAGCTTGTGTAGAATATATACAAGAGTTAGTCACTGAAGCTGAATTTCAAAGTTATAAACCGATGATGCTTCAATTAAAGTAATAACACAAACGTTCCTTTTATACCTTATCTCACATACATGTAGGCAGACCAAGAAATGAAATGTTGATTGATCCTCTGCTCCAATTAATCGAATTTGTAGGGTAAAATGGGAGATGCCTGATTGGATGCAATCAAAGTTAGTTGTGCAATCAGCGACGCTAGTCATGACAAAGAAATTGTGATATGAACCACTCTTTCCATGCGAGAACTGTTGACTTTTGAAAAAATCCAATTCAAATGTATTATAATTATAGTATATTTAAATATCATTGGACAACGAGCCCTTAATATTTTGACACTTTTCATGACATTATGATTGTTTAATTCAATAATTAATTTAATATCAAAGTAAAGTGCAATATTTGTTAACCTGCTTAAGTGCTAGCTTCATAATGAAGTTCTATATTGTGAAATTCTAAATTGTGATCGAAAAGGGCAAATTGAACAAATTTACAACAATGAGATTAATATATATTCCTAAATGTCAGATGGTGACAGACTAGTCAATGTTTAGATCAAGGTAACCAGTTGTCTCCGGTGTAAGATTGACATTGCCATCAATATCATATTGTGTTCACAATTTCCTGTTGATATCTATATGTCATTGGTTACATTATATTACATTATGATGAAAATGTTTCAATTGGGTAAATGAAACTGATTTTTCATCCATTAGTGACATAGTAGATAAAAATATTCTTGTTCATTAAAGTCAACAGGTGAACAGAGTTAATTTTGATTTAGCAAATATCTTTAAAATATAAAAAAAGATTAACATTTTAAATGTTTCTTGCCAATGCAGTCAATGATGGCGTAGATTAAGCTTATAGAATGAACTTCTAGCTTTGACTTCTAGCTTAAAAAATATGTAAAGTGTAAACGTTATAGTGCGAGGTTTTATCGGGCATTCTTTTTCACGTCAACTAAGTTTTTAAGGACGTCAGTGTCCACAAATTTCATTTCTCTTGATCTAATTGTCAGTAAAGTTCTAAAGCCGACTGCAATTGTTGTCTAGTGACTTGAAGGTTAGTGAATGTCTGAAAAATGAATCCCCAAAGAGAATAAAAAACGTGCACTCTGTTCTATCAAAATGTCACACACAATTTTACTTTATTTACTTTAACATTTGCTATACAAGCATGAACAATTTTGACTCTGTACTGTTGAGAGTCTTTGCAAATATGTCAAATAAACATCATCTTAAATTATTATCAAAATATGAATATCTTTGCAAATGTAATCATTATTCAAGCTAATTAAAGGATAGGGAACTAGATATAACAAACTATTTCTTGTGTCACTTGTTTATTACAAATGCTTGACTAAATATTGCTTTATAAATCTTTGATAACATGCACACCTTTCATTTTAATGCAAAATGGGCAAAATCAATGTTTAGAAGGCGAAATTCTATGTCTTATTACATGTTTACTGTGTGGCTTATTTAATCCTTTATGTTAATTAAACGGTAATAGGAAAAATAACACTTACAAAAACATGATCATTATTCCAAGTAATCTTATGGGAAAAAGGGCTTGACAAATACAAATTATGACAATGTATGTGATTTACATAAACAAGTTATCAACAAGAATAAATCATTTCCTGTTTCAACAGATCACTTTCAACCCAAAGGAACTTAATAAAATGGTGTACATTTTGTGTTTACATGACGAATAACTGTCACAATGAAATACTATTTGCCGAGTGGGCGTTTTGCTAAGTGAAAACGATTTCTTACAAAGTATCATTGCATTGAATAGAAGTGACTGAAATTAATCTTGCTGTTGCCCTGAGAAGTGATCATGTGCTTTATACTAAGTGGTCATGTAGGAGCAATCACTCAAAATATAACAACTGTAAAATCTCTGTAGATTGATCGGAGATTGAACCCAAGTTCCGGGTTAATCTCAATGTCAGACAATGGCTTTAGCGTATCACTAGTTCTTACAATGGGTGTTGGTAGACTTTTCTTTTGAACTTTGAAACAGTTACGTAGGCTTGCGTGGTACATAGATGCTTAATGCAACTAAAAAAACTATTTTGTCTTGTGAATGTCCACTTTTTTAATCTGACTTTTCAGCACCTTGAATGTAGTATGCATAAGATGTCGATGTGTTCTTTACGTACGAGCTCATTTCTTTCAAATCTTCTGGTTTGATTCGACTATCTGTCACTTAATTAATGTGTCAGCATTCAAATCCCCTTACTAATTATTTGACAAAAACGAGTAATTTGTTCATTCAAGGTAACTTAACAGCTGGGTTAATCCTTGTGTTGAATTGGTGTAGAGGTGTTGCATTCGTAACTGCGAATGGTGTCGCTTTACCTTTTCCTCAACACAGGAAATCAATTTCATTCAACAACAACTACATGTAGATCAATTGTGTTATTGTACTACTATATTTGCTAGTGTAAACAACTGCATATTTACTTACTATTTGAAAAGATCAACCAAGATAGCTTCTGTATATCGGCAAATCTATACAAATTTGATATATAAAAAGCAAACAAACATATTACATATTTTGGAATAATGAAACGCGATTTGATTTTTATTGACCCACATATACGTCGACAGATTTCTAGATAGTCATTGCCAGTGCAGAAGTTGGCCGTGCTTTCTTGAGACCACATTCCTCAAGGATAACTGGTGGCAGATGATTGATTAAGCTTGTTTTGTGAAGAAAAGGTGTAATGTCCTTGAAAAGCTTGTTTGTAATTTGGTAGAGTAAAACATGTGCGAACTTTTTACTAATTTAAAAACTTTAGCTTCTTGAAAGTGCTTTTAATTAAAAATAATACCAATTTATCAAATCCGTTTGCAAGCATACCGGCCTTGTATTCATGGAGGCATGTATATCTTAGTAAAATTGACAGTTTTGAGCAAACTTAATCTAGATTTATCACAAATTAAACGTTATTATGATTTGTCAAGTTATTTTTTTGTCAACAGAATCTGAAGAATTTAAAAAAAAAAAATATTGCTTAACATTACATTTACTATTTGGAAAATAAATCTTCCGCCTTCTGCACGTGTACATGGTAACTCTAAATGTTTGTATGTGAAACTATGTTCTGTATGTTTCTTTTGAACAATGCAAATGCTGTATCACAAAATATGGAGAAAAAAAATGATTTATCACACAACAAGATAAACTCAACGGATATGTTTTATATCCGTCGGGATCATTTAGATATTTCGGATAAAGATTAAATTAAAAAGGTAAAGGTCTAAACTTCATTTGAAAATTCTGATGAGGTCACAAACGTTGAGATTTTGAAGGCGTTCAGTAACGTGGAGCAACATTAAAATAAAAATGCTGGATTTTTTTTACGAACATTAATTTCAGAAATAAATAAAACAGCGTTGTTCTTTTTCCATGACAAAGCAGAGTCAAAACGCTTCTACCAATCTTTAGTATTCCACGCGTTTGTGAGGTTTGGTGACATTCATATTTTTGTTCCTTGTTGTATGTTGTTTACGCTTACACGACACTTGCAATCTAGCCAACAGGGAAGCCGCTCTTGCCAAGAATTGTGATGGATGGCCCTCTTCATTACTTGATGTAAAGGCAGGCGATTTCAAAGTTTCCAAAGAAACGGTGATTTGTTTTCATTTGTAAACCATGGAGTTTCATGGAAATACAGAATAGAAAACTTTGAATTATGCCAAAATAGCAAAAACGTTATTGAAAGCAATAACGAAGACTTATATTATGTCAGTTCACCGTCAAAGTCAATTCATGGTTTATTTGCAAATTTTAAAGCGTGCACAAGGAGACAACGCCAACTGTTAAACACTGTTGTCAGCATTTCTTGGACAAATGTAATAAACATGATAGAGTATGATATTATACTCGCATGTATTTGAAGTTGTAAATATCCTACGGTAAAATCAAGCACTTGGTATTAAGCTCACCTAGGCTCGGAAAATACAATACCTATGCCTAATGCAGGATAGTTACGCCCTATGAATCGAAAGATAACCTCTAATAATCATGTAAAACTGTGTTCATGGGAAATATCGTTTTGGCAAATGTGTCTTTCCATTATATCAACGTTACCGTTGCTTTGAATCATCAAGCAATAACATCAAAATGCTATGAAGTCATACACGCGACGGCGTCACTATGCTATGACATCACCGCAATGTTATATGCAGGAGCAGTACACAAATTATGTAAACTTTTAAGTAAACTTTTCATGGAATTATTCTGGAAGATAGATGAATCTCACCCTGATCTCATATAATGTCAACGCTCGTTGACAAAACTGGAGCTTTGCATATTCATCACGTGTATCAACTCGCCTTGATATATTTCATATCAGAAGACTTTTCAAAACTCCCAATATTTACCTTTTGTCTTCAAGTACATGACGTTGACTGTGAATCTTCCAAATGTAATTATCGAGCTTTCTATGTTTTGTTTAAACATTTTAACTGTCATATTTTATTTTATATTGCTCCATCACATTTGATTTAAACGGTATATAATGTAAACGCGATAATGTTCCCTTTTAACAACTAGTTATGCAGAATCACTATGCCATTCTAGCAATATACGTTTATAAAAGAAACATTTGGTGATACGATTTCGCAGAGCATGCAGATTTGTAAAAATGATAAATAGCTTTGTTCAATCTAAATAATGCTAGTCAGTAGAAATGTGTCAAATGTAACATGTATTTGGAGTAATGACAGCATTGCGTGTGAGAGAAAGTCCTGGAAAAGTGAGTTAATTAGCGAATAGAAATTCTAGCCTTCCCTTATTACCCTCTGATCATGCCAGGCTAGACACGATAGAAACCCTTTTATCTTTCCTTTCTGGGGTCGTCCGTTAAATTGAACATTCAAACACTCCTTATCTCTGATAACCCTAATTCATTATGTTCAATTAAATAATCAAAAAGCTAATATTTATTATTTTGTGTCGAAGGCATTCAACATAATGCATGAATTTAAAAAATTGTTTTACACTAACTTGATTTGGTATGGAGGCTTCCTTAAATACCATACAACCTTTGAGTCATACGACAATGAAAGTCATTGTTGAAATGTTGCTTTAGTGAAAAATTAAAGAAGTTACCAAATACAAACCCCCTTTTCTCATTGATCTGTTTATCTTGAGTTACATTGAGAATTGTGATTCACCTATGTAAAATGATATTGTTATGTCAGAACAAACTGTCGGTTGATGACAAATGCATTATAATGCTTATTAGCTCAAAATAAAAATGACCACATGAAGGTAAAAGACGTGTTTTGTAAAAACCAAACCATACAGGGAGAACAAGAACATTAAGCAATGGTTTGAGTTTCATCTAAACTAGGGATTTGAACATTGTTGCTCTTTGGAACAGAAATAGAAGTCAAGTGTTGTTATTCATGAATACATTTCAAAATAATAATTATAATACTCATAATAATACTAATCTATTACCCAAGAAAGGAATTAAATAAAAACATTTCTTGGACTGTTCTCATAGATTAAATGTAAAATCTGATATCGGCACAAAGAGACTGAATGTGTGAATGTTGGACGTGTTGTCAGCAATTGAGGAATTTTTTTACCCAGTGAGTTATACAAATGATTAGATTTGTGCATATGTTTACAGAATGTTTTTGACAAAAAGCGGCGTCACACCCCCTTGTCCTTTTTTGTACATTCAATATTATCAGTTTTCGAATCTTTATTCAAAAGTACATGAGAACAAAGTTTTAGCATTGCCTGTTTATTTCATATTTAACAACATATGTGTTATTGTTTCCAAATTCGTATTGAAATTGTTATTTGATTTACACTTCACTTTTGTAGTAAACTGTCATAAATCATTTTGTAAATATTTTTTGAGAGGCATTATTGACAATAATGTTCACTTATGAGCGCACTTATCCATCCACTCACTGCTTGCACTATAGGAATATCGTTCCGCTGGTCTAACCAAAGCTTCAATACTTGTGTTTATGGTAACCTTCTAGCAACAACTCTTTACCAGGTACTCATTTTCTGCTAGGTGAACAGAGGCACATTTTTAATAAAGTCTCTTGCTAAAGGTGACTTAACAGGCTTCTTAACTCATGCCACAGTGTTGGGCATGGAATCAACTCTCAGTTTATTCAACAAAGAACGGGTAACCCACTCATCCAGCGAGTAACACCCGTTGATGCTGAACTACACTGATAGCGGCACAGGGACGTTTATCGCTTAGATACAGCGCTAGAGAGACAGATATGCCTATATACCCCATCCTATAGTAAAAATACTCTTTATATACTATAGGGTGGGGTATATAGGCATATATGTCTCTCTAAGCGATACACGTCACTGTGGATAGGGGTCGACTGAACAATGCACAGGACAACTCGCCGCCATTCTCATATAATTTATTACATATATGGGTTTTGGATAATATAATTCTATTGATATAATAATCTTTCGATGAACCTATCCATTAGATTTGACACGTGAGATCAGACAGCACTCCAGTTGAGGTCATGTTACGATTCACCCTCACCCTTCCAGACGCTCGCCAACCAGAGCACTCATGAATAAAGCATCTTTGACAATATTACATTACTGCAGCGATAAAAAAGAGAGCTTCCATTGATCAAATTTAAAAGGTACAAAAATGTCTGTCAATCTATCCTCGCAAAAAATATTCTATTGACAATATACATTGCCGGTCATTGTTGGACATTAACTTTAAGTTTTCATTGTAAGATACGTTTTATGGTTGCTTGAGTTCGGAGAGGCTATTTGGGGTTTAAAGTGGTTACGTCCATATCTCAATGGTTTGTATAATTAGGGCAAGGATATAGCTGCTATAACCTTTCGTTATTCAATTTTATTACTTCAAGCATTTTCATTTCAAATTGATCTTTGTAACTATAGTTTACAATTATTCAGAAAACAACTTCACATGCACATTTTGAATTTGCCTATATAGAAATTTGACTGAAAACTTTAAATAAAGGTGTTCCCAACAAAACTGCACCCGTAAAACAGTTTGCAAGTGATAACGTTTATGAATGCGATTGCATTAATTGCAATCCTCTGAGGTATTTACTACAAAGATCGATTATATTATTTATATAGATTTAAATACCTGTATCGCTATATTCTTCGAGAAATGCTTAAATATGCAGTAATATTTCTTTCATTTACATTTTTCTGTTGTTACCAATTTTAGTGTGTAAAGCTGTTAAATTCCCAGGACCTAATAGACATTTCAGAATGATGCCTTTATTTGGCAATTTCATTCAGTTTCGGTGTTGCAAAAGATAGCACCTAGTTGTTTCATTTAGTCTATGTTTGTTCTATATCTGATAACATCTAATCAATTCATGCAATGTAAAAGAGATTGTCTGTGATATTCTCGGGGTTGAATATTTCATATCTAAGTAACGTTGCAAAGAAGCAAGAAGTTGTTTTGAAAGAGGGATACCATTTAAATGTAAT
The DNA here is from genome assembly GCA_916613615.1 of Steromphala cineraria. Classification (NCBI taxonomy): domain Eukaryota; kingdom Metazoa; phylum Mollusca; class Gastropoda; order Trochida; family Trochidae; genus Steromphala; species Steromphala cineraria. The sequence continues at coordinate 17,942,977 of OU744721.1, forward strand.
GATTATCGAATTTCTAAATATACAGCAAGATGTTAATCATCTCTTACTATCTTTCTATATAGAGACACGTATTACTAAACACATCGTTGCTCATCTATATGCATTTTTATTCAAACATGTGAAGCAGAAATGTATCTACAAGGTGAAGATACAAGCGAAGGCTGGCGTCTTCAAATCAGGACATGACATCGTTGATGAAGTCCAGAGAGACCACGAGCCGACATGGCAGGATGCTTCAAGAAGCCTTACAACCTGATACGGATGGCCAACCGTGCCCGGAAGAAATATCGTCCCAAAAAAACTAACGAGTTGGAGTTCGAAGAAATATATTAGATAGTGATTCAATAATATATAAAAGTTATATTACTTTAATGTTACTTTTAATGTAAATTTATTTTCAGATCGACTTCATCCCTGATGCGTTCCTGAAGGCGGATATAAAAAACAAAGGAGAGAGGCACCTGACTTTTGCAACAGATCGACAGTTGCAGCACCTATTCTCGTGTAGACAGTGGTTTGTGGATGGTACTTTCAAGTTAGTGTAAGAACCATTCCATCAACTGCTTTCTATACATGGATTTGTGAGGGTCGGTCTGCACATGAAGATTGTGCCACTCGCCTTTGTGTTGATGTCGCGTCGTACGAGGACAAACAACAGGAAACTGATGACCCTTCCCTTCCTCCCGGCTGCGTTCATCCGTCCCATGTTCCAGCAAAGAGAGGCTCTTGTTTTAAATGCCGACAAGCTGGGAGATCTCATGAGCTACTACCGCTGCCAATGGATCAGCCACGCCGTCTTCCGCCCATGTTCAACGTTGCCTTGAGAACGAACAACGATGTAGAAGGTCTACATTGCTACATCTTATTTTTATTCAATAATACATGACTTAATAAATAGAAATAGTAAGGTAGAATAACATGATTATATAAAATAAGTCAAATAAAAAATCTGACTCTGTTTCATCTTTTTTTTATTATTGCAGGATGGTACAGATATCTGAACAAAACGTGTCTACAACATGATCTCCATCTTGGCAGGTGGGGCGAAACAGCTGACGATCCAGATGCGACTTGTCTTGGAGAAGAAACGCATGCAACCTACGGAAGAGAGCTACTGGGAAACAAGAAGAACATGACCAGAGAAAGACTGCACGGGCCAGTGGTGTAAACTACGATTTCAATCTGTAAACTCATGAACAATGAATGACAATGTGTGAAATTAATGAATGACAAAAAAGAATGACTTGAATGAAACAAATGTGCATAAGATATCTCCTAGAGTCATAAAGAGTTGTTAAGTTAATATTTTGTAGAGACTTATACCTTTCTTCTGTTTTTCTGTATAAGTCACACTAACATACCTAAAGAAGACAAGTAATAGTTATAGCATAGTAAATGATTTACACCTCACTTGATCCGAGTACAATCAACCAAAATATTATAAGCTTTAAATAAAATTTTAATTTTCGATAACCTTCCAAGGGCTCCTTCACTGTTTTATGAATGAAGTGTGTAGTACTATGAATGGTGTACGAGCACGTGCTTCTTGGGTGTCAAAGAGCGCGAGGCACGTGCTTCTTGCGTGTGAAAGCGCAAGCACGAAGTAAATGATTTGGGCTTGCAGACTTCGTGCACTCCATGAATATGAGCCTGTTTCAAGACAAAGTTTCACAGATTCCCGTTTCCCGTTTCGTTTTTGAAGGTATAAATTAGACGCGTTATGAGACAGTTGAATTTTGACAGTGGTTTCTACTTATGAAACGTTTCCCTTGGATTTCCAATAAAAAGGTACTTTAATCATTCCCATAACAAGTTTAGCCAAACAAATGTAGCTTATCTATGAAATAAGTTAATTACTTCTCATTATTGAATTATGTTGGATATTTCTAGACTTATTTTCCTAACAAAACAAAAGGTGCACATAAATCACATAATGTTTATTTCTTGGTTTTGTTATTTCTACAATCTGTAAGTATACAGTGTTATTAGGTGATTGTAATATTTTGATTCACGCAAAACATGTAAGTATTATGATTGTTTTCCAGCTTGTTTTATTTGACTATTGATACTTTCAGTTCACTTATATGTTCATGTTGTTGATTAACTGTTTTAAACCTTGTGTAGTAAAGATTTACAAAAGTATCCTAGCATCAGATGTCAGGACTCTTAGGCCGAAGAGTTCCTGATATCGCCATTCCATCCAATTTGTCGCCCTTTTCTACTACAATTGTGTCGCCGGTATCCCTTATTAGATAAGCTTCTCAGGATGGTATCAGGATGATAAAACAATTTGTTCTCACTGATTTTGACTCTGGTATCCTTGACAGGAGTGCAAGATAACAATAGAAGACCTTAAAGATGATTAGCATTGCAATATAATTCATTGTTAATGATAAATCATATTCGAACCATTAAGTAGTCCATATAGTTTTCTCTATGTATGTTGTTGAGAGTACTTTATATTTCGACTTCAACCAATGTTTGTGAAGAGGAACTGATAACTTTACTTTGATAGTCACAACGTGATATGTTATGTATTGTGTTTAAGGCATGTGTATAGTTACATACACAAACTGTCATTTTAAGACATATGTTATTGAATGCTTTATAAAATATGATCAAGAATCTACCCCTTTCTCTGTTTCTGTCTGTCTGTCTCTTTCTGTTACTCTCTTTTTCCCTTTTCATCTCTCTTTATGATTCGAGCACTTATAAATGGTGCAATGTTTTTTTTGTAGGACCCAAAATTACTTATTTTCTTATCAGTTATTATCAGATCTACTGATAATGTACTCAAACATGAATATATCCTTTTCCCCAGCTGTCTGCCAGACAAATATACACTACATTCCATGACTGGATGTCTCATTCACCATTCAATTTGAGTGGATTAATCAGGACAATTATGTAAGTGATAACATGATCTAATTTTGATCATCCAAACGTTCTCTTAAAACCTTCCAAGGAAACTTAAATTGGGCATTTACTGTGAGAGCACAATGACATCAGTAAAACTGAAAAGTGATCATATTGAAAAAGAAAACAGTAAAATATTATGTTGTTTCTTAGTGGCTATTAACCTCTGATATTTTAACGAGTAGACCTTTACTCACATTTTTCAATTGTCCTCTAACCATTGGCAAGAGCAATAAATCGGACAGTCCCCAGTGTGGGATTACTTGTATTATCACATTGTCTTCCTAATTTCCTGTTGATATCAATATGTCAATGGTTTAAATAGTTCACGTATCGAAGTATATGAATATATTATGCCGTTTCTTAGTGGCCAATTACCTCTGACACTTATCGATATTTCAATTAGTAGACCTTTACTCAACACATTTTCAAATCTCCCCCTGTCCATTGGCAAGATTATTATATCCGACTGTTTCTGGTGTGGGATTACCTGTATTATCACATTGTCTTCCTCATTTCCTGTAGATATATGTCACTGGTTAGAATAGTTCACATATCGCAGTACAGTAGAACTCGGATATAACAAACTCCAAGGGACCAAATAATTTAGTTCGCTATATCCGGTGTTCACTATATGCATATAATTTTAATGACATTATATAGGGACAGGACTTGAAAATTTGTTCGCTATATCCGTGTTCTACTGTATAAGAATATATTTAAATAGCACTGAAAACTGATTTTCCTCCATTGGTAACATAAATTCCAGCTACACTGAACTTACATGTATCTTTTCAACAATACATGATAAAGCAGACAGACAGATTTTATTTAGTGCTAAACGTACACTGGCAAAGATACAATTACAATATCGTTTTTATCACTTGACAAGAGCAAAGATTTTACATAGGATTTCAAAATGAACATTTACTCTTCATCGAAAATGACAACAGATTTCATGACATCAACAATGTTTCAAAGTCATTTAGGAGTAAGAGGTTATCATTTGAAATACTGATGTAAGGAAAGAAAGTGCAACTGGTTGACAACAAGAACAATACGAAATATGATAAATCAACAAATGTATCTAACATTTTGTATTTCAGGGCATTTGTGTCATAGTGTAATTAACAATACCAGTATTCTGTTCTGAACATCCAGTAATGGCGTACAAAGCTTGAGGAGTAAACTTTTGCTGGCCAATTCTGAATACAAAATTATGTCGATCAATGCCGATTACCAGCATCTTGAATTAACTAGATATACACTGTAGGTTTTCAAATTTAATATTCTACCTTCAGCATGTAAGTTATGATTTTCTGTTTTATCAAGTACATGTTCATGGTTTATTAATAAGCCTTTATAGATCTCAAGTCAGCCTTTGACTCTATATGGAGAGGTGGTTTGCTGTATAAACTTTGGCATGCTAATATAAAAGGTAGAACTTTCAAATTGATAAAGAACATGTATAGTTCAGTAAAGTCGTCTGTGCTTTTGAAGGATGGTCTTACAGATGTTTTTGATTGTCTTTTCGGTGTCCGACAAGGCTGTCAACTGTCGCCGCTTTTGTTCTCTCTCTTTGTGAATGACATCATTGATTTTGTAGGCGAGGCTAGTAACAGGTGTGTAGAAATTGGTGTCCTACGTATATTTATGTTGTTATTTGCAGATGATATGGTGCTTGTCGAGAGTTCGGTTATTGGGCTTCAAAGAAGATTGGATAAGCTTAATGTGTACTGTAATAAATGGCAGCTTAAAATAAACGTGGATAAGACTAAAGTCATGGTGTTTAGAAAGGCAGGAAGGTTGAGGAAGTATGAGAAATTTTACTGTAATGGTTCTCAGCTAGAGGTAGTGCCATCATATAAATATTTAGGTGTTCATTTCTCTAGCACAGGCTCTTGGTCAGTAACTCGGCAGACTCTAGCTCAACAGGCTCTTAAGGCTATTCGTATGGTCAGATCTAGTATGAGTAATTTTGTAAATCTTCCATATAATGTATTACTTCACATTTTCGATGTGAAGATTCTACCTATTCTCATGTATGGTACTGAGATATGGGGTTTTCATCCTTCTCCTTGTATTTCACGGGTTCATGATAATTTCTGTAAATTAATCCTTCATCTTGGTCGGTCAACGCCCAATATAGTAGCCAGAGGTGAGTTAGGACGTCACTCGTTACGGGTTAATCAGTTTGTAAAAATTATTAAGTTTTGGACAAGGTTGTTACTCCAACAAGACAATGTAATTTTAAGGAAAGCTTATGACTAACAATACTCCCTTGCTGAAAGTGGGCGAACTTGTTGGGCTCTTAAGGTAAAGCAGTTGTTATTTAGTTATGGCTTCGGTTACACGTGGATTAATCAAGAAGTTGGTTGTGTCAAATCTTTTATTTCGGCGTTCAAGGAGAGATGTGTTTCCATTGATCACCAGGGATGGCTTGAAAATATTGGTATTTATAGCAAACTAGAATTATATACTTACCTTAAGTGCTCTGTCTCATTTGAAACCTATTTGTCAATAGTAACAGTTCCAGTCTATCGTATAGCGCTATGTCGATTCCGTTGTTCAAACCATTGTCTCTTACTTGAACAAGGTCGTAAATATAATTTACCTCGTCATGAGCGATGTTGTCCATTTTGTATTATTCCTTGTGTAGAGTCGGAGTATCACTTCTGTATGACCTGTCCTTTCTATGACAGTTTGAGGAAATCAATTCTCCCCAGATTTTATCTGGACCATCCTTCATACTTAAAGTTTATTCAGTTATTAACCTCTTAGAATCCAGATGTTGTTAAATGTTTAGCCAAATATATATTCTTAGGAATGAAGAAACGAAATAGGTTTTTAAAGTCCTCGTTTGACAATCCATAATGTGGTAACATATCAATGTACAATGTTGCTCTATTCAACACATGGCGCTCCATGTCTTTATTATCATGCTGTAACATATAATGTATAATGGGCCGGTGGCCCCTTACTGGAATAAACACAATCCTTCAATAAGCAATTATTTCAACTGTAAAATGTTTAATAAGAAATGGCATGAACATTTTCTACGACTTCATAAAAGCGTTTTATTGTATGATTGGCGGTGAAATACCGAGATCAATCAACGAAAATAAACCGTCTTTTCAGTGACAATAACAATGGAATGTTTAATAAATAAACTACCTGACGTCATCGAACAATGTCTTGACGCAATGACACGTTCATGACGTCATGTTGTTGCTTAGGTGACGGGCTCTTTTTGCAGACTCAATTTAAATGCGCTTCAACTTCCAAAAAAATACGATTAAATCATGAAATAAATAGAAAATTAGTGTTTTAGTGACAAATACCATTATTATCTCATCTCGTGAGGAAGAATAGTTTAATATTTTCACGAGTGGCGCAACTTTCTTCCTTACTCGATGAGATAAACATGCTATTTGTCAAGAAAACACAAATATCCTCTAAATCTTGCATACTACAAAATAGTATAAAATACTAATAGTTATGATCTGTTTTGTTTCAGACGAGATCATGGACCTATAGCTTGAAGATTTGTTGGGGAATTCTAACAATTTATCAAATTGCCTCCAGTAAGTTTGAGCTGTCAGTGTCAACAGAAAAAAGTCATAAACCCCTTGAGACACTATTATATTCATCAGTGAACGTAGTAGAATAAATGTAAAAATGTGTATTTGTGTATTGCTAAAGTGAAAAAACAAGGAAAGTAACTTTTTTTACAGTGTTTCATTTCATTAAACTTTCCTTCGCAATTCAATTTATTTCACATACAAACGGGAAAACCGTTAATACTCTGCTGTTGAAAGCTCTTTGCGTCGTTTACCCATTTATGCATACCGTCCCACTTGTGGGACTGGAACTTTGATCAACCAGTTCTCATTTATATTTTAAGATAACGACTTGCGGTAAAGTGCATAATAGTACTGATATAGCTATCTCTTCAGAAATGTGGTGAATGCTTTCATAGAGTTATCTCCCCTTGAACATGGCGGCGTCATCTTCGGCTAGTGGTCAATCGCAAATTCGACGGAGTTCAAGGTAAGGCCAAAACAAAAATGGAAAAATAATAGGTCTTTTGACTTTATGAGGATAAAGTTTAGGTCTCTATGGATAAATTATAATGTATTGTTAATTTAAAAAAAATATATTTCCATGATTTATAACAGATTTTTTGGCCGTCCCACAAGTATGCACGAAAGGGTGGGGTTTTTTCAGTAAGAGGTGTTCATAGTTGTTTATTGTTTATATGAATGTAAATGTATTATATTCATATGAGATATGGCTAAAATGAGTTATTTTCACCATTTACCTAAACAAGGGATGCATTTAGCGTTAATATTGAATTGAAAATAATACATTTTGGGTTAAAACAACAAAAGTTGCTATATTTTCCATGTTTTCCTTTCAGGTTAATGACAATAAACCAAGCCCTTGATCTTTTATTTGACGACTATGCACAGGCAGATAACGCTAACATCTTTATGGAGCCCCCTGATGTTACTGAGGACACTGATGGTGATAGCGATGAAGAAGAAGATGGGGATGGGGATGTCAACAGACTCTCCGGACGTCAACTGTCATCTGGGTGTTCAGTTACTCTGCGATCTGGTGGCGAGAGAATGACAGTTGGAAACAATGAAGACATAGATCAGAGCATTCCTTCATCTTCTTCATCATCCGGAAAATCCACAGCCTCCAGAAAGTGGTCAAGGAGAGACATGCCTCGTTTGAGAAATGAGGGAATGATTTGGGATAGGGCATGGATCGAGGATAAAGACTACTCTCCAACAAATCTTTTTGAGCTTTTCTTTGATGAAGATGTAATTTCCTACATCTGTGAGTCATCTGAGTTGTATGCAGCTCAGCATGGAAAGGATAGTTTCAAACTTACAGCAACAGATTTGAAGTTGACATTTGCTATCCTCCTTATTTCTGGCTATGCACCAGTACCTCGGCGTCGACTCTACTGGGAGAACAGTGAGGACACACATAACGATGCTGTTGCTTCAGCCATGAAGGTAAACAGGTTTGAGGAAATCATCAGTTTCCTTCATTTCGCAGACAACACTCGTCTCAATCCTGGGGATAAGTTCAGTAAGCTACGCCCAATCATGTGCATGTTAAATGAGCGCTTTCTACAAGCCTGGCCAGAAACAGAAGCTGTCAATGTTGACGAGAGCATGATCCCTTACTTTGGTCACCACAGTGCCAAACAGTTCATCCGAGGAAAGCCTCTACGTTTCGGATTCAAGGTTTGGTGTCTGAACTCCCCAACTGGATATCTCGTACAGTTTGAAGCATATCAGGGGGCAGGAACAGTACGGATACAGCCAGGACTTGGTATGGGTGGATCTGTTGTCATGGACCTGATCAGTGAGCTCCCCCAAAAACCGTATGATGTCTATTTTGACAACCTCTTCACGTCCTTGCCACTACTGGAGACTTTGACTGAGAGAGGGGTCCATGGTACAGGCACAGTAAGAACAAATAGGACTCAGAAGTGTCCTCTCACAAGTCCTGACGTGATGAAGAAGACAGAGCGGGGTTCTGTTGATTTCAGAAGAGACATGAGCTCAAAACTCATCCTTGTCAGATGGAATGACAACAGTGTTGTGACGTGTGCATCAACCACACACGGCGTCTATCCTTTACAGCCAGCCAGAAGGTGGTCCTCGTCCAAGCATCAAGAAATCCAACTAGGAATGCCCTACATTCTGAAGAAGTACAATGAGAACATGGGCGGCACAGACCGTATGGATCAAAACATCGCCAAGTACAGGCCAGGAATCAGGAAGAAGAAATGGTGGTGGTCTGTCTTCATCTTCCTGTTGTCAACATCAGTGAACAATGCATGGCAATTGTTCAGACGCAGTGCAGCTCCACGTGCCCAAGAAACAGACCTGCTAGAATTCACACGCCAAATCGCTATGACATACATTCTGCAGTACAGACAAAGAGCAGGCACGTTTGTCCTTGGTCGCATATCAAATGCGTGCCGTGTGCCAGAGGATGTCAGGTATGACAATCAAGGTCATTACCTATCTTCCAACCCCACCCAGCGTCGATGCGCTCAGTGTGGAAAGAAAACCAAGAAGAGGTGTGTCAAATGTCCTCAGTGTCCTCTCCATGAGGTGTGCTTCGCAGCGTACCATACTCAGAAATAGCCAGTTTGCTGAAACACTAACATTGTCAAGATGACAAAAAAAACACTTATCAAGTTTGCGTGTTTGTTCCAAAGTGTTTATTCAAATTTAGTTCAAATTCAGATTATTATTTCAATAAGGCTTGTGCTTCTTCTCTGCCTTCTTGGTCTTCTTCTCCATGGCGCCGGCTACACCACAGATCTGGCAGGACTTGGGCGGACCCCGCCACTGGTGTCTGGCCATTTGCTCGAGGCTGATGTGCTTCCCCTGAAACGTTAAAATTCAATATATTTGTTGTGGCGTTATGTCGTGTTTGAAATAAATTTCATTTTAAAATTCAATGTCTCATATCATTTACCTCTCCTGTCTGATACTGGGTATCAAAGGCTCCTGCAGAGGGGTCAGGAAATCTCTCACGGATTACCTCCCGAACAAGCTCTGGGTCCACAATAGTCGTGCCCTGCCTGGCCAATTCACTCCCATACTGAAAAAACCCAATTGTATTAGCCATGTCCGGACAAAATCTAAGTACCAATGTAAGCTTTTAAACTGCACCCTGTTTGGGATACAATCAATCTTTACAAACTACTAAATAATATAAAACGCTCATCATCACATTATAGTTTGTCAATCACTGCTTTGTAGTTTAAACACAATAGTGGAGAAAAATTATTATATATATAAAGTATATATAGTCAATAATATATATAGTCAACTTACCACTAACTGTCCATACATAGCCTTGTAAACCTCTTTACGGGACGTGCCGTGGTGAAGGAGGGTATGCTGCCACCCTTTTTGGACAGAGAGACTGAAAACAAAACAATTAAACAACTGAACTGATAAGATATTTCATGGGCAGCAATTTCCACATACACCGGTACTTTCATGCGACAAGATAAACATGACTATCAACAATCAACAAGGCATGACACTTATCAATCCTGATAGAAAAAACGAAAAGTTAGCTTTCAAGGTCATTTTCCGATGTGTTTATGTCGAAAAAATATATTAAAACCAATTATATACTCACCCAAGTGCTTCAACCGCAGCCTGCATGACATCGTACTTCGACATGATGGATCTTCGTGGAAACACAGAGAGATGATACCCATGTGATATTGTTCCTACCCTTGTTAAAAACCCCTACCCTTTCGTGCATACCGTCCCACATATGGGACGTTTTTTCAGAGGCTTCAAAAGTATGGAAAAAAATATTTTTGAGCAAAAGTAGACTTCATTCCTTTTATTATGACCCATAAAGATTACTCAAACCAAATTTCATAAAAATCTGAAACCCTATGCATATATGGGTTAAGGCTAAAAAATATATAAGAAAGCATTAAGAATTCCATATTATCAACATTTATATGAGATGCTGTCAAACTGTTACGATACTTTGAAAGATGATTAATGGAAAATCAAGAAATAATTAAATCTGATTTTTAGTACTTTATTAATTTTCATAAAAAAATAATTGTTACATAATTGATGCCAAATTTCATCTTAATGTGTTTCACATTTTCATAAACAACATGTCTATTTGAAAATATTCTTGCAGTTAATAAATGTAATAATTTTGAAGTGTCACGCCGAGAGAACAAGAACTTGGTTTCTTTTAATTTACATTTTAAGTGACATTAATACACTTCAGATTTTAAGCCTAAGGGAAAACATGGACTCTGTTATAGTCTTTTACTGTTTTCTTTTTATTGTTTGGGTTATGTATACTTCTCTTATTATCTCCTCATGTACCAAGAAATATGGATAATCCGTAAGATATTAATCTGTCTAGACAGAACGTCCACATTGTACATTTTCATCAGTTATTTCTTTGACAGCAAGGAGTTATGGTAATTACAAATGAATACAATATGTTGTCACTAGAAGTGAGTGAGTGAGAATCCTCGCAAAATATATCTTCCTCAGGCTAAAAAAAACGTGCGAAACTTCTCAACAAAAGTTGACTTTTGTCAAACGTTTGTACATTCCATCGAATGGTGCTCCATAATATTGTTATATTATGTATATGACTTGTAATATTGGCCGGTGTTCTTATTTACTCTTGAATAAAACGTTTCATTAGAAGTGAGTAAATCAAGCAAACATAAAAAGCTTGAGAGCTTCCGAATCAAGTGGAAAAGGTTTTATTAAAGATATTATTATCACGTTATTATGTACATAATATTCAATTTCTATTTGAATAGATGATCGAATCAAATAAAAAGCTAATTCATCCTTAATAACATAAACATGAACTACTCACAATTTAAATGGTAACCCTTCTCCTGAGTACGATTAACTCAACACAAATGTGATGAAAGATTTTTAAAAGAATTATTTTGATTTTGATTGATTCTTATGATTGGTCATTATTTCATTGAAAGTGCAACCTCACTTGTTATTACATGAAACTCTTAAAGTTTGTATTACAAATCAAAACGTTATTTGGAAATGAAAACTGGACACAAAAAGGTGTTTATTTATGGTTTCCATAATGAAGTTAATATTAGTAGCAGTTATTACCTGCACGTGTATGAACGACAGCCTGACATCAAAGATTCATGTTGTCAATTAGAATCGGGATGTCTGTTACTGGAATTGCAGTTCCGATGGTGCATGTTCAATGGAGTTCAGGTCCGGAGAATGCGCTTGAAGTTCATATGAACAAATTGTTCATCCCCCCTTGCCAGATTAAAACGGGCGTAATCATCCATAAAAATCAAGTGTGGACCCAAAGCACCAGCGCATGGTCTAACATAAACATCAAGGATTTCATCACGGGAAAGTTCCCATTTCTGATTTGTTTGTACATTTCTACTTTTTCCTCCTCAGTCCATTATTGAATCATGGCCATAATGATCATGTTCACAGTTATTGTCATTACAATCCTTCTCATTCCCTCTGCCATACCCGCTGCAGTTTTTGGAAAACAAACAGTACCTTGACCATGTGTTTGAGCCCACTCAAAACGTTTCAGCTTATTACATACCGAGTAGTCTATCATATAAGGGGATAATCTAATTAAACATTCAAAACTGTATCTTAAAAATAGTTAATTGATATATCTGAATTATGACAATAAGTTTATCTCACATAAGATGAACACATTTATTTCACAACAGAAAAAAATTGTTCTCAAAGGTGTAACTATAAGTTAGTTCTGTTTTTGTGTGTAATCATCATTACTTATTTGATAATGTATATAAATTATTTTGGTATCACACATGATTTTAATATCTGATACTGATGCTGATACTGTAAGTTCTTCGAGAAGAAACATATGTAAATCTAACTAACACAATGAGCAGGATTCATGATCGGTCATCTTTAAGATAGCTGTCTTGAAAATTAGTGAAAAATTCCTAGATGAATCTTTTTAAAAAGATAAATCAGTGAACAACTACATGTAGGTGCAAATCGTTCCAGAATAAATGCTTTGTAATTTTACCAAGCAACATGTGTGATCAATTAGGAACCTTCCAAAAGAAATCAATGTAAGATGATTAGATTGAAGTTAGTTTAAGATTAACAACAGAACAAGAAAGCTCGAAGGATTTCAAACCATTCACACACTGTTTTTAAGTCATTTGTCTTTCAAGCTTTTCATCTTTTAACAACTTGATGCAAATTGGCTTCTTGATTCTTATTGAAGTGTGACTGGTACCAAAATTAGCAAATCAGTTGTCACACATTCTTCTATTTCACGTAACAAATTCACATACAAAATAAAGCTTTAATACAATAAAGTTCTCTAATTAAATTTTAACAAGAGCTTGAACATTAGGTGAACCAAAATACAAATTCTCAAAAACAAAATACAAACATTTTAAACGTCATTAGCAAAACTTATGTGTTATAAGATTGTCCACAATGATTGTAATCTTCATATTATCTTCTAGTGGTTATATGAGAAATAGTTAATCACGAAAGGCAAAAAGTACGTTCCAAACAAGCTTTAAGAAATCGCTTCAAATGTTATGTTTCTCACAGCAACCTTTAGCATACCACCCACTACAAATGTCATAGTGTCAGAGTTCTTGATTAAATTCAGTACAAGTTCTTGGAAAACATTTCGGTTAATTAGAATGGAGAAAGGGGGGCGTCTGTCCTCAAATAACTAGGCAAAATTTGTGACTGCTTGAGAAGTATTATCAAGGGGTACTAGATATGGAATTGGTTAACTTGATAATTTTCTGGATAAAGTACAGGTAATGACAAACGTGAAGACATTTTGATTAATAAATGCCAGAGTACAGTACCCAACCCCTGAATAGAATAACTGATATAATGAGTTTGATTAACATCATGTACTTTAAAATATTGGCAAAACAATCTTACAATCGTTAAAATAAAATGTATGATATTTGTTCTGTTTATTAATAGCTTTAAATGAATTTTCAACATTTTCAAACTTACTAAGCAATGTTTTACTATTTAATTTAATTTAATTTAAACAGGGGAAAGGTTAAGACATTGATCAGTAAAAGCAAATATTGTACGTGTTTAAAAAGAGGGTAAATTCTTTACATAGAACATGACTTTTAATGATGATAACTTTTAATGAAAATCGGCTAATTGTACGGACAACATGTCGTAATTCGTAGTTGAAAACCAGCTGTCGTGTGCATGTCACTATTGTGAACAAGTAAATAAGATAATTACTTCCAGCTTACCGTGAAAGGTTGTGCATGAGTTTCATTGATACAATATTTTCTCAAACGTTTAGCTTAAAGGGAGGGTGTGCATTATTTATTACTAATAGGACACTTAAGTTTTCCACGTTAAATGCAACTGAAATGTAAAGAAGAATATGTATTACTTTAAGACAGCTCGCAAAAAGATAGTTCCTGAAAAATTGCAAGTGTGTCTACTTTGCTAGAATGCCATATATGTTTGTAATGGTAAATTGTTGAAAGAATTGAAAAGAAGTGACTATTTATTTGCAATTTCATGATGTTTATTATTTCTCGCTCAGATATGATTATTTGAGGGTTTTTTCTAATAAGTGAAACGTTATCTAAAACTCATTATCATCCATGCAGTTATTACAAGATAGACAGGTTGCTAGTAATATCAGATGATAGTTATGTCTACAATCTCCAAACTGTAAATTCATCATTCAGAAAGCATGAAATCCTTCCAAATCATTTACTGACCTAGGACAGAACAATGTGGAAGATGGGCAGGTTATATTAAGTATTCTGTCGTGTTTCAGGAAATAGTTGGTAATAGTCATAAATACATTACAATACATTTGTCCCTTATGCCTATCTCAATTGCAATTGTAAAAATAAACTTTTAGAGATACATGTAACTGCATGCAAGTCATTAATAGTTAGAAAGTAAATTTTTTTGGTTCTACTATTACTTAAAATGTATTAAGAAAACGTTAGGGAAATTGATTTCAAAGGTTCAAAATATCTATGGGAAATAATACATAGAAAATAGAAAAATATTATTTTTCAGAAAACCAAACAATTCTTGACTACTCATATTTGTTAGAACACGCTATATTATTTATATATCAAATATTTATATTTATCATTAAATGAGGATTTGGAAAATGCAGTGACTAATCGACACTTTACTTCTTCACAAAAACTTTTGCTATATCTTCATGATAGATGAATGTTATTATTTGAGTGTCACAACAATGTGAATGTCATCATAGTTTCCTGCCGAAATGTCCTTTATACCTGATGCGAATTTTAGGAACAAGTTGTCCAACTAAGGTAAAGGTCTTCTGTAGATGAACGGTGTCTTATGATCATCGTGTAGTGTATCTTTAATAACATGTCATTCTGGCTCCCCTCTTACATGACATCAATATAAGTCATCACCAGGATCTGTAAAACAAGTGTGTTTCAACATTGTTTGATTATAGTTGCATGTGTGAAATGTGTATATCTACTTATGATTTTGAACGATTTGTAAAAATATTGTCCTGTGTTTAAAAAAATAAATTGTTAAAATAGAATTGCAAACAAACATATCCTATCACACTATTTTACTATAATGAAATCCATTCTGTTATTATTAACCTCATATAACACCCCAACGTAACATAGTGTTTCTAGGATAAAGAACTGAAATGTTTGCAGATTCTTAAATGATTGTAACAAAAGTAAAAATTTTAAGGATTTGAGGTGTACATGTAAGTCTTTTCAAAGTCAATGTTTTTACATTTTTGTTAGAGAAAAACACTTTTATGGGGATTCATTAAAACAACTTATAATTATTCATTGTAAGTTAATCGAATTAGTATAATTTTTGAATAGTAACAATTGTTTTATAATCCCCAAAACGATTGCAAACTTGCAAAACGTCCAATTAACGTGATTTCTGAACAGTACCAATGGTTTTATTATACCAAAGTCTCTTTAAATGATTTCGAACTGGCAAAGTTGTTTTTTTAAATCAAACGCCTCTTACAACTACCTTGAAGACAATTAGTTTCTTGCGGCTGCCTGTAATGAAACTGTTATCAAATTTAGCACATCCACCCGCATATTAGGTTACAATCTCAAATCAATTCTAATTAATAGCAACAGTAAACATCAAGTTCTGTATTAGTGAAATGTTGCATATAATGGTTTAAAGCTTAAATGAAACAATCAATCAAACATTTGCGAAAAATCAAAAATATATATATGGCGTAAATATGACAACAATAATGCAATGATGTGATAATTGATTTCTAACAAACAATAATAAAATCATATAGTGAAAAAAATGAGAACCCATCGATCAAGTCACGCCATCTCTTTTCGATCTGCCTACCATAAAACACGTGTTACCATATGTGTAGTGTCCCTTTTAGAACTCGCTTTCATGAATAATTCAATGCATGACATCACGGTTATGGAGGTTTGGAAATAGTTCATGTCTGGTCTTAATTTTCATTTTCCGGACTTCACCTTGTATTCCCCCTAAAAACGTCCAACTGTCCCTTTAATGGCTGAAATGTTTTCATATTTAAACAATGAAATAGACGTTTTATTCAGACTGAGAGTTACAAACTTGAAAAGAATTGTGTAGGAATATCGTTTATTGATATTGAATAATAATCACAACGAAACCAATTCTTACAACCAAGTGAAGAGCCTCTATGGATGATAGATGCAAGAGTTCATCTCTGAATCTCTTGATCAAAGTCTGGATTTACTTAGCATGATTCGATGTTGACTTAAACAATCTGATAATATATGTAGATACATAAATTTGTATGTTTTTTTTCTGTCTTACATAAAAGCCATAAATAATTTCGTTTTTGTTATCCAAATGCGTAAGTATTTTCTTCAAAGACGTTATAAGTTATACCATTCAGAGGCCCGTCGCATAACACCAACCCCGAGGCAGATATCTCCCCATGCAACCCGCTTTTGAATGGTATAACGAATTTATCTTATCTTACCGAATGTTTAACCTTAACCATATATATAATATGAAGTTTAAGAGTAAGAAAAAGTCAGTTTACTTTAGTTTGTTCAAAGCTTATTGGTTGATCAAAAGTATAACCAGCTTGATCATGTGTTCAAACTTCGTCACAAACATTGTACATTTCAAGACGCTCAATCTGCGAGCTCACATACATTGTACATCTCAAGACGCTCAATCTGCGAGCTTTTTTCATGCTTTTTATGTGCCGGGGTATAAATGATTTATCGTTCTGCTGAAGAGGGTGATATCAGTATTTATCCAGGGTCACGTGGACCAATCAGAGATCGAGATTCTTACATGAGGTAGGATAATAAAATTTCGTTCTTACACGGAACTCAAGCAAGCAGAATCAGGACATGGATTGCTAAAATGAAGGCAACTTTTCCGAGCAACCTATATGGCTGACATTCTCGTTCCTGGAAAGTCATCAGTGTTGCTTTAAAATGAGAAAGCAAACTATTTTAAGAATTATTATTCATAATCTCATGATTTATGTAATATTGAACATGTTTCACAATACCTTTGACATTAACTTTGTATCGAAAGCTTCTAGTATTGATGTTATTTACATAGTTCTTCTGTTTCAAAATTGGAGATGTTCTTTCCGTCTTTTCCCTCATCCTTTCGATCCCTTTCTCTCTGATCTGTCTACTCTCTTTTGGATGGCAACATCCACGTGTTTAATAACTGAAATATTGTTCAAAACACGTAAAACATCAACTCACTCACTCACTCATAACAGACAACAATACGACCATCTTGACATATGTTTTGTTTCTTTGCAGTCATGTCAGTACACATTGTTATTAGATGAGAAATCTTGGGAAATACCATGCATAACAACATTACACTGAACATGTATATTTGAATATCATGATGTATGTTTGAAGAAACGCCACTTAGTGTCATATATATTTATACAGTGCTGCTCAGTGGAATTGTTAGAGTACTAGTATTTAGAAGAATGATAGTATTGCGTGTGACAGCAGTTCTTGAAAGACTGTGTTAATTAGCAATCAGAAATCCTATTAATGATAACCATGGTCACAAAAATTGCACCACAATCCATTTGAATTTCTTTATCAAATGACAGGGTGGTTCATATCACGATGCTTTTGCTATGATACAAAAGCATCGCGTCGCTGATTGCACAACTAACGTTTGATTGCCTCCAATCAGGCTTCTCCCATTCTATCCCCAAAAAGTCCACGTAATAGAACAGAAGCTGTATCAAAATTTCATGACTTGATCTGCCTCTATGGGGAGAGAATCACAGGAACCGGATATCGTAAATAAAATGAAGGTAAAACGTAGATAAGAAAGACCCACCCCTCTATATAATTGAGTAAAGGAATAAACGCATCCATCTTGCCGATCTCGACTCGCTTCCGAGTTACCTCAAAATTATCGCTTCAAATTGGTGACATCTCATACACATACACAAGAACCTCTCAGTTATACATTTCCTCCAAAAACTTGGCTTATTTCCAACACATGTCACCCTTCAAATAACTTTTATATCTATTTAAATTCGCAAAACGACCGCAGAAACCTCTGGGGTGAACGTTACTCTGGACCAAATGAAATAAAATAAGGGGACCTACGAACGATTCAAAGAGTATGCAAATCATAATTTTGAGCAGTTAGTATTAAAATTGTAATTTGATTCAAATTTTACTTTTGTAATAAACTGTCATAAATACGACGATCATTTTGTTAATACTTCTTTGAGGGGCATTATTGATAATAATGATAATATGTTCATAAAGGAGATTGGATACCTTTGTTACTGCACATCAGGAACAGTCAGATTGTGCTATTTTTAAGTTTATGCTGTTTTGTTTATTTTTCACTGAAAGTGTGAGATAAAAAAAATTAAAAAATTAAATAATGATTTAGTTTAATAAAAAACAATGACTATGTTATATTTGTGAACATAAGTATTTGTTTTATGATGAAATTTTATTTCACTAATTAACCGTAAGTACTAATAAAAATTTCTAAAAAGGGTATGTTGACAATGAAGAGTTATCTCCCCTGGATGTTAATTTTCATTGATGTGGCTAAATTGAATGTGAATATCTCTGTTATCCCCTGGTGACATATATTTTTTTCTTTTTAATCTTATTCTAGTGTGTATTAATTATAAAATATATAATTTTCAAAAACATCTTAATACGAGAAATCAATTTGTTTTCATAAAAGAATAATATTTTTCAAAAATAATCATACAAAAAAAGGTTATTTGTATGAATTTACTTTACTATTTTCAAGTTCCTTTTTTTCTGACTTAGTTTATTTCCATACTGCTATGCCTTAAAGGGGCAGTAGCACGTTTTTGAAAATTTTATTTTCTAAAATGTTCACTGATAATTGTAAGTTAATGCTAAATGTATTATTTCGACAGTGTCAGAAATATCATTACACAAACCAATCATCCATAGTCAGAGGACAAAGTAAAAAGATTCACGTAAAATCCATTGGCGGCCATTTTTGTGTGAACACCTTTAATTCATTTTGTGTGAGAAAAGGGAATTGCATGGCTAACTTTACGTTATATACTTGAATTATTACTGCTCCATTTAGTTTAAATACATTGTCTTTCAATTGGAACCATTAATTTTCATTTTCCTAACATCACCTTTTTTTCCCCCTAAAAACGTGCTACTGCCCCTTTAATAGAAAAACATTTAAATAAAAATTATATTCAAAAGTTATCTTGAAAAGGAGTTTTTAAATTATTGTATTTTCATCATTGGGTGCCCTAACGGATGGGCCCTTTTTCGAACAAAAACTGTGCTGACATGGTATTTGTATGACACAGTTTGATTCAAGAGATATTTTTCAACAAAATAAGACCAAATTTAGCTATTTCTTAATACCTTGATATTTTGTATCCAACCTCCTTAATAGAGCGCACTTATCCATCAACTAAGCATTTGCTCATGAATATTATTACCATGGTCTAACCCAAGCTTGCATACATGTCGCTAGAAGGTCACCACAAACACAACTCTTTACCAGGTACTTATTTCTTGATGTGTGAACAGAGGTAAATAATTGATACAGTCTCTTGTCAAAGCTGACTTCGCAGTTTTCTCAATTCATGCCACAGTGCAGAACAGGGAATCAAGTCTTAGTTTATTAACAAAGAGCGGGTAACCCACTCATCCAGCGAGTCGCACCCGTTGTTGCTGAACTCCACTGATAGCAGTCGGCTGAACAATGCACAGGACAACTCGCCGCCATTCGTATGTAATCTATGGGTTTGGGATAATCTCATTCTATTGATATAATGATATTGCAATGAACATATCCATTAGATTTGACACGTGAGATCAGACAGCACTCCAGTTGAGGTCATGTTACGATTCACCCTCACCCTTCCAGACGCTCGCCAACCAGAACACTCATGAATAAAGCATCTTTGACAACATTACATTACTGCAGCAATAAAAAAGTGAGATTCCATTGATCAAATTTAAGAGCTGGTACAATAAGGTCTGTGAATTTAGCCTCGCAAAATTATTTTCATTGACAATATGCATTGCCGGTCATTGTTGGACATGAACTTTAATTTTTCATTGTAACATAACTTTTATGGTTGCTTGAGTTCGGAGAGTTTATTTTGGGATTTAAAGCGATAACATCCATTCATATCTAGTTGTTTGTATCATGTCAAGGATATAGCTTCTTAAATCATTTGGTATTCAATTGTATTACTTCAAGCCCTTTCATTCGATTTATCTTTGTAAATATACCATACAATTCAACATAATACAACAAGCTAAACAAACATAAAATGTATATGAAACTAACTGCACCCACACAACAGGTTCCCATCTAATGCAATCCGATCTAAGTGAGTATAAACTACAAAGATCGATTTACTATATTTGGAACATGGATAAAAAATATGGTATCCATTTTTAGTACACATACATGTACACATTGTTGTAAAGAGTTATTCAGACTTATTCATTTTATTAATAGCAAAATTCTGCTACTTCATAAAGTTAAATTGCATTATAAAAGCTAGTATAAAATAGTAATAGTTATGATATGTTTTGTTTTAAACGGGATCATGGTATCATGGCTGGGAGAGTTTTTGGGGGAATGTTTTTACAATTTATCAAATTGCTTCCAGTAAGTTTGAGCTGTCAGTGTCAACAGAAAAAAAGACTTTTTTTCAAATGTGACAGCCATGAAACCCCTAGAGACGCTATTTTATTGATCAGTGACACTTAGTTGAATAAATGTCAAAAAATGTAGTTATTTATCGCCAAAGTGAAAAAAAACCGACAGTTTTTAATCAAGTTGTTTCATTTCAATAAACTTTACTTTGCAATTCAATTGCAATTCAACGGGAAAATCGTTGATACTGTGCTGTTAATTGCTCTATGCGTTGTTAAGGCTAAAGAACAATTCAAATATATAAGAAAGCATTAAACATTCAATATATTCAAAAGTTTATATGAGATTCTGTTAAAATAACATGATACTTTAAAAGGTGGTTTATTTTAAAATCAAGAAATTACATCTGATTCACTGGTACTTCATTTCAACGAAAAATAACTGTTACATAATTGATCCCAAATTTTGTTTCTCATTTTTATAAACAAGATACCCATTAGAAAATCTTCTTGACATTGCAGTAATAAATGTAATGATTTTGTAGTATCAATGTTACTGTTTTTAAATTTACATTTTAAGTGATTGCGACAATAATACACGATGTCAAGCCAAATTGAAACAGAAACTAACCGTGGCATGACTTTTTGATAACAATGTTATAGTCTATTACTGTTTTCTTCTAATTGTTTGGGTCATGTATAATTCTCCTATGATCTCCTCACGTACCAAGAAATGTGGATAACCCATAGGATATTTATCTGTCTAGACAGAACGTCCACATTGTACATTTACATTAGTTATTTCACTGACAGCAAGGAGTTATGGTAATTACAAATGAATACAATATGTTGCCATAAGATGTAAGTAAATCATGCAAATATAAACAGAGAGGACTTCTCATGAACCGAAGAAAGTGGAAATGTTTTTTTCAAAATATTATTATCACATTATTATGTACATAATCTTTAATTTCTATTTTAACAGATGCTTGAATCGAATAAAAAGCTAATTCATCCTTCGTAACATAAACATGTACTACTCATAATTTGAAAGGTATCACTTCTCCTGAGTATGATTAACTCAACACAAATGTGATGAAATTTGATCTCGATTGAATATGATTGGTCATTATTTCATTGAAAGTGCAACCCCACTTGTCATTACATGTAACTCTTGAAGTTTGTATTACAAATCAAAACGTTATTAGGATATGAAAACTGGACAAAGAAATGTGTTTTGTTTATGGTTTCTATGATGAAGTAAATATCAGTAGCAGTTATTACCTCCACGTGTATGAACAACAGCCTGACATCAACGAATATCAGTTGTCAATAAGAATTGGAATGTCTGTTACTGGACGGCGGGTCCAATCCACAACTAGTTTCGATGGTGCATGTTCAATGGAGTTCAGGTCCGGAGAATGCGCTTGACAGTCCATATGAACAGATTGTTCATGTCCCCTTGCCAGATGAGAACGGGCGTAATCATCTATAATGTAAACGTCAAGGATTTCATCACCGAAAGTTTACCCTTTCAGCGACCCTGATCTGTTTGTACATTCGTACTGATTCCTCCTCAGATCATTATTGAATCATCGCGGTAACGATCATGTTCACTGATATTGTCACCATCAATCCTTCTCGTTGCCTCTGCCATACCCGCTGCCGTTTCTGGAAAACAAACAATAACTGGACCATGTCACATGGGTTTGGTGCCAACTCAAAATGTTGTCACTATACGACGTCGATTAGCTTTGAAATGATACTTTCCTTCAACAATCAATACCTTTCGATCAGATTAAACTATTGGTAAAGTTTGGCATACGTGACCCCTCATAGCTCTCGGAGTGGCTCTTTAAGATACTTGTCTTGACTATTGGTATTGGTATTTTGTCTCTAGGTCTTTAATAAAAATTAGTCTCAGAGAAAAACAGCTTTATATATTTACTAGTAATGTTAAAAAGTATTTCAAAATATTGTTCAGTCAATTATAATGAAATGTAACTCAAAATAATTTTAGCAGATTTTATAGATTGTCAGTGCCAGTTTAGGGTTAAACATTGTATTTTTGTGATTAAGTGTTATCAATTTGCAGATTCCTAGATGGATCTTTTAAAAAGATATAAATCTGTTTACATCTTCTGGTGCAAATCGTTTTATAATCAATGCTGTGTAATTTTACAAAGCAACATGTGTGATCAATTACATGTATGAACCATCCAAAGAAAATCAATGTAAGATAATTGGATCAAACTTAGTTTAAGATTAACAACAGGACAAGAAAGCTCAAAGAATTTGAAACCATTCACACGCTGTTTTAAAGTCATACGTCTTTCAAGCTTGTTATCTTTTAACAACTTGATGCCAATTAGCATCTTGATTCAGCTTGAAGTGTGACTGGTACCAAAATTAGCAAAGCAGTTGTCACACATTCTTCTATTCCAAGTTACAAATTCACATAAAAAATGCAATTCTGTAATTTAAGTTTAACAAAAGCTTGAACATCAGGGTGAAACTAAAACGAATTCTCAAAAACAAAATACAAATATTTTAAAGGTCATTAACAAAACGTATTTGTTATATGATTTTCTACAATAATGTAAACCTTCATTTTAGCTTCTAGCCGTTATATAAGAAATCGTTAATCATGAAAGGCAAAAACTACATTCCAAACGAGCTTTAAGAAATCGCTTCAAATGTTATGTTTCTCACGTCAGCATTTAGCATAACACTCACTACAAATGTCATAGTGTCAGAGTTCTTGATTAAATTAAGTATAAAGTTCTTGCAAGACATTTCGGTTAATTAGAGTGCAGAAAGGTACATGGCTGTCCTAATTAACTAGCCCCATATAATCAAGACCCAGTGACCGATTTCAGAAGTATTATCAAGGGGTACTAGATGTGGATATTGACGTAAAGTAACTTGTTACTCTGTGTATAAAGTAATAACAAGGATCACCTTAATGTTTGTTGATGTTCACCCACGTAATAACGAATTATTAGGACTTTGGAGAGAGTGAGAGAGAGAAAAGTTAACCATCACAACTTTACATTTACATCGTGAAGATGTTTTGATCATTAGATGCCACACTACAGTTCTCAACCATTGAATAGAATCAAGTTTGTCTACTTTGCTAAAATGTCACATTTAATGATAACAAGTTGAATGAATAGAAATGAAGCGACTATTTATTTGAAATTCTCTCATGTTTATTAAACAATAAATATTCTTAAACAAACTTGATTGTATGAGTATTTTAAAAATAATTGAAACGTTAATGACTCAGAAATCCTCTTGATATTTATGAACAATATTATTGTAAGAACTTATAATAAATTTTTACACAAATCAGTAAACGTCCATGATCATTGCTATTGACAGAACACCAATTAAGAGTGTGGGCATCTGAATCCTTCGCAGACATTTGGGTAAAAGAACAGAAATATATTCAAATCTTATAAATTCAGAACTACTGTTATGAAGGCTTACTTCATTTATAATTATCTTGGTTTTAAACAGATCGACTTTTGATTAATTGAAGAACTATACGTTACAGCAATTAAAAAATATCATTTGGTCATTATGAAGGAATGTTATTGAATACTAATGAAGAGCTATTGATGATTATTGTTTTCGTCTTTGCCATTAATCAATGGCAATGGTATTCCTTTCTTCTTTTAATATTGGATAGTTAGATTTATGGCACAGATGTAATGAAAAGATAATACCTTTGGAAAGTGTTCAAATGAAAAAAATGAATATACATCAACACTCAGAATATATCCTTCGACACTATTTATGATTATGTTAAATGCATTAAAGTATCACAACTGATGTTCATCCCTGTCTATATGTAGCATTGTCTCCTGATGTCTGCCTTCGTTATGTGTTAATTTAATGAGAATAACATGATGTTAATTTCCGCTCAGAAAGATATATATTGTATGCAGATCTTCCAACAAGCTTTTGTTAATAAATACAGTAGTTGTTTCTCGTTCATCCACACATGAAGATCACTGTACTTTAAATAATTAAAAGATCTATGATAATACCAAAGTTGTAACTCAAAAAACAATTATAAACAATTTGGTGCAATTCTCAGTCAAGTGTTTATTCCGTTTTTGCCTCGTGCCTGTGCCTGCGCTCAAAGACCTGAAGTTCAATCAGTATAGTTTCTTAGCTCTTTTAAGGACATTGTCGT
Organism: Steromphala cineraria; assembly: GCA_916613615.1. Taxonomy (NCBI): domain Eukaryota; kingdom Metazoa; phylum Mollusca; class Gastropoda; order Trochida; family Trochidae; genus Steromphala; species Steromphala cineraria. The sequence continues at coordinate 17,967,828 of OU744721.1, forward strand.
TGGCACGATCTTAAACTTTGACAAATGTTTAGATCTTCAAACTCATGTTTTTGGAATTTAATTATTAATGTCGAATATAACAAATTTGTCAATTGCGTGTTCCAGAAATGTTATAAGTATTTTAATCCATCTAATGCCCCTATTGCACTACGAGAGGAATTGTATAAAATGTATAAATTCGTTAACATTCGTCAAAAACAGCAATTTCACTTGTGCGAAACATTTATTTCATGCTGAAACCCTATGAAACAGATACGAATAATTTACAGATTGTCTACGAATGTTGTACGAATTGTACGAATGCCGGGAATTGGAGGAATCAAGTACGAATCATTTAAGAATTCAAAGAATTAATTGCAACATAACAAATAAAATGTTAAGCAGTTGAAGTGTCGAAAATTAGTTTTCTAAATTTCATTATCAGCAATGCAGTTATTACAACATTTCAGATTTAACAGGATAAACAGGTTGCAAGTAATATCAAATGATAGGTGTTGTGTGTGCAGTATAAATCAACACAAGAACGTGTTAGGCCACACACCACGACATGTGGTTGCCTTTACTTATCCAAAAGTGCCACCTTCCCGTTACATGAAACGAAACGATACTTTGAGAATACAGTAAAAGTTCGCGGAATGCGAATAAATGTGTATTACACGGACAATATACCACAATAGGCAAACGTTATTTTAAAAGAATTCAAAGTGTAAATTCCTTATTCAGAAAGCATGAAATCCTACCAAATGATTTACTGACCTAGGGCAGAACGCTGTGGAAGATGGGCAGGTTAAGTACTCTGTTGTGTTTCAGGAAATAGTTCAACAAAACATTTCAATACATTTGTCCCTTATTCCTATCTTAAGTGCAATTGTTAAAATAAACATAACTGCATAAATGCAAGTCATTAATGGATAGAAACACAATTTTGTTTTGTTCATATATATATACTGTATATCACATGTCACATCTTTAGAAAGCCGTTGAAGAAATTGACTTACAAACGTTCCAAAAATCTATAGAAATAATACATAGAAAAAAGACAGCAATTTTAACTAATCTTATTATTTAGAACACGCTATGTGATTCATATATCAAAGATAGATATTTATCATTCATTGAGGATTTGGAAAACGCATTTACTTTTTGACACTTTACTACTTGACAAAACTTTCATGATAGATGAATGAACATATTGGAGTGTCACAACAATGTGAATGTCATCATAATTTCCTGCCGAAATTACTTTTATACTTTTTTCGAACATATCATTTTTAATGACAAAGGGTATTAGAAACAAATGATCCAACTAAGGTAAATGTCTCCTGTAGATGAAATGTGTCTAATGATCATTGTGTAATTTGTCTTTATTAATGTCATTCGTGGGATAAAGCTCCCCCATTACATGAAATCAATAAAATCAACACCAGTATGTTTCATCATTGTTGGAGTGACTCATTTGCATGAGTCTAAATATTGTACATTTACTATTTTAAATGAACACTTGATAATGTCTCGTATTAAAGCCGAAATGAAAAATTTGCGAATTCTCATGGTTTAAGGATCTATAGAACGACGAAAACCTAAATGGAAATGAGATATGGACATACAGGCTATTCAAGAAAGATCTAGATACGGAGATATATTTACAGAAGATCATGTCCAGGAATCAGCGTAAATATCTCACCAGACTACGTTGTGGATCACTGTGGATCACAGCAGGCCCCCCACCCCCTACACTTTTTTGTGATAAAGTAGAGTCGGAAACACACTACCTGTTAGAATTTTCTTTTTATTCACATCTTCGTTTTAAAATAATAGGTTCCCACCCCAACAGTTTTTATAGTTCTCTCAACAATATGTTTACCTCCGTTGATGTTTCAAAATTAAAACATCTTGCTTTAACTGTAAAGTGAATGTTTTTTAAGAAATCAGTCTGTTACTTATATCAATGTACATTTCTTATCTACAAAATTATTCAATATTATGGATTTTATCATGTAACTGCTTTTATCATTTTTACTTCACCTGCTGTATTATTCGTTTTACTGCATTTGACAGTGTCTCATAAACCAAACTACCTTTGTACCATTGTGTAATGTTGATATTTCTGTATATGTATAATTTCATTTCTGTCTGTCTGACTGTCTGCTATATGTGTATATCTACAAATGATTGTGAATGATTTGTAAAAATAATGTCCTGTGTTTCAGAAAATAAATCCTTTTTAATATAATTGCAAACTAACATATTCTATCATACCTTTTCCTATAATAAAATCCATACAGATGTTATTATCTCCGTATAAACTTCCCAACGCAACAGATGTATAAATGCAAGTGCAGAAGTCAACATCTTACGTTTGAGGTCAGAAGTTTTAGGGTAAAGTACTGATATCTGCCGATTCGTAAATGAATGTATAAGGGTCAAAGTGTTCAGAATTTTAGGTGCATGTCTTTTCAAAGTCAATGTTTTTTTAAAAAATATTTGTTAAAGAGAAACATTTTTAATGGGATTAATGAACAACCAATAATTAATTAATGTAACTTAATCAAATTAATATAATTTCTGAACAGCAACAATTGTTTTTTTTAATCCTCAAGATTTTGCAAACGATTGCAAACTTGCAAAACGTCCGAGTAATGTAATTTCTGAACATTACCAATTGTTTTATAATCCCCAAGACTCTTCAAATGATTTCAAACTGGCAAAAAAGTTTTTTTTTAAATCACATGTCTCTTACAACAAGCTTTACATAATTTTGCAAAGTGAAGCCAATTAGTTTCTTGCCGCTGCTTGTAATGAAGCTGTTTTAAACAAATTTAGCACATCCGCTCACAATATTACGTTACAATCTCAAATTAAACCTAATTAATAGCAACAGTAAACATCATGTTCTGGATTTAATGTTTAGTGAAATGTTGCATATAATGGTTTAAAGCTAAAAATGAAACAATCAATCAAACATTTACGCAAAACCAAAACATATATATATGGCGTAAGTATGACAACAATGATGTAATGATGTGATAAGTTATTTGTAACAAACAGTAATGAAATTATAAAGTGAGAAAAATGAAAACCCATCACTGGATCATGTCACAGAATCTTTTTTCATCCGCCCACTATAAAACTGATGGCGTCAGTGTTTAAACTCGCTTCCAATAATAATTCAATGCATGACATCAAGGTTATAAGAGTTTGAAAATAGTTCATGTCTGGTCTGAATGATTAGCCTTCGTCAAGCACTTTTAAGTGATAATATTATTGGTATTCTTGCAGTCACTTGTCAGTTTCTGTTTTAAGTACTTCATAGCCTTAAACATTATTTTTGTTTATGTTCAGCTGTATTTACAAGAATTGTGACCTGCATAAGTGCATTACTTTCATCAATGTTTAAAGTTTTCTACTTTACAACTCAACAGATGCTCTGAAGACAATGTTCACTTTTGAATATAACCTTAAAATCAAGAAAGGAATGAAGTGGAAACATACAAAGTCATTTGTGAAAGTGAAAGTGAAAGTTAATTCGTATTCAAGGCCTCATGGCCAAAAGTACAAAATCGTATGTACATATAATCAGAGCGCATGGACTTCGAAATGGTATATTTCTTAGGTAGATTACGTTTGAGAAAAATAGCAAGATCCTTGAGATATTCAATATTTTGTGAAGCCTATAGCAAGTTTAATTTTTCCCTTGTCGGATTGGTATGAAAATGGCTTGGTAACAGCAGTTTTCTACTTATTTGATAAAATGGACAAACTAATAAAAAGTGAAATTCATCTTGAATAACGCCATAATTACATTTTGTACATTTAAGTAAATCAGTATTTACATTTTTATCATATCGGTATTGCTGTATATTAAGTTTGTGACTCATACATCTGAACTTAAACAGAGTACGTATTTGAAATAAGCTTCAAAATGTAAATCTCTGGTTCCAGAATACTCTTGTAAGAACAATAATTATGCAGATATGATGATGAACATAATTTACTATGCCATAATTGATACTGAATATCTTGACATCGTTGTTTAAAACATTGCATAAAAGCTGGAATGTCACCACATTCTTGGGATATCCAGACATACGAAAAACCAGTTTCCATTAACAAGGTACGAACATGCGACACCCAACTGATACCACCATGGTCGTCATATGATTTAAGCATAAGATAGCAGGCCTTTGGATGGCGACTCGTTTCCATGTTTAATAACTTTGTCCAATATTTAACACATCTTTGAAAATAGTAAATACATAGTCTTGTCCTACCAACTTGTTCAAGAATAGTTGAGTTTGATACAAATTTACTAACTCCTAAATATTTCTTGAAAAAGAACTATGAACTTCTTCGATTTTATCTCTCACAGAATATCCCCATATTTCAGAACCATATAGGAATTATTGGTGCTATTTTTGTGTCAAATATTTGGGTTATTACACTCAATGGGAGTTAAGGATACTTGTAAATGAGAAAAATGGGAAAACAGGCTCTTTTAGCTTGAATAGCAAGTTGTTTCATTTCAACAAACTTTACTTTGCAATTCAACGGGAAAATCGTTGATACTTGCTCTACGTTGATAATTGCTCTATGCGTTGTTAAGGCTAAAGAACAATTCAAATATATAAGAAAGCATTAAACATTCCATATATTCAAAAGTTCATATGAGATTCTGTTAAAATAACATGATACTTTAAAAGGTGATTTATTTTAAAATCAAGAAATTACATCTGATTTACTGGTACTTCATTTCAACGAAAAAAAACTGTTACATAATTGATACCAAATTTTGTTTCTCATTTTTATAAACAAGATACCCATTAGAAAATCTTCTTGACATTGCAGTAATAAATGTAATAATTGTGTAGTATCAATATGTTTACTGTTTTTAAATTTACATTTTAAGTGATTGCGACAGTAATACACTTCGGATGTCAAGCCAAATTGAAACAGAAACTAACCGTGGCATGACTTTTTGATAACAATGTTATAGTCTTATACTGTTTTCTTCTAATTGTTTTGGTTATGTATAATTCTCCTATGATCTCCTCACGAACCAAGAAATGTGGATAACCCATAGGATATTTATCTGTCTAGACAGAACGTCCACATTGTACATTTACATTAGTTATTTCACTGACAGCAAGGAGTTATGGTCATTACAAATGAATACAATATGTTGCCATAAGATGTAAGTAAATCATGCAAATATAAACAGAGGACTTCTCATGAACCGAAGAAAGTGGAAATGTTTTTTTCAAAATATTATTATCACATTATTATGTACATCACTTTAATTTCTATTTTAACAGATGCTTGAATCGAATAAAAAGCTAATTCATCCTTCGTAACATAAACATGTACTACTCCAAATTTGAAAGGTATCACTTCTCCTGAGTATGATTAACTCAACACAAATGTGATGAAATGTGATCTCGATTGAATATGATTGGTCATTATTTCATTGAAAGTGCAACCCCACTTGTCATTACAAGTAACTCTTGAAGTTTGTATTACAAATCAAAACGTTATTTGGATATGAAAACTGGACAAAGAAATGTGTTTTGTTTATGGTTTCCAGGATGAAACCATAAACCAGTAGCAGTTATCACCTCCACGTGTATGAACAACAGCCTGACATCAACGAATCAGTTGTCAATAAGAATTGGAATATCTGTTACTGGAAGGCGGGTCCAATCCACGACTAGTGCAGTTCCGATGGTGCATGTTCAATGGAGTTCAGGTCCGGAGAATGCGCTTGACAGTTCATATGAACAAATTGTTCATCCCCCCTTGCCAGATAGGAACGGGCGTTATCATCTATAAAAATCAAGTGTGGACCAAAAGCACCAGCGCATGGTCACACGTAAACGTCAAGGATTTCATCACCGAAAGTTTACCCTTTCAGCGACCCTGATCTGTTTGTACTGATTCCTCATCAGACCATTATTGAATCATCGCGGTAACGATCATGTTCACTGATATTGTAACCATCAATCCTTCTCGTTCCCTCCGCCATACCCGCTGCCGTTTCTGAAAACAAACAATATCATGTCACATGGGTTTGAGCCCACTCAAAATGTTGTCACTTTACGACGTCGATTAGCTTTAAAATTATACTTTCCTTCAACAATCAATGCTTTTCCATCAGATTAAACTATTGGTAAAGTTTGGTATACGTGACCCCTCATAGCTCTCAGAGTGGCTCTTTAACATACTTGTCTTGACAATTGGTATTGGTATTTTGTCTCTAGGTCTTTAAGAAAAATTAGTCTCAGGTAATAACAGCTTTATATATTTACTAGTAATGTTAAAAAGTATTTCAAAATATTGTTCAGTCAATTATAATGTAACTCAAAATCATTTTAGCAGATTTTATAGATTGTCAGTGCCAGTTTAGGGTTAAACATTGTAGTTGTGTGATGAAGTGTTATCAATTTGCAGATTCCTAGATGAATCTTTTAAAAAGATATAAATCTGTTTACATCTTCTGGTGCAAATCTTTTTATAATCATCGCTGTGTAATTTTACAAACCAACATGTGTGATCCATTACATGTATGAACCATCCAAAGAAAATCAATGTAAGATAATTGGATCAAACTTAGTTTAAGATTAACAACAGGACAAGAAAGCTCAAAGCATTTGAAACCATTCACACACTGTTTTTAAGTCATACGTCTTTCAAGCTTGTTATCTTTTAACAACTTGATGCCAATTAGCCTCTTGATTCAGCTTGAAGTGTGACTGGTACCAAAATTAGCAAAGCAGTTGTCACACATTCTTCTATTCCAAGTTACAAATTCACATACAAAATGCAATTCTGTAATTTAAGTTTAACAAGAGCTTGAACATCAGGGTGAACCTAAAACGAATTCTTTAAAACAAAATACAAATATTTTAAAGGTCATTATTAAAACATATTTGTTATATGATTTTCTACAATGATTTAAACCTTCATTTTAGCTTCTAGTCGTTATATGACAAATCGTCAATCATGAAAGGCAAAAAGTACATTCCAAACGAGCTTTAAGAAATTGCTTCAAATGTTATGTTTCTCACGTCGGCCTTTAGCATACCACTCACTACAAATGTCATAGTGTCAGAGTTCTTGATTAAATTAAGCATAAAGTTCTTGCAAGACATTTCGGTTAATTAGAATGCAGAAAGGTACACGGCTGTCCTAAATAACTAGCCACATATAATCAAGGCCCAGTGCCTGATTTCAGAAGTATTATCAAGGGGTACTAGATATGGATATTGACGTAAAGTAACTTGTTACTTTCTGTATAAAGTAATAACAAGGATCACCGTAATTTTTTGTTGATGTTCACCCACGTAATAACGAATTATTAGGACTTTAGAGTGAGAGGGCGAACAGTTAACCATCACAACTTTACATTTACATCGTGAAGATGTTTTGATCATTAGATGCCACACTACAGTTCTCAACCGTTGAATAGAATCAAGTTTGTCTACTTTGCTAAAATGTCACATTTAATGATAAAAAGTTGAATGAATGGAAATGAAGCGACTATTTATTTGAAATTCTCTCATGTTTATTAAACAATAAATATGCTTAAACAAACTTGATTATATGAGTATTTTAAAAGAAATTGAAACGTTAATGACTCAAAAATCCTCTTCATATTTATGAACAATATTATTATAAGAACTTATTATCAATGTTTACACGAATCAGTAAACGTTCATAATCATTGCTTTTGACAGAACACCAATATACCACTGGTTTATTACTCTGTTGTGTTTCAGGAAATAGTTCAACAAAACATTTCAATACATTTGTCCCTTATTCCTATCTTAAGTGCAATTGTTAAAATAAACATTAAGAAAAAGATAACTGCATAAATGCAAGTCATTAATGTATAGAAACAAAAATTCGTTTTGTTCATATATATCCTGTTTATCATAAGTCACATCTCTAGAAAACCGTTGAAGAAATTGACTTAGAAACGTTCCAATTATCTATAGAAATAATAAATAGAAAATAGAAAACATTCTTTATCGAATAACCAAACAAATTTTAACTACTCTTATTAAGTAGAACACGCTATATTATTCATATATCAAAGAGAGATATGTATCATTCATTTAGGATTTGGAAAACGCATTGACTTTCTAAGTCAATTTCTGACACTTTACTACTTGACAAAAAATGATAGATGAATGAACATATTTGAGTATCACAACAATGTGAATGTCATCATAGTTTCCTGCCAAAATTACTTTTATACTTTATTCGAACATATCACTTTTAATGACAAAGGGTATTAGAAACAAATGAGCCAACTAAGGTAAATGTCTTCTGTGTCTAATGTGTCTAATGGTCATCGTGTAATTTGTCTTTATTAATGTCATTCGTGGGATCAAGTCAACACCAGGATACGTTAAACTGGTATGTTTCATCATTGTTTGAGTGACTCATTTGCATGAGTTTAAATATTATACATTTACTATTTTAAACGGAACACTTGATAATGTCTCGTTTTAAAGCTGAAATGAAAAATTTGCGAATTCTCATGGTTTAAGGATCTATAGAACGACGAAAACCCAAATGGAAATGAGATATGGACATACAGGCTATATATATTTACAGAAGACCATGTCGAGGAATCAGCATAAATATCTCACAAGACTACGTTGTGGATCACTGAGATACACATTGAGACGGGCAGACACAGCAGCCCCCCCCCCCCCCCCCCCCCCCCCCCCCCCCCACGCCCTACACTTTTTGTGATAAAGTAGAGTCGGAAATACACTTCCTGTTAGAATGTTCTTTTTATTCACATCTTCATTTTAAAATAATAGATTCCCACCCCAACAGTTTTCATAGTTCTCTTAACAATATGTTTACCTCCGTTGATGTTGCAAAATTAAGACATCTAGCTTTAACTGTAAAATGAATGTTTTTTTAAGAAATCAGTCTTTTACTTATATCATTTTACATTTCTTTTCTACAAATGTATTTAATATTATATGGTTTTTATTATGTATCTGCTTTTTGTCATTTATCATTTTTACTTCACCTGCTGTATTATTCGTTTTACTGCATTTGACAGTGTCTCATAAGCCAAACTATTGCTGGTTGTTAAACATACCTTTGTACCATTGTGTAATGTTGATATCTATGTATATGTTTAACTTGTGACACTTAAATAAACTATTTCTGTCTGTCTGCTATATGTGTATATCTACTAATTATTGTGAACGATTTGTATAGGATTGCAAAGTAACATATATATTCTACCATACCTTTTCCTATAATGAAATCAATACGGATTTTATTATCCCCGCATAAACTTCCAAACGCAACAGATTTATAAATGCATGTGCAGAAGTCAACATCTTATGTTTGAGGTCAAGAGTTTTAGGGTAAGGTACTGATATTTCTGCAGATTCGTAAATGATTGTAAAAGGGTCAAAGTGTTCAGAATTTTAGGTGGATGTCTTTTCAAAGTCAATGTTGTTTTTAAAAATATTTGCTAAAGAGAAACATTTTAAGGGATTAATGAACAACCAATAATTAATTAATGTAAGTTAATCAAATTAATAAAATTTCTGAACAGCAGCAATTGTTGTTTTAATCCTCAAGACTTTGCAAACGATTGCAAACTTGCAAAACGTCCGAGTAATGTAATTTCTGAACATTACCAATTGTTTTATAATCCCCAAGACTCTTCAAATGATTTCAAACTGGCAAAAGGATTTTTTTTCATCACATATCTCTTACAACTAGCTTTTCATAATTTTTCAAAGTGAAGCCAATTAGTTTCTTGCCGCTGCTTGTAATGAAACTGTTTTAAACAAATTTAGCACATCTGCCCACAGTGTTACGTTACAATCTCAAATTAAACATAATTAATAGCCATAGTAAAAATCAAGTTTTGTATTTAGAGTTTAGTGAAATGTTGCATATGATGGCTTAAAGCTAAAAATGAAACAATCAATAAAAACATTTACGCAAAACCAAAAGATACATATATGGCGTAAATATGACAACAATGATGCAATGATGTGATAATTGATTTCTAACACACAAGAATGAAATTATAAAGTGACGAAAATGAGAACCCATCACTGGATCATGTCACGCAATCTGTTTCCACTATAAAACTGATGGCGTCAGTGTTTAAACTCGCTTCCATGAATAATTCAATGCATGTCATCACGGTTATAAGAGTTTGAAAATAGTTCATGTCTGATCTGCATGATTAGGTACGCAGAGTCAGGAGACAATGACGCCTTCGCCAAGCACTTTTAAGTGATAATAGTATTGGTATTCTTGAAGTCACCTGTCATGTTCTGTTTTAAGTACTTCATAGCTTTATCAATTATTTGTTCAGCTTTATTTACAAGAATTGTGACCTGCATAAGTGCATTACTTTCATTGATGTTTAAAGCTTTCTACTTTACAACTAAACAGATGCTATGAAGACAATGTTCACCTTAAAATCAAGAAAGAAATGAAGTGAAAACATACAAAGACATAGACAGACAGACAGACAGACAGATTTTATTCAGTATAAGGCCATTGGCCAAAAATACATCATTTAACATGAATGTTTATACACAGCATGCATTATGTTACATTTTTTTGTAGTAAGGAGTATATCTTTAAGAGATAATTACTTAAGTTGCATAAAATAGGTTTTTCATTTGAATTTAATAAGAGTTTTAAAATGTTCATATTTGGATATTTCATATAGCGTGGATCAAGGTAAATTTTCCGTATTTCAACATAGGCGGGACATTTGAATAGAACGTGAAACTCATCTTCGATGACACGGACGTTATTTTTCTGACATCTTTTGCACAGTCTTGCTTCCTTTGGGGTTTTGTTGCGTCGACCCAATTCTATTTCTAGTGGAAAATTAGAGCATCGAAATTTAGCTAGAATTCTTCGAAATCTGAAAGGCAAGTCAAGAGTCAGATATGATTCGACGTTAAGCATAGATTTGAAATGTCTGTAGGTAGAACACTTGCTGCTAGAGTAGAGGGAGGAGTGCCAGTCTTGAGTCAGAGAATCGTTTAATCGTTGTTTGAAAGTTGAAATGAATATGTCAGTACTACCTATTTCTTGCTGTATCCAAACTATTCCAAAACCAAGTCTGTATAAAATCGATTTAATATCCATAGCCCATGTTTTTCTTCCTGCTTCTGATGCGGATTTTAGCATAAGATAAGCTTGATGTGGTAGTCTAGATGGAGGAAGCTTAATAACACGGCACCAGTACACAATTGCTCGGGTCATATATACACTTTGTAATATAGTTCTACCACACTCTCCGAGCACCATATTTGTTGGGGTTGCTTTGGAAACACCAAGAAAACGTTTGCAGAATGAGGTATGAACAGTTTCTATATTTTGCTGTGGCATGTTCCCCACACCTCGGCTCCATAACAAAGTATTGGGACCACCATGCTATCATATAGCCTAAATATGTCAGAGAGAGCAAAGTCTCCAAAATTTCTCTGATATTGGTAGATAGCAAGTATAGCTTTCCGGGCTTGTGCCGCAAGGGTAGTTTGGGCCTTACTCCAAGACAGTTTTGGGTAAAACACAATGCCCAAATTTCATATCTGTTTACAATCTCTATTTCTTCATCTTTGAAAAACCATTTTTCGTAGTGTCTAAGTGGTCCCCCGTTTCTAAACACGATTATCTTTGTTTTACCTAAATTCAACTTCATCCCAGTTTTGTCGCAGAATTCTTCCAAAACATTTATCTTTCGTTGTAATTGTGCAGTAGAATCGGCGACAGACGACACATCATCGGCAAAGAGCAAAGCATATACATCCGGCACGTCTGTTGTGATGAAAATCCCCCTTCCTCCAGCCCTATTCATCATGGAGACTAGTTCATTAATGAAGATTATAAAAAGTTTTGGGCTCAAGACGCATCCCTGCCTGGTACCCATGTTGCAGCTGAAATATTTAGAGAGACCGTTTCCGGTTCTTACACATGCACTGAGACTTCTATACATAGATGTTAAAATGCTTAAGATGTTTCCTTTCAGCCCAACGTTTCTCAGAGTCTCAAGCAGAATATCATGATTAATACAATCAAACGCTTTACTAAAGTCTATAAACAGACAGTAAAATCGTCCATTTCTTTTTGAAAGGTACTTTTGTGCCATTGCGTGAAGCGTAAATATATGGTCCACGGTCGAATAACCCGGTCTAAAACCTGCTTGGGTTTCATCAATTATCTGATCTTCGTCACACCACGACTGGAGTCTTTTATTAATCACTGATGTGAAAACTTTACACATTGTGTTTATTAAGGAGATACCTCTATAATTACCAACGTCATCTTTGCTACCGGATTTGTACAGTGGACAGATGATGCTCTTACCCCATTCTGTTGGGAATATTCCTGAAAGATAAAGCTTGTTAAACAGTTTAGTTAATATAATTACTATATAGGGCTCAGTCGATTTAAAAAATTCGCTTGCAATTCCATCTTCACCAGGTGATTTGTTCACTTTCAAATCTAAAAGACTTTTTCTAATCTCCTCACAAGAAAATGGCTTATTTATATCAAGGTCATTTTCGAAGTCCGGTTCCTTCAGAATTTCATTTGTTGAGTTATTATCTTTGTGTAATAGTTTCATGAAATGATCGTACCATTGCTGAGATGTTATTTTGGGGGAAATGCAAGATGATTTCTTTTTGTCTTTCACAGTGTTCCAGAACAATTTAGGATTGGTTCTTGAGTCAATGAGTTGTTTTCTCTTAATCTCTTGATACTTTTGTCTTTTTTCCACAAATGTCTTTTTAAATAGTCTCCGGTACTGGCGATAGTTGCTAATATCTCTGCCAAAATCTCGGTGTGCTCTCAAAGCTTTGTATTTATGTTGCTTAATATATTCAAGTTCGTTATCCCACCATGGGGGTTGCGATTTTACTGTAGATCCTTTTCCTGTGTATTCTGATTTTGTGAAGCTAGCAGCAATTTGATAAATATTAGTGAGGATTTTAATCGCATCGTTGATGTGCGTTTCCATTAGTTCATTTATTTCATCACATCTTGATAAGAATTCAGTTTGGAAATTACATAAAAATGTTTTTGATTTTGTTGGATTCCATAAAAACTTTGTATATTTTATGAGCGCTTCCTCTTCTTGGTTAGGTAGGTCTTTTTGTTTATTTATATGTGTACTATTGTCTAATTTCATATTCAGAGAGCAGTGAAGCGGAAAATGAACAGATTCATCCCGAAATCTGAGATGTATTCAAAAAGTTCAGTGCTGGCGAGTATGTAGTCAACTACACTTGCCCCGTTATGTGTGACACAGGTAAAATTTCCCAATTTATCACTGTATAGCCGACCGTTAAGGGTATGGATATTGTAAGAGCAGCATAACTCTGCAAGTTTCTTGCCATAGTTATTAAAAACTTCAGAATCCAAAGTGCAACGTGGCTGATCAAAAGTATCACCCGGATATGAACAATCATCATCATCAATAATGTAATCAAGTGTGTCGTTTGGTATATAGTCAAGGAATGTCCCCATCCGTGCATTAAAATCACCGGCTAGATGTAGAAGTGTATCAGGATATTTACTAGTAATCTGTTCTAGATACGAGTCTAGCAATGACATACCATCATCCAATTTGCTGTCATACACAGGGGAGTTTTCCGGTGAAAGATATACAAATAATAATACAATATCTTTAGTCAATCCCATTTCTGACGACCTGATATAAAGCACCAATCTGTCTTCAAAATCTTCAAACACCCGGAAAATGTTGTCCATTAAAGTATTTCTAACAAACACCGTAATGCCACCACTATGTCGCCCTAGTTTCTTCCGCTTAACTCGAACACAGTTGAATGTTGTAAAGGAATCTAAATAAGACGTAAAGTCATTAATCTTTTTTACAAAAGTTTCACATAGACCGATAATGTCATAATTAGAAAAGAATGCCTTGATATTATCATCACATAAATATTTGTACAGACCTTCAATATTCCAAGAAAGCATATGACATCGTTGTGCATTTTGACCTCGGCCATCACATCAAGCAGATTCACGCTCGCCTGGGTTCGGAGTGCTGACCCTTTCCTGGTTACGCGCACTTCCGGGTGTAAACAATAACAAAGAGCCACGTGTTTGGTTTTGTGCCCCGCCCACTCTGTCAGAATTTACACTCGTTGTTCGGTCGCTGGGTTTTGATGTTTTATCCGATAAACAGATCACTTTGTTAGTTGTACGATCCCGTTGATACACTTTGTTTCCAACGATGAGTTTGTTGAATCTGATCTTCGGTTGTTGTCCAGCCTCCCGGGCTTCATTGTAGAGCGTTGACAGCGCACGTCGGTCTTCCCTCACTTGTCTCGTCAGGTCTTCGGTAACTCGCTGATGTGTTTGTTGTTGACTATTTTCTTTGTACTTTCTTAAAATTTCATTTCGGTCTTTTGTCAGGACAAAATTTGCAATAATTGGAGATTGTGATTTGTAGGGAGATAGTCTGTGAGCTCTAGTGATCAATATTGTATCGGCGTTAGTTATTTGGAGTTGGTTTTTCATAAAATTTCTAATTTTATTTTCCGATTCCTCCCAAGTTTCGTTGCGTTGCCCATCCAGTCCATGAAATAGGAGATTATTTCGGCGAGATCTGGACTGTAAATCTTCCATCTGTTCTTCCAATCGGTGAACTTGATCCCTCAGACTTGCATTTTCACTGTGCAGTGTTGACATTTGCTGACTCACATTTTCCGCCATTGTTGACACCTTGTCGTCGAGTTGTGTAAATGTATCTTTTACAGAGTTTATTTGAGTCTCTAGTCTAGTCTGCATTGTCAACAGAGTGTGCATCAGATCAGCATTAGTACACGACTCATTCTTTTCAACATCTACTTCACCTGTGCCGGGCATGGAGAGAGTTTGTTGACGGGTGGCTGGGCCCGGGTTTGTCTCGACCGACCCGTTCACAGCAAGCAGCGTGAAAAGTAGCAACGCGAGTCTTAAAGTTACTGAAACACATCGTCTACTCACACATATAGATGCTAGATGCCTTTTAGACTTATCTGGTTGCATAAAAGTCCCGATTTTAGCTCTGTGTTGCTCAATTGTTATACCCATATCGAGAGTCGAAATACACACGTCCTCACTCAGCCATTACCCAGCATGCAGTACAAAGACATAATACACTAGTGTAAGTGTCTGTAGCGATCTGAAACGGGAAATCAAAATCAAAATGCACCAAAATACAGAGTTGAAGAATTACGATCCCCTTTATTTGTTATTCTAAAACAATCTCGTATTATCTACATGTACACAGGACACAATCTAGATTGACAAACGGCCCTCCACATAAGGACAACGTCGTTGTGTTTCCGTGGCTAGCATGATCTAATGGCTCTTAAAAACACTGATTGGAGTACTTTTATCAACTGATCCGAAGACAAAGAGTGCCACTTGTCACCTCCAAACAACCGATAAATCGCCACAACAACAATGCCAGATCACGCCCAACATTAACTGTCATTTAACTTTGTCAATGTTGTCAACGATGTCTGTTTTAATGGTAATGTCAAACTAACAAAATATCCTGGATATGTGAAATCATTGGTTAGTGTTGAACTACAGTTGATTCTAAACAAATCATACTCCTTGCTTTTCAATATATTTTTTTTACCAAATTCAGTATTGAGAGTACCACGAGCACTAGTTTTTTTGGTATTCGATTTTGATTGTTTCTTTTTGATTACTTTGAAATGATTAAGGAAAAGAAAAGAGTTCCATTTAAGTAGAAAATAAAGAAACTAAACATATATCGGATCTTTTGTGCAAATTAATCTTGCCCTTTCATTTTCTGTGTCCATTATTAGACATAAACTGTTTGCAACTACCTGTTCGAACTAAAACTTATACATAAATAAACAATCGGTAAAAATCGGTTTGTATGAGTTTAATTTCAATGTTCTTGCTGCAGATGATTGTTTTAAAAGCTAAATAATTGTTCACATTTAAACAATGACATAGAGGTTTTCCTCCGATTGATGTATAAAAACTTAAAGAAGTGTGTTGAAATACAGTTTGTTAATGATCAAAACCAAACCAATTCAAACAAGTGAAGACCCTATATTGATGACAGATGCCGGAGTTCAGCTCTGAATTTTTTTTATTAAAATCCGGAATTACTTACTATATGTTTTCATGAACGATCTTATAATAGATATATAAATATCGATTTTTCTGTATTATAAAAAGCTTTATATTAATTTTCAATTATAAACTAGAACATGAGTATTGATAAAAAAACAATAGTTGGAATAATTTCTATTCAGTATTTCATTTAAAAACATTAAAATTTTGTCCCTCATACATGAAACGAGCCAGCAGAATTCTGAACATGATTTGCTAAAATCATGGTAAATTGTCTGAAAAACCTATATGACTAATATTTTAATTCCTGGAAAATCATCATTGTTGCTTTGAAATAAGAAAGCAAACAACTGTAAGACTTCAGAAATATCACTAGAAATATGATATAATCATTTATAAAGCTTACATGATTCACATTACCTATGATATTAATTTGTACTAAAAGCTCCTAGCATTGATGTAATTTACACAGCTCTTCTGTGTCAAAACGGGAAATGTTGTTTTTATAACAGTCGACAGTACGACCATATTGACATATACATTCCTTGTATGCAGTCATGTCAGTATACATTGTTATTAGATGAGAAATCATTGAAATAGGATGCATAACAAAAGTACACAGAACATGCATATATGCATAGCATGATGCATGGTTGAAGAAACGCCATTTAGTGTGATACATATTAATAAAGTGCTACTTAGTAGAAGTGTGAGAGTACTAGTATTTGTATTAATGATGGTATTGCGTGTGACAGCAGGTCTTGAAAGACCGTGTTAATTAGCAATCAGAAATCCTATTAATGTTCGCCATGATGAAAAGGCAGCCATAGTAGCTATCCTTGCCTGTGTCATCCACTGCATTATAGATTCGATGAAAACTGTTATTCTTGTTTTATGATCGGAATATATCATTTTATTGTTCCTTAGTATAGACTTTTAAAGGTATACTATAAGGCTTTATTCTTTTACATTGCTTTTGTGAAAAATATGATAACAATATTTTGCCCTCATTATACTACAGATGTTAGGAATACCACATTACAATTTTACAATTAAATGTTTGATCCCCACAACATCAGTTGAAGTATTTATTATTATGATTTGTTATTCTGGCATGCTTAGATTGTCAATGGGCGAATTTGTCAAGTCATTGATTTTCAGGTCAGACAATTTTCATAGCTATATTTGTCACATGTGTACTCTTGTAGCTCTTAACCAAGGCTACCACTAAACAAATGTCCCTCACAAACTACCTGGGACAAGGTGTCAAAGACAAACCACCCGTGCTGAGAACAAATAACTTCCTCATTACACAATTCGAAACAATAGAGAGAACTATTTCTATATTGAAGGGATGTGTGCAAAAATGAAATTATGTAGACTCATAGCTCGTAATATGTACATGTAACATGTCGTTCACAACCATGAAATTCTCGAAAAGACATGTATGCAAAACATTTCAATCCTGATAATCTCACCTTCCTCTTCTCAACTTCACAAAGTTGAAATGTAATTATAGAAATGTCAAATTAGAAACTCGTTTTTTATTTTAAAAAAGAGTAATTTACACATCAAGCAATGCTACGAGTTACGTTTTACAAATTGGAAAATTGAAAATGAAAAGTTGTCAAATCAGCTTTGTAAAACGGACTTGAGCATTTCGAGACATACACGAGTTGTGAACTAAATGTTCCGAATAACATCTCTACACAATTTCGCATTGACCATATTTGGAATAGTACGGAAATAAGCAGAAACGAAGGAATGATCCGTGGAAAGAAAGTACCATTGAGTATTCTTGATTACTTGAACGACTGATATGCCGTATCTCGTTTCGTATCTCCATATTACAAGTTTTGCAACCTTGATCATTGTTGTTATATATATCATGACTAGACAACTAACATGAAACATATATATAGTCAACTTGTATCATGTATGACAGGAATAATTTTAGTTACCGAATTTAGTTTTATAATGGAAGACACCATGTACCATGTTTATCCCTTTCATTGGAAATTTTAAAAATGTTTACTTGTTAGACACAATTTTAGAAAATATTTTAAAATTGTCTTCCCCCGATTATTTGAAATATTCCAATAAACATGATTTATCAACTACAATGTATTACACGGCAGTGAAAATTAAATCTATATCAAGATTTATTGAAAGTTTTATACAATATATATGAGATGTTTATTTAGTGGTTTTATTTGATTATTCTTGCGACTGTTGCAGACCCGGCGTGCGCCGGTCAAGTGTCCTCTTCAGTGAATCAAGCACAGCCAAAGCATTCTCGGAGAACATCCAAATATGGTCATTGCAAAATCATGTAGACATGTAGTTTGAAACATTGCAGTCGTAACCATGCAACTCGTGTAAGTCTCGAAATGATAAACTCTGTTTTACCAGGCTGAATTTACAACTCTTGAAAAACGTATCTTGAAACGTAAGAGTGTGTATATTAATAGGATCTATAATTAAGAAATTACAAGATAACTTTTCGAATTTTACATTTCGAGAATTACATTTCAACCTTGTGAAGAACAGCAAGTTGAGTATTACAGGAGTGATTGTTAGGTTTGCATACTTGGACTTGTCTTTTCGAGAATTGCATGGTTGAGAACGACATGATTTCATTTTTGGCAAACTCTTTCCTTTCCATATTCCTAACATCCTAACAATGTCATAAACTGCACAATGGAAATCAAACCTTTAAAATTCAAATCAAAGTCAAACGGCTCAGAAATGTATTCTAATGACTTTGTTATGACTATTTTGAATGCATTAAAAACATTATTACTGACTTTAATTTCTATACCCCTATATCCCTAGTATCTGGCATTGACCCCTGTAGTCTTCCTCAAGTAAGTGTTATCTTAATGAGAATAATAGGATGATACTTTCCGCACATAAAGATATATGTTTATGAGCTGTCCTAATGATATGTTCACTGCATGATTTGTTTTCACTTTGGAGGTACATTGGTGCAGATTTGTTGTTGGGATAAGGTATACATGTTTTACAGAAGGGAAATGTCATAAAGTGAAGCACTTGGCTATAACGGCATATAGAAGAGGTTTGTTATCATTAATGATCTTAATTCAAATCATGAAGTAATATTTTCTTTAAAAGACTATCAACAAAGTAAGAAAAAGATATGATATTTACACACCAAATGATTTACAACACTCTGTTCAAATGACTAATTTCACTATTACTTATAAACTTTTCCCTGTTTTTTTTAAAACAATATTTTTATTTTGCCATTGAAGCATTACAACAATGTATTGATTAAAACCGTTCAATGTGTTTTTTTAATTGGATAAGTCATTCACCTTGCTTGTACGAGGGTTATAATCCTTAAAGTCACATTATTTGTATATTAATAATTTATTTCCTTAAAGATGTTAACGTCCAAATATTCAAACCTTCATTCACAATGTCTACTGTAATTCTTATAAAATATGTACAAACATAATTACTTGTATTTTTTCCAGCTAATCAGTAATTTTACTTCTTGAATATAAGTGCATATACATAGACAAATGATATTGAATGTCCACATTTAACGTATTTACTATCCAAACTTGTACAGACATAATATCAGAAATGATTCATATACAATGTGTTTGTACTACGTAATATCTTATGAGGCTGTCACAAACACAAACAGTTGGTGTAAATATCCTTTATCATTTCAGCCCTCTCCCAGACTGCTGATCACATTAGGACCAGCGCCTATCGAGAAGTGATCAATGAAGATTGATCCAAGGACCTAAGTTCACAGTATCCACAAAACGAGATTATCAATCTTCACAAATGTCAGTTGGTGGCAAACACATTTATCTAGTGGATACAGTATATAAGTAGAAACGGCCCCGGAAAATAAACTAGTAAAAATAAATTTCATGAGGACGTAGAAAGGAAATATACCATTAAACTTGTATTTTAAGATTGCAAATGGTTTCAGAAAGTAACAAATATATTTTTAGTCGATTAACTCTGCACCGTCATTCGAGTTATGAGAAGTATGTTGACCTATATTAGATACTATGTAATTGAATTAATACTACATCTCTTCTCAGTGTCGCCACACAACAGCTAAACACCGCAGGCACATTTGTTGAAAAGAGTGATAACAGTCTAAGATATCATACATGCAATAATGTTTTTGTTTCAAACTTAGCATACATCTTACAATGATTATGAAAGACACATATGTTTGATCATACTGATAGTTAAGTGATGATATAAGCCAATTCCGGTATACATTTGATACCTTACTAGCAATGCTACTACGTCTTCTTACAATTGAATAAAGTTAACCTGAAAAGTAAACTGTAAAGATCGCTCTTGGGGGACATAAAAAGAAATAGTTACAAACTCTTTGTGGTAATACGTCTCTGTGTGCGGCGTGAGTCTGCCTAAGATAGTGTCTGAAACATGACAAAACACGAAACCAACAAATGCAATAACAAAAGCAATAGTCGAAAAAGTAATTTTCATGTGAAGTTAAGAAGAGATAATTTACGCACAGTCAATATGTGACCTGTGACAGCGATGGCGGTGATCAGACAATGTGTCGGTACATGTACGAATAGACAATGGAACTTACTGAGCGGCCATCATCATCAAAATCACATATACATTTGTACATAGCGTTTAATAGACAAACTCAAGTTGAATGATACTTAAAGGGACAATAGCAAGTTTTTGGATAATTTTATATTTTAAAATTTTTAAATGTATGAGTTTGATAGTGTCAAAAATCTTAAAACACAAACCAGTTATCCATAGTCAGAGGACAAAGTTTGAAGATTCACATAAAATCCATTGGCGGCCATTTTGTGTGAACACCTTTTATTCATTTTCTGTAAGAAAAAGGAATAGCATAGCTGAACATTACAATATTTATTTGAATTATTACTGCTCAAATTAGTTTAAATGCATTGTCTGTCAATTGGAACCAATAATTTTCATTTTCCTGACATCACCTTTAAATTGTCTTCCAATTTTCACAGGTTTGGTGAACATAGTCTATTTAATCTGAGAATTTGCGCAAACATAATCTAACATATTAGGCCCCTGGTTTTAACTCTTGTCCTCAATTTGTTTTTCGTAGCCTAGCATATAAACCCACATCATTTCACAAGCTCGTCGGGTTTTAAGAATGTTGAATGATATTTATTTTCAATTATATGGTCTAAGTTAACATTTTCCGGAATTTCATAAGTCTTTTGTGTCCAACTGGTCTTTGACAATCTTTTCGAGGAATGAGATATGTTATGGCTCTTAATTAAGGAAAACATCTCGTAATGTTATATGGTTTGCTCGAAACATGTTTAAACTCATATCACAGTCTATTACTACTGAAGCATTGCATTATGTAATCCCGATGAACAAAACACCATTCTAAGGAACAAACAAGAACTCTGCAGCAGTGTACTTTTTGAATTTTTTATGTAAATTATAATATAAAGAATGTCTTTCTTTAGAATAGTAAAATCATGAGTCAATTAGTAATCATAATAACAATAAATTATGCGAGTTGTCTTTTCCAGCTCGTTATAAGGAAGCATGTTTACATGGAATTGAGACAAATATACTTGTTATATCAAAATACCTGATTGTGATTGAATATAGTTCTATCCATATCCATGCAGAAATCAAAGCGTGATTTTAAATCATAATCATACGTTTACAATAGCCAAAATTGTGTTTACAACAAATTTGGAACATTGGGACATTATCTACAATTGCTTTATCATGAGGATTATACTGATATTGAATAAATCGAAAAAGGTCGTGATGTAAAGTTTCAAGACTTCAAGAGACGTCAAATCTCCTCTTGTCCTCACCATTAACACGACTTATTGCAATAGTTTCTGAAACAAAACTCTCTCACTAAATTTACTCTTTATCACGATTGCAATCTTAGGATGTTTAACATATTCGGAAGAGAATATGTAGGCGATACAGCAGGCCAAAAATAGTGACATTATACTAAGGATATTTACACCAAAAAATGAAAATACTTAATCATATAAACGGTAAGATCTTTTCATTATACCACGTGATTGAATAACCTTGACAAATTCGTGATTCTATCTAACATTAAACAGTAAACAGTTCATTGTTATTTAACATGAAGCAGTGTTACTTCTTGAAATGTTTGATACAAAATATTCGTATAATTTAAAAACTAACGTATAACTGTTGCTTTCCCGATATTTGTAATTTTGTAATAAAGTCGATTTAAGAGAGGGAGTTAACTTATATGCTATGTATATAAATTTTGAGGATTTAAAACCAAATAATACATTTAAAACAAATGAACAAGAATCACCTGAATAAAATCACAGATTTTCAACGCGCGAATGGCTACGAGTCGTACAAAAAAATAAATCTGCGAAATATAATTATGATTTCTTAATCATAAATATCGAATCCGAAATAGAGTTAAACTGTTCTAAAAGAGGTCAGTGATGGATGCTCCAGGGTTCTTGTAATGGATAAAGAGTGAAGATTGGGAACATTATGCCTCATTAGGATTTAACCTTCTGTACGACATGGCATTGAAACATGCTGTACATTTGTCGAGAAGATCATTAGTAAAGTAAGTAAAACCAAAAATATAAACCAGTTCACTTAATATATTAGCTATAAACACAAACCAGTAGATAGAGACACATTTAGATACATCAAAATAGACAAATGATACGCGTTTGTTTATGTATGACTCTGCTGCAAACTGCATCAAGACATTTCAGAGGGAATATAATGAATTCAAAATGTAAGCTCTCCAATAAAGAAAAAGCAACAAACCCCTGCAAAATGTATTACGTTTATATATTGCAGGTTTGTTGTGTCAATGGTATTTATGATTGCAGTGATAGCTAGACATGTTTAAACATAAAAAATCTTCGCCGTTATAAATAATGAGTTAATGCATGGATGGAAGACCAACAGCTGTATCAATTAGGTCAATATATCTAAACGCTTTTAATTTCCATTGCATTTACTCTTCAAAGGCACCAATACTACTGCAATGCCTAAAGAGTGTTTTAGTGGGAACGAGATTTAAGGGGGCTTTCAGGATTTGAGTTAACAATGCCAAGATGGTGCACCGGAGGCTGGCAGAATCCTCTCTTTAACCGGATTAGTAAAATCTAATTGTTACGTCTTTAGGGTCCAACGTTTGTCACTTTTAACAAACATTTATGAATCAATTTATGAAATGTTTTTTTGATATTTTTGACAACAAACATATAAAAAAACATCCAGGGGCAAAATAAATTATACCATATAAAATGATAGTTACGGTTGAAACAGGGTTATTTCTTGTCTTCAATAGCGAACTGAACGATATATACATGTATATAAAAGTATACAGCTGCGTATCTTAAGTTTGTTCACTTAACTTCGTATTCTAGTGCAAATATCATGTAATTTGTAACGTCTTTGAGACAATATATCATTGTAAAAACGAAACCGATAATGATGAAATTTCACTGCATAAGTTAAGATTAGTTTGCGTTGACATATTCGTATGTCATACCTAGCAGATAGCTGTAACAAATTTGGCAGGACATTGAAGTGACCAGGGGTCAAAATTTCGAAAACACTGATTTCTATTTTGCTCTACAAAATCCTTCATAGGTGATCAACAGCTTTAGATCGTATTGATATGTGTTCCTTTGTGCTAATGCAATGTTACTGTGCTGAATTTCTTCCTACAAAGTTTACATGGATGATTCTAATCGAAATTTAAGAAAATTCGAATTTCACAAATATGACCCCATCTGTCTATTTTACAATGCCAAATATCGACATTCAGCACCAGTGACAAGACGATTCCGAAATAATGTTTGGGTATGGTTATTTTACACATGGACAATTGATCATCTTCTGTAAGTGGTGGTTAATTTATGAACATCAAAACGAATCCCAAATTACATGATATTTGCACTAAGATCACAAACAGGTGAACAAACGTATGGTATGCAGCTGTACAGATGATACATTTATGAGCTTTTTTGTAATTCTCAAAACGTATAACAAACTATTTGACATTGAACTACCATATAATCACTTACAATACATAATAATGTAAACCCGTGGGTTGTTACAGTCACGTGTCAAATATTATGATTGGTGTCACTTTTTCGAAAAATACTAGCTAATTTTAAGAATAGCACTCAATGCAAAACGTTTCGATTGTCAAATTGTAGAGAAAAATCCGGGCGTCGATGGTTGATAAGTTGTGACTGTACACGCAATTTATCAAGAAGATTGCGATTTTTTATCCTTTCAGTACAAATAGTAAGGTCCATCTGAAGAAAAATAAGAATCTTATCAACATTATGCATAATAAGTTCAATTAAGTTATATATTGAATTATTTATCAGATCGAAATTTAAATTGGATTTTTATAAGTTCAAATGATGTACAGGGATGATATAATGCAAATTATAAATGTCGAATATTCACACAGAAACATTTTATTTATAGACAATAAAATGATTGATCGTATTTATATTGTTGAGGGATAACCTATCACTGTAAGAAGTGTGTCTCATCTATTTAGATGAAACAATTATGAGGTCGTTCAAAGTGTTATTCAGAAACAATCTAATCTGCACGTCCATCAATATCGCTCGTTATAATTGAACCTATACATGTTTCCTTACTGTTTTATCACAGTCCTGCAAGCAAGGTGTGTTTTAATTACGCATATCCATTGGACTGAGACTTCCGTTTCAAGTTATCGAATTAAAATAATATATTCTAACATTTTCGCTAGGTATTTTGATGAAATGGCATATTCATATTGCTTAACAATTCTTTATTCTTAACAATGTCCTTATATATTTGCTACTAGTTGAACTATATCTAGAAATGATATGAAAACGTAGACAACAATCTTTGTGTGCAACTGTATGCATACATTTTTGAATAGTTCATCAATATTCTATAGGCCACATTTTGTCAATTGTAATTAGGAGTAAACACAAACTTAGTTATTTTGCTTTTGTTTCATATACTGAGAAACAAATCATTTATTTTTTACTCATATGTGATACCTGTCTTGAATTTCGTTTGTGAAAGCGTCAATAATTGACAAAGATGAAATGTGTCATAAAATGCTCTTTACCAAAGGGGATTTACTTGAATATAATGTCAACAAAAATTATTTTAACGTCCCTCCCAAAAGACGATATTTGACAAACGCCTTCATATAATGGAATTCCTTATATTGCTTTTTAATATAAATGATTACCCTTTCACGTGGCAACATTTCTGTACTTGATATGTCATTTTGTGTAAAATATATGTTATAAACATATATGTTAAACATTTACTCACTTTACAATTTACTGTTTCATAAAAGAAAAATTGGTTGAATAAGCACCTTGTTCGTCATGTTAAAGGGACAACAACACATTTCTTTAAGAACGGAATCTCACAAAGTAAATGTATCCAATTGCAAAGTTAAGGCATTGATTTTTAATCAAACAAACCAATTCGTAAAAGAGCATACCATGTTCAGTTAAAACTACTTAAATCCATTTCTCAGTCTCACTATGCAGAAAGAAGAAAGTCAGAATATTAATGTTTTACTCCAAGTCTCTCTAATCCCAAACTTTCGACTATAACATCTTTCTTTAAGAAATGATGACAATTCAAAATTTCTAAAGAATTTATAAGATGATTTTTAAAGCTTTTTTAAAGAAGTTATAAGAAGATTTTCAAAGATTTTTAAATGCTGATAAAAATCAGATTGTCAATATTGAGAAGAAATATAAAAATACATGTAACTATTTAAAGTATGCAGCGTTTTAAGCGGCAAAATGATGTTAATTATACGTTTGAATTAATTATTCTTTTGCATCAATGGTCTGAATTTTTCAAATATTTTAGTCATATCTTCGTGATTATTTGATGTGATTGTTTAAATTCATTTAACTTTCTCTTAGACATTAAAACACAAAAACACTATACAACAGATATTCATTTGGAAAAATCTTAATAGAATATAGGTCAAACGGAGAAACAGTAGTCCATTCATTACCATATATATATCATTGCAAATACATGTTTGACTCCTCCTTAAGGTATAACACGCGCAAATCCCAACGACTGCTAACGGACTGGTGGATGGAAAAGTAAAGTGTAAATCTTCTGGTCACCGATATTCCTATTAACACTTACTATTTCCTACTATGATAACGCTTTCAAACACAGACATCTGAATAAATAATATTAATGTGACCCGTTTGTAATTTAATCATAAGTTTTAATAAATGGTAAAATATGAAATTCTTGCTAATTTGATCTGCCCTGCACTGTTAAGCAAACCGTTATTCAACAGCTGAATGAGGACAGTAGAACATTTATTTGCGCCTGCGTCAATTAGCCTTCTAAGGATATACTTGTGTAAATAATTGCAATAATACATTCTCAGACTTGCACGTTCACAGACACCAAACAAAGCCGTTTGTGCACGTGCATCCAAACAGCTGTTCGTTGTATTACGTTAAATGGGTTCATCAAGTTCTCTATTAAGCTTTAAAGAATATGAGCTCCAAACGTACTGCTTATCTGGTTTCATTGTGCAGTGGCTTTTCTTATTTAGTCAAATGCAATATGGCACTATCTTTATAAAGGTTTTACGTCATGTTTGCATGATCATGCAGTTCTCGTTTGTGAACTGAATCAATCTCGCAAATGAACAATGTTTTTAAAAAAGTAAAAAATCCAAACCAATAGTAACATGACCATATGGAAAAAAATTCCTTTCATGTTTTTCATGGAATCTGTATGATTAACTTTTCATTACAACTTACACATACCAATTTCATACTTGATTTCACACATGTTCATTTTGGTATGCTTGTAATCCAAAGCACATATACTTCAAACAGATGTATGACCTGAAAGAAACCAAAATCATTATATGAAACTTGAAAACATATTAATGTAGTATGCGAAGAGCTTGTATTTGAGTAGTACATGTACCTTTGATGATATTGTCGTTTTGACAAGAGGATTTGATTTCGACCGAAATTAATCTTTAATTTAATTTTAAGTTATGTTCGAATCAACTTGTCCTTCGAAATATGTCGATGTACTTTACAAACAATTTAGTATTGCATCTGATGACATTACATTAAAGTGTGAGTCTACCGGAGGCAGAAACACAACTTTGGACACGAATAAATCATTTCACCGTCCTGTAAAAGGGGCAGTAGCACGTTTTTAGGGGGCATATAAGGTGATGTCAGGGAAATGAAAATTAATGGTTCCAATTGAAAAGACAATGTATTTAAACTAAATTGAGCATTAATAATTCAAATATATAACGTAAAGTTTAGCCATGCAATTCCTTTTTCTTACACAAAATGAATTAAAGCTGTTCACACAAAATGGCCGCCAATGGATTTTATGTGAATCTTCATACTTTGTCCTCTGACTATGGATGATTGGCTTGTGTAATGAGATTTTTGACACTGTCAAAATAATACATTTATCATTAACTTACAATAGTCAGTGAAAAGTTTAAAATTTAAAATTATCACAAAACATGCTACCGCCCCTTTAAGGACCACAAAGTAAAGTTAAACAGACTGTAATAATCAAAACGAAAACGACCCCGAGGAATACAGAGTGAATAGACTTGGAAAGCAACCAATCATGAAGAGTTGTAACTGTTTGACAAATACAATTAAAAACTGAATTAAATGGTAACTAAAAGATTTATCTTCGCGCGATGCTGATTAAGAATGACTTATGAAATATGATAAAATGATATTGAATATTGATAGATATAAATAAGGCCGAATATTTTATGGATAACAACTTCTTTATTCTGAGTACACGACGTTTCGATACAGCTTCTTGTATCGTGATACAGCTTCTTGTATCGTTTTCAAGCATGAAAACGATACAAGAAGCTGTATCGAAACGTCGTGTACTCAGAATAAAGAAGTTGTTATCCATAAAATATTCGTCCTTATTTGACTTCCAACTTCTAAATGCCACTCAAAGAAGATAGATATAAAGCTGGATATACCAAAGAATTGTTGTGTATTATTACGACATTCTTGTATGACCTCGTTACTCTGGATATCTGTGAAGCATCGTGTCATGACAAAAATAGATAAGATATTATTGAATGTTTACTAGATAAGTGAAGATTAGTTGTATCTTATCATCATCATATTTCATACCCCACAGTTAATTAAACAAATCCTTAATTCTTCTTTTAATTAATTTTAAAATATCCTGGCGTCGACACAATGATTTTGTAAAATAAATTTTCATTCATACAATATTCCAAAGCTCGTGCTTTTGTTAAGTCAACTAATTATGTCTCAGTTTTGCCCAATTGTTGTGATCATTTTATGATTGATGTAATTTGGCTACAAGTTTTGATACAACATTTAAAAACTGTTGGTTGCATTACACATTTTCCTGATTAAAGTCCACGAGGTGAAGATCTCTCTCTCATCTCTAGTAAAAAAACTTTGTGAAATACATTTGAAAGCAATAATAGACGATTACACATTGTTTGCAAACATGTTTTAAAACATTATAATCTCATATTAACTTCAGGGGGAAAATTGGGTAAAATGTTTTGTATAAACGGACTGTAAATAAATCTTATTGTTAATGATAAAATGGTGCTGATGCTCTAAGGGAAAACACACCAGAGGGAATAACACCTATTATTTTATTTATAAAACAAAGTCAATGTCCGGACATTAAACTTCCGGAGATAGTTCATCATCGACGTTTAATAAGATTAAACATGTAAAAGAAGGGAAATTGTATTCTTTTTTATCATTTGCCAACATAGTCCACACTGGAGATAATTTTCTGCGAACTGTGATGGCGGTACGCATATTGTGAGAAAAAACTTCACACCAGTATGGAGTCGCACGTGCCGTTGTGACATTCTTGTGTACTATTAACAAATATCAACCTGAAGTATCTGCCTCATGTTAGTTGCAGTATTTAACATAAGTATATTAGGTTACAAATAAACATTTACCTTTCAAATTACACAAGAGAAGAAGAGAAATTCTGTTTACATTCGAATCATTCAAAACCTACACTCCGTCATGGTTAAACAAAGCACCAGTCATTAGACTATATTTTGCTTTGGGGAATGAATGTAAGTTACGTGTCTTTCCAGGGGAATGTGAATATGTGTAGTAAGTTAAGTTTGATTTCAGTTGTTTGTGGGTGAACGTATTGTTTCAATTTGCCATTTATATCAAAATATGTCTTGCTACTTAACAGATAACATTCAGACACATACGATGTCTAAATCCATGTTTTCCTTCAACATTGAAATGAGCTACATAAGCATATGACCAATTGGTTATCAAGTCAAGTAAATCTGACAAAAGTACACTAAAAAACTGAAAGAAATATGTTGATAGTTCATCTATTATCTATTTGGGTGTTAAACTTAATCGTTAGCTTTTAGAACTTTCTAAATGTGTGAAGGAAAACAAATACTTTTAATATCGTTAAACGTTGGCTTTTTGCTGTCTTGTCAGAATACTCATTTGTATACCATGATATCAATGAAACATGAAATGGATGGGAAATGTTTTGCCTCTTGAAAATTTAAAAAAAAAATATCTTGGTTAATGAGGTGGACTATGGTTCTTCTTTATAAAATGTCAACTCCACAGTCTATCTTTGAATTTTACTGAACAACGTATATACATCACTTTTTGTTTTTGAAATTCATTTTGAGTATCGTTATATTTTTATTTCCTGCCTTTTGGACGATAATTGATATATTGCATTCATGTACGTCAAACTATACTATCCTCATAAGGAACAACATACGTGATTTGATATCTATTACGCAGGTTAGATCGATGTAAACACAAGTAATGGTCAGACATCATGTTTGTACTGTTAACTGATCAAACCATCGTTCGTAGCCACAATACACATACTAACTTAGTAAAAAATCATTTCCATCTGTGTACTCGTTTTGTTCTTGTAAACAATAATGATTTATAAAATGTAATATGTAATAGTATTTTAAAGTTAAATCTTAAACAGTCTTAAACACTTAATTTTCCGGGTGTTGAATAACAATGAATCCCGGAAAGTTTACAAAAGCAACTATTTATCAAAGATCAAAGACCCATAGTGACCTTGAAAACAAATCAGGGACATCATAATCGACTATTGTCTGCGCATTCCCCTTATGTGGGCTAACACCAAATTCATAGACTCCGAGCCTTACGACGGGGGACAATGCTGAAAACCATAACCATTGGTAATATGGTGACATTCAGTTTGGAGTAAGTGAATATCAAATACGAACAGACTATCTTTGCCACAATATGTAACAATATTCTTTATTTATATGGCAGTAATTGAAAACTACGTGTGAATCATGATTATGATGAAGCTCTTTTGAAGTTTTCAATCAGGAACCAGCTCTGATATGCCACAAGTCAAAAGAGATAACAGTCTGGTTGTCTCTTACGTGTCAATAATATTTTAATGGAGACATTCTTCCGGATATATATCACGTGTTATTTTATTTAGTTTTATGCTGCGGAATGACATATTTATTAAAGTACACATACTTGCAGATAGCTGTAACAAATTTGGCAGGTCATTGAAGTGACCAGAGGTCAAAATTTCGAAAACACTGATATTTTGCTCTACAAAATCCTTCATAGGTGAGCGACAGCTTTAGATCGTATTGATATGTGTTTCTTTGTGCTAATGCAATGTTATTGTGCTGAATGTCTTCCTACAAAGTTTACATGGATGATTCTAATCGAAATTTAAGATATGACCCCATCTGTCTATTTCACAATGCCAAATCTCGACATTCAGCACTAGTGACAAGACGAGTCCGAAATATTGTTTGGGTATGGTTATTTTACACATGGACAATTGATCATCTTCTGTAAGTGATCCTGGGGTTATTTTATGAACATCAAAACGAATCCCAAATTACATGATATTTGCACTAAAATCACAAGCAGGTGAACAAACTTATGGTATGCAGCTGTACAGATGATACATGTATGAGCTTTTTTTAAATTCTCAAAACGTATAACAAACTATTTGACATTGAAGTACCATATAATCACTAACAATACATAATAATGTAAACCCGTGGGTTGTTACAGTCACGTGTCAAATATCATGATTGGTGTCACTTTTTCGAAAAATACTAGCTTAAGAATAGCACTCAATGCAAAACTTTTCGATTGTCAAATTGTAGAGAAAAATCCGGCCGTCGATGTTTGATAAGTATTGACTGTAGTAGGCAATTAATCAAGAAGATTGATTTTTTTTATCCTTTCAGTACAAATAATAAGGTCCATCTGAAGAGAAATAAGAATCTTATCAACATTATGCATAATAAGTTCAATTAAGTTATATATTGAATTATTTATCAGATCGAAATTTAAATTGGATTTTTATAAGTTCAAATGATGTACAGGGATGATATAATGCAAATTTTAAATGTCGAATATTCACACAGAAACATTTTATTTATAGACAATAAAATGATTGATCGTATGTATATTGTTGAGGGATAACCTATCACTGTAAGAAGTGTGTCTCATCTATTTAGATAAAACAATTATGAGGTCGTTCAAAGTGTTAATTCAGAAACAATCTAATCTGCACGTGCATCAATATCGCTCGTTATAATTAAACCTATATGTGTTTCCTTACTGTTTGATCACAGTCCTGCAAGCAAGGTGTGTTTTAATTACGCATATCCATTGGACTGAGACTTCAGTTTCAAGTTATCGAATTAAAATAATATATTCTAACATTTTCGCTAGGTATTTTGATGAAATGGCATATTCATATTGCTTAACAATTCTTTATTCTTAACAATGTCCTTATATATTTGCTACTAGTTGAACTATAACTAGAAATGATATGAAAACGTAGACAACAATCTTTGTGTGCAACTGTATGCATACATTTTTGAATAGTTCATCAATATTCTATAGGCTACATTTTGTCAATTGTTATTAGGAGTAAACACAAACTTAGTTCTTTTGCTTTTGTTTCATATACTGAGAAACAAATCATTTATCTTTGACTCATATGTGATACCTGTCTTGAATTTCGTTTGCGAAAGCGTCAATAATTGACAAAGATGAAATGTGCCATAAAATGCTCTTTACCAAAGGGGATTTAATTGAATATAGTGTCAACAAAAAAATGATTTTAACGTCCCTCCCAAATGACAATATTTGACAAACGCCTTCATATAATGGAATTCCTTATATTGCTTTTTAATATAAATGATTAACCTTTCACGTGGCAACATTTCTGTACTTGATATGTCATTTTGTGTAAAATATATGTTATAAACATATATGTTAAACATTAATTCACTTTACAATTTACTGTTTCATAAAAGAAAAATTGTTTGAATAAGCACCTTGTTCGTCATGTTAAAGGGACAACAGCACATTTCTTTAAGAACGGAATCTCACAAAGTAAATGTATCCAATTGCAAACTTAAGGCATTGATTATTAATCAAATAAACCAATTCGTAAAAGAGCATACCATGTTCAGTTAAAACTACTTAAATCCATTTCTCAATCTCACTATGCAGCAAGAAGAAAGTCAGAATATTAATGTTTTTACTCCAAGTCTCTCTAATCCCCAACGTTCGACTATAACATCTTTCTTTAAGAATTGATGACAATTCAAAATTTCTAAAGAATTTATAAGATGATTTTTAAAGCTTTTTTAAAGAAGTTATAAGAAGATTTTAAAGGTTTTAAATGCTGATAAAAATCAGATTGTCAATATTGAGAAGAAATATAAAAATACATGTAACTATTTAAAGTATGCAGCGTTTTAAGCGGCAAAATGATGTTAATTATACGTTTGTATGAATTATTCTTTTGCATCAATGGTCTGAATTTTTCAAATATTTTAGTCATATATTCGTGATTATTCGATCTGATTGTTTAAATTCATTTAACTTTCTCTTAGACATTAAAACACAAAAACACTATACAACAGATATTCATTTGGAAAAATCTTAATAGAATATAGGTCAAACGGAGAAACAGTAGTCCATTCATTACCATATATCATTGCAAATACATGTTTGACTCCTCCTTAAGGCATAACACGCGCAAATCCCAACGACTGTTAACGGACTGGTGGATGGAAAAGTAAAGTGTAAAACTTCTGGTCACTGATATTCCTATTAACACTTACTATTTCCTACTATGATAACGCTTCCAAACACAGACATCTGAATAAAACATATTAATGTGACCCGTTTGTAATTTAATCATAAGTTTTAATAAATGGTGAAATATGAAATTCTTGCTAATTTGATCTGCCCTGCACTGTTCAGCAAACCGTTATTCAACAGCTGAATGAGGACAGTAGAACATTTATTTGCGGCTGCAAATGCGTCAATTAACCTTCTAAGGATATACTTGTGTAAATAATTGCAATAATAAATTCTCAGACTTGCACGTTCACAGACACCAAACAAAGCCGTTTGTGCACGTGCATCCAATCAGCTGTTCGTTGTATAACGTTAAATGGGTTCATCAAGTTCTCTATTAAGCTCTAAAGAATATGAGCTCCAAACGTACTGCTTATCTGGTTTCATTGTGCAGTGGCTTTTCTTATTTAGTCAAATGCAATATGGCACTATCTTTATAAAGGTTTTACGTCACGTTTGCATGATCATGCAGTTCTCGTTTGTGAACTGAATCAATCTCGCAAATGGACAATGTTTTTAAAAAAGGAAAAAATCCAAACCAATAGTAACATGACCATATTGAAAAACATTCCTTTCATGTTTTTCATGGAATCTGTTATGATTAACTTTTCATTACAACTTACACATACCAATTTCATACTTGATTTCACACATGTTCATTTCGGTATGCTTGTAATCCAAAGCACATATACTTCAAACAGATGTATGACCTGAAAGAAACCAAAATCATTACAAGAAACTTGAAAACATATTAATGTATATACGTAGTATGCGAAGAGTTTGTATTTGAGTAGTACATGTACCTTTGATGATATTGTAATTTTGACAAGAGGATTTGATTTCGACCGAAATTAAACTTTTATTTAATTTTAATTTATGTTCGAATCAACTTGTCCTTCGAAATATGTCGATGTACTTTACAAACAATTAAGTATTGCATCTGATGAAATTACATTAAAGGGTGAGTCTACCGGAGGCAGAACACAACTTTGGACACGAATAAATCTTTTCACCGTCCTGTTAAAGGGCAGTAGCACGTTTTTAGGGGGAATATAAGGTGATGTCAGGGACATGAAAATAAATGGTTCCAATTGAAAGACAATGTATTTACATTAAATGGAGCAGTAATAATTCAAATATATAACGTTTTACAAAAAGATTGAATGAAATGGTAACTAAAAGATTTATCTTCGCGCGATGGCAATTAAGGATGAGTTATGAAATATGATAAAATGATATTGAATAATGATAGATATAAAGCTGGATACCAAAGAATTGTTGTGTATTATTACGACATTCGTGTATGACCTCGTGTTACTCGTAGTATATGTGAAGCATCGTGTCATGACACAAAAAGATAAGATAGATAGTATTGAATGTTTACTAGATAAGTGAAGATCGGTTGTACCTTATCATCATCATATTTCATACTCCACAGTTAATTAAACAAGTCCTGAATTCTTCTTTTAATTAACTTTAAAATATCCTGGCGTCGACAAAGTGATCTTGAATAATATGTTTTCATTCATATAATATTCCAAAGCTCATGCTTTTGTTAAGTCAACAAATTATGTCTCAGTTTTGCCCAATATTTGGGATCATTTTATGACAGATGTTTATTTTGCTAAAAGTTTTTATACAACATTTAAAAACTGTTGGTTGCAGTACACATTTACCTTAATAAAGTCCACGAGGTGAGGATTCCTTGTTCCTGGGATGTACATGTAATTAAGCATATTCATATCTAGTAAAAATACGTCGTAAAATACATTTGAAAGCAATGATATACGGTAACACATTGTTTGTAAAAATGTTTATAAACATTAATCTCATATTTACTTTATGGGAAAATTGGGTAAAACGTTTTGTATAAATTAGTCCTGAGTCCTGATGGACTGTAAATAAATCATACTATGGATGATAAAATGGTGTTGATGCTCTACGGGAAAAACACCAGTGAGGATTATTCATATTGGAATGATAAGATGTCATAATGATCGACAACACCTATCAATTTATTTATAAAACAAAGTCAATGTACGGACATTAAACTTCCGGAGATAGTTCATCATCGACGTTTAATAAGATTAAACATGTAAAAGAAGGGAAATTGTATTCTTTTTTTATTATTTGCCAACATAGTCCACACTGGAGATAATTTTCTGCCAACTGTGATGGCGGTACGGATATTGTGAGAAAAAACTTCACACCAGTATGGAGTCGCACGTGCCGTTGTGACATTCTTGTGTACTATTAACAAATATCAACCTGCAGTATCTGCCTCATGTTAGTTGCAGTCTTTAACATAAGTATCTTAAGTTACAAATAAACATTTACCTTTCAAGACACACAAGAGAAGAAGAGAAATTATTTTTATATTCGAATCATTTGTCAAAACTTACACTCGTTTATGGTTAAACAAAGCATCAGTCATTAAACTATATTTTGCTTTGGGGAAATAGTATAACTTACGTATCTTTCCAGGGGAATGTGAATATGTGGAGTAAGTAAATTTAACTTCAGTTGTTCTTAGGTTATCGTATTGTTCGTATTGTCATTTATATAAAACTATGTGTTGCTACTTAAAAGATAACATTAAGACACATACGATGTCTAAATCCATGGTTTCCTTTAACATTGAAATGAGCTACATAAGCATATGTCCAATTGGTTATCAAGTCAAGTAAATCTGACAAAAGTATACTAAAAAACTGAAAGAAATATGTTGATAGTTCATCTATATCTATTTGGGTGTAAAACTTAATCGTTAGCTTTTAGAACTTTGTAAATGTGTGAAGGAAAACAAATCATTTTAATATCGTTAAACGTTGGCTTTTTGCTGTCTTGTCAGAATACTCATTTGTATACCATGATATCAATGAAACATGAAATGGATGTGAAATGTTTTGCCTCTTGAAAAATGTCTTTCAAAATATCTTGGTTAATGACGTGGACTATGATTCTTCTTTATTAAATGTCAACTCCACAGTCTATCTTTGAATTTTACTGAACAACCTATATACATCACTGTTCGTATTTGAAATTCATTTTGAGTATCGTTATATTTTTATTTCCTGCCTTTTGGACGATAATTGATATATTGCATTCATGTACGTCAAACTATACTTTCCTCATAAGGAACAACATAAGTGATTTGATATCTATTACGCAGGTTAGATCGATGTAAACACAAGTAATGGTCAGACATCATGTTTGTACTGTTAACTGATCAAACCATCATCCGTTCGTAGCCACAATACACATACTTACTTAGTAAAAAAACATTTCCATCTGTGTACTCGTTTTGTTTTTGTAAACAATAATGATTTATAAAATGTAATATGTAAGAAATAGTATTTTAAAGTTAAATCTTAAACGGTCTTAAACACTTAATTTTCCGGGTGTTGAATAACAATGAATCCCGGAAAGTTTACGAAAGCAACTATTTATCAAAGATCAAAGACCCATAGTGACCTTGAAAACACAATCAGGGACATCATAATCGACTATTGTCTGGCAGTGCGCATTCCCCTTTTGTGGGCTAACACCAAATTCATAGACTCCGAGCCTTACGACGGGGGACAATACTGAAAACCATAACCATTGGTAATATGGTGACATTCAGTTTGGAGTAAGTGAATATCAAATACGAACAGACTATCTTTGCCACAATTTGTAACAATATTCTTTATTTATATGGCAGTAATTGAAAACTACATGTGAATCATGATTATGATGAAGCTCTTTCGAAGTTTTCAATCAGGAACCAGCTCTGATATGCCACAAGTCAAAAGAGATAACAGTCTGGTTGTCTCTCACGTGTCAATAATATTTTAATGGAGACATTCTTCCGGAAATTGGCTTTTGCAAATATCACGTGTTATTTTATTTAGTTTTATGCTGCGGAATGACATATTTATTAAAGTACACATACTTGGTCTATACATATACATGTATGCTAATGCGTTATGTCACTCTCAATATAACTTGACACCAAAAGGAAAGTTACCTTTCTTCTTACTTTGTAAATAATGTTTCAAATGACTGGCAAAGTTATATAACAAAGCAATAATTACAAGATAACATAAGAGCACAGTAAAATTACAAATACTCTGATTCATATTAAGGAAATTATGAAAAGTTAAGTTGTCCTGATTCCGATCAGTTATAAACTTTAAAAAAGAAATATTTGCGATAAAGATGACCAACAGAGGTTAAAAACTCCCAGCGCTTAGTGGAAGATAAACCGCTACATCGACACGATTGTTTAAAATGTGGTTCTCCCATTCTTACAGCGTCACCCGTTATACTGTTTTGTTATTGTTTTATGTGTGAACGAAAACTGAACAATGGTGTTGTTCTGATGTAGTACTACATACATTTACCAAAAACATAGAACAATGTTATCAAATATTTAATTGAATATTTCAAAAAGGACTGTTTAACTTTTCAATTCAATAGAATATTTAATCCTACCGGGCATATTCACTTAATGATTCATTGTGAATGGTGCGTAATTTTTGTTGGCGTCTAGTTTATTATCTCAAGGGCAATGTGTCCAACATCTTACAAATAACCATATATTCTGAATAATGTGTTATGTATAGTATTCAATTATTCATATCAAACACTTGTTGGATATTGGAAGTAATTCACCGACAATTTGCTACGCATATGTTGACTTATTAAACGAAAAATATGAGAAGATAATACATAACTATTTACTTTCACATTCCATGAATAAAACATTACCCTTACAATCTACATTATCCCCGGGATTAGATATTTAGCCCTACCTTCACAAGACCAAGCTTTTCTGATAATGGGATCATGACTCTGAGTCTCCTATGTTTTTGGGACGTGATGAGGCATTTAGCAATATAATTGTCGCGATCCTTCATTTATAGCGTTTTTACGTAAAGGAGTTTATGAGTTTATTGCATTGGCTTTTGTTGTCCTCAAACATGTATATTTATATTATATGAATTTGATGGTAATTTAGAAACAACGAACATAAACTAAGTTTCCTCTTTGTGATTTTGAAATGTCACCTCGATGTTTTTCACCTGTTTTCAGAACAATATGTTTTATAATCATTTAACATTGAAATAAAGGGTTCTTTATTAAAAAAACAAGCAGTAAAATTACATCAATGCACAAGATGCAAGGAAAGTGGTTATACATGCTCGAAGCCTGGCACATATGTTCATGTAAGGAAAGTGGTAGCGCGTGCACCCAACATTCAGTCACAAGAGCATAATGTAAGATTGAAAAAGAAAACAACCGAAGTGATATATGTGAAAAGTGATATTAGTGATGTAGAAATTTTTCAATAAAAAATTTACTGACTAAGTGTGTTTTGCTTTGAAAGTCCAGTGACTTACATTATCCTATCAAAAATGACTCTTTTTAATGACTTAAGTTATTCTGCCATGAAACGAAAAATCGGAAATCACGGATGTTGTAATAAGTCTAAAAGCATTCAATGAAACACATCGAGAGTATGGTGATGTATCACGATTATAAAGGTTTGAAGCCGAAAACTAGCTATCTAATTCCAGTGGTAATAAAGCCACACGTACTAGTGTCTCTTTCCTCCTGATATCTTGCAAACAAAAGACTTTGTTTGTTAAGCTTCTCAATCCTGTACAATGCAAATTTATTGATAAGCCATTCATGGCCCTACCATTTGCTTCAAGCATGAGCAGCTGTGACAACAAAATATCTCTAGGGTAAGACCATTCATCATAGAATTACACCAATCAATAATGAACACAAGATATCACAACTGAAGATTTCTATTGCCGATCCCAATTTTCAGGAATAATGCTATCATCTATTCGGCAACAAGAATGCAGTCTTTACTAGATTAGCATGTTTGAATTATATTGAAATCTGAGTAATTGCTTTAATATATGTTTGTCATAGCTTTTCATGTAGAAATAAAGTTGTTCGATCATACTTACAGAAACAAACAATTGTCGCTTATATTGTTTTAGTCAATTCGACAATTGGAACGTTTGTAATATTCTTGTGCAATTAAAATAATTGTTTATAGATTTTTATCTAAAAGTTGCTATGCAAAATAAACAATGTACATGTTCAAGAAATGCACTATACTGACACGGGCAATTTGACAAATACGCGAGTTTTCTAAGTTTGTCATAACATGCCAGATTTCTAGATTGAAAGCGTCCATGACAAGCTGAACCAAACATTCATATTTCGTTTAAAAAGTTTAAACCTGGATTACCAATGAGCTGAGCTCATCTTTCTAATCATATTTTGGACAAAGAACGGTTATGAGATTGACGATTGTTAACTGAACGGAAGATATAAATCTTTAATGGAAGATTGTTGTATGGATTCAATTTGTTATCCCTTTTCCGACCATTGTCTACTAACCAAACATTTAAATAACAGTTCGATATCGTTTTAAAAAAAATCATTTAATTCATTCCTTTCTTTCCATAGGTTTATAACATTATATATCCACTGTACTCCTCCCGTCTTCTCGCACAGGCATTCTGTAATGAATGGGACACACGTATAAATACGAACTGAATGAAAGGTAAGTTGGAAATTTAAGTTGATTTGAGATTTGGGGTTTAATGCTGCTTTCAAAAGAATTTCACTTATATCACAGTTGCATGTACTATTGCAGAAAAAGCGCGAGAGAAAGAGAAACATGCAATCACCGGCTGGAAGTAGCGAACCAAGGGTGGTACTGCGCTTAACTTCAGTGTAACATTGCACCAAAACCTTACTGCATGTGGATCAGTTCTCTATTGCAAACTAAGTTGCTAATAATCTGTTTGGATTCGAAACCCCGGACGTCCTGACCCAAAGGCAAATGCGCTAGCCACTGCCCTATCATTCCCCACCAACCCAAAATAACCACTGTACTCATGCGTTAACAGGCCTTAGAGGGCAGTAAAAGTAATAGCATC
The DNA here is from genome assembly GCA_916613615.1 of Steromphala cineraria. NCBI lineage: Eukaryota > Metazoa > Mollusca > Gastropoda > Trochida > Trochidae > Steromphala > Steromphala cineraria. Next base: position 18,008,188 of record OU744721.1, read on the forward strand.
TCAGATACGTATCTCTCTTTGCGGAAATTAACGTCCTGTTGAAGCTATGTACTGCTAAGCTTGGCATAAGGTAGACTGGTAGCATGATAATGGTGTTAGACTTACAGTTAAAAATTATAAGATTTATAAGATTAAAGAAAGTAGATATGATAGAAAGAAATGGGTGATATGTAATTCCGTTGAACTAATTTCAAAATGGCTTAAATGGATCTTATCCTCTCTAAACTGGAAAACTAAATGTTATGGTTTGGTTTAAGGATGACAATAACGTCGAAAAGGTAAGGACAAAGGGCGGCTGAAATAATCCTGTATACTCCAATAATCTATCTGTAACCAACAGTTTACAAAAAATCTTTGTTACAAAAACAAAAGAGAAACTGTTGAAAAAGACATTTAACAATGAATTAAACAAAAATGAAGCAAAATCACCAATTTATCGGATATAGGGTCTAAATGAAGAAGTTGAGGTGATAGTCAGAGTCTCTATCTAAACATCGGTGTCGTTCATTTCATGTCTGACAATAAAATACGGATAAAAAGTGCAATATGAAAAAACCCTCGCCAATACTCAAAATATTTATTTTAAAGGTTCAGTAGCACGATTTTGGATAATTTTATATTTTGAAAATTCACTGATATCTTTACGTTAATGCTAAATGTATTATTTCTCATTATTAAAGCCATAATCGGAGGACAAGTATGAAGATTCATATAATGCTGTTCGGTACAAGTCTGGACTGGTACGGCTAGTCCCAAGTTGACCGCCATAATTTTGACGCTTTCGACAAATAAATATGTTGATCAAATTACATTTTCATAAAACCTGAAGCATGAAGATACTTTTTTTATAAAAAAATTTCCTCCAACTCCTATATCTCAATAAAAATGCCATGGCGTTTTGCTATGGCATTTCTGAATGCCACGGCAAAACGCCATGGCATTCGTTAATGCCACGGCAAAACGCCATGGCATTCGTAAATGCCACGGCAAAATGACATGGCATTTTTACCGCCGTGTGAAAATGCCATGGCATTTTGTATTTCAGTGGTTTTCTGTTAGAGCTTTTTGATTGCATCATCTTGCTAGAAACTAAAAAGATGAAAAACTTGGATTTGTTGCCAGATACTTCAATTTTCTTCCCCAGTCCGCGAAACTTTAGACCTGGAAAGATAAATGATATTGTAATGTTTGTCTTTGATAGATGATAGATTATTCTAAAACCAAGTCAATCCACCACTTGATTTAAATTTTATGATGGCTAGGTTGTTTGGGTGCTTCAGCTACCCAAAGAGCTACCGGGTATGTGCCGAGAATTTGACACCAGAAATTAGGGGGTCAAAGAGGGGGATCGGCCTATACCTGAGATATATGATGCAGATGGAAAAATCAAGAGACCAAGCACGAGTATCGGTCAGTCCAGCGAGTTAGCGAGTCGATGTTCACACAGGAAGCAACATGCACAATCATCGAGGTCATTTCTATATTGAACTTGTAAAATAAAAATACTTTTGTTGTGTTGTTGTTATTAATGAAAATATACAAAGAGAAGTTGAAAAATATATAAAGATATATTAATATGAAATATTCAAGCAACCTTCCCGTACTGATAGATTTCGGCAGATCGATGTGGCAATTGAAATCCGGTTTTTCAAATGTTTTCAGAGTTATCACTTCAAAAGGCTTGTTACCATTTTAAGATGTTAATAAGACATATTTCCAAAGTTATCAATCATATTTTATCGAAATTCAATCAAATCTTTGTCAAAGATACACTCGTGAAAGCACGATGTTTTACATTACTTTGAATTTCAATCGTAATTTGTGACGACAAATAACATTCCTTATATAATTTTTTGCTCATGGTTATATTTCTGATCGTTATTTTTCGACTTTTATATACACAAATATTTCAATTAACTGCATGTTAATTTTGACAAAAATAAAATGTAGAAAACGTGTAAGAACATCTGGTATATTTACACATTTAATATTGTATCGACAAAATGTTGTCATGAAATTATTACGACCACGTTTTATGTTTCGTAGATCCTTTTTAAACCGACTTGCTGATTGGTTAACCTACATAATTTAGCCAATGAAAAGGCTTGTAACAAATATCTCATTCCCAGTAAACACTTCATGCACCAAAGGTTGTTGACTGTCGTTCGTTAACAATTTGTCAAGAATAATATATAATATGATTAAAACAAACAACAAACACTGTAAGCGAACACTTATAATTCCTTAACGTGTCATTTGATTATTCATGAGCTTTTAGTTTCACTGCAACTGGCATCATGTCGACTTACTGTCAGCAAAATAGAGCTGCGAGGAGGGGGGTCGGCCTATACATGAGATACTAGGTTTTGATTGGAATTTGGGGGGTTGAGAAAGGGGGTCGGCTTATATCCGGTCATATACGTTATGACAGATAGAGCTTTAGATGCTCCTGGTAGGGTAACAAAGCTGGACAGGTCAACAGGTAGAAGCCGGACTAAATTTAACCGTTCTAAAACCGGCTTTCTATCAGTCACGATGCATTTCTTTTCGTTTTTTCCCTCATCCTGTCAATTCACTTCTCCCTGGCTTGTCTACTGTCTTGTATGACAACGACCACACGTTAAAAAGGCAAAATACTATCAATAAACACAGGTTTCACTCGAGAGTTGTGCTCACTCATGCCAGAAACCTCTCCCGCCCGATAGCCTATAGTTCGTTTCAACAAATATGAGAGAGCAGCTTAGGATATACTTACATTAGTTTATGTTATTGAAGTTGTAAGTGAGTGCAATTTCGGAGTCCGCTTTCATGACGAGGGCACACACCTCCTTTATTTCGCTAATATCCAGGAGCATAAGTGTGTTGCAACCCTTGTTTTGAATTGTTAGAGTTTCTTGTCTTCTATCTAGATTGAAAAATGTATCATCAAAGATTATAGAAACCAAATAATATTATGATAAATCCAGATCATCCTCCTGTGACAGGCATTAACGATAACAAACTCTTTCTCTTAAAAAACGTGTTAAAAAAGAAAAAAAAGTCAACACCCATCATGATTTTTTGGTATTAATTATTTCAACTGCTATTTAAACCCTGATTTCATTCTTCTCAATCCCGCATGTCTTAGGGCATCATTTCTGACAAATGACATACTCACAGAATGAAGTGTGTATTTAGGGTGGGATCGTGTCGGGACAAATTTTGTAAAGAGAAGTCAACTCGTACAATTTCTTTGAAATTTCATAAAAAAGGAATATTTGATAAGGTTGATCATATTGCGAATAAATTAACACAATTTGAACATGTTAATCTTTTCACACATTTGAATGATTTGAGAACACACAATCCCCGAGTGCATGCATAAATGCATGTGGTAAAGTACTTCTGGTATTTTCACATTTGCAAATAGTTTCTCATGTAAGAATGATATTTGGGCGGTCCCCTCAACTACAACCTTCAATGAGCATTTTTCATCAATCAAAACATCCTGCACTAAAGAAAAAAATTCATCACGATGCAAAGTGAGGCCAAGGAATGATCTAAATGCAACACAAACTGTGTACTAACATTACATGCTTAAGTAAATTCCAAAATTGTCCATTCTTTTAAAACATAATTCTGAATTGATGTTGTTTAGGGTTTTGTTTTTGAAAATAAAACTATTGGGGGTGTTATGTTATGAGATATGTCGTTCTAGTCTGATTCAATTTCTCGTTCGCATTTTATGGCATGTTCAACCCATGATTATATCGTCAAAAGAATATTGGTCCCACAAAAATAGCTTCGGATACTCTGAACGCGTGTGTGTGTGTGTGTGTGCGTGTGTGTGTATGTGTGTATGTGTGCCCGCCCGTGGAATTCGAAAACTGAGGGTTAGTGTCTTTGTGGCATTCAATCTCAGATATCTATACTTATTCAATGCTTTCATCTTAGCAAAGGGTTTTGTTTTTTTCTCGAAATCACGACAGTCCTCTCGATCACGCGTAACGATGTAAAATCTCATTTCGGGGTTCCAACGCAGAGTGACTTATCGATTTTTTCATTCACTGCGCGTGAAAAATTAATCATCCATAGTCATCCATTTTTGTGTAAATCGAACTTTACAATAACGTATTTGATTTATTGCTGCTTCATCTAGTTTTAATACATTGTCTTTATCTTCGAACCATTTATTTTCATCTTTCTGACTTCATCTTTTTTATACCAAACATACATTGTTACATAATGAGACCTCGGGTAGAATGTTTACATCCTGGTGAATATTTAATTATCAAATAATAATAATAATAAATAATAATAATAATAACTAGGACTGCCGCGGCAGTACTTAGGTCTTCAAGATTCCTGTTTGACCTTCACATACTGTTTGACCTTGACATGACGTTTTTTCTGAGATTTAAAAAGTAACTAATACATTATCAAAATGACCACATTTGACTTGATACTCAACGTTTAGGCCTGCATTTGTGTATGTACTTTGATAGACATTAATTTCAAATTCGAAACCAAAATCCTAATGCATAAAAAAATATATTTTATGCCATTTAACTCCAATGCGACAAAAATATGTTCTACCTAAGCAAAAAAATAACAAGTTCGATCTGCAAAAGTTTGTCGGCTGAAGCCGGATTTGAACCCTAAAAGTTACCACTCTGAATTCATAGGCGAAGGCCTTAACCACTCGACAACGAAGCTAGCTGTCTTTGGATTGGAATTTAAGCACTAAGACTTTAGGTTCACGAAGGCAAAACAAACAATCTCTCATCCAAGAATGAATTCTTTGTATGGAGGGGTGCTTTTGGGCGTTTTGAGCTGTTTGATGTGTTGTTTGAGGTCAGAACGTGCTTTTGACCATTTCGAGCTCTTTGGTGTGTTGTTTTAGGTCGAAAATACGATGTCTAGCGAGGCTAGCGCTGTTCTGAGTTCAGAGAACGTTGTAGCGACGTCTTCCGGTGTCCCGTGGCCGTATGCACGGATTTAGTGACCAAAATCGAATGTACATGACTGGACAGCGTGTTTGCATGAAATGTCTACAAGCACAAAGTATAGAACATGCGGCCGGGAGGAAATGCATATTTCAAAGTTCAGGAGGACGACAGGCATTTTGGAAAAGAGAGTTAATCGAGGACGTCACACCCTTGCGAGTGGAATCTGCCGAGCATTTAGGCAGGAATCAGGACGGCCTCCCTTTATCTAATGACCAAGAGCTGATAGTGGCCGTCATTATGCCCTTTTCAATTAAGGGAAGGTACATTTGCTTGTACCTACGCACTGACCCGTGCCTTTGGTCTTGAAAATAAATCTTGACCATAAAGGCTTTCAAAGTGTGTTTAGTCCACTTGCACGATTTGTTGTCAGTCCCGAACAAAGAGTTTAATTGACAATTAGAAGAGCTTTTCTTCACATAGCTTTTTCTTCTAAAATAAGTATTGTTGAATGTACACAATTTCATTGTTATTTAAATGTATCAAATCTATCAGTGTAAAGTTTTTCTAGTTTTCCCCCAAAATTAACCGTGCAGCATTCCTATCTGCCGAACCATTAGAGACATTTCAAAATTGATTTTACCATTGTTTAGAGGAGAGATTTGTCTTTATTTGCATACATTATTTGTTTATGAGCATGAAAAAGTAAAGAAACGGTGATCGATGCGACATCTGCCGCAAATATGAAGCTTTATCTAAAAAAAATAGATAATTTAGCTTATGAGTCATTTACTGTGAACAATTTTATAATGAAGTACTACACAAAAGGTTTTTGTCTTCAACAAGCGTAGCCATCGATGTATAGTATGTGTTCCTAGTGTTTTATTGCTAATGAACTACAATTTTTCAATCATTCTTATATCAGAATCATTCAAAACAAAAGTAGGATTGACCACATGTAAATATTCCAAAATCAATGTTAATGTTTAATCTAATTTTAATGAGATTTATCAAAGATTGTATGTTCTTTTGGCTTTCATATAATATATAGAACAAATATGTATCACGTGTCGTAGGTTAACAAGGATTTTTCAAACATACCCACCAAAACACCCGTTTTCAAAAATGCAAACTTTGACCCTTCCTCGTGACCGGAAATCACTGTTCGCGATCGATTTTATTCTTTTATCTTGAAGACCTTGCTCATGTCTAACTCTCATGCAAAAATCATTAAGTTCTAAGGTCTGGTTTTTTAGTTATCTGCCCTTGAAGTTGGTGATTTTCAGATTTTGGTCAACTTTGAAAGGTCACAGCACAAAAAGTATTAAGGTTAGGTCTTACAACTTTTCAGCTCTCTAGTGCAAGTATCTTCAGAGGAGAAGATTGTCAAAGGCGGGTGGGGTGGGAAACGGTGAAAATTGCACTAAAAGCAAAATGGCGGCCGAACCACGTGACCTACGAATTCGTCCTGATTTCCTTTTTTTCATTATTTTTCATTGCGCATCTTTTTAAAAAAAATTCAATTCTCTAAGTGCATTTTAAAAAAAAAATCAATGTTAAATTTTTGATGTTGGATTCGAACTGGACCTTTAATGAATGAACCGATTTTGCCTAAAAGCTTCGCATGTCTATTCGACAGTGAGGGCTATCTGCATGCCAAGTTTCATCGTATTTAGAGCAGCCGTTTGGGCTGTAGCTCGTTCACAAAAAAAGTACAAATAATAATAAGGAAAAGAACTTGAAGAATAAGTGTAAAAACAATAGGTCTTCCAGACTTTGTCTTGAAGACCTAATAATACTTTATTGCCTTTTCAGGAATTTGTTTTACATCAACACAGAGCTTGAACAGGAGAACAATCATATGAAATATTTATGTACATGCATTTAACTCTTTTCACATTTATTTAATAGACATATTGTGTTAGGAACAAAAGATGTACGGGCTCTCTTAGTTTTCAAAACTGGAACTTTGTAGCGGCGGCCTGAAGGGAGAAGGTGATATTCTGAATGAAGGTAATGTGTCGGGTCAGATATGATTTTGACAGCTTGATTTACGATTAGCCGCTCATATATATCAGTTAAACACTCGAACTTGACACCGGCAATCTTACTCGCAACGTTCACAATTTTGTTAACTTTAGATTTAAGATGAACTGAGAGAGACCCGTACCAACAATGGAATGAAAATGTTAATATGCTTTGAATAAAAGCTGTATAAAAGGTTGACATGACGGAGGGGTTAACATCGAAAGATCTGAGTTTTCGCATGAGATGAAGACGTTGTTGACATTTGTTAAACAAGGCATTAATGTTGGAATTCCAGTTCAGTTTAGAATCAATGTAGGTTCCCAAATATTTATATTCCGACACAATCTCAACACATTCACCATTTATTATGACTGGAAGCATTTTAGATGGTTTACTTCGAAAGTCAATAACCAGTTCCTTCGTTTTTTTTACATTTATATGTAGATGATTGTCTGCACACCAAGTTGTAAATTTTGTAATTTCATCTTTATACATATGTTCAGATATATCATTATTTAATTTTCCAACAATTGCGGCGTCATCCGCAAACTTGATCGTTGAGCAGGTAGAACTATAACTAACGCAAGCGTTAGTGTAGAGGGTGAACAGGACGGGTGAGATGACACAACCTTGCGGCGCTCCGGTATTTATGGATATTGTGCTCGATACTGTCCCATTAACTTTGACAAATTGCCTTCTGTCCACAAGAAAATTTCCAATCCATTTGATGAGATAAGAATTCACGCCCATGTTCAACAGTTTCTCAATCATGATGTGAGGCTGTATAGTGTTGAACGCAGATGAAAAGTCAACAAACAAGATCCTGATATAAGACTTCGGTGTCTCAAGATGGTTGTAGACATTATTGAGGAGTGACAATGTAGCATCAACAACACCTCTCCTAGATCTGTAGGCGAACTGAAGTGGGTCCATTATATCGGAAACTGCCTGTCGGAGATGTCTCAGCAAGATGCGTTCCATGGACTTCATTGCAATAGATCTTAGCGCAACTGGTCGGTAGTCATTTAATTCTTTAGGCTGCGTCTTCTTTGGAACAGGTATTATTTCTGAAGTTTTCCAAACGGAAGGAATGACATGCGTATCAACTGAGAGTTGGAACAATCTTGAAAACACCTTACACAGTTGAACTCTACACTCCTTTAACACTATGCCGTCAAGGTTGTCTGGACCTTTCGCCTTCAGAATGTTGATTCTGGAGAAGCTCTGGATGACATCTTCTTCCGATATGTGGACAGGAAGATCGCTATCACTAATGGTTTTCCTTACTTGGTCCCTATTGATGCTGAAATCCTGATGATCAGAACGGCTGTAGAAACTGTTGAGTTCTTCGGCAAAGGTCTTATTGTCATCAGTGTTGATTGTGTGACGTGGGGTATTCTTACCTATCATCGTCTTCACACCTTGCCATGCTTGCTGCAGATTGCCTTGCTGAAACTGTCTCTCAACTTTCTCTTTGTATGCCTGTTTACACTCGCGAGCCTTCAAATGAATATCTTTCTGTATACTTTTAACCTTTGCCGAATCTTTCTTCATGAATGCACGTTTCTTTTCATTGAGTAAGGCTTTCATCTCTTTGGTAATCCAAGGCTTATTATTTGGGAATATTCTTATTTCTTTCTCAGGTATTATTTTATCGACACAAAAATTTATATAGTCTGTGATCACGTCACACACTCCGTCAAGGCTTTGTTCTGCATCATAGAACATGTCCCAATCTGTACTCTCAAAACAGCCTTGTAAGGTTTTAATAGATTCTTTGTTCCACGTTTTAACGGTTTTAACGACGGTTTTACCTGTTTTTAACACCTGGCGATATGTAGGCAGTAAATACACAGAATTATGGTCGGAGGCTCCCAAAGGTGGTTTACAGTATGATTTGTATGCGTTTTTGATGTTTCCATAACACATATCTAGAATCTTGTCTTTCCGTGTACAACATGTTACATACTGATTGTAGTTGGAAAGCACACCTTTCAGGGTACATCCGTCAAAGTCTCCAAGAACAAATTTGGGGGAATCTGGACAAATGAGTTCTAAAGATTGAACATGATTATGAATAACATCGGCTGCTTGTTTGTTATCGGCACTCGGTGGTATATATACATTAACAACAAAGATTTGTCCAAATTCTCGAGGCAAATAAGTGGGTCTCATAGAAACAGACAACAGTTCGATGTTAGGTGAACATATTCTTTCTCTCACAACAAAATTACGACACCACTTTTCATTTATATACATACATACGCCTCCTCCGATAGACTTCCCGGTAGCCTCTGAATCCCTGTCCAAGCGTACTGGAGTACCAAATCCTTCCAAATGAAGAGTGTTGCTGTCAATCGATGGTGATAGCCACGTCTCGGTGAAACACATTACACAACTGTCTCTGAATTCATATAGGTATTTGGTACTTGCCGCTAATTCATCCAGTTTGTTCCGAAGAGAGCGCACATTGGATAACAGGAATGTTGGTAGAGGGGGTCTTGATTTCCGAGCCCGGACGCGTCGGCGAACTCCTCCTCGCTTACCTCTTTTCCTGGTTTGTTTCCTTCCTGATTTCGATTCATCCTTTTCTGATTCACACTCCGACGGCAGTTCTTCAATTCCTTTCCATTCCAACGTTGATCCCTGCAGCGCCATCAGCTCGTCACGTCCGTACTGCAGGCGATGACGTCCATCTTGTTTCGCCGTTACGGAGTCCGCTAACGGCAGCCAAGATGACGAAACGTTACGGGCGAAAACACTTAGCGCCAGCGCTAAAATTACATGACGGTATACAAACGTTTGTCTTTGTCATGAGAAATAACAGTGATATATAGCATATAATGACACCTTAGGGACCATGTCAAAGAAATCAAATGCTCAAGAAATGAACGGTTATGCAAGCGAATGGGTGTTCATGCATCGCATACAGACGATGATGATAAAGTTTTAATTCGACATGAATTTTGAATGATCTTAGTTATGATATAAAGAAACTAGAGCGATAATTTCACATCCTTATTCTTTTAACAGAGAGAGAGAGAGAGAGAGAAATTGTTTATTTTTGTCTCATCCCTTACATTCAAAAATATTTCAATATTGCATACATTAAAAATGTAAAAGCCGCCAAAAAAGCTACAAGAGACAATACATTAGGATCACATATAACACTGTAATACATATAAATGAAGAGGAACAAAAATAAATTAAAAAAAAAAAATAAAAAGACACCCACACACACACCTCACAATAATCCATATCAATACATATTTACAAACATACAGGCTTACGAGCATACATACATCCATTAACCCTTATAGTGCCCGGCCTTTGACGCTATGCGCTCACGCAGTGCCGCTAACTTTTGGAGTAAACTCGAGATTTTGGTCAACGTTGACAAAACATGTCCCTGAGGCGTTATCTATGTTCGGAAATTCATGAAATTTTAAGTGAAGAAAGCTGAGTTGTTTACCATTCAATCAATGTAATTTTAAATCATAAGTGACAACAATAAAAATGAATTTAATCTCATTATAAACTTCAGAGACGTTTTTCATGCAAATGTTCAGCCGAGGAACGTTAGCATACCCTTGTTTCATCGATTGTAATTAAATTGCCGTTATCTACAAAGTAATTAAATTGTCATTTATCAAGAAAGCGGATTTCAGTGATCACGTTGATGTGTTTACTTCCTACATGCGACCGATTGTTCACGAAATAATACAAGTTATCTTTTTGTTTTCATTTGTTGAACATTGTTCGCCGTGACGTCATAGACAAACTAAGTGCAGTAAATGTACGGTGCACGCAAAGTCCTTGCAATTTTTCCACAGCCGGTGCACATGACTGAATTTCCATCCACAGAAAGTTATGGATTCGATCTTGAAAATGATATTATTTTCGGAAACATTAGAGCTGAAATTATGTTGCTATCACAAGGTCGAAAACAAAAGCAGTTTCAAGCAGACAGAATCATGATTTGAGTCGCATTTTTGCAAGCGCATAAACAACTCAATATATATTGTTGTACAATAAACTAAAACGATGAAAAAGTACAGATTATCAAATTAGAATTCATAAGCAAACTATTGGAACAGTTTTCCATGTATGTTCTAACAGAAAATTCAAAACGATCGATCAGACAAAAGCGCGAAAAAATAGCGAGAACACATCACGGCAGTTTTGGTATTGCGTAATTGGCAGAATTCCTTTTCCACATAGATTTAACATTAGCATGTATTTTCAATCTCAATCACAGTTTAAATTGTGGTAAACATATATATAATATAACCTACAATAAATCCATAATATATCAAGCAAATTTGGTCACTGCCAGACGTATATCAAACTATACTCTCAAGTTAAAACAAAAAAAGGAAAACACCAGCTTGGTTTAAAAAATCATCAAAATCAAAATTAGATTTAATAACAAATCTAACTATAATTTACCCTGAATAACACAAAGGAAGGTTGCAAACTATATATACGATCAACTGGATATAATGTCTTTACTTGACATGGAAGAAAATTACTAAAATATTTAAAGATAAAACAGGCCTGCTTCCCGAAAACGGCCGACTTGATTGACGGGTCGTCCACTCGCGGCTTTATGCACGATGAAATTCGCGCATTAAATATGGTGGGAAGGTTGTCGTACTTCAGTGTTTACTCTTTAAATTTCTCGGGTGCCCAAAATTTATCAAGCAACACTTTTATCTATAATGTTCTTCATCTGTATCAAGTTTTTCGAAAGCCAACATTGACGCTCTTCAGCGTCGTCTGTTACTGGCCACGCCCCTAGCTCAGCGAACAATGGGTTCCAATTTTGAGATCATATTGGTGAATAGACCAGTAACTTTTTGTTTTTTTATCAAACTTTTATAAGCACACAATTTGTTTCACATTCTCTATTATATCAGATGTTGTATTGCATCCAGGGATTCATTGATAAATTCACAATCAATGACAAATAAAAAAAACTGTGTTCTTAATATATTTCAAGAAATTAATCAATTTAAAAATCATATTGAGACTAGATTAATTTTGAATAATTTTTAAATTAAAATATCGTAAAAACTCTTTATCAGTTGGACGAAATAATTCAAATGAAAAAAATAGATTGTTAAAATGGGATTGAATTAATAGAGAAAATAGAATAAAATATAATAAAAATCGAGGATGTATACAGAATTTTTTTTATATTAATGAATTTTTTTTCAATAAACATGCATGTTGATATTTCTCATAGGCCTACAATAGGAAATGTGCGATGGCCCTTATAAATTGAAAACATGCGCCTTGATCACTGGGGTTTTTTTTCATTTGAAAGATTTAAGGAATACTGTATAATCACTTTCCATCTGATAAATTTCAGACATAATTTCCAGAATGCCACTTCATTTTATTCCTGTTCAGTATGTTTGTAAGCGTATCATATTAATTAAGATATATATATGGCTTTGATAAATATAAGAAAATGTCAAATTCAATGAGAAAGACAGCAAAACCAAAGTTCGACATGACAAGAGTCAGCCGTCATCATCTAGATTTTTATTGCCAAGGTCACTGTCATTGTAATCAAAAGGATTTTAAAAATATTTTTTTTATTTCGGCAACGAGGGATTTCCCGTACTATAAATAGCGCTAATGGTCACGAGCAAAGTAGACCGGATATGACGGCAGAACATGCGAAGACGTCACGACTCGCGTGTCTCGTGCTGTTCACCAGACGACAGGTGATTGTTCCGCGCCAGAATGAAGGTTCGATTTGAAGTTGAAACAAACTCTCGTAATCCTTGGCTTGTTTATTCCTCAAATAAATCGATTAAAATCATCCTCAAAGTTTGAAATAAAAAATATATGACAATGACATATGAATGACACTATTTTGACATAATGATTGTTATTTTCATAGGAAAAAATCATGGTTAAAATATATTTATCCAGAGTAATATTAACGCTATGGAAATGACTTTTGCAATCCGTTAAATTTTATTCTATATTTAGCACATTTCGAGGCAAACACAAATATCAAAATGGTAATGTGATGTACTCTTTCGTTTCACTAAAACCAACAGACGTCCGTACCAAATTAGCTAATAGAAATAAGATCTCACGAAAGTGGTATCTACAATGTCACCGCCATTCTGTCAACAAAACAGCCGCGCAATGCAACGTGTACTACATTTTAAAATTATACGTTTTGCAATCTTGCACTCATCAAATCATGAAAACATGGACTCATACATAAACAAAAATTAAAATGCTATCTTTCGATGGTATTTTCAGGTAACGTTACTTATTTGTTCGATGTAAACGGGCTGTCAGGTCGCGAATCGTTTTGAAACTTTTTTGTTCCGATCAGATTTGTCTGTGACCCGAGGTGTTGGACTGTTTTACTATGCGGCCCCACAATTTTTGGATTTACGATAATTCAAATGATACGCATGACCTGTACATCGTTTATCAACTGTAGAAAATGTATCAGTCATTTCATTTCTCGAAACATCATGGGTGTAACAAAATATCCAAATTAGAATCAGATGTAATCTGTCCACTGCCAGTTTGACTGGCCATTTTGTTTATTTCCATTCAAGAGCTGGCAGTGACGTATGCTGGTTTGCCAAATACTTCTGGAAAGGTCTGCTGCATATTATTGCTAATTGATTACCATATTCGTGTATGATATCGATTTCAGTACCCATATAGTATGTTTTGTCAAGAATTTACATTTGAAAAAGAAATCTAGGAGCAAGTAATGGATCATAGTAATTTTCCTTTGTCAAGGAATGATGGCCATTTTTACCAAATCAAAAGTAATAATTAATTATAATTAAGTCGGTTCATTATTTATTAGAATGCATTTTCCATTGTCAATATGTGATTTCAAAACTAGAGATACTGTAGATTTTGATAATACTTGGGATTTTTCCTGTTTCATTAAATTTTGTCTGTTATGCTGGTGAATTATTTACACTAGTATTTGAGAAAATTAACCCCATCGGCCATGCCCAAGGACCAAATGTGTCCCAAATAGGTATTTTCATAAAACCAAATTTCTCTGTTAATATCAGGTTTTGTAGTACAAAAGTGGTATCAAATTAAATCTAATTTGACAGTGATTCTGAAAATGTGGGTTTCAGTTAGAATTGGTTGAGATATTTTTACCCATGCATTGAAGAGGATTAACCCCTATCGGCCATGGTCATGGACCATATGTGTCCTTATCATTGTATTTTGTTAAAAACTTAATATCTCTGTCAATATCTGGCCAAATAGTGTAAAAGTGGTATCACATTGATGACTTTGTTATGGAGATTATTTAAAAACAGGTGTGAACTTCAATTGATTGATATAATTTTTCATTTGCATCGTAGAAAACTACCCCCAATGGCCATGCCCAGGGACCATATGTGTCTCGATAGAATTATTTAGTGAAAAGAATGATATCTCTGTTAATATTGTGTTCTATATTGCAAACGTGGTACCAAATTGAAGCTATGTTTATTTAGATTATAAAAAAATGACTGTCAACTTGAATCGGTGCAGGATTTTTTCAACAGCCCAGGCTGTATATTGGGTTATGGCTAGGGACCATATATGGTCCTGCGGCATTATGGGGAGTTTGGGGGGAGGGGCACATATATGGTCCTGGGGCACTATAAGGGTTAATACATGCATACAGTACATACCTACACACACCCATACGTTAGTACATTAACATTTAACACGTATTGTCCTTCTAAGTTGATAGTCCCAAAGGGCTCATTGAATACTCATTGAATATACATGTATTAAAGAGCATTGTCTATTGGCGTACGGAAAACTCATTGAATATACATGTATTAAAGAGCATTGTCTATTGGCGTACGGTCCGCCATTTTGAATTCGTTAGGAATTACACTGGAAAGGTGCTGAACTGTTTCGTAATATTTGTCAATAATATATACATAGTATTTTTATTGATGGGATAACAGTACTTTTACAAACTGATTGGTAGTGAAACTAATCCAAAATGCCTTTTATGCCAAAGTATGGGTTGACACACTACCGATGAATGGCTTCACTTCTAACTATATTTTTATCGATTGTGCACCCCATTATATCAAGTTATCAAATCTAAACCATCAACACATTAACTCTCAATAAAATGTTTTAATTGTGGGAAAAACTATAGATGTATTAACTGGAATTTCCCCATTAATTTGATCTAACCTAAATAAATCATAAGAAAATACTCTCTTTGAAAGGGGCAGTAGCACGTTTTTTGAAAATTTTATATTTTATATTTTCAATGATAATTGTATGTTAAAGCTAAATGTATTATTTTGAACAGTCTCAAATCTCAGTACACAAACCAATCATCCATAGTCAGAGAGCAAATTATAAAGATTCACTTAAATCTTCGACACTATCAAAATACATTAAATATTTAAGTACAATTATCATCGAAAAATTTTAAATATAAAATTTTCAAAAAACGTGCTTTAAGAAATCACTTTCTTATTGAATGCTGTAATCAGAGGGTAAAATTTGTAGAATTGTATATTGAGCAAACATCTTCTTCCAATCAAACAAAATTAGGAAGTAATGAAGTTACTGTCAAAAAAGAAAAGAAAGGGCTTTTCCCACTGATCTTTAACGTATATAACATATATCGTATATAACCTTATTCAGAGAGGGGCGTTTTAAATGCATTGAACTTGCGCATGCGTTGTCGAAGCTACCGTGAACTGTGTACTGACAGTAATTATTATCGTGCGCCATGGACTGTAAACAAACATTTGAAATTTATCAATAATTTCATTTACCAAATAACATGATGTATGTTATATAAATCACAATGTTTATGGGATTCATAAACTGACAAAATACGAAGAACGTATTCGGATCACAAAACGTTTTTATATATACTGCAATCCAGTTTGGATTCTGCAAGGAAGTAAGGGAAATCCACAAACTAACGATTACGGAACGGATTGGGGATTTTATCTGTCGGCCTATACATGAGATACTAGGTTTTGATTGGAATTTGTATGACAACGACCACACGTTAAAAAGGCAAAATACTGCTGACAGCTCGTTGAACCCAAACTCACTCACTCATCAAACAATTACAAATACATGTGCAAGTTATCTATATATTTATATTTTCATAATGTAATCGTTTTATATAACAATATCGATTAATGATCCGATTGTTAAACACTTCATTCAAAAGTTTAATATCATTGGAACTAATGATGAATAAATAAAAAGTATCTAAATGCCTCTTTTGAGTCACACAAATTAATCATTATAATCTTTGCTATCTGAAACCCACTGAGCTATAACAATGTAAAACCACAAAACTCTCTTACCCAAACCGGAAATTGTTGCTACGGCCCTGATACATTTTATCTGATAAACTAACTGTAAAGAGCTAAGTCGCAGTATAAAGACTTACTATATCTTCCACTAAATGTACACTGTATAATAGTATGTGTATTGATATACCGTGTTGAATAAACTGTTTCACTCTCTACCTACACATCCCCGCTCATTACGTCACCATACATTATGGCTGATGAACTAACTTCACGGTCCAATGTCGCCGAATATACACTAGTCATCCCTTGCTCTTAATATACAAGTGTATGTCGATTAATTGAGTCAAATACGCGATTTCTCTCTTTGTCTTAAAGTCCCGTTCATTATGTCACCATACACTGTGGCGGAAGACCTAACTGCGATTGGCAATGTCGTCGAATAACGCTCATTGTCTCCTATTAATACACAAGTGTATGATGATTATCTGGGGGCTAAATATTACTCTTTCTTAGACGAGTTTCTTATCTATAGTTTATACCTCCATGTCCCTACACATGATTTTACATTTCTAAGGAAAACGTTTTAAATTATGGTTTTAAAATCGCTTTAGTTCCAGTTGATGCGAATCAAATTAAGTTAAAGAGGTAAAATTATTTTGAGCAATGCGCTGACTTCATGGTGCCACATGTATCAACATACATGAGTCTTTTTTCCTTTTTTTGTCTTTGTTGTTGAAACTTTGCAAATCTGTAGTTCTATCTTCAGATTTTGAATACTCATTTCTTATTAAATATAGAAAATGGTTGTGGCAAGGCGAAGATCCATGTCATTTGTGTTTCTTAGATTCTCAATGAGCAATATCTGTTAACGTTACATCACAAATTAGGGAATTTGGTTAAACATCAACTAACCTCGATTTTTCAAAAAAATAATAAACTGGACTTTATTTTTGTTAATTGTCCAATTAACACCTTTAATTAGCTTCATTTAGACAGCGTAATTATCGGCTGTGCAAAACCCACCTGGGTTAGGGGCCATAAAACTCGCGCGGGTGTGTCGTAATAAACAGACTATACAGAGTAAAGCATCATTATTGCAATGGAAATACCGCCTAAATAATTGTTTAATTACCATTGATGTGGATACTTTTTTTACACCAAATGCTTAGTAGTGTTACATCGTCAAATGATTTATCTGAATGAGTGGAAAACATTTTCTGAAAATCGTTAATTATTAGGTTTTTTCCCCTGTGGTATTGTTGCGATAGATGTATAGATAACAAGGCTGATTTTGTTTATGACGTCACACATTGGGGGCATGACCAGTCATGCATTCCCTGGTTTGTTGTCAGATAGATCTAAGCGGCCCTTCAAAAGTGGCTTTAAAAAACGGCTTTCATTACCAAACTAAACATATTTGAGTAGCGACCTTTAACGCACTGTACAATATTGTAATCAGACTTTCTATATTCCAAAGAAAATAGTGAAATATGTTTGTGGTTTATACGTGAACTATAACTATTTCCAAAGACGTTGAAAACATGTATAATAGACCTGAATGAGTGTCATTTGGAAATAAATCCCCAAAAGATTTTGACAAATCTGCTATGGTCTCGATTCAATGATTTCTTTCAATAAGATATTGACACTTCATGAAATATCTACGCCTGTCTTTAAACTGTTAAACATCCGCTGAACTCGACTTTTATACTTTTCGATTTTCGTTCAAATATGTTTAAACAAAACAAGAACTGGGCTTTTTTATAATTTTCCCAATAAACACATTTGATTAGCTTTACGTTAGGACCGCGTAATTAACGGACAGACAGACAGACAGACAGACAGACAGACAATTGTTTATTTAAGTCTCACTTCTGTACAGCAAAACAATAAATACATATTGGCATAAAACACGGATAAAAGTACAGAACCACTCAATATGAGTTATGAGAGACTATCATATATACATATCGTAGAAATTACATGAACTTTAAAAAAAAGGAGTAATATTTTAGGAAAATAGAAGGCGTTTCCTTCTTTGTAATATTAAAAAGCAGGTTTTGGCAAAATAGTAAAACATATCAGCACTTTGACATAACAGCATTTTTTCAAAATCTGTTAGAATAAAAACATTAACATCATGGGAAGATATATATAACTTTATAAATTTGTAATTGTAATTGTATGTTTGTGTCTCGTAAGCCTTATGGCTGGGTGCTGACTTTTAACAGCTTTTTATACTGTGATATATATATATGTACAGCATGTGACACATAAATAAAATACTCTTCTTCTTCTTCTTCTTCTTCTATATAACGGCTGTAAAAAACCCTCCTGGGCTAGGAGCCATAAAACTCGCGCGGGTGAGACGTGTTAAACAGAACTATATACCAGTAGTACAAAGTGGCGCATTCACTGGTTTGTCGCCAGGTATATTTAAGCAGATCTAAGAAGAATATTAATATCTTAACTATATAATTTTATTTTATGTTCTTTTTAATATAGACATGATGTTTATCAAAACGTGTGTACATGTATGCAATCATTTAATGCCATAATCCATTTATTGTTTTAATATCTAAATAAGTGTCTCAAGAGCCGTTTATTGGCTGGGCCTACAATTCTTAACCTTTAATGTTTTATGAAATGCATTTACTTGTTGAATTGTGGCGTGACACATATTAAACATTTCTTCTTCCTCTTCTCCTCCCTCTTCTTTTAAGCTGCCCATCAAAAGTGACATTCAAAAACGGCTTTAACTACCAAACTGAAACAATTTGAACAGCGACCTTTCAAGCACTATAAAGTATTTCAATCAGAGCTTCGTATATTCCAAAGAAAATAATAAAATATATTTGTGATGATGTAAACTTTAATTCCTTCAACCGAGAGTGATGAAGACTAAATTGCGTCAACCTGGTCATGACATTTTATTGTTTTATTACCCCTTTGAGCTGGTTGCGGCGACCGCCGTGACGGGTAGCTAAGGGTTTAATCATGCCATAAAAGGCGGGACAAATTGCAATTGCATGGCACAATACATTAGACATACGTATATAGACATTTATTGTAACATGTTCCAATGGACCGATCTCCAGATTAACTATTATACATTTCAAAATAAGTCCGAATTTAGTTTCAACACTGAGTGGATTTGTTGTTCTTGGATAGATCAACGCAATGAATGAGATAGTACCTTCCAAATGCTTTCTTTATATTTAAGACTTAAGGCTATGTGTAATAAAAAAGAATACACTAGTTGTCATTGAAAAAAAAAAGAAATTCTTTTGATTATAGGATCTTAATATTACTGTGAATATTTACTTTTTAATGCTTGAAACTCTAAGCCTTACATTAGTGTTTCATATAGAAGATATGCTTAAAATACAAGATGTTAAAATTTGGCAGGTTTCTTTGTGGAATTATGTTGGAAATTTACTGCGCTCATATCATTAGTATAAAGACATTCCCTTTGTTCAAAATCATCTAAAGAAAATGAATGTTTAGAGATCAAATTTAGATGTGGTAATTTACCCTTGTTAAATGAAACTGGAAGATATGCCAAGTCTCAGGTTCCTCGTCTACAAACGCATTGTATAACGAGTTATTAATCAACATGTACATATGGTTGAACACAAATTTCACTTAAAAATGAAAAAGAAGAGAACTGCTTTTGATCCAATTAGGTTGAATGTTTCATATTTAAAACATAAACTTATCAAATGTAAATGTGTTCTTTCAATGTCTGATAAGCCAGTTGTGGTTTGACGTACTGTTTTATTATGTACCATGTTTTGTATAAGAAATGTAATGATACGCCTAACACTTTGGTAAAAATATACTACTACCCTAAAATAATAAACAGTAAGCGGTCAGTGCAATATCATACACTTGTGTTAATTAACGATCTGTCTGTCTGGTCAGTGTTTAGGTATTGAGTGAGGAGATAATTAGTGCATATTCGGCGCAATTGCTCCTCCATACAGTTCCTTATGTGACTCAGTGAATCAATATACACTTGTGTATTAGCTGCAGGATATAATGAGTGTTAATCCAGCGGCATTGTCCCTTGCAGTTAGTTCATCAGCTATAATGTACTTTATGACTTATATAGGTTATGTCATGCATTCTTTTTTAGATTAACATATTATTACTCTCAATTAACATTATCTATTAGAATGCATTGAGCGCATAATCGAAATCCAATATGCATCTTAATGAGCCTTTTATTTGACCTATTATCCATCTAACACCCGAACGATTTGAAAACCCACTTGAGCGTGACTAGCACCGCCCACAAATGGGCTTGTCGGCGTAGAAGCTAGCTTGCTCTAGTGCCAATGTGCCTACCTATTTCCAATCTGATTAAAATCAAATCATTGATTCGCTCCCTTATTCATATTATGTTGTTACTGGTCACTCATCTACGATCTGACGGAATCCCGTAGAGGTCCGTGTCCACCGGAAGTAAGATTTCAACCCGTCAAGGTTGCGCTTTCAAAGTTGTGAAAGTAGATTAAAGGTTCAAACATCACCGCTTTTCTATGTAACGCGGAAAATGCCGAGGTTTTCGGAATGTTTGGGTACGCTTAATTTGCTACATCAACATGAAAGCAGTATGTTTGTTAACATTCTTGTCGTCAGAATTATTAAAATATGATCAAATTTCAGATTATCGCAAACTTGATACGATATTTCTTTAAATCTTATGCATATTATACATGTTGTAAAATTAATAATCCTATGATACATTACAATCTAGACTATGATCGAAATCAAAGGATACAAGATTGAGAAAAAATCATGAAATATCAATATTTTTTTCTTTGAAGTACAACCTTAATCTTTAATTAACTGAAGATTATATTGTTTTCTCAAAACATCTTTGTCTCAGCGTTTTGCGGTGAGATTTGCAGGATATGAAGATTAGTTTAAAAGAAGAGTTTAAATTGAGTTCTTGAAAATACTACTCAAATTCAGGCCCGTAAAATGCGTACAGCTATTATACAAAATTCAGCATCAAATGCTGATCATTATGGATCTTGAATTCTATTCTATCTTTTCACTTACCCCCTAATTTCTGGTGTCAAATTCTCGGCACATACCCAGTCATATACGGTAGCTCTTTGGGTAGCTGAAGCACCCAAACAACCTAGCCATCATAAGAATGAAATCAAGTGGTGGATTGGCTTGGTTTTAGAATAATCTATCATCTATCAAAGACAAACATTACAATATCATTTATCTTTCCAGGTCTAAAGTTTCGCGGACCGGGGAAGAAAATTGAAGTATCTGGCAACAAATCCAAGTTTTTCATCTTTTTGGTTTCTGGCAAGACGATGCAATCAAAAAGCTCTAACAGAAAACCACTGAAATACAAAATGCCATGGCATTTTCACACGGCGGTAAAAATGCCATGGCATTTTGCCGTGGCATTTACGAATGCCATGGCGTTTTGCCGTGGCATTCAGAAATGCCATAGCAAAACGCCATGGCATTTTTATGGAGATATAGGAGTTGGAGGAAATTTGTTTATAAAAAAAGTGTCTTCATACTTCAGGTTTTATGAAAATGTAATTTAATCAACATATTTATTTGTCGAAAGTGTCAAAATTTGGGCGGTCAACTTGGGACTAGCCGTACCAGTCCAGACTTGTACCGAACAGCATTATATACAATTGATTGGCGGCCATTTTTGTGTAAGAAAAAGGAATAGCACGGCTTAACTTGACATTATACATTTGAATAATACTGCTCCATTAAGCTTAAATACATTGTCTTTCAATTGGAACCATTAAATTTCATGTTCCTAACATCACCTTATATTCTCCTTAAAACGTGCTACTGCACCTTTAAAGTGATTGTACTGTTTTACTACGTTCCGTGAGTACTATAGACTAACTAATTATGTGGGAGAAAGATATACATGTATGAGTTTTGTACAGGTATGAACTATCCAAAAGAATCAATGAAAATGATTAAGTACAAATGTGTTCAAGTATAACGACAGAACAAATAGTTAAAAGGATCTCATAAATGCAAAATTCAACTACTGTTTTAGTCACTAGTCTTTCAAGCGTTTCATCTTTTTACAATTTGAAGCAAGTTAGCTTCTAAATTCTTCTTTTAAGGACACTGAGGCTAAATTTAGCAAATAGCGTAAAACAAAATCCAACATGTAATAATACAGATGCCAATTACATCACAGTCTTCTATGTTTTAATTTAATTTACAGGTTTTACATAACGGTTCACTAGACTACGATCTCAAGAATCCAAATCGAAATAAAAATATTTATAAGACATTACTTCATAGTTGTGTGATGTACCTCAAAAATAAATATTTATTGTGGCTTCTCTCGGTGATAACCAAATGATGACATTAAAACAAAATGACAAACATAAGAAATGATAACTTTGAAACATTTAAAAAAAAAAGCAGTTCAAATTGAATGTTTCTCGTGTCATCAAGCCACCACCCACTACATGTATAAAGGTCATAGTGGAACATTCTATTGATTGTTGATCGAATTTAATTTCATGAATTATTCAAATAGCGTCATTCGGTTCATTAAAAAGTAGGACACGTATGGCCTAGAATACTTTGCAAGACTATTTTGGATGTAATAGTTGAAGAAGCACTTTCAAGGAATTTTCAGTATAAGAAATGTGAAGATTTTAATATTAGATTAGATATTTGAATAAAAGTTATTAATGCATAACAAAAATTATCCATTTTTGTAAGAAATTGAAATAATTGAAAACATTCTCTTTTTATAAAACTCTTTAACACTCAACTAAATCTTTTAAAACTTCAAAAAGGTTCTCATGCATTATCTAAAGACATTTAAAGCATTTCTACAGCGGCTTTTAAAGGCTACTGACATTGCTTGTTAATGACTGACAAACCTAAAGACCTGGACATTTATAATGAAGAATGAATTAACTAATCGAAATGAAGAATATTAAGGTTGCTTCTTTAGAAACACAATGCCATTACACGCCATGGTGTTCGACAGAAAATGCCTAAAATAAAGCATAATGATGCATCAAAATTTTATAATGTATATCACACTTGTCAGTATAATCTTGTAATGGTAGTTATGCATGTGAGAGGAGATACCAAACAAAGGGGTAATTTGCAATTGGAAACCCAAGCCTTATCCTAACTTTCTTTCTCAAGACTAGACATTACATTAGCTTTTGTTAATTCATAAGTTCTGAAATTGTAAACCTCAATTATTAATAATTACATATAAGTGCTTAATCCAAAAAATATAATTTATTTAGATTTTTAGCATCAATTTCATCCTTCATATCAACGTCAAACATGGTGTTAATGTGTACAAAAAAATGGATATTTACGAAACTGGCAATCATGCTAGTCGGTTCAACATGAAAGAGGAAAGTCATGATTTGTTATTGAAAGACGGTTTGGCATGCTGCATGACGGTTTGTATGGTAGTAGTAATCGGAGTAAAAGTAATTGTAAATGGGAAATGTTGCCCAAGCTTCCAGATAAGGCCGTTGCTTGAATTTTATTTATTTCAACATTCTTGAATATTCAATTTTTAAAAATTATTTTACACAAATATTTTGATTCACTGAAACTTATATCAAATGTGCATGATTCGAAAATAAAATGAAAATATAAACAATTGTATAAAACGTATGTGTCTTTGCAAAAAATATAATAAAAAGAACTCGCAATAACTTAAATCCCTTTTTCGAAACGCATATTAGCATTAGAAAGTTTGTGTTTTTTACAATGGTTGATTAATAATGTCATTCCGAAGGACGTTGATGAAATGTGAAAAGAAAGGGGAATCAGTTTCATTCTCACTTCCTGTTTTATGTTGTCTTATTTTCATGCCCTAACAATCTTAAATATTTTAGTCACCATCTGAATAATGGAAATGCAAATGAGCCGTTTCCATTATCATTTGTTATTGATGTCATGATTAAAACTTTCTTTGACAAGTAACACATCTATTCATTTCCACCTGAAGGAAATATATCACCAGAATCGCGTCGTTTGACAGAACATCAATCAAAATTGGTTGAAAGTACATCGTTAGGGGACATTTGCTATTTACAACGAAACGAACAACCATGTCGTAAATTCACACTTCTAATGTGATTTTAAAAATGTGTACTGTTATTCATCTTCGTTAAAACTTGTTATAAATCTTTTATAAAGGTCAAAGTCAAAGTCAAAATATGTTTATTGTATGGAAGGCCTCCGGCCCATATACAAAGGAGTTACAACAGGGTATATTAAATATATAGTACAGCGACATTCTTGATAATTACATACATATTTAAGAATATACAATTTCCTTTAGTAGAAGTTCTCGTTTTGATAATGCATGTTTTACATACAAAGACAGTTGAATAATAATATTGTCATTCTTAGTTTGTAACAAACTAATATAGCCATCCCTTGGTTGTTTTTCTAGATAATATTGCGGAATATATTTCTTTCTCAATTCGGAATAACAAGGGTAAGAAAGTGTAAATTGAATTTCATTCTCTATATCAAGGGCACACAAAGAACAATATCGACTTTCTTTCTCGATAGAGGTTTTTCTTCCCTCGTTAACCATTAACGTTAACAAACCTTCTTCTAACATTATAGTTTGTAATTACTGATAGATATTTTTCTGGTTGTAGTAACGATTTAAAGGTCCTGTAATATTCATAACGTGAGCTTGAATCTAGGGTTGAATTCCATTTTTGATTAAAAATGTCTAATGATCTGAGACGAAACTCATTAATGAAACTGTTAATATCTCCAATGGTTTCACACCATATATAACCGAAACCATGAGAGAATAATAAGTTTCTAATATCAGTAATCCAAGTATGTTTACCAAAATTATCAAGATTTAAAAGCATATTATAGGCTAATTTAGGCAAACGTTGCTCATGCATATTTATAATCTTAAACCAAAATCTTAAACATCTTATTTGCGAAATAATATACAACGGAAATCTGCCACATTCCCCATAAACCATGCAGTTGGGTGTCTTGGGGCTTACATTAAGGTACTTTTTACAGGCTAAAAGATGGACTCTCTCAATGCAATCGAAACGCTGGAAACCCCATATTTCAGATCCATACAAAAGAATGGGTTGAATCTGAGTATTAAAAATCTTAAAAAATGTTTTGGGTGACATGGTTCCAACTTTACATAAAACTGTTATAACTTGTACTAAAGCTTTTTTCCCACGTAAGGCTAATTTTTTTTGTACATGTATTTAAATTCATTCTATTTGAGAACAAGAATCCTAAGTATGAATACTGTTTTGGTACATTAATCAAATTACCATCATAATACCACTTTTCTCTTGCAGCCACTGGACCTCCCCTACTAAATATTACAATCTCTGTTTTACTTAAATTAACTTGCAACTTTCATTCCTTAGTGTATCTCTCCAATATATTTAATTGATTTTGTAAACCGACTACAGTATCTGAAACTAAAATAACATCGTCAGCGAAAAGAAGGATTAAAATGTCTACAAAATCTGGGTACATTTGGATTCCATGTTTTCCACCCGAAATAATATCATGATATAATTCGTTTATGAAAAATGAAAACAAAATTGGACTTAAACAGCAACCTTGCCTTAAACCCAGCGGACAATCGAACAAATCTGTTACACCACCTGTGCAACGCACATATACGCTCGAATGTTACCATACATTGACTTTAGAATGTTAAACATTTTCCCTTGTAAACCTGCTTTACGTAAGCATTGCCATAATTTGGAAAGATCAACAGAGTCAAAAGCTTTTTTAAAATCCACAAATGCTATGTACAATTTATGCTTACGTTTTGACAGTGCTTTTTGGACCATTGCATACAAAGTAAATATATGGTCGGTAGTGGAATATCCCTTTCTAAATCCGGCCTGTGCTTCTGGAGTCTTATCACGCATATTTTGCCCAGTTGGATAAGCTGTTGTTCAATATCAAAGTAAATACTTTTCCTATGATACTCATTAACGATATACCCCGATAGTTGTCTGGGTTATTTCTGTCGCCCTTTTTATGAAGTGGTATAATTATAGAATTTGACCAACTACAAGGGAAGATTCCGTTTTGGAACAAGTTATTGAAATATTTCATAAGGAAAGGCATAATTTCCGATTTAGAACACTTTATCATTTCTATAATTATATCATCAGGCCGGCCGCCTTTCCGTTTTTTAAGATGATTGATAGCATTTGATATCTCATGTTCAGAAATAGGACTGTCCAATACAAGTTCATCTACTTCATTATAAACCTCCAGTGACGTCACTCTATTGTTCTATTAGGTTCTTCTTTTACCGGATAAACCTCTTTGCCGGACATTCTCAAAGAATGCCCAGGGCTTTCTCTAGGAAAGCCCGGGGCTTACTGTAGAATTTATCGGAAATTTATTTTGATAGGGATTATACACGTTTTGAAATACTTTGTTTCAAAGTCCTTCTTCGAATAAATACCATCACAAAATATCACAATTTTGACAAATTACAAATATAATGTTCGCATGCCTGGTCTCGAACTCTGCACCACTCGCTTACTAAACTGGCGCCTTTGACAACTCGGCTATAAAGGCCCACGAGAACAATGATGTATTTTCCACAGTGACAATCATGTGAACTTCACGAGGCAGATAGCGCATGCATTTCACGTTCACGGCTTGGGTAGCGAGCGCAAAGCACGTGCAGGGCGCGGATGTGCTCTTCGTTTGCTCATGGTGATTCCCTACCAGTAAAAATCAATGAATCCATTTTTATACTTATTATTGAAATAATTTTGTTACTACGGTTTATCTCGGTTCATAAGTTAGATCAAAACCTCGCCCTCGGTGTTGTTTGATAATGTAAGCCCTCAGCCTCGGGAAATTGGGGCGGGCCTGTCGGCCCTTTCCAATTTCCCTCTGCCGCGGGCTTACATTATCAACAACACCTCTGGCTTGGTTTTGATCCTACACGTATATCAACCATTGCTGACATCTAGGTTGGAAATGTCATCATCAAATGACAAATCTATTATTTTATCGTTTGAATACACATCTTAAAAATGATTTAACCACTGACATTTTGTTATGTTGTTTCCAGTCGTGTTTCGTTTTTGGGAGGTGACGAACATTTTTCCAAAACGCAGAGGGACTGTATACGGATTGTTCTAATTGTTCTTGGTTGCGCATTTTCAAGTCAAACTTAAATTTTCGACAACAAGCTTTATACTTATTCTACTATCGCAATATTTCCGTCTATCGTAGTTGCTACGGGTGACTCGGAATCTTCGAAGAGTTTCCGTGCAGTCCGTCTGGCGTTTCTACAATCTACATTTAAAGTACATGTTCGGGGTCTGCGATTAACATGTTTGAGCATATACTCGGCCGACGTCGACAAAACTTCAGCGAAATCATTAATTGCTCCGTTAAAATCTGTTTCGATTTTATCGAGAATTGTTGCTCCAATCAAGTTGAATTATTCAATAAAAAGGTATTTGTCGAATTTTCATTCCAAACAAACCGCTTTGTGTTTGTGGACCCAATACCATCATCCATGTTATTATTCATGAGCGGAAATGTACAAGTTAATTCAAGGGATAAATGATCAGATTCAAGCCGATCCCCAATATTACATTTGTCAATATATTGAAAGAAATCAGGCGAACATATAAAATAATCGTTCACACTCGCACCTTGACTCGCACAATAAGTATATTCCATTTGCAGGTCCCCAAATACTCTACCATTAATAATAAACATTTGAAATGCGTAACATATATCTAAAAGTGTCTTCCCAAATCTGTTTATAGTTAAATCCTGAGATTTCCGATTGTAAATTTCTATATCATCATCTTCAGAGAAAGGAAATAGTCTATGTACATTGTCCTCCTGATCGGTCGTTGATAGGTTGTTTGCATTGCCAGTTCGGGAATTTAGATAATATAAATTCCTCAAGTTTGTCTAAATTACAGTTAGTATCAACATGATTGTAATATGGCGACCCTTCGGGTGGTATGTATGTACATATCAAATTAACATTTTTGTCAATAGCAAATAGGGTTTTTGACATTTGAATACATATGAAATTGTCAATATCTGTAGTAATCAACTTACATAGCTTGCTAATAGACCGATGTATGCACACGCACACACCTCCCGAAAGTCTGCCATATTCAGATAATTTCACAGCTGAACTATAGAAATATTCTGTTTAATTTCATAATCAATTAACCAGTTCATATCGTAGTTAGAATCAACAAAAGTTTCAAGGAGGCAAATAATCTTAAAGTCTTAATGTATTGTATAAAGTCATCATCGCCTGCTTTGCTACTGAGTCCGTTTATATTCCAGCAGAGGAATGAGAAAGTTTCGTTGTGCTAGTTGATTACAGTGGGCGTAACGCCGGTGTCCTTGTTAGTAGTACCCTGTGAGATACGATTCCGGCCTCGGCCTGAATCCTACTTGCGGGCGACGTTCGACCTCGTTGTTCGTGTCGTTGCTGGGGATGGGACTCTCACTCTACCGTTAGCAGATCTGTTTCGTTCAGTTGTAGATCGAGGGACAGTTACCAGCTGACCATCCTTGAAGTAACCAAACATGTTGGTTCCCTTCAAAGCTTGAAGCTGCTCACGTTGACGTGACGGTAGGTCACTTGATATACCCAGTCCTGCTGCTTTAAAGGTCGGCCTGGCTTTTAGGGAGCGCACTTTATCGTCTGACATGTGTAGCTTTACGATCATGGGACGAGGTCTTGTAGCATTGTCCCGCTTGGCACCCAGTCTATGCGCACGGATGACGTCAGATGTCTCCCATGTTTTGAAAGTGGCATGTTCATTGAGGATGGACAACGCTGTCTGCTTGCATGCCGTAGATTTCTCCTCGCCGACCGCTTCAGGTATACCGTGAATAATGATGTTGTCCCTTCTGCTGTAGGATTCCAATCGGTCTAGTTCGTAGTCTATGTTGGACATTTTAACGTCAACGGAATCGAGTTTCAGAGCGAGAGCATCGATGTCCTTGTTCACAATATCATGGTTTTGCTTTAAAATGTCAATGTTTCCACGCATATCCGTTACAGATTCTTCGAGTTGGTCACATTTAGAATTAATAGCTTTAATGTCCTTACGAAGAGAGGTGATCTGTGAACTTAGATCGGTTTTGACGGTGGCTAGTTCTGACTTCATACTGTCGATTGCGGCGAGTAAGTTATGTTGAACTTCATCAAGTGAAACTGGGCCCGGGTTGGACTCAATATCATTCGCACACAACAAACGCTGTACGATCACTCTCACCGGAAGCGCGTCGTCGCCGAGTAAGCACAGAGCTCGATCCTGTGTTGCACGTGCGCTGTGGTAGATAGACAGGACTAGGTCACAGTGTGAGTTGGTGACGTCACTTGTAACACAATAAAATGTTGTTTCTTTCGGCATAAACTGTTCAAATGAAGAATTGTAAATAGCCTTCTGGTTACAGATGATGAGCGCAGAGAGTGACAAGTGTAATGTGAACATCAGAGTGCATATCATCATACGGTAGGGCATATAATCAGAATCGCGATCGTGCCGTTGAGTGTATGGCGTGTACCCGTCAACATGGCTCACCTGCCGAGTACCGGGTGGTTTACGGAAAGTTCCAATTCTGGATCTGTATGTGGCCAAATCCACCATTTAACCTCTTCAGAACAGGCGTCAATGTATGAATGTTTGATTCGACAAGTTCAGATGTTCAAATTCCCTTTTGTTTCGTGGTTTTCAAAGGAAAACATGAGAGCGTTTTCAAACGTGTCGTGTACCTCCAAGGGCAAGTAACTCCAGTCTACATTGACAAACGCCTGAATAGGTTTCAGAGTTGATTTCAGAGAAAACTGTTTGAGTGGCGATCTAGAAGCTCGTAGTAAAGGAAGACTATGGAAATTATATGGATCTACAGTAGCGACGTTTTGGTCTAGTTCAGTAAACCGTTTTCAAGCATATGGGGAATATGAGCAATTTTAACAGTTGGGTATGCTAAAGAGAAAGAAAGTAACAGCAACAACAATCAAAGAAATGATAAATTGAAAAAAGTTTGAGTTAGAGATGAGTCATACCATATGGTCAGTGAGTTGATGAGGCAACGATAGATTTGATGGATAAGCGAAGCCGGTTAAGTCAAGTGGATTATTTATTGGCGGATCGGGTGATTTTAAGCTAATGATATGAAATAGCCTCTATTCATTGAGGGCTGAAAACGAAAATATGTAAAGCTTCAAATCAACAGCGTTGACTTAAATCATGTTTGTTGTGTGTATGTGTTTTGGCAGTGTCACAGTTGATGATGTGTTTCGTAAATTTGGTGATGCATTCCCAAATACCCTCTTTTTGTCATTTTGATGGAAGATGTCTTGTGTTCTTTGATGCGAATGGTGAGCGGATTTGATGCGTTTCGGGTGTATCTACTGGAGCAGTGGCAGATGATTTTGTAGACCTCTCCTTTATGCTGCTGTTGTTTTGCTGAGCTTTCCTTCGATATCAGAGTACGTGTAGAGCACGGAAATTAAGTTGAAAACACCGGAACCTTCCGACAATACCACCATACAACCTGCAGTGTTTTGGTCAGAGATCGTATGAAAATGTTGCACCCGAGGATTTGAACTCTGTTCAACCAAAATCATAAAACGCCCGGCATCTGAAACATTCAAATCGATTACCTACCTTTTTCTGCTTAGTTCTATTATTTGATTCATAAGACATACAGTAACAAATGGTTTAAACGTATTCATTTTATTACAAAATACATGAACTGGATTGTTCAACGAGCTCGTGTGAGCTTATGTGAAGACATGTTTGCTGTCTGCAGTCAGTATCATATTTGCTTAGTAAAAACGTTTAGTTTCAATTACAAATTGATTTACTGATTTTAGAATTCAGATTCGGTGTCAGTATCCAAAGATGGGTGGCCATATAAGATTGTTTAATGAAAAGCCATTTGAATAATAGAATTTGTTCGATCTAATTGAATCGAATCTTGAACAGACGAAAATGTAATGCGTTCTCATTGTCATGGCCACAAGAATAATCTCTTTTGTCAAATATATGTCTGTTAGATTTATCAGCATTGAGACCGCCACACATAACAAATGAACTTTGAGCACGTTTGGAAATTAGCGTCTTATGAATATGCATAATTATTATTGTGTCGGTTTTATAATCTCTCTCGGTTTAGGAAATATTTTTTCTGAACAATCAGGGACTATTCTATATCAGATGGGTTATACATGTAATGTGCATAGAAAGATAGATTATTTGATAACTCTCAAAATGTAATTCATTAATGGTTGATGTTTATCGTATGTTTCATCGTACATGTAACAAGGCTTAAGAAATACTATCGGCACCACGAACTGACATTGGTAGAAATGAGATGAACATCCAGTAAGATGATTATGTACAATCTTGCTTTCTTTCACTTAATATTTGATAGTAATTATCTGACATCGTCTCCTGTAGCTGGTTCCATTTAGTGTTGCCTTTACGACAATAACAGGATGTTAATTTCCGCACAGATAGATATGTATTTATGAGGTGCCTTTAATGCAGACCTTTCCGCATGCTATTGTAGTTGAGTACATGATTTGTTCTCTCTTGAGAGGTACATTATATAGACTGTTTGTTTCAATTAACTAAAAAGGTTTCACGGGGTGAAAGTGTCTTTAGTTGAAACAATATGGCCATTACGGGTTTTACTAAGAACTGTTTCGATATTGTAAATATTTTAACAATCAAATATTAAGAACAACAAAGTCAAATGTAAAAACAATATACAATATTATATATAATAATAGTTACTTTCATGTCAAATCATAGACAATGTACCAACACAGGTTCAACAAATTTAAACAATTCAATCATCTTTTTGTGTGACTTGGAAGTGTAGAAAGTTTATTTCTGTTGATAAAGGTGTCATTTGCGTTGTAACAATAGATTGAAAAAAACTTCCAAAACTACAACGACAGGGCTAATTTATATTGAAGTAATTGTATGAGAAAAAATCTTTAAATCCCTGCCTTTCTAAAGGAACAAAAACGTTTGCATATTATGGTTATTATATTTATTAGTGTGAGCTATTTAGATCTTGGTTTTTTATATGTTAAAAGGTAAAATACAAAAGAATCAATGTTTTGATATGTTTGTGTATTCAATCATTAACATTTTAAAATCTTATGTTCTCAATTTTGAAATCAAATCAAAATTGGAACAGACATAATACAATAGATGAATAGTGTTCATGTTGGTTTACTTATTGAGTCATTGTGTAATGACATACACTGGTGGCAACATTTTTGTTTAAGCAAATGTCAATTGTAAAGAAGAGCAATAACAATCATTATCAAACAGTGTTTAAGCCACAGTATCGCTCACAAAAATTCAGTAACTCATTATCAAAACATATGAATCGACGTGTTTTTGAAATTATTTCATTCATGACAAATGACATGATAAGAATCTACAATGTTAATACAACTATGATTCATTTCTGATTGAATTCAAAATATACTAACTTATCATTACATGGGTATAGTATCCTTAAATGAAATAACAAACATATTGGCAAAAATAAAAAAATCGCAATTCATTATTCATTACTGTTATATTATGTTCGACTCGTTGAACTGATATGTTATTTCGTGCTAGAAAAACACAACTCTTTTGTAAAATACTTTAGTAATGTTATTGTGTGCCCTTGCCTTAATATTGAGACCCGATTTATTTTGCCATTTATAAGATGACCAAAATATAAGCGAGACATAAAATACCTAAGAAAGATGACATAGTCATGTAACGGGGATAGAATAAATATTTCATGTCCACGTATACATATAGCTAATTCAATACCAAAGAGAATGTAACAATAGTTATCAAATGCGTTTACTTGCTTCAATATCAGTCACGAATCATGTGGTTTAATAACCTAAGAATAATACACAACCCCTACTAAAAGTACATGTAACATTGGCATACTGTTGAAACATTAAAGCATGTATCAAATGAAATTATGATATTGTTGATGTAAATCGTTTTTTATATAATTGTTTCAAAACATATTCAGTGACATTGCATGACTTTGATATCTAAATGCATATTATGTTCATTTTATTACTGTGGATTTGCTTTTAGAATAAACAAAATAGATTATTATAGATGAACAAACAAACAACAAACAGACATGGCCGATCTAATATTAACCGTTTCAGGTCTCTCAAAATGAATATCAGATGTAATGTAAAAACTGAAAATTTATAGTTAAAAATAAAACACCTACGCACGATAAGAGGTGTACATTAGATGTGAATAGAATAAAATATGTTGTGATAAAAAGTCATAAACATGTTTAGATATAAGAAAGTTGTCTGTAAATTAGTTTCATTGTTGTATCATTCTAAGTTAAATGCAAAGCTTAGCGAGTGGATGTGACAATCACCAGTCGTTTGCGTTTCCGTAAAGGCCTGTTTACAACAAATCTTGTTTAAAAAGATTGAAACATCTTCTGCATTTTTATCTTTCTACTGAATTACAGTTCTTCACTGTCACTTCATTCAATCTGAACTTGGAAATACGCGTGCATCGGTTCGCAAACAGAACTGGTATCGTTTTATGGACAAACGACGATTTTATGTGGTTTAAACATATCTTATTTTATAAATGAAACGAGATTGAACGGTAAATAATGCTTATGTTAATGCCGTTCCCTTACAAAATACAGTTAATGTAATAATGACTTACACATAAAAACGCTATATTGTTGTTCACTTTCGTATTTTCAATGGTCAAGAAGCTTCCGTTGTACATAGGGATTGGTGTTCGTTTACTTATTGAGGTACTCCAGAATCAGTGGGGTTTCTATGCATTATTTACTTAACGCTGATTTCCAGCGGCCTTGCTGAATAACACATCAACGGTAATGACAATAACAGGACGTTAATTTCCTCATGGTGAGATATGTATCTATGAGTTTCCCTGTATGGTATCTTCAGTAAACTAATGGTAATGAGTACACGAAGTTTTCTCTTATCGGATTAACATTGAGAAGAGATAGGGTGAACAAATAAAATATTTTAGGATTCGTTCATATTTCGAAATAGCAAGCATGGTATTTTTCATTTTATGTAAGAACTTATTTTCAGTTATAGGCATTAATACTACTACTTTGAACCCCACGATTTAAATGTGAAATTAAAAAATAACTGTCCTCCTTAAATTTGTTTAACATTTTGCAATATTGTCGACTTCGGAAATATCAAACATTTTAAAATTCTTCGGATTTTAATTTTATTAAGAAATTCAAATTATTTAAGCAATCAATGTTCCGGTTTCATATTAATTACCTGCGACGTTTTTATTAAACTGCAACACATCATTAGATAAATTAGTTGCACAGATAAAAGGAATATTAAAGCATGCGACAACGCTCACTACGCTCTGGGTAAACAAATCATGTATATACAACGGGGTGTTCCAATCATGCAAATGAAACACGTTCTAATCATTTTTCATATAAACGATGATGTAAACATATGAGTAGTACAGAAAACTGTTTTGAAATGTACGTTTGCAATGTAGAAAGTTTCAATATTAAAATATGGATTTTCATAATATATTTAACCATGTCATGAAGCAAGTCGATATGTAAAATTTTCTTACTTCTGGTTAATGGCATGATACATTAAAACTAACAAATATAATAGTTTATAATTACTTTATTCATTTGAATACTGCTTTATTAGTTATTTATATACAACATGTCAACACGAATCGGTTCCAAATCTAACAATATAAACCAGATATGAGCAGTCGTGATTAACAAATTGCACAGTATTGGTTGAATAATTTTCTGCAGGGTGTTTATTAGGCATAGTTCTGATTGGAAAATGAAAACAGATGCCGACTTCAATAGTACCTGTCTAAACAAATATTGGTTATGATATTCAGAATTTCTTTATTGATGAGATTCAAGTCATGTAGTCTCCAAACGTTACCAAAACATCTGATAGTCATATCAGATACTCATAAGTCCCCTTTATGTGTTTTGCTTATTCTGTGAATAGCTTCTTAGTCTAGACACTGTGTATTTGTTGACAACATGTTATGTTATATGTAATTGTCAGAACCTTCAGAATCCTTTATGGCACAGGATCTATGATAACAGTTTTATAAGAAACAGAAAAAGTAGTTTTTGATAGTTGTCACACAAGGATGATTCTGGACTTATGTACATATCTAAACATATCTTTGATTTAATTAAATATTTTTAATTCATTTAGAAAATAATGAATTACAGCTGTTGAGGATATGCAGTAAAACAACATTAACACAAAATTTTCTTATCTACGACCTGTCTTATCTCTCATTAAGTTGTTGTAAATGAGTGAATAAGTTATTGTTTTACGCAGCTTAGGCAATATTGCAGCTATTAGCGGCGTCGCTCTTGTAAATGAACCTTTTGAAATTAAACATGGAACAGGTTCTAAAAGGCAATACAGAACTCTTATTCGGACGGATCCCAGTTGGAACCAACATTAGGTAATTGTCCGTTATCTAATCTAAACGACAGTTACATTCATGTACTCATAGAACTGATTGTTACAACATTTTATTGTTTCGTGAGACATAATAAAACTTAAAGTTTATATCCGACAGAGACATTTCCACTGTTAGAAGAAAGGACCCGCTAAAAGCGAAATATAGTTTCAAGTATGTTGTTAAGATTTGGACATTTTGATTTGTTAAAATGTTATTTTGACACATGCTGTAGAAGCCCATGCACGGGTAAGCAAACATAAGATCTATGAAGTAAGTTTGACATTCATTTTTGATTACTGGATCTACTAGCCTCATATGGCCATGTAATTGCTTGTAAGTATGTATAATCACCCAAATACTTGCACTTGATCTTGTTCTGACAACACAGCTATTTGTGTATTAAATAAGCCTATATTGGTTAACTTCAGCATTGGGTTTAACAAGCACTGTTCTAAGTACAAAAGAATGTGCGTCAAACTTGCGCTACGTATTATCTTGACTCTGGTGCATTGGCTTTTGTTACCTAGTCGAAAACTCGTAACACCATTTTTATAAGATGTTAAGTGAACAGTGGACACATTCTTAAAATAACTATGTAAAGTGAGTCGTTTTAGTGATTTTCCTTTGTGTATCAGTTCTTAAATAATCAAGGAAATCATAAGGAGAACGAAAGAAATATGGTAGTTTTGAAAAAAACATTTTTGAATAACTTTATGTGTTACACATTGAGTGCGTTTGATCATCTTAATATTGCAACATACACATACAAATTCCATTCGTGACATCTAAACAGAGGAAGAACAGTTGCAAGGATGCAGGAAAATGCTCGCACAGAGACTTGGCAGGAGTCAACGAGCCAAAAACACATTTGTTGAACCACTGTTTTCTTACGTCTGACCAAGCAACATCATCATCTTTGTGATGTTTGGGCTCTATGTGTTCAGTGAAAATGCAAATGATACATTCAAGGACATAATCACCCCATTAAGGTCAGACTACATTGCGTTTTGGCGATGAAAACGGTGTCATTAACGATTGTTGTTTTGGAATTTGGCACATGCTTTGAACACATGTTTTTGACGCCGGAATATACTGAACCAAGTTAAACCAGATTTCCAGTTAGAAATGCGAGTTCATATATCGTCCATGCATAGAAACATGTCAAGCAGAAATAGAATTTGACACTTAACTTGTTTTGAGTAGTATACATGTTTCAAATAAGTTTTCTTCGTACGATTAATCCATTGGGATAAGCCATAGTGACTTCCGTCATATAGACCTTTTAACCTTACATGTAACCCGTTCATGACCGTAAATGTATTTGACACATTGTAAATTAAAAATATTATTACATGTACAATAACAAAGAGCAAAAGCTATGTTGACTATATTATTTTATATAATTACTGCCGACTTTGGAGAAGAGAAAAACTCCTCTTTTTGTGCTATTGTGTAATTGGCTGGTTTGTGATACGTGTCATTCAAAATGAATAATTGTTATGGTCAATCAGAAAATACATTATTTGACAGCATAGAATGCAAGATAAATGTTCATAAATGTACCAACATATAAGTCAGACCCAATGTTGTACTTTTGCTTGTTTCTTTGACGACACAACCCCTTTAAAATTACAAAATAAATTTTGAATACGACGCACGCTTCAAGTAAGCATCTAATACAGTTAACGCTCTTTGATTTTATTCAATCTATTTTAAAACCTTCAACAGTACAGTGGTGTGAGTGATTATGTATTAATGCATAGAAAATCTTAAGGATCTGTCAAATAAAAATATGAATGTGAATGATAAATTCGAGCGGATGGTCAACGGGGAAAAAAGAACCCTTAGGACGTCTTCATATTTGAATAATAAGATGTCACTGAAATTGACAACACTGATCAATTCAATTTATAAAATGATAGAAATGTCCGTACATTTCCGGAGAGAGTTCATCACGTATACCATCATTATGAACGTTTTACCGAATATTACATAAAATATACTGTGAGACCGGCCATTCATGATATTTTTGTGAAACGAGAAATAATAATTAAGCAAAATAAACGAGATAAAGTTTGCTACAACATTAGTGACATTTTTTATTATATTTTTATCAAATGGAAAGGAATAAGTATTCTACTTAATATTTGCCCCCATGGTCTAAGTAAAAATGACAACAGAACGCTAAAAGTAATATTTC
Organism: Steromphala cineraria; assembly: GCA_916613615.1. Lineage (NCBI taxonomy): Eukaryota > Metazoa > Mollusca > Gastropoda > Trochida > Trochidae > Steromphala > Steromphala cineraria. The sequence goes on from OU744721.1 coordinate 18,046,217, forward strand.
TGCTAATTGCTTGCCATCATTATGGCCTTACTGGTATTGTTAAAAATCCAAAACACACGCTTATGACGAAAATCAGTATTACGCACAATGTGTACGATTTGTTCTAACAAGGACACAATACACAAAAAATACCCACTGGTAAAAATGTTATCGACGTTCTAAATGAATACCACAATTCTTTTTAATAAAGAGTACCACTGTTAGATTGTTAGCCACCCTAAATTTAACGATCTGCAAAGATTGGTAATCTGTAATACAGTTGCAATGAAAAACGAAAATGAAAAAAAATAATGAAAAGTATCAATCAAAAACATAGTACTTAGAATTCATAATTATAAAAATCACAAATGTCCTTCAGTTTCGCAATTTAGACTTAATGATTCCAACATCTTAAGAATATTGATGTTGTTATGTACAGATAGTGCTACTATCCACACGTTTGCAGAATTAATATAATAAAGGCAAGATGTATTAAGAAAATAACAAAACCCAACGATCGCATGGTATGTGTCAGCATGGATAAAGTGAATCTTGTCTTCGTCACCAGATGAAAGCATTATTTTGTTATTTATGTGGCAGTAATTGAGAACTCTGTGTGAATCCTGAGTATAATAGACCTCATTTGACGCTTTCAACCAGAAGCCAGGTCTGACTTGACAAGTGGAATTCATAGTCACAGGAGATTCCAGACTGCTTGTCTCTCACATGTCACTAATATTTCACTGGATAGAGATTCTTAAAGAAAACTAGATTTGCAAATATTGCGTGATCTTTTCTACATGCATCGGAATAACATATTTGTCGGTTAAAGTTTCGTTATGTACCTAGCTGTCCGTGTGTAAGGGAATGGCATATCATCAAACCTGGCAGAAGAGGATCAATCTACGGATCTGACAGAGAAGTGAATTCTGTTGATTTATTCGACGGGAACTGTAAACTCGATATTACAGTACTTCAGGAGAAAATTAACGCAAGTTTTCTTGTTCATTCTGATCAAGTGTCTCAAGTGATTTCTTCGTGTAAGGAGTGTGTTGGTAGACAAATTGCCTTTCACGAATCAGTAATTTGTCTCCCAAGGTCTAACATTCATAATTTGTTTTGACCACTTCTTAGACTTCAGATTGTGTCTTATTTCTGTTGAGAAATATTGTCATTTTGAACATTTGCAATACTATAACTGCAATGTGCTTATAAAGGATGTACCAAGTTTACATCAACGATCACGTTCTCGAAAACTGGAGTGTCACTAAAAGGCAAAGATACTGTGTATTGTGATATTCATCCTGTTGGTTTTACCAGACTATATTATAAGACTATTATTTAAGGATTTCAATCAGCACCCTGCGGCGTATTGGACTATATCACTTTTACACATGCAAATTAATGAAAAGGTTAGTGGTTTACATCAGAGGACAAAAATGATTTCACCGAACATAGCTTTTGGCAAGTTAAGCATTAAAAACCGTCAATGACAATTATCGACTTTTCAGGCTGTTAAAACTTGATTTTTCTGTCACAGTGTTTTCTTGGATTCTTGCATTGTGCATTCAATGTACTGATCTCTCTATTGCAAGACTCGTTACCACACGGAGACATTACTATCTGGTAGCATGGATGGAATATTGGAGAGTAACCTGGCAAATACAACCTATCCTGGCAAGTACCGAGATGCTCAAATGTGGGAAATAGTACTGAAATCTGTTCTTTATATCATTCTCGTTATCTTCACGGTGGTAGGAAACATTCTAATAATTGTAATTGTTTACCGTCGCAAATCAATGCACAATGCAACAAACTATTACGTCACCAATTTGGCTGTTTGTGATTTGTTAGTAATCTTTACTTGTGGATGGGTTCACCTGGTTGATGACGTCACAGAGGGATGGATACTTGGAGCGTTTTTCTGCAAGTTCAACAGTTTTGCACACGGTAAGTGAGTGTGTGTGGTTTTGATCTGTATGTACAGGTCAACTTAACCTGAATGCAAATTATGATGTTTTTGAAGAGAAGAAAGAAAAATAAGAACTGATGATTGGTCGTAAAACTTTTCGATTTGGCTAAAGATGATTAATAATATTATATAAGAATGAAACATCGGCAAATATTTTTTGGAAACTTACTTAAATTAACAAATGTTGTTTTATAATCTTTTTTTAAACATGAAATATGAATTTTCAACATCAACCGGTAACTATATGCTAATATTAACAACGTATATGTATGGTTCATGTCTTTGTACAGTGAATGCTTATATACCAATATATATGCATCTATATATCACTGTTAAGCTCAGCAGTGCGTTTGACATCGTAATATCAATCATATATTCTGTATAAAGTGTAATGTCTTGTGTTGAATTATTCATAGCAAAAGCTTTTGGGTTGAGTGAAGTTGTTCTCCATCAAGTCCTGGTCTTGCTTTGAGCATGTTGATTGTAATTCTGTACATTAAAGATGTGTATATTTCTCATGTTGGACCTTGCAATAAAATGTTGAGTAAATTGCTTTTAAATATGGATGGAAAAATACTTATGCTGCTAATGGTGATTAAAAGTATTAATTATTTTTTGTATATTGTTTTATAAAATCTGACCAGGACACGTAACAAATATGTCACTTTGGGAAAACGAAATACAGAATGTTCTTCTTTAAATATAAATGCTTCATTTCTTTAAAATCACTATTCTAACTTCTACGTTTTCTTACTTCATGTAGTTATACATTAAAACTAGAAAGCAGTTACAATACTACTACTCTCTTACTTATTAACTTATTGTGGATATATTTGTAATAATATGAATCATGCATAGATTTGAACATACATGTAAGTTAGGCAAAGAAAAGATAAAAGTTGTAATGTATAAAAAACGCAAACACTTGAACATAAGTTAAGCAAACACTAAGTAAAGGTATTTCATAAGTAGGTAGACAATACTTGAGATACATGTTTTTGGGTATTTTTCATAAGCAGCATTACATTGTGACAGAATAACAAGGAACATTTATTCCAAAAGGTTTTACATGTAAACTGTTGAATATTTACATTTTCAACTTTTTTCTACTTTGGTCTCCAGTAACAAGATTAGTGATAGTGAGAGCTGAAGGCAAGTAGTTGTTGTTATAAAATGTCAAATGAACTAATCACGACCCTTTCACAAAATTCACTGGTTTCATATTTTCGCAAATTAAAGGAAAAGACAATTCAGTAAAATTTGCTTAGAAACAAAATCTGTTCAGTTTTAACTGTAATGATCCATTTAAATTTAAGAGGATGGTTATATAAACGGATCAAGCTCCATCAATATTCTTAAATCTTATGACTTCAACGTCATAATTTCTTGAACAAATGGATGTTAATTCAACAACCATTTAGTTCCTTAGTACAGGGTATTGTGAGAGACGTCACGTTCCATAAACTTCAACTTTGTCATCCAAATATTGACATCTGTGTCATTGTGTAGTTACGACACAAGAACAAAATTTAAATTTGGTTAAAAAAGCAGTATCATAAGTCACGCCAGAAAGTACAAAATGAACTGTACATTGGCTTTAGAGGTTGGATGAATGATAAAACATGTTTTCTGCATTTGATGACTACGGTTTAATTGTTAACTGGATCCAGTGGATTGACCTCTAATCACAAAAGTGCGCAATATCAATTTGCTTTCAATGACCTTTTCAGTAAAACCTGATGTGAACTGTTGCTTTCACAACTGCATACTTTCTCTTGTTCGTTATTTTTCAACTTGCTTGAATTAATATTAATCAATGTATACGTATGATGAAATTAAAAAAGGGTGTGCAATCGGACAAGTGAATTAAAGCTAACACAGAAAAAATAAGAAATTGTTAAGATTAATAACCTCTTGTTTGTTGCTCGTTATGCGAGAGTTTCCCTCAAACTGATTAACATAAACAAAACTGCTTTCAGGGCACCTGTATTTTAAACCTCACAGATGCAATATTTCAAACAATATTACTAAACAAATTTGATTTAAGTTTGTATCCAAAAGTTCGTAAAACGACCAAAGGTTCATCAACATAAATACAAAATTGTGTGATGAGAAACAGAAAAGCAAAAAAAACAGATTTCATAATCGTTTCTCCGCAAAATGGTACGTTGTCAAGACGTACTCTCTTTCATTTCATTACACACCTCCACATTAAAACAATTCTTCCTACAGGCACTAGCTGAAGGTAACAACCAATTCAAGCAGTATAGGATAATACTACATTGTGACAATGGTGATTTCATAAATGATATATTTGTTTGTTTTATGTCTATCCTTGTGATATATATCACAGACAATGTTACCAACACCTTTTTTCTTGTTATGTCTAATCTGTTTAATTGTTTTAATCACAGCGCCAGTACGACATGATAATAAAACTCCTATTTCACAAACAGTCTTTTAGGACCACAACAAAAACCCAACCCCCTCCTGCCGTCATTATCCTTGAAACATTGTTAAAAATGACCTAAAATTGGAAACTACATGTAATTGCCATTTTGCATGCTTTTGTAAGTTCCCATGAACGACAAAGAATACAGAAGTTGAAATCAGTATCTATAGAGTCAACAGATATCCGCCAAAAGCTAATATAAGCTTGTCACTTAGAATGAATACCTCATTTGTCATCCATGTGTTCTGTGTAAGCCGGGAGGATTCCCGAATTGAAAAATAAAAGGGAAGAATTCCGTGGGCAAAATGTCATTAGCAAGTCCAACTTCACTCAACATGACGTTTTTTTATCAACCGCTGCATAAATGATATTTATGTATTTTTTTTGTATTTCAAAATGTGTAAACAACTTTTAACAACTTAAGCTTTTCAATCTTGTATTCAGGAAAATCGTTGAGATAATAAGTCAAAGACAATTAGAGTGCAAGCGAGGTGAATACGTTATTACTCGCTTCAATCTCTGCTTGACTTTTTCAATGATTTTCAATATTTTTTCAGTTTTTTCTCAGTTAAGGAAATGTCAGTTAATCTCAACAAGCTGCCAGTTTGACCTTAGATGGCATTAAGTGTGCCCTGTTAGAGTAACATTGTGTTTGTGATATTTTGACATGTACATGTGACTAAAAGTTATCACAGATCTGATGCATTTTTCATTCAGACCTCCTCTAACAAAAACGTTTAAAATAGGAAATTTCACTGCATTTCAGCTGTGAAATCTAATGTTTATTATGACATGCCTTATTTTCGAAGTGTTGTGATATTTGTCAATAGCAGAAGGTGGGGTAGTTTAAACAGGCTTGGCAAGCATTCCTGTTCTATCCAATATTTGATAAATAGAGAATCTCACCCAATTGTTTTATACATGTATATATCAAGGACATTTGATAAAAGTTACTAATATCCGAGGCTTTTATAAACATTTGTTTATATGTTGGATAACAAAGACACTAAGGTGAGAATTTATCATGCAAAATCGTTTTCGATTACTTTTTCTTGAAAAATATACATATTTTAACATTGCACTTACCTAAGACTGCTAGAGCAGTGATGTCATTGTATTTTGACGTAATCATGTTTATTATGTCATAGCATTTTGACATTGTCATCATAGCATTGTGGTGTCATTACCTGATTGTGTAAAACAATTGTGTGTCATTACTTGCTGATGGCAGGACAGTGTTCAAAATTTACTGTTAAAAAGATATCGCCTGTTTCGCACAGTTTTGAGCAAAGGAGCTTGCTTGACATCATACAATTTACATGTTTATTGCAACCCTATGTTACTTGTAGGTTTGTATATTAGTATGAACAGGACGTAAAAAGATAGTTTCCTTATGAATTGAAAATAAATATGTAGGTATGATCACTGTATTTAAAAGTTACAATCACACACATCAGGTCGGGAACAAAAAAAAGGACCAATGTACAGCTGTGAGTTAAATATAATTGTAATCAGGAATTTGAGTCTTCTTATTTTATGATTTTATCTTGTAATATGTGAATATGATTACGAATATTTTTTATCTATAGATGAAATTATTCTGCAACATCTCAAAATAAAAAAAGTTTAGTTTAAATCAATGGGAGCGTATAGTGATTTCACATGTTTATTTGACAAACATCCTGAATAATTTTCCATCTTCATGTGCTGTATTTAGTGTTATGAATTCCAATAGAATGTGCATGGTTGCTGTAACGTGACTTAAGGGAATACCGACTATAAGGAAGCTGTCTTTATCACAACATGAAAGCATTTCTTTGTTATTTCATGTCATAGTAATTGAGGACTCTATGGATCCTGAGTATAATAGAAGCCAGGTCTGATTTGACAAGTGGAATTCATAGCTACAAGAGATACCAGACTGCTTGTCTCTCACATGTCACTAATATTCAATAGAAATAGTTCAAGAAACAAGAATATGCAAATATCCCATGATCTATTATATATGTTTGCTTTCGGTTATATTTTTAAGAGGAAAACTATTACTATCAATTCATCGTCATTGTTCTGAGGACCAAAATGATTAAACATACATGCAGATAAAGCTTCAAGTATAACTGAAAGGCAGACTTATATATGAACAGCAGCATCTTTACAAGAAATGGATTCATATTATTTATCTGACAGTGTTTGAAAACTCGGTGTTTCCGAGAAAACGGACCCAATTTTGCTCTTTAATCTGCCGAGATGACTGCTCTCAGTCTCAAGTGACATCTTGTATGTGCTGCTTAACAATTTTGCGGACACAAGTCGAGAGCTGTGTATTGCATGCACGTCACAGTGTCTCTCAAAGGAATTTACAGTTTTAACATGTCAGGACACATTCTTTGACTTCAGATTGTGTCACACTTCTGCGAACAAATATGATATTGTCATACTATTTCTGTAATTTGTTCAAGGATGTTTCATTGTTTAAATCTCTGATCAATGTTCAAGAAAGCCAAATTGTCACGAAGAGGATCAGGCAATTACATTGCCAATGTCGTGTGGATTTTGCTGGGGAGCATGAGGTATTTACAAAAGGCTCTTAAATCAGCATTATACAGCGTTTTTGGAACTATTCATAGATATGAGGTTAGATCAAATTCGTTTCTTCTTTTAGAGAGATTCCGATGTTTACCAAAATGTGCGACAGTCCCTTTAAGCTTTGCTAAGTGAGAAGATTTATGGACTATCCATAACGGTTCACTCATCACATTTTATGAATAAAACATTACTGCAACAATCTACCAAATCCCCGGGATTAGACAAATAGATGTACCTTCATGAGACTGTGCTTTTCTGATAAAGGGATAATTTGTTTTGACAAAGCTCTTCTATGTGCTCTGAACGTGATGAGGAATTTAGCAATTGCTCCTTTGTCCATTCGATGTAGGATGCCATGTTTAGGAAAATTTTTAACAAACGTCAAAAAACAACGTCAGTAACAAAGTTATGAAAAAACATTTTGACAGTGTATTTTCACTATTTTTATAATCTCATTTTGGTTTAAGAATTACTGTCTGATTTTATAAGTCCTATAAAATCAAACAACGCTGGCATGTTTCAAATCATCACAAGCCCTCATCTTAGTAGAAATTTGACCCTTTTTACGAGATTCTGGTATTTAATATGGATAACAAATTGAGAAAATAATTCGCTGTTACATGTATATAAGAATACTGTAGAATTAATCATTAAACGCTTTTTAATTAATTTTAAAAATTGGTTTAAATTGAAATAAGGATATATCCTAATATCACATTCTATATAATTTCATATTATGTTTTATATTATCAGATATCATACTGCTAACTTTTCCTCACCCAACATAAGGATATATTCTGAAGTGGATCGAACAACTGTGTAGGGAAAGTGGTATCACATGCAGTTAGCCTTGCACCAAGCCATCGCATGAGCACATTAAGCAAACAAATACAATGTTCAAGCAAACGTCTACTTGCGGATATAAAGTTACGTTGTAAATTTATCGGTAAACCATTGCAGGTCTTCACCAATTCTTCAGTAAACAGCTGTGTCATCAAAAGTAAGATCAATCATTAGATGATTACACCAATCAATATTGAACACATGATACCGCAACTTGAGATTGAGGTTTGTTAATCCTTATGTGCAGAACCAATTCTATTGTCTATATGAAGAATAGTTATATTAAAAAAGTCAAAGGTATTTGTTATTCTTGCAGAGTTTATGTTATTTTCTAGCCTCTATCTCAAAATCTTTCAGTACGATTTTATGAGATTTCGAATGTGTGGTTAGATGAATTGGACTATTTTACTCCTTAGGCTACCTATTTTGCTATGAATTTATGTTTGTGGAATGTCCCTAGCTTCACTGGCTAATAAGGTTAAGGTCGTGAGATTGTATTTTAAGTTGGGGCGGTGGACATAAGATAGCATCACATGCACATCTTTCAAATCTTGGAATGAGTTTTATAAGTGGATAATGACTGCAGTCTGCAATCACGAACACAATGTGTCAGAAACATTAGTTAGGTTATACGTTTCTGGATGAAAACATGCTCAAAAACATAAATCACTTAATTGTATTCTTATAATAAAAATGCTTTCATATTATAAATCTTTTTTCAATATTGTGAATATCTACATTCCCAAACATTGCAAGTTACTGAGTAGGAAAACTTTGTTAGAGTTTTGCTGTTATAACCCATAACAAGACGAATATTATCCAAGGACAAAGGCTAAGAGCTCTTGCTGGAAAAGGTGTCAAATGTTTGGGTCTCTTGATATGGCTTTTTGATCCTGTACATTATCGATATATTTATTCAATCATACGTATGTAGAAGATTCCTCGTGTTTTATGTAGAGAATAGTTGCAAATGCTGCTAGATATGACAATTCAGGCTATTAACAAGCCTCCCTCATATATCAAAATTGTATTTGTCCATCAAATATGGTTTCCACAGTTTGGAACTTGGTTAACACTTTCTTTTGCATATAAAGAAGCACTTTGGTTCCATCTAATTAAATGGCTTTTCCACTTGCAAAGGGATTGGCAATCGGGGAACAAAAATCTATCTTTCAAACAATAATCGAATATAAACGAAAAGTAAACAGCTTCCTAACCCAGCGGGAATTAATTAAGATCATCACTGAGGGTACGAAATTGTTTGTCGCCAGTTAACACAACTCCTGACATGGACAGCAATCAACCCCTGCGATGTTAGTAATGGTCTGTTGGTGCCAAATCTGCAGGGACACTCTTACTTTAATTATAGTTCCTGTCTTTTATTGATCCCTGCCTTTTGTCTCAGTGATATTCGACTGCCTTCGTCAAGAACATAACTACTTAAAGAGGGTACACAGCTTTTCACACTTTCTGGCAGCATGAATGGTACATTTGACAGTGGCCTTTCAAACACGTCTTATCCCGGGACCTACCGTGATGCTCAAACATGGGAGATCGTATTGAAGTCTGTGCTATATGTCCATCTAGTTATCTTCTCTATTGTTGGCAACGTCTTTATCATTGTCATTGTTTATCGTCGGAAATCAATGCACAATGCAACAAACTATTATGTTACCAATCTGGCCATTTGTGATTTGATGGTTATTTTCACCTGTAGTTGGGTTCACCTGGTTGATGACGTGACAGAAGGATGGGTTTTGGGAGCGTTTTTCTGCAAGTTCAACAGTTTTGCCCATGGTAAGTTATCATTAAGGTTGAATTACTTCATGCTACATACTTAACATGACCTGTGCCATTGGTCGAAGTGATATCCCTTGTTTATTTCCTACAATTTACTAAGTTAATGTGTTTTTCATTATTTAGACGTGCTAATGCTCATGTCATAAAAAGTATACTTAATTATATGATTTTATGATGAAGATCTATCAAAGTTCTCCATAAGATCAAAACAGCATAGAATAGCGATACCATTTGCTATCTTGGTTGTCAAATCAGAATATATGAATACCATTTTTATTTTCACCTTATTAGAAAGTCTTCAATATTGAGTTAAAATAATATGAATCAATCGACTATAATAATTAAATGATTGCCTCTTGTTTTGGAAATAAAGGAAACGATCAATGTATAAATTTCAAACGATATAATGTTAGTAATTGAAATGTTATTTCAATTGCCTGGTGTGAGGATTCATGTTTCCATTTAATATCATTCTAAAATTTATTTTGATTACATATTTTTTCGCCTAAATGAAGGAATTTTCAGATTAAAACACGCCTCGGCCATATTATCCTAGTTTCCTGGCGTAATAATTTCATAGTAATGTAAATCGTGTTCTAACTGCAGAACACAATACCGTACTCTATTTACCTCTAATTCTTCTTATTTTACAGCTCCAAATTGCTTGCCAGTCAAGAATTTGAGATATGATTGCAAATATTAGTCCAACATTTTTTATCGTAATAGTCTTTAAAATGATAGAATTTTAGCACATTTTAATACTAAACTGTGTTTTTGGAAAGTGAAGAAAAAAACCGACACAAGAATACAATATACAAGAATTCGTAGAAATAGGATATACATAAAAAGCAAGCAGATAAATTTATCAAAGATACATGTATAAGACTGGTCTCCACGGAGGCGTTTGCAGAGTGAGCAGTTCTTCTGTAGCATCAAAGATTTCCCGAGATTTGATCGAAACACGTTTACAGAAGTCAATTCTATCCAATTAAAAGAGTAACTCTAGATGATGTGTGTTGATGATTAAGATATCTTGTTTTAAAAGAACAATGGTATCCTTTTTCTAGAACTATTCTTGTGTTTTGCGCATAACGATGTAACGAAACAAAACAGTTCTTGAATATATCCTTTAAAACATGAATAAAGAACAGACTTGAAATTTGATAGCAAATGTCAGATGATATTCTTAGCTGGAATCAAAGAATACACAAATGTGAAATCGGTAGCTGAAGAGTCAGTAGATTAAAACAGGAAGCTAGTGGACTAATTATCAGTTGTCACTTAGAATTACTACTTTATTTGTCATCGATGTGCCTCGCAAGATTCACAAATCGAAAAATCAACAGATAGGAATAAATGACAAGATGCCATTAGCTATTCCAGCTTCACTTGCAATGACGATCTCTAAAAGGTTAATATGACTCATTGATGTTAAACAATATCACATGCCGCATATATGATATGACTTCGAACATATCATCATCGAACCACTTAAGCATGTTATCGATGTACTCTAGAGAAGTGTTAAGAGTGGCAATGTTAACATACTTATTTGTGAGGAGCCTCCAAAGATTACGTTTGATTCAACGATACGTCAAAGAAGCTAGTAAATGGACCAATATCTGACACGTATTTCAGTTCTGTTCATTAGCGGATCTCATTTGTGTTTGACATGCTAGAGTGATGAATGGAACATTGATTAATTCATATAGATATCGAAAACTGGCTTGTATTATACATGTATATCGCACATAGATCCATAGACGATTTATAAGGGGGCACTTTTCTCAAGTTCTTGACACACTATGTTAGACATTTCATCTCACAGCATGGATATGTGATCTGATGATATGCGTATGATGCGTCAATTTAGCTTGGCAGTTTTGGAGCAATTGCATCGGATGAAAGCCCCTGTATACTAGCTGATTTTACTTTTGAGTTCCTCTGATCTCAGGGACTTAAAGCAAGAAATGCATGATGTTGGCTATCAACATAATTATGCTAAACTCTTGCAAGTAATAACTTTGTCAACTTCAAATGTATTTGATCATATATTTCTTTATAGTACAATTTCAAAGACAGGGAACATTCCATGACAAAAATCAATGTTATTTGGTTAACAACTACAAAAAGAATATATACTATCGTATCCTACGTAGGAGATGACATATCCTACGTATGACTAAGTAAAACCTGAAAATATAAAAAAATGCTACGTCCACAGCAATAGTTGGATGCAAGCAATGAAGAGTAAGCCGCATTGCATGGTACTTTAACGGTTTATCTTGATATTATATTTTACGTTTTGAATACCAAGGGAGAAAGAACAATAGAGAGACACTAATTTCTAGAGTTTAAACAACATGCTCAATAAAATAGGGAATGTCTTCTCGAATTAGTTGCAATGAACAATACCCTGCTCGTACATTTGGAAAGAAACTACATGAATATTTATGAGGACATTCGGTGGTAGTAATTGTTATAACTGGTCAACAATGATGAAATCAATGGAAAGGCAATAACAATAAGATGATTCACAATAATAACAATACACATATCAATTTTATCATATTTACTTCTACGAAGGTTATATACTTCCCTCCACCTTGGACAGACAAAACCCCACGTACTTGGATACTAAGAAGATAATTAGAAAGGCGCTACTTAGCTATTATGTCAGACGTAAGAGATATCTCAAAACTTATTTCATATCTTCATTAAATCTGTCGGTAAAAGTTATCTAATTGTCAGCTGAAGATGACCTCATCATGAATACCGTGTTAGCCGAGATAATAGTGATTTTGAAATTTAAAATGTTGCTAAAAGTCCATGCTAATTGAAGGTTCAAACCTAAGACTGCGACTTATTGACTCTTGTGTCTTTGCACGACCCCACTGGTACATTTCAGCGGGGTGCACGTGAAGCGCGTAAGACTCATGTCGATGTTAGCTACATGAAATAGACATGATTGATTCTACGCTTGGAGTCAACATTTCATGTGTAAGCAAACTTTTTAATAATTATGTCATGTTGAAATGGTGTAGGGTTTGCTAGTTTGTAAAAAAGAAGTTTGTGACCTCAACCTCGGACTCTGTCGGTAAATATTACTTACAGAATTTTGATGATTTGATATTGTTTTCTTCAGAACGATGTGTTCGAGATATTCTAGATCTGTATCATAACAAACCAATATACTTATGAAGTTATGATAATGTCATCAATCCATGAAGTGACGATTCATAGGGCTGCATCACCTTTGGAGGGGGGTGGGTGTACCCAATATATTCAATGACGGATATCATTTGTTGTAAACATAGCGTTATAAATGAGAAAACTGATTTATCATATTAGATAGATATAAAATTCTGCTTGACTTTTAAATCACACAACCTTATTGAGTTCTTGGAATACTTAGGAAGACATTTCATCTTCATTATGTACATTTCAAAGTTGTTCTACATTTGTAAATGTATGTGCGATATTTCCTCATAATTATAACACAATGTAGTGACAGTTTCGATTGACAAGATGGGAGCAATTACATCGGATAAAAGAAGCTAAATACGCAAAGCGTTCAGTCCTGTCATATTTGGAGAGGATGTAGCATTTTCAGATATACCACTTTGACGATGTTCGTAAAATACCGATTCTAAATGGCCTTGTTTTCCATCCATTATGTCACTCTCTTGCGTAGAACAGTTGATCTTCTGCTGATTTACTGGGCACGTAGGGATTTAGATATGACAAGCAATCCATAGCAGAATGCAAATCTTGTAATACTCTATGAAGAGAGAGTTGAAACTATGGCTTTAGAAACCATTGACTGAAAAATATTTCAACTACGGTAGTGTACAATGTAAGACATGTACTAGATATACCCACCCTTCCTGAGGTGTATCGCTCAATATACCTCCTGTTTTAATCGTGGGTCTCCGAGGCGTAGCGTAGCGGAGCCGAGGATCTACGATTCAAACAGGAGGTATATTGAGCGATGCACCGAGGCAAGGGTGGGTATATCTGACTTATACCCCACTCCGGTCGAGTTTTATTTGACGAAAAAGAGCTATCCATCCTTCTCTGTGGTGGTTGGATCGGGATTTTATGACCTGAACTACTTATATTTCGTATATGTTTCGTAGATGGGACAAAATTTGTATTGACATACATGTAGACAGTAACAGTAAACAGTAAACGAGAACTTTTTTTACTTTCATATGCTTGTTTTCTCATACTTTGAATAGAAAGGGCATTCAAATATTTTAGATTGCACATCATTATGTAACCAAAGTATTGAATTATTTCTGCATTATAGAATCAGCGTTAAAAGTACGCACCATTATTGACAACCTGTATGTATTAATAAAGTGGTTACAAATGATAATCTCCTCCGATATTGAAGAAAAGGAAAATTTATGATTTTGTTGATTCTCTAAGAATTTGCTTTTCAAGACAATGGTATCACTTTTCGTATCAATTTACCGAAAAAAACATTTTACTTGAAAAATCTTTTGAAGCATGGATAACCAGCTTACATTAAATTGGAGCATACATGTATATGCCGGTTTGCATGATTGTCAAAGCTGACGTTTGAAATAGAAGCAAACAAAATTTGAAATGGAGAGCTTTCTAATCAACAGATACCGATATATAGCTAATGACCTAATAACCTCATGTCACTTTGAATAACAACCTCATTTGTCACCAGTGTGCTCTTTGTAATCCGTACAAGAGTCACAAATTGAAAAATCAAAAGGAACGATTCCATGGGCAATGTGCCATAAGCTAGAGCAGCTATTGATAAACAGCCACTTCAAATGAATATCTCCCAAGGGGCAATTTGACTGTTTTGATCACAGCATAACAATGGTTTGACTTCAACATACACTGTATGGTAATGAATCACAAATTTGGCGCATATTAGATATGTGATGTCGTCCTTCTAAGTAGTATCCACTTTGAATCACTTAAGCAAGATAATAATGGATACGTGTATATTGTTTTGATAAAAGAGTTTACATGTGTACTAGGTAAAAGTGTGTTTATACCGTACTAAAACAGTCACGAAAAACAGTGTGGTTATATCGATAAAGTTCGATTTTAAGAGACCGAGAACATTTTAAAACAAGTTGTTAATCCGAAAACTCCTCATAAAGATAGTTTCCGAAGGTGTATTTTGATTCATCTTTGTTGGTCCTAACTATTTGTTTCATCTTGATTTCTGTCTTTAAAGATTTATCTGCACATCAAATGAATGTTTGGAGTCTTCAATCGTCACGTTTATGCGCAAAATATCAGGAAACCACTTTGTGACTTAAACATGTACCTTCTATTAATTGAAAGCGCAAAATCTTATAAGCCTTCAAACATCTTGCCTTTCCCATGAAGTGTTACACATGGCAATATCGATTTCATTCCTCTCAACACACCCTGATTCAACAATGAACGAATGAATGTGGACAAATGCAGACAAAGTACACCCATGAGCTACTAAATGAGGATATTTGTTAAAGTCACAAGTGACAATTATTACCAATGAAACAGGGGTTTTACATGTCTTCACCAGCAAAGTAAACTGTAATTTTGAAACGATCTTTTCACGGAGCATTTTGAAATTTTTGAAATCGGAGCAGGGTAGGGAAAAAGGATTTATGCTTATTTTCTAAACTTAATACGATATATGATTTTATTTTCATGAAGTATATCTATATTGAAACATCTTATAGATATATCAGATTTTTCTATTTCAAAATGTTCAATTTCAACACCAAACGTTCTGGTCAAAACAATCATTATTTAAAAAAAAGTTGCTTTAGGACCCCAAATAAAATAAACTCAACGATAAAAGTACCATGATGTAATTGTGAATATTTCTTTACGGGTGCCTATCGCAGGAATTTAAAGTCGCATTTCACTGACAAGAGGATTTTATTTTATCCAGTTTCTTTAGTCACTGCTTTTATATTCTGTAACTTATTGATTTGATTTGTGTCCAAGGTGTCAATGTTTACATATTTAGTTTTCAAAGGCATCGGTGTAATTCTTTCATTCAAAAATACCCTTTGCTTCATCTATGTAGTGATTGCCCAACCATTAATCAAGTTTGACAAGAACTCAATTCTATCCATTATCAGTTATCATGTGTTGACACACAAGTGTGATGAATGAGATCAGTGTGTATTCATGAGAGATGTAAGAGGAGCTTGCTGCGCATATACATCATATGTACGTGTTGATGAAATACGTTAAAAGATATTTCGTCTTCCCTTATGTTCATTTCAAACTTGTTCAGCATAACCCTTCATCTATGCATGTCTTTACGATTTCTTCTGACAACTGTCACACTATTATTAGTCAATTATCTTTGACAGTGTGTGAGAAATTGCATCGGGTGAAAGAAGGTCAAATAGAATTGCTTTTAACCCCGAGTTTATCTGATCTCTGGAGATCTCATTTTCTGTTATGTTTCTACGAAAGTAACAATCCAAACCTATTTGCTTTGCTTCGCCCTAAAATTGCTCATCTTGGAAACGCGAATTCATCATAGTCTATAAAAACTGTCAGTCTTTTGTGTCTCTGCTTACTCTTAAAAGACGTTAGACGATTTGATTCCGCAATCCTGCAAAGCAATGCTTTCAGTTTCAGGAATTGTTAATTATTTATTGAAATATTTCAAAAAGGTAATACAACGAATCCATTTCGTCGGGTTGTTGTTGACTGTCCTTTTTCTGATTATAACAAAATAATTGGTGTGGAAAATAATGGTGATATATTCAAAATGTAAAATATAACAATATGTCGCTTTTAAGAATTAACGATTGATAATGCATTCGAAGCTTATGCATTTCTTACACGAGTTCACTGCTCATTATGGATTTAGATATATATAATAAAACAATAATATGAAAGTGTTAACAAAAAGTCTATTAATCATGAGAAAATGTTATTGATTATATCTTGCACTAAACATCCTGTTTGTCACTCTACCCTCTTCAGCACTTGTGTAACTGTAGAGTGTCTTCAGAAGAAAACAAGAGGTTATAATGATATGGTTACTGTATGTTTTGTCATGCAAAAACATGTTTTTCATATCGTCCTACATGCACTCACGAACCTACCTGACGAATAATTTGAGTACAAAAGGAGCAACCTTAATACATGTACAAGGAGAAAAGACGCCTTGGCTTCTGTGTTTTCATATTGTTTCTTTGCTTCAGAAAACATCATTAGTACTAACAATGTTTGCGCTATCTGTCTGAGATGTTCCAAGCGGATCAGGTGACCCGACCTTGGTTACTTACAATTGTTGTAGTCCGGACAGCTGCTAAACATTTTTTTCACATGAGTGGTAAAATCCTCATCTACTTAAAGTAATTTATCTTTTGCTTCTTAAACTTCTGTTTAAGCGAAATTAATTGCATCTATCGATTTAACAAATTAAAACAAATGCCTTGTACAGACAGAATAAAATTCAGTGTCTTAAAGTCTTAAAAGTTCTATAAAATATTGATATTTTCATTTTTCAAAGATGTATGCTAGTTTTTGTATATGAATATACGTTCCGTAGCATCATGGGCATGTTTTAATGATACCAATGTTAAAATGAATTCAAATATTGCTATGGAAATATGTTACTACTATTTTGTAACAACGGAAATGGCGTGTAGCAAAACACACCACAAAAATGAAATTTCTAGATCTAAATGTTATATTTTCTCCTTTGCAACGCAAGCTTAGTTAAGAAATGCCATCTCTGGTAACATAAGTATAGATCATCAAGCGTGTATTTAGGAAACGCAATTGTGAGTCGGTAACACTAGACAGACAGAGAGACATTTTTTCAGTATAGAGGCCAAAGGCCCAAAATACAAACACATTACAAATGTGATACAAGCGCACATACAATTATATAGGTTAAGTTTTAAAGTCTTAACTGTTTATCCATTGGAGAAAGTAACAAATTAAAATGAATAAATATATGAATGAATGAAAATGTGACCTATACGGATAGAAGATATACATGACTGTATATTCTGATTTTTACACTGGGATTCATTTAAAGTTATTTGACTGGTGCGATTTTGATGCTGTTTGAGCAAGAAATTTTGAGTGGGTTCCCTTTAGTCGCTTTGATTTTATGACATAGAAAGTTATGATAAGATTTATAACAAAATAGATATAGAATAACAATACATTCAAACTTGAAACTAAATACTTGAACAATAAATACTTGTGCAAAAATAGGCTTGATTGAATAGACATTTTCCCATCGAAAGCCAAAGTAGATAACTCGATGTTTTTTAATGGTACTGATGCGTCCAACTTCCTATTCATGATCATGGATTGGCTCATATATATACTAATTTTACACAAAGGTAATACTTTTAAGCATCCGGTAACTCATATGATCAATCAATTATCGCATCATATTCATTAGATAGAGTGTTTCCGGAAGCAAAACCTTTCATCATGAACTATCCCAACATCCGACTGATTGTGTTCTACCCTTTTTTCAATAACCACTCTGATGAAACTCTTGTTTACTGTGTATGATTGTTTTCCGAGGCTAGGAAGGTGAAATCAATTGCTGCAAGAGAATGTGCACATATGCTATGTTATACCTTGATACATCAATGGAGTAACTGGAGCAAAATGTGCAAAGAAGTCACTCGATGACTCGTACAAGGTCTCTGACACTTCAGCTATTCACGAATAGATATTACACTTATAGATAACATTTTATGTTTAAAACTCTCGACCCATTTGTAGAGGTAGTTGTAATTTGTATATAACCAACATGTTGAAATATTGGTTACGAGCAATTGAAATCTTGCTAACAATAGTGTACTTGTCTCTGAACAAGATTTTGATGTCACAAATAATGCATATGTACGTTAGAAGTTACATTTTAAAAAGGATAGTAGCATGTACATGTAGGTAACGAAACAACAATGTTACCCATTGCAAGATATAATATTTTCTATTATAAGTTGAAGTTCTAGAACGAACGTATGTGTACCATGTATGGCTGCGCTATATGCGAATCCCTTTTCCGTTCTCAAATGATTTAAAGGTGTTCATACTTAAATGGTCACCAGCAGTTCCCGATTCCTGATCATTTCTTCCACAACTGCGGATAATCAAGTGAGTTATAAGAAGCTTTTCCCTTTGTAATAATACAATAGGCATAACCTTATATACATATGGACATGAGAAGAAATGTTGAAAATATGTGTTTCTGGCCCTTTATAGCGCGTACGATAAAATTTCCTACTGTGCATCCTCATTCAATCTTTAGTGGAACTAGGCTTAATTGATAGGGCTTGATTTTGTCAAACGCGGTTGTATTGACAAAGCTTGTTTATATTCTAATGATTTTAACCAATTCCAGATAAATACGCGACATATTTATTTTAGCCTTCATATATATATAGTGAATATTACATATATCACTTTGCTAATCATGTTGAACGTCAATAAAGGGAATAAGATAAGACCATTTAACATTACATAGAGGTTATAGGTAGAATTCTCTCAGCATAATCATTGAAATTAGGTTATGATTGATATAACGATCTAGACCTCGTTCTAATCAACGATCGTTTAACGTTACGGTTGGCACAGGAATTGACAAGGCCCAAGTTGTTAGTTTAACACATGCTGTTGGGAGCTTGTACTTTTTCCAACTTGGCGAAAGCATCGGTTACCTGTAACACTTACAGTCATTAATTAGCGATGTGAGTTCAGGTGTTTCGGTTTGTAAACGTATATAAACAATTGAACTCTATATTCTCTACGCATTCAGTTCTTTTTCATTTTTTTGCGTTGCACTTTCTCAATATTCATAAATTAGACACGCCATAGGACTACTTTGCAGAAGTGTAGAAATATTCGACAAATGATGCATGCCAATTAGAGATGTGATTTGTATCACAGAGACAGCCATGTTTAGGCCATTAACTTGACAAACTTATGATTTTAAGTTTTGAAAGAATATGCATTTATACATGACTTCAGTAAACTTGTCTTCCTATAGGTTAATTAGTTTTCTTATTTCAGCTATTATGTGCTAGGAATAAATTTATCACAGTTTAAATAAACCTAGCCTAAAAATACTCGCTCCGATATTGAGTCTAACAAGATGCAGAAACAGGTCGCGTCAGTCGACCTTTCGGCGACCTATGACCCTCAAAACAAACATGAACAAACGATTTGACCAATCAGGGCTCCCCTTACCAAGCCGCATTAGTCAATCAAACATACTAATACTAATAGTAGGCGCTTTATGATTGGATACATCCATTTTGCCATCTCACGTTTGTTTGGAGGGTCTTGATCAGGCCGGTCTGGGTCAGCATGACAATGCTGCGAGATTTTGCTTCGTGAAAAGTAATTGAATTAGACCAGAAAAAACGCTATATAAGCAAATGTGTTTCGAAATGCAGTATAACCTCCAAGGGACAAACTATGGTTGCGTATGAGATTCAAAGGATGCATAGACCGAACCGATAACTACCGATAACTACCCAATGGGATGTGAACATTTTAAACAGTATGCCACTTCTCGCAATGGCAAACTTTAGTTGGTGATATTAAGGGCATCACATAGAACAAGTTCAACCTACAAGTAGCTATCTCAGAAGAAATATTATTAAATTTACTGACACACCTCTTTTTATAATCTTAAATATTTAAACAAAAATAACAATCTTTGCATAACAATATACTCCCCTGACAAGAAAAGCAACTCTGTATATATTTACACAATGACCAGGTGATACTCCTTTAGTGCAGTGGTGAAAATTCGCTTAGTTGGGCAACCAGCAAAGCTGTTTTAAACAACATTTATGGGTTGTTCTAGTTACTAGTAAATCTTCTAGTTTGATTCATCTGATGTAAGACTAGTTTTAATTGGATGAAAGTAAACAGTGTAGTTCTAATTGCAGTTGTCATCGCTGTCTGTCGCTAGTAATATAACATTCTCTCCTCACAGAGGCAGATCAAGTCATGAAATGTTGATACAACCTCTGTTCTTTTCCGCCGAGTAGAATGGGATATGCCTGATTGGGGGCAATCAATGTTATTTGTATAATCAGCGACGCAGTTCTAAAATCATCAATTTGGCCATTAACTCATGTCAAATGCATTGTGACATGAACTTCACTTTCCATGCGAGAAGCAATACTTCAAATGGATTGTGGACCGATTTTTTTCCACCAGGGGTAACTGCACGGATTTGTTCTGACTAGAACAGAGACAGTATTATCATTTTATGACTTGATCTACCACTGTGGATGGAGAATGCAAAAATAGAGGTTCTATCAAACTTTTCATGACTTGATTTTCCTCTGTGGGGAGAGAAATCGCTAGTGGAAGAGTTCTCCTTGTGTTATAGAAGACAACGCTTGAATATGAAAATAGGTTTAAACGTTAACGTATAAAACGAGTTTTATTGATAGTTTACGTTCGGATATAATCGGTTTGATTAAACACTTGTTTCAAATCTAAATTGCAAATAAAATATATATGATTATTGTAATGCTTTGATTTCATGAAAAGCATATATGTACATATTATTCAAATAGTATATAAAAAGCCAACGCAGTTTTGAAATTACCTTTATACGTTTCAAACAAATCTAATAAAATATTGCTGAAACCATGTCAATTGGCTGATGGCATTCCGTTATGTAGATTAAACAGGAAATGTCCACAAGCAGTACAAATAAAGGTTAAGTTATATTTAGATGATTCCATTAAGCCTTTAATACATTTGAGTAAATGATCACCGCAGGGTAAAATTGGCTTATTCAAATTACGTACAGCGAACATTCAGTCGTACCTGATTAACTCTCTTTTGCCATTATTAATCAATAACCTGATATCGAGGTTGTATGCATAGATGGACACACCCAGGAAAAAATATACAAATAACTAATTACAGTATTGGTTTGGATAAATTGCAAAGAATTACTAGCAAAAACTTCAGGTCGTGATTGGGTTTTCCTGGAAGGCACAACAAGGCGAATGTGATGTAGGTTATTTGTTTATATGGGTATTTAGTATGTTGTTGCATTGTATCAAATGTGTCAGAAGTTGCAAATTATTTTTGTGTGAAGAAGAATATGCTATTATATATTCCCTCAAATACAAACGGACGGGTTATATTATCTATGTTATTACAAATTTATATTATTTAACTGATATGATGTCGTTGGGCAGATTTACCTTTATTGTGATTGGTTAAAATACTGGTTAAAATAATTTATGTTATGTAAAATGTTTATAATAATTAAACAATCCATCTATTGTTGATAATCTTACCGTCACTCACGGTATTAGCTTATTACGTTTTACAAATATCTAATGTTTACGTGTACTGCTAGAAGCCTAAACGTCAGAACAATACAGTGTATCTAATATGTAGGTTAGCTGTTCAAATGTATACCATGGAAATTATACGTGCAGTAAACAACTATAGAACGACTATATCATTGCTTCATTTCTAAATGTAACGACATTTTTAACACCCATTGACTCAAACCACATCTTGTTTTTGTGGTAATTGTGCATGTAGACCTTAAATATTTTCTGAGATATATGATGAATGGATCGATTGCAAGGTGTGCTTCAACAATTTTTTACTTTCATTGTGACCTGTACCTACTTTTTATCTGACGATTCTAAAGTTCAATAAAGTGGTATGTGTCAAAGTTGTAACATTGTTTCTGAACCCGGAAGTGATTTGCAACAGGCACGTGTAACTACTAGATTTAAATGTTGATTGACGATAGTTTCGTATATTACCACCATATTAAAATGTAAATGTTTTCTGTTGAAGCTAATATGTCCGAAATAACATTGTGTTGCAGTTAAGCGGATTGAGTTTTATCTGACGTTTTCATTATTCGCTTCTGCTATAAATGGAAGAGACCCACCAGTGTCTCAAACATTTTGCGCGTGTCATTACAGTGATTGCAACTGAAAGTGACCATTAAATAAAAATGCCAAAAACAGTGTTGAAATATGGCTTAGCTAAAAATAAGTGGTGTGTTTTTTTGTGATTGCTTTTTAAAAAAAAAGATGCCCTCACTGGTATTTTATGTATCACATATTCATAATAATATGAGGACCTAACAACAAGAGCACCAAGATAAGAGTTGCAAGTCATATTCAGCCAATATCTCTCACATGCACATTTTAGTTGATCATTTGGCTATCTTGGCTCGTTTCTGTCTTCGTCTCTCAGTCTCCGGCCGTGTCTGTAACGAAAGAGTGAGACTTCCATAGTTCCATCATTTTTATAAAAATGTTGATATGTTTATGACACTTTACAGCCAAGTTGTTAAACTTTTAAAATTGATTTTTTGTCAAAACGTCAAATGAACTTGATGTACAGGAAATCAATTTCACTTTCCATATCGTTCATGACATTCGTGTCTGTCAAATGAAGGTCGTTTGGAGATTTTACGAGACACTTTTAAACCTATTGACTCACAACTTCCATTAACAAATACATTTAGACATAAAATAAACATCCAAATCGATGTATTTAAAAACTTCTAATCAACTAATGCATTCTGTATTGAGATGTCCGAACAAAATGTAAAACATATGTTCGCCAAAGGAATTAAAACTTTAGCAAGTTTGCTAAAAGCAGGCATAAATAATATCAGTTTACCACATTTTTTAATTAGATATTTAATCTATAGGCAAAACAGTAATTGTTAGGTGGTCTTTATGCATTTGCACTTGACATTCCTATAGAAATTTTGTTTATTTTACCCGTTTTTGTTGAAGTCATAGGAAAATGATAACAGGCCCTGAAATACACTATTAAACTGTAGTTTTTGATTGCATATCTAATATATATACAAAACACCAAACTAACAGAATGGTTTTATTCCTACTTCTTCATGTCAAAATCACTGTTTATATGAAGTTTTTAAAAGTAAAATCTTACTAAATGACAAGCAAAACGATGAAATTGTATTTATGATTAACACTTACTTTGCATGGAATTTCGTGATAAGTGGGGATACTTTTTAAATGCATCTTCAAATTCTGCACTGTATACTCGCAGTTGTGAGATTAAAGACGTGATCATCCATTAAAATATAATTTTCTTACATATGCCTCAAGCTTCTCACCTGTTTTTCAAACAGTTCTTGTTCATTTCTATATGTTTTGTATCTACATGTAACATGTACATTATCCCCAATACGTTTAGGGAAAATAAATTTTATAGTTTCACTATAAATCTGTTCAAAAACTCAGTGTTCCCAATGAAAGTCGTTAATCATAAACAGATGTCTTACTTGAATCCTATGAGCACCCATTGCCGAGAGAGCTGTTTTAAAAAAAACTTTCATGACTCTTGGTATGTGAACAATGTGTTATATACTATTTATCATTGGCCATTTTAGTGTGAATTGTTAATTTTCGTTTTGACGATGTCGGCTGGCTGAGCGGTAAAGATGTTGTGAAATACAATGCTTATGTAAAGTCCTATCTATGAATCTCTGGATTTTAATTCCATACATTATACCATCGTAATCCCAATAGTAGCGTTAACACGTACGTTCTGCATTCAGAGGTTAGTCAAGTTAAATTTTGCTATTTGCTGCAGATCTTGCAGGAAGGATGTATTATCCTATTTCAATCGCTGTGCTCGCTGACATTATTTTCAAATATTAGCATGCTAGTGAAGTGAAGTACATTTCCACCTGAAGTACGGAGAAAGGACCTTTACGTTAACGTTAATTCACTCAATAATCAATAATCAACAAATGAACATTAAATACCACAGCTTTGATCATCATTATTTTAATTCCATTTTCAGACCCCTCAATATGATTAGAAGAGGTAAACGTTAAGTAATACATCATTGAAGGTTCTATTTGTTTTGAGTACATTTTCACCGTCACAAACACCATTACATGCTTATGTTAGGTGCTCCAGGTAGGCTTACACTAATAGGAAACAGCTAGTTAATAAAGGTGCGGGGTCGTTATGCGTAAAACTGATGTGCCTGCACTTGGGTGCAGAAGTGATTACTTACACAGGAGTCTAATGTATAACACATGAGGAAGCTACAAAAACACAGGCATATAATTGGCCCACGAATTAGTGTACCATCGATGCTAACGTTCAAGAAGCTTCACATAAGGACCTCATGCTCAGAAGATGTATTGTAGAGTCTCTAGAGATTATATACGTTGTAACAAAAGTTCCTTTAAATATACGGTATGATCTGGAGTTTACGGAAACTACCACAAGAACATAATTCAGCAATAGCAGAGTGCTGTGTTATTGGTACAAAATTGATAAGTTGGTAATCGGTTAATCGTGGCACTGATCAATGATGATGAATATCGATGTATATATATAAAAACTTTATTGTTGCTGTAGATGTTTCATGTTTGAAAGGTTAAACATAAACGATGTAAGAATATATATATGGTGATATCTCACCATCTAAATTTATAAAGTAGTCCATCAATGTTGTTTTAGATATTTTATGTTTGACAGGTGTACGATGTTATGATGAACTATATCTTTATATAGTGACATCTTACTAGATACTAGGTACATGTACCTTAGTTAATGTTCTACAGGTAGGTACAATGTATCCGATCTACATGGTCTTTCAATGTTAGTATGTTATGGGTATAAAGAAAGGTTTATCGATTGTTCGGATAAAATATCTATTTATGTTATACGTAGATATATTCAAAACTTATTTTGTATAATTGTTGAAAAACAAATGACGGTTAGAGCAACTCAATTGCTTTCCAGGTATGTCGATGTTAACTCTAACCTATTTCTTCTCGAAAACAAACATATTTTATAAATCAAATTCGGCCACGAATTAAAAATCTTCGATCAAGGCCATGGCTAGTGACGTCATAGCCGATTGTTTTTTACGTCATGGGCCATTGTTTCGTAACGTCACTCAAAAACTATGCTTTATTGCGTAATAAAGTTAGGGCGGTGACTTTGATCTTTGCGGGAACAATACTAGAGATCGATATAATTGTAATAGGTTCCCAACCATTATACAATTTGAATTTGACTTTTATACATAATCTTTGTCGGACAATTTACTTAGCTCTGTAAGCTATGAAAGCAAAACTTATATATATGCATATCGTATATATCTTTACACGTAACTGAGTGTTTATGTAAATAGAACTTGATTACTTTGTATATACAATTATTTGTCCTTTGTCTGTTGCGATATAATATTATAATCAGTCATATAAGGGTAATGTAATTAAATCAGTTCAAAATCGCTATTATTCGCAAAACTATTAGCTCTTTCGTCTTTGGTAAGATATATGTATACCTTATATATTCCATCCAATACTTAATGTGATGTGTGCTTATGGATTAACGTTGCATAAAAAACGCTTGCAGGCAATGCGTGTTAAAGATGGCACAATTTATTACTATTATACAATAACTACTTTCATCGATTTTCCTTGATACAATTGTGTTATCTTAGATTTATATTATAATAAACAAGTAAATAATGTTTCATGTCGGCAACGTAGCCCACGCATGCATAATTTATTTATCTTTCTAATTCATAAGAAACTCATGTTCATAAAATGTTAATATAAATAAACGTTATATATAAGTCACATGACTTCAAAAGTGGATATCGAAACCTTCTTTAATGTGTTTCCAAATCAATTCATGACATGAACACGCCGGACCTCCCGACAGAGATGACCAAGCTATAACATCACAAAGTTGATGACCTAATAGTGGTTTTACATCACAATGGATATGACGTCAAAAAGCAACAACAGTACTACTTCAGAAGCCTCATATCAGTTTCATTGCCCGAGACTCATCTTAATACTGATCAATGTTGAAAACTATTTTAATGATACAAACAGTTCTTACATCTCACCCTTGTATATTTTTATTTCACATATATAAACAAAACTAGGTTTCAAGAAGATTGACGAGAAATACACTTCAGAAGATACATAAATCAACATGTTGTTATCAACATCACCATCGACCCTAAACATTAAGCAACAAACGGAGGCATCTGTCAACAATGGTGGTAGGTCGACCTACTGGATTAAACAGCTCGATGTCAAATTTATGATTGTATGCTTCAATTAAAATTATTTTGAAACCCCACTAGAGATAATATCTTCATACTCTTTCCCCTCGAAGCACAGTCGACTTTAATTAATCAGACTGAGTGATCTCCGTAGAAAATACATTGTAAGACCATTTCGGTCATGTATCTTCATAAAAAGTTTTAAGATTTTAATTTTTAGCTCATCTGGCCTGTAAGGCCCGATGGGCTTATGGCATGGCATGGTGTCCGGCGTCCGTCCGTCCATCCGTCCGTCCGTCCGTCCGTAAACTTTGTGGAATTTCGACTTCTTCTCCAGAACCATAAGGCCTAGAAAGCTGAAACTTGGTGTACATACTCCTTGACTAGTAAGGATTAAAAATTGTAGCTTTGGTGGCCCTGTGACCCCTAATAAGGGCCACAGGGGGCCACGCCCTAAAAACCTATTTTCATCTTCTTCTCCAGAACCATAAGGCCTAGAAAGCTTAAACTTGGTGTACAGACTCCTTTACTAGTGGGGATTATAAATTGTAGCTTTGGTGGCCCTGTGACCCCTAATAAGGGCCACAGGGGCCACTCCCTGAAAACCTATTTTCATCTTCTTCTCCAAAAGCATAAGGCCTAGAAAGCTGAAACTTGGTGTACATACTCCTTGACTAGTGAGGATTATAAATTGTAGCTTTGGTGGCCCTTTGACCCTTATTAAGGGCCAGAGGGACCATACCCTTACAACCTATTTTCATCTCCTTCTCCAGAAGCAATAGGCCCAGAAAGCTGAAACCTTGTGAATATACTCTTTGACTAGTGAGGATTATGATTTATAGCATTTGTGGCCCTGTGGCCCCTAATAAGGGCCTCAGGGGCCACACACTCTAACCTAATTTCATCTTTTTCTCAAGGAGCATCAGGCCTAGAAAGTTGAAACTTTGTGTGAAAACTCCTTAGTTAGATAAGGAGGAATCCAAATTGTACATTTGGTGACCCTGTGGTCCAAAGTAAGAGAAGAACCACATTTGCCACACCCTAAAGCAAAATTGATATGAAGCCTGATGAGCTACAGAGCCACTGGCTCTATTTTTATTCGTCAGTTTTGGTGCAAGGAGCAACAGTAATGCTTCATGAAACAAGAAATACAATAGGAAACCTCAATGAGCTACAAAGATCAATATATCTTAGGAATATAAAAGAACCTTTTTGACAGGCAAATATAGGGCGAGGCCCCCACCAAACTATTCTTCCTCCTCTAGGACTAAGGAGAAGTCATTTTGTTCCATTTATATCACTTTATACATAACCATACATTTACTATACTGACGCCCAAAAGAAAGTTTAGAACATTTTGTAATATTTCTGATTACAGAATGAATAACGATAGGATTTTAAAACAAAGTAATTCTAATCGATCAATTATTTCAGTAAACAACCAGCTAATTAAAATTGAAGGGGGAAAACCCGAATAGGCACTGAATCAGTTTAAAGTACGCAGGGGTCAAAATTGTGGTTATACAGGAGTTTATTGAAATGGTTTTTTTCGCAAAAATTTCATAAAGGTTATAAGATATGCTACTTTTGTGCCACCACCACTGGACTCATTACCTTAACGTGGTGTGGTGGTTTGTGTGCTTCGACAACCCCGAGAGCTATGCCAGCTGGAGCTTACATGCTCCTGGTAGGGTCACCCAAGCTGGACAGGTCGACGGGTAGAAGCCAGACCAAATGTGAGTCCTTCTAAAACCTGCTTTTCTATCTCTCACTATGCCTTTCTTTCCGTCTTTTCTCTCATCCTTTCGATCCCTTTCTCCCTGATCTCTCTACTCTCTTTTGGATGGCAACATCCACGTGTTTAATAACTGAAATATTGTTCAAAACACGTTAAACACCATCTCACTCACTCACTCACTCACTTTTGTGCCTAGAATGAGCAGCCCGAGTGTTACCAATTCAAGATTTGCCATGTGTAACGAAAATGACCAAAATCTGAATTACGTCACCTGTCATCAGTTTCAATCTTCACATTACATCTGCATACAAGTCTTTCTATCAATTGGAATGTGTGAATAAAGTCCTTCATGTCAGTTTGACACATCTTGGAGTCGTACAAATGGTAACCAGACTTTAGCGCAAAACAATCGAAGTTAGATCGTATTATTGCATGCAAATTATGACGTTATTACTTCGAATAAGATTGCCATGTGTCGATGATAAGTGACCAATGGCTATCAATTGAGCAGTCGATGAGCTCTGATTACACCTGTTCATATAGAGCGCGAGAACATAACGGCATGTCGAGCTGTGATGTTTGTTATCCTTGACGTCAGTAAGAGACAACATTGACGGTGGTCTAAAGTTTTAGATATCGGCCCTCATGCAGTGAAAAAACAACTCTTATTATTCAGTTTTAAAAGTGTTTCTTTTGGACGTCAGTTTATGTGTAACCCATTATTAATGAGGTAAATATGTATGTTTTGACAGAACGACATTTTATTCAGTATGTTTTGAACGTTCTACCAATTGTTATTTGTTTTATTTGTCAAGCAATTCTAATGTAGTCCCTATTTAAAAAGCTTTGTAGTTAACAGTTGGGGGGAGGTCATGAAAACTACACACAAATGGGGAAGACCGTCTGAAAAATTATATTGACATGTGGAGGGTCACATTTTAATGTACAAGTCTAAGTGAAGAAAAAACCTCTGTAATAAATGACCCGTCCCTAACAATGAAACACATCTATTGACATATCATCCCCAATATCACACATTTTATTTGAAATACATGCTAATGAAATCTTGGTGTCAATCAATATAAATGTATGACCTGACGCATAACACTGCGGAGAACGTTTACCTAAGCGTTGCTCATGCATCACAGCTGAACGTTATAAATGATCTTTGGATTGCACCAAAGACAGCTCTCATCTATTTCGCTTTGCGTGCATAGTTAATATCTCTGTCTGGCTTCTGAAGCTTTACAGCTGATGCATATGCGCCTCATCTCTCCACTTGGCTTCTATAACGAGTCCATAGTCTGTCAGACTGAGTAAGGTCTCCCGTAAGACTATTTGTAT
Source organism: Steromphala cineraria (assembly GCA_916613615.1). Classification (NCBI taxonomy): domain Eukaryota; kingdom Metazoa; phylum Mollusca; class Gastropoda; order Trochida; family Trochidae; genus Steromphala; species Steromphala cineraria. The sequence goes on from OU744721.1 coordinate 18,076,010, forward strand.
CTTATGACAGAGACTAAAGCTGCTAATTGTGTTGTAAAAGAGCCATGGTGTTGTTTAAGTTATAGCCGTTTTATGTACCTTGAATTGCTTTATGTTTGTGAACAGCTTTACTAACGTAGAAGTAAAAGAGCATTTTGAAAATAGTTTTAAGTGGAATTTCCTTTGCACGCTTCGTGTATGTGGGATATTTAGAGTGGTTTTGATTTGAATAACTTTATCGGATTTTGACAGAAATGTTTTGAAATATTTAGAAATTAGACAAAAATGATAATGCATAATGAACCGAGAGCAAGCGCAAAGTCTTGGTGTTTGTGGAGTATTTATAGTGGTTTTCATTTGATTAGCTTTTCGTAATTTAGACAGAATATATTTTGAATATCTAAATAATTAGACAAAAACAATTTGCAAAATGTACCCCGCGCAAGCGTCATGTCTTGCATAAAGGACAGTAGCTAAAACCATGTATAATAGGCAACAAAAAGGAATTTTGTTACTTCTTAAAAGAGTATATGATTATGGTATAGACAAATTCGTTTACTTTTGGTTCTCACATGGCTGCTGGTCAGGATAGTTTTCTTAAACTAGATTGTTGTGTAATTATATTGTATTATCTTGACTATTTTAATGCCACGCAAAGTTTAAAAGTTTCATCAAGCAGACGCACTCACTAAGAACAAGGAACCAGTTAATCAAACACTCCACTTTCATAGATTGACATTTACTGACACGTTCTAATGAAATGAAGATATTAAGTGAATACATTGCTCCAAGTGTTTTCCCATTAATTCCATTTGTTTTCTAGCCATCACGTTAATTGATAACCTGAATCCTATTAGCCGATTCCACTTCAAAACTGATATGATTGTCCCACAAACTCTGTTAACGGAAACGGAAAAACGGGTCATCCATTTTATCTGATTTGGCAGAATGCTCTATATTTTTTAGGCTTCAATGAATATTTTATCATTCAATGAGTTTGGTTTATGCGAGTTTTATCCTTTGATCGATCGTGGAACATGTTTCCGATTTGAGAGGAAGAAAAGGAAATGACAGGATCGACTGGAGATGATTGAAGTGATTAAATCCCAATTCGTTAACTTCTTACAGTATGTGAGTTTTGCTAACAAATTGACTCAAGTGGGCACCTTTTACAGGTTTTTAACCCAAAAGTTTTCGTTTCTTTTCCTGTTTCCAAATATGATATTCGCTGAGAACACTGGTTGCAGTTTTGGACTGAAAACGTTGCATTCTATGCTTATTAACGACATTTCATTGTAAATTAATTGTATCCACTCAGTTACACATGTTCAGATTAGTTCAGGTGTTTGCTTCGTTTCAAACGCTCTGCCACTCGTGATGATTTGGCCCAGAGGAGGGCTCTCCTACATCAAATGAAACCCTTTAAGGAATAGGGTTACAAATGAACTTAACGAAGCTTACTGAGTACTGATTTATTTGTAAATGCTAACAAGACTTATGTATATAAATCATCGATACTGTATGATTAGTTTTCCGCTCGATTTCAGTTCCGATTATACAGACCTCAGAGATTCCAAACAGTACAATGACAATCCATCCCATTCGTAGATGATTTCCACACCTACTAAAGCCTCTCTCAATCAACCAAGTAGGTGGCCGTTATATCCTCATATATGCTTCAGTACTGATTCATAGCTGTCATGATGCACCTACGCTCCAGCTTATGCTGAAAGCTGTCTTCCCGACCACCTAGTAATTTATCCCTCAAGCTTGTGATTCGCTGAAGTACAAGCAGTGGCCATAGCTGATCATAGAATCCACAGGCATGCTTATAAGGCGGGACTCCCGTTCAAAAGACGTTGAAAGTTTGTAAAGTGTAGTCTGCATATCACAGCAAGAGCCAGAATCGATTAGACCAATCCATGTGTTGCTCAGACCAACTCGTTGATTTGTTTCTTCCAGCGTGTTGACTTCAATATTGAGTGGTCACTGACCCCTCTGGTCACTTGTCCGGTTTAACGAAGGACGTCACGATGAATGGAAGTGAGGATATAACGGAACCACCAAACTATGAAGATTTGGACTTCTCTCAGGCAGATTATCCTTTGCCCATGCGAAACGCACCTCAATGGGAAATTGGTTTAAAAGCGGTGTTTTATGCTGTGATAATCGTATTCTCATTATTGGGAAACTCCCTTATCATTATGATTGTGTACAGACATAAACGAATGAGAACAACTACAAACTTTTATATCGTGAATCTTGCTGTGGCGGATCTAATGGTAACTGTGTCGTGCACGTGGGTGCACTTCGTAGACGATATAACAGAAGGATGGGTGCTAGGAGCCTTCTTTTGTAAATTCAACAGTTTTTCACATGGTAAGATTTTTGCGTTACTTATCCATAATAAATGCTCGTCGCTTTAAAGAACCATAAATAATGCGTGAAATGTGAACTTTAGTTACCATTCGATATTCTTTTCTGTATGATATATTGTTCTAAACACCGTATTATTATATATCGTTGAATAACAAACGAACAAATTGTATTAGGGGATATACATGCTCTTGATTATTGTTCAAATAATGTGCAGATAATTGTTCATTTTTGGAAACCATGTTTAGTTGCACACTTATAGTTATATGATCAGTAGAATAATTTCCAATACAAATTTGTGTAAATCAATATATACGTGGTATGATTATTATCACATGGTGGGCGTAACGTTCATTCCATGCTTAAACTAATATCAGACGAATCTAATCAACTGTAAACAAACTCACGTTTAATCCATTACCTCAAAGTAAATCACGACCATGTGTCTCTTTGCTGAATAATAGCTAATTGTTACATAATTGGAAATTATGGGGACATTAGCTACGAAAGTTTTTTCCTGTCAGGATAATGCTGATATTACCTTTAATCTGTATAAATTTGGTTTATGATACCACGACATGTTTCTGTACAGGTCTAAACAAAGAAACTTTATACTTCCAATCAAAATCGAATTGATAAACGTCTCCGAAATTCCTGGGTAAATAAGATTTTTACAGATTGACAAAGATAAGATCGCTAATAAAAACAATCAATATGAGATGTTTTCATATCCAAGTTATAGATATCACTAGATGAAAGTGAAATTTATCATTTTTCAAAAACAAATATTACCATTAAGCATAATAAAAACTATTTTTTGTAATGAGTCACGTTCATTATCGGCGAAGTAATGAAGCTTTAATCTGATGGTTGCTCCGCAAGTTAATAAACGTCTGATTCTTGTGGTGAACATCTTGTAAATAGCCATGGCATAGCACCCCCTTTGAAGGACACATTTAATTTCCTCAAGCGAAAATAGCACTTTGTAGGGTGTCGTGTAGAAAACCAAGATGAAAGGTTACGTACTTAGACAGTGGGAACTTAGTTAAGTCTGCAAGATGATAATGAAGACAACATGCAACAACGTTTTGATGTAAACAGTTGGAGCATATTATCAGCACTGCTGTAGAAATTCCCAAGGAGGAACGAAGTTAGAAGCTGTTAAATGAGATGGGAGTTTCGTTGACATTATGTATTCTAATATATGACTCATGTAAATGTATCAAATTGTATGTTTTTTAAGTAGAAATTTCTAGGCAATATTTTCAAAACATATCTTTGCGGGGTTAATCGATACTCGTGCAGAAATTAAGAAAGTTTTTGGAAAGCCTTATTCCTTTTTTTCATAATTGCGACGTTCAAAAGCATTTTGGCTAGGTATACATATAGCGAAATGTCGTTAGATTCAAAAGAATTATCAATTGATAATACCGAACTTTCTACATCTCAAAATGTGATCATGTCGCTGAAACGTTTGTCCTTACGTTTGTTCACTTGCTAGTGTTATATTGAACAAACATATTGTTATTTGGGTCTCCTTTGCACGTTAATACAATAACTCCAGCAGCACTGACAAAGGATCCCAAATTGAAAATGTGTTAATTAACCATTCTCAAACATATTTTGACATTGTCTGGTCACTGCTGAAGAATTTCAAAATTAGACACGGAAAATAGACATATGGGATCTTATTCTTTAAATATATCATACAGACTAAAGAAGAAAACAGCACCACAATTGACGTAGAGCAAGGGAACAAATATAACTTAAAAGCTATTGGTCACTTATGCAGGATTCTTTAGAGAAAAACAAATAATAGTGTTTTCGAAAATTCGACACCTGGTCACTTTTAACCTGCCAAGACTGTTACGGTTCACTGTTAGGTATGGTATTACAATATATTAGTGCAAAATGCTCATATTTATATTTTAGAAATTATATTGAACAAATATTGCATATATAGAGAAATTCAATATGATCCTTTTCGTTTTTGCAATGCTACGATTCCTTATTCCAAATAACGTGGTATTTGCACTAGAATACGCAGGGACATGATTAAACGCAGCTGTAGACTGAGCATGTCTAGATCAACTTTCTTCATGTCACTCAAACTACTTTAAATGTAACAATATACATTAAAATATGTTAATAACAACCAGAAGCTATAACAGCTGGAGCTTACACGATCTTACTTGGGTCACCGAAGCTGGGTAGTTTGACGGATGATAACCAGACTAAATTTGAGTCGTTCTAAAACCTGCTTTCTGTCTATTATTGTGCTTTTCTTTCCGTTTTCTCCCTCACCTTTCGATCACTTGACCCCGTTTTCTCCCTCACCTTTCGATCACTTGACCCCGTCTTCTCCCTCACCTTTCGATCACTTGACCCCGTCTTCTCCCTCACTTTTCGATCACATGACCCCGTCTTCTCCCTCACCCTTTCGATCATATGACCCCATCTTCTCCCTCACCTTTCGACGACTTGACCCTGATCTGTCTTCTCCCTCACCTTTCGATCACTTGACCCCATCTTCTCCCTCACCTTTCGATCACTTGACCCCGTCTTCTCCCTCACCTTTCGATCACTTGACCCCGTCTTCTCCCTCACCTTTCGATCACTTGATCCCGTCTTCTCCCTCACCTTTCGATCACTTGACCCCGTCTCTCCCTCATCTTTCGATCACTTGACCCCGTCTTCTCCCTCACCTTTCGATCACTTGACCCCATCTTCCTCCTAACCCTTTCGATCACATGACCTTCACCCTTTCGATCACTTGACCCTGATCTGTCTTCTCCCTCACCTTTCGATCACTTGACCCCGTCTCTCCCTCACCTTTCGATCACTTGACCCCGTCTTCTCCCTCACCTTTCGATCACTTGACCCCGTCTTCTCCCTCACCTTTCGATCACTTGATCCCGTTTTCTCCCTCACCTTTCGATCACTTGACCCCGTCTTCTCCCTCACCTTTCGATCACTTGACCCCGTCTTCTCCCTCACCTTTCGATCACTTGACCCCGTCTTCTTCCTCACCCTTTCGATCACTTGACCCCGTCTTCTCCCTCACCTTTCGATCACTTGACCCCGTCTTCTCCCTCACCGTTTCGATCACTTGACCCCGTCTTCTTCCTCACACTTTCGATCACTTGACTCCGTCTTTTCTCTAACCCTTTCGATCACTTGACCCCGTCTTCTCCCTCACACTTTCGATCACTTGACCCCATCTTCTCCCTCACCCTTTCGATCACTTGACCCTGATCTGTCTTCTCTCAAAATTTACGCGTTTAATACTGGCATTTTGTTAAGGCACGTTAAACATCAACTCATTCAATCTACCTACCAACTTGTATTATGAATCAGTTTATGACATACTATATACATGTATGAAGTAGGAGCACGAGCAACTCCGGTATCAGCTTTGTTGTGACATTGACTTTCTGTGAGATATATACAATGGGAAAGGGGATAACGAAGATTAAGAGTTCTGGTGCGTGACACTGGTATGTTAGCAATGGTAATATGACCTAAATGACAACATAAAAACAAGTTTGTTATTTTAAGCACATAATGGAGCATTTGCCTCATCAAAGACACATCAAACTCTGATAAAGAGTCTCGTTCTTATAATTGTACGTTGGTGAAACAGCAACTCGTGAAAATTGATATGGTGCAGTGTTTTAGTGAAATAGATATAGAAGGCAAATGGAGTTTGGATATCAGATCAACGTGCACTTGAAACAAAGTTCGTTGAAAGTCCGTTACTCGTTCACTATAATACCCGTTTTGTAAAAACATTGAATTGTTATTCGTTATCTATAGTTACATTTTCTTAAATATAAACTTTTGATCATGTACCATATAGTTGAAATGAAGTTTTTTTTAGTTATCGCGTTCTGCTTCGGATCAAGAAAACCGTGGTTCGAATCCCGCCAGGGGTTCGGCAACATTGTTTGCAGTAGAGAACTGTTCTACACACAATAAGGTTTGGAATACTCTCCCCACAGAGGCAGATCAAGTTATGAAATGTTCTAATTAGCCGATTTTGTGGTCTAGAATAGGAGATGCCTGATTGGGGGCAATCAAAGTTATTGGTACAATCAGCGACACCGTCCTAAAATCATCAATTTGGTTACAGAATCACGACAAAGGCATTTGGAAATGAACCACCCTTTCCTCACGAGAATCGCTGTCATTTGAAAAACACTTCAAATGGATGTCGTGCAATTTTTCCGCCAGGGAAAATCACGGATTCGGTCTGTTTAAAACAGATGTAGTATCATCATTTATGGCTTGGTGTACCTCTTTTGGGAGAGAATGAATGTTTGGGTGGAATGCTGCAATAAATTTCAGCGCAGTACCAACCATGGTTTGCTAATTCCAGCAAACGCTCGAAGGTTTAACCGCAATGCATAGCCACAATAGTGTTGCGGGCTTTCTCCCTGCAATACTACTCGCAGCCGCTATATAAGTGAAATACTCCTGAAAGCGGCGTTAAACACCAAATCATATAATCTCTTCAGTTACGTGTTTCAAATATGCTAGTTGTATAAGACTAAGGCCCTTGGTAGGTGGCATGAATTAAATGCAGTATAATAGATCAAAACAAAAACCTGATTCCGCATATCAAAACGGTTTTATTATCTCGAACCTTTTTTCATCTCCATACGTCCGTTCCAGGTTGGCATGTTGCTGATCTGGTTTTATTGCCTTTCATTGTAAGAAAGAATATATCCCGTAGTTGAATTAGTGAGATCTTCTAAAAGATATAGATATATATACATTAGAAACGTTAACACTGATGGAATGACGGTAAAGTTGTTTTGATTTATGATAAATGTTTTTGTTTTTCGCAAAATATTTTTTTTTTCACATTTTACGATATTCAGAGGGCCAAATGACCCCTTTCTTAAACTTTTTATTGGGCGACGACGTCGTGGAAGAAAACTTGACAGCAGCCATTTCAGTGTCAAATGCTTTTTATCATTTTGTTTTCGAAATGGATTCAATAAGCTCTATCGAACTGTGTTGGTTTATTTAATGACACCTTTATTGTTATAAATAAATTTGGTTTCAAGTGGATGCATTTGTTTTTATCTATATTTACCTATGATAATGTGTTAGATAACTTCAAAGTTACAAACGATGCTAAGACATTTCTAACTGAAACGTAATAATCTATCAAGCTACCCAGATCACAAAGAAAGTTTTTGAACTTGACATTTTCATTTGTATTCAAATCTTGAGTTACAAAAAATGAGGTCAACGTAAGTATAAAACACGGTGTCTGGTAAGGAAAACAATCTCCAATAAAGATTTGTTCTGCTCTTTCATGTTGATTGTTACAAGCTTGATATCAAAGACAGGAAGCTTCGAGGTATTAAGAGCGTGAACAGATCCTATCGCCATTCGTGTTCTAGTTATATGGCCAAAGAATCCTGGAGGAATTCCAAATGACATTGTGGAGCCGTGTTAGCTGCGAGACAACCCAGGGAATCAATATAATCTATTTTAGAATGCACGGCAATAAACACCACTCTGTTTGGTCATTGTGTACACGAAATTCCAGTGTTAGAATTCAAGAACTGAAACTTGTCAATTTACATCTTATTGACAAGTATTTTTAACGAAAACTAGAAATGTTGGAGATTTAAATAAATATTACAAACTTGTAAATATGATTTTCTTATTTAACTTGTTTTCTTGTTTTCTCTTTTATGTATTGTAATGGTAAGACAGTGCTTGAAAAGTGTTGGATCATTTTCTGAAAACGTATTTTAAACATGCGTGTCCTGCTGTGCATTTATGAATACCTAATTGCCCCCTTGGATTTTGATATGCAAAGAGAAATAATTGATTGAGCATATCGTCGGAAACGGTTTATTATTACAAGAATAGGCGTCTGTATCCAATAACGTGTTTTGAACGTGCTAACTATTAAAACCATGCATTTTACATTATCGATGCTGATAAACGACAACCAAAGAATATCATTCCTTATAAAACCTGCTTTCTATCTCTCACTATGCCTTTATTTCCGTCTTTACCCTCATACTTTCGATCCCGTTCTCTTTGATCTACCTGCTCACTTTCGGATGGCAACATCCACGTGTTTAATAACTGAAATATTGTTCAAAACACGTTAAACACCAACTCACTCACTAGTATTACTTGCCGGTAAACGAAAAAAGGTCAAAAATAAAAGTGCTAACTTGGAATTCTTAGCTAAATATCCGTTTCTGAAGAGAAAATAAAAAAACTAAATGAGATCCACATGTAGTTCTAGTTAAATCCAACAAGTAATTGCAATGTCCATGCAAATTCTTCTCAAATCATTTGAATCTTATAGAAACCAAGATAACGAAACTGTACAAATGAAAGTTACAACCGTTTGTAATCATAATGATCACAGAACGAAACGAGAGAAACCCTGTTCACCATTCATTTATTTACATCAATATTTATAGTTTAATGTCTTAAATATTGGATCTATTTCGCCTTCTTACTGACACTACGAGAAAATCTTACTCCTATTACACTCATGGCAAAAATTGTTGTCACCCCCTAATATTTAATTAAATTGGAGTTTATATCACATTGTATGCATGGCAATGTTGGTTTTCCATGGAAATGTCATTACAGGCATGAAGTTACATTAACTCACACTTTACAATGAACAGTGTCAGCGGTTTCATGTAGACCACGTGCATTTCATTGAAATGATGGAAATTTGTCTCCTTAGGTTTGTCATTTCCATCGATTACTATAGACCTCTTTCATAAGATACAGCTTCACGACTATAGTTTCTGAAAAGCATAGACCATGCCTGGTCCCACTCCACCAGGAATCAGACATGAAATCATTGGCATGAGTCGTGGTGGCGCTTCGAATCGTGTCATTGCTGCAGCATGTAACGTCAGTGTTAGAACTGTTCAAAGGATTAAAAGACTGCACGCCATACAGGGAAATGTTGTTCCGAATAAGTCTTCAGGCCGTCCCAAGAAAACTACGGTTCGTCAGGATAGAATTCTTCTTCGTTTGACCCGACGTCATAGACGTCTTTCGTCTTTGACTCTTGCACAGAGATGGGGGGCTCATATTAATACGCCCATTTGCCGGAGAACTGTAGTGAACAGGTTGCTCCAGCATGGATATAAGGCAAGAAGACCTGCCATCAAACCATTCTGGACACTGGCCAACCGCAGGGCACGGCTTGCTTGGGCGCAGCAGCACCGCAGAATCCAACTTGGACATTGGCGTCACGTCATATTTACTGACGAGTCTCGTTTCCTACTGCATAAGGTGGACAGGAGAATGAGAGTGCGACGTTTACGTGGGGAAAGGCTCAATGACGACTGTCTGCAGCATCAGGTTGCCCACGGTGGCGGTTCTGTACACGTATGGGCAGGAATACACCATAACGGTAAAACGGATCTTGTCGTCCTTCAAGGAAACGTCAACCAGAGGTCGTACAGACGTCTTCTTGAAACCGTTTGCCTCCCACATGCAAGAAGAGTGTATGGCAACAACTTCCTGTTGCAGGACGATAATGCACCAGCCCATCGTGCACGTACAGTGAACGCTTTCATTCAGGCACAAGGAGTAACAAGATTGCCCTGGCCTTCAAAAAGTCCGGATATGAATCCGATAGAACATGCTTGGGATCAGCTTGACCGTGCACTTAGAAGACTGGACCCTGCTCCTGCAAATTTACAGCAATTGCGGGCTGCTCTTGTGAATGAATGGAACAATTTGGCTGTTGCAAACATCAACACACTGATAGACAGTATGCCTGCCCGAATTATCGCCCTTGAAAATTCCAGAGGCGGTGCTACCCGATATTAGGCTTGTAAATATACTCTTACATGACTGCAGAATGAAATAAAACCGACAATTGAACTTGAAAATGTAATTTGTTTTATTGATACCCATCCAATTGATACTATATGGATACTGTAAAAAATTGCCCTTTTTCACAGGGACCATACATATCCTAGTAGAATTTCTTAAATTGGCCAGCACAAGACCAAAATACAAGCTGGTATGTTTTACGAATGTTTTCCCAATCACACAAATCATTCTGACAGTTATTGCATGTTTGATTATTTGTCAACACTCAGTTAAACTTGACGTAGCGTTCTCAGTCTGGGGGTGACAACCATTTTTGCCATGAGTGTATGTGAATCGAATTTGGAATGCCGTGGATATTCAAAACATTATCAACAAATATTTACAACAATGTTCAATTGTCCATATCATTTAATTTGTATTCATGGTATTCTGTATTATTAACGACATAGACATTTGGCCTGCATTTGATATTGCATGGTCCTGATGGTCTTAAAGAGGCGTTTCTATGTATTAGCAAACTTTCCCTAAAACATACTAGTTTTTGCAAAATGTATAATGTTCAGAAGGTACCTAAGTGTTCGTAATCGCAGAAGAAAATATCATGTATAACTTTTGGTGGCCCCGTTTCATCTAAACAACTTTGAATAATTTTAATTTGATTCAAAACATTGTCAATTTTAAAACTTTTTTAGATCATTTTTAGCTAGCATAGCGTACTATTTGTACCATTAGTATAAGAGCTGTTCCATCATAGTTGTTATTCCATCATAGTTGAATCTGTGAATGTAATTACAATGTAGTTGGTGTTTCCTTAAAAACACTTTCGATATGAAATATAAACACTTTACATAAATATCCTACATTGACGTATACCTTTGGCAAAAATAAAAAAACACAGGAATATTATTGGCAAAAATAAGACAAACACAGGAAAAATATCTTCTAAATTCCCTCAAATCAACATTTGTATTATCGAAAAAATAAGCAAATGTAATTTGCGAAATTATTCTGGAATGCATTTGTGTAATCAGGGATGACAAGTGTTGTTCATGACAAACAAATTTGCCTTGAAATACCAGTTATTTGGGGAAAATATTTGAAATGTACATGCAGTCACACTCGTGGTGAAATTGTTAGGAACTCTGCTGAAATAACATCTGGAATAACAAATCAAATACCCTGCGACGTCTTTATTGTAGTTACCTTATAAGAAGGTCAATAGAAAGTTGTTTGCATATGCAATCCATACCTCGAACCTGATGAGCTTCAGAGAGAAGAGTAGAAAGCAATTACAGTCAACTAAAGATATAGCTCCAGTGATATTTCCAAAAAGCCAATTTTCGATACATGCTTAGAATTGTAGGATTCTATTTTTGTAAATAAAAGGTGAACGTGCTTTCGCAAAACAGCATTCGAGACACAACCAGGGACTCAATTGGTTTTCTCTTGAGACACAGGTTGGTTTAATGACACAGACTACAAATGTCTTAGTGGTCCTACGTGCTAGTAGCTGCTTTTAGGGTGTCTTAACCACTTCATTACCACTCGCGTCGCCTCACTGAAACATGTAATTGCGTCTTTGTGCAGTTCCAAATTGCCTGTCTAAACGACATGAGCAGATGGGCTGTGATGGCTTACTTTACTCTCAAAATGGAAACGAATTTTAAACACGTATTTGAGGCGTTATTTCGTTACAAATGTCTGTTAAGCTTAAGGAATGATGGTTCTATTCCGAAGACATATTAAAGGTTCTGAATTGAGATAGAGTAATGGTAAGGTTAAAAATAAAGTTTACGTCATGTACCCACGCTTTTCATCAAAAGCTTAGTTGGCATAGTAGAAAGAAGAAGGTTTTAAAATAATCATATGATATGCAATAATAGAAATAAGCAGTTAAGGGAAGACAATTTAGGATGACTTTCACATATTTTTTATATTTGCATAAAAATAAAATGTTAGTTTGACCTAAGAAGTGAAAGTGAACATTGGCAGTGGTAATCTGAGTAATTCCATTCTTTAAAGCAAACGTTTGTAACTGCCTTGTTTTCAAAAGTGACATGTTGCACAAATGTTAACTTTAAAAAAACAAATTAAACCCACAAATTCAAGTAAATGACCTTATAACAAAAATGGTCAGCATAAACTGCAATGATCCCTCCAAAGCAAAAAGAAGTGATTGATTAATGTGGCGCGGATTAATTCCATATTTATACTTTATCAGTCCATGATTGTTGCAAGATGAGAATTCAGCAACCAGTTTTTGGGGAGGATGTTTTAATGAATGAGAGTCAAACTGATTACACAAATATTGTTTAGATTTTCCAAGTTAACTACATCAGCAACCTCTGAAGAAATATAATACTTAGTTTTAGTCAAAATCCAGTACCATACAAAATCCGGTTGTAATTTAATGAAATTTCAACATACATGTAATGATCTGTTCGTGCATCGGTCATTTACAAAATCTTAATTAAATGTTTTATGTGTTAATCTTGCTCACAGCAACGCATTTGTTTTGATAATTGGGCGTTCTTAATTGTTACTACCTTGATTAGACATAACATATCATTGGTCTTCATGGCTACCAGTATTACATTTTGTAATTCAAATACCTCCCTTAATCAGACGAGTAAACTTTTTTGTTTTCTATTTCAGTCCTTTCCCTTGTTGCCAGTGTGCTGACATTGACTCTCATTGCCTACGACCGGTTCTTTGGCATCGTATTTGCCATGAAAGCTCACATGTCTGAACGGAAAGCAAAGACTTCAATAATTATAGTGTGGTTATGTTCTGTGATCATTGGTTCTCCAATTTTGGTATTCCGGAAGTTACATAGACGACAATGGAAAAACCACTTAGAGCAGTGGTGTGATGATGAAGGCTGGCCAATAGAGGAGATCTTTGACCCATCAACTAACATGACCACAACTGCAATGCCATGGCGGACTGCGTATTATACAGGCATTACTGTTGTCTTGTTTTTCATGCCTATGGTGGTCATGGCAATCGCTTACTCGGTCATCATCTGGACACTTAAAACACAAACAGCACCCGGTGAAAATGTACCTCGAAACAATTCAGGACAAAACAGAGCTAGAAAAAAGGTTTGTTTACCTTTTGAACGTTTTAACGATGAGTGTTTCAGTTTTGTAAATTCACCCTTTGGAAGTTTTAACTATCATTGTTTTAGTTTTATCACTTTAGATAATAATTAATTCGTTGACAACAGATAAAGGAAGTTATAAATATAGATATATTTCTATCCTTAACTACTAATTCACAAAATATATATATTTTAATTTTAAACTTAAATGTTTTAAGACAGAACATTATATCCTTTTAAGAAACAAATGTTGTTACTCGATTCCAGTGTTTTTTATGTTGAAGGATGATGGATTACTACCCAAACCAAGAAATGATAATGGGTTAACATTTGAGACTATATATGTTTGACAAAGTTTTCCATTTTAGGTTATTTTCATGCTTGTGGTGATCCTGTTTGTCTTCGCCATTTGCTGGTTCCCCTTCCAGATCTGCCTCTTCTATACAGAACATAGAGAAAAGACACAGGTACCTTTACCAGGAAACAATTTGTTATAAGCATGAATTGCTATTTTTCAATGATTTAAAACGTTGTGAATGATGATGACACTAGATTCAAAGAGGCGGTGAAGTGATTTGAATCGATTTCCATATTGATACAACGTACAATGTAACAGTGATGCCACGCTAGCTATTAATAAAATTGTGTACAAGTTCAGACATGTCAAGTTGAATATATAAAAATCTTTTTATACCCCCACCTTACAGCGTAAGCGGGGTTATAGGCTATAGCGCTCATTCTGTCCGTCCGTCTGTCCGTCCGTCCGTCACAAAAGTTTGTCCAGTGCATATCTTCCAAACTATTCATGCTAGCTTCACCAAACTTCATACACTTATCAACCATGATCCCTAGATGTGCCTTTTGAGGGTTAGACCAACAGAGTATTCTTGTTATTTTGCGGTTTCCATGGAAACATGACTAAAACAGTGACTCTATTACCAAGTCCTTTGTCTGGAGCATATCTCCTAAACTACACATGCTAGCTTCACCAAACTTCATACACTTATCAACCATGATCCCTAGATGTGTCTTTTGAGGGTAAGACCAACACATTATTTTTAATTTTTGCGGTTTCCATCGATAAATGACTAAAAAGTGATTCTATGATAAATGACGTTGTCGCAAACATATTTCCTGAAATATACATCTCAGTGAATTCCTGAAATATACATCTCAGCTTCACCAAATGTGCTACATATGTCAATCATGGTTGCTGGATATGCCTTGTGAGGGTTAAACAATATATGGATTTTCTTTTCTGCGGTTTCTTTGGAAAACATGACTTACAATGTGACTTGACAAAAATAATTTTGTCCTCAGTACATCTCGTAGAATATTCATGATAACTACCTCACATTTGAAACAAAGATCAACCATTATCCTTTAATAATAGATTTAATTGTAAAACCTATTAATGAATTTGGTATTGGGGTTTCAGTGGAAAGCAGACTTACACAATGAGTTACTGTATACTCAACGGGGGTATGTGAGCTTTGCTCACTTCTTTACTTGTTTCGAAATGCGTAATTTAGGTGCCATTTGCTTGTAAAATAGATCAACGACATTTCTTCAAACCTACATCAAATGGAATCCCTGTATAATGCTTATAATATTTCTTATATTCTCTGAATACGATTAAGAACATAGTTATCAATGAAAGGTTCAATTTCCTTTTTCAAATTCAAATAATATATGATATTCAAACTACTTAATTAAGAAGAGTTAATGCATATTTTTTTATAAATCCAGAATGTTTCTCTTTGTAAATGATATCTGAAGTACATCAATATATGTGTTCATTTATTTCATAATTTTGAGAAGAGAGCAACATTTACTGTTTTATTGTGTTAATTAGATGCTAGGTAGATTTGGCAAACGCTTATTGAGTACTTGATTTAACACCTAAAATATTGATATTCATGCAGTAAAATGTTGTCTAATTTGTGAAAATGCATAACACCTGTTCAGCGTCTCATATGAACAACGTGTTAACAGATAAATTCTATAACTTACTGCCGTGAAAGTATCGTAAAGTATGATGTAAAGTGAGAGAAATATGACAAATTGCTACCAATCTGCAGAATATTATGTTGGGAATTCAGGAAAGCATTCTTACAAATCCTTATATAACTGTTTCCACCCAAACGAATGAATAAAACACTTGCTGTAATCATTCGGTTGTAGAAAGGGAATATTATGGTGATTACATCACTCTATTCAGTGCATCTGTTAAATATTCATAGATATTTTATATCGTCAATAAAACTTCTTTATGTATACAGTTTGTGGTGATATGTTTAGCATCAGGTTTAACCATAAACATATAAATACAAATCTGAGAAACCTTATAGGCAAAGTTCTTATTTCAGATATGTTTTCATTCCACTAAAGGATTTTTTAACATTCAGTCGAATGTTTTTATTTTTGTTTAACAATGACTTGATTATTGTATTTTTACTATTTTGCTTAATGTCAAACGCTGAATTATATTGATTGACCATATGTTTATGCTTGTTTCAGATGGGAGAATGGTATCCAAAGTTTGAGTTTGTTGCCCGGTATTTAGCATATTGTAATAGTGCTCTAAATCCATTGATATATGCCGGCTTCAACGACAATTTTAAACAAGGTAATGTTCTTTCAATTATTTTTTCTAAACGTCTATAAATGTATTGACAGTTAACATATCATGTAAAACGTGAGGAGTTACAGGTAAAAATAAGAGGACAAGTTTATCTATTCAAATAAAGTCAAAGGAAGGAGAGAAGGGAACATTTAAATGAAACAAGCAGGCCCATGAAAACACATTGGTAAAGGATATTGCCAGTCATAAGTACGTTCATTGTACATAATGTTTTACAATTTACATTCAATTGCATATGATCAACCCTCCAGAACGTTTACGAATGGCAGAACGTATATATTAAATGGGTGAATGCAATCTTATATATCTAAGCATTGTTATTGTAGCATATGCCAAGGATGGTGATGACATGTTCAATATTTCATGATGAAATGCAATTCCAATAAGTGAATCTTAAGTAAATAACAATGTGTAATTTATCCCTAAAGAGGAATAATGCTTATTTTCATTTGTTAAATTCAATAAGTTTACTTATTTTCAAATGTTTAACATAAATAATAATTCAATTTAACTCTTCAGGTCTGTGGACTATATTGGGTAAATCACCAAGGAAGCCATCATTTACTTGTGTGGATGGGAAATCTTATGGCACCTACAGCACTACTGCTATGACTTTAGCTGCTGTTCCGGGATCAGATGGCCAAGGGAAAAGTGGACTTTCAGTGACAGCAGTGTAACAATTTCTTTGAGATACTGTACCTCCAAACGTACTATTCGGATCAATCACCACAATGACCTTTATTGATCAAATTTGTTTGCAGTCTGTCTTCCATATTAAAGAAGAAAGATAGCAAACAAATTCGTTGTCAAAGAAAGAAGTTGTGTTTTTACACATGAATCAGGTTGAAACAGTGAACTACATTGTTTCCTGAGTGTGTGAAAAGCGGACTCTCCATGATAGTGACTGAATACTTACTGATAACCACTGACTGAATGAGTTTGAAAAAGATCGTTATCCTCATTAGTCAAAATTGGTGTTAAGTAATGTACGTAATTTTACTGAATTGTATATAGTTTTAGCTGTTCTCAACAAAGAAAATATATTATTATAAAGTCATGTGATAAAGTCATATTTTCTTCTAAAAAGCAAGCAGTATATTTTTGATTCACATCTAGATTAGGTGCCATTTTGCCTGGGGTTAATTTCCAGCATCGGAGAATGGTAGTTTTGTAAGTTTGGAAGCAAATTGATTTCATCTTCAAGTTTTAACGGAAGTAGTTGCTAATGAATATACATTATGAAAAAGCACTACTTCATCTCGTCATTTTGCGGCTTATTATTCCAGTCAAATGCTGTGAAGTGTTGGCATTCTTGCATTCTTGCATGAGACTCGGAATTATGATGACAAAACAACCCTTTAGATGGTACTACACTGGATGGCCAGTGATTTGTGCAAAATTACCATAACTGTACCCTTAATGAGAACTATAAAGGGTTACTATTGAATTATGTATCAAAATAGAACACGTGTTGTACAAGGTGATTTGACAACACACATTGTAAGTAATATGATTCCATTTGATTGTTCATTATCATTATTATCAACAGTTGTTATTTACATGTAGATGATAAATATGGACCATGATGAGAGACACTGTTGTTTGTCAACACATGCTTTCATATTTGTTATTTTTGTCAACCGATTGCAAAAAAGGAAAAGGTATATAATGTTCATAAAAATGTTTCATAAGTTGTCCTTTTTGTTCGATGTCAGAAGGTCTTTGGGCTTAAAAGGAATCGATTATTAATCCGCAATGAATTGCTGCTTCAAGTAATCGTAGGACACGAAAATATTACATAACTTTCAGTGACAGTCGTTACATTAAATTTTCTTGCTTTCAGATAAGAATAATATTATTTTAAAGGGTTTTCTGTTGTAAGTATTCAAACGGAAACAATTTCCATAAACTGTTAATAAGGAAACTGAAGCTCTTATAAATACTTGAGTTTGAGATGACATAGGGATATTTAGAAACAAAACCAAATTTATGAAAAATTTCAATCATTGAAAGGAATTTAATCTTTATCCGCATTTCAAGGCAAATTCAACAAATTAAGATTTGTTTTCACTTTGCTACATGCTGCTAAATGCTGATTATATTTTCTAAAACCTTATTTTAAATTTGAGCTGTATTATAAGTAAGTAACAAGAAAAGGGATTGCTGCCTGCTATTTGTAAAATGTTATTTATTAAAATTGCTTTTCATCAAAGTCAAACAATTGTGAAAAACAAAACGTCTGTACAATGATATGTTACTTATGTCTACTGTGGATGACTGTTACCATATTTGTTGTGTAAATTTGTTGTTCTGTACGTTTATTTTGAAACACACTCACGGCCAATATTTCAAATAATGGTCACATATTCTGATGTTTGCCACTTGTTGAATGTCAATGAAAATTTTATGTGCTTTTGGTAATAAAATATTACCATGTTAGATTATGGCATCGTGTTATTTCCATATAAGTATCTATTTATATAAGTTTGTTAGAAGTTGTTTTTCATCAATTGAAAGTTCGAGTGAAAGGAAATAAGAATCCTCTACTTAAATCTGTTTGTTTAGATAACGATATACATCATCTATCTACATTTTTAAAAGTTTTAACATTAAGCTTGAATATATTAGAATGTTTGAATTTATTTTTCACAGAAAATTGATAAGAAAAAAGGAAACATAAAATATGCAAAAGATCCACATTTAGCTTGTTATGCACACAAAAACAATAATGTTGTAATGGTAACAGCTTTAAGACGGAAAGTCCGTAATGTAATTATGTTTCATATCAAAGGAAGATTATATCTCTTATTATTGGAAATAAATATATAGGAACTGTGTAATCGACATGGATTTGCAGAAATGAAAGGTTGTCATTGAAGAATAGAAGCCACATGAGTATTGTTGAAGATTCCTAAAATATATTATGTTTTATATATGCCTGTGTCTTCGAAAATGTAGTGATTTACGTCTTAACGGTCTAGACTTTAGTGAAGGCATACCATTGTTGTATCGTTATTTAGCAACGGCGATGACCTCGCCTTGATTGCAGAATTGACGTAAACAACGTAAACATATGATGTCTTCCTCTCTGTGATATTGTCACTGACTTGAAAAAATGATATCGCACTTAATGGCGAGAACACTTTTCTAGAACTGATAAATAGAGGATATGTCTTCTTTTCATTAATATTACTTATCTCTCATCGAGTGACAGGATGAAACCGGTAGCCATGAGTGAAAATATATAAAATGATATACTCTATATACTAGTGATTAAGCTCCTTTTCGATGAATCGATCTTTATTTACAAATTCTACCAGGTTGATTGAATTAAGCCTGTTTTGGATATTTGACACATAACAACTAATTCTAACATCATTGACGAATCGAGATATCTGGTTGTTCTTGCATCATGTTCATATACGTTTGTTTTATCTTAACAGTAAAGGTAAATGCAACTATTCAACGTTATTAACCGTTGACGACCAGAAGAGCTACTGAAAATAAATGAGATTTTTCTCGTTTTGTATATAAAAACTCTACGATCTTTAAAGTCTTAAATGTTCCATCAGTCAAGGAGCTGCCATGAGGCTCATTAAACTTGAAACTGTAATTGCAATTGTTGGTGTTTTGTCACCAATCCACACATGTAATCTGTTGCGTAATTTACTAAAATCGCCCATGTTTACAGATTACAAATTTTTGCTATAGCTAACTTTTATCAATAAATTATCAATTGTAAGCCAAGGAAATTTGATGTGCAGCTGTACAATTTAAAACATATTTCCAATAATAAATGATAAAGGTTATACATTTAAACATGTCTTAGTAAACTCTTCTTAGAAAAATGAGATTTGTATTAATTGAAAATGTACAAACCTTACGTCTACTATTTTAATTGGCTTTGAATTTTCTTCGGGGAAAGTTGACATAACCATAGTTAACATAGTTTAGACTCATATTTGTTTTCTTTAAATATCAAGCATAGAAATATATAACAAATTAATAATGTAGTACAAATACATATAACTGATAGACAGACAATGTAATGCGGAAAAAATCAGCAAATATGAAACATGAACTATCTTAAACCAGTGATTACAACATTCTGCTTTATAAAAGCAATCAGCCGATTTTAAGAACAATGATTTCAGAGGACATTGCTGCCCTTTATTGTTGAAGTTGACATGAAGTGAATTAAGAAACAACTGAAGCTATTAACCGAAAAACCTTTGACTGTTTATTGTATTTACATTACGCGAAGGTCAATAGAAAGTTATTTTCATATTAAATCTATACTTTGAACCTGATGAAACTGAAAGCAATCACAGTACACTAAATATTTCCAGCATCAATGTTCCATACATGCTAAGAATAGTAGGATTTTTTTCATAACGAAAAGGTGAACGTGCTGCTAGTAAAACAAAATTCAAGACACAACCAGGGGACTCGATTGGGTTTTCTCTCGAGACACAGGTTGGTTTAATGACACAGACTACAAATGTCTTAGTGGTCCTACGTGCTAGTAGCTGCTTTTAGGGTGTCTTAACCACTTCATTACCACTCGCGTCGCCTCACTGTTACATGTAATTGCTTCACTGTGTACTACCAGATACATGAGCAAATGGGATGTGCTTGCTTACGTTATTCCAAAAACACGTTTCATAAGCGTTGTTTCGTTACAAATGTTAGCATAAAAACAAGTTAAGAAATAGACGTTTTTCACCAGTCGACGTTGCCTTAGAAAAACAATGTGTTGGTAAACATGATCATTTGACATGAAAGAAAACAATTCATTTAGGTACGTTGCGATTTAAGCATATATAAACTTATTGGTGTCCAGAAACAGGTTACATTAGAAATAAACGTGAATATTTGTTCTTGCAATGTGAGTAAGATCATGGTCAATTTTTATTATCCGTAGGTAAACTACTATTTCTCAATTCTGAAAACTCAAATTGAATTGAAATGGCTTTATAACAATGGTTTGTGTTAACTTTAATGACCCCTTACAAGGAAGGAGAATCGTTTTATCTATACTGTGTTAAAATAGCCTTTTTATCATTTATTGTTTAATTAAATCTTCAAAAATTGAAGACGTTTTGATAGATATTTCCTTCTTTGTTTTGCAAGATGTGTTGATGATTGCTAGTGAGATTGATAACACTAGTGTTATTGTTTTCCGAAGTATATAAAAAATTATTGAACAAGACAAATACTTCTATACATGTATCGTGAAAATTTAGTACCATATTAATCATAATTATTATAAACATAATTTGTATTTCAAATTGGTTTGATTATTGGATGCTTCAGATTTAAGATTTTTTAAATTTCAATTGTGCTTATTTCTTATATACATGCATACTGCTAAAACAGGGAAACAAATAACTGAGAAACAGATTTGTACCTATTGTATAAGTAATGGTGATGGCGTAATGGCGTAAGGAAGTCATTAAATGAAAGTAGCGAAGTTGCAGAGCGTCTGTGTGTATAAAGGTCAAAATCACTTAGAATTAAAATTGTGTGTGACCTCAACAAGTAACATGCTTGACATTCACGTTACATATACTGGACACAAAACCTGTCTTAGAAGCTTAAGGTTCTGATATTCTTCCCCGTGTTACCGTGTGACAGTTATAGCTCAAACAAGGAGAACCATAGGGTGTAATTGAAAGTTTTTTGTTAATTTCTTTCAAGAAATTGTGCAACAAAATTTTAAAATTCGTGCGTTATTTACTTTAACAAATCAAAATCAAATATCATATTGAATAAGATTGGCTATGCGTTTCTTTATCTGAGCAGTATATATCTTTAGAGACAGAATCAATCAGGCCAGTATTCGTTGTTGCCAGACAAGCAAAGCTCAACATTTGTGAAACTCTCAATAAACGATTTTAAACATTGATTCGGTCAATATCAATTCAGTGTAGAGCGTCTTGCCTCGTGTTTGCCCACAAGCTTAAATTAATTCCATCTAGTGCACAGACGGGAAGGTCTGTAAAACACAAATTCATTTTTCTAGTCATGTTGTGAAATATTCTCTCCAATAAATGTCTATTGTTGTTGCGAACGTGTTCACATCGCTCCAAATGATAAGCGGTACTAGTTACATCAAATCACTTATTTTATATGAATTAGCTTACTGTACAACTTGTAATATCAAATAGTTAGTTTTTAATTCAGTAGTTTCCCTTGTTGCCAGTATGCAACATTGACTCTCATTACCTAGGACCAACTGGTTCTTTTGTATCGTATTTGTCATGAAAGCCAACGTGTCTGAATGGAAAGCAAAGGCGATAATTATGGTGTGATAAATAGGTTCTGTGATCATTGGTTTCCAAAATTTTGGAATTTGGGAAGTTATATTGACGGCGATGACGAATCTTACTTTATAGCAAATGCAATTCCATGACAAACTGCACTTTATACAGGCATTCATTCTAATGATAGTCTTGGTAATCGACTATTCTGCCGGTATATGGGCACTTACAACACACAGCACCTAATGCAAATGTACTGCGGAACAGCTCTGGACCAAAAAAGTTTGATTACCATTGATTTATCTATGAGGGGGAAAATGGGTATAGTAATCACCCTGTCAAACAAATTACTTAATCCATTAATTGATATGACTGAAACATAGTTTTATTTTTATCATTTCTCAAATAGAAACCTTATTTTGATTTATAATTTGAGAACATTATCTTCTCAAGATTGCGAAAAAACATTCGGATTCATAATCGCCCAAACAAAGCTAGATAGCAGAGAGATATTAAATAGTTTTGATTGTGTAAAATGGGTATTTGATAAATATGATGCATAATGCAATATAAAGCATGAATTTTATAATGCCTGTAAACCTTAATGATTTAGGCTACAAAAAGGCTTCCAATTTTGAACGTTGAAACCATTGTGCTTGCATCTTAACAAGAAATGAAAAAGCATCTGAACAGATACATGTATATAACTGATCAATATGTCAACAGTTTTAATACTAAAAGTCAAAAATAATTTTTATATTGTATCATTATAAACAACTTCTATCGGAACTAACAACCTTATACACATTGCCAAAGTGTGTATTTTACAAATCATTTTGTGATATGATAACTATTTCACGGAATGATAAAGGAGTCCAACAAAAGGACAGGTGTTCTTATAAGAACAGAAAATACATGTGTATTGTGAGATATTCCTATACATTATGATGTCTTGTCTTGCAATCCTTATATCATGAAATAGGCTAAAGTCTAATCTATCCTGGTTTGGTTTTGCTTCCTGGTAGAACAAAAGTTTTAAAAAAGCGAAAAACGTTAATGCAAAAGTTTCAATTCAATTCAATTCAATGACTATATTGTTGCAAGGCCAAGTAACCCATAATTCAATACATTAGAATAATATAACACATGAAAGAAACATACAAGCGGCTCAAAAGGACATAAAGTCATATACGAAATACTTAATATAAGAATTGTCCTAACATGAACATATTAGATTGCATTAAATATTTCAAGCCATTAATCCTGTCATGAGTAAATAAGAACTGTATATCAATACGAAGCGATTGATATATTGGACAAGTTTATACAATATGGATTTTATCTACGATTACTTTAGTAATGAAAACTTAGAATCAGAACTATTATAATAATAAAAGCTTTTGTTACATATTGTATCTCAAAATGATTGTAACCGCTTCAAAAGATATGCAATGCTTTCCTGTATCGTAGCACAACCTATAAAGTTTTCCTTACATAATCTTTGAAACGAATGTTTATCCCACACTCCCTTCTGTGCCAAAATATGGACAAAATTGTAATTAAATAAAAGCTGCTAAATGTTTTACGCCAAATTGATACGTTCCATCACATATTTGTGTTAACATAACATATGATCGGTTCGGATACCTATAGCATGACATGACAGTTAATCTAATTCAATATCTGATGCAGTCATATGTGGTTGACATACACGGGCTATCTCCAACATTCACCATACATACATGTGTAGCATCATTAGGGCAAGATGTATTAAGATTCAATAAAGATATATAGAATGATTTCCAGCTAATGTCTTTCCTTATATACTCATATTTCACTTCCAGACATTAAGATTAGCACAATTGTCATATCAGATATCTTATATGCGTCACGAACAGGTATATAATATTTCAGGTTAAGGCTTTTTAAAGGAAACAAAGCTGTATTAGCTTGTTGTACTTAAATGATACATGCTCTTGTCTATACAAGTTTAAGTGTCATCGTTATACCGAGAAACTTGTATGCATTAAGCACTTAAATTTCTGTATCATCACCTGTCCATTTCTCAAATCTTGAAAGTCGCCCCTTTTACTAAAAACAATCACTTTAGCTTTGTCTGTATTGATCACAATAACCCATGTCATACAATATATACATATAGATAACATCAAGTTGTTTTGTAAGTTTACTTTATGGAGAATAAGAAGGGTCTAAGTGCACATCCTGGCCTAACCCCCGTTAAACAGTTGAAAAACTTCGTGCTTTCTATCACGACTGTAGATTTCACTTTGTTATAGAAGCTTTGCAGAACTTTAAAGATGTTTCCATGTACAAACGTTAATGTAAAAGGGTATCCAGTAATTACTTGAAACGAATCACTAGCTTACAGTAGTAAATAAGTAAACCAAAGAGAAATTATTGATATTGTTTTCTAAAGTTGATTTTTTAAAAACCTTTTCAGCGACGCCAGGATCACCATTTTGGTTGACCTCCCAACCTCCTTTCCCTCTTAACGTACAAAGGACGAACTCGATCACCCCCTCCTTTAAAGTGTCTTGATCTGCCACTGAACATAGTGGTTCGCTTTTCGAGAAGGGTGTTCAAGACACAATCAATGACCTGTTGGTCATCTCTCGAGACACATCTTCGATGATGACTACAAATGTGTTAGTGTCCTGCATGATGATGGCTGCTTTGAAACTATCTTAACTATTTCATTACCACAAGCCTCGCCACACTGAAACATGTAATTGCTTCTTTATGCAAGACATAACTGCCTGTCAAAACGACAAGATCAGGAAAGCTTTTATGGCCTACAACGATTCAATTTGAAAACATATCTTGCCCGTTTGTCAGCTGGTATTTTGGTTAAACGTATATTAAGCTATTTAAGCTATGTACCTTTTTTTCTTATTTGGATAAGAATCGTTTAATGAAATTAAATGTCATTTAATGTAGCTTAAGATTTTCAAATTGAAATATGTTTAATATCAACGAAATTTACAGCAAACTATAGCAGGTAAATAGACCTTACGTTTCAGTCTAGAAGAGAATGTGAGCACTAGCTATATCATTGGCACAACTTTAAGGTGTTAAACACAATGAGTATGTATTAAAATAGCATGAACAATATCACGAAGACAACTAGGATAGCATATCTAGTAGTATCTAGTACTAGTATAATTACAACCGGTAGGTTACACAAATCCTGTCCCCCTTTAACCTTTTTTCAACCCTGCACTTGTATTTCATGGAGAACCTTTTCTTTATTTGAAATTCGAATAATGTTATATTTGTACTCAGCCATTACATTATTATTTACATCTATTATTTGAACATTGAGAACTAAATGACTTGTGTTATAATTAGCATTGGGCCAATACGTCATGAAATACATTTAATACAAAGGCAGGTTTGTAGTTATTGGATGGTGACTTGGTCATAAAACCGTCAATAACATGATATTCATGAAATAATCTTTTTTCCAGTGTTCTGTCATGCACGAAACAATATGACTACTTCATCAAATTATGTCAGTTGACTGACAGCAATAACTTTTCTTCATTTCCTTAAGATATATGTTATATTGATTTACCAAGATCCTGATATTACAATGTTAGGAGACAAAGACAACCGTGCTCTTGGCATGTCTGATACTATTTTAGAAATACACTTCGGTGTGAAAGTTTCTGCATTTGGCGGTTTTCTTAATAAAGTTGTTTTCAATGATCAGCCATTTACGGTTGCATGAGTTGTCAGCTGTGGCTGACAAGGAAATACACTTATCCAAAATTATTCTGCATACTGTCAGTTATTCTCTTTGTATTAACTTTTTTGACAAATAACTTGGACATTTGTTTTGTATCAAGAATATATTCCAATTCTAGATATTAAAATGAAGTCATCAAAATGTGCTTATCGAACTGTAGTGCACTACATTTAGAGTGATTACATTACGTTGTCTGGAGGAGAAAACTGTTTTTCTATATGACAGTTTTAAACATAATGGAACAATAATTATTTGTGAAGGTAGAAGGATGCATTATTTCTGAGAACGATTTTACTTTCAAATGTATTTCAATTGGGCATTGCATACTAAAAATATGAATACTCTTAGTGCATAGAATAACTGCAATGACAAATATCTCAACCATTGTTTTTAACAAAAACGTTAAAGGGACGGTAGAATGTTTTGCCAAGTTTATGTTTTCTTTGTGAAAAAGGAACGTCTTGCCTAAGAGTAGCTGGCCTTCATGTATTAACCTCTTGTCAAATATATGGTTTTAAGGTCTGGCCATAACATCATATGTCAAAGAAACTATTTGTAAGGTTGGGCCTTTCAGGCCAATGATATTATTGCATTCTGATAATGTTATATAAATTGTCTTATACATATCTGCATATGTTGATGTCCTCAAGTGTGCTCGGGGAGAAATGTAGGTGTTCACTGAACGCTATTTAATGTAAAAGACAGTTTGTTATTATAACATAATAACATGCACATTCGCTGATTGAGTGAATGGTAGTGCATCGAAGAAATAGAGGATAGTGCACAAGTTTTCAATTACACAACTGTCACTCAGAGTCTGCATCTGGCATTGCGATATTGATAAGTTTCAACAGAACCCACTTCTTATGATTACATACAGTAATGTAAAAGATATGGTGATTAAATCATATCAATCGGATTTACATGTTGGTTCAACATTACTCATCTACAAGAACTACCAACCGCCGTGATCTCTGAATAACAAAAGATATTATTGCTATAAAAGAAATCATACAGGGATAACAATATTTATTGAAATTATTATTATCATAATAATATAATAGTTTTTACTGTTACATTGGTAAATACGCATGCACCATTTTTCTATGTAGACCAAGGATTATTTTTACATTTAAAAGGGATAGATCATATTCAAATAGATCAAATAGGCTGTCAGTATGAAGTCTAAATTCGAATCAGTGAATCATGTATTCAATTACAGGCCTGTC
This sequence comes from Steromphala cineraria, assembly GCA_916613615.1. Taxonomy (NCBI): domain Eukaryota; kingdom Metazoa; phylum Mollusca; class Gastropoda; order Trochida; family Trochidae; genus Steromphala; species Steromphala cineraria. Next base: position 18,103,218 of record OU744721.1, read on the forward strand.
AGATTCTGTATTTTACTGATATGTCTCAACGGACGTATCTTCATGATTAAAGGCAGAAATGTACATGTAATGAAAATGAAACAGTTCCCCTCTGTTTATCGAACACACACTGAACTTCGCCATCACTAATATGAGTTCTTTATGCTCATAAAATAAATCACACCATCTATAATTTCGAATTATTCGATTTATGGTACTGGAAGAAGAGCACTGACGTACCTATATGGTACGACATGGCCACCAGACCTTGACATGATAAAAGTAAAGGACTAGACCAGTTTGAATTACTGGCCTCGACGCCTTATGACGACCTTCTGCTTAATCATCACAATTCTCTTTTCAGAAACCTGATTAATTGAATAAAATGTATCTTTTGGATGTTATACCTTAAAACGGAGAAGTGAACAGAAATTTACCTGAATGATAGCCTACTGATAGCTTTCCATGTTGTATATTTAGTGACACTCATTATACATACTTTAGAGGAAACAAAAACAATTTGTATAAATTGTGAAGGTATATTTCGTGGTTTGTCGTGAAGAGAGTCAAATCCAAAAGTTTTATCATTTAAAATACAAACATATACTTTTGAGTAATGCAACTTTACATAATAACCGAAAGGCCTCTCATAGCAAATCAAAACCTCATAAGCTCATAACCTCATCATAACCTCATCATAACCTCCTTTGTCATTGGTTACATTGACTAGAATATGTGTCCAAGTGGAACTCATACAAATATCTCACTGAGAACACGGGAGACTTTGGTTTCCCAGTCTGAATTGAATAGAAAAGTATATTTTTTTCATCAAATAATGAATGGAGATTAAGAATGTGATAACTACAGCCTTTATCACTGTGAAAAGTGCAAAGTAAGTGCAAATTAAGTCAGTACATGCACATTCATGTTGCGTAGAATGTATGATGAGGATTCGATTTTAAACATTCAATGACCAGTAGTTTATAGAGAATATGACACCATTTACTCGATAACTTGGGGTAGACTAAAATAAACAAGGGGCACACAAATTCTGTCACTTTCAGCTTATATATCTGATTGACTTAAAAAATGTAAGTTCACAAGATAAACAGCAAGACAAAGAATTAGTGAAACCTTGTTGAAATTCTTCTTGGTTTGATTGTTCTTACGCAGTTATGTCATTTTCTTCCCTTATAGGAATGGATTCATTTGTATTATTTCTGATGGGTTTTCTTTCCTATTATACATCTTTGCAAGAATAAAACATCGGGGTCCTTCACGTTTTTGAATATGAATATATTCACATTAGTGTACACAAAACGTTTCAAACAATGCCATATGACCTTGTCAAACTATGAAATTGGAGACCCTCAATATAAACATGCTTCAGAAGATTAATGGTTTTCAGGGTTCAATCGGGTCATGACAACATGAGTAGTTTTGGAGATCGCTGTGAAATATCTATACAGAGCAATTGGCTTCACCCCTGTTAACAGACCTGAATATTCATAAGAGTGTGTTTAGATACACAAGAAATTCCCTATCCCGTGCAATTCAAAACTGTTTCTGTTAATAGCTGCAATAGCATTTACAAAACCCGCATGATGATTTCTGCAACTGTTGTAAAGACACATAAACGAATAATGCTTAAGTCTACACACGAAATAAACAGAGATATAATGAAGTTGCAGAAATCATGCATTTCCATATTCCTCCTTAGAAACACAATATTCTTGTCTAAATCAAGTGAAAAATAATCAAAAAGTCCGGTTTGCCCATTAACATCAGTGCAAAGTCTTTCTATAATGTTTTACAATACTATCAAAGGAAGGAAAGACTTAGAGCGTGAGATGATCGTATCTATAAGCATGTAATCAGAAAGAGGTATGTCAATCATCCAAGCCAGACTTTCTACGTGTGTAGATTGTTAGAAGCTCTTATTAATGAATGACATTGTGTGGTTCTATAGTTCATGTATTCGTTTTTGTTATGTTCCTGTTTATATCACTTGTATATATAAAAAAGAACACGTTAGGTGTCGTTATGGTGGAAACAAGTTGTAGGATATATTCATGACAATTATTTTATGTACGCCTGTCAGAACACATCTCAGGGCTTAAGAAAATGTGATTACAATAATTTTGAACACAAATTTCCACTTTAAGGACATGTGAAAAAAACCTATTATTATTCAAAACTGGCCTCACAAATATTATTCTTATTATCTTCCCTTTTTATTCGAAACTTAGTTGAATTTGGCATATTCTAAGGCTATCAACCATCTAGAAATAAACCCTGGTAATCGTTTGAGGCACAACATTGAATTGACTTTTCACATACAGATGTGTATATATATAAACCTAACAAACATTGGCTTGGCAATGCAATTGGAACATTGAAATGGGAAAATGTCAATAAAAGCACGTCCCTAGAGATATATGCTTTTCAAGGTTGGCTAGGGTTATGACAATATGCTGAAGCCTGTCGTATGGTTGTGAAATATCACTACAGGGCAGTCAGAGCTCATTCCTATTGATAAGCGTGAATATTTATGAGAACATGTTGGTATCACAAAACATCAATCATTTGTATATTCCATGGCAATCCCTGACACTGCAGGGCAAAACTATACTCCACGGCATATGATATTGAGGATACATAAGCATTTTAAAATGTAACTTATTGCAATTTAAAAAAAAACAACAGTAAATGTCTTTTCCTGAGACTTTGTTATCAACCATCTCAACAACAAGTTGATTGGTATATCATTCTTTAAACAATCATTAACTTTATGTGAGTTTATTTTGAATGAATATATGATGATTCAAGTAGAGATGAAATAAATGTAGAGTTAATTGCTGTACAACAAAAGCTTTGAAACAAGAAATTTCTTGTACAATTTATATTATCGTTAATGTGTTTATCTTTGTTCTAATTTTTGTGGGTGAAAGCTGAAGGTGAAGCTCATCGGAAAACAAAGCATGCTAAAACGCATCATGAAAAATGTTTAAAAAACGAAGTTAACTGTGAATTTAAATGCTCTAGATCTTTTTATAACAAGCAAATTGTACTTCTATCCATACTTTGTAATGAATCTAATCCTTTGTAAAACAGAGTTGATACTTTCTTTGAGCACCAGTGCACACGAGCAATACAAGAGTAAATAGTGACATATACATCCAGCAGTCTAAAATCCCAGAAAGACGTGGAGTCAACTGTAAGGTAATTGTAATTGTAATGTATAACCACAGCAAAGTGTCTTTCCATGTTTGTACTTCACCAAAGTCATGAATCTCTTTTCATTCAAAGTCTTTAATGAGCGTTTAGTATTCAGGAAGGATATCAACAAATAATTAATGTTTGATTCTTTAAAGTCGTCACACACACGATGCCAATAAATACTTCTTTAAAAGCATCCAAATCGTTCTATCTCAAACGTTATGAGTTTTCTATCTGTTGAAATGTGACCCTTCCGTGTAATGTAAGGGCATTAATTTGGAATGGTAGCAAAGAAAGCTTTTGAGCTTTTAATACATGTAAGGGCGATGCATAGTCGTTTACACTTTCTAAATATTAGAGGTTTAAAGTGCAATAATGTATTTTAGTTATTTTTAATAAAAAGCGGTGTGTCTGATTATTTTCATTTAGATCATGGTATTTTAATCATTATTACGATAGGTCATGTTTTTGTTCTAAGGATGCAGAACTTTAAGTCAAGCAGATCCTTGCGTTGATATTTTTCGGGCATTAGACAGATTGCAGAGTCTTCAAACTTCATAAAACGTTGTCAGGAAATCTACAACAATAAACACTTATGAAAAAGGGAACTTAGATACTACCCTTACTCAAATTGATGTTGTCGACCAAACTTTAATTTTTAGAAAATAGAATGGGTTTTAAACTTGAAAATACGGTAAAATCTATGTGCATCAATTTATATTATTTTCATTGTTTTATATTGCATATGAAATTGCAAAAATAATGTTATTCAGTTTTCAGACATTAAGCATGTAAGCATTCATTCAATCATGGCTTGCCATCAGAAACAAATACCACAAATGTAAAATTGCAAACCCAATGACAATGTTCCAATGCCATGTCTTTACTAACAAGTGTCTCTTCACTGAAAACACGTGTCACATATTTAGGAACGTAAAATATCTATCGAAAATAAGATAACTAATATACTCTAATTAGTGCAGTTTAACCATCTATGTCATGTTACAAATTATGTGCGGATGATAAATGTTATACAGGTTATGTTCGTTATTCTGTGATCTGATGATATAAACGATCTAGTAATTTAAATTCTAGTTTAAGCACAGCTTTAAGAAGAAAACATAATTGTAACCCATGCTTAAGAAGACGTAGAAGACACACCACTTGAATGATTCTTAAATCTTTTATATCTCACTATGCCTTTTTTCCGTATTTGCCTTTATCCTGGCGATCCTCTTTTTCCCTGACCTGTCTACTTCCTTTTGGGCAATAACATCCACATGTTGCGTAGTGACTTTCCTTTTGTTTTCTTTCATATCTATATAAGTTGTTCTTAAATTGCAATTTTAAAACCTGAAGTCAATATTGACTGTAAACTTTAATGAGTAAGCCACCATTTAAAACCCTGTAACCATTATGCTTGGATATTTTAACCAAATGATCAGAACATGTTTTTAAATTGATAAATATCTGATTAAATAGATATATGTTCAATTACTTCAAAATTGCTTTATATTCATAGTCAATCCAAAATTATGTTTCATATTGTATCATTACAATCACTTTATAAAAAAGAATCAACCAAATAAGAAGTCCATTTTCCCATTTTTTTTAGAGTATTGTAGAGAAAATTCTTATCTAAATCATGCTTAAAGATATTTAGAGCCGATGTAAGTCTGAAACACTATTTTGGAATTACTTGAAAATTCACCATCCTACAGTAGAATTGTCAGACTTAGTACATTTAATACTGTACTAAACAATCATTGATAAAGGCTAATTATAGACGATCTAAAAACAATGCAGACAACACAAAATTAATTTGATCAAGAAATTGGAAACATTTATTGTTGACAAGTATGAAATATGCAAGGTACACCATCATACTTCTAAGTGAAAATCAACTTGTATCATTCAAGATGTTCAATTGAAGGAAAGAGAACATTTACAATAATCTTAAATTCAAACTTCATTGATATATGCATACAAGAACAAAATCATTGAAGAGAAATTAGCGTTGTTTTGTCAAAAATGGAATGTTCTCTGGAGGCGAGGGTTAAGTTTAGGATTTAGGGGGTTGACCTCCAAACCTCCTCTTCTCTAAACGTACAGAGGATAACCCATTCCCAATCTTCAACACTTCGTTATCCGCCACCCAGCAACATAGTGTTCCGTGTGTGAGTGATTCGCTTTTCGAAAAGGGTATTCAAGATGCAATCAGTGACCTATTGGTCATCTCTTGAGACATGGCTTCGTTGATGACTACAAATGTGTTAGTGTCCTGTGTGATGATAGCTGCCTTGAAAGTATCTCAACTACTTCAATACCACTAGCCTCGCCACACTGAAACGTGTAATTGCTTCTTTATCCAAGAGTTAATTGCCTGTCAAGTCAGGAAAGCTTCTATGGCCTACTCGTTTCAATTTGGACGCAAATTTAGCCCGTTTGTGAGCTGGTATTTTGTTTAATTGTATTTCAGCTATTGCAGTGATACTTATATGGATATTACATATTTCAGATTTGGAAAAGTATCTTTAAATGTAAGTCATAGGTCATGTAATGTTTCCATGTAAAATTTTCAAATTTAGATATTTTTAAGATTTACAAAATATACAATGATCTTTATCAATTAAACAGACTTTACACTTAAGTTCCCTTTCAGAATATCAAAAAGAGAATGTGAGCACAGAGATATCTATATCATTGACACAATACATTTTACATAATGGATATGTATTTTAAACATGTATGAAGACAAAGAATCTTTGATCACTTGTTCAGAATAGAAACATTAAGGGACAAAAGAATGGTTTGCCAATTTTATCTTATTTGTGAAAAAGCTCTGTCTTACCTTGGTACAGCTGGCCTACATAGATTAATATCATATATTAATCTTATTGAAAAAGATATACATTATAAGATAAGACCATTAACTAGTATGCAATAGGAACACTTCTAAAGGTTTAAAGTCCGCCCTTTCAGGCCAATAATATTTCGTCAGTCTTGATAATGCTATACATTAACTAATAAATCTGCACATCTTGATGTCGTCAAGAGTCATCAGAGGAGAAATGCGTCCCCTGAACGTTGTTTGATATTTTCAATTACAAAATTCTCACTCAGTCTGTATTTTGCATTGCAATATTGATAAGTGTGTACGGAACCCACTTTTTATGATTACAGACAGGAACGTAAAAGAAGTAGGGATGAAACATACCAATCGGATCAAAAGATTTACATGTGGGTTCAACAATACCCATCTTCAAGAACTACTAACTACTGGAATGTCTAAATACAATATCAACAATATCATGTATATGAAAAGAATAATACAGGGAGTAAAAAGTAGGTATATATGAAGCATATATATTCTTATGTGGAGTTGCCAACCATAAAAATGTTAAACATAATTGTACTTTTGGATTATTGTATGTTAAGCAGACATTCATCTTGCTGCAGATAGTCAGTTGATGTGATAATAAGAGACAAAGCATTTGGTAGGGGATAGAGGAAACATATGACACATCGTTGTCATGTTGAAAACTAAATTTGCTTTCCTGTCACTATATATCATTTATATTTTTACTTTATATACTTTATTTTTACACTTTATATTTAAGGTCATTGACAGATTGTTTAAAAAAAGTTCTATAGATGTTCTAAATATGAGTATTTGAAAATTAGCATTTCAGTGTATGGAATGTCCTATAGAAAAAAATAATTTCGATGGAATTAACTTTTTAACTGCAGCAAAGTCACTGTTAAGTTATCAGTTACGTTTTTCAAATTAGTATTCTCAGTTTGCATTGTCTTGTCAATGGCCTTGTTGTCTACACAGTAACCTTTTGCATCTTCACTGACATATGCTTACCTTCCAATCGTTGTTAAGATACATCAAATCATACTTACCAGAATACTTCATTTATATTATAAAAAAAAAAAACACAAATTGTCAATGATTTGGCCATTGACCATCTTAATTCAATCGAGTCTCTCCTACAATTTTATATAACTGAAATTTACTTCTACAAACTGTATCCTCATACGAAATCCCCTACCATTTCTGAAAACAATCAAGAAAAAAATTATTGTTCAAATTAGTTCAAATATAAACTTTAAAATTGTATTTCTTATGGTGATAAATGTTTTTGATATTAAAGCTAGAAGCTAGAAGCTAGAATAAAAATAGAGCCACGGGCTCTGTAGCTCATCAGGCTTTACATTTGATTTCGCTATAGGGTGTTGCCAATGTGGTGCCCCCTTAGTCGGGGCCATGGGGCCACACAAGCTACAATTTATAATCCTCACTAGATAAAGAGTTTGTACACAAAGTTTCAGCTTTCTAGACCTTCTGCTTCTGGAGAAGAAGATGAAAATAAGTTATAAGGGCGTGGCCCTTGTGGCCCTAAACTGGGGTCACAGGGTCACAAAAGTTACAAATTAGAATCCCCACATGCCAAGGCACCTGCACACAAAATATCAGCTCTATAGAGTCATTGGTTCTGGAGAAGAAGACGAACATAAGTCTTAAGGGCGTGGCCCCTGTGGCCCTTAATTGGGGTCACAGGGTCACAAAAGTTACAAATTAGAATCCTCATATGCCAAGGTGCCTGTACATAAAATGTCAGCTCTCTGGGGCTTCTGCTTCTGGAGAAGAAGACGAAGATAGGTTTTAAGGGCGTAGCCCCTATGGCCCTTAATTGGGGTCACAGGGTCACAAAAGTTATAAATCAAACTCCCCACATGCCAAGGTACATGTACACACAATTTCAGCTCTCTAGTGTATATGGTTTATGAGGAGAAATCGAAAGTGTCTAAAGTTTACGGACGACGGACGGACGGACGCCGGACGACGGGCCATGCCATAAGCCCATCAGGCCTTTCAGGCCTGATGAGCTAAAAATGAATTAGTGCAATTCTAAAATAACTTTGAATATCAATATATAATATTTTAAACATCTAAATAATCAAATAATATCTATTTATTTAAAAAGATCTGTTATTCAAAGTTATTTTATTACTGCACTTATTATTTTTTCTATATTTAATATGTTGCTGTTCCAGGTAATACTACGACCTTATTGTTTCACCTTGATCATTAACACAAGGAGTATACCACACCTGATGTGACAGGGACTGGCGATTCCAGACACAAGGAACAGAAAACACTAACACAGCAGTGGACCAAGCCACAAACTCGTCCAATTGTCAGAGCAAAGAAAACCAAAATTGACGAACGTTTGGCTGATCTTGTTGTGAAAAGACTCCTGCCATTTAGCCGTGTTTAGGATAAGTCCTTTCTTTAATTTGTCCATGAGCTGGAGGAACGATATGAACCACCGGGACGGAAAGCTCTTGTTTCACAAATAAAGAAGAAATATGCCACTGTAAATTCCAACATAGAACAAGAATTGAGAAACGTGTCATCTGCTGCAATCACTCATGATGCATGGACCTCAATCAAAACTCAAAGTTATGACACTGTTACTGTGCACTGCATATGTCAGGATTGGAATTTGAAATGTGCTGTATTGAGAACTGAACTTTTCCCTGGGAGTCACACTGGAGAAAATATTGCCAGCAACCCTAGTGATACAGTGAAATTATGGAAACTGTCTCCAGTGATAGCTGTTACTGATAATGCAGCTTATGAACAGAAGGCACTCCAGCTGCTTGGTTGGCACTGACTTGGCTGCTGTGGCCATCGTCTCAAATTGATTGTGAAAGCATTTAGCTATACCAGAAATATCCAGGCTCATTGGTAAAGGCAAATCAGTTGTCAGTTACTTCCATCCGAGTCCACTTGCCACAGAAACAGAAACTATCCCATCTCACTGAAACAGCATTTTTGAAATGTTGGCACGTCTGTCTGAGCAAACTCCAGCACTACATGCAGCAGTGATCAGAGTAACCCAACTCTTGGTCAAAAGAGTACAGAGCTCAAAGGAAAGTTGCATAACTTTGAAGAACAGGGTGTAATTGACTTGGTCACAAACATCTTACAGTCTTTCAAGACTGCCACAGAAATTGTATCTGCTAAGAAAACACCCACCCAACATCTTGTCCTTCCTGTCATAAAGAAGCTTGAAATGGCATTTGCAAGCAATGATAATGACCCAAATACTATCTCTAAAATGAAAACTGAAATGAGGAAACAGCTTGAAAAGAGAACATCTGACAGGGATATTGGGTTTCTGGCATGTATTCTTAATCCTATATATAGGGTTGGTTTGAGACACTGGGTAAGACTGAGTGTGTGTCTCACTTGACTTCGGCTTCACTAGTCACAAGTCATTACCAATCAATCAATCAATCATTTATTCTCATAAAACCACGTAGGTGGTACAAGAGCAATTCGTTTCGGGAAAGAAAGATAAGTTTCAAATAGTGGAAAATCTTTAAAGTATTGATAATAAAATCCTTTTGAGCTTGAAGCGATATCACTTCTCCATTTTTGAATAAATTGGTCTTTAAGATTTTGCGACTGGGTTGTACAAGGGTTGGGTTATTAAATATATACGATAATCCAATAACATCTAAAATATGTTCGACTTTTGTCAACCAGGGGTTGTCTATTGTTTTTGCGCCATGATTTATCCAAATTAGATAATTGTAGATAAGTTGTGATAGTTTTGCTGTTCCCGTTTGGGAGTTTAATTTATGCCAGAAGGTAATAAATCGTTTATAAATACTGATAGTGATTGGAAATCTCCCGAGTTCTCCATTGAGAAAATATCTTGGGGTGAAGTTTCTGAGTCCTGTTATAAGTCGAAGAAATTTTAGATGGATATTTTCAAGGCAATCAAGATGGTACTGACTGGTGTGAGTCCGGGTTTGTTGTGCTGACAGTCTTCTTCCTAGGACTGCTAACTGGGTATAAGGTGGTTACTTTCAGATGTCAGCGATTGAGTCTTAAGACCTGGCCTCAATCAGTCTCTACTTCATAGAACCTTATGTTAACTTGTTTCCTTACAGAGGCTTTCGTCCACTCCTTCTGCTATGGATTGAGAGGCTGCATGCAAACTTGGGTACCTTCTTGTAGAGGTGGTAACTCATGTGCAGACTTGTTGTAATTCTGAGCCTGGTTGACTAATTTCTTCTTCTTCTTTTCTAGACTGCCAGTGGAAGTGTTTGGCTGCAGAAGAGTTTTCTTCATTGGAAGAAGAGTCTTTGTCCGCCCGTTGAAGAGCCGTTGAGCAGGCAATGTACTAGTAGAGTATTCCGATAATCCAGTAAGGCTAGGTATGGATCAGACTTGGCCTTGCATGACTTCTTTAGAAGACGTTTTGCTATCCCACTTCTGACACCATGTTTTGATAACTTTTGGTCCCAGTTACCAAGTAAATAACAAACGATGTTGACTGTTCAACATGACGTGTATTCTGGTAGCCGCCATACAGGAAGTACAAGGGAGAGCATTCTGATATACTTGAGTACGGTAAAGTTCTTAAGCTATCGTAACAGACCTAGTGATGGAGGAGAACTGTGAGATCAACTTACGAAACATCAAAAAAAGCTGCCTCAAGTTCCCAGCCTTCCTGACATTCAAATCGGGGACTCTGACAAAATGACATTGAAGACTTAAATGCTCCACCTGAGAAAAAGCCGAAAGTGAAGGAGGCACCTGTTGTTTCACCGTGTGAAACTGAAAAGCATTTGTGTGAAGAAGAGTGCATGCAAGACATAATATGTTGTGGATAAATATGTTATGTTTTCTAACCTTTCACAAGAAGAACTCTGTCAGCAAGAATTGGACAGATACATTGCTCAAGATCCGTCAAACATACCACATCTGACATGGTGGAAAGAAAATGAGCTTTCTTTCCCAAGAATAGCCAAGATTGCTAAAAAATAGCCAAGATTGCTAAAAAATATCTTGCTGTACCAGCATCTAGTGTATCATTTAAAAGGATATTCAGCCTTGCTGGTAATCTTGTTCACAAGAAGAGATCACAACTGAAGCCTGAAAATGTGGATATGATGGTATTACTTCACAAAAACGTGGCCATATATGCAGAATAAGTGAGACACTGTGGGACCTTTGGCAATCCAGTTATTAGTCAATGATAGCAATCCTACTAGTATTATGATGAACTAATCAACAACTTACTGAAAATATATTTCTAAAACATTCTCTCATCACAGTTAATGTTGTCAACAGTTTTTTGTATATTTGTTAAATATTACATTCTAGTCATTGACTCTCATATTAACATGCATATGGTTAAAATTATCTTAGTTTCGAATTTTCGGTTATTGTAGAATTTGAAGTTACAGTGGATATTCATGACACTGACAGTTTCAAGTTAAGAATTTAAATTAATGATGGTCTTAAACTAACGTTTGTTGTTTTAACTGTGAACTTGTTTGTGTTTTCAGATGCGCCTGCAAAGTGCATGTTGACAGTTTTTTTTTCTACAAACAAAACTTTTGTTTACAAAACATCTCTCAACTTTCTTTTATTGATAAGATGATAGCATCTGAAAAGAAAGTGTTTAGAAAAAAACAATACATATTTCAAATTCATATGATCGCAGGAGGAAAATAATTTTAAACACTAATGCAATAATGCTGCCACATAACCCATTTTTAATCTATCTTTGATCGGTTGCCACGTGCCCAACCGATGATCGATTACTAAATTCCAACCGATTCCCAACACTACTATATAGTAAATTTCAGGGTTGTTGTGAAAAAAAACTGAAATTCAAATAAAAAACAACAACTCTGCAGCCGATCAAATATGTCAATTGGAATGCAGGAATGACAAAAATAATCAAAACAGCAAAGCAAAGAATTAATAAAACCCTGTTAAAATTCCTCTTTGATTGATTGTTCTTATCGATTATGTCAGTTTCTCCCCTTATCGGTTTGAATCATTTCTAGTATTTCTGAGCTCAATGTATTTTTTTTTGTCTGAATGCCCATTAATACTTAAGTGAATCATATTTTTAAAACTGATATCCCTAGTTATGATTTATTTGAAGTACATGTAGTTACTTTTCGAGTAAATGAAAAATGCAGCTGGGAAGTTCCATCATTAAACTAAACATATTAAAAATTCAACAAATACGGAAAAGAGCAAAGCATCCCGAAAATTCAAAGCTAAACAGTGTTTCTATGGGAAAATTACAATACTTGGAATGATTTTATCACTCTTGATAAATATAGATTACTTTCTCAAACAATAGAGCCAGTGGCTCTGTAGCTCATCAGGCTTCATATCAATTTTGCTTAACTCTTCCCATCTTTAAAAACAGACTCAAGACATACCTTTTCCAGCGTTACACTTAATGAATTTGCAGATTGCAATTGTTGTATATACATGTATGTATATATCTTACTTGTCAGCGCTTTGAGCATTGCCGATGTGTGGTGGAAGTCAGCGCTTTATAAATATCCTTATTATTATTAGTAGTATTATAAGGGTGTGGCAAATGTGAAATTAGGTTAAAGGGTGTGGCCCCTGAGCCCCATATTAGGGGCCACAGGGCCACAAAAGCTATCAACCATAATCCTCACTAGTCAACGAGTACATTCACAAGGTTTCAGCTTTCTGGGCCTTTTGCGCCTGGAGAAGAAGATGAAATAGGCTTTAAGGGCGTGGACCCCCGGCCCTTGATAGGGGTCAATTGGCAACCAAAGCTACAATTTATAATCCTCACTAGTCAAGGAGTTTGCACACATAGTGTAAGCTTTCTAGGCCTTATGCTTCGAGAGAAGAATATGAAAATAGGTTTTCAGGGTGTGGCCTCTGTGGCCCTTATTAGGGGCCACAGGGCCATCAAAGCTACAATTTATAATCCTCACTAGTCAAAGAGTATATTCACAAGGTTTCAGCTTTCTGGGCCTTATGGTTCTAGAGAAGAAGATGGAAATATGTTTTAAGGATGTGACCCCTGTAGCCCATTTTAGGGTCCACAGGGCCACCAAAGCTACAATTTATAATCCTCACTAGTCAAGGAGTCTGTACACAAAGTTTCAGCTTTATAGGCCTTATGCTTCTGGAGAAGAAGATGGAAATATGTTTATCTCACATGTATATACCACAAAGAACATTTAAGGGGTTACGAAAATGTGATTACCATAATTTTGCAAGTTTCAACTTTTAAAACACTATTAACATTCAATACTAGCTACACAAATATTGCTCTTATCATTTTTCCTTTTTATTCTAAACTTAGTTGATTTGGCATATTCTAAGGGCTATCAATCATCTAGAAATCATCCCCGGTAATCGTTAGAGGCACAACATTGAAGTGACAATTTGCACGCTAATTAACTCCGCAAATTTCAAGTATTTCAACTTGTCAGTTGATAATTAATTGCAGTACATTCATTTGAGGTAGCAACATTTAAAAAGGTGCTATGTTTGGTCCTTCATGCATAAACCTTCAACGATTGACAAAGGCTCGCATTTTATTCCTAAAATATGATATTAATGATGCAGAAACACACACAGTTAATATTCTCTTATTTTGGAAGGTGGTGAACCGATTTGCTCTTTACTGAAATTTCAGTAAATCTTTCCAGTGTCCTCATATTGTCATAAATGTATCCAATCTAGAGCAGAATCTAACATTGTTAGTCATTTTATACGGAATTTGAATTCTGATATAATTAGCTCATTAAATTAATCATTAAGGTATCAAATACATTTTTTAGATTTGTAAGCAGTTTAAATTGTTGGACATACCGTATAACCTAGATATTCACTCAATGAATATATAATTTAATTTTTGTATATTTCAGTTATTATAGAAGTTGTGTGTAAATGAATTAAACGTTTTAACAGATGATAGCTACTTGAGATTGAGTGACTGAACTTGCATACCATCTTTGACAAGGATAATCTCAAACAAGATATAATGATAGACTTTGAACAACAATTGTTTCTATATCTTGCAAAATACCAAATTGTGACAGAAACGCGACATGGGGAGGATTCCAGTCAAAATGTTCATCAGAATTAATGCAAATTCAAAAATCCTGAACCTGCAGAAAAGATACCAGCAAACATAAAATACTAGCAAAGGCCATGCCACAAGATCACCTCAAGCCCTATTGTTCGCCATCTTCAGGATGTAAGTTACAAGCTGCCAGGATTGCAGTGTCTGCTTGGCTTTAATGCATGATCATTGTACTTCAACGATGACATTGTTTTGTGTTTTCAGGAGAATCTTTAGTTCATCTACTTAATGTTGGTTGCAGAACGACACCATAATGACTGTATAGACGCATCGATGAGGCGTTTGCAATGTTGCTGGGTTGTTTGTTTAGTTGCCATTTCATGTACAGGTCCACTGATCCTTGTGTTTGCTGAGATTCAGTTAATTAAAAATTGTGGACATACTTTTCATTATGACCCAATAAGCTAGCCTTTTACAAATAACTGAATGAAACCTAATTGGATACAACTGGATAACTATAACTCTACATTATTGGGATATTGTGTCATTTCCGAATACGACTGTATAGATGGGTTTTTTCAATCTATAGATCATTATTGCTTTAAATTTGTGTACTCTTTGCAATACAGAAATAATCATCAGTGTATACCGATGCAGATGTGTATTCTTTATACGTTTTATACCCTAAACTGTAAGCCTTTGTCTTAGTACATATGCGTTTATATATATCAAAGAATTTTACAAGAGGCACTGTATCTGTTAAAATCGTGATCAATTATTGATAGCTCAAATGTTTTAAACATGACCAAAAGTCGGAACTGGTGTGACCCTTGCAAAATGGATGATAGAACAATACTAATTGTCTGATTGTTCTTAAAATTTCATTTATTGTTACACTAATAACTCATCATTAAAGTCCCAAAGTGATATATTCCACTACCCACTGTTTTCAATAGTCCCAAAACCATTATTCTTTAGCATACAAATATGCATTACAATTGTGATAAAATGGCTTCCAGCTCACTCAAAATTACAAAAAACACTGTTAAAATTTAAATCTTATTTTAAAGAGCCTCCATCGCGTTTTTATTACAAATGCTCAAGTAATGTTAGTGCATTAGTGCTAGTAAAACTTCCAATTTATTGTATATGTTTTAGATACCATTTTTCTCTGCAATATATTGCCAACATGAAAATGAGACAGTTTATATTATACTTTGTTTACTTTGATCTTCAATGGTTTACTTATTTAATTTCAAAACTTTTATTTGTAAGATACTCAAGTTATATATATGTATACAGATGTATATACAACCGACATGGGCTGGGCAATGCAATTGGAACATTGAAATGGGAAAATGTCAATAAAAGCGTGTCCCTAGAGATATATGCTTTTCAAGGTTGGCTAGGGTTATGACAATATGCTGAAGCCTGTCGTATGGTTGTGAAATATCACTACAGGGCAGTCAGAGTTCATTCCTATTGATAAGCGTGAATATTGATGAGAACATGCTGGTATGACAAAACATCAATCGAATGTATATTCTATGGCAATCCCTGACACTGCAGAGCCAAATTATACTCCATGGTATATGATATTGATGATACCTAACCATTTTAAAAACTTAACTTATTGCAATTCTCTAAAATAACATAAATATTTATTTTTTCCTGAGAATTTGTTATTAATCATCTCAACCTCAAGTTGTTTGGTATATTATCAAATAAACAATCATTAATGTTTAGTTATTATGAATGAATATAAGATGATTTAAGTAGAGATATAATCAATGTAGAGTTAATTGCTGTTTAAAAAAGCCTTGTACCAATCTTGTATTTATCTTTGTACTAAAGAATCATTTAACTGTTATCATTGAAATACAACTTTTTATAACTATATGAATGGATATGATTTGCTGGTTAAAATATATATCACGTTCAAGAGTTCACGATGTTTGTCACTGATGTACCTCTGCCTACACGAACATGATGTAGACAACAATTTGATAGGAGTTTTGTTCATTTATTTTCACCAACTTGGATTACTTCCAGACCATTGTTGCCATGCTTAAGGCCAATATTGCAATATGTAGTCACAATTGAGATGTCTGGTCTATATAAAGACCTCAATGTATGATAGGGACTTTTCCTGAGGCTAAGGTAACCCGTAGATTTTTTAGTCACGTTCAATACAGAACGTAGAGGTAGTTAAGTAAGTTAAATAGGTGCTAGTATTCAGAAAATATCTTTTTTGTTGAGATTTGTGTTTTAGACTCTTGCTGACAAGAAATTGCCATGCTTCAGGGCAATGTTTCAATCTCAACGCACAAGAGATATAAAAATCTAGCAGCAACAGTATGTACAATATGTATGCTAGTACGTTTCACTGATGATCTTGGAGGTAATATGTCCTTCTTTCAGTGAGGAACAGTTTACATTATTTGTTTACAGGGCTCCAGCCATTTTGTGTGTGAGGAGTGATTTTGTGTGAAGAACATGGCCTCCAGGGCACTTTATAGACTATGGAGCCAATGTTTTTTAATTGCCTATTTCCTCGAGAGAGAGATATATGTTTGCAGGAATTCAATATTCATAATACCCATCAGCTATGTGCTAAAAATGTTGCAAAAAACTTAGTTCGCCCATGTTCAAGGATTAAGTTGAATTGATTTTTTTTCTGTTTTGAAAAGTACAGATTTTGCTACTGAACATCCCAGGGGTGTTACAGTGAAGCGCATCTTAACACTCAGTGATCAAGTATGCTGATAAGCATCATGAGAAATGTTTAACAAAATAAAAATTTACTGTGAATTTAAATGTTCTAGATCTATTTATAACAATCAAATGTACTATCTATACTTTGTAATGAATCCAATGCTTTGTAAAATAGAGTTGATACTTTCTTTGAACACGAATGCACACGAGCAATACAATTTCAAAACACATGTTAAACCTAACTAAATGAATTACTTTGACAATTATATCCTTCAGTCGGTAAATCTCATAAGGACAAAGCGTTAACTGTGAATACAACATTGTAATTACAAAAAATGGAAAGTGCTAGTCGATGTAGTGTCTCGTATTGACACTATAATTGATGAGTTTATTGTTCTTTAAAGTTGTAGTGTTCTCATTGTTTGTAAAATTCATTATTTCAAAGAAATCAGTACACTGACCAAGTTGTTTAATACCATTTGACATTCTCTTGACATTCAGGAATCATTACATCCCAGAATGACCTGGCGTCAACTGGAAGGTTATGGTTGAAATAACGACCGCAGACCGAGTCAATATCTCTACTAACCGTCGAGCGGTACGCGAGACAGTTAGTAGAGATATGACGAGGTCCAGGTTGTTATTTCATATACACCCTAAGGCACGCGCTGTTGAGAGCTCGCACAGATTTACACCCAGTGAAGGCACCGGTAACCGGCTCAACTTAGAACAGTAAGGCGTATGGGTTTACATATTACAGGACAACAGATTCATTCATTGGTATTCTCATTGGTATATAAGTTGAAATTCATTTACATACTCCTAATCACACGCACTATATGAAAAAAATAAACGAATAACAATAAAGAACAAAATAGATATGAAAGATCCAACGTCATCTTTACATTCCTGTCAAACTATTTCGTGTATCCAACTAAATAGTTAAGTAGGAAAATAATTATTATTCACCAGTTTTCTGATACCAAAAACTAAATTTTAGATCAAGGAAAAAGTAGATGTGTGTTTTGTGTAAATTTAAGCTCTCTCCCTTGTTTATCCCATGTAGAATGTATCGTTAGCCAACAATCATGGTAAAAGAAAAATATGTCAACTTCAGCAATGCAAAGTTTAAGTGTGTGTTAGGAGACGTAATCGCTAGATGACAGCAATCATGTGAAAACATATTTTCTAACAATCGAAATATATCTTGTATGTTTCTGATGCAGAATTATAATATGTAATTCAATATGATTGCTAAAATTAAATATTTAGTTAACCTTTGTCTTTGAAAATAATTTGGTGTATCCGATGTGATATGAAGAATATAAACGACATACGTGATAAATTTGCGATTATTTCATTTGGTTTTTAGTCCTAAGCCAGTGTTACTATTCTTACGAGTTCATTCATGGTTTTGGTTGTCAATTGCACCGTTGCTATGTCAACGCACGTGAAAATAGTGCTTCGCTTCCCACAGACAGCCACGCAACGTCGCAATAACACGCCCCATTTTATTTAAAGCGCTTCGTTTATTGTCCTTAATTTCATGCATAATGTTCCATTTTTGGAGGAGTTTGTAACAATAGTTTGCTAGATGTACAAAGAATACGTTAAAAATACTTTTTAAAATATCTAAATTGTTCACACTCTGATTGAGGGTCTTTAAACACAAAAATTAGAGTTGGTCTTCTGTTCCTGGACAATAGACACGTCGCGCGCACACTACAATGTCCATGAAAAGCACGTGCATTTTCTGGTTATCAGGAGAGCAAACTTGTTTTTCTCACATATCGACAGCCATGTCTTGTGACGAGGATTATTCTGTTTCACCATCGAAAATTCAGGAGGGATTCGTTATAAGTACGGATGGAGAAGAAGATGTTTTAATTGAAGCTTCACAACGATGTGACACTCCATTGAGCTGTGGACAAGACACAATTCCCTCGATTCTGAAAGAAACTGTGGAAAATGACCGTACCGAGGTATGTCTCCCATTATTTCTATGAATTGTGATTTTAATACTTAGAACTAAGTATATTGACATATATTATGTTTGATAAAATGACATTCAATAACCATTCCAAGTCTCTTATTATTTAAAATGTTACATTTAATCAGACGGCATTTTCTGGCGATTTTCAGCGTTACAAAAATACAAAAGAAAAATTAAAAACAAAGGAGAATGTAAAGAAATTATTAAATTAATTTTACGTTACATAATTAATATTCTGTGCGTTAACGAGGAATTTACCCAAGTTACACATTTGAGTATTTTGAATTGTGAATAAGTTTATAAAGGTAAGGGTATTTCCAAAAATAGTCCCCATTTACAGTGAATTGCACTCGTATCTTTCTGTACATACTGACCTTCAGATATGGACATACAAATAGCTTTGTAGTTGCTACAGGATTCAATTTGTCATTATGTAGTCTTTATTGAAACGCACATTAATATATTTTGGCTGTCCACTTTTCCAGCTATTTTTCAATATAAACTGGTAGAATTGTTCTAAAATGGGTATTTCCCCACGATATTTTTCATATTTGAAATCTGTTTATTACATATGAAACATGATTGCTAAAGCAAAATTCTGCATTTTTTTTCTTTCCAAACGGCGATTCGAATTTCGATTCCCTGTATGTTAAAGATGCAGTCCATATTGAATTTTTTAACAGCACTTGATTAATTGAAATGACATTTCTTCCTTCGTAACATTTTGTTAATGTCACTAAATATTTATTGCGTGTTATTCCTGTTTTTTAGGATGAACAAGGAGTATGCCACCAACGACATGCGGATCCGGTTAGCGACTCGTACTTGGAACACATGGCTAGAACTTGTCATCCACCAAACACGCTTAAACGAAATAGATGGGCTTTCAACACCTTCAATTCGTGGGCAATATCTCGTAACAACCTTTCAGAGGGCCGAGAAAGTGTTGAAAGTCTATTCACAATGAACTCAAACAAATTATCATACTGGCTTTCCAAGTTCGTATGTGAAGTGAGGAAAACTGATGGAAGCGAGTATCCCCCCAAATCGCTATTGAGTCTTTGTATGGGTATCCAGGGCCACATCAGGGTTGAGAAACAGACTTCTCTAGATCTACTCAGAGATGAAGCCTTTGAGCAATTTAGACAAGTTCTAGATTCTAGAATGAAGGGTTTGGTTCGTCAGGGAATTGGCATCCAACACAAGCAAGCACAGGTATTTACCGAAGAGGAAGAAGAAATGTTATGGAGGAAAACACTTTTAGGAGACTACAACCCACGTGTACTGCTGAGATCAATGTTGTTCCTTAATGGAAAACATTTCGCTCTGAGGAGTGGAAATGAGCACAGGTCTCTCAGGTTCCACAACAGCCAGATTACTCTCGTAGAAGGCAATCCTAGCTACCTCGAGTACAAGGAAGATTTTTCCAAATGTAATCAAGGAGGCCTCAAGCATTTGCGTGTGAAACCAAAGGTCGTCAGGAGCTACGCCAACAACAACAGTATGAGGTGCCACGTAACTCTCTACAAAAAGTATATGCGTCTGAGTCCAAATCAAGGTAAGTCCAGTAAATTCATCGTAACCCCAATTTCATTAAAAATAATTCGGAACTGAACTAACTTGACAGTAAAGTAATTAAATTAATTTTTGCCATGTCGTGTCCTAAACACACTTTAAGAAGGTACATTTGTTGCAGGCAGAAACAATGCTTTTTATTTGACACCTCTTCAAAAATTCCATGACAACCTGTGGTACAGTAAACAACCTGCAGGCCACAACACATTGCAGAGACTTGTACCGACACTCTGCGAGGAAGCCGGATTGAAAGGGCACTTCACAAATCACAGTTTGCGAGCCACTGCTGCCACAACCCTCTATCGCGCTGGTGTTGACGAACAACTCATCATGGAGCAAACGGGACACAGATCTTTGTCCGGTATGAGCTTTACCTTTCCATTCGCTTTGTTTTAATGTTTCACTCTATATTGTTTCACTCTATATTAAAGTAACCAGATTATTTTTTCCCTTTTCCACCCAAATGCGTAAAGCTACATATCTTACATTTAATAAAAACAATTTTTTTATCTCGCAGGCGTCCGATCCTACAAACGAAGCAATGACACAATGAAGATGGAAGTCTCGGACTTACTCAATCTGAAACGTCCTAAAGATGACCCGACGATCAATGCCACATCTGCTGCCGCCACGGCCACCACTGTCGCTGCGGCCGTCATGTCGCCCCTCACTAACATGGACCAAGATGACCAAGTTGCCAAATACAATTTCGTAAACTGTACGTTTAACATGGCCAAATAAACTGCTGATCCATTTTTTTGTTTTTTATTTGGACAAACCTGTCACGTCGAGGTGTAGGTTATGTTTGTAACCGCTTCAGCGAGGGGAAAATTACCGAGGGACGATATGGCTAAAGATACGAGGCGAAGCCGAGCATCTTTTGCCATATCGGCCCGAGGCCTCCATTCAGGGAGAAAGCGACTCGCTTGATAACCAACCCATGGTCGGTTATCAGATAACCGACCATGGGTTGGTTATCCGAAATAATGACCTAGATATCGAACCTGATAACCGCTCCATGGGGTGTATTGTAATGTATAACCATAGCAAAGTGTTTATCCATGTTTGTACTTCACCAAAGTCATGAAACTCTTTTCATTCAATGTCTATAATGGGCGTTTAGAATTCAGGAAGGATATCCAGAAATAATTTATGTTTGATTCTTTAAAGTCGTCACACACACGGTGCCAATAAATACTTCTTTAAAAGCATCCAAATCGTTTTATCTAAAACGTTATGAGTTTTCTATTTGTTGAAATGTGACATTTCCGTGTAAGGTAGGAGCATTATTTTGGTATGTTAGCAAAGAAAGCTTTTTGAGCTTTTAAATAATTAGGGCAGTGCATAGTTGTTTACACTTTTGAATTTATTAGGGTCTTAAAATGCAATAATGTATTTTAGTTAAAAAGTGGTGTGTCTGATTATTTTCATCTCGACCATGCTATTTTATTCATTATTACGAGAGGTTATGTTTTTGGTTTAACGATGCAGAGAGTCTTAGTCAAGAAGTTTCTTGTGTTGATAATTTTTGGGCAATAGACAGATTGCAGAGTCTTCGAACTTCAAAAAAGTTGTCAGTAAATCTAAAACAATAAACACTTATAAAGTAAAAAGGTAACATTAAAACTATTCTTACTCAAAGTGATGCTGTCGACCAAACTTTAATTTTTAGATAAGTGCAATGGGTTTTGAACTTGAAAACAAGATAAAATCCATGTGCATCTCTTTATAAGATAGCAATCTTATTTCATCGTTGTATATTGCATATGAAATGACAACAACAATGTTATCCATTATGACAGTTTTTCAGACATTTCATCACTTCAAAGCGTGTAAGCATTCATTCAATCATAACTTGCCATCAGAAACAAATAACACAATTGTTTATATTGCAATCCCAAATGACACTGTTCCAATGCCAAGTCTTTACTGAATGAAAACACTTGTCACTTGAACATGTTGGCACATTAAATATTGGCTAAATATTGTTATACTATGATCTCATAGAAGGAGTTTTATTGGTTTGAAAAGCAATTCCCATTGACGATTATTTGAGCATGACAATATGCAAGGTACACAATCATACTTTGAAGTGGAAATTCAAGTGGTTAAATTGAAAGAAATAGAGACGGTTATGATAATCCTAAATGCAAACTTGATTATACATAATGATATAATCACACAAGAAAAGAATCACAGAAGATAAATTATTGATGTCTTCTCAAAAATTAAAAGTTCTTTGGAGCCAGGATAAGTTAGGGTATAGGGGGTTGACCTCCAAACCTACTATCCCTCTAACCGTACATGAACAAAAGACGAACCCATCCCCACCTTCAACATTTCTTGATCTGCTACGCAGCAACATAATGTTCCTATTCTGTGAGTGATTTGTTTTTCGAAAAGGGTATTTAAGTCACAATCAATGACCTGTTGGTCCTCTCTTGAGACACAGCCTCGTTGATGACTACAAATGTGTTAGTGTCCTGCATGATGATAGCTGCTTTGAAAGTATCTCAACTACTTCAATACCACTAGCCTCGCCACACTGAAACGTGTAATTGCTTCTTTATCCAAGACTTAATTGCCTACAAGTCAGGAAAGTTTATATGGCCTACTCGTTTCAATTTAGACACAAATCTAGCCTGTTTGTGAGCTGGTATTTTGTTTAAATATATTTTAAGCTATTGCAGTGATGTACTTATATGGATATTACATATTTCTGATTTGGAAAATTATCTTTTAATGTATGTTTAACGTCATTAAATGTTTCCTTGTAAGATTTCAAATTTAAATATATTGAGGATCTTCAAAATATACGGCAATCTTTATCAGCTTTACAGACTTTCCTTTTTCAGTCTGTCATGCATTAAATAGTTATATTTATAAATAAAAATCCTAATAAAAATGTTAGAAGACAACAACCTTGCTACTGGCATGTCTGATACTATTTCATAAAGTTCATTTCGGTGTGAATGTTACTGCATTTAATGTTTTTCTTTATGATCTTATTGTTTTCAAGGATCTGTCATAAAGGGCTGCATGTTGTCAGATGTGACTGACAGAGAAGTACCTTATCAACAATCATTTCGCACAACTGTCAAGTATTCCTTTTTATGAAATTGTTTGACACTCAACGTGAAAATGTATTCTTTATCATGAATCATGCTACAATTCTAGAATTAAGTAAGAACTTTAATACGCTACAAGAGATGCTTATTTTTACCAGGATTAACTTCTTGCATGACATTGCAAAAATGCTATCGCTTAAGAATAACAATATGATTTAGAAAAAAAACATGTCATCCAGATGTAGTTACAGGATATTGATAAAGGCTTTCGATATTATTATGGAATGCTACTAAACCAGGTCTTAATCAAGATTTACACTTAAAAAGTGTAATGAAAGTTTCTATCAAATATTGTAAAGTTGTTTAATAGTTCAAATTTAGGTATCCATTAAGATGATATGGTTCTAAATGCTTAGCTAAGATCATTGTTAGAATATTTCTGAGGCTGTTGCAGCCTTACATGTCTAACCATATTTTCTCAGATTTACTTTCATGTCTTGCAGAATGGACGATGCTTCAGAAATACATTGTTGTAGTGATAATGATATTGACATTTTCGCAATTGCTAGAATCACAAATAAGGTTGATAAAATATTACCTGTTGATTTGTGGTATCCGATATTATATAAACATGCATTTCTTTATTTGACAAATCACTATGTTAATAGTCTAGCCCATCTTTTCAAAGTCTGATAAGCTATCAACCATCTCAATCTCTCCGATCTTTCCATTCTGTGAACCACCTTTGCTTGATCGGGATTTTTCTGCCTCTGCTGCTAAACTGTGGCTATAACTACCTCTGTTGATTCAGTTTCAGATTCGTGTATTTTCTGATATATTCTATTCTAGATTGTCAGTTAAAAAAAAGAATGTTGCTGTTGGTATCATATGCATATGTTATTTAATGCTTTAAATAACTTTTAGACTATCGATGTTGGATTCTTTGATAACCAGCAATAAGGTAACTTCTGATTGTTATTTTATTCTATCCGTTCCTGGTTTTATCCATTTGAATCAGGGAAACAAGGTTTCTGTTATATATGATTATAACCATGCTTTGTCATAAATACACCCTTTTTACCGTCTCGTCACATCATATTGTACTCTTTCTTAATATGGTGCAATACATTTCCATAAACAGATGATGCAGAATGTCTGAAGACGGTTGCTTCCTCATATGTATTTCCACTAGGCATTGCATATTTATAAGATAAATACTCTAAATACAAATGATTTCTGATGTAGTAGATCCTCCTTTGTTCACAATAAAAGCATTAAAGTGATAGAAGAATGGTTTGCCAAGTTTGTCTTATAATTTTATCTGGCCTACATAGATTAAATTATATATTAATCTTATTGCAAAAGATCAACATTTTAAGACAAGACAATTGACTAGTATGCCAAGCCAATAATAGTTCGTGGTTTTTGATAATGTTATACGTTGTCTTAATAAATGTGCACATCTTGATATCCTTAGTAGCTCTCAGAGGAGAAATACGTCTCATGAAGGTTGTTTTATGTTTTCAATTCAAAACTGTCACTCAAGAGTCTGTATTTTGCATTGCAATATTGATAAGTTTCTACGGAACCCACTTCTTTTGATTACAGACAGGAATGAAAAAGAATTGGTGATGAAACCATACCAATCGGATCAATAGTTTTACATGTTCAACATCACTCATCTTCAATAACTACCAACGACCAGGATTTCTGAATATCAACGATATTATATTCATAAAAAGAATAATACAGGGATAACACTATTAAACTCCTACTATTACTATTACATAAAGCATATATATTCATATGATAAGGACTAACATGTGGAATTTCAACCAACGAATGTACATAGATTAAATCAGTTGATGTGATAACAGAAAACAAAGCATTGGTAGGGGATAGAGGAAACATATAACACATCACGTTTTAATAGAAATTTGCTTTCTTGTCACTTTATCAAACTATAGGATTTGTTTTACTTTCTAAAGCAGATAGATAAGATAATTTATAATGCCAGTATGAAATCTACTTTATCTGAATCAGTGAATCATGTATTCAATTACAGGCCTGCCAGTCAGATTCTGCATTTTGCTGACAGGTCTCAACGGAAATATTCTCATGATTACAGACAAGACTGTACATGAAGTAATGATGAAAGCATTCCCGTCTGTTCATCGGATATACAATGAGTTTCGCCATCACTCTTAAGTGTTATTTTCCTCATAAATACATGTGGGATCACACCATCAACGAATCGAGTATCTCACTGATCGTACCTACATGTATATGGTACCAACGTGTCCACCTGACCGTAACATGTTTACAGTAAAAGAGCTGACATCTATATAACTAGCCGTTTTTTAAGTGTTGAAGATCTTCTCCTTAAATATCACAGGTATCTTTTCAGAACAACAACTTTTAAGAAAATGAAATTGTGGATGTTACATCTTAAAACGCGGAAATGAAAAGCGATCAACATGAACAATAACCCAGTGACAACTTTTAATGTTGTTTATTTAGTGGGCCTCATTTTATACATTTTAGCTAAAACAACATTTGTTATGAGTTGAAATCAGATTCAAATCGAAAAGTCAACAAACATTGCAGCCTATCAAATATTTCAATTCGATTGCAGGACAATCCAAATGTTTCCAGGTAAATTTGAGGTGATTCATAAAATAAAATGCTGTAAACATTTACCATGGTTGTTTTCACTTAATGATCGTAACATTTAGGTTTTATCATTAAAAAATACAAATATATTCTTATAGATAATGTAACTAAAGATGATAACCAAAGACCTTTTTCATAGCAATCCAAATCCTCATAAACATTCATCCTCTTATCATTGGTAACATCGACTAGAATATGTGGAAGTGGAACTCAGCAAAATAACTCTACTGAGAACACAAGAGACTTTGGTTACACAGTTTGAATTGAATAGAAAAATACATGAATGTTTTAGTCATCAATCGATGAAAACCAATTAAGAATGTGATAATTATAACCTTTATATACCATGAAAAAAATCTTAAATGTGCAAATTACGCCAGGAGTTAATCTTGAAGTATCATATCTAGTAGAATGATGTTAAACTTTCAAGTGGGCAATCTATGTGAGATTTTCAGTCAGTTTTAGTTTATTATAAATGATAAATCTTTCTCATGCTCACTTCAAAGTGTCAACTGTAGGGCAGTTTCGTTTAATTCAAGTTTCCTTTTTAATGAAGATAGTTAGCACCTGCACTTAGCAGTACTTCAAGTCATTGTATTTGTTAGCCTATGATAGAAGAAAAGACACAATCTTAAATATAAAAATAGTCAATGCAAATTTAGTAGTGTCCCATGTGCTCACTTGCAAAAATGCGAAACAAACAATTCCGTTATTTGAATATATCTATCTTCACAAAATAACTTTCAATGGATATAATCTATAATGTAGAAGACAAATAATTGTAATTTTGACAGAAGAGGAGTTTTCCCTAAACATCATACCACGTTCTAACATGACCCATTGCAAGTTTGGCATATTCATTGAATAGGGTTATGATTTATGAGTTTGCCCTAGAAACATTTTCTCATAAAAATGTATCAATTTGAAAAGCGCACGAGGAAATCGATTGCCTTTCTTAGCCTGCTTTCTCTGTAATCCACCAGAGTCTACATAATGAAACAAACTGGATCAACCTCCAACTGAAATGTATTTAGTAATGTCTATGATCACTGTTGAGTAGCAAAATGTACTCTTATTTTATCTAAATGCTCATTAATACCTTAATGATTCATATTTGTAAAACTGCTATCCTTAGTAACGAGGAACAAATTTTTTGAAAAACTACATCTGCTGGTTACTTTTCGAGTCAAAGCCAATAGGCAGCTGTTGATGGGGAGGTTCCGTCATTAAATGCTGAAACAAATAACACATTTTACAAATATGGAAAGGGAGTTTAGCACCCTAAAATCCAAAACTAACAAGTGTGATGATTTGAATGATTCTATTACCCCTAATATGAAAGTATAATTAGTTTCTTCAATAAAAGATGATCCATGTTCACATTCTAAGAAATAAGGACACAAATTTGGCTCCAGTACCGAATAACCGTACCAACGATGAGAAACGTTATCTCGTTGACAATTTCCTTTCTAAACTATAACTTACTTCTATTGTATCATCTGATTATTGTTACATTTAACACACTGTTTTATCTCTTATCAGGTATCTAAGCTGGTATAAAACGTGGGGGCGTAACCTTTTTTAATATGAATATATTTACATAAGTCTACAAAACACATTTCACAAAAAATTTATTTTTAAGTTTTCAAAAATTGAAATTAGACACCCTCAGTACAAACATGCTCCAGAAGATTAATGGTTTTAACGGTTCCATCAGGTCATTATGAGGAGTTTTGTAGATTGTTGTGAAATATCAATAAAGAGCAATCTGGTTCATCCTTTTTACAGACCTGACAATGGATGACAAACACATAAATATTTGTATTTCAAGAAAAGTCCTTGGCACTTCAAATGTCATATATAATATAAATGGCAATGGCTGGCATGATATTTCTTATCTGGCACAGTTCAAACTTGTTCTGGTTACAGCTGCAAAATAGATCAATTCTTTTTTAGCATTTTCCTTACAATTGAGGAGTGAAAACAAAATTTCCTTGACTGTGTCATGTGTTTTATTGTAAAAGAAAGACTACATAAAGTATTTTCAATATCTCTGCTCCTAGAAAAACGTTTTACTCTTTTAAAGTTGTTCACCTATTCATTATGCATTTATGATTGAATTTTTTTTGGAAAGTCAATATATTAAAGTTACATAGTATAAAGAATATAATTATGAATTTAGTTTGTGCTGAAAGTAAACCTCCTCTCAATAGACCGATCCAGTCGAGAGCAGTTAGGCCCCGCCCCCTGCGACGTGATTCGTTGAAATATTTGGGGGGACAAATTTCAAGCTCAGGCGAGCCGGGCAGCGTATCTCAACAATGTGACTAGCCGAAGCTATTGGCTTGCGTTCATGCTAATGACGTTCATAACGCACATTACCTAACAAATACATTCAAGATATGACCTATAGCTTTGATAAATCTTCATTTTATCAACAAATGAAACGTAATTTTGACACTTTATCAATGCCCAGAGCGAGAGAAGTCGTCGACCACTTCGTAAACAAACGCATTTCAACTCGGAGTATTTCCTTCACTTTTGTAAATACTCGTACAATCCAGGTAATTAATAGCTCACACATTTTACCACCAGATGTTTGATTTCATAAATCATCCACAAGTTGATTTTTTTCATATTATGTCGAGAAACCTTTTTTACTGAAATATGTTGAGTATCATTGTCATGGTCGCATATGCTCAATTCACCAGTTTTTGACAGTGTGTAAATTACACATCTAGGTCAGTCAACTTAACTTTGAAAAAACGCCATCATCGAGAATTTTAATCCTTGAAACCAAATTTAAAACTAGTTGCCATTTTTTTTTTTGACATACAATATTTTTAGTGCTTATTATTGATATATCTTTTTATATTGACACAGATAATTATCATAATCATGAAAAATCAATATTCTAAAAAAATATTCCAGTATATGTAATTTATAATATCCTTAAAATGATAATCATTTTCGTGTTTCCTTCAAATATTACCTTCTTTTTGAATAAATTTAACTACCAAAATTTTAATGAGTCTACCTTCAAAAATCAATTGACTGTATATATAAAACATTAAAGATGAATTTGCACAAACACCATTAGAAAATATCATTTGGCGAAACTACATACAATCATAGTTTTCATTTATATTTTGCTTTTTAAAAGTCATATTTCATTCAGGATCTGGAAAATATCAATCTAAATAAATCAAGATCAACAGATCTCATATTTTGTCTTATAGCCAAATATGAATGTTTTATGACATAGATTTGAAGAAACAGTAAAATGGGATTAGAAACAATTATCAGTGAACATATGAGTCAACAGCAGTAGAAAATGTCTTTATAGCCAAATATCAATGTTTTATGACATAGATTAGAACCACAAAAATCTACTGTATTGGGAATGTAACAGGTATGATTTTTAATTGACATTAAAAAATATATATTTGACATGCTTCATTCAGGATCTGGAAAACATCAATCTAAGTTATTTGTTGATCCAAATTTATTTATATTTGGGAAAATATGGTTATGATAAAATTTTCAATTAGAAAGGCTTACAGGTATACATACATTTCACTATACATAATTTGTTTAGAGAATTCAAAACTGAAAGATCCAAATAAATTAAGTGACACTATGAAGTTTTTTAATATCTAATTGTTGCAACAAAATTAATCAGGGATCCTGGAATTAATCAATCTTGGAAATATAAAATTAATCTTTGCTTTACATAAATATGGCACTTCATGTTTCCAAAGTAAAACATGCATTAGGATTGGATTTAAAACAATTATCAGTGAACATATTAGTCAACAGCAATAAAAAATGTCTTTTCAAGATTTCACATGTATGTGAAATATTATTTTTTGATTTATTATTTTGGTTTGTCTTATTGTATTCCCTGGTACACCTGCAATCATGGACATATATGCACCAAGTTTTATTTGATTGATAAAGAATAGTAATCAGATGTATTTTTGTTAACTGATCTTTGGTCACTAAACTTGCCATCTCTTAAAATGATAGTTTTGAACAGTTTGGGTTATTGACTCATTTTAATTTTTATTGTTATAGCTTTGACAGAAAAGTTAATTGTTGTATACCTTATATACCTAGACTTGCACCAATTAATAAATGAAGCAATCAAGTAATTTGTTTTGAATAGCTAGGTTTTCATTGATCAAATATTTGGAAATAAATCTAACCATTGAAGTGAAAAATTGAAATATTTTAAATGAACATTATGTATATTCCATGTTTTATCTTACAGGCAAGTTTATTTTCAAGTTTTGTTAGTATCAAATACCTGAAAGGTTATGGGACATAGCCTACTGCTTGAAAGCTATATAAGCTACATAAATTAATCTTATGGATTGGAGCATAATACATAATTATGGAACATTTTATATAATGAGTAAATTGAAAATGCAGAAAAAGCTTATATTTATCAAATATTCAATGTCTGCCAGTTTCTTTGATATTTAATTATATTTGAGTGGGATATTTCACCGTATTTGGCACAACAAGACGTTTAACATAGTTTGTTTACAATATGGCGAAATTTCGATAATTGCCGAAATGTCAACGTGTAGAATTGTTATGAATGATCTCGATCAACTTCAATGAACTGTTGATTCAGAAACATAAAGTACCAAAGATAAATTATCAAAGGGTACTTAGAGATGTCACCTTGTTGAAAGTTTATGGGAGTGACTTGAAAAGTGCGTAGTTCGTGCAAATTCTCACCTTCGAACATTTGTATGACCCGCGATTGTTTTTTTACCATGTTGTGAGTCTTTTCCACAATTTAAGGGATGGATAACGGTAACCTTGTGACCCTACACAATGGGGCATACTTCTGTGATGACATCGATGCATAAACATCGTAAATAACGCCATTTGAAACATTATTTGCAACAACAGAAACGAGTCGCCATTATCGCTTTGTTTGTCCCCGGAAGTAAAGTTGACAAATTCGCGTAGCGAAATCGCCGCTCTCATTGGCTGATATAACGCATGCGCAAGATTTGATTGACAGACTGGATCGGTCTATTGTCAAAAAGATTGTGGTTCTCTGTATTAATTGTGCCATAGGTAAAGATTTCATTTGATAATCTTTGCCAAAAGGTATACAAAATTAATAACTAATCAGTTTATACTTTGTTGGGCCTTTCTTGTTTACTCTTTGGAATTTGTTAAACTATTGTTGTCAAGCATAAGGGCAACATTGCAATCTATAGGACGTGCTAAACTGATACGCTTAATTTAAGTGACAGGTAAAGTTCCTTATGCAAGGAAGGATATCTTCAGTACAGTCTTGAACAAATTAGTTTTCTTTTATTATCATTATTAAGCTAACCTTGATATTGTATTTCAGGGAATGAGGCAATATGAAAGTAACACAAATAAGTAAAATAAACACAGGTTGCTTTACTTTTTATAGGAGGGTTAGGGTCAATCTTATTGTCAAAACACCTTTACTAAGAATAGTATTTATGATGGTGTCAGAATCACTCATTGAATGGGGGTAATATGATTGCCTTAGTGACATGTTATCCAAGATAATACTTGGAGCATTGTTCCTCCCCTTTTATTTCAATCAAACTATAACTGTATTATTAAGAATATTTTATTTAAAAAATAATGTATATTCGTTATCTTTAAATTTGCGAACTCTTTTAAATATAGTATTCTTTTAGTTCAGGATTTTCTGAAGTATTGGAATTAAGATCTTCTTGAGCAAACTCTGACAATAAGCATGGCATTGATTGCACATTTTTTACATATAATATCAGAACACGAAAACAAAATTGAAAGTCAGGTGAATGTTCTATTTGTTTGTCCTCTCCTATCATTGGGTTGACTGATACTGATAAAAGTGTGTCTTTTTTGTTTCCAAATTGAATGAACATTATATGCTTAACAAAATAAACTTAATTTTATTATAGACCTATTATCACTTTAAACTGCAACAAATGTAGGATCTTTCGAGTTTCGAGTTTGATCTTTTGTTATTGTGCAAGAATCATTTTGCTTTTCTCATTCAAAGTTTTATGAAGGTTAACACCGAAAGACTGAGATACATCAAGTTATATTAAATAAAACTGTCAAATTGAGCAGAACAAATAAATGACAAAGATTTGGACCAAGAGACACTTGTAACGCTATTCTACACAGCCTTCGTATAAGTAGTGCAAATTGATATTGAATGTCTTTGTTGAATGAAATACAACGCATGTCCAAAATAATATGGAGATGAAGATAAGTAGACAGCCTGTCTGCTGGATAACGTGATCTTAATACCTCACATTTAGGGATATTTACCATAAGTTCAGTTTGATAACATTTCCAAGTATTTCCATTGGCAAGTTTTATATGAAAATAATGAAAATATGATATCATCTCTTCTGTAAACAACGTTCTGATGAGTGATCCAAAACATACAAAGGTTATCTAAAAATGTATTGTGTATGATGACCTTGTAGAATGTTACCAATATCAAAAAAGCCATAAGAGGAAAACATAAATAGTTTCATTCATTGTTTATTTCAGGAAAGTATCACGGCAGCTTATGTCAATTGATTTTTGTCCTTTTCAAACAAATTCATCATAATCTCAATTTGGGTACATCAACTGATCGAATAAATGAAATATATTTACTTTATATGATACCTTGAGTTAAGGAAAACTTTAAAATGTAGAATTATCACACTGACACTGTTTTTCTTTCCTGGAATTTATTAGTATTATCTCTGTGTACCATATCCTACAAATATCATTGTCTACAATATAATAAGTAGTGATAACTTCAATTGCTGCTTACTTGAAAGTATTAATTGAGTGATTTGAGAAATTGTACTCACTATATTATGTGTAGACTGAAAAGATATTCTTATAAATGTTTTTTATAACAGAGAAATAAAAAAGTTTCCAAAACCATACCTTCCTGCTATACAAAATAATATTCTAGTCTAAATCAACAGGACAAGATGCATCATTGTTGATGAAAACATCTCATACATAAATGTAATGTTTCCTGTAAATATTACAGTTTAAGTGTTTCCGTTGACACTAGTACTGTGTGGTTCTATAGTTCATGTATTCGTTAACAGTGTTTTCTTTGTGTTATGTTCCTGTTAATGTCATATATAACATAAAGAACATTTTATAAAATTTCTAATGTATGCAAAGGGGTTAGAAAAATGTAATTACAGTAATTTTGAACACAAGTTCAACTTTAAGGATATGAATATAAGTGAAGAAAAATAACACTTTCATCCTTCAAAACTGGCTTCAAAAATATTGTTTTTATCATTTTCCCTTTTTGATTTCAACTTAATTGATATGGCATATTCAAAGGCTGTCAGTCATCTAGAAATCAACCCTGGTATCGTTAGAGGCACGCTAATTAACGCCGAATTGGCTACTGGCTTTTGTGTGCCAAGTAGGGGGGGGGGGGGGGGGGGGGGGGGGGTTACTTGTCAGTTGATGTTTAATTGAAGTACATTCATTTAAAGTAGCAACATTAAAAAGTGCTATGTTCTGTCCTTCATGCATAAACATTCAAACGATTGACAAAGGCTCGTATTTTATTCCTAACATAAAATATTATTGATGCGGAAACATTAACGGTTGATAATCTCTTTATATGAACGGGGTGAACACGTTTGCCCTTTTTTATATTTCACGTAAATATTTCCAGTGTCCTCATATTGTCATTAATTTTCCCAATCTTTAGCGGAAATTGACATTGTTAGTCATTGTTATAGTATTTTTATTATAACCTTCAAAAAAGAAACGCATAGTATATTTTGAAATTTTTAGACTTCTGTTAAAATGAATATAACAATAAAACTGTCATATTTCTTCTCTGAACGTTATCCGTACAAGATTATTTACCACTTCTGTGCAAAAACGGAGACATTTTAGCGATTTCGTTCTTTAAAGAGGCAATTGAAAACAGTTTTTTGAAACCTCTGCTTAGGAAAATCTGTAAAGCAAAAACACCATGTAGAAAGCATTAAAGCATGTGGAACTAATAACTAACAAGAGGTAAATATGGTTTCTATTTATTAATTCTTTTAACATAAAAATTAGGATAAAATTGGTCAATGCGAAAGTGAAGAAAATAAGAAACATCGCCATACGTCAAATCAAAACTTCGGTTTCAAAATCTGCTGTCGTTTAAATTAGAATGATCATTAGAGCACAATATTTAGTCACATTTAGTTGTTTCCTCCAGGCCCATTTTCGACAAAATGAAGCCAATATTTGTCAGACAAAGAGTACTATGAAAGCCAAAATTATCTACATCCGTGTCAAGCACTCGCGTCATCGTCTTCCCACAGCAATACAGATATCATAACAGATACATGTTTTGTGAAAAAGTCGACAAAACTTTAGGAGGCAGTTTCCCTGAAGTGGATATTCGACCAAGAGAGCTAGCTATCGGCCATTTTGTCATTGTTGTTTGTTGTATGGAAATCAATTTAGATCAATTATAGATCCTCTGATAGCTACTTTGCATTGAGTGACTGAAGTTGTATACTGCCTTTGACAAGGATAATATCATGAGATTAATATGGTACATTTGATTATCAATTATGAATAACTTCATAAGACCATTACCTTCACTTCAATATGACTGAAAGTAAGAAAATACTTTCATAATTGACTTGAGTCTTTACACAATTGTACCTCGGCAGTTTTCTTACTCCCACTTCTAAGATAATCCTTGAATATCTTTGTTTTTGCCAACATATTGGTACTTCGTCAGTTTCAGCAGTTACGCCACAACTACAGTCAGAAAGTTGCCTCAAAGATAATCTTTCCCCTTGGAGTATGTCAAAGGAGGATCATAAACATCCTCATTAATCATGTATTTCATGAAGTCAAGGAAGTAACACAACAGATCTCCTGTCAATCTGGCAAAGTCTTCTCAAGGGGATGTCATTAAAATCACATTTATGGAGCATGGTCTGGTAGCGTGAATGGGAGCTTAACAGTTCCAAGATCTTGTCTACACATAATGTGTATATCATCAAGAGTATGCATTCCTATACCACCGTGGGTAAGACATAATTTCTATGTTGACAATCATACAGAAATTGAAAATAATTGAAAAATCCCCAGAAGCAAATGATTAGAAATGCGGTATTTTAAAAAAAAAGATAATATGGAATTATTTGCTTACGACAACACTCATCATGTACATATTTTGACTGGATGTCTCACATAATGCAACAATTTCCTATAAATTCTTGCAAATGCCAAAATTGTGACAAGCGGCCGAACACGCGGCTTTGGGAGGATTCAAGCCTATATGATCATCAGTGTTATGCAAATTCAACAATTGTGAAAATGCAGAGAAGATCCCAGCAAACATAAAATACTTGCAAAGGACGTGTTACAACCTCACGTCCAGACATATTGTTCGTGGGCTGAAAGGATTGCAGAGTCTCCTTGGCTTTAAGGCAAAACCATTATTTTTCAACAATAACGTTGTTTTGTTTTCTCAGGAGAATATCTAGTTCATCTACGTATTGTTGCTGGATGACTGATTGGTTGCAGAACATTTAAATTATGACTGTTAAATGGACGTTTCGATGATGTGTTGGCAATGTCGCCAGGTTGTTAGTTGCCATTTCATATAAACTGTGAACCTTTGTCTTAGTACATTTGCGTTTATAGATATCCAAGATTGTTATATGAGGCACTGTATCTGTCCAACATCGTGATCAATTATTGATAACTCAATTGTTTGAAATATGACCAAAGGTAGAACTGATGCGCCCCTTGCGAAATGGTTGCTGTAATAAACACCAATACATTGTTAATTTTCTGGTTGGTTAATTAAAATTTCATATATTGTAATACTAATAACTCGAAATTAAAATCCAAAAGTAATATATATTGCAATATACAACCTCTGTATCAATAGTCCCAAACAATTGTGACAAAATGGCTTTCAGCGTTGGCAAAATAAAACGCACAGCTCTCAGAATGAAAAAGTTATGACATTAAAAAGGACCACTATCGCATTTTTATTACAAATGCTCAAGCAATTCCAGAGCAATATCTACTACTAAAATTTACAATCCATTGTTAATGTTTTAGATACCATTATTTTCTGCAATATATTGTCAAAATTAAAATGATTTTGCCATTATTGTAATGCACAGTTGGTATCAGTATATCGGTTACAGTGACCGGTTTAGTTATTTAATCTCAAAGATTTAATTTGTTAGATACTCAAGTTTTACATGTTTCCAAATGCATATAAATACCTATCAGAAACGCACTGGGTAGTGCAATTGGAATATTGAAATTTGTAAATGTCAATAAAAACACGTCCCTAGAGATAAATGCTTTTCAAGGTTGGCCAAGATTATGACAATATGCTGAAGCCTGTGGTATGTTTGTGAAATATCAATTCAGAGCAGTCCGGGTTCATTTCTATTAAATATTTATTAGAACATGTGGCATGACAAAAACATCAATCATTTGTATATTCTATGGAAATCGCTGATGCTGCAGAAACCAAATATATTCCATGGTAAATGATATTGAGAATATCATATCTAACTGCAATTCCCAAAATAAATGTAAATGTTTTTTCTGAGACTGTTATTAAGCATCTCAACAACAAGTTGATTGCTTTATTAATTTTGAACAATAATTAATGTCATGTGAATGTATTTTTAATGAATATTAGATGGTTTAAGTAAAAATGAAATCAATGTAGAGTTCATTGAGTTAATAACTGCACAACAAAAGCTTTGAAACAAGAAAAATGTTGTACATTTTATGTTAACATTAAGGTATGTATCTTTGTTCTAAAGGATCATTTGACTATTATCCTTGAAATGTAATCTATATGAATGTATATGATTTGCTGGTTCAAGAGTTCAGGATCTCCATCATTAATATATCCCTGCAAGATCCCCTGCTTAGATGTACATGGTGTAGACAACAATTTGATAGGAGTTCTGTTCATTTATTTTCACTATCTTGGATTACTTTCAGACCATTGTTGCCACGCTTTAGGCCAATTTAGCAATATGTAGTCACAATTGAGATGTCTGGTCTATATAAAGACCTTGATGTATGATAGGGACTTTTCCTGAGGCTAAGGTAACTCGTAGACTTTTTAATCACGTTCAATACAGAATGTAGAGGTAGTTAAGTTAGTTAAATAGGTGTTAGTATTCAGAAAATATCTTCTTTATTGAGATTTGTGTTTTCAACTCTTCCTGACAAGAAATTGCCATGCTTCAGGGCAATGTTTCAATCTCAACACACAATAGATAGATACTACTGCTGCTAGATTTGTATATGTTACTACGTTTCACTGATGATCTTGGAGGTAATATGTTCTTCTTTCAGTGAGGAAAAGTTTACATTATTTGTTCACAAGAGCTTGGCCTCCAGGGCACTTTATAGACTATGGAGTCAATGATTTTTTATTTGCCTATTTCCTCGAGAGAGATGTATGTTTGCAGGAATTCAATATTCATAATACCCATCAGGAATTTGCTAAAAATGTTGCAAAAAACACAACTCAGTTCGCCCATATTCAAGGAGAAAGTTGAATTGATTTTTTTATTTGTTTTGGAAAGAACAGATTTTGCTACTGAAAATCCCAGGGGTGTTACAGTAAAGCGCATCTTAACACCCAGTGATAAAGTATGCTGATAAGCATCATGAGAAATGTTTAAATAAAATGAAGTTTACATGTACTGTGAATTTAAATGTTCTAGATCTATTTATAACATGCAAATATACTTCTATCCATTCTTTGTAATGAATCCAATGCTTTGTAAAACACAGTTGATACTTTCTTTGAGCACGAGTGCACACGAGCAATACAAGAGTGAAATAGCAACAGAAAAACCTTTGGCACATGAGTTTTCATTTAAGCGAGAATCATTATTTCAAAACACATGTTAAACATTACTAAATGAATTAATTTGACAATTACATCCTTGAGTCGGCAAATCTCAAAAGGACAAAGTGTTAACTGTCAATACAACATTGTAATTTAAAAAAATGGAAAGTGATAATCGATGTAGTTCCTCGTATTGGCACTATGATCGAAGAGTTTATTGTTCTTTAAAGTTGTATGTTCTCATTTTTGTAAAATTCATTATTTTAAAGAAATCAGTACACTGACCAAGTTGTTTAATACCATTTAACATTCTCTTGACATTCAGGAATCATGAAATCCAAGACCTTGAGTCAACTGGAAGGTTATTGTAATGTATAACCACAGCAAAGTGTTTATCCATGTTTGTACTTCACCAAAGTCATGAATCTCTTTTCATTCAATGTCTATAATGGGCGTTTAGAATTCAGGAAGGATATCCATAAATAATTAATATTTGATTCTTTAAAGTCGTCACACACACAGTGCCAATAAATACTTCTTTAAAAGCATCCAAATCGTTTTATTTTAAACGTTATGAGTTTTCTATTTGTTGAAATGTGACCCTTCCGTGTAAGGTAGGAGCATTAATTTGGAATGTTAGCAAATAAAGCGTTTGAGCTTTTAAATCGTAAGGGCAGTGCATAGTTGTTTACAGTTGCGAGTCTTTATGTGCAAAAATGTGTTTTAGTTATTTTTGTTATTAAAGCGGTGTGTCATTTAGAGCATGGTATTTAATCAATATTACGATAGGTCATGTTTTGGTCTAAGGATGCAGAGGTTTTTTTCAAGCAGATCCGTGCGTTGATAATTTTTCGGGCAATGGGAAAAAAGTGCAGTGTCTTCAAACTTCATAAAAATTTGTCAGTAAATTTACCAACAATAAACACTTGTGAAGTGAAAAGGTAACTTAGATACTACCCATACTCATATTGATGTTGTCGACCAAACTTAAATTATTAGATAAGTGCAATGGGGTTTGAACTTCAAAATGCGGTAAAATCCATGTGCATCAATTTAATGTTCCAATGCCATGTCTTAACTAACAAGTGTCTCTTCACTGAAAACACGTGTCACATATTTAGTAACGTAAAATATCTATCAAAAATAAGGTAACTCCTATACTCTGATTAGATACAGTAAACCATCTATATCATATTACGTATTGTGCCAATGATAAAATGTTAAACATGTTATGTCCGTTTTTCTGTGATCTGATGATATAAACGATCTAGTAATTTAAATTCTAGTTTAAGCACAGCTTAGAGAAGAACAAATAATTGTAACCCAAGCTTAAGAAGACGTAGAAGACACACCACTTAAATGATTCTAAAATCTGTCTTTTATATCTCACTACCCCTTATATCCGTATTTTCCTTTATCCTGCCATTCCTCTTTGTCCCTGACATTCTCTACATCCATTTGGGCAGCAACATCCACATGATGAGTAGTGCCTTTCCTTCGCTGTTCTTTCATATCTACATAAGATATTCATACACATATTAATATAAGTTGTTGAATTTCTTAAATTGCAATTTTAACACCTGAAGTCAATATTGACTGTAAACTTTAATGAGTTAGCCACCATTTTAAACCGTGTAACCATTATGCTTGCATTTAACCAAATGATCAGAAAATGTTTTAAAATTGATAAATATCTGGATAAAAAGATATGTTCAATTTGCTCAAAATTTAAAATTCATAGTCAATCAAAAATTATGTTTCATATTGTATCATTACAAGCACTTTCTTATCGGAAATAAACAACCAAATAAGAAATCCTAAAGTTTTCCCGTTTTTTGAAAAGTATTGTAGAAAAAAATCTTATCTAAATCATGCTATGTATCATAAGATACTTAGAGCCGATGTCAGTCAGAAACACTATTTTTGAATTACTTGAAAAATTACCATCCTACAGAAGAATTGCCAGACATAGTACATTTAATACTGTACTAAACAATCTTTGATAAAGGCCAATAATAGACGAGCTCAAAACCAATGCAGACGATACAAAATTTATTTGATACAGAAATTGGAAACATTCATTGTTAACGAAGTATGACAAGTGCCAATTAGGCCATACTATAACACATTAAGATGAATTACACCTTATCAAATATTCCTGAAAGTTTTATAAATAGATCTGGTTTCAGTTTTGAAACACAAAATGACTCTTTGTCATTTCTATGCAAGTAATCTGCTACCATGCACATGCGATATTTATGTCACAAAAGAACATTATGGCACATTAAATTTGAGCTATGCGGTTACACAATATGCAAGGTATACCTTAATACTTCCAAGTGAAAATCAACTTGTATCAATTCAAGGGGTTCAATAAAAAGAAAGCGAACATTAACAATAATCTTAAATTTAAACTTCATTGATATATGCATACAAGAACAAAATCTTTGAAGAGAAATTAGCGTTGTTTTGCCAAAAATTGAAAGTTCTTTGGAGGCCAGGGTTTAGGATTTAGGGGGTTGACCTCCAAACCTATTGTCCCTCTAAACGTACACCTTCAACATGTCTTGATCTGCCACGCAGCTTCTATTCTGTGAGTGATTGGCTTTTCGAAAGGGGTATTCAAGACACAATCAATGACCTGTTGGTCATCTCTTGAGACACGGTCTCGTTGATGACTACAAATGTGTTAGTGTCCTGCATGATGATAGCTGCTTTGAAAGTATCTCAACTACTTCAAAACCACTAGCCTAGCCACACTGAAACATGTAATTGCTTCTTTATCCAAGACTTAGTTGCCTGTCAAAACTACAAGTCAGGAAAGCTTTTATGGCCTACCCGTTTCAATTTGGACCCAAATCTAGCCCGTTTATTAACTGGTATTTTGTTTAATTGTATTTAAGGCTATTGCAGTGATGTACTTGTATGGATATTATACATTTCTGATTTGTAAAAGTATATCT
The DNA here is from genome assembly GCA_916613615.1 of Steromphala cineraria. NCBI lineage: Eukaryota > Metazoa > Mollusca > Gastropoda > Trochida > Trochidae > Steromphala > Steromphala cineraria. Next base: position 18,144,203 of record OU744721.1, read on the forward strand.
GAATGTACGTAAATGGTCCATGAATTTTTTTCAAATTTAGATATTTTGAAGATCTACAATATATACAGCAATCTTTGTCAATTAAACAGACTTTATGTTTCATTATTTTAAAATAATTGGTACACTGACCAAGTTGTTTTTGACATTCTCTTGACATTCAGGAATCATGAAATTCCAGAATGACCTGGCGTCAACTGGAAGGTTATTGTAATGTATAACCACAGCAAAGTGTTTATCCATGTTTGTACTTCACCAAAGTCATGAATCTCTTTTCATTCAATGTCTATAATTGGCGTTTAGAATTCAGGAAGGATATCCATAAATAATTAATGATTGATTCTTAAAAGTCGTCACACACACAGTGCCAATAAATACTTCTTTAAAAGCATCCAAATCGTTTTATCTAAAACGTTATGAGTTTTCTATTTGTTGAAAGGTGACACTTTCGTGTAAGGTAGGAGCATTATTTTGGAAAGTTAGCAAAGAAATGTTTTGAGCTTTTAAATAATTAGGGCAGTGCATAGTTGTTTACACTTTTGAAATTTTTAGGGTCTTAAAATGCAATAATGTATTTTAGTTAAAAATTGGTGTGTCTGATTATTTTCATCTCGACCATGCTATTTTATTCATTTTTACGAGAGGTTATGTTTTTGGTTTCACGATGCAGAGAATCTTAGTCAAGCAGTTTCTTGTGTATATAATTTTCGGGCAATAGACAGATTGCAGAGTCTTCAAACCTTACAAAAGTTGTCAGTTAATCTACAACAATAAACACTTATGAAGTAAAAGGTAACATTAATACCATTCTTACTCAAATTGATGTTGTCGACCAAACTTTAATTTTTAGATAAGTGCAATGGGTTTTGAACTTGAAAATAAGATAAAATCCATGTGCATCTCTTTATAAGATAGCAATATTGTTTTCATCGTTGTATATTGGATATGAAATGACAACAACAATGTTATCCATTATGACAGTTTTTCAGACATTACATCACTCCAAAGCGTGTAAGCATTCATTCAATCATAAATTGCCATCGGAAACAAATAACACAATTGTTAAAATTGCAAACCCAAATGACAATGTTCCAAGTCTTTACTGAATGAAAACACTTGTCACTTGAACATGTTGGCACATTAAATATTGGCTAAATATTGTTCTACTATGATCTCATAAAAGGAGTTTTATTGTTTTGAAAAGCAGTTCCCATTGACCATTATTTGAGCATGACAATATGCACGGTACACAATCATACTTTGTAGTGGAAATGCAAGTGGTTAAATGAAAGAAATAGAGACGGTTTATGATAATCCTAAATGCAAACTTGATTATACATTATGATATAATCACACAAGAAAAGAATCACAGAAGAGAACTTATTGATGGCTTCTAAAAAATGTAATGTTCTTTGGAGCCAGGATTAAGTAAGGGTATAGGGGGTTGACCTCCAAACCTACTTTCCCTCTAACCGTACATGAACAAACGACGAACCCATCCCCACCTTCAATATTTCTTGATCTGCTACGCAGCAACATAATGTTCTTATTCTGTGAGTGATTTGTTTTTCGAAAAGGGTATTTAAGTCACAATCAATGACCTGTTGGTCCTCTCTTGAGACACGGCCTCGTTGATGACTACAAATGTGTTAGTGTCCTGTGTGATGATAGCTGCTATGAAAGTATCTCACCTACTTCAATACTACTAGCCTCGCCACACTGAAACATGTAATTGCTTCTTTACCCATGACTTAATTGCCTACAAGTCAGGAAAGGTTTATATGGCCTACTCGTTTAAATTTGGACCCAAATCTAGCCTGTTTGTGAGCTGGTATTTTGTTAAAATGTATTTTAAGTTATTGCAGTGATGTACTTGTATGGATATTACATATTTTTGATTTGGAAAATTATCTTTTAATGTATGTTTAACGTCATTTCCTTGTAAGATTTTAAATTTAAATATTTTGAGGATCTCAAAATATACGGCAATCTTTATTAGGTATACAGACTTTACTTTTCAGTACCCTTTAGAGAATATGAGCACAAAGACAGCTAAATCATTGTCACAACGTAATTTACAGGCATTAAACATAATGAATATGTATTTCAAACATGTTTGAAGACAAAGAATCTTTGATCGCTTGAGCAGAATATCACATATCTACTACTGATTAGATTTGCTCTTTGTTGTAATGGTAATATGTATATTACAAAATGAACTTAACTTGGACATTAAATGAAGAAAGTATTTACATTTAAAACAAAGTTGTGTGAACATTAGTTTTACATTCATAAATATGACGACGTTCACTGTGACCTATATTTTTACGAAATGAAATTAGGTGTCCCATAGTTAGCAGCCCCGTCTAAGGACGGTGCTGCTATCAGTTTTTGTGAAGTTTCCATCGCCGCCGCCGCCGCCGCCGCCGCGTCCGCCGCCGCCGCCGCCGCCGCCGCACTCGTACTACTAGCTATAACTTTTTTTCCCTAAGCTTTCCAGAACTCTTATTCATACCTTACTCCTCATACCTCGGGGGAACGATTTTGACACGTTCACTTTCAAGGTCAAAGGTCAAGGTCACGAGCTATGTATTCACACTAAGAATTCCTTGTAAACGCGATAACTTGAAATGTTTTTGTGCTATGAAGCTCTAACTTGGTATATATCATCCTTGGAAAAGTAAAAAATTTTGAAAAGGTTTTGGCTACAATCCGTCAAAGGTCAAGGTCAAAGCAAGGTCATGACGTAAGCATGTTTTAGCGAAAATGCTATATTTTAACTATGAACACTTTTAATCAATACATGATTGTTATACTAAAAAAAAAGTGTTCAATGATTGTGTGACCTTGAAGGTCAAAGGTCAAGGTCATGAGATATGAGTTATTACAAAATGCACTAAATTTGGGTATAACTTTATCCCATTTAGCTTTTCAGAACTCATGAACATGTCTAAATGTTAATACTTCCAGGGAATCATTATGACATGTTCACTTTCAAGTTCAAAGGTCAAGGTCACGAGTTATAAAATCACCACAAAATTCTTTGTAAACACGGTAACTTGAAAAGTTTTTGTGCTATGAAGCTCTAACTTGGTATATATCATCCTTGGAAAAGTAAAAAATTTTGAAAAGGTTTCGGCTACAATCTGTCAAAGGTCAAGGTCACAGCAAGGTCATGACTTAAGCGAAAATGCTTAATTTTAACTATGATCAATTTTAATCAATACATGATTGTTATACTCAATAAAAAGTGTTCAATTATTGTGTGACCTTGAAGGTCAAAGGTCAAGGTCATGAGATATGAGTTATTACAATTCCTTCTAAACACAATAACTTGAAAAGTTTTTGTGCTATGAAGTTTAGATTTTGTATATATTATCTTTTGAGAAGTTCAACATTTTCAAAAAGTTTTGGGTACTAACTGTCGAAGGTCAAGGTCACAGCAAGGTCAACATATATGGAGAAAATGGATTAATTGTATTTTTAACACTTTATTTCATTACAATAATGTTATACTCAATGAAATGTGTTCATTGATTGTGTGACCTTGAGTGTCAAAGGTCAAGGTCACGAGAAAAGTCCCAATTTGGTGAGGCCTGTAAAAGGCGGAACAGGGTAAGGCGAAACCCAAAGTTCCGGGGCTGCTCTGCTTTTGCGGTATCCCGCAAACGCTAATCTAGTTTTCAACTAATGTTCACCCTCCCATAATACAAGATATCCTCCCATAGTTCAAGCTGTTCTCTCAGGAACGTTACTGATGCGGATCTTGTCAACAAAACGCAACCACTATTTCTTAAAATTGTAAAACCCAAACGCCTATGACAAATTCGATAAGAATGACCACAAGATATGAAAAAAAACACGCAACATTTTCATAAATTCAGTTTTATTTGTCTAAAATTTGACAGACAGTGTGACTCCATCTTTTAAGACGAGTTTTCAGTTTCGAGGATCGGCGGGAGACTGCTGATCTTCCGTCGCAGTCGGTTTAGTTGATGATGAGGTCACAGTTGCTGATGGTGTTGACATTGGTGCTGTCTTACGCTGAATAATTGCGTCAACGGTTTTCTCCATCTCAGCTGAGGTTTCGCTGTAAAGGAATAGGGGAAACTGTGAAAATAATGATAGCAAAAACATTTGTCAAAGTATGGTGCTGATCCCTTCCAATGTCATAGTTATATCTATGCACACAAAAATTAATTAAGCACCGCCCTTTTTTCAAGCCGAACACCGGTGCTGATAATAAACGATAAACAATTTCAGGCATACAATTAGGGATATTTCGATAGACCGAAAACCTAGCTGTGTAGACACGAAAACTTATCTAGATTTCCGATTCAATGTCAGTAGGTAACTGTTTTTAGTCAAAATCCATGTTACCTTATAAATGAAAAAGAAAGGGTTTTCTTTTGCCTGCAATGTGAAAATTATAATTCTCCTGACTGAATTGATGACTTACTAGTAAATGACTTCATAGCGAAAGTTTGTTGGTAAAGCAGTGTGAACCAAATAATCAAATATAAATTTTAAAGAAAACTGCACAATGAAAAAATTTGCCATTGTTAGATAATCACTTATTTCAAGGGAGCAGTGGTGTTCGATAACGAATGCAAGTAAATAAACCTCAAATCCATTCACAGATGTTAAGATTGATTGCATTTCATCAATTATTGATGAAAAAAAATTACTGAAAACTCAATGTCCTGCTGGGGTCGTTTTTTTCAAGATACAAAAAGGTTTTTTTAGTATGAATGTCAACTAGGGATCTTAAATGTTATTTTTCATTAAAAAATACAAATTCGAATGTAATAAAATTATAATGTAATAAACTTTAAATCAAACACATTCATCCCAGATAAAAAAAAATTAGTTTTCACTGAAAAACTTATCACACTTCCTCATGTACATGATAATTTGTGTTATACACACAACTCAAATCAAGTTTTGTTTACTATGGGACGCCGGAAGCGGTAGTTCATTGTCCGTTTTTTTTTTTTCAAATTCGGGACTTAAACCTTCATATTGTCGCTTTGGGCCTATAATTTAGAAACCAGCATCACTGTAATCTACCACACTAATCAATCGATTTAATATTTCTATTTCATACTTGTCATGTTTTATTATGTATGCTATATTAAACCGTGTACTGTATTCTTATACCACCTTTGGTGGTCTTATTGAATAAAACAAATCTTGATCTTGAATATTCATAATGCACATATATATAAACAACCGTTATTTATGTTATTCGAAAATTGCCACACTGTTAATTTAGGTTAGATGTAGTAACAACAAACGTACTTTGCTAATCACCTTGATTCTATTGTAGGTTGAAAACGAATGTTGCTGTTGGTATCATATATACGTGTCATTCAATGCTTTAAACAACTTTTAGACTATTGATGTTGGATTCTTTGATAACCAGCAATAAGGTACCTTCTGAATGTTATTTTATTCTGTACGTTCCTGGTTTTATCAATTTGAATCAGGGAAACAATGTTTCTTTTATAAATGATTATAACCATGCTTTATTGTTACCGTCTCGTCACACCATATTGTACTATTTCTTAATATAGTGCAATACATTTCCATAAACACGGCTGTTCCCCCATATGTATATCCACTAGGCATTGCATATCTATAAGGTGAATACTCTTAGCGATATACTAACTGCAGAAACAAATGATTTCTGATGTAGGAGATCAATTGTCCAGAATAAAAATATTAAAGTGACAGAAGAATGGTTTGCTAATTTTGTCTTATAATTTTATCTGGCCTACATAAATAAAATCATAAATTAATCTTATGGCAAAAGATCAACATATCAAGACAAGACAATTGACTAGTATGAAAAAGGAACACTTCTTAAGGTTTAAATCTACCCTTACAAGCCAATAATATTTTATCATTTTTGATAATTTTATACATTGTCTCAATAAATCTGCACATCGTGATGTCCTTAGTAGCTCTCAAAGGAGAAATACGTCCCCTGAGCGTCGTTGAATGTTTTCAATTACAAAACTCTCACTCAGAGTTTGTATTTTGCAATGCGATTATGATAAGTTTCTATGGAACCCACTTCTGATGATACAGACAGGAATGTAAAAGAAGTGGTGATGAAACCATACCAATCGGATCAATAGATTTACATGTTCAACATCACTCATCTACAAGACCTACCAACTACCGGGATTTCTGAATATCAACGATATTATATTTATAAAAGGGATAATACAGGGATAACAATATTAAATAAAAGAGTATGTGTACATAAAGCATATATATTCATATAATTAGGACTAAAATGTGGAATTTCAACCAGAAAATGTACTTTGTCATTATTGCATGTTAAGCACACATTCATCTTGCTGCAGATAATCAGTTGGTGTGATAATAAGAGACAAAGCATTTGATAGGGCATAGAGGAAACATATAACACATCTTGTCACGTTTTAATATAAATTTCCTTTCCTATTACTACGATATATATAGACGTATATGAAACCATACGATTTGTTTTACTTTCTAAAAGAGAAAGATAAGATAATGTATAATGCCAGTATGAAATCTACTTTATCTGAGCCACTGAAACATTTATTCAATTACAGGCCTGTCAGTCAGGTTCTGCATTTTGCTGACACGTCTCAACGGAAATATTCTTATGATTACAGACAAGACTGTACATGAAGTAATGATGAAAGCATTCCTGTCTGTTCATCTGAAAAACACTGAGTTGCGCCATCACTCATTTTCCTCATAAATACATGTGGGATCACACTATCTTTAAAGGTCTAGATCGTATCCAGTATCTAAGAGTAGCACTAACCGTACCTAATTGGTACCAACGTGTCCACCTGACCTTGACATGTTTACAGTAAAAGAGCTAAGATCTATATAACTAGCCTTTTTTTAAGTGTTGAAGATCTTCTGCTTTATTATCACAGGTATCTTTTCAGAACAACAGCTTTTAAGAAAATGAAATTGTGGATGTGACATCTTAAAACGCGGAAATGAAAAGCGATCAACATGAACAATAACCCAGTGACAACTTTTAATGTTGTTTACTTAGTGGTCCTCATTTTATACATTTTAGCTAAAACTACATTTGTTATGAGTTGAAATCAGATTCAAATCGAAAAGACAACAAACATTGCAGCCTATCAAATATTTCAATTCGATTGCAGGACAATCCCAATGTTTCCAGGTAAATTTGAGGTGATTCATAAAACAAAATGCTGTAAACATTTACCATGGTTGTTTTCACTTAATGATCGTAACATTTAGGTTTTATCATTGAAAAATACAAATATATTCTTATAGATAATGTCACTAAAGATGATAACCAAAGACCTTTTTCATAGCAATCCAAATCCTCATAAACATTCATCCTCGTATCATTGGTAACATTGACTAGAATATGTGGAAGTGGAACTCAGCAAAATAACTCTACTGAGAACACAAGAGACCTTGTTACACAGTTTGAATTGAATAGAAAAATACATGAATGTTTTAGTCATCAATCGATGACAACCAATTAAGAATGTGATAATTATAACCTTTGCCAGGAGTTGATTCTGAAGTATGATGTCTACTAGAATGATGTTAAATTTGTGGGCAGTGTATATGAGAAATGCAGTCAGTTTTAGTCAAATTATAAAAGTTAAATCGTTCTCATGCTCATTTCAAAGTGTCAACTTTCAGGCAGTTTAGTTTAATTCAAGTTTCCTTTGTAATAAAAATAGTTTCGTGGCACTTGGACTTAACTGTATTTCAAGTCATCGTATTTGTTAGCCTATGATAGTAGAAAAGAAACAATCTTATATATTAAAAAAGCAAATTTAGTTGTAGTGTCCCTGCGGAAGCTAAAAATCATGTTAAACTCGCATCTGCATGTATCCTATATATTTATTTAGATTTTATAAAAAATATTGTTAAGCTTTTTAGTAACAAATTATAAGCCATCTATGTTTAAACATTTTAGGGTTCTAGTTCTTCAAAAATTAGACATAGACATCAACAAGACACCGTTTATCATCCATCCTAGATGTGTGTCTTTGTAAACTGTTCAGCCTAGGAAGTTTATATAGAATAGCCCAAAATAGACATCCTCAGACAACAGATCAAAATGAAACAAAAAGATGGAAAAAACTTAAATATCTCTTAATAAATTATGTTGTTATACGAAGAAATTTATGTTTACCTAAATGCCAAAGACATGATTGCCATTTTTAGAATAATATTGCGCATGTTCTGTTAATTTGTTCACTTGCAAAAATGCGAAACAAACAATTCCGTTATATGAATATATCTATCTTCACAAAATGACTCTCAATCGATTTAATCTATAATGAAGAAGAACAATAGTAGTTTTGACAGAAGACGAGTTTACCCTAAACATCATACCACGTTCTAAAATGATCCATTGTTTTGCATATTCATTGAAAAGGGTTATGATTTGTTAGTTTGCCCTAGAAACATTTTCTCATAAAAATGTATCAATTTGAACAGCGCACGAAGAAATCGATTGCCTTTCCTATCCTGATTTCTCTTTAATCCTCCAGTTTCGACATATTGAAACAAACTCGATCAACCTCAAACTGAAATGTACATGTTCTTTGTATTCAGGGAAATCTGTGTGGGTAACAAGTTAATGGATCATGTTTTGTCCTTTTTTTTGGTAAAAAAGATGACAAAGTTAAGTACCATTATTGAATTTCAAGAAAAAGGCTATTTCCTGGTTATCTGTCTGATCTACATTTACAAACAAAATAACTTCTCTCGCTAATATTTTAAGAACAAACTGATATCATCTGTTAGCAGTCGCCATTTTGATATATATTTACGATTTAGCTGTATAGGACCCGTCAGTGCATATATGTTGCATAGAAGGTATGTTGAGGATTGGATTTAAAACCCTGCAGCCAAACATGAGTTGTCTTGGACATTCAATGAGCAATAGTTTCTTAAGGATACGACGCCATTAACGCGATCAGTTAAATGAAAAAGCGGCACAAAAGATAAGGATTCTATCACTTTCAGCGTACAAATCTGACTGTCATAAAAATGCAAGTTCATAAAATACATAGCGAAGTCTAATAGTTGATAAACCATGCGAAAATTCTTTTTGGATTGATTCTAGTAATGCAGCTATGTCAGTGTCTTCCCTTACAGGAATTTAGTTATGTATATGATCACTGTTGGGAAGCAAAATGTACCCTTGTTTTGTTATAAGATGGACTGAAATGGATATGGCAACTTTCGAGATTCATGAAATAGTGATAACAATTTCACATGAAATCAACTTTAAATTTCTGAAATCGACCTAGAAACGGCTTTATTACGACTGTCTAAATAACACCGCCTAATTAGGCTGGCGAACAGAATAAAGCACACTGAAGCGTGACTGACTCGTGACGTGTTAGGTGATGTGATACCCCGGTGTGTGCCCTCGTTATGTAAAACAACACAAGCTAACAGTACAGCTCGATGTTTAACCGTCGATTAAACACCCTAAACAACATCCAAACATCTCAAACCTTCAATAAATCGGTAGTTTATTTATTCAACTGGCAATTTGTATTGATTAAAAACGAAGTTGTGCGCATAATGCTACAGCATGTAGATGGTCTCGCTTTGCACAATGTTGTCATAAGACTGCACGTGAGAACCCGGAAGTATTTTTGTCATAAACAATTGCTCACGTGTGAACCGTTATATCTTTGTGCACAGTTGTTTGTTGTTATTATTACCTCAGTAGCACAGCAGAAAATATGTTATTATACAATACTATTTTTTATACACTTAAACCAATTTTAAAAAAAAAAATCACTTCATTTTGTAACAGGATAAAAAAATATACGTTTTTCTTAGTTACAATTCTCAATGAAAGGCATGTATTTGATGATGATTGATGTCTTGTTTAAAACATTATTTTAAAAGGGCATTTCGATGACAATCTTAATGTTTTCACTCTTGTACATAGAAGAGATATTTTTCACAGCAATACCCGATACATGGCTGAACAGAATGAAGATTTATTAAATGAACCTTATTCAAAATAATTATCAGATAGAGCAAAAACAGTATTCCTAATTTCAACAGGTTATAATTTACCAATCGTAGAAAAAAGGGACATTAAGGAATAAAATTGCTTTTTGATGTTACCTAATTAGCTGATGTCATAAAATAGCCCGGTGTTGATGATTGTGCATTATATAACCTACATAACCTATAGTCATCATTTGATAGCTTTTAATTAGGAAACAGACAGGAATACGATAGACAGTAAAGTAATTGTGTAATAAGTGAGTATCTGATCTAAAGAAAGTAAATAACACCTGCAGACCAATGTCATTGTTTATTCAACCTTTTTACACAACGTTCAAATCTAAATGTGAGCATTGTAAATTCGGATTATTACCATAAATCAGCCAAAACTGTGTGCTATGTTTTATATTTTACTAATCTCTTTTTTCTCTGCATGCCAAACTGTTCATTCAGTGAAAATGCGAGCTCGAAACAGAAAATCGGTGTAGTGATCGGAACACGTGAGTTCGATGTAGATTGTCACATTGCTCTGTTTGACCTAACACAGCGGGTCAATTTGGCGTGAAACGATCAAAATGTGATGGGAATTTGTCTACGGATACTTCATCAGGAAATATTCTAGGACAGTTGACAGCAACACAATGATATAACATACTGATAATCGCTTGGAAAACGCAGAACTACGGATTTCGCCTATCATTTTCCATATAAGCAGACGAACGCTTCACCTACTGCCACGTCACTTCCCGCATTCCCTTCACGTGGCCTATCAGCCTTGTTTTGGTTTGTCGCTGGACGGCAACAAGCAGACGCCTTGTTACGCAATGTTTACTTAGCTGTAGCTTCATTGAGAAACTGTGTATCGTTGCTGTTTTGGCCTAATATTTATGTTATATAGTTATTTGACCAATATCTTATGAAATATATATTTAAAAAAGGTTATACAGCGCCTCTTTAATTGCTCATTAATACCTAAGTGATTCATATTTGTAGAACTGCTATCCTTAGTAACGAGGAACTTTTATGAAAAACTACAACTGCTGGTTACTTTTCGGGTCAAACCGATAGGCAGCTGTAAATGAGGAGGTTCCATCATTAAATGATGAAAAAATTAACAAATGTAACAAATATGGAAAGGGAGTTTAGCACCCCAAAATCCAAAACTAACAAGTATTCCTATGGAAAATTCTATCACTCTTAATATGAAAGTATCATGAGTTGCTTCAAAAAAGGATGATCAATGTTCACATTCTGAGAAATAAGGATAAGTTGGCTCGAGTACCGAGTAACCAAAGATGAGAAACGTTGTCTCCTTCCTAAACTATAACTTACTTCTTATATCATCTGATTATAGTAACATTAAACACATTGTTATATTTCTTTTCAGGTAACTAAGCTGGTATAAAACGTGGGGGCGTAGCTTTTTTTAATATGAATATATTTACACTAATCCACAAACACGTCTTTTGAAGTTGTCAAAAATTGAAAGTAGACACCCTTAATACAAACATGCTCCAGAAGATTATGGTTTTAACGGTTCTATCAGGTCATTACAATATGAGGAGTGTTGTTGATTGTTGTAAAATATCAATAAAGAGCAATCTGGTTCATCCCTGTTTACAGACCTGACTATTCATGGATGACAAACACATAAATATTTGTATTTCAAATAAAGTCCTGGGCACTTCAAACGTCACATATAAATGGCAATGGCTGGCACGATATTCCTTATCTGGCACAGTTAAACTTTTTCTGGTTACAGCTGCAAAATAAATGTATTCTTTTTTAGCATTTTCCTTACAATTGAGGAGTCAAAATAATTCTTCCTTGACTGTGCCATGTGTTTTATTGGAAAAGAAAGACTACATAAAGTATTTTCAATTTCTCTGCTCCTAGAAAAACTTTGAACCCTTTGAGGTTGTTCACCTATTGCTTATAATTTGTGATCTGATTTCTTTTTGGAAAGTCAATATATTAAAGTTATATAGTATAAAGAATATAATTATGAGTTTAGTTTGTGGTGCAAGTAAACCTCCTCTCGTTGTCAAAAAGAGTGCAGATGTGCTCTGTATTAATGGTGCCATACGTCAAGATTTAGATTAATTAAAATTTTGCCAAAAGGTACACAATTTATAATTTTTTGGGCCTTTCTTGTTTGCTCTTTGGAATTGTTTTAAAACCATTGTTGTCAAGCATAAGGGCAACATTGCAATCTGTAGGACGTACTATAATCATACGCTTAATTTAAGTGAAAGGCAAGGAAGAATATCTTCATTACGGTCTTGAAAAAATGAGTTTTCTTTTATTATCATTATTAAGAAAACCTTGATACTGTATTTCAGGGAATGAGGCAATATGAAAGTAACACAAATGAGTAAAATAAACACAGAATATATCTCATATTATCTTGGGTTTAAACATATTTTTATTTCATTATTAAACATGGATAGGCGAACAAGCCAAAATATTATCTTTAATGAGGCTACTACTCGCTCTTTCAGTGGGTGTAGTTTGCCATTTTAATGTAATGTTGCTTTACTTGTTATATGAGGGTTAAGATCAATCTTATTGTCAAAACACCTTTACTAAGAATAGTATTTATGATGGTGTCAGAACAACTTATTGAATAGGGTAATATGATTGCCTTAGTGACATGTTATCTAAGATAATACTCAATTAGAGCATTGTCCCCCCCTTATTTTTCAATCGGAATATAACTGTATTATTATGAATATTGTAGAAAATAATTATTTATTTGATTTTAAACTTGACTGAGTTCTGTTTGTTTCCCAGCAGCATTCCAAAGGGGCTGTTGTTATTTGTGACGCAAGGGGCTGTAGTTAAGGCGCCATTTTATGACTTTCTGCCAAACGGGCAATGTTGCCCCGCCCATCTCACCCATGTTTACTACATTGAATTTGTTAGTTATGTGTTATTGGAGGATTTTCCATTGCATTTTTGCCTTAGTGCCAAACAATTTACATTAAGTTTTCAAAAAATAAACTTGACCTTATTCCCCCAAAGATGAGTTGTTGATTTTATGCATTTTTATACCCCCGCCTTACAGCGTAAACGGGGGTATATAGCGTTCATTCTTTCCGTCCGTCCGTCCGTCTGTCCGTCCGTCTGTCCGTCCGTCCCAAAACTTTGTGCGGGGCAGATCTCCAAAACTATGCATGCTAGCCTCATGAAACTTCATACACATGTCAACCATGATCCCTTGTTGTGCCTTTTGAGGGTTAGAACTATTTCTGAATTTTCATTTTTGCGGTTTCCATGGAAACGTGACTAAAAAGTGACTCTTTGAGGAAGTCGTTTTGTGCGGAGCATATCTCCAAAACTATGCATGCTAGCTTCATCAAACTTCATACACATGTCAACCATGATCCCTAGTTGTGCCTTTTGAGGGTAAGAACTATTTCTGAATTTTCATTTTTGCGGTTTCCATGGAAACGTGACTAAAAAGTGACTCTTTGAGGAAGTCGTTTTGTGCGGAGCATATCTCCCAAACTATTCATGCTAGTATCATATGGCTGAGGCAGGGTTCCTGGAAATCCTCATCTGCCCCAACTTTTGATATTCCGGGTTGATGGTCTAACTGTCCAGTTTTAACGGGGAATTAACTCTAGGCAGAAGAAATCCAAAGTCCATGGAATAGATATGCACACTTTTATTTACAGGAATGACTTACATAACAACATAGATACAATATGTAGATAACAGTTGGTTTCCACTCCAGGGGCATGAAGGTCCAAGTAGTAAGTCAGCCCCCGGAGTAGTCCTGAGATGTGTTAGGTATGATTCCCAAACTGCAACTGCTTTGGATCACCCCAGCTCCAAGCCAGAGCTAGGATGAGAGATCCAACCTCGATGAGGTCCCAAATCGAATCTACTTGTTTTAACATTTGGTCAGTTTATATAGCTGATACATGAAAAATTGATTAAATTGGCAGTAGATAAACAGTAGTTGACAATGCATTGTTATTATGTGTTGACATGTCTAGAAGCTTGAGGATTAACGAAGTTAAACTAATCAAAGTGTCTAAATGAGTTGTCCTAATTTTTCCTTAGGGCTTAAAGCTTGCCATAAGAATGATAATAAAAGAATATGTGTATAAGATGTCTGCTAATGCATAAAGATAATCTATGTGACTGAATATCAAGTCTTTTTTACTTATTCCAGATAACTTGAAGCGTTTTACTTCACAATAAATAAATATATCTTATGAAATGTACTAATATGTATGATATGAATTTGCTTATCAATATTGGTAATTTCTATCCTATGATACTAGCTTCACCAAACTTCATACACTTATCAATCATGATCCCTAGTTGTGCCTTTTAAGGGTTAGACCAACAAATTATTTTTATTTTTTGCGGTTTCCATGAAAACATGACTAAAACAGTGACTCTTTGACCAAGTCTTTTGTCCGGAGCATATCTCCCAAACTATTCATGCTAGCTCCACCAAACTTCATACACTTATCAACCATGATCACTAGATGTGCCATTTGAGGATTAGACCATCACATTTTTTTAATTGTTGGAAACATGACTAAAACAGTGATTCTATGATAAATTACTTAGTCCTGAACATTTTTCATGAAATATACATCTCAGCTTCACCAAATTTGCTACATATGTCAATCGTGATTGCTGGATATGCCTTGTGAGAGTTAAACGATATATATGGATTTTCTTCTCTGTGGTGAAAACATAACTTACAAAGTGACTCAACAAAAATAATTTTGTCCTCAGTGCATCTTGTAGAATATTCATGATAACTACCTCAAATTTGAAACAAAGATCAACCATTATCTCTAGATGTACCCTTTTAATGGTAAAACCTATTAATGAATTCGGTATTTGGGTTTCAGTTGAAAGAAGACTTACACAATGACTTACTGTATACTCAACTATCATACTTTAACCAATATTAATCAGTTTTACTATTTGAAATTCTTTGAACAAAGTGGGGAGCGGGGGTATGTGAGCTCTGCTCGCTTCTTCACTTGTTGATTATCCAGTGTTGGAGAGTTTAATTATTTAGAAAATAATATATAATCGTTATCTTTAAATTTTCGAACTCTTTTCAATAGAGTATTTTTTTGTTCTGGATTTTCTGAAGTTTTGGAATTAAGAACTTTTTGGGAAAACTCTGACAATAAGCTTGGCACTGACTCAGCTGGCACATTTTCGACACATGAAATATTTATTGAAAGTCATTTGAATGTTCGTGTTTGTCAAACTATTTGTTTGTCATCTCTTATCATTGGGTTGACTGATACTGAAAAAAGCGTTTCCAAACTGAAGGAACATTATATTTGTAACCAAATAGACTTATCTTTTACTATAGACCTATTATCACTTTAAACTTCAACAAATGTAAGGTCTATCGACTTTTGAGTTTTAATTTTCGTTTGCGTGCAAGAATCATTTTGCTTTTCTCATTCAAAGTTATATGAAGGTTAAAACCGAAAGACTGAGATACGTCAAGTTATATTACATTAAAACTGTCAAATTGAGCAGAACAAATAAATGACAAAGATTTTGACCAAGAGACACTTGTAACGCTATTCTACACAGCCTTCGTATAAGTAGTGCAAATTGATATTGAATGTCTTTGTTGAATGAAATACAACGCATGTCCAAAATAATATGGAGATGAAGATAAGTAGACAGCCTGTCTGCTGGATAACGTGATCTTAATACCTCACATTTAGGGATATTTACCATAAGTACAGTTTGATAACATTTCCAAGTATTTCCATTGGCAAGTTTTATATGAAAATAATGAAAATATGATATCATCTCTTCTGTAAACAACGTTCTGATGAGTGATCCAACAGATACAAAGGTTATCTGAAAATGTATTGTGTATGATGACCTTGTATAATGTTACCAATATCAAAAAAGCCATAAGAGGAAAACATTTTCATTCATT
Source organism: Steromphala cineraria (assembly GCA_916613615.1). NCBI lineage: Eukaryota > Metazoa > Mollusca > Gastropoda > Trochida > Trochidae > Steromphala > Steromphala cineraria. Next base: position 18,160,194 of record OU744721.1, read on the forward strand.
GTTTATTTCATGAAGTCAGGAAAGTATCATCATCAGTATCATCCTACACATATCCTTTTTTAGGTTACAATAAGTAGTGATAACTTCCTTTGCTGTTTACTGGAAAATATTACTTGAGTGATTTTAGAAATTGTACTCACTATACGTATTATGTGTAGTCTGAAAATATATTCTTATATATGTTTTTATATCAGAGAAATAAAGAAGTTTCCAAAACCATACCTTACTGCTATACAAAATAATATTCTAGTCTATATCAACAGGACAAGATGCGTCATTGTTGATGAAAACATCTCACAGATAAATGTAATGTTTCCTGTAAATATTACAGTTTTAGTGTTTCCGTTCTGTAAAAATGAATTACAACACTCATTTAAGTGCAAAATAATAAAAACGTCAGGTTTACCCGTTCACATCAGGCAAAGTCTTTCCATAATGTTTTACAATATTATCAAAGGAACGAAAGATTTAGAGCGTGACATGATCGTATCTATAACCATGTTATAAGAAAAAGGTATGTCAGTCATCCAAACTAGACTTTCTACGTGTGTAGATTGTTAGAAACTCTTATTAATGAATGACACTGTGTGGTTCTATAGTTCATGTATTCGTTTACAGTGTTTTCTTGTGTTATGTTCCTGTTAATGTCATATATAACATAAAGAACATTTTATAAAATATCTAATGTATGCCTGTCAGAACAAATCAAAGGGGCTAGAAAAATGTAATTACAGTAATTTTGAACACAAGTTCAACTTTAAGGATATGAATATAAGTGAAGAAAAATAACACTTTCATCCTTCAAAACTGGCTTCACAAATATTGTTTTTATCATTTTCCCTTTTTGATTTCAACTTAATTGATATGGCATATTCAAAGGCTGTCAGTCATCTAGAAATCAACCCTGGTAATCGTTAGAGGCACGCTAATTAACGCCGAATTGGCTACTGGCTTATGTGTGCCAAGTAGGGGGAGGGGGGGGGGGGGTTACTTGTCAGTTGATGTTTAATTGAAGTACATTCATTTAAAGTAGCAACATTAAAAAGTGCTATGTTCTGTCCTTCATGCATAAACATTCAAACGATTGACAAAGGCTCGTATTTTATTCCTAACATATAATATTAATGATGCGGAAACATAAACGGTTGATAATCTCTTTATATGAATGGGGTGAACCCGTTTGCCCATTTTTATATTTCACGTAAATATTTCCAGTGTCCTCATATTGTCATTAATTTTCTCAATCTTTAGCGGAAATTGACATTGTTAGTCATTTTTATAGTATTTTTATTATACCCTTCAAAAAAGAAACGCATAGTATATTTTGAAATTTTTAGACTTCTGTAAAAATTAATATAACAATAAAACTGTCATATTTCTTCTCTGAACGTTACCCTTACACAATTGTACCTCGGCAGTTTTCTTACTCCCACTTCTAAGATAATCCTTGAATATCTTTGTTTTTGCCAACATATTGGTACTTTGTAAGGTTCAGCAGTTAAGCCACAACTACAGTCAGGAAGTTGCCTCAAAGATATTTTTTCCCCTTGAGGTATGTCAAACAAAGGCAAAGGAGGATCATACACATTCTCATTAATCATGTATTTCATGAAGTCAAGGAAGTAACACAACAGATCTCCTGTCAATCTGACAAAGACTTCTCAAGGGGATATCATTAAAATCTCATTTATGGAGCATCGTCTGGTAGCGTTAATGGGAGCTTAACAGTTCCAAGATCTTGTCTACACATAATGTGTATATCATCAAGAGTATACATTCCTTTACCACCGTGGGTAAGACATAATTTCTATGTTGACAATCATCCAGCAATTGAACATAATTGAAAAATACCCAGAAGCAAATGATTAGAAATGCGGTATTTAAAAAAAAAAGATGATATGGAATTATTTGCTAACGGCAACACTCATCATGTACATATTTTGACTGGATGTCTCACATAATACAACAATTTCCTATAAGTTCTTGCAAATGCCAAAATTGTGACAAGAGGCCGAACACGCGGCTTTGGGAGGATTCAAGCCTACATGATCATCAGTGTTATGCAAATTCAACAATTGTGAAAATGCAGAGAAGATCCCAGCAAACATAAAATACTTGCAAAGGACGTGTTACAACCTCACGTCCAGACATATTGTTCGCGGGCTGAAAGGATTGCAGAGTCTCCTTGGCTTTAAGGCAAAACCATTATTTTTCAACAATAACGTTGTTTTGTTATCTCAGGAGAATCTCTAGTTCATCTACGTATTGTTGCTGGATGACTGATTGGTTGCAGAACAATAAAATTATGACTGTGTAGAATGGCCGCTTCGATGATGTGTTGGCAATGTTGCCAGGTTGTTAGTTGCCATTTCATATAAACTGTGAACCTTTGTCTTAGTACATTTGCGTTTATAGATATCCAAGATTGTTATATGAGGCACTGTATCTGTCCGAAATCGTGATCAATTATTGATAACTCAATTGTTTGAAATATGACCAAAGGTAGAACTGGTGCGCCCCTTGCGAAATGGTTGCTGTAATAAACACCAATACATTGTTAATTTTCTGGTTGGTTAATTAAAATTTCATATATTGTAACACTAATAACTCGAAATTAAAGTCCAAAAGTGATATATATTGCAATATACAACCTCTGTATCAATAGTCCCAAACAATTGTGACGAAATGGCTTTCAGCGTTGTCAAAATAAAACGCACAACTCTCAGAATGAAAATGTTATGACATTAAAAAGGACCACTATCGCATTTTTATTACAAATGCTCAAGCAATTCCAGAGCAATATCTACTACTAAAATTTACAATCCATTGTTTATGTTTTAGATACCATTATTTTCTGCTATATATTGTCAAAATTAAAATGATTTTGCCATTATTGTAATGCACAGTTGGTATCAGTATATCGGTTACAGTGACCGGTTTAGTTATTAAATCTCAAAGATTTAATTTTATTTGACAATATCCTGAAGCCTGTGGTATGTTTGTGAAATATCAATTCAGAGCAGTCCGGGTTCATTTCTATTAAATATTTATTAGAACATGTGGCATGACAAAAACATCAATCATTTGTATATTCTATGGAAATCGCTGATGCTGCAGAAACCAAATATATTCCATGGTAAATGATATTGAGAATATCATATCTAACTGCAATTCCCAAAATAAATGTAAATGTATTTTCTGAGAATTTGTTATTAAGCATCTCAACAACAAGTTGATTGCTATATTAAATTTAACACTAATTAATGTCATGTGAATTTATTTTGAATGAATATTAGATGATTTAAGTAAAAATGAAATCAATGTAGAGTTCATTGAGTTAATACCTGCACAACAAAAGCTTTGAAACAAGAAAAATGTTGTACATTTTATGTTAACATTAAGGTATGTATCTTTGTTCTAAAGGATCATTTGACTATTATCCTTGAAATGTGATCTATATGAATGTATATGATTTGCTGGTTCAAGAGTTCAGGATCTCCATCATTAATGTATCCCTGCAACATCCCCTGCTTAGATGTACATGGTGTAGACAACAATTTGATAGGAGTTCTGTTCATTTATTTTCACTATCTTGGATTACTTCCAGACCATTGTTGCCATGCTTTAGGCCAATATTGCAATATGAGGAGCTGTCTGGTCTATATAAAGACCTTGATGTATGATAGGGACTTTTCCTGAGGCTAAGGTAACTCGTAGACTTTTTGATCTAGTTTAATACAGAACGCAGAGGTAGTTAAGTTAGTTAAATAGGTGTTTGTATTCAGAAAAATGTTTTCTTTGTTGAGATTTGTGTTTTCATCACTTGCTGCACGGAATTGCCTGGCTTCGGGGCAATGTTTCAATTTCAACACACAGTAGATAGTATTATTGCTGCTAGATTTATATATGTTACTACGTTTTCCCGAGAATCTTGTAGGAAATATGTCCTGCTTTCATTGAGGAAAAGTTTATTTTGTTCTCTACAGTACTCAACATTTTTAGGTCCATATTGACTTTGGAGCCAATGTGGTTTTTATTTTTATTTCCTCAAGAGGAGGAGGGATACATGTTTAATTTAATGTTCATTATACACTGTACCCATCAAAAATTTCCTAAAAATGTTGCAAAACTTACAACTTAATTCTATCAAGTTCCAACATTTACGTTGATTAACATTTATATCTTTAGTAGGAAAGTAAAGATTTTGCTCATGAAAATCTCGAGGGGTGATAAAGTTAAGCAAATCGGTAAATTCTATACAGAGTACAAATTTGAATTTGAGTACTCTATTTATAACAAGCAATTATAAATACTTGTTTATGTATTGTAAAACAAAGGTTATATTTTATTTTGAGCACGAGTGCCTATGAGCAATACAAGGGTGAATTAGCAACAGAAACAAGTTTGGTGCATGAGTTCACATTTAAGCAAGAATCATTATTTCAAAACAAGTAATCAAACGTTTAACATTACTAAATGAATTAATTTGACAAGTAAATCCTGGAGTCGGACAATGCCTTAAAGGGGCAGTAGCACGTTTTTTGATAATTTTATATTTCAAAATTTTCACTGATAATTGCAAGTTAATGCTTAATGTTTTAATTTGACAGTGTCAAAAATCTCATCACACAAGCCAATCATCCACAGTCAGAGGACAAAGAATGAAGATTTACATAAAATCCATTGGAGGCCATTTTTTTGTGAACACCTTTAAATCGATTTCTGTAAGAAAAAGGAATCGCATGGCTAAAGTATACATTATATAATTGAATAATACGGCTCCATTTAGTTTTAATGCATTGTCTTTCAATTGGAACCATTAATTTTAATTTTCCTGACATCACTTTATTTCCCACCTAAAAACGTGCTACTGCCCCTTTAACTGTTAATAAAACATTGTAATTCATAAACACTGCAAAGTGTAAACCGATGTAGTTCCTCCTAATGACAGAATTAAAATACATTTTAATTGGAAAGTTCATTTTCTTTAAAGTTGTAATGTTCTCATTTGCGTAAAATTCATTAATAAAGAAATACGCACCTGTAAATGATGCATAATACCATTTGGAATGTAGATCAAGGAGTCTTTAAATCCCAGAAAGACGTGTAGTCAACTGGAAGGTAATTGTTATGTATAACCACAGCAAAGTGTTTATCCATGTTTGTACTTCACCAAAGTCATGAATCTCTTTTCATTCAATGTCTGTAATGGGCGTTTAGAATTCAGGAAGGATATCCATAAATAATTAATGTTTGATTCTTTAAAGTCGTCACGCAAACGATGTCAATAATACTTCTTTAAAAGCATTCAAATCGTTTTATATAAAACGTTATGAGTTTTCTGTTTGTTGAAATGTGACCCTTCCGTACAAGGTAGAAGCACTAATTTGGAATGTTAGCAAAGAAAGCGTTTGAGCTTTTAATACATAAGGGCAGTGCTTAGTCGTTTACACCCTCGCAATTATAGAGTCTTTATGTGCAACAATGCATTTTAGTAATGTTAGTCAAAACGGGTTTGTCTTATTTTCAGAGCTACTCAGTCAAGCCGTTTCTGTGCGTAAATGATTTTTCGGGCAATAAACAGGTCGCTGGGTCTTCAAACTTTAAGGAAAAACGTCAGGATATCTACAACATTACACAAAAAGAAAGTAAACAATTTACTTGCATGATATTTTTTTTAAATTGATATTATGGACCGCAAATTATTTTTTGTATAAAAGCAATGGGTTTGGACTTAAAGAGTACGATAGAAATACTTGCATCAAATTCTATATTTACTTCTTCGCCGATTACGATCAAATTTGGAGTATACATGTACATGTGTATGTTTGTAACAACATATATAAGAAATTCATAAGTTAAACATTAGATTGTAATTTTCAAATTTGTATAAGGTCAAATCAGCTATACCAAGTCTTTACCGATAAGTGCCTCTAAGGTAAATACATTTCACATATCTAGGAACATAGATGATGTCTGTTATTGTTTTAAAATAAGATAACTGTAACTTCTAAAACTTTTGCCTTTACAGATACGTTACTTATGTCGTGTTATGTAATGTACACAATGGTATATGTTAAACAACTACATGTAAGATTTCCTGAGATTTGATGATATCAATCTAGTAATTTCATTGTTTGTTTAAACAGAGATGAGAGAGGACTAAAGGCATGGATCTAGATTTTCAAAGCTCTCTTAGTGCTCAGATTGTCGTAAGTACCATACATTAACATTGACTTAAGACTATCTTAGCACTAAGAGAGGTTCGAAAATCTAGGCCATGGAGTGCACATTCAGACTAGTACTGCATTTCTCCGAATAATTGCGTTTTATTCCCTTTTATTTCTTGTTTCTTTAGAGCCTATTCTGTTTTGCGACTAGTATTTGTCACTTGCGAAGTTTTAAAGTCTTAGTTAAACCTGTCAAATGGCCTATGTTGCACTCTCAAGTACTCACTTGTAGCATGACAGATGTTGGTCTTAATATGTGTTTCAGGCATGTCAAAAGTCTTCACATCATTTCTGATCAGCCACATCGGGTTACTGCTGGAAGTTTTCAGAGATGATTCATAATAATTTTCCTACGCCTTTTGCCTTCTTCAGTTATGTTTACTGACGGGGTTGCCGACATCGAAAAATTAAAGATATGTACGAAGTTAAGTATTTTTATTCTGATTCACAGTAACTTTATAACATATCTAAGTATTTTACTTTAGATTTATTGTAGGGAAATCATCTTAGATGAAATATGGATAAAGTAAAGCAAAATTGCACATTGTGAACTTGCATCCTTCTTTATCAAGGATTCTCTGAAAAGAAGAATCATTCCTACCAATGTGTTGTCAGGTTTCCACAACCAACAATCCTAAATGTTAAGAAAACATGGCAAAATATTTGAAGTTGCTATAAAAAGCATTTGATAATCGAATGTAAATATTTGTTCTAGCTCATTACACTTTTTGACTTAAAAAAGCCTCAAAGTGACAATACATCTTGATAATTATCCTGGCACCTTGCATCATATCAACTAAATTTATCCTCAAGGGTGCTTTTAGCAATCTGGTGCTATTCTTAGTTATATCCTATGAACATCTTTTTTCAATGCAGGAGCCTGGCAAAATTCAAAAGTAAGACTCTAATTGCCAAGGGAAAACCTCAGATGGTATTCGTTTGATTACAATGTTGCCCCTGGGAGAATGCTTTCCCATGGGGTATGCTAAACAAAGCCTGACGAGGAACATAAACATTCTTAATAATTATGTACATTTCATGAAGTCAAAAACGTTTTCTTATTGGAATGTCATTTAAATCTCGTTTGAGGTACATCATCTTATAGCAAATGTAATTTTATTTATTCAAAAGTCCCATTTTTCAAATAACTGATTTTCAAACAATTAATTCTAAGAATAAGTTCATGCTGATAATCAAAAAGCTATCAAGATTATGTTCTGTATAAATTTTTTAAACCTTGTAATCATGAAACAATTTAAACAGAAGTTATATTTTAACACATTGATAATATACTGTATATATGTGCCATATTGAATACGCAACTATCATTGTGAATTGTGTGTTAACTTCCATTATCAGTCTAAAATACAAAAATCTTAACTTCTTTAATTGATCATCAGACATAGTTTTATGGGAATTTTAATTTTCTTTAAGTTTTGTTTAAACTATAATGGCTGTCACTAGGGGATTAAAGTTTTGTCCTAAATTGATATTCCAAGCGTTGTTTCATAATGAGAAAAAACATTTACAATCATACTTCATATTAAAGACACACTTGCTTTGTTTTTTATGTTACATCCTTAAATGCCGACTTCTCTATAGCTAAAGCAAAAATGACAGAAATGATTTTGAACATTTTCAGAACCTCATGCTGGTTTCGTTTGTAAGTTAGTTGAATTCAAATCAAATTATTGTCCATAGCTTTAGATTGCTACATGAAACTGCATTTGTGAAGAATGGGCATGAGTTAACTATAAATATAAACGATAAATATATTCTTTGCAGTAACATTGCAAATTGTTAACGTTTGTACAAACTGATTTTTTGCGATCGCTATCACAAAGTCGGTGGTTGAGATTCATTGTAGCATTGCAACGAAAACATATAATGTAAAACAGTTAAGGCAACTGCAAGTAATTTTGCTGAGCCTCAGGCGGGATTCGAACCTCAAACCTCTTGTTACTAAGCCGAAAAGCTAACCACTGCGCTACACTGCTCCCTTTATATCATAGTCATACAAACTATATTATCTTATGGTAATATTGTGATATCTAGCAGTTCTCTTATATGGAATTCTGTATTTTGTTTGTTGTTTTTTCCAACTTGTATTTACATTTAGTAATAATTTGATAATCATTTTGATTCAATGTATTTCGGGTCTTAACATTTATAATATTAACACAATAAAACTTAAAAACCATAGTTGATTCAGAACATAATATCAAATAACCAATATTTCTGACTAAAAACATCTTACAATCTAAACATCTAAAACTCTTACAATTTTCTAATTCAACGAAAAAAGATATAATCATAATTAATATGAAAATCGAAATTAAATTTGTCCTAAATCTATATTACATTCTCTAAATGTAATTTAGTACAATAATTGTAATGTACTGTTCGTGTCAGTATAAACCAGTTAAATGTGCACATTGCTCAGCCTTAATATTTAGTTACATATTAATACAGAATATGGCAAACGCATACATATGTATGTGTATGTTGTATTTAATTCGAACTTGTCACAAATTGAAATTGGAACCTGTCAATATAAGCCCTTCTGCGAAATAAATGCTTTCCACAGTCGAACGAAATAATGAGGAATTGTGGATTGTTGTGAAATATCAATAGAGGCCAGACGGGTTCATTTCCGTTATGTGCATGCATATTATTTTGAGCGTTTTTGTGTGAAAAGAACATTACTTATTTTTATATTCAACAGAAATAATCCTGACAGTGCAAAGTCATATGCAATTGCAACGTGGGTAATATACATGTAAATGCACTAATTCGCAACTGTTACTTGTCGCATAAATATCACATTAATGAATAAATCTTAATAATTTAACTTCTGAGAAAACAGGTAGTGTCATACCAAAAACAGTTTATCGATGTCATGAACGATAACTTCCTATAAATAAAACGATCTTAACAATATGCAATTCATGTTTGTGCAGAACAAGGTTTAATACGTTTATGTTTACCTTTATTATCCCACCGGTATGTAATACCGTGGGATATAGTCATCGCCCTGTCCGTCTGTATGTCCGTCCGTCCGTCCGTCCGTCTGTCCGTCCGTCCGTAATCATTTCGTTTCCGGAGCAGAACTCAAAAACCGGTCCACATATCTTTCTGAAACTTTACATGTGTATTGCCCACCTACTGAAGTGGTGCCTTTTGATATTTTCAAATTTCTGAAAATTTTATTTTTTATTATTTCCATGGAAACGGCTCTTATATGGACTCTGTTCATGAAAGGTTTAGTTTCCGGAGCAGAACTCAAAAACCAGTCCACATATCTTTCTGAAACTTGACATGTGTATTGCCTACCTACTGAAGTAGTGCCTTTTGATATTTTCAAATTTCTGAAAATTTTATTTTTTATTATTTCCATGGAAACGGCTCTTATTTGGACTCTGTTTATGAAAGGTTTCATATATATAAAACCGGTCCACATATCTTTCTTAAACTTTACATGTGTATTGCCCACCTACTGAAGTGGTGCCTTTTGATATTTTCACATTTCTGAAAATTTTATTTGTTATTATTTCCATGGAAACGGCTCTTATTTGGACTCTGTTTATGAAAGGTTTCATATATATAAAACCGGTCCACATATCTTTCTTAAACTTTACATGTGTATTGCCCACCTACTGAAGTGGTGCCTTTTGATATTTTCAAATTTCTGAAAATTTTATTTGTTATTATTTCCATGGAAACGGCTCTTATATGGACTCTGTTCATGAAAGGTTTCGTTTCCGGAGCAGAACTCAAAAACCAGTCCACATATCTTTCTGAAACTTTACATGTGTATTGCCCACCTACTGAAGTGGTGCCTTTTGATATTTTCACATTTCTGAAAATTTTATTTTTTATTATTTCCATGGAAACGGCTCTTATTTGGACTCTGTTCATGAAAGGTTTCATTTTTTATATATTAGCTTATATTATATTGAAAAATTTACAATTATCTTTCAAAGGTTTCTTACGATCATGTGGAACCGGTGGGATATGTCATCTTCTGATGACTCTTGTTTCTGATTGCCTACATGCGAGAATGAATTTATTCTGTATTTCAAACAGTAATTATATTTGTAGTTAAAGTCAACTGTTTAAATCTTTCCATTTATGGATTTTTACATCAGTACAAGGGCAGATGATCACGTTTTGATTTATCATAATGTGGACATGATAAACAAAAGTGATATTCAGACATATATATTATACATAATAATTATTCCCTATACAACCTTTGTCAGGAGGTTCTCACGCACACATGATATAAACATCTATTAGATAGGTTCCTGTTCATATCGCTTTCCTGATATAGAGAATTTCACTACCATTTTATCATGTCCACAATATAAGACGTATTTGCTAAATGGTAGGGACATAACGTTTGTGCACTTTTGACGTTTTAGTCTAGTTCAATGATTTACGTAGATGTGGTTAAGATACTTTAGTTATATATGTTTTTTTAAACAAACATGGTAGGTTTTGTTGTTTTCCACAATTGCAAACCATGATTGCCATTCTTCAGGGCAAAATTTCAATCTCAACGCACAATAGGCATGCGAACTTGCTGCTTTTTATTTATGGTATTTGGTTTCCCTGAATGCCTTGAAGAAATACCTGAATTTGTTCTTAAGATTCAAGGCATGTTCGGTTTGGGAAAGGACCTTCATAGGCATAGCCTCCTAGTTCCTTTTTGTAGGCTATGGCTTCACAAACTCAACTGTTTTACATATTATTTGATTTCCTAAGCCATTTTGAAGTTGCTGTTTATGTACATGAATGCACCCTGTATTCCGCACAACTTTTAAAGGCAATTCACTAAGTTGAAGAATTTAGTGTGGCAACTTGTAGGAGATTTCCAAATCGATAAATGCTTGAATCAGTGTTACATAGCATCAAATTACCAAAGATCACGTTCGCGAAAGTCCTTTTATTCATTATGTAGCATCGTAATGTTTTCTGACTGAATCAAAGCATATTACAAACCTAGTTACGGTAAATATCATGCAAGATTCACGACAGTGTAGTTTTATTGAGGCAGTTCTTACCTAATCATATATTACAATTATTGAATTTTCAGACTGTTCTTGTCTTTCGAAAGAGCAAAAGTATAGAACACAACTCAGGATTATTAGAGTATATTTTGTAAAATGCTGAGAACGTCTATAAATGATTGTAAATTTACAAACCCAAAAACAAATTCATTCGGACCTTTTCCATTATTAACATTTCAACACAGATGTGGTGTCCGAAGAGGTAGCTTCCCTGGGAAGCAACTGTGAAAACTTTGAGTGCTGTCAAGATTGAGAAATATTGAGTGAAAGTGTGCTTTTCTGACTTTTATAAGCATATATTTCTACATAATGGCGCAGGGAGGTGCAAGGAAGCGAACCTTGAGTAGAAACCACGAGATAACCAGAAGAAAAGGTAAAAAGAAAATCAACCACCACACTCAGTCACCGGCTCGCTCAACGAATGTCATGGCAGGACATACAAGCACGACCGACAGGCGAGAAGCACATCTCAACTAATACTCAATCGCATTCTCAGAGAAATATGGAAATCCGTGACTTAAAAGACATGTAAGTTGAACAAACGTATCAGTGATATGGATGTTACGCTAGAAGATAGAATGGCAGCGAGAATAGACACTATAATTGAAAATAGATTTTTTGCATAAACGCATAATTAGATAATTTGAGAAGGGAATTCAACACACAGTATGAAGGGTTAGACAAGAACATATCTGACATGCAATCTTCATATACAGACGTAGTGAACACAGGTAATTTTGTGTTTTTCATCGAGGACAAACAGGAAATAGAGCAAAGGAAAATATCCTTGCATCATAATTGCAACAACAGAAATGATAACAAATGTTATTAAATCCAGAAAGAACCAAAAGTCTCACAAACATCACAGCAATATATATATTGAAAGTGACATTCCGTTTTAAGTGAGAAGATCGGAGCCAAAGATTAGGGCGTTGCTAAGAGAAGTTGGTCAGCATGAGACACTTATGTTTAACAACATACGCAAAATGCACAGTAGGGACGAGTCTAATAGGTTTGTGTATTGTGGAAGGATGGTCAGATAAAATGAACAAGAATTCAGATTTCAGAAAATCAATCGTTGACAACATGAACATTACTTTGATGTAACTTGTATTTGTGAAACTTTTCATCCATATGGATTAGACATTATAGAAAGTGTCTACATAAAAATGCCAAAAAATGCTCAGGTGGTCTGGAATGTTCGTTAGGAATTCATTGCCTAAGTGCTTTGCTTATGAAATTTGTGGATGATAGTGAAGAAGTCACACTTTGGTTCAATATAACATTACGCATGGTTGAGGATGAAGTATTTTGTGTTTGTGTAGGTTACCTAATTCCAAATGGGTAAACACGATCTAACGACGCTGAGAAGTTTTGATTTTTTTTCAGGATCTTTATGAACAGAAATGTCGATATACATATGTGGGGATTTTAATGCTCGCTGTGGGATTCTTTTGCGTTACTGAAGACATCTATCCTCGAGGGGTGATCTATGAAACTGAAAATTAGCATGGTGAACTATTCATAGACTTTTTAACGGATAGTTATATGTGCATGCTTAATGCCAGATCTGGCGTCAACGACTTCATTCATGTGTAATTTATGGGGCATCAGTTGTAGAATACGTTGCAGTTCCTTATGAACAAATGAATTTTTGCAAAGATGTTAAAGTACACAGACTGAGTAAACACTTTAAAATACAAACTGTTTACAATATATTTTATTTTGGGGTACTTGAGTTGAGCATCAGGACTTATTAAACATGAGTGACAGAAGATTAAAGGACAATCAGGAGCAACATAGACTTAGATACGACCTAGAATCAGTCCCAGTGGATTTCCGTAATGACGATAGTGATAGACTCTTGGAGAAAGTTAATAGTACAAAGGGAGACATCAATACAGCTCTACAAGAGAATTACCTAGACCAAGCCTACAGTCACCCTAATAATTTACTTGTGTCGGAAATGTGGGGAAGGTTAATACCACTTGATCAAGCAACTGGAAACTGACAAAGCGTAGATAAAACAAAACCATAATCGACTACTGAAGTGTCCGACAGCTTCAATGCTTCACGAAAAAGAAGGACTGGTTACAAACGAATTTTTAAGAGTGATGTATGTCAACATAGGGGAGAATCCAATAGACACAAAAGAAAATCTAAATCTAATCAGTAACAAAAAAAACTTGAACTAGCCACAAATCTTTTGCAACATGACTGTGATTTTTTTTAAAGTCGGTATAAAAAAATGTATGTGATCTAAACAGAGCCTGTAGATTGTTGCTTAGACTATGTTAAAATACAGCTTTTCCGGCAGTTCCGGTGACATTGGATGCTTCACCCTCGGTATGAGGTGTATATTGAGGTAGCCCGTCTGTGGTGCAGATTTAAACTGATGGAGGCGAAAAGGGTCAATAATACTTTCACCAAAATATTCGAGGATCTTAATCTTATTGATGTGCTGACAGTCTCAACACAGACTATGTACTGGATAATCAACACCGATAGAGAGAATTTGTCAAATACTGGGAAGCAGGAATGGATAAATGATGTTAATTATCTGCAAAAATTAAGAACATATAAGTTGTTCAAACATGACTTATGTACTAAATTCTATGTCAGACTCCCACGATCACAAGGATCACTTATGGTATATCTGAGATGTAGATGGTTTAAACAAGCCTTTGAAACGGTCAGATTCAATATTTCCCAAACGGGTTTAAGCCTTTTAGGCATAAGGCGTAAATTTCAATAAAGACTACTCACTCATAAATCATTCCCATACTATTCTCTAAACATGATTTAACACAATAAAAATGGGCACTCTCTAAAAACAATTGATGTAAGGTGACGTCATATCTACTTATGTAAAACCTGGATCAATTATTCTTCATGTGTACATGTATGTGGGTGTATGTGTGCGCGTTCAGAGTTCCCTTCAAAATAAATGAAAAGTATACTTCTTTTACTTTTTAATCAAGTCATTAAATGTGTATAACATTGTCATTGTCAATCTTATTTACTACTTACTCTTATATTCTAGCAAAAACAAAATAGTTTTATTGATTTGAAAAGAATTAACAATGCCAAAAATATAACAACATAACTAAATTTAAAAATAAAGTAATTGTATTGACAAGTATTTCTATATTATATCATCATTATTTCTAGCTTCAAGCCTTATCATGTCAATCTTCAACACTGTCTTTCTTTTCATAGAATAAAAGGTGATTGAAAGCAATCATAAATCTGATGTACAAAAGCATACACATAATGCCAGATCAAACATTGTGTTCAAAATGTTTGCACACTATAGTCTGTTCTAGTTTTGCTGTTTTATCAATGACCCTATTTTTGGTTATTAATTTGCCTTTTGGTGAGTTTTAGAAGATACTAATGGGAAATAAGCTTTTGTTTCAATTTCGGTTTGGTTATAAATTTAGAGGTACCTGGTATTCAATTCACAACTCTTCGGGTAGCATTAAATCCTATAATTGTTACGACTAACAGAGACTAATTTTCATTTTTCATACCTATTTCTGATCAGCTTTAACAAATGTAGAACGTGGCACAACACTTGATCTAAACGATCTGGTTCCATCAGTGTTGCATCCAGTGCAAAGGGTTCCAATGTATATATGATGTAGATATCAATTAGATAGGGTTTCTGATCATTTAGATTGCCCACTTTGGATTACTTCCAGGCCATTGTTGTCATGTTTTGGGGCAATATTGCAATCTGTCACGATTGTTAAGATGTCTGGTCTTTAATAGGTTCTTCTATATGATATGGACACTTCCTGAGGCTCAGGTAACACGTAGATGTTTGAATCTTGTTCAATGCAGGACGTAAAAGTTAAGTTAGTTGTTCGTATTTTTTTTTAAATCATTGTTGAGTGTCATATTTGTAACACTTGCTGACTAGAAATGCCATACTTCAGGGATATGTTGCAATATCAACGCACGATAAAAAGGTAAAATTGCTGCTAGATTGATTACGATTCCCCGAGTCTTTTTAGCAAACTTTAAGCATTATATTATTTATTGTACAACTGGTAGTCATAATTTATGTAAAGAGGGAAATTTGACCCTTGCCTTCGTGGCTATTTAGAGTGATACAAAGTCACACATTCAACACTGTACTTATACCCACTGGCCAAGAAGTCTATAAACATGATTTCATCTTCTTTTCATTTCAAGAAGCCGTTTCATTGTGGTGAGGATAGATTTATGTTTTGAGAATTTCCAAATATATTGCTAAATTCATAAAAAGTGAACTGGTCCAGTTTCCAACATTGGGGTAGTTTTAGTACAGATTTCCAAATAAAAACATGATTGAAAGCGGTAAGATAACATTCCTTCGGAAGATTTTGCCCTTGGTGACCAAGTCCGCTTAAAAGCATAATAACACGTATTGATAAATCCAATCCGTCCAAGACATATAAACATTTTTCTTAAATAAGTGTTGTCAATGTTTTTTAATTCTCATAATGTCACTATATACACGTTCCCTCTGCTAGGTTAGATCGGTAGAATGTTGAATGTATGAAGTAAGCAATTCAGTAAGATTAAAGGGCATAGGGTCTCAATTTTTTGTTCACCAAATATTGCCTTACATTAAACATCACGTTTCACGGTTTATCTATCAAAGTGTCCTTATCAAGTAAACACGCAGAAACATTGTCGACAAAACAAAGTTATATACTTGTACATGACCGTGAATTAATTATGGGTCCATGCTCCTGACAGCAAAAGGTTTAACCTCATCTTTTTTTCATATGTTTATACATGTAAAATTCAATATTCATGTCATCGATTAAAATGGTCTATATTCAAATTGTTCATGTGAACCTTCAATTCTCCTGCTAATATAGTCGGTTCAAAATACAAATTTGTTGTAAGATAACATTTCAAATGTAAATCAGTGAGTCCTTTCATCCTAACAAGATATCTTATCAACTGTAAAGTAACAGTGATCCATAACTACAGCAAATAGTTTATGCATTTGTTTTTCCAACAAAGTAATGGTCAACCTGTCATTTATTGTCTCTAATGGGCGTTTAAATACAGGAATTATATCCATATTTGTTGAAAATGGGGTCTTCGGTGTTAGGAAGAAGCACAGTTTGGATTGCTGGTGAAGAACTTTATGTGACATTAATGATAGAGCCAGTTGTTTTTATAATCGAGAGAAAAGTAGTGATTTGTTGCATTTTTGAGAATCAAAATGAGTTTGTTTATTCCCTTTGATTTCTTGTTTTTTTGTTGAGAACTGATACGTAATTCTCTTTCATCATCAAAAATCTGTAATTTATTTCTTCAACAAAATTGCTCTTTTGAAAGTATCAACGGCTGAAAGGATCAGAATGTTTCGAAATAAAGAACCAACTAAATTGATCAATAATAAGAGAAATACGAGTGTAGTTCATTAGCTTTTTCATTGAAATGAAATTTTAAAAGGAATGATTACGAAGAATGATTGATAGGGTGTTCAGCTTTCCTTTGATATCATAAGAACAATCGAAAAGATTTCAAGTTTGATTTCATGATTTCGATTTTCAAAGCTGATTGATGCTCAACACTTGCAAACGATAAACGTAGTATCAATTGGTTTCATAATATTCTAGGATATAATGGCTTACTGTAGTAACAGTTTTTACAAATACATGTACAATATCTTATTTCAATTTTAGAAAAGTTGCTTTCCTCTCAGATTGAGGCATGCAAATCGAGAGTTTATACAAATAATGCCGTGTCTCAATACCAAAAATTACAATAAACTCATTGTTATGTGTTCAAATCCTCGGTTAAAACAAGCCGTTTCGAAACTTGATTTGGAAGAGTTTGAAAAAAGAATCGGTAACATTTATTTTTCAAATCATTTCAAAACAAGTCAAGAGTACAATTGATATTGGTTTCCAGATAATTTGTGAACATGCTGAAAAGGAAAAATTACCATAATCACTCTTAATAAATCTAGTAACCGAATATTTCGAGCAAATTGATTTGAGTTACATATCTACTGCGAGTAATTTCCACAGATTGGCTGCTATTTAAGTACGATTATTGTATATGATCTGGTATTTTGAAATAAAATTGTTAAAGCAAAATCATGTTTAATCATTCACCCTGTATTCCATACCATTCTCAAAAGGTCGTCACTAAAATTCAACAGCAGTACGTTCCGTTCCATACATAGAAAGGCAGTGTTGAAGATCATCTGAGCCAGGAATGGCGAAAATGTAACTTATATATACACAAAGAACTTAGTTAAGCACCACCAATGTTTTCAGAAAATAAGCTTCTGCTAATAAACCATACAAGGTTCCAGAAAAACACTTAGGGTTTTTCGATAGAACGATCATTTGGCAGTGTAGAAATGAAAACTTCACTCAATTTACGATTCACCGTCTCTGGATAACTTATTTCCCCCAACTTGGTATTTTTGAAAATTCAAGTTTACATATAACTGAAAATGAAAGTAAATATTTTTTGCTGCAATATGGTAATGATAATTCTCTTGACTGAATTGATGATTTTAAGTAAGGACCTCTTAGGAAATGTTAGTCGTTAGAGCAGTATGAGCCTTCAAAATCACAAAATTATCACATATCAAATTTGAAAAAAGCTTCCCTAAGAAAAAACTAACGACTCTTTAAGATAATGGCTTATTTAAGGGGAGAAGAAGTGTTTGACCCACAAGTCCAACTCACAGATTTGAACAATTTTGAAATTTTCTCAATTATGGTTGAAAATAGTACTGAAAATTCAATGTCCTGCTAGGCTTTTATCGTGCATGATAATAAAGGTTTCTCTAATTGAATGTCAACTAGGGATCAAAAAGGTTATTTTTGATTGAAAAAATCCAAAGTTTCATGCGTGGTTTCTCACCAAAGACAATAGTTATATTTTGCCAAA
The DNA here is from genome assembly GCA_916613615.1 of Steromphala cineraria. Classification (NCBI taxonomy): domain Eukaryota; kingdom Metazoa; phylum Mollusca; class Gastropoda; order Trochida; family Trochidae; genus Steromphala; species Steromphala cineraria. Next base: position 18,178,414 of record OU744721.1, read on the forward strand.
TTTCAGTGGTCTCACATTTTTTCTCATATTTTCAATTATTTCGTGTTATAAGGATTTTTACGTCAATCAAATAATAAATAAAACGGCAATTGTTATATCTAGAGTGGTCAATACATCAAACATATCACAATATTCAAAGAGCTCCCAATTTCATTTTACAAAATGGGCGGTGCTTAATTAAGTTCTTTGTGTATATATTGAACATATTTCGTACCCATGTATCTATAATTATGTAATTATTTTACATTTGAATATATAAAGAATAAGTATATATGATAAAAATGTTATCGTATAATCTTCGGGAAGTACTCGAAGAACAGTCAGTAAAACGATAAATTGCAACAAAAAATGGGCAAAGTTTAATGTAAGAGATGGATATTTTACGCTAGATAATCTTTTCGTACAATCCAAAAAGCCAGGAAGCAATGTTATCGATGCAACAGAGCACTCTTTGCAATTTTAAGGCACAAACCCAATTCTAAATGAGGGAGTCTGATCTGATAAAAACGTCTCCTAGTTGCTTAACCAAATGCAGCACCATTCAGTACATTAAGTAGAGTTGGTGTAAATGAGGTTATTTCGAGAAAGTTTATAGGGAAAAGAGTCAGGATTAAGGTAAAAATATTTGTTTATGAAAACACATATATAGTACCAATCACAAGATATTTGGTTTTAAATGAAAAGTAATTTTATATACATATTACCATGTTCAGTAAAGCAACGGGAAGCGATTTTCCTACCTCAAATGTTTTACGCAGAAATGGTGCAATTTGATAAATGTTGATTAACGCATAGATTGTAAGGAAAAATATTCATTGATAACATCAATTAAGGGTAAACAGTAAAACAAAACCATACGGGAAATGCAGCACCAATATATGTGAAAAATATATTTAGAAGAACATTAAAATAGTAACAGATTTCCTTAAAAAGCAATATATAAGCCAGGGTAGTTAAAACACTGTAGGAATCTTTTCCTGACTACCTGCTTAAGATAATATTTGAATAAGCAGCTGACATGGTCGAGCTGTATCCTCCGCAAATTGTCACAAAAAAAATAACACAATTTTTTCAGGATATGAAGGAAACTGTTCTAATAAAAAACTGAATGATACCAACTTTATGTTCACTGTTGGGCATAATTCGAGTAAAGTGACAGAATTATAATCAAACAAATAAATTTATGTATTTGGATCTGAAAGATCAATTTGATCATATGTAACAAACATATTTTCAAAATTCTTCTTCATGACACACCTTCAGATTATTATGTATCTTCATATCAAATATGATCCAAATGTGACGATTAGTTTAGAAGTTGTAAAACGGTCAGGACTTGTAACAGTTTTCTTGTAACAGAGTCCTCATCTTTTGCCAAAAAAGGCAAAATTTAATAAAAATATTTTCAAAATGTTTCTTCATTACACACCTTCAGATGATAATGTATCTTCATATCAAACTTGATCCAAATGTGATGATTAGTTTAGAAGTTGTGAGCCGGACAGGACTTGTAACAGATTTCTTACAAATTTCCCACATTTCCAAAATCCTAATATTTTATGTAGATTTTCAGAAAATTGCTTCTCATGACACATTATTACATGTTTCTTCATTTGAATTTGAATTGAAATGGTTGATCAGTTAGAAATTTTTTGAGCCGGACACAAAGTGTAAAGGACGGTGCTCATTTTAATACATACCCGCAAGTCGGTTGTTGTGGGGGATAAAAATAAATCATATGAATCACCATGAATTATAAGCTCGTGATTTTCCCATATATTACATAAGAAAGTTCAGTAAAAACAAGGCGTGTTATGTGTATGTCCTAATTGAATCAGACAAAACCGTTACTTGTTTTTGTAATCTTGTTAAAGAATAAAATATATCCAAAATGTATTAAATCCATCTGAATACAGCTTATCCTCGTCTTTTAGACTACATTATGATTAGAATCAAGTTATTTTTTACAGAAAAGCAAGGGATTAGATTTATAAAACATAGATTATATCACAAGGATTATTACATGTTATTATTTTCTACATTTTTGTAAAAGTCGAACTTGTTTGTTTATTGAAGTAAAACAAGTAGATTTTAGGAAACAAAACATCTGGAACATCTGTTTCTAAAATGTAGCAGCATTCTGTTAATGTTTATGGCATACATTGTAAATGTATCATTTCAACCGGCCATAAACGTTTTGCTTAATTAGTGTCGTGACGCAAAAAAATACAAAGCTGAAAGTTTATGTAAAGAGTCATTTCCGGCTATTTATTTACAGAGATGTTTCTTTATGCATTTGATGACCCTTTGATGCCTTACTATATCCGCTACTTTAATCATTATCTCAAATGAATCGGATAGTAACACAAAGAACTAATACTCAGTTCTCTTTGATCATCACAAATCTTGGAATAATTACTGAGAGAAAATATCAATGACCGAAAGGGGAAACGTATGTTTCAACAAAAAAAACCACCTAGATTAGTCAAGAAAGAATAAAAGAGATAATTCAAAGTGTAATTCCTTGGAGAATTAAGGATTTGAAAGGGTGATTGACAGCATCCTTTCTTTGATATGATAACAAGGATCTGAATCTTTTGCCAGTCTATTCCTTAAGCGTTTACTAGTGTCTCACTTGCAAGATATATATGCCGTATTCATAAGATTAGGAACAAACGATATTTTGCTTTCTGTGAAAAGATTACAAGGTACAGAATCAATTGTCCAGCGACTTTATTTTATAAAACGCTCTTGCAAAAAAATTAAAACTCTCGGGTAAAAGCCCACATTTTGCAAATTGTGTAACTGCTTTGTTAATGTGATGGCAAGTTTTCAAATTTGTTTTGATCTTTTAACCCCTCTTACATAAATTGAATAGTTGCAAAGTCATTCGACAAGGACATTGGCAAAGAAAATGAGTGTGGGGAAAAGATACTGATGAAATAAAAAGTATATTAATCAATAGTTTCCCCATTTCATAAAAATGCATATTTTATAACCAGGCAAAGCCAGAAGCTTTACTATCAAGGTTTTATGAATCTAGTTGGCAAATTGCGTACACAATATTTGAGTTTGAACATTCCAGGCATTTTACACCGATTGCGTGTAATATTTCTGAAGTAATCAATGTATATTTCACTCGTATCTTACGTATTATCTCGTAAATGCACATAAATCTTGAAATGAAAAGTTTAAGAAACGAATAAGTCTTTTAGTGGATCCGATTCTTGATCATGTTTTTCATCTGAGTAGCCTCAAGCCTCACCATTATCGATGGTAATATAGTACCGGGGTCAACTGATTGTTGCCGTCTTTCTAAACATACTTTCTTTCAGATGAATATAATGTAGATTTAAGGAATAGAAGCATATAGAAGTTCTATGCGATCATCCAAATCACTTACAACGAAATAGGATAACACGGATGTTGGCAAGCTGCCAATATAGTTTGGTAAATGTACGTACTTTACAAATTTTAAATGAAGATACGTTGGTTTATGTCAGTCAGAAAAAAAGTTATTCTAAACTGAAATTGATAATGATACTATACATGATATTGGGAGTTTTGCAAAAGTGATTAAGGCAAAGGCGCAACACCACACTGGTCCTCAAAAACCTTTCAGTCATATCAGACTGATCGCAAATCCATATCAATATCAGCCCGGCAGAGAAACGCCATTGGCAGCAGTAGAATGTACGTCTCCAACGATATTATCAATGGTGGATTACCGATCCATACAGCCAATACGCACACGAGCTCGTCAGTGATAAAAAAACTTCATGTGGTAACTTAATGTTCCTTGGAAACTTTTTAAAGACAAATTGAAAACCTAGTTTAAGTTAGTTCCAATTTAGAATGCTGGTCTTATCAAAAGCAAAAAAGATGTGTTTGTGAAACACTGATGCTCCGGATGCAAAGGTCACGCGATCAAAAGTTATGACCCATCTTGGTCTTATAATGATAGATGTACATGTGAAATATCAATGGTCTACCCCAAAGCACCTTCATGAGAAAGGCTTATGTTATGCTACAAACAGACAGACAGACTGACTGACAGGAGACGGACAGGGCAAAACTTCATACCCCCGGAATTTCCAATACAGGGACATAAAAACTTGCTTGTAGAAGATCCTACTTGAGCATTACTGCATTTTGTTGACCATCAGATCAGAAAATTATCTTGCTACAATTACCAAATAGATCAGAAATCTTCATAAGAGAAGTTATGGTTATATAAATTTAATTAATGTTTTTGAAAAGAATAAACTTCATAGAATGTTAATGTGATATGCTAGGTAATATAATTTTTATCAACGTTACAAAAGTTGGATACAATATATCAAGGTATTTAGGAATAGCAAAACATGGTGCCGTGTAAAATATGTGTTCTTTGATGAAAAAATATTCAATGCAGTTTATTTTTGAAGTGCCGCTTTCTAAGGTTTTAGATAAGAAATTCACATTGATGAAAATACCTGCATATTATTATATACATTCATAAACATAGCTGGAAAACAAATGTACATGTATAAAGAAATTATTATCATTCTTAAATACATATCCATGCCAATTAGAACTAGAATATTAATCGTATTAATATTAGATTTTTCCTAAACACTATACCAACATCAGCCCTTGCAAAATGTATTGGAACTTCCCCGAGTAGATGAAGGGATATCTGAAACTGTATAGACTCTTTATAACTTGCTTTAATCCCATGATGTTCTTAAAGTACCATTTCTAAATGACAAAATCGCGAAATATATCAAATAATTCTACCATGACATTCAAAGAAAAGTTACCCTTCCAGTCGTTAAGTAGGAAGCGGGACAACTTCGAAACTAAATATCCGCACTTAAAACTATAGAACCTGCAGAATATTATTACTAATACGTTTCAATGTTTTGATAGTAACACGTTTAAGAGTTTGTTTCATCGTTTTTAAAGTTAATACCAGCTAGAACCAGGATGAGCCAAAACGTTTTTGTTGACTTAAGACATCCAAGTCGTTATTTTCGTTTAATGCCACACGAAAGTAAGATCCATAGGACGACAATAGGCATCTTTATTAATTATGTATTTCACGAAGGAGAGGAAGTAACAGCTTATTGTCAATCTTGCTATGCCGTCTTCAGGGACTGTCATTAAAATCTCATTTGATGTACATTATCTAGCAGAGAACATTTTCTGGCGGTTCCCGTCTCAAACACAAAGATTTGTTCTCGCGAAAATAATTTTGTTAACCGATCTCTTTAAAAACGGGAAACATAAGTTGACGCTCAGACAGTTTTCTCTACATTTTGCCTTCACAACAAGCAATCGTTCAAAGTGACAAGTCACCGTCAGACAATATTTTTCATGTCCAACTTTTGATTATATTTGTAGTACATCCATGTACATGTTTCAATTCCAAACTTGATCAAAATATGAGATGATAAGTATTTAAGTAAACAATTTTCTTGCAAATTTAAAACTTTTCACACGAAAAATCCCTTATGATGACATGATAACAATATTCATGAAGTATTTTACAAGTTTCTGCATTTCAATGAAATATTTGAATTGAAATGGTAAACTAGTTACAACGTTATGAGCCAGACACGATGTATAATGGTCAGATATATGGGCGAGATACATTTTATGTTTAGCAACGATGTTTCGGGTGATAGAAATATTTGCCATTTATGTCTGTTAAGGCGATCTCCCAGTGGGCGACTATTTTATTTTATCAACTTCGCACCCTTAGCCATCGGGTATCAATTCTTTAGTCAACCTGCTTGGTGTCTGGTCATCAGATACCGTTTTGGATTACTTACATGCCATTGTTGTCAAGCTTTGGGGGAAATTGTATTCTGAATGCCCAACTCTGTAAAATAAGACGTTTGGTCTGATAGAAACATTTCTTGAGGCTACGTAACTTGCCATACGTTTCAGTTCAGTGATGAAAGTAGTGGAGGTTCATATGAGGTTAATCAGAGAACGGTTTAAGTAAAACATACATAAAAATGAGATTTTCTGTCCCTTATAGATTCTCTCAGTCGAACTCTTCCAGCCATCGCTGCCATGCTTTAGGGTATGATACAATCTGAAAAAAAAACAAGGTAAAATGAAATGGTTGAAATTAACTATGCACTTTTCCTGGGGCCATATTAAACCATTTCTGTCTCTTTCGTAGTAGAACGTTTTGCTTTTTTTGACCCTGTAGCGCTCGTTTATCTGAAATATCATTTTAGTACTTCATCACAATATTCACAAACTAACATCTTAAAGAAAGATTGTTAAATCCAACTTTTTAAAACTTTCCTGAACTGAAAATTCGGCAAACGACTTCATTTTACCGTGAGATAAAGACTCAATTTATCCTAATATATTAAATAACTGCAGTTCATAGAAAGTGGGACTGTTTTGTCAATAACACTATATTTATTTTATCAGACAAAATCATTTGTTGTTTTACTTGTTAAACTGAAATATCAACTGTACATTGTATATGTATCCCATATCCCTTTCCGTTTGATATCACCTCAAGAAATAGGTAAATATCTAACATGAAAAAATATATGCATACATGTAATAAGTTATTTGGGAATTATGCTTATTTGATGATTCCTATATTCTGTATATGACTATAGATTCAACAAGCACATTTATCGTATCATCGTATCTTTATATCCAAAATGCCCAGATATCAATTATAAAATATTTCGGCTAATGAATTTTTACTACATGTAATAGATAAAATAGATAGATAGACATATAGTACATATGACCAAAACATAAGGTTAACATACTAACACTAAAGAAAACAGGAACAAAGTATTGTTAAATGATAAACTCAAACTAAACTCAAACGAGAGAACAGAATGTTATTTAAAGTAGTAATGAGGATCTTGAAAGTAATGATATCTTGTTTCCTCTTTACTCCTGACAATTAGAAAGTAGACAAGTTAATATTCTAAGGTGTTCACGATGATAAATTACTCTATAAGGAACATTGATTATGAAGTCATGTTAGCGAACATTTGCGAAAACTGCTTGACCTAATAGTCCAGCAGATATGTGAAGAATTTATATACAATTGTGCCTTAAATGATACAAGCATGAAATTTGGTACACAGTTAGGGGATACCCTTAGAGTATCACCACTATGAATTGGACATTTCTAAATGATCATATCTTGCAATTGAAAACAATTATTTCTTCTTTTTAAATTCTTTAGGCTAGAAAACCATCAAATTGATAGAAAGATCTGACAACGAATATATCCTTTATAAGAAGGTGTTAGGTTTAAAAATTATAAACGCTAAATAAGCACGTAAATAAACATACAAGAACCTGGCTTTTAGCATGTTGAATGGTACAAAGCTTACTCGACACTATACATATACATGTACATGTATGAAACAGAAACAGTTGAATCGCATGAAAAAATCAACGCAATACTTCCAATGTCAAATTGCCTCAATTACTATAGATTATGACACGTCTTACTTGCCTCTTCCTGATTACGCAAAGTACCACAATACAAGTACAAGCACTTGTCTTGCAAGATACACATGTAGATATTTGAGTTATCGCTTCTTCTCCTACTTTGGAAGTGAACAAGTTCCCAAATATTCAATCAAAGCAACTTGTGTGACAGGAGGTCTGTATTAAAATACTATTAGAAAACAGTTATTGATTTTTTTGGACAGAGGCATTATCTCTCACTGTAGTCTTTTTATAACGACATCCGCTTTTTAAAAACAAATGCAACTGCAGAATTTGATAATTGATGTTCTAAGAATGTTTCTTGTCAATTTCGTTTTAGAGAATATCGACGACGCCAAATCCTGCATTCTGTCACTTGGCTGTAATAGAATTGAGATAAATAAGTGTTGCTTCATAAATATGCTCTTTTTGTTGTAAAAGGCCTTATACAAATGAATTGTAAATTCCTAATGGTTGCGGATTTTTAGAAAAAATGGTTATCAATATTGCTATTTTTCTCATTAGGTGATCAATCATTTGGTGTCTTAGGAAAAAGTAAAGTTCAACATGATGACCATTGAATTTCATATATTTATATGATGATGATAATAATAAAAGCATATTTATATTGCGCATATATCCATGTGTTATACATGCTCAAATCGAATACACCAAACAAAGGGGAGGAAATATAGAGTACATGTACATGTAGAAAGGCAATGTTGAATAAGTGAGCCTTAAAGGGGCAGTAGCACGTTTTTTGATAATTTTATATTTTAAAAATTTCACTGATAATTGTAAGTTAATGCTAAATGTATTATTTTGACAGTGTCAAAAATCTCATTACACAAGCCAATCATCCATAGTCGGAGGACAAAGTATTAAGATTCACATAAAATCCATTGGCGGCCATTTTTGTGTGAACACCTTTAATTCGTTTTGTGTAAAAAAAAGCAATTGCATGGCTAAACTTTACGTTATATATTTGAATCATAACTGCTCTATTTAGTTTGAATACATTGTCTTTCAATTGGAAGCATTAATGTTCATTTTCCTGACATCACCTTATATACCCCCTAAAAACGTGCTACTGCCCCTTTAAGTTGAGATTTTAAAGATATCATGAAAATCTCGCAGATATTGTGACAGTTGATTCTAAGATGTTGATGCTGCATAGAAGACGATCTTTTTCCATAACTGTGGGAGGCACAAGCAGAGTTTTGTCTTTGGAACGGAGTTGAGGGATTGATAGGTGTTTGGTGTTTTGGTCTGACAGATATAAACAATGTCAACTCCTATTACACGATATTGACCATCTCATTCTCTATCGACTTGATTGCCAAATCGCAGCCTATCATGGAAGATTCAATAATTAATTGGTACAAGTATTTGTCTTCCATTGCTATTTCTAAATGTCATGTAAATTGTATTGCGACCGGTCAGCTGTTTCGTACATCAAATTGATCATACAATTCTAGGAATAAGTATTTTTACTCATTTCATAATTATATCATTCCCTGAACAACAAGATAAAGTAAATGAACAGCATGTTGTTCAGTATAAGTTAGTTCTCAATATCTCAAATTTGGAGAACACACTTACATGTATACTAAAATTATTGCTTTGTGAATGTCTGTTTCGTATATATAAATAAATAAAGGTTGAAACGAGTCTCATTTCGCAACTCGTGAGATGACATCGTTCAACCTAAACCTGTAAAATAATACGGTATGAATTTGAACGTTTGTTTTGAGATCCAAGGCAAAAAACAACAGTTGTTATATGTTGTTTAAAAAAGTATTCACTAGAAATGTTCCGTTTATGTTTATCTCGAAATGATATGAGTTCAAACCGTATGCCATACGTGTACACATATGCATGCTTCCGAAAGTTTCCGAAAATGACGCTTATTTTTAGTGTTAACATTTAGGTAACAACACTTTTACAAATATCCTTGCATTACTTTTGGCAAAGTTTACATAAGCACATCACCTAAAGGCCCCTTTGGAATTCAGAATTAGCGAGTGATTGATTTGGGGCTAAAAGTATTGTCAGCCATTCTTACCCAAACGGGCAAGGATATATGCCCGGTATTAAAGTTTTCATAATGGTCATTGGAATTACAGTTTTTCTTAAGAAAAATCGCATTTTGTTCGGTTGACGGAACTTTTTGCACCATGATACGCTTGGATCTCTATTTCAGTGTAGATATATAGATGAAAAATGTTAAACCTAAATATTGAAAGGCACATATTACGACAACATTTTGATTGGAAATCAAACCCGTCTGATGTTTTCTTTGTCGTAAATACAATATCCAATCTTCAAGGCGGCGCTGTGTGGGAGAGTCACCGTCCCAACTGTGTGTACGTCATACCTCTATGCCGTTATGACAATAAACACAAGGCTTGTCAAACGCAACGAAAGCTATCAATGTGACATCAAACTAGTTAACTATTTCAAACAAGAAAAGCTTTTATAAAGGCATGCTTGGTGCCACATAGGCAGATGAAGGAGATTGTGATTTGTCGAACAATTTGGGTGATAATATATACAACACTGGATAACAGCAGTAATATTAACACGAGTATTACTCAAATTTAATTTCACAAAATTAATTTCTATCAACCCGAATTGCTAAAAGTTATGAATATTTTTTACATTCATCAACGATTGTTGGTATATTTCAAATCAAAACACACGAGGGTGATGTTCTATGTATCATTCAAATTCACTTTTTTTGAGATCTCAGAGAAAAATGTAAATCTCTGAACACAACAACACTAGATTTTCAAGACAGTGATGTGACAGTGACAGTTTATGATGTTATGGCATTGTGATGTTGTTACTTGAAGTAAAAGCACTGCATGGGTTGCCATGTAGCGTTGACAATGACAGGAAATTGTGCAAAACGTACTGCCAAAACCATATCTCCTTGTCATGCTGGTTAATTATTAACTGTAGTATTACAGATAATAAACAAAATACTTTCCGATGATCTGACGGGATTTCAACCCAGCTCCGCTGAGCTAAGCCGCGGCCTTACAGTAACCGTATGGAACCAGCGATATGTAGGTCATATTCTAAATATAGCACGAGTCAATTTCAGTAGCTCTGATAATAAATACATGTTTTCAACGTAAACATTTAGTGACATCGTTAAGTATGACTTGTCACGTGGTCGTAAGTGATCTACCTATTCGTAAACATAAGTCTTTTTTCGGTGTCACCATCGTTCTTACACAAACATTACTTTTAAATCGCAAGGCGAGCCCAGCGTGAAATTAAATCTCGTGGGTTATAAAAAAGTGGATTCTGCGATTATTGAATGCGAAATAATGCTCTTATCTGGAACAAATGCAGACTCTTCATCAAATGAAGATGTTTTTGATTGAGTCTGTTAACATTTATCAGCGTCTTTAATAGAAAATATTGTTTCTCTTTTAACATGACATTAAAAGCGAAATCATATTCCAGAGTTTAATGTGCCAAATATTTTGTATTACCCACATGGTGACGTAATGCATTTTTTGCTACAGCTCTGTTCATTGGTCTTTTGATTTGGATACAACACATGTGATTGGCGCGGCTTCCCTTTGAAAATATCAAGAGTAATATAGAGAGAATTCAGAAAAGTTTTAGGAGAATCAAATCATAATACTTGGTGCCCTTTGGGGCACCAAGCAATAAGAGCGTAAGTGACGAACAACTTAGAACCGCCCATCCTGAAGTAGTGAGCAAAATTATGAATTGCGTATGAGTACAATTTGTACTTTACCGGCCGAGCGTAGTTTTTTAATGTTACTCCTTTTCCCTCGTTTTACGAATCAAAATGATATTGTGTAAAAAAAAGAATAATCCGTAATTCCTCGTAACTCGTTGAGTATTCTTATAACAACAATTTTATAAAAAGAAGTAGAAATATAGTCGCAAGCGACGAAAACAGGATTCAGCCGTAAATCTAACATATTCGTCATAAAGATAGTAATGTTAGCAATCATTCCTGAAAGTTTCATGAAAATCCCGTGAAGCAATAAGCTATAGCAGCATTGGAAAGTATCATTTACATTATTCTGTAGGAGCTGACCCCATGTTTGGAAAATGTGTCATGGCGGCCGGAAATGACTATTCGCGAGCGATTTTATTCTTTTATCGTAAAGACCTTGCCAATGTCTAACTCTCATGCAAACATCATAAACTTCTATTGTCTGGTTTTTGAGTTATCTGCCCTTGAATTTTGCGATTTTAACATTTTGGTTAACTTTGAAAATTCACAGCAAGAAAATTATTAGGACGTTAGGACTTTGTAGAAGTCACATTAAGAAGTACAATGCTTCAGCTACATTGAGTATAAATTTCAGCTCTCTAAGTGCAAATATCTTCAGAAAAGAAGATTTTCAAAATGGTAGGGGTCAGAAATGGTAAAAAATGCACTAAAAGCAAGATGGCGGCCAAACCACGTGACCTACGAATTTTCCATGATTTCGTTTTTTTGCAGGATTTTTAAATGCGCATCTTTTTTTAAAAAAAAATCAAGTCTCTAAGTGCATTTTGAAAAAACCATGTTAATTTTTCAAACTTGGATTCGACCTAGACCTTTAAGTTGTTGACCGATTTTGCCCAAAAGCTTATTGTGGCTTCTCCCTAATAAGGTGCAACTGCATTCTAAATTTCACTGTCCTAGCCTCAGCCGTTTTGGCTAAAATCTGTCATCTAATTCGCTGGAATACTGCCGTTTGCAAGGTCAAAGTCCAACACTCTGCCAGTACCTGTCCCCCACAGCCCACACGAAAGAGCATTACTGTTGGCTAAATTTTAGAAACGAAACTCATTCACTGCGCGAAAACTATGCTATCTACATGTGTCTCACAGTAGACTTTTTGGCTTGAAATTTCATTGCGCTTCGTTTGGTATAACTTTTATCTCTCTACGACCATTTTGAGGTTTTTGACTTATCTTACGTAATTTGTCACGTCCTAGCGGCCGGAAATGACTGTTCGCGAGCGATTTTATTCTTTTATCTTAAAGACCTTGCTCTTGTCTAACCTTCATACAAAAATTATAAAATTCTATGGTCTGGGTTTTGAGCAATCTGCCCTTGAAAATTCGATTTTTTAGAAAATTGGAAATTTTGAAAGGATGCTGCGACAAAAGTATTACGAATTTCTTAATTCTATAACAAACTTGTTATCGGACAATGTCTTAGCTACATTATGTGTAAATTTCAGCTTTCTGGTAACAGTAGTTACCGAGTGGTGATTCGCCAAGTGTGCATGGGGTCGGACTTTTGTAAAATGTGCTTAAAAATCAAGATGGCGGCCAAACCACGTGACCTACGAATTTGTCATGATTTACTTTTTTCCATTATTTTTCATTGCGCATCTTTTAAAAAAAGTTTCAGGTCTCTAAGTGCATTTTGAAAAAGAAATCAATGTTAAATTTTGAATTTTGGAATCGAACTGGACCTTTAATGCTTCAACCAATCAAGCTGAAAAGCTTAACCCCGCGATTCCAGGGTAAGGTCTACACGTGTGTAAAGTTTGGTTGTATTTGCGTGAGCTGTTTTGGCTGTACCCTGGTCCAAAGTTTCTGGAAAAAGAATAATAAACACGCCAATAACAATAAGGATTCAGCCTGAAAGGCTGAATCCTTAATAAGTTAATGTAAAAGGGATCGATACAGCAGCCGGACTCAAAGACTAAGTTAAATGTAAGTCAAATATGGTTTTAGCACAAAATAAATGTATTAAGCCAGAGACGTAAACTGTAATATGGTGCTTATTTCAAAACATTAAAAAACAATATTCTACAAGTTCATCAATTCAACCTATTAAAGGGTATAACATTCAGTTTTAGCGTTATTTTCTCTCAATACCTCGAAAACAAGCTATCGTAACTGTGAACGAATATGGATAAGAGACCTTTCTGGATAAGATGTTTCCAGACTAGACATCAAATGTACAGGATTATCAAACAATAATCGTGAGGTTATTGTTATTAATTGAACATCTGCCCTTTGTGAAACTCCTTTATTAGTCCATAAAATATAAAGTTATCTTATATAAAAAATACATTGTATAATACACAAGTTGTAAATGCCATGCGAATGCGTATTTGGTTGTTAAGGTTCAATAACAAGAATGATCCTCTTCCTGTTATATGGAAGATCATTTATTGATGATCTTGTAAACTTATCGATATAACTATAAACTACCTTGAATACCTCCCCGTTTCAACCAGGTCCAACGCTGCTCAATCAATGTCATCATCAGGACATCTTCACATCTACAACTAGCACTGTCTCAGGTCTACTGCGTCAAGCAAGCGGAGTGATTCATAAACAACCAACATACAACAAGCTAGTTGTGAAAAGTGCGCATGGCTCACTGATACCCCTAACTGTGCATACCTTATCAAACTGACAACTTCCTATAACATAGACTTCCAATTATCTAGACTATTAACAAAAGTTTCTAACAAATAGTTTTATCCATCAAAATATTTTAATTGGTCATCTTCCTATGCTAAGCATGAAACGCCTTTCCGAACTGTCTGTTTTATGCTTTGCTGCCGAGCCTAGAGTTTTCTGTGCTGATATCAGCGCCCCCAAAGGAGATTGTTAGCGACCTCCAGTTACTTTCTGATGGGACTATTGCTTTCCCTCATCTCTCATAGTAAGCTACGAGACCCAGCACAAGAAACTCAAGGGTCTGCAGCAAGGCATGAAACGGACAGTTCGGAAACTGAGTTTTTATGCTTTTGGTAGGAAGATGGCAATTGGTAGGATTAAAGGATTAAATATACATAATATAGAAATTTTGAATCTTTTGTATCTGAGCGCTTTGAAATTTGAAAGCTACTTTTTTAAATGAGACACACTGACTGACCACAAGTTTAGATAGTTATATGTCCGGAACGAAAGGAGGTTATATTCTCAGTGTTGACAGTTGAATTGGATGATCTCATGATATAATGACTGAAGTACATGTGTTTGAAAATCATTAAATCGTTCACATGAGCAACGAAAATGATGAGATATATATCTGCCACTTCTTTCTTTGTTCAAAATATATTTTCAATCAAAGTTGCCATGAATAGATCAGAAGTATTTCATTCATTATGTTTGCGAAAACATATTTTGAAACGAGAAAGCAATGAGCTTAGGCGTCATACTTACATGCCTACGGCCAGTTCCAGCTTGTTCAAAATTGTAAGTTAAAATCTTTATGATAAACATTAGTCCGTGTGATTTTTTTTTCGAAAAATAGTCATTCAATAGGTTTTGTGAGGGGCGATAAAAGCAAACTTTGCAGAAGGCTTATCATGTTCAGTACAACATTCTAAAATCATATTCTAATTGGAAAAGAACTGAATATACATGTACCTCTTTTACCAAAAACTGGCAATATACAAAGTGCTTAATCTGAAATAGACATGCCTCCGATAACTTTTCAAATTTCAAACAGGCATATTACTTCCTTTCTTTCATGATTTTTTTATATCTTTTGAGTATGATCAGTTATTTGTTTTCTTTTACGTGTAAACGATATGCCGTTTTCCTCAAATTGCATTTGTATTTTGGTTAATGGATAATGTGTTGTGCATTATAGCTTCATTACGCTGACTAAATTCCATGATAAGAAAAATAGCAGTTTATAAACATATATTTCAAATAATGAATATTAACTTTAAAAGTATATTTCTGATTTAATAAGAAACCCATTAAAACCGACAAATCAACATCAAAATAGGCACCATCTGCTTTCTTGATTAAGGTAGTATTAAACAATCGGCAACATTTCCAAGTCCTACAGCGAACAGCTGTTATGTGACTATTTTATCACAAAATGCATCAGTTGTAAAGAAACTACTGCTCCATAGCCTTTAATCTTCATGCTGTTTGACAGAATGATGGATATTCTTGTGTCTCTGATGTCTTTGTGAAATCAAGTTTCAAATGAAACATATAGAATACCAGCTCTATCTGATTGTTAAGTTGTTTGGTTATTTTGAGAAATGTTCACAAAAGGACGTTTTAGTTTGAATGTGTCTCCAAATGTTGTATCTCATTGTAGATTGCAATGAAAATAACATCGTTTGTCTGTTGTGTATTCTTACATCAAATTGTAAATGTGTCTAACTGGTTTATAATTGACAAAGATCTCGATTATGTCACTCAGTTTGAAAAACACGAGTCATCAGAAGATGACATATTCTAACTCACCCCAATACATCAGAAAGTCTATCTTAAAATTAAAAATAAGATATATGTAGGTTTAAAGTCATCTGACGACATATAAAGATTCACTTTCATTCAAACCCCTATAAATTTAGAATTGAAGAAGTAAGAACATCCGAAAAGCCGTATTTTCTCATGCTGGCTAATCAATGATCAAGTCTCAATGAGCTAGGTTAATAGTTTTGGAAAGTTTAAAAAATCCGAAGAAGTTGAAAATCCTAAAATATACATCTACACATGCTGACTGATCCATGTACCAAGTTTCAAAAAGCTTGGTGTAATAGTTTTGACGTTATGCCCCGAAACGAAATAACTAAGGACAGACAGACGGACATACATATCATACCAGGGATAAAACTAATAAAACAAGAGCCATCAGGAGAGATGGCTTATCCCACCGGCCCGACTGAAGTTGAATGATCAGTTTTAGCATATATTTTGATAAACTGATTGTGTGAATAATGTTGTATGCATACATGCAACTAACTTTGTTTGACTTTTAATAACAATCATAAGACTATGATAAACCACATCTAGGTCTTTTTAAGAAAATAACAAATCCCAAAATGCACAACTACATGTCATGATTAGTCAATATAAAAAGTTTCATTGAGCTAGGCCAAACTGTTTTCGAGTTCTGCTCCGGAAACACATTTCTAAGTTGCGTTTCTGTGGAGGCACAACTCCATGCGATCATTAGTCAATATACCAAATTTCATTGAGGTAGTTGTAACGCTTTTTCAGTTCTGCTCCGGAAACAATATGATCACAGACAGACAGATGGACAGACGAACGGATAGACGAACGGACAGACGGTGCCAACGATTATATATCCCCCCGCATTATATGCCGGGGGGATAATGAAACGGATAGTGGTAATTCATTTCTCTATCTATATATGACAGGTTCCTTGAGAACGTCCTTTGACTGCATGACATCTTTCAATATACTATCCTGTACTATGAGGGTTCAATATATTCTCAGACTTTATCAAAATTTATCAAGTTTCGACAAGGTCAGGCCTACATTCGACTTAGGAAATTTAGCATTAAGTATTATCATTGATTGCATGTTTAATTACTTTATTACTGCCAGACCATTTGTCGGATAGGAATGGATAAGTAATGTTATAAAATGTTAATAGGGGATTCAACCAAAGTTCGTTTCATTCTTGAACAGCTATTACAATTGATATTAAAAGATTACTGTAATGACTTAAGGTAAACTATTACCACAAAATGATAATAACTTGCATTTCAAATTGTGTGGTAATTACATTTGACCCTATATGTCATCATTAGCGGAGTTTCAAATGTAACATCTGAGCCCATGTGTAAACTGTTCAGCAACTGCAAGTGCACTTGAGCAAGATTAAAGCTTTCCAACTTTAATAAAGATAACATGGCTGCCTTCACACGTTTAGCGCCATGGTTTTGCTGACATAACACTCATTACGTTGTTGTAAAAGCTTCTAAGGCTTTTAATGCCGAGTTTAGTGACATCGAGTACGTGACACCTTTGATAAATAAATTATGATCTTTCGAGAAATGCCTTGCTGAATCATAAACGTCACTAACTGACCAAGATTAAGAAATGACAAATTAAACTTTATATAATACTTATCGCATAGTACCCGACAACAGATTTAAATCACAGTTCAAGAAAGTCTTGACATTTTGAATGGGAGCACTTGTTTAACAATCACAATTTTTATTATTTTCATTCACATAATAATTTACACGTTCATAAAATTGACACCTGGTTTGTTATAACCAAAGATGCTTTGACTTTAAAACATATACTACAAGACAAAAGTTTAGACTCGGCGAAAAGTGTAATGTCCTTTTGTTATCGCTAATATCATAAGAACATGTGACTCTATTCTTCATGTCTCGGAATGAACGTCGTAGCAATTATCTAAAGAATGCTTGACCATTTTGTTCTACCCCCAAAAATGAAAAAACTGTCCTCGTCACAATAGGGTCCTAATGCCTTTTCATTTTCCTGAGCATTTGTCAGTTAACTTTCATGAACGTGTTATTCAAGATCCATTTATGACAAGTGCATGACACAATAGTTATAAATTGAAGGAAGCATAAATCAATTTTACCATCTCCACCTATACTTCAATTTCATAGCATCATTTGACGGCGAATTTTAACTATTGTCGCGTAGTATATAAGCATAAGCATAAACCTTGCAATCAGCAATACCGTCGATTGCAGGAGGAAAGACTGCAGGGATTCGTGATAAATTCCTTAGTTTCATTGGCTGGAAAAAAATGTAATTATAAAATGCATGTTAGCGAATCATATAGCGAGGCATATCACTTGGTAGATCAAGGAGAAGTAGCAAGGCAGATTCAAATATCCTGATTTAGCATGATGTCATTTGAAACCATAGGCTCCTCGAATTACCATCCTGCAGACAGTTCAGAAACCAAAGCCTCAAAATAACCATCATCCATCCTGCAGGCGGATTCTAGACCATAAGCATTAGGGACCACCTTTTCGGCCTTTTCCGAAACTATAGACTCCCACAGTGACCATCCTCAAAAACTATTTTCTTTAATAGTGATTACCTTCCAAAATGATACTAAAAAACAGGCGCCCACAGTGACCATCCTCCAGATAACTCTAAAGCCTTAGGCAACATGTCCGATATCAGCTCTCACCAAAACACAATGTAAATGTAACCCCGTGCTCACCATCCGCCATATATTTCTGAAACAATGGCTCTCCTCCGACGGTTCCTAAACCATAGACTCGACATTGACCATACTCTGGTTAGTTCTAACACAATATGCTCTCACAGTGAACATCTTCCACATGAATTTATATGCTCTCTCAAACTGACTATCCTCTAGAGGTTTCTAAAACCATAGGCAATTAGTCCGAAACCATCTTCATACATCTAACAAAATTATCCGATGTCATAGTGACCATACACCAGACACTCCTGAAAATATAGGTAAGTTAAGGTTATTTTTCAAATCTTACATTTTAGCTGTGTCATATCATCATTGTTCAAGTTGCCAACTTATAAGATCTCTATCATGATCAATAGAGTCAAGATAACAATTTTCTGACAAAGTAAATATTATTCATCACATATTTTAGCAACCTTATGCGTATTACACCATGTACGATTTTTTAATCATTTTAACTAGTCTGATGTACATCTTCGAATATCCAGTCAAACGTCACACGCGTGACATACCCGTTGGTCACTGGTTGGTCACCAGTCAGCAACGCATAGTGGCCCGTTGCTTACCAGTTACCAACCAATTAGCTGCTAGTGGGCAACTCATGGCTCACGCGTTCCTTTTAAGGTTATTTTTCACACAACTGTACATGTGAATTTTTTTTGTGGGAGTCAATAAGATAGGACACATTGATATCAGTGGTAAATTGATTAGTATTTTTTCACTTTTGCAATCTCAAAATGTGAGTAATGACAATATGGTAAGTTCAATACTTCATTATTATGAAAAGGAACACCCTCACATGATCTCAACATGATCTCTAGATTATGTTCATGTGGTTATCTTTCTTTCGCCAGGCACCATCTTAGTCAAATTCGGACATTTCGTAATTGTTGTACTATCAAAATTAATATTAACATAAACAATCAATTGGACGCTAGAAACAGATCGTGCTGGTATTTAAAACAATATAAGTTTTACATTTTCTAGATTTGTTGAGGCAGTTCACTTTGATCTGATTTTCACGATTGCAATCCATTTGGATTACCTTAACGTGTGAGACCAGTGTTTTCTAGTGTTAAACTAGTGGTTATCAAACGGGATGTCGTGTTCTCTTTCTATAATGTATATCACATTATATCTATATCTATCTATCTATTATACTGTTACTTTTTATTATTAAGGTTAATGACAAGACATAATATTATGACTTGAAATATGCTGTATACTAATCATTGATGG
Source organism: Steromphala cineraria (assembly GCA_916613615.1). Lineage (NCBI taxonomy): Eukaryota > Metazoa > Mollusca > Gastropoda > Trochida > Trochidae > Steromphala > Steromphala cineraria. The sequence continues at coordinate 18,198,068 of OU744721.1, forward strand.
GAATCGTTTGATGATCTATCGCGTAAAGATTATAATAACTACAGGGATTGTTATTATCTTGAATCAATCATGTAAGTAAAATCACACATGCTTTACCGATGACTTGCATCATGATACATGTAGTTAAAGGTAACTATTTTGCTGTTTTCTCCTTGGTTTTCATAAACCTTCTGTCTCAAGATATCTGGATCAGTTCAAATAAATAAAATCTCCTGGGACTTGCGCTGAAGAAAAATGCTGACATTAACGTGTAATGTAGCAAGAGAAAAGCATTGAACAGAAGTAACTCTGCTTAGAAAACTCATTGAATATTTATTTTGTTTTAACAATTTTTCTGCTGCTTAAGATCTTGTCAAAATGTAAATTACCTAAAAGAGGGTGCTAAAAGTTGATTTATTTTGTAAACAAATTGAAAACCTTTGCATATGTAATGGAAATACATTTTTGTGTATTATGAAATGTAAAGTATTACAATAAACGACAAGAGGTATAATAGGTTTCGATCCAAAAAAAGGAATATATTTTCAAACAGATTAGCATTTTAATAAACATAATGATAACTTCGAGAACCATTGTTTTCAATATGCGCCTGGAATAAAGTATTACAGCACTTGAGATACCCATTAAAACAAAAGCAATATATTGCCCTGAAACCTTAATGAAAGAAGTAATTCTTTCAGCTTTTTGTGCTAGTGACAAACTTAACATTTAAGATTGCATAATTTTGAATGTCTACTCTGAAAAGATACCTAGGCAGAAAAAAGTCATCAGTTATTTGCTTAAGGTTATTGGGGCTATATTTTTATATTGTGGATATTAAGTATGTCTGTGTAATTTCCCTTTACATTTTATCTCTTCTCAAGAAACTATGGCTGTTAAGTAAAGAAATCAAATACCATTTGGTAAACAATTACGTGGCCAGAACAATGCTTGATATCATAGCTTTTTATCAACTTCTGTGTCTATATCAATAACACCCATGTCTGGATTTAGATATTTCAAACCGTTTGTTGTTTACAGTGTTGATGCTAGGGGAAACTGTCATAAACCAGGGACTCGTTCTTATTTAAACAGTGGTTGGATAATACTGTTTAATTATTTTAAATACCTCTGCTGGGAGACAATGTTTATTAGAATGTGCGACTGGATAATGATTATTGTGAATTTCAAGTTAGATTTTAAGAAACAAGTTTAATCAGGGATGAACGTTTTGTTCAATGATAGATACCATACACACAGCTTGTTATATTACTTGATACAGTGAACACAATCGTAGCATTGAAATGGACAATTTAGAAATTATTCTAGAAAATGGATCCCATTATATTGATATAATAACATGCAAACGACCTGTTTCTGAATTTCAGTTTTCAGTCAGATATGAATTTTCTTATGATAATGTACGAGGCATCGGGTACTCGGAATGAGCAGATAAGTGTTTGAACATCTGCAGATAGTGCTAATTTGATAAATAGTAATCTATTCGATAAATAACGTATGCTGGATATCAAGGAAGGTAAAGATCAAATGCAAGCCTGGGGTATCATTGAAGTCAAATAAATGAGCCCCTTTGCAAAACATTTACATTTTCAACATGATATTGGTGACTAAAATAACACTGCTAAAATCGACATTTCGCATTGGCTGACTTTTTTATGTCAATGCTTACATGCTTACATGGAGCGTCACAATACTTCACACTACGGCAAGGCCTTAACGCCCCCCCCCCCCCCCCCCCCCAAAACATCAAGCAGGGTAATGGGCGAAACTGTGAATGGAGTCTCTCTCATATTTACCATCAAATTGAGGAAGATCTCTTCTTTAACAGAATAAGAGTATCAAGTCAAACGAAATTATCCTGGCACCTGACATGCAAGACTGACCTGATATTAACTGGGGAATATCATTTTAGATCCGTGTTTTTACCTAAGACATTCTTAGATACTGAAATAACAAATTCTTCTGTAAATCTTTATCTAAAATACACCGAAGTACACATATCATTTAAAAAGTTCCATGTAGCACACAGCAACACATCAATCAAGCCTAAATTGAAAATGCTATATATGTATTCATTCAGGCACGAGTTTGCATAGCCCGTCTTAACACGACTATATTTTCCTCTGGTGGCAAATCTCCAGAACCTGTTGTACAAATTGCTACGTGAGTTTGTCCAAAATAAGTTCTTTCAAGTTTCGATGCTCATCTTCCAATCTACATAAAACGAATTTACAGTTTTATCAGTAATCTTTCTTTACAATTTATTTCTATATGACTTTCAGAAAAACAGTCCCTTGTGTTTCATGTTTCATGTGCCTGCTTAATTTTTGACACTGCATATACCCAATTTACTGTTTTAAATGTTAACATATTGTTCATCAAAGATTATTCATAGTTGAGATTTCAAGATAAATGTTTTGTTCAGTTTATTTCTTAATGAACCTGCAAGTCTTACCTTGTTCAATCAATTAATCAATCAATCAATCAATCTTTTTTTCCGCACTGAAGAGGCCTCAGGCCTATAGTACATTTACATTGATAGTTGGGATATACATGAATAAGTAATAAGTTATTAAAGTTATTTAAGTGACATGACATGTTTTCTATAACTCATTGCATTATGGATATACATGGCAAGATTTTGTAATGTACATTGATTTTTACAGCTCATAAGACTATTATATTTAATTAGATTTAGATGGACATAATAATACCGTTTAATATATTTGCATTGTAATGCATTATATAATGGACATACATGTACAAAGAGAATAATATTCATCTTCAACTACATGTAAATTACAAAGTGCACATATCCGGTTTTATACCTTGTTATCAGTAGAAACTTGAAAACTACCAGGAGAGATGTTTCATAATATTACCGTTCAGCAATTAGTAATAATTATCCAAATTTAAAGGCATTATTTTATTCAACTGTATACATTAAAGGGGCAGTAGCACGTTTTTAGGGGGAATATAAGGTGATGTCAGGAAAATGAAAATTAATGGTTCCAATTTAAAGACAATGTATTTAAACTAAATGGAGCAGTAATAATTCAAATATTTAACGTAAAGTTTAGCCATGCGATTCCTTTTTCTTACAGAAAATGAATTAAAGGTGTTCACACAAAAATGGCGGCCTATGTATTTTATGTGAATCTTCATACTTAGTCCTCCGACTATGGATGATGGACTTGTGTAATGACATTTTTGACACTGTCAAAATAATACATTTAACATTAACTTACAATTATCACTGAAAATTTTGAGATATAAATTTATCAAAAAACGTGCTACTGCCCCTTTAAGGGGTTTGTATGTGTAAGAGAACACAGATCAATATGTTACATTCCAAGTTATATCGTAAAAACTGATTTGTGTCGGAAAGATAAAAACCTTGAACATACCATATCAACCCACAGACTTCCCTGGTAGATGGAAAGGGCATTGTATTCTATTGATACATATCTTTTAACCCTACTAATTAGGCTAGGAAAGCAAATTAATCATAGCTAGCCTGTTTGTAGTCATTTTTTTAATGTTTGATTCTGAAAAAAAAATATGAAAGGTAGGAATGAAACTGAAAAGGGATTCTAACGTAAACTGATGGTACATGTGTGCTTGTGCACGGACGTGGATTCTGATAATTTGTCATTTAAAATTGAAAATGTGGCTTTGACTATAAGTAAATCTGTTAGTTTCCAGTAACATGTTGCCATTTTCCGTAAGAAAAACAAAAACAAGATTTTGATGTTTAGGTAAGTGTGATACTAATGATCTTAATATAATCAAAATTTATCAAGCACAAACACTATATATTTAGATGATGTTTCTCGCACCATAAGTAATGATAAAGTAAGCCATCAACCTATTTCGTTTTGTAAGATAAATAAAAGTAACATTAACACCCCAAACTTGTAGAAAAGAAGTAAATGTAAGTGTCATTGATTTACACAGCAACGCAAAGCATTCTAAGTTATCCTTATAACGTAGAAAACTAAATGTTTCAGCATGAAATCAGCGTAAAGTATCCTTTGGTTTATGGGTTTCGTCTATTTGAATTGATGGCATTCATTCTTCCACAGCACATTTTGAAGCTCATTTCTTTCATCCTACACCATGATAAAACGTGAGTGGCAATGGCACATGCAGATTTAGGAAACAGTCGGGATGATCACAAGTTGCACACAATTAGTCAATGGCATTTTGAAGGAAATTGAATAATTGTAATTCCGTGTCAGTAGAAAATTGGCCTTATTTAATTAGTTTTGTTTAGTTGAGCTCTATCCTTTACTATCAAGTACTCTCTTGACCTTAAACAAAAAACGTAATGTGATGGAATACTTTCAATTAATATTTGGTCAGAAACAACTGTACATGTTATCCTAATATATTTGGTTTATAAATAAGTGCATGTCATCAGTTATTTATCTGTCGTTCATGACAGCTGCGTACCGTAAGTTTGTTCACTTGCTTGTGTATCTTAGTGCAAATATCATGTAAATTGGGAATCATTTTGACGTCCATAAATAACTCCAGGAGCACCTACAAGCGACAACCAATTATCCATTCGTAAAATAATCATTCCCAAACCATATTTTGGAATCGTCCTGTCACCGGTACTGAATTTAGATTTTTGGCATGATTCAATAGACATATGGGGTCATATTTGTGAAATTCACATTTTCTTAAATTTCGATTTAAATATTCCATATAAACATTGTAAGAAAGAAATCAATACAATTACATTACATTTATGCAAAGGAACAAAAATGACTTATGTCCAAAGCTATTGATCACTAATGTAGGATTTTGTAGCGAAAAACACAAAATTGTGTTTTCGAAATTTTGGCCCCTGGTCATTTCAATGCCCTGCCAAATAAGTTACGGTTATCTTTAAGGTATGACATACGAACATGTTAACACAAACTGAATGTTAACCTATGTACTCAAATTTCAACATTATCTGTTTCGTTTTCGCATGGCTATGATGCCCCAAAGACATTCCAAATTACATGATATTTGCACTAAAACGCAGGTAGGTGAACAAACTTACGATACGCAGCTTTATTATTCAGATCTATGATAGCTTCTGTTAACATTATGCCTTCATTACCTACATGTATGTACTTATAGTGGTATGTAGAAATGAGTACAACAAATTCCGCTTATGTGCATTTTAAACAGTCTTTCTATTTCAATGCACCTTACTTATTGATACGTTAATACAACCACATATATATTTCATTGAAGTGAAATTATGTACCTAGGAATGGAAGTGAAAATTTATCTACAGGCATGAAATATTTGTTTCCATAATCAAAATGTCTTTCCCAGGTAAGATAGGAATATATTTCTTATATGGGTATGTATTATTTTCAGGAAACTTTTTACATTTAAATTTACGATGGTAGTAAGATTTCAGGACTTGTTTATCAGTCTTTTAACGATAGATTTATGATTTAAATCTATACAATTAGATGCTTGAAATAAAGGATTTCCTGTAATTATGAAAATTAAGTTTTGTATAAATCTGATAGCAATAAACGACATAGATATTAAGCCACTCAACAGGTATTCTCTCCTCTTCAAATATGTACAGACTTATATCAGTAAAACTAATAGATTCCAGTAATGTTCACTTTCAGTTACTATCTACTTGTCAGTCATTTTAATATGTGCCTTGCTATATCCATGCTACGATTATTTTGTATATTGAATAATATATACATCACTTTTTGTCCCTTTTCGTTATATATAACTGTGTCAAATTGTATTACTGTTATGTAAATAGTATCATCATTGATATTGTAATCAATTATATTTTACAAAGCTGCACTGTACATAATTGCACAAACCTTAATTGTAAAACCAGTGTTAATATATGAAAAATTGTAAATCTTTATAACATATGTATATTAATCAATTTTGTATTGGAGAGGGCCAAGTAAGTGTTTTCACTTTTGCCCGATCCATTTGACTTTTTGTCAATAAAATATGTTTAAACCAACAGGTATTCATTTGATTAATCAATAGTTTCACAGTGATATGTCTTATTTCTTATACAAATGTACATATATTATGGGTTTTTTCAGTTGAGAACTATGACAGCTATAATCTTAAAGTACACATGCAAAGAAAAACGTATTTGCTATTTTGCAAGTATTTTTGACAACATCTTACAAAACTTCGATGTTGATGCTAAATATTGATTAGCCTTCTTTTTCCAAACTTTTGTTATAGTCAATTTTTGTCAAATTCCTTAAAAGTATGATTTTGCAGGACAGAACATTTTTAATTTTTACACCTTGAAATAATAAGTCAAAATGCATGTTTTTGATGCAAGTTATATATGAAAATTAACTGCAATCTCAATACGGGCCCAAAATGTTAAAAACGTTTTTTATGTTACCTTTCTATCCTGTCACGTTATAAGGTGATATGATATAGATACATTTTAATCACATATACAAACGTGTAAACTCTGCTAAAAAATAGTATTCCTACGAGTTCATTCAGAGCTTATGTTGTGTGCTTGTGTCGCACTTCACATAGGAAATAGCTCTGCATGTTTGTTTAATCATAAGTTATAGATTGTGACTTGCAAATATACATTGTTTTTCGCAATTTTACCTTGTAAATTTAAATATCAGTTATCTGGTGAGGCATTAACAAGTTATTCTAACCCATGTGGGAATTAAACTTATCAGTCAAGAATAAAAATTTAAAAAAAGCACTGTAGTTCAGTGCTTACCTGAACTCAGGTGCTATATCTCAAGGTCAGTATTGCTTCATCACATCCCAATGTTGTATAACAAAGCCTGTATTCATTTGGTGACAGAGAATCATTTCTCCCTGTCACTTGGAATTAGCTAAAATACATTCCTAACATGCTTAGGAAAGACACGATAAATCCTATTTGATGGATATAATCTGATTTGATGTTATTACCTTGTCAATCAATGGGCCTTTTGTATTGTTGTAGAAAAAAGCTTCTTTAAATACGAGATAGCTTGAATATGTCGATATCAACTAATACCAACTATAAGAGCAAACCGACGAAGAACAAAGATAAACTGTTATTTTAAACGAGGATAGATGTGGCTGGTGTATATAGTAATATAGTAAAATTATCTCCTGTAGTACTAAACGTAAATCGACTTTGAGAGTGTTTGACGACTTCTGTTCTGTCGTATTCAAATACCTCACTCGACTCCTTAAATATCCAGTCCTTAATAACGGGGATAGTTTTTAGCAGTGAATTATTTAAAATAATCTACTGTTAAGGAGAGTAGCGCCATTACCACAGATGCAAATACAGTGAAGAGGAGGGTACAAGAAACTTTATGCATACTTTAGTTTCAATCAAATTAGTGTTGACGATTTTATATAAGCATCATGAACAGTTCGAGTTCGATGATATTACTGTCATTCTCTATTTTCTCTTTTGTTCCGTTTTGGACTCACTGGATGAAAAGAGAAAATGTTGAAACTATGACTCTCTTATAGCAATCATTCTCTTTTTTTGTCAATCAAAAGGTAACAGAAAAGTGGAAAAGTGTGAAAAATTGCAACATATCCTGACGTGAGATCATAAGCGTCGTAAACGATTGCTAGAGATCGCGTAAATATTCGTAGCACATCTTCTCCCACCGGATATGTAATCGTTACAGTAAGTACTACATTTGATCAAAGCGTATGGCACCGTAACGGAACGACCAAAGAACACGCACACAAAGATCCACTAGGGTCCAATCGTGTTTTAGTGTAAACGTAGCATAAGCTTGCAGAAGCTAAAACAAACCCGTTGTTGGCATTTCAAGAATGAGGGGTCGTTGGTGTTAATGTAGTATCGATGCTTGCGGTGGCCACACTCGATTTGTAAACATGAATTTGTGAACCTATCCTCGTCATAATGCCTTACTGATTTTTGCTGGTAATATCTTACTTTTGCAATATGCAATAGACTATAGATTAAAAAATTAAACCATTATCTTTGTTTGTTTGTTCAAATATCTCATACATTCACAGTTACGTTTATATCCAGTTATATTTTATTTAATGAAGCCTTCATAGCTCAAGTCTAGATGATTGATTTTAAAAGGAAAAATATTGAAACAAACGTATTATTGATGACATACTTCAAAACTATTTCTGTTATGATAAAGCATAATACATCTGAATAAATTAATAGGAGTTATTCTCTATTATCATTAACTTTTAATTGGTTGGTCCCTTACAACTTGTGGTAGCTATTCACGGTAGAAAAGTAAACATGTCATGCTTTTGGCTACATAACCACTTGATGAAGTTGCAAAATCGCAAAAGCAACTAATTTGCCAACAGCTAAATTTGTTTTCAAGAGGGGGGCAGAATGTTTCTGTATTAAAAGATCCAGTGTTTTCATCTTCATCAAATGATATAAAATAAAGGAGAACCCTTTTAAATACAACATCTTTTAATGTTATTTAAAAACTTTACTTCTTTTAAAAATCGAGTACATGTCATACAACAGAGCACTTCTGAAGTTGTTCCTGGGTTAGGGTTATTTCATGCTATTAAGCGGGCCCTTTTACCTAAAACATTCAATTGCAATCTTTTAGATTTGCATTTAGCACCTTAATAACTTACAATCAATAATATACCAATTCATCTTATTGATTAAAGCATTAGTTTTAGAAAAAGTACCATCCTGTATAAATCCAAGGCTTAAGGACGAAAATGATTTTATTAATCCACGCAACAATCCCTTCTTATCTTAACAAAGCCTATAACCCTTAACATTTTTAAACATCATATATGTTTATATCAGTAAATATGTATTTACTGAAAAACTACTTGTGAACTACTTGTGAGTGACCCAACGGTTCACCTTTCAAAAGGAATATACTAAGAAACAAATACTGAAAGATAATTACAAGTTTGAAATCATTATTATGAAGATGTCATGCAAATAAAATTCGACTAGATGTTTAAAGAATTAATAGAATCAAATGGAATTTTAGATGAACTTTACTAACATCGCACTTCAAAAGTAAAGGTGTGCTAATTTACATGTCTTTGATCTTACATTACGACATCTTTAATTCTAAACAAGTAAAAGTTTCCATATATTGTTACTGAAAGAATAGTTAATATTATCATACAATGGATAGTGTTCTCGGCATAATAAAGCCAACGGATATTTTCGATATCCGTTGGGGTCATATACGGATAGAGATGCTAATTTCAAAGGTCAAGGTCGGAACTTCTTTTGAAAATTCCGATGACGTCACAAGCGTTAATATTTTGAACGCCTTGGTAACGGAGAGAGACATGAAAATATAAATACTACAATGTATAGACACTAATTTAGGAAAAAGCAACAAAACTGTATGGTTCTTTAGCCACATGTATGACTTAGCAGTGGAAAAACACTGCCATCGTGAGTTGAATGAACCGACCGAACATTTTTACTCACAGGTACCAAAGGAAGTTCGAAATTCATGCTTAAACGCTTCATTTTCCGTTCTTCAGTGCTCTTTACTTTAGGCTTGTTTAGTTTTAGTTAGAGAATGCACAGCCTATTTTCTTGTTTAGTTCTACGTTTATGTTGTTTTTTTCAACGCAAGCTGCCATTGCAACTTAGCCGAAGGGAAGCAACTCTTGCCCCTGAGTGAGATAGACTTGCCCTCTTTTTTACTGGAAGGCGATAGAACGTGTGTTCGAATCCGTCAAAGACACGCTTAAATGTTTTTTATTTGAAAATCATCGGTTTTTATAGTCTTTTGAATTGTTAAAACTTTGGAGTAGTGACAAAATAACTTTAACGGTATTTAAAGCCATTTATAAGAAGGAATTATATTTTGTCAATTCACTGTCATTACACCGTTCATTTGCATATATCAATGAGCGCATCTTTTAAAGCAATGTCAACTATCAAAATGGTATTATCAAGCATTTATTTCGAATAAAATTTGAAATGACATTGTATGATAAAGAAGTTATCATGCTCCTGTGTTTTGGGATCGTAAATATCCTGCATTAGGAATAAACACTATGTATTTAGCTCGCCAAGGCTCGCAAAATACAATGTTTATTCCTAATGCAGGATATTTACGATCCCAAAACACACTCTCATGATAACCTCTATATATATGAAATTCAATTCTGTGGAAATTGTTGCTAATTGTGCTTGAACATCCACTAACATGTTACTATCAACATACAACGTTTTACTATTTGAACTCTTCTGTAGGAGCAACACAAATTTCGTTTTGATGGGATATCAATACATGTATCTACATTGACAAACATTTAACATATCATTTAGTGACATATAATAGACTTGACCGACAAATACAACAACATGTACATATAACTTTTCGAAACTTCAGATTTACTAATTTCAATATTAAAAGCGTATGTTAATGGGCATCGGAACTTGGTGTGGAGCCGAACTTTTAGATATTAATAAATCTATCTATCAATGTCTAGGAATCTTTTGTCAAGCCAGACTATATGATTCCAAATTCCAAAGATGCCCCAAGCACAGCTAATGCTTGCTTGATACGAATTGAACACTTGGAATATCATTGCAGTTCTGGATTTCATTGGAACTGATAGATTACAGTCTCTAGGGTGGTAGAGTACAAAATGCTTTGCATTCACTCCGTCACTTTTGTTGTGTTTTGTAATCTGAAATGCCTCGATAAGGATGTCCTTGCTAATACATCATTTTTGAAAACTATTCACAATCTTTTGAAAACTATTCACAATCTTTCAAAAGCCAATCAATTACTTTTCCAATTGTAGGCTGAATCTATTTCTTAGTAATAATTACATTGAAATTGTGTATGAAGGAAACGTCAATCAATTCATACATCTTAAAGGTACAATTAGGTAATATATGGTTTTGATATAGCATTTAAGTCACCTGACAAAGATTCTTAAATAGTGTATTTCCTATCTTCAATAAGTTTGGAAGTTAAGTTTGTAATTTTCAGGTGAATGAAGAGTGTTTTCTTGTGAAGTGGTAATTTATCTTTTACAAGAGTCATTGCAGATAAACACTAGTGATATATTCAATCTCTTCCCATTGTGTATTAAGGTATGGCTTAGGAAAAGTGGGGACGGGATAATGCAGTGGTTAATGTGAATCCAGCGAGCGGTTTTGCCAACTTTGTCTGCAGTAGAAAAGTGAATTATACGCTTTAAGGTTTTGGTGCAATTTTCCACGAATTTCAGCTCAGTATCACCAATGGATCCATAGTTCTAGCCGATGCTTGCAGGTGTCATCGCAATGTAAGCTACATAAGTGTTGCGGACTTCCTACGTACTTGCAATAAGCACAGTTGTACAGTGATTAGCATGTTGGCCTCTCACGCCAAAGACCCGGTTTGGAATACCGGTAGAGGCACCAAAACAATACTGAGTTGTGGGACTGGGCAAGGCACTTCATCCAAATTGCACTCAGCTGTTAAAATGGGTGTATGAAAACTATATGCCTATATGATCAAACTAAACAATTAAATGCTGCTTTGAAAGTGCCCTGAGCAGGTTATTAGTATCTGGATAAGGCGCCATTCAAATATTCTCATTCGTTAATACTAGCAGCCATGAAATAAATGAAATACTCTTGAAAGCGGCGTTAAATTAGCTCACTTCCATTACGAAAAGCATTCAATGTTGATATCATAATGTAGTTAATCGAAAAACGAAACCATGCTACATTATTGTGCGAAAATAGAGCCATTTGCTCTGGAGTTCATCAAGCTACATGTATATATAATTTATCATACATAGGGTTTCCATTTGCAGAGTCAAAGGATCACCAATTATAATTATTGTTTCCATCAGCTAAAGAGTTTGTACACCAGGTTTTCGCTTTCTACTACTTTTTGCTTCTGGAGAAGAAGATGAAAATAGTTTTTTAGGGCGTGACACATGTAACCTTCTTAAAAGGTGACAGGGTTACACAATCTAATCCCCATTAGCTAAGTGGTCTATATGCAAGGTTTCAGCTTTCTAGGCCTGAAGCTTCTGAAAATAGGTCTTAGGGCCTGTTATGTGTGGACTTTATGGAGATCACATGGCCACCTTATCTATATAAGTACAATTCCCTTTAGCAATGAAGTCTGACCAGAAAGTTTCATTTGTCTAGCTCTTGTTGTATTGTGGCTAACGTGGGTTTTGTTCATAGAGGGGATGGCCAACATCAATAAAGTGCATCTCTGTCACGTGACTTAACACCAGTATGAAGTTCACGTGTTTATAAATATTTTCCAATATTCTCCAAAATGTCTTAATGTGGTTTTGGTTTAACATCATAAAAAAGTTAATGTTTAGGGCCTGTGTATCCGATGTTTAATGTCAATATTCTTACTATAAATGTTCCATAATTTTATTTTGAAAAGTGTTTACTTTTTTTGCCTGTCAGTTTATGTTAACGACAGGACGGATGAATACCATGCCATGTCATTGACCCACCGGGTCCGTCAGGCCTGACGAGTTTAACATAAGTTCAAGAAGAAACTGTCAAAAGAAGTGAACAAATTAAGACATTAAACTCTGCGATTGATGAATGCAATTGCGTTTGGAGGTATGTGTATTTTATATGGGCAATTTTTAAGCTCATTGTTTATGTCACACACCAATAAAACGTGACTAGTAATGACATTCAAATAGAGGAAAACGTCTTGTTAAGATATTCCACACAATAAGTTCATACATGTGGGCGAGACGGAACGATTGTATTTTTTTCTATATCCAAACACAAGCAATTCAGTTCAGTTTAAGTATGTTTGTAGGATAATGCTGCTGCCACTGAACCAAGTTTACTTCTTACAGTACTTACAGTATTGCTTATCTAAATAAAGATTTTACAACAATCTTTCATTTTCACCAATATATTGTCTTCATAAAATATTCATAGGTTTCTAAAAAGGATAACCATATTCTAACAAAGTTTTTCATTCTCATTTTCATTTTCAACATCTGAATAATTGTCATTTCGAAAGAGTAGTTTAAAACCAAATCATCTGCTTTAAGATCGGCTTTTATGAAGAAAAACACTGTGCGTAAATAATAGCCCAGAAAGTATGTACCTGAAGAATCATTAGAAACCTATATAACATGACAAACTATTCAAGCTGACGTTGTAACGTTGTTCCTTATGTGCTTATTCACTCACAAATGTCTCTGATGTATAAGAAATTTGGTTCGATTTTATCATGTTGAAAATTATGAGTAAAGTTTTGTAATACTACTTGCTCTGGCGTGTATAATGCTCATTGTCGGTTATAAAACAAAAAACAAAATAATGCATGTAACATTACATAACTGATAAATTTCAAAGTAGCGTTTATGCTTCAGACATTTCTTGGGTTATCTTGTAATTGGTTGTTCTCTTAACACTTGTGACAGTGTTTCAGAATCAAAAACATGTTATGCCTGAGGCTTGATAATCACTTGATGAAGTTTGACCATCCTAACTGGCAACCATTTTGCCAACAGCAATATTAAAAAAAGAAAACATTGAATCTTTCTGTATTCAAAGACCGACTCAATGTAATAAACGTAAATTGGAAATTGAAAAATTGTCAGATAGCCTCAAAGCATTTTCTATAAAGTGTATATTGCAAAACAATTTTCGATAAATTATATTTTCTGTCGATTTTTTATGGCAGTACTCGACATGTTCATAATAAGGTATGTGTGGATATTTAAGCTGCTTTAAAGGGGCAGTAGCACGTCTTTTGACAATTTTAAATATACTTTTTTCCGCTGGTAATTGTAAGTTAATGCTAAATGTATTATTTTGACAGTGTCAAAAATCTCATCACACAAGCCGATCATCCATAGTCAGAGGACAAAATATGAAGATTCACATCAAAATCCATTGGCGGCCATTTTGTGTGAACAACTTTAATTCATTTTAGGTAAGAAAAGGGAATCGCATGGCTAAACCTAACGTTATATATTTGAATTAGTACTGCTCCATTTAGTTTAATTACATTGTCTTTCAATTGGAACCATTAATTTTCATTTTCCTGACATCTCCTAAAATTCTCCCTAAAAACGTGCTACTGCCCCTTTAAGTTGTTTAAACTCATATTTGACGAATAAAAATCGATTTCAATCTCAGTAGGATTTAACATAATGACAGGCAATTTCAGAAACAGATATCCTATAATCAATAATGTACAATATGCTTCCATGGATTAGAATCGTGGGATTACAAGGAGAGCTAGAGAGTAACTATCTTTATTCCTTTTAGCATTACCAGACGCTATAGGATATTGATAATGGCATCAGGAAACACAATAAATAGTCCTGCATTGTAGTTTTCATATAAGTAAAGTTTTGTTAGGCCCCCAAAAGAATAAAAAAATGTTTTTGGCCTTGCATACAGGCAAATATGATGCGATGACGCGGATTTGTTAAATTTGCAAATGTTTTTTTATCATTGAATATGAAAATTATTCAACGGAATTTTTAAAAAATAAATGTATATAAACTTTGGATCACGTTGTAACTGTGTATTGGAATGCCTACACGAACAGACGCGAGTTACATTAAAAAGGTTAAAGTTTCAATGTTTGTTTCTGGGCCTTTGGACTACATTTATATTTTCCCCCTTTTCAGCGTCTGGAAAAAAAGGCTTGATGCGGGACTTTGAAACTGACGCGGGCGGAAACCAGAAACAAATTACTTTTTTCTAGGCCTTATATTTCCTTTTTAATTTAATTCAAGATTTAAGCTCATTGTTTATGTCACACACCAATAAAACGTGACTAGTAATGACATTCAAATAGAGGAAAACGTCTTGTTAAGATATTCCACACAATAAGTTCATACATGTGGGCGAGACGGAACGATTGTATTTTTTTCTATATCCAAACACAAGCAATTCAGTTCAGTTTAAGTATGTTTGTAGGATAATGCTGCTGCCACTGAACCAAGTTTACTTCTAACAGTACTTACAGTATTGCTTATCTAAATAAAGATTTTACAACAATCTTTCATTTTCACCAATATATTGTCTTCATAAAATATTCATAGGTTTCTAAAAAGGATAACCATATTCTAACAAAGTTTTTCATTCTCATTTTCATTTTCAACACCTGAATAATTGTCATTTCGAAAGAGTAGTTTAAAACCAAATCATCTGCTTTAAGATCGGCTTTTATGAAGAAAAACACTGTGCGTAAATAATAGCCCAGAAAGTATGTACCTGAAGAATCATTAGAAACCTATATAACATGACAAACTATTCAAGCTGACGTTGTAACGTTGTTCCTTATGTGCTTATTCACTCACAAATGTCTCTGATGTATAAGAAATTTGGTTCGATTTTATCATGTTGAAAATTATGAGTAAAGTTTTGTAATACTACTTGCTCTGGCGTGTATAATGCTCATTGTCGGTTATAAAACAAAAAACAAAATAATGCATGTAACATTACATAACTGATAAATTTCAAAGTAGCGTTTATGCTTCAGACATTTCTTGGGTTATCTTGTAATTGGTTGTTCTCTTAACACTTGTGACAGTGTTTCAGAATCAAAAACATGTTATGCCTGAGGCTTGATAATCACTTGATGAAGTTTGACCATCCTAACTGGCAACCATTTTGCCAACAGCAATATTAAAAAAAGAAAACATTGAATCTTTCTGTATTCAAAGACCGACTCAATGTAATAAACGTAAATTGGAAATTGAAAAATTGTCAGATAGCCTCAAAGCATTTTCTATAAAGTGTATATTGCAAAACAATTTTCGATAAATTATATTTTCTGTCGATTTTTTATGGCAGTACTCGACATGTTCATAATAAGGTATGTGTGGATATTTAAGCTGCTTTAAAGGGGCAGTAGCACGTCTTTTGACAATTTTAAATATACTTTTTTCCGCTGGTAATTGTAAGTTAATGCTAAATGTATTATTTTGACAGTGTCAAAAATCTCATCACACAAGCCGATCATCCATAGTCAGAGGACAAAATATGAAGATTCACATCAAAATCCATTGGCGGCCATTTTGTGTGAACAACTTTAATTCATTTTAGGTAAGAAAAGGGAATCGCATGGCTAAACCTAACGTTATATATTTGAATTAGTACTGCTCCATTTAGTTTAATTACATTGTCTTTCAATTGGAACCATTAATTTTCATTTTCCTGACATCTCCTAAAATTCTCCCTAAAAACGTGCTACTGCCCCTTTAAGTTGTTTAAACTCATATTTGACGAATAAAAATCGATTTCAATCTCAGTAGGATTTAACATAATGACAGGCAATTTCAGAAACAGATATCCTATAATCAATAATGTACAATATGCTTCCATGGATTAGAATCGTGGGATTACAAGGAGAGCTAGAGAGTAACTATCTTTATTCCTTTTAGCATTACCAGACGCTATAGGATATTGATAATGGCATCAGGAAACACAATAAATAGTCCTGCATTGTAGTTTTCATATAAGTAAAGTTTTGTTAGGCCCCCAAAAGAATAAAAAAATGTTTTTGGCCTTGCATACAGGCAAATATGATGCGATGACGCGGATTTGTTAAATTTGCAAATGTTTTTTTATCATTGAATATGAAAATTATTCAACGGAATTTTTAAAAAATAAATGTATATAAACTTTGGATCACGTTATAACTGTGTATTGGAATGCCTACACGAACAGACGCGAGTTACATTAAAAAGGTTAAAGTTTCAATGTTTGTTTCTGGGCCTTTGGACTACATTTATATTTTCCCCCTTTTCAGCGTCTGGAAAAAAAGGCTTGATGCGGGACTTTGAAACTGACGCGGGCGGAAACCAGAAACAAATTACTTTTTTCTAGGCCTTATATTTCCTTTTTAATTTAATTCAAGATTTAATACTTACTACAGAATATCAAATAAGCTCTTCAAAGAGTATCACGTGTTTCCTATTCCAATGTTAATAACCTACCCAACTAATCCTATACGTTTTCTTACTTTCCCTTTTTATAGACGTTCTAAACTAAAAGCAAGAAATTCTTAACAACATCTCGAGATTACAGGTTTATATTGCAAAGTAAATGGCCCATGATTATTTAAAATTTTAAAATTGAAACTTTAGTTTATGGGCATTTGATCAAGTGTGAAATATTATTGAAACTTATATCAGTTCGTGTGATTTGAAAATCGTAAAAAGATTTATGTGTATTTACAGGATATTTTTTGCAGTATCAATCATTTAGTATGTTTTCATACAAGTATAGGCCTATATGGTGTTAGGTTTCTCAGTAATAGTCATTGCAGAACTAATTTAAGTGAATACTTAACTATAAAATTGAAAAAAATGTAATCAAGTATAAAAACTTGTCCTGCAAAATCGTGATCATCTTGGTTTTCGCATTCAAAGGTAATTTCAGAACACCACGATACACCATAAGAGTTTTTGTTTGTTTAAGAGTATGATATTGACATAAACTTAAACAAAAGAAAGTATACCATCACTTTGAGACATGTCTATCCTCAAAAGCGCACAATCAACAAGCTTGTCTATTCTATGAAGCAGAAGCCTCGTTAAGCCATTTTAATTATACAGTACCACATGTTTATACAATAATCATGGGTTGAAGTTACAGTTATTGACTAGTTTGATATATCAGCAATTGATTTATCTAAATATTATGTATCTAAAATTGAAAGTTAAAAGACACGTTGAGAAATTAGATGAAATAAGTGCACTACTAACTTCAAAAAGAAACCGGCTTCCGTGACCACATATTCTGTTTCCCGTGGCTAAACAGGCAGCTTTCTTTACAAAAAACGTATTTAAACAGGTTACTAACTGATTTAAGAAATTTAGTGGAGTCAAATTGCAATATTTTTTCATGAATCCCAAAACTGTCCATAGGGCATACTAGTCGACGTTTAATAGTCAGTGCGCTCATCAGAGCCTCAATCATTAAATGTTTGCTCAAAACTTTTCATCAATTATACATCAATCAATTTTGTGTCTTTACGAAATGAACTTATAAATGTACTTATGAAATTTTTACCTTTCTCCCTTCTGCTTAAAGAAAAAACCCATTTATTGAATTTCTTCTTCATATTAAAGGAGACTGTGACTACACACAACGACTTATGTTACTGACTTTATAATTACAATACTGACCTGAAGCTAGGAACTAGTGAATTTTGACTAAACGTATTGCAAATGAAAGTCAGAAGTTGAAAAGAATCTCTTCGGATTTACTGTCGACATCGTCAAAGCATACCTCATGGCAGGAAATAAAAATCTCAGGAAATGAAGTTCCGTCTGTGAGGTAGTGAACAACTGAAAATACTAAATCAAATCAGGCGTGGATTACTACAAAAATGCGGAACTCGAGTCTGAAAGTAATTAAGACTAAATAATGGACACTCTAAGAAAGGAAGAAACTCGGTGATACTTTTATATGCTGCTACTGCTGGAAAAAGTCCTCGGGCATGTAGAATGCCGAATAAGCATATGGTAGATATTGGATATGTTGGTCATCGAGGATTTAAGTAATTGGTTATTTATTTCGGATATTTCATAACAACCAAAATTTAATTGTGAGAACATCTCACACGATTATATACATATTTATTTGTTCAAAGCAATGAACTATCAGCTAAAGCATTAACAATGAATGTTACAAGTTTGTATATCTGAGCCATTGCGCAGTTTAAAATTATATATATCTGATATTTTCTTATTCACATATATTGAAACAATCAAAACATGTATCATACAAAATGTTAATGTATGAATATACGTTCATTACATTCCTTTAATAAAATATGAATAATGACATGAAGTCCACAATAGCGACAATATACTTACATCATTTGTCATTTAACAACTTTATTTAAATTATCTTACAAAATGTTTGATAATCGTCTCTTAGGAGCTTTTAGCTAGTATGTAGAGCAGAATTGAATTTTAAGAACTTTGTATCCTAAAACTGGAAAAGTTACTTACAACTTAAATTAATCTATCAAGAAGTCGTTTCTAACGTGTAAATCTGATTGACCAAGGCCTCTTGATCACTTTACTGAATTTCACTTACGCTTAACTTTGATTGAGCTTCTTCTAAAGTAATTTTGTCCTTAAAGTGCAGACCTTTTCATCATTGTCTTGCTGGATAAACTAATCGAAATCCCAAAGCAAACGTTTTAAAGACAGCATTTATGCTCCTTTGCCAGTTTGTAAATACTATAAAGTTTATCTTTTGCATAAATCTTTTAAAAACATTATTAAGAGATAAACCATAGCTCTTTTCGTAATTATGCATATTGTTTGTTAATCTATATGCCTTTATATATAATGGAATTTTTAGGACAACTCAAAATGTTACCATAATCCTTTGATAGCATATCAAACAAATGCAGACTGGTAAAAAGGTCAAAATTGGTAACAAAATAGACCAAACAAAAACATTACTGACCAGGGACAAAGTGCTGGCTGGTTTGTGTGTCTAGGTGAACTAATAACAAAGAAAGCGGAACTGTCACTGTTCCCAGGATATTCAACCAAGCTTCAGTTGTATGTCAAAGAAAAATCTTATTTGTGTGTGTTCATCATTTTGCGCGTCCGGTCTATAAAAAGTGGTATTGGCCGAATTCCCCAGTCCATTATAATTGTTTCATTATTTCTTATTCTAAAGGGGAAGTAGCACGTTTTCATGGGGAATATTAGAAGATGTCAGGAAAATTAAAATTAATGGTTCCAATTGAAAGACGATGTATTTAAACCAAATGGAGCAGTAATAATTCAAATATATAACGTAAAGTTTAGCCATGAGGTTCCGTTTTCTGACACAAACTGAATTAAAGGTGTTCACACAAAATGTCTGCCAATGCAGTTTTGTGACTCTTCATACTTTGTCCTCTGACTATGGGTGATTGGCTTGTGTGATGAGATTGTTTGACACGGTCAAAATAATACATTTAGCATTAACTTACAATTATCAGTGAAATATTTAGAATATAAAACAGATAGGTTTGTTTTCAGGGGTTCTTATTTAACGTCGACAATCCAATTATGTCATGAAATAACAGTTTGATGCCATTTGGTTTATAGTATCATGCAAGGGTATAGTATATAGTATAAGTAGTCAATATCACTTAAGGTTGGACTATCGGTCATATGTGTTTCTTTCGACTGCCATAGAAAAATTAGCTTACTAAGCTCTGAAATATCGCGTTGGACGAATCTATACGTTAGCACCAAGACAGTTATTTAAATAGTCAGTGAGTTTGGTTTTATCATTTCAGCAATTCAGCGGAAATATACCAATAAACAATTTCTTGCAGAGTTTGTTTCATGACCAGAAATTGTCCTGATTAACCTCCTATAAACCAATTGTTCTAATATTTTTCACGCACATTGAAGTGACCGTTTCAGTCAAATTTATTCAAATTTGAAATACCTATAATCGGAAAATCAACTTTAATCAATGTTTCCGATTATTAACAGTTTTGCGAAAACAATGCTTGTGTTCTCATCTTGTCTCGTCTTTTCTGTAGATTAGTGAGTTGTTTAGCACCGCTGCGGTATTTTTACGGGCTTTAGTGGCGTTCTATTGACGAATTATTGTCACATAGACATACAGTAGAACACGGATATAGCGAACAATCGGATATAGCGAACAAATTTTCAAGTCCCGTCCCTATATAATATCATTAAAATTATATGCGTATAGCGAACACCGGATATAGCGAACTAAATTCTTTGGTCCCTTGGAGTTCGTTATATCCGTGTTCTACTGTATTTGCTAGTTCCTTATTTCATGTTCTATAAAAGGACCCGAATTGTTCTGTATTCGAAGACATATTACTTACAAAAATCAATTAAAATCAACAAACTTCAAACCAGCCACTTTTATTGAATAAAATTGAACGGTTGATAAAAGCTCGAGTCAATAGACATTTATTCCAATGAACTGTTCATAGGTTCATAGAAAAGATATAATGTGAAAGTTTGTCATTTTCTGAAATCCAATATCTTATTTCCATATGGTGCCATGTCCTCTAATTGCAATTCAGATTTTGAAATTATTTTTACTAGGTTCACGTTATTGACAAACCTCTATTGACAATAGAAACGATAAAACATTATCCAATAGATTATCAGCGCCGGATATGAAGGAACACTGTAAACAGTTGCTTCTTGTTAAGTTCAACAAAGTTTATCGATTTTTATCCATTTCAAACTTGTTTTAAAACTGAGGTAATCCAATCGATTTAGTTAAATGAACATGATTTTGTTTAAACTTCCTCATGTTAGCATTTAATTTACCCTCTCGTTAAACAGTAGAGTTATTGCTGTCGACTAATAGTGGGTGAACAATTTGACATTTGCTCCAATACCTTGTGAGAGAATACTTTTTGACAATGATTTTGCTAAATATAAAAACCAATATTGTTATTTTTTCCCAAGACAACAGGTGTCCCAATACCCAATACCTGGTTGATGGTTTATCAGTTGTGTCGGTGGAATCTGCAATATTTTATACCATATGTGACAAAGGGGAATTTATCAGAGTAGATGTATTGCTTGTAAAAGGCATTCGGTCCTCACATAGGCAGATCACGTCTTGAACGATTTTATTTTATCATTTCAAGGGATAATGATTGTAGTACTTGAATCTGATTGAAAGGGAGGCTGGAATTTTGCAATGTAAGGTATTATCTGTATTATGCGGCAATCATAAAGACGTGGCAAAGTGCAAATCTTGTGCTCCCAGTTACACTGCATGTGTATTATCCAAACATTATGTATAATCTTCACATCACCTAACTGCCACAGTTGTTTGTTGTTCATGTATCGTTACAAATATAAACTGTGTAACAAATATTTATAAACAATGGTTCAATATTTTAATACTGACCAATACAAAATATGTACCAGCTCTAATGCGTTAAGAGGAAAGAGCCCTTTTATCAAATTATTTACCTTTTCCATGCTTGATCGGTATAAATCACGCACATGTTTTGTGGAATGCTGTATGATTGTCAAACTATTTAAGGTAGAATCGTTTTTTCAATTCGACCAAATTCAATTAAACGAAATTAATCTCATCAAGATAAAAGATATTTCAAAAACATCATGACTGACAGTTATGTGAGCACTACCAAGAATTGTTCCGACAACTTGGCCATTTTCCAATAACAGGCTGTCAAATTAATCTGACTTATATGTCACTTGCCCCGTCTTAATTTGTAGCCATGGAATTCATTTTTTCGTTGTTATGTGCTCTGTGCAAGTTGATGAAGTTTATGTTGCATTGTTATTAGCTTCTTGTGAGATAAAAAATAGAAGATGTCAGAGTGGGGTTGTGACCATAAACAATACAAATACTTTGTTTTCCAATTTCAGCTCATCAGGCCTGTATTGCATGGCATTCATATATTGTCCGGTGTCTGTCCGTCCGTTAGTAACTTTGTGCATTTTCAACTTCTTCCAAGAAGCATAAGGCCTAGAAAGCTAAAATATTGTGTACAGACTCCTTGAATATTAAGGATTATAATTATGGCTTTGGAAGCCGGGCCGCACGGGTTACGCCCTTAAAACCTTCTTTTAGCCTCTTCACCAGGAGCATAGGGTTTTGACTAGTGAGGGTTTTAATTTACAGTTTTGATAACTCTATGAGCTCAAAAAGCTCCTGGTGGAACCTTTGAATCCCAAACCCTGAATTATCAAATCTATGGCTCTG
Organism: Steromphala cineraria; assembly: GCA_916613615.1. Taxonomy (NCBI): domain Eukaryota; kingdom Metazoa; phylum Mollusca; class Gastropoda; order Trochida; family Trochidae; genus Steromphala; species Steromphala cineraria. Next base: position 18,220,770 of record OU744721.1, read on the forward strand.
GCAGTTTCTTCTGACGGGAAAAATTGCAGCACAATCCATTTGAAGTTGTTTTTAGCAAGTTACAACACTTCTCCCATTAAAAGGGTGATACATTTCACAATACCTCTGTCATGATTCAGTAGCCAAAATTATGATTTAGGGATAGCGTGGCTGATTGCAAACTTAACTTTGACTGCGTCCGATATCCCATTCTAGCCATCAAACTCGGCTAATTCGAACTTAGGTACATTTTGGATCAGCATTTCATCTTGGTCTACCTCTGTGGGGAGAGAATGCCTCCATAGCTAATTGGGATTATTATAATTCATAGAATTGGTGTTGAAGTGACCCTAAGGAGAGCACAGACCTCTGGGTAATTAGAGGCCCAAATCGAGCATGCTGCAGAAAGAAGAACGTTTTGAGATGACCCCTTGATTTCATCACCTTCATAGTATGAAGACGGTCAAAACTTTTTATTTTTATTTAACTGAGAGATGAGACTTTAAATGAACCAGGGGCCTGTGATCCATAAATCTATAAATCATAGACCTCCATAGATTATAAGAATCATAATTTATTGCTTTGGTGAAACAATTACTTAAGATCATATTCTCATGTTTTACTCAAGAGGCCGAAGTCCTTGAAACCTGATAGCTTTTGTAAATATTCATGATAAGGATTGTAATTCATAGAATATTTTATGCTGTCACCACTCTTGTCATTTTCTTTAAGTGTTGCTAATTTCTTTTATCTCTATCACGTTTCATGTTCTGATAGTAGACAACTTAAAATAAAATAGTAGAATACTTAGATTGAATATAGAATAATGAAACTTTTAATTGTGTTGGCTCGACTTAAGATGTCTTGACATGAAATTGCAAAAAAAACCCCGAGCAAGTCAAAGTGTCAAACTTCTGTAAATTCAACGATGAAAGTTGGATTGCAGATCAGAAAGATAATGCTGGATACTATGTTTGTTACACTTTAATAGCAATATAGCATGCCTCGCCGTTAAATCTTATATTTTTAAAGGTTCTATATTGGGTAAAGTCAGTTAGTACGCTGATAGACAAGTTTTCATCAGTTAAGCAATTGTGATAAATGAGATGTCATTTCCTTCCAAAGAATAAAATTGCTTTTCAATTGAATCATTTAACCTCCTCCAACGTTCTAAAGATACCAGGGCATAGGATTGATTCGAGGTTATTCAGGATCGACCATTTTGGCCAAGTCTGAATCTAACTGAATCGGGGCAGTTTGTTACACAGTTCCTGTTTTTTAACGATTTTAATGAATATGTTAATACTGCTTCTTTTTCTAAAAATAAAACACAGTTTACAGTAACTGTAAACCATGATAACTCTTATTCAATAATGCTATCGATATACTGGCTCAGAAATCTGCAGGAATAATTTTGTAGAGATCGTTTTTGTTATCTGGTCATTCTGTCATATATACCGTATTTGTGTATTTGTGCAATTTTCTGGTTCGGTTGTATTGCGTTCTGTCCAAAGTTGGGAGTATTTTCTTAATTATGTTGCTGTTTTTTTTATGTCAATGCACTAATCATGTAAGCCGTTTTAGATTTAAAAGTGTGCATCTAATAATGAAAGGATATTTTACATTTTCAGTTTTATCATTGATCCAATCTGACAATGTTTTCTTAACGTTCCGAGCGAAGATGCTGAAAATACCCTATAACATGTGACCTTGTAGCAAAATTTGATGAATGTTTTTAATGTGATGATGTGGCTATCATGAAATTTGTATACTTTTACACATAACTTAAGGTTAGGATTTGTTAAATTAACCACTATCTTTAACAAACGAGGTTTCTCCTTTTACTATGTATCCTAGGAACCAATCAAAATAAACATCTAAACCAGTGTATTGTCTGTAGGTACAACCAGTAGATTATTGTCTGGTGTTTCCTCTAGATAATTCTTGTTCTTGAAAGATTGTAACTCATAACGCCAAAGATTCCTGAAACTTTTTCTTCAAAAGATCGTTCAACATCCTTTCCAAATCACCATCACCGTTGGCAGTAAAAAACAAGACTAAAATAAAGTTAATAATTTTTTATGTACACTTTTAGATATAAAACAGCTTTGAACTTGTCTCTCCTTTTATTTTACTTTAGAATTAAGGTCATAATAAATAAGGAAAATCTCGTCCCGAGTCTGTACTCTAGGTCAACTCAAGACATAACATATAGCTAGAGGAAATCAGAGCTTAACGTGCTGGCGACTTTTAGTGAAACGAGACTGGCTATCCATAGGCAAATTGATCTCTTCACAACACCAGATTAAAGGGATCTTGTGATAAAGAGAAAGTCAGATGGATGTGTTAACAAAAGCCTTTATCTGACATGGGTAATCAAGATGTATTGTGTACACAAAGGGTAAATAGTCTGGCTTGTTAAGCAATTTCGCTTGTTTGCAAATACAAATACTCAAGGAGTATCAAAGTATAAGTTATGAATAAGTTTAGATATATTAGAAAACAAACTGTAAATATTAGATTGTTAAATTCATACTTCGAATTTATGCAATGTTGGCGTAAGCGTTTGTTCAGAACAATAAATATTGTTGAATAATATGAAAAAAGGTTGACTGGTTGTACGTACGTACGCCGCTAAGGACTGAAATATTGCCTAAGCGGCGTCAAACAATAACTCACCCTCTCCAGTGTGTGAGTTTCCCCTACAATCAATCAGTTTTGAATAATCAGGAGTTTTTAAATATTTTGATATCAAAATTTGTCAGTGGGTGGCATTTGTCAAAGAAACTCAACAACATAAAATTAAAGCTGCTGTTTAATTAAAACTGACAAATGTATAACATTTTATCAATTAGTACCTGATTTACGACAGAAGGGTTTATATGCAATAAAAATCCATTTTTACATTCATTGCATTATCACCGAAATATTTGCAGTCGAAAAACTTCATGTGACACCTGATACAAATGGTTGTGAAATATAATGACACATATACAGCAAAATATTGTTTGGAACACATGTCCAAATTTATTTGGTAATCAACATTTTTTAATGGAAAGAAACTGGACCTATGAAACTTTTATGTCATAATAATGTTTAAGGTTTTGTACAGAAACAATGACTAACTCAGATGTGTATACTAAAATAGCAGACACATTGCTCACGTGAAAACTTTGAAAAAAAAGAGACACTGATTATCTTTCTTAAAAAAGGTTTGGTTTGGATTAGTAACAAGATATCTAATATGTTTATTGAAGTTCATATCTGATCACTGGACTTGCAAATCTATCCATATATGGTTAGTATATCTATATGTTTGAATTAATCAAAAATCGAATGAACTCTGTGTCACTTTAGTAGTTTATAAGCATTTCAATATTTGACTCAACAGAATAGAAAAGTTTTTACTTAGTTTACTTCGAGAGTCTGTAATACAATCAAACAAAAGTGTGCTCTTTATTTAAAGGTGGCAAAAACATTTTTGTTTATTTGATTAATGTAATACATTTAATTGAATCGTTGATGGATACATGCTTACAGTAACACCAAACAAGACATCTATAGGGAAGCTTCGACAAGGTTGATCAGTTGTAATGGAAATTCCCAAGAATTCATAAACATGCTTTTTACATTTTCATTCAGAGTAGCAACATTAATAATGCCATTGTATTCCTAAAAACAGAAATAACTCCGTAAGATAGTGTTTTGCCCCCAATAGAATCATCTTTATCATATCTATTTTATAGTCAAACTTTAAATGCATTGAAAAAAACATTCTAATTATCTTATCAATAGCATTTTTCTTCATTTCTGGAGAATTAAAAGAATTGCCACTGGCTAAATAATTGCTAATTACGATGTTTCAACTGCGTCAAGTATTGAAACAGTCAGAGGCGTGATGTGTTTTCACTCAAAGCTGATCAAAGTTAAAGTCTGTTATCTCTGGATAAGGATCAATAAAGATGACTGTATTATTCTTGTGAAACAATGACGTTGAAATGATGAAATATTGAATTATCAATTAAACACTTTTTTCAATAAAACATGTCTTTTTATAATTATAAGTTATGAAATCTCCAATGATGAAGGCTTTAACTCTTTTGAGGCTTCCCACACTCCTAATCCTAATTAAATCACAACATTTCCCAAATCTTTACATTTGCCTTTGCAAAACAAAAACTAAGTGTTTGTCAAAGAATATTATTTACGGGAAAACATAGTATATCCAATCAATTAACTTAATTTGTAATAATTAGCGTTAAAACGAGGTATTAAGCTTAGTTCTTGTTATGAGTTTTGGATTGAGGTTAAATCTTTTCACCAGTTTGAAAAAAGTTTTGAAATGAAATGAGTATTTTATATATTTTTTCATTGCAAAATAGCTGCATGTTTTGATGACTCATATGCAGCTCCAAAGACAACAACATTAACATGTCGATTTATCATGGAACTAGTGAAACATCATTTTTTGGGTTAAAATCGAAGACCATCAATAACATTTGATCAGCTAACAAGAAAACATGATTTAATTGATTATTATCAGATGTCGTTCTTACAATTGTACGTCAGATGGAAAGTGATGTATGTATAGGATTTAGTTTTCTTTAGTACAAAACACTATATTTTTCGTGTGATGTGAATGTGAATGCAATAATAATCTGACAATATTTTCTTTTATCTGAATACCCTCACATCTGTAGTTCACAATGTAACGAATGAACTGTTCGGTGTGAGGATATACTATAAACTATCACATTACTATCATAAATATTTCTTTCCAAATATTCTTTTGCAATTTCGATTTAGAATAATATCTGGATGTTCTAATTCTTCAATCGATTTCATGACAAGATTTACATATTGATTTAAGGATGTTAAGTTTCTGAAATTTGGTAAATAAGAGATTTAAATCATGGTTACCTTTTGAAAACACATTAAATCCAAACTAAGTTGTTGGATCTTTTTTGGTTAATTTTTAAAACAAATATGACGGTTATATTTGCTCTGTGATGTGAATGCACTATTTGTCAAACTATTTTCAAAATAAAGACAGACAGTGATGATAAGTGAATATTTTCAATGCAACAATTTCAGTTGCTAGATATGTTTCATCTTTGTTATGATACTTACAATTATGCTCCAAAATCCATTCTTTTTAACTTTTCTTCATTCAACAATACTTTATCTTAGTTAAAAACTGAATATTATCGCTAGTAACCGATGGAAACGTATATCAGAAAACCTTCATGGGATCTCATACATATGTCAGTAGCATTTTAAATAGATTCTGTGAGGGAGTAGAAGGAAATTTTCCTTTATAAAAACACTAAAATGAAAAGATTATATTAGAATTCAGCTCTATGATAATAAATTGCATCAAATATGAGGGTTCAAATGTCAAATCCTAGAATACTTAAATTTGTACTTCCCTGTAGTGCACATCTAATTTTGCCTTATCAAAGCCATTATTGTATCGTGAGGTACTTCTGCCTCATAAGAGTACGGTTCAGAATATTGGAATATACAATTACAAAGAACAGATATTGTCCTATTTATAATCTTATATATGAAAACATAATAATTTTAGGGGACATTCTGTGCTTTCTAATGGTAAATATAAGTTCACTCCAGCTTTTATTTCAACAAACATGAACAAGACACGTTGATCACCTTCCAGGTTTAAGACAAATCCTACCAACAACCCCAAGGAAGAAAACTGTTTTAACCTTAATCCATAGTCCTACAACTATCTTGTATTCTTATTTTCAAAAATATCATTGTTGTTAAATCGATTTTAATTAAGGACAAATAGTACAATATATTCCCTATAAGACGTGTAGTCACATTCTACATCTTATGTTGCTTTAAACTTAATTGAAAATGTCATTTTCAGGTAGTTCACTATCATCTATATGTCCTCAAGCCTGTGGAGGGGTGAACACAAAACAGAACACTGAAAGGTCCCTCTAACTGTCAACTTACATGTACTCCTTTGTAAATGTGGCAAATGATATCCGACGTGAAATGGACTGCAATTTGGGGAACACCAGTTGATAATGGACTTCTGTCTGGAATGAAAATGTTTCTTATATATAGACATCGCAAAAGTCTTCAGGAAGGTGATTGTGAACAGAAATTTCAATAATATACCTTATTAAGTTCCATATGCAAGAATATACTCAGTATCTCTTAAGAGGTACACCTGAAAAACGAGAAATATATGCTCAAACCTTGGATGAATGTGGAGTACATTGTATGTTAAACTTGAAGGAGTAAGAAATATATGAAGATTAACACTCTAAGCCAGGTAATATCAGGTTGAAATTTAAACAAAAACTTTGAATCTAGAATACTTCAATAACGTTTATATACGTGTTTGAGTAATATTATATACAAACTCAAAACATACATGATACTTCATGTAAAAATAAGTGAAAATTTAACATCATTTCAAAATACTTGTATCGCAGTACAATATAGTCCAATCACTAATTGTGTGTCTCCTGTCCTGTTTGATTTTGTACCCATATACTAAATGGACTTAACGTTCACAAAAGTAACTGAATTGAATGAAATTGTCACAGGCTAAGGCTTCTGGCTGACTTGGCCCCTATGAAGCAGTTTTTTCCATCGATGATTGCAGCAAGATTTTATTTGATTTCAATTAAATTTATTTTCACTACATGTATATGTCGTGACCACTTTCCGGAATTGCCCATTCCCTGGGTTTGGGCAACCACCCCTGCCCAATTCCCGGGAATGAACAAATCAGATTTCAATTTGCCCAATCCCAGGGAATGAGCAAGGATTAAGATATAAACCAAATGAGAGCCAACAGTTATTACACTTGATTAATGTTTATTCAGTACAAACAGTTCTTGATACAATGTAACACTTGGTAAAATTGAACTTAATCTTTATTTATTTATTAAAAACTTCAAATGTTTTTTAAATACTCATCATTATCAATATTCAACTTATTTTAACATTAAAAATTTAAAAAATGAAATTTGTATTAGGTAAACAATCTAAAATATCCAAAACCAAAACAACTGTACTAAAAATACATTATTAATAAAATTTAAAACCAAACTTATTCTGACATTAACAGCAATTAAATGATCCTTATTACTAAAATGGAAAATTATTTAAACAATTTAAAATAGCAATTTCAAACAAAGTTAAAGCAGCTACTTATTTTTGCATTTAGCATTTCTTGTGGATTCCAACACGTTTTCAGCTTGGTCTTCCTGTCCAACTCGTGCTCGTTTTCTCACTATCTAGTTGCTGTCTTGATTTTAGCTGATACGACATCTTCTATTGTAATGTCATATTCTTCTTTTAAAATAACTGAGAAGGTGTTCCTATTGACTCAGTTATCGAACTTTACCTTTTACTCCATGGTCCAGATGTTATGTGAAGCAAAATGACAAATACATAGTATATAAAGAGGCTAAGTAAAGTTCACAGCCCAGCTGAATCAGTTTGTGTAAGCGTAATCATCCAATCCCAGGGAATGAGCAGTCGTTAACACTGCTCATTCTCAGGGATTAGCTGACCAATCACTGGGATTGGGCAAGCCCCCGACCATTGACGGGGATTGGGCAACGTTCTTGCCCAAACCCAGGGAATGAGCAATTCCGGGAATTGGGCATGACATATATATTTTATTTTGAAAAATTCCCACCTTCCAAAAATAGGTATTCCAATGTGATTGACTGTACATTTGTACATGTGTAATATGGCCTGTGTTCTGGCGTGCACAATGATGATCTGTGTATGTCATGTACCTTCAAACAGAATGGATAAAAATAAGAACATTTTGTCAGTATAAAAGCTCTTATTTATGAACAAGAGAGGTCATTTCCTACTGGAATTAAATTTTCAATTTGAGTCTATCGTATCCAAATGTCTAGGAATAAAAACTGCGAAAGAAAAAGCTTGCCGATTCGTTGAAGTTTTAATTCCATATAAAAGACACGAAACATTACATATTGCTCTGTGTAGTGTAAATGAAAAGAAGCAAACACAAACAAGGATGCGCAGAAACTTTCATATCCAAAGAAAATGGAAAGACCAGGAATGTGTGACGTGACTGAACTGACATCCATTTGTGTTCGAATGAATATTCAGAGATGCTGTCCAGAATCGAAAACGCTTATTCGAGATATAAATAAGACTGACTTCTCAACCTGAAATGTATTATTCAGGAACAGAATGTCATGTTAAACATATCCTTTCTAAGATCTCCCGCTATAATTATTGCGTTTGTATTAATGTTTATACACGTTACTGTGTAAGTTAATGTTATATTATGATCACGTTCTTTCTAAAGGAAACTTCCAGTTGCTCATGCAAAGTTCTAAATTGTGTAAAAAATTTATCATTCATATCAACATAGTTCAGTTCAGAATAGAGACATTTATTATAATAATTCGTAGAGAATAATGTATCCTTGCCTTCATTCATTCTCATCTACGAATATGATGAATCTATGTCTTTTGAACCTCCGTGAATTACCTCTGTGAGTTCATATGTACATATACTGAAATCATCAGAAATAAAGCTTTCTGCGATGGTAAAGTCATCATTTATTGAGCTTTATGACAACGTCACATTATTAAGATCAATACATTGTGATTTACCTGAACCTTTTAAAGAGGCAGCCAAAAGATAACATAGCTTACTGACTGATTCTGATTTTAAACGTTCCCTTTAGTTTAGAAGTTGACTGGATACACAGAATACATGAATGCGAAAGAAATAGGTGTAGTGAGAATAATGAAAGAGGATAATTATCCTTTTGCTTATAGATATTTTATTCTATAATAACATTGTATTATGAATACAGTCGAACTTGTCTATAAAGGCCACACAGGGGAACGACCAAAAGTGGCCTTTATATGGAGGTGGCCTTTCTAGAGAGGTTCGGGTGACCTCCTACTCAAAGATAACTAACAAATATTCTGATACCATATTTTTATTTAAAATAAGAGCATATTTCAAATACATCATAAAAAAATCATCTTGTTTTAAAAAGAATAAATATTCAACACATTAAAACATACATTTGTGTAAGATCTTCAAATTTAACTGGTAAAATAGTCACTGATTTTTTATTGCTTCTCAATCACATCCACTTTTTGATCAAGAGTTAACGCATTACGATGTTTGGGAGGCATATTGAACAATGAATTAAAACTAACCTGCATTGACCTTTATTGAAACGATTTACATTGCCACGCTCCATTGACACAAAAGAATTGTCTTATGAATTGTCAATCTAACAAGCTTGCATACTCACCCTATTGTGTTATCGAGTGAGATGGCATTTCATTTCATTAATTACCAACTGGCCAACTACGTATGTATGTGATGATCCGAATGATCTAATATGTTTATTGAAGTTCATATCTGATCACTGGACTTGCAAATCTATCAATTTATCGTTAATATATGTAGAATGTTTGAATTAATCAAATTAATTAATATTTGAAGTTATGCATCCAATTAACCTACCTATTAGTAACAATACCTAATAAACACTAACGAATCGCATGTATCTTCCTAGCAGCTTTTGATAAGGGTTAAGAATTATGTTTGCTGAAATAGCTCGCCACTCGAGCCACATTGTCCGGTTTTCGAACAATTTCTGACTTTGAATGGCCGTGTTTTTGCTCAAATGTAGCGATTGACCTTGAACTTGCAATTATCAGTAACAATTTGCAGTTCCCGATGTAATAACATCGATTTCAAAATTTGACATATGTTTTCCCATCAACATACTCTTTGTCACTTTAATAGTTTAAAAGCATTTCAATATTTAACTTAATATAATAGAAATGAAATATTCGGATTTACTTTCGAGAGTCTGAAATACAATCAAACAAAAGTGTGCTCTTTATTTAAAGGAGGCAAAATTATCATTTTTGTTTATTTGATTAATTTAATACATTTAATTGAAACGTTGTTGGATACATGCTTACAGTAACACCAAACAAGACATTTATAGGGAAGCTTCGACAAGGTTGATCAGTTGTAATCGAAATTCCCGAGAATTCATTAAAATGCTCTTTACAATTTCATTCAGAGTAGCAACCTTATTAATGCCATTGTATTCCTAAAAACTGAAAAAACTCCTTAAGATGATGTTTGGCCCCCAAAAGAATCATTTTTATCATATATATTTTCTAGTCAAACCTTAAATGCATTGAAGAAAACATTCTAATTATCTTATCAATAGCCTTTTTTTCATTTCTGGAGAACTTAAAGAATTGCCACTGGCTAAATAACTGCTAATTACGATGTTTCAACTGCGTCAAGTATTGAAACAGCCAGAGGCGGGAAAGGTTTTCACTCAAAGCTGATCAAAGTTAAAGTCTGTTATCTCTGGATAAGGATCAATAAAGATGACTGTATTTTTTTTGTGAAACAATGAAACGTTGAAATGATGAAATATTGAATTATCAATTAAACACTTTTTTCAATAAAACATGTCTTTTTATAATTATAAGTTATGAAATCTCCAATGATGAAGGCTTTAACTCTTTTGAGGCTTCCCACACTCCTAATCCTAATTAAATCACAACATTTCCCAAATCTTTACATTTGCCTTTGAAAAACAAAAAGTAAGTGTTGGTCAAAGAATATTATTTATGTGAAAGACATAGTATATCCAATCAATTAACTCAAATTGTAATAATTAGCGTTAATAAGAGGTATTAAGCTTAGTTCTTGTTATGAGTTGTGGTTTGAAGTTGTATCTTTTCACCAGTTTGAAAAAAAATTTGAAATGAAATAATTATTTTTTATATTTTTTCATTGCAAAATAGCTGCATGTTTTGATGACCCAAATGCAGCTCCAAACACGACAACATTAACATGTCGATATGACTAGTGAAACATAATTTTTTCGGTTTAAATCGAAGACCATCAATAACATTTGATCAGCTAACAAGAAAACCTGATTTAACTGATTATTATCAGATGTCGTTCTTACAGCTGTACGTCAGATGGAAAGTGATGTATGTATAGGATTTAGTTTTCATTTGTATAACACACTACTTGCCCATTTTTAAAAATTGTTCGTGTGATGTAAATGTGAATGCAATAGAAAATCTGACAATATTATCTTTTATTTGAATACACTCAAATATGTAGTTGACAATGTAACGAATGAACTGTTCTGTGAGGATATACTTATAAACTATCACATTACTTCTTTCCAAATATTCTTTTGCAATTTCGATTCAGAATAATTTCTGGATGTTCTAATTCTTCAATCGATTTCATGACAAGATTTACATATTGATTTAAGGATGTCAAGTTTCTGAAATTTGTTAAATAAGAGATTTAAATCATTGTTACTTTTTGAAAACACATAAAATCCAAAATAAGTTGTTAAATCTTTTATGGTTAATTTAAAAAAAATATGACGGTTATATTTGCTCTGTGATGTGAATTCACAATTGTTTGTGGTGACATGAATGCACGCACTGGCGAGCAAAATAATCAACACGTTAGTTTCGACGATGACATAGGAAATGAACACCTTAGATGTAGTGAAGAAGGTGATACCACACTTGATGATCGTAAATCTCACGACAAAATTGTGAATAGATTCGGTCGTGCTTTATTAGATATGTGTTACGCATTACAGTTATTTATTGTCAACGGTAGAGTTTTTGGTGATACTCTTGGTGAGTTTACATTTTGTAGTCATCAGGGTTGTAGTGTAAATGATTATTTTATCTGTTCATCGGCCTTATTCCAGTTTATTGAAATCTTTAACGTGGGAGATAGAACTGACTCTGACCATTTTCTATTAGAGCTGAAATGTAAATTTCCATATTTACACAACGAAATAGAACAATATGATAAGTGTCATGGGATGGACAGAATTGTTTGGAACGACCTTCAGACTAATGACTTTGTGAATACTTTATCTGATAAAATAATATGTCATAGTGAACAGTTATTTACAATGCTTGATATTGATCTAGATGGTGCTGTCGATCAATTTGTAAATATCATCGTAACTTCGGCTGAATGCATGAAGAAAAAGTTTGTTAAGAAACAATATAATGGTATGAGAACGCCCAAATTGAATGTAGAATGCAAAACGGCAAGGCACGATGCTCGTAAAGCTCTAAGGGCATTTCGCTGTAAATGCACAGAATTGAACCAAACAATATTGCAAAATGAGAAATAAGTATAAACATTGTTGCCGTAATTTTAAAACAAATTTACGTAACCAAATGCAAAAACGACTCAATAATTCGCTGAATAATCCCTCCAAATTCTGGAAAGAAATACGTTCGTTACAAAATCGACAGCAAAACTGTATTAAAAAAACGAAATGGCTTGTACATTTTAAGAAAATCTTTTCGAACGGATCTGTATTTGACACTGTTCAAGATAACGATTTGTTGAATGAAATGCTTAGTTCCCCGTCAGAATTTTACACGGACATTGATAGATTGATTTATGAATCACCGATATCAGAAAAAGAGGTATCAAATGCGATTTCACATTTAAAAAACGGAAAATCCTCGGGTCCTGATCATATCATTATAGAAATGATTAAATGTTCGGAATTCATTATTATGCCTTTTCTTGTCAAGTGCTTTAACATACTTTTTGATATTGGCGATAGTCCTAAATGCTGGTCTTCGTCAATAATTGTTCCTTTACATAAGAAGGGAAATCTAAGTGATCCTGATAATTATAGAGGCATTTCATTGATGAGCATTTTAGGCAAAATATTCACAACCATACTGAATAATAGAATTACCAATTGGACAAATATGCGGGATTTAATACCAGAAGCTCAGGCCGGTTTTCGAAAAGGATATTCAACTTCAGATCTTTACATTACATGCCATCATACAAAAATGTCTATCGCGGCGAAAACACGTACGTGGCGTTTGCCGATTTTCGAAAAGCATTTTATTCTGTAGACCGTTCTAAATTATGGTATTGTTTACTAAGGGCCGGATTTTGGGGGAAAATATACCATGTTTTAAAATCAATGTACGCAAACATCAAATCATGTGTGCGATGTGGCGACGATCTCACAGACTGTTTTGATTGTCCAGTTGGTTTAAGACAAGGATGTATTTTAAGTCCAATGTTATTTACATTTTTCATCAATGAATTTTACTATGAGATTTCTAATAATGGAAAGCATGGCATTCAACTATTCCCGGATATTATTGAAATATTGATGTTACTTTTTGCTGTTGATGTCATCTTAGTATCAGACACAGTTAAGGGATTGCAAAATCAACTTAATATATTAGAACGTTACACCAAAGAATGGAAACTATCTGTTAACTATGAAAAGACAATTATTGTTATATTTAGAAGGGGTGGGCCGTTATCATCAAATGAAAAGTGGGTATTTAATGGAGTAACACTTCAGACTAGTAATCAATATAAGTATCTTGGCCTTTTGTTTACCCACACAATGAATTTTTCTAAAAGCGTTATCGATTTAGTAAAAAGAGCCAAGAAAGCACTATTTAACGTTATGTCTGTAACATTTAAGATAGGAATAACTACCCCTAACGTCTTTTTAAAACTATTTGATTCTCAGATACAGCCGATAATGTTGTATGGGTCTGATGTTTGGGGATATCAAAAGTATGACAGTCTTGAGAAACTTCACCTTCTAGCATGTAAAAAGTATTTATCCGTTGGACCATCAACACCAAACTGCATGATTTACGGAGAATGTGGAAGACACCCTCTGTACATAAATTCCCAAATCAAATGCTTAAAATATTGGATAAAACTTATTGGTATGCATGAGACTAGAATTCCAAAGTTAGCTTATAATATGCTATTACATTTAGATAACATTGGTAAAATAACATGGGCATCCCACATAAGAAATATTTTGTTCTCCCATGGTTTTGGCTTTATCTGGATGAACCAAACCTTTGGAAATATTGATGTCTTTTTATATAATTTAAAGAATCAAGCTATTGATATGTTTCATCAAGATTGGCATTCTTCTCTGTATGATAGCTCGCGTTATGATTGTTATAGAACATTCAAAAGTCTACTTCAGCCAGAAAAAATATTTGTCTATTTTATATTCTAAAAACCTAAGAAATATTTTTATCAAATTACGACTTGGTTTGCTGGATTTAAAGATAAATGAAGGCAAAAAAATGAATATAGAAAAAACTAGAAGATTATGTCCGGTGTGTAAATCAGCAGTTAAAAGTGAAATACATTTTATGCTTGTTTGTCCATCATATTCCGAAATCAGAAGGAAATATATTCCTGCATTTTTTACATCAAAACCACCTGCTGCTGCCTTTACATCCCTATTGTGTTCTCAAAATGAAAATGTTATTCTTAATTTGTCGTTATTTATCAAACATAGTATAAAACGTAGAAATGAACTTTTAAGAAATGAAATTCGCCCCAAGAGCTGAAATAAGATCTTCTTATTGTCATTGTGTTACCAATATTTGAAATATGTATTACTGTTTATATGTATATGTATTATTTGCATTATGTAACTCTTTATGTACATTTGTATATGGGCCGGAGGCCTTAAATACAATAAACTCTTTGACTTGACACTATTTGCCAAACTATTTTCAAAATAAAGACAGACAGTGATGATAAGTGAATATTTTCAATGCCACAACTTCAGTTACTAGATATGTTTCATCTTTGTTATGATAGTTACAATTATGCTCCAAAATCCATTTTTTTAAAAATTTTCTTCATTCAACAACACTTCATCTTAGTTAATAACTGAATATAATCGTTAGAAAGCGATGAAAACGTATATCAGAAAACCTTCATAGCATCTAATACATATGTTAGTAGCAGTTTAAAGAGATTCTGTAAGGGAGTAGAAGGAACATTTCCTTTATAAAAACACTAAAATAAGAATAATTTTATTAGAATGCAGCTCAATGATAATGAATTGCATCAAATATGAGGGTTCAAATGTCAAACCCTAGAATTTGTTCTTCCCTGTAGTGCACATCTAAATTTGCCTTATCAAAGCCATTATTCTGCCTCATAGGATTTTGGAATATACTCAATTACAAAGAACAGGTAATGTCATATTAATAATCTTATATATGAAAACAAAATGATTTTAGGGGACATTCTGTGCTTTCTAATGGTAAATATAAGTTCACTCCAGCTTATATTTCAACAAACATGAACAAGACACGTTGATAGTCTTCCAGGTTTAAGACAAATCCTTCCAACAACTCCAAGGAAAGAAAACTGTTTTAACCTTAATCCATAGTCCTATTAGTATCTTGTATTCTTATTTTCAAAAATATCATTGTTGTTAAATCGATTTTTTAAAGGACAAATAGTACAATATATTCCCGATAAGACGTGAAGTAACTATTCTACATCTTATATTGTTTTAAACGTAATTGAAATTGTCATTTTCACGTAGTTCACTATCATCTATATGTCCTTCAAGCCTGTGGAGGAATGAACACGAAACAGAACACTGAGAAGTCCCTCTAACCTTCAACTTACTCAATTGTAAATGTGGCAAATGATATCTGACGTGGAGAGGGCAGCAATTTGGGGAACACCAGTTGATAATGGACTTCTGTCTGGAATGGAAATGCTTCTTATATATAGACATCGCAAAAAAGTCTTCAGGAAGGTGATTGTGAACAGAAATTTCAGTAATATACCTTATTAAGTTCCATATGCAAGAATATACTCAGTATGTCTTAAGAGGTACACCCGGAAAACGAGAAATATTCCACAAACCTTGGATGAATGTGGAGTACATTACACTTGAAGGAGTAAGAAATATATGAAGATTAACACTCTAAGCCAGGTAATATCAAGTTGAAATTTAAACAAACTTTTAGAATCTAGAATACTTCAATAACGTTTATAAACGTGTTTGAGTAATATTATATACAAACTCATAACATACACGATACTTCATGAACAAATAAGTGAAAATTTAACATCATTTCAAAATACTTGTATTGCAGTACACAATAGTCCAATCACTAATTGTGTGTTTCATGTCCTGTTTGATTTTTTACCCATACAATTGAATGAAATTGTCACAGGCTAAGGCTGACTTGGCCCCTATGAAGCAGTTCTTCTATCGATGATTGCAGCAAGGTTTTATTTGATTTCAATTAAATTTATTTTCACTACATGTATATGTATATATTTTATTTTGATAAAATTCCCAACTTCCAAAAATTCTTTCTGAAAACGCATATCAGCCCATCAGACCCCTTGCGAGTCAGTATTCCAATGTGATTGACTGTACATGTGTAATATGGCCTGTGTTCTGGCGTACACAATGATGATTTGTGCATGTCATGTACCTTCAAACAGAATGGATAAAAATAAGAAAATTTTGTCAGTATAAAAGCTCTTATTTATGAACAAGAGAGGTCATTTCCTACTGGAATTAAATTTTCAATTCGAGTCTATCGTATCCAATGCAAATGTCTAGGAATAAAAACTGCGAAAGAAAAAGCTTGCCGATTCGTTGAAGTTTAAATTCCATATAAAAGACACGAAACATTACTTAATGCTCTGTGTAGTGTACATGAAAAGGAACAAACACAAACAAGGATGCGCAGAAACTTTCATATCCAACTAAAAATTATGGAAAGACCAGGAATGTGTGACGTGACTGAACTGACATCCATTTGTGTTCGAATGAATATTCAGAGATGCTGTCCAGAATCGAAAACGCTTATTCGAGATATAAATAAGACTGACTTCTCAACCTGAAATGCATTATTCAGTAACAGAATATAATGTTAAACACATCCTTTCTAAGATCACCCGCTATAATTACACACTAGCTCAAAGCTTAATCAATCCAAATTCAACATGACATCAGTTTTGATATTGCGGATAAGTTGGGTAAAGTATAATTGACTTAGATATGATAAGAAGATAAAACATTGACGCTAATTGGAGGAACAATGTCTATTTCAAGTAGCTGACATTGGCAATATTAACAATAATTCACAGTTATGTTTCTTCTCAGGAAAAAATGTGAAACTTAATCATGTGGTCATGAAAAAACTGCTCTATTTCCAACTGGCCTCCGTGGTCTAATGGTTAAGTCACTTGGCTTGAAATCAACAGGACGCAGGTTCGAACTCATGTTTGAAGTGCAAAATTTGTAAATGTATTGTATTTGAATATTGCAATTTTAATGATTGTATCTAATTTGCAAAACAAACTTTGAACTTAGATAAATTTCCGAAATACACAAAATAGTTGTTTCACATCAGGTGTTCATGGCAATACAGGGTGTTCATCATGAACACCAGCTTTATCTGATGAACACCTCGGCACGTGCATTTCACAGACAATATGAGTTAGTATGGAAAATGAATACTCGAATAAAACAAAGGAGCTAGTGTGTAAAATAGTTACCGACCTCGACCTCGGGTTCAAATTAGATGAACCCTCGCGCACGTGATTCAACGAAGACCCCGGCCTAACGGCCTCGGCGTTCATGATTCACGTGCGCGAGGGTTCATCTAACTTGAACACATCGGTCTCAGTCGGTAACTATTACTTCATTCATTCTCATCTACGAAAATGATGAATCTATTTCCGCTGTGATGTCTTTTGAACCTCGGTGAATTCTCTCTGTGAGTTCATATGTACATATACTGGAATCATCAGAAATACAGCTTTCTGCGATGGTAATACTTAGTCAACTATGACAACGTTACATTATTAAGATCAATACATTGTGATTTGCCTGAACCTTTTAAAGAGGCAGCCAAAGGATAACATAGCTTACTGACTGATTCTGATTTTAAACGTCCCCTTTAGTTTAGAAGTTGACTGGATACACAGAATACATTAATGCGAAAGAAATAGGTGTAGTGAGAATAATGAAAGAGGATAATTGTCCTTTTGCTTATAGATATTTTATTCTATAATAACATTGTATTATGAATAATTGAATTCTTGATTTCTGTCCCTTTCAGTTAAAACATACATTTATCACACTTACTCGTTTTTTATAATGATTTTACTTTTACTTCATTGCCTAGTTGATTTGATATATGTTTATGATGCAAAATACATGATCTTTCCTATTAGTTTCTTAGCCATAGGCGAAATATATTTTCACTAAACAACGATCGTTTGTTCAACTCTGATAATTTATCACCATATTTTTATGAGAAACAGTCTTTGGGAACGTGATATTCAAATCTCTGATTTAGTAACATCCTATTATCAAGGAGGTAAGTTCTCGTATGTCTTTGAGTAATGATGATTACACTAGGGATTCAAGTGTTCATTTCTCAAAAACTTGCAATTGGCCAACTATGTATGTGATCATCCGAACGTTAATGGAGAGGCGAACGTTAATGGAGAGGCGTCTGTTAAAATGGAGTTCTTTAAAACATCTACAAAAGCAAGTGAAATAATCATGCTTCTAACGAAAACCCTGTTTTTCGTTTGACATCCCATCAATAACATGTTAGCAGATTAAAAGGAGTGCATATTTAATCATTATCATCAAACATTAATTGAGGATTATTCTAACGATGTGATAATATCACGAAACTAGGACTCAAAGGTTTTTTCTATGTTCTCAAAACTATGTATGCCTTCAGGAAACATAAAACCGATGCCTTTCATATTTTCAAAACCAAAGCTACAAATTCATCTGTGCACATGTATTGCCATTCTATCATGACGGCAATAAGGTTGAAACAACATTGGGGCGCATTGCACGTGCAAGGCACCTCTTCTGCACAGGAATTAACGACATAGGTTTCATACTGACAAATTAACGTTCTAGATTTTTGAGAGTGGACCCTAATTTAAAGAAATGAAAATAAAACCTGGCACCCCCGGGAAAGTCATTAAGCAGTGGATTCTTGGAAATAATTCACTGTTACAGCAATGGAATAATGCAATCTTCATCGATTAATATATATTCTGATTTGAGAAAATTAAGGACCAATTAAATTGATTATTGATAGCATAATTTTTGTAAGTGCAGATGATTAGTAATTCAATACACATCACAAGTTTAGAAATGGTATTGGCACTTGAGCCAGTGATTGACTTGGACAGACCATGTACGAAGTAACTCAGCTGCTAACTGCATAAAACGAAAGTATAGGATTGTGGTCAGGTGTCAATTTGTTTCATTTATTCCATTATGTCCTTGAGTGACCACCTGATGAACAAGCGTTGTATCTTAAAGGGGCAGTAGCACGTTTTAGGGGGAATATAAGGTGATGTCAGGAAAATAAAAATAAATGGTTCGGATTGAAAGACAATGTATTTAAACTAAATGAAGCAGTAATAATTCAAATATATAAGGTAAAGTCTAGCCATGAACTCTTTTGTCATCTCCTGCAAATCGATACCAGTTATTGACTCTGCTCTCTCTATGCTTAAACGTGCAGAAGACAGACAACATCCCGTTAAGCTAGTTTAACCTGCAATTTATTGCCCTCCTAAATGTGACAAATGTTATCTAACGTGGAACAAATCGTATTTCAAGGAACACCATCACCATAATTCGGTAATGGGGTTTTGCTGCAAAGAAAAGACTTCATTGTGTTCAGGAAGACAGTTTGTCTTGGACCTGGGAACTTGTATGTGGTAACACTGAATTGATCAGTTAACTCTAATGTAGCCTGAAGGTAAAAACTCAATTTTCCATTGAGTTGGGATAGGCTGTGTAGGTCACTCACGTCCCTCGTACAGTCATAAATGTAAGGCTCGAACGCAACAAAGCACTAAACGTGCTTTACCTACTACGTACGGATACTTAAGTTTACCCTACGTTTCTGTTAATAGACTGCTCGCATTAGCATTCACGGCGGAATGAGACCACCATCTAAAGTTATAGTTTTATAGAGTCTTTAAACATTCACATGGAAATTTCAATATAACAATACAGTGTCATAAATGGAAATACACTTGTTTTAGTATCGGACTTAATAAATACATGTAATGTGACTTCTACTTCAAGATCCCATCAACTTTGTCTGCAGTGGGGAACTGTAAGGTTTGGGTGCAATGCTACACTGAAATTTAGTGCAGTACCACCCAGGGTTTCACCGCAATACATAGGCACATTATTGTTAGGAATCTATATTACTAGCAGCCATGATATAAGTTAAATACCCTTGAAAACAGCGATGTATTCCTTTTTATGGTTATCATCTCAAAATCACCTCATGCTAAATATCTGTTTTAATAGGTTAGTTATATCTACTAGATTAAGTTTTATACGCTCGGTAACATATGGTTACTTATATTAATTTCAAGAATAATTCATTTTGGAATGTAGACCATGTGCACAAATTGTATTCTTTATCATTTATTATTTGATGTCCTCAATCTTCAGAGAGACGCAGAGGACGCTGAAGACATTAATCTGTTCAACAATTCTCTAATACTCAGCAATATATCGTCAAAAACAAATGACATCAGAGGAAAACTATAATTTTGTATCTTTAAAACTATGTAAACTATGCAGTGTTCAGAGATGTATATATTTTCATACAAACGTGATAAAAACATGATTTTGGATGATAAACAGAATGGGGGGAATGTAGGGTATTGTCAGGAAAATGAAAATTGAAAGACAATGTATTTTAGATAAATAAAGCAGTAATAATTCAAATATATAATGTAAAGTTCAGCAAGGCGAGTCCATTTTCTTACAGAAACTGAATTAAAGGTGTTCACACAAAATGACCACCAATGGACTTTATATAAATCTTAGTAATTTGTTCTCTGACTATGGATGATTGATTTGTGTAAAGAGATTTTTGACTCTATCACAAAAACACTTTTAGCATAAATGTACAATTATCAAAATTAAAGAAATATCAAACATTTTCAAAGAACGTGCTACTGCCCAACATCCAGACATAATTAAATTGTCTTTACTCATAAAAGGAATAAAACGAATAGAAAACATTTAAAGTCCCAGGAAGACTTTTGTGTTAAGAATGATATTTAACGCCTGTCTTGGACATGTCCATTTCCAATAATAAATATGTGGTTATTCAAAACAATTCTTTATTTTTTCAAATAAAGTTGATAAAATTTTATTAAATTATGAATTTAAAAATATTCACTTTCTCTTGCATCATGTGGTGAATCACGCTTTCGTTATAGAAATAAAGCTTTGCAATTAGACATCTGCCCACAGTCCAAACAAGCTAAACTCTGAGATTTGTTTTCAGTTTGCTACAGCTGTGCTGCGCCAGTAGCTGTCACCTGTAAATGATTATCAACAAAATCCGATTCAAATTGTACCATGTTTGGTGTATGGAGTGAGTGAGTGAGTGAGTTGGTGTTTTACGTGTTTTGAACAATATTTCAGTTATTAAACACGTGGATGTTGCCATCCAAAAGAGAGTAGACAGATCAGAGAGAAAGGGATCGACAGGATGAGGGAAAAGACGGAAAGAAAGGCATAGTAAGAGATAGAAAGCAGGTTTTAGAAGGACTCACATTTGGTCTGGCTTCTACCCGTCGACCTGTCCAGCTTGGGTGACCCTACCAGGAGCATGGAAGCTCCATCTGGCATAGCTCTCAGGGTCGCAGAAGCACACAAACCACCACACCACGATAAGGTAATGAGTCCAGTGGTGGGTTGGTGTATGGAAGTTCGAGAGTTATCAGAGTTGACATCAACCGTTTAATTAATTAATTAATCAACCAATTTTTCAATACTTGGTCACCTCTTTTCATATCAATAAAGCGTATCAATGCTGTCCTTAAAGTATAATTATATTTCCTCCTGTGCAAAGCATATCAAAATAAAAAAAATGCTGACCTTATCTCATCAATCAATGCATGTTTAAAACTGCTAGTACCATATTTATGTTATAGCTGTTCAAAGGTTATTGATGAGTAGCCATTTTCACCTAAAAGATTGTTCCATTAGAGAGATGATTGATGGGCATGTAAATGTTGACGCATTAAAAGTGCCATCCTTAATTCTATCATAATAATTTAATTTTATATTAAGAAATAATGTTGTAACATCTTTCGGCGATTCTTAGTGATCGAGAACTCTTAATAACATGCCACCATTTCGCGATGAATGCAGAAAAAGTTTGACCTCGAGCATTAATACTTTGTAACGTGAGAATATACTGACATAAAAGTCCAGTATGATCCTTTTCGAGTTACTTTCTGTTGCAAAAGCAGATATAACACGTCTTCACACATGCGTTGGTAACTAAGTAAATATTTTCCCCTAACTGAATGTTTTTATTGACCAGTAGCATTTTATGTGAACAACAACTTGTACAAGTACCAGTTGCAAAACATGTACTGTTTGAGCATTTCACAAACAGGGGCCATGCTGACTCTGAAAACACGGATACATGGGCGTCCATGCTTGCCAAAAGGAAATAAACTCGTTTTCCGTTTTTATTCCTGGATTTACTAATTAAAATAGATACGCCATTTGATACAATGTGTTTCTGTTATACATCGACAGAGGCACAGAACATGAAAAACAATCCCTAGATATTGGATTTTCTTTTGGCTTGCTCTGTTCATATATAATTTATCTTACAAATGAATATGCAAAGCCAATTGGATTTATTCCCATGATTTAAGCTTGCAGATATATCTGAAAACAATGCAAGGGTCGGCCTCATGTGCAAAATAATAAAAGATATCGCAACCATCCATGTTTCCCACAAGTAGCAAACTAATGTTTTCGTGCACTTTCCAAATATTACAAATCATAAAGTTGATCATACATTCTGTAGTTGAAGGAAAGTATGCTATGCCCATGACTGTATTACTAAGTGAGTTGCAGTTGAAACATCTAATTAGCAGCAATAAGTCTGAAGCAACTCTTTTTCAGCAAAATGAAGTAAGAGAAAATTTAAGTTCTAAGTGTCTTTATAATGTAAATGGAAGTCAAGAACGTGGTACGTTTTATTCTGAGTGCTGATACCTTTTATTTGCATTAGTTATACAT
Source organism: Steromphala cineraria (assembly GCA_916613615.1). NCBI lineage: Eukaryota > Metazoa > Mollusca > Gastropoda > Trochida > Trochidae > Steromphala > Steromphala cineraria. The sequence goes on from OU744721.1 coordinate 18,243,736, forward strand.
TTTACAATAGTGCATAAAAACTGTATCATATCCTCATATGTCCAGCGTTCATTTGATATTGATTATGATCTTAGTTTTCTTTTGAAGCCTAGGACAGCTTATTTGTAAAGGGAAAAACACCACTTTTAAGACGGTCAAAAATAAAATACTTCTGTCAGAACAAATTTAAATGGAATGAATTATGGAACAAGTTAAGCACAGAAGCATCATTAGTGATAAGTATTTGACAATAAATCTCTTATTTCAGAGAATAAACCATCTTCTGTCATCTTCTATCAATAAATCACATGGAATACATGACTGTACTTTTAGCTTGTTCAATGTATGTATTTACAACATGCCAATAAGATAAGTGTCTCAGATTAAATGCTAGACTTAACAAGTAAAGAAGCGAGCAAAGCTCACATACCACCGCTCCCCACTTTGTTAAAAAAATTCAAATAGTAAAACTGATTAATATTGATTAAAGTTGTATGATAGTTGAGTATACAGTAACTCATTGTGTAAGTCTGCTTTTCACTGAAACCCTGAAATAAATCACTGAAATAACAAATTCATTAATAGGTTTTACAATTAAAAGGGAACATCTAGGGATAATGGTTGATCTTTGTTTAAAATTTGAGGTAGTAATCATGAATATTCTACGAGATGTACTGAGGACAAAACTATTTTTGTTGAGTCACTTTGTAAGTCATGTTTCCCAAAGAAACCACAGAAAAGAAAATCCATATATCCTTTAACTCTCACAAGGCATATCCAGCAACCATGATTGACATATGTAGCAAATTTGGTGAAGCTGAGATGTATATTTCAGGAAATATGTTCGGGACAAAGTAATTTATCATAGAATCACTATTAGTCATTTATCAATGGAAACTGCAAACAATAAAAATAAGTTGTTGGTTTAACCTTCAAAAGGCACATCTAGGGATCATGGTTGATAAGTGTATGAAGTTTGGTGAAGCTAGCATGAATAGTTTGGGAGATATGTTCCCGACAAACTTTTTTGACGGATGGACGGACAGACGGGCTGACAGAATGAGCGCTATATACCCCCGCTTACGTTAATAAGTTGTTATTTTAGTACATGTATGTCTTCTCCTGTATGTATTCAATAGCTATATACTTTCATGTTTTAAGGAAATGGCGCCTTCAACTTTACAATAACAATATCGATTTTCTTATTTTTAATGTTTCTACTCTGTGACTGTGGAAATTTAAGCGTAAAAAATCTGTAATAATTCTTTTAATCATGGCTAATTTTATTTTCTCATATTAAACATTAATTGTTTCAAATTTTTTTTATAAACACTCTGTGCATGTCTCTTTCTGTAAGGTAACCAAAACTGAAAGTAACCTTAACAAGCCCAAAAACATTACGGTGTTACCTCAACCTGACAAAATCAATGCATACATGTACTCTTCCCAATGTCATGTGTAGTACATCTATTAATATATCTAAAACATGCCAGCCACAGACAATAACTAGTAGATTTCAAAATAATTTGAAAGGTTTGATTGGAAAGGGATCAAAATCTATAAGTTCATGTTTTTAAATCATGCTTTGATAACACTATCCATTATATGACAATTTTGATTATAAGGTGGTTAGTTGGTCATCTCCTCAAAGGAAATTAATTATGCCAACACGCTAGAATACATCTCTAGGTCGGTGTCGGTAACAACATTGAGCGCACAGCTAAAAGCCAAAAATGTATTGCTTGTTTCAAACATCGTAATTTATACATATATAGTGAGCATTATTTTCTTGTTGTAATCTATTAACATCAAATAAACTTATGTTTTAATATCATTCCTTAGGATTTTGAATTAACAAATACATTGCCAATTTTATTATTGTTCGAATTTATTGGTGTAGTAAACCATAACCAAAGTCACACGTAAAACAAAATGATAAAACATCAACAACAGAGGGTGACGAAGACTGTTGACATGACCGAATTTTTTTGAATTATTTTTGTGAGGTCAGGGTATACAGAATTATGACAATTGTCATCCTTCAACAAATGCCACTTATATAAGTAATTTATATGAAAAACATATTTGCTGATGCAAACAGATCGAAGTGATTAATAATAGCCTCGCAAAGAATTTTTAAAAAGGGAAAAAACTTATTTTCGAGAGATTTGTACTTCATATTCAAATTCATTTATTTTCATTTTGAAAAATAAAAGAAATCATACAATTTATTTCAATAAGATATAAAGCCGTCTTTTCGAAACGCATGTGTTTGACAGCTCTGTTTTTTGTTAGATTTAAAAATATGAATCGAACCGAATGGTAAAAAAACTTAAGCTTTCGTGTATCAATATTCAAACAACGGATTAATTGTGAAAAACATATTTTGAACAATATTGATTGGCGTTTTTGTAGTTTATAAACCATTTAAGCTATTTAGGAGCCCAGATTGAGATGACCGCAAGACTGCTTCAGAGAATATTGCCTGTAAACGCTCATTTGATTAGAATTAATGTTTTTGAAAACAATCTTTTTACTTTCGTTTTCTTTGTTTCTAAAGTTTAACTTTATCGATTTGCATCGCAAATCTCAAAAACGAGCTACATGTAAATTTTTCTTATTCAATGTACAGAATCAGATATTTAAACAAGACTATATTCAACACATGTAAAGGGAAATCGGTATTGTATTTTACCTTATGATTTAGTAAGTAAAATAATGTATGAGAAAAATCATGGAGTTGCATTGACATTAAATAAAGTATTTTAAGAGGAAAAAGGTCATTATAAAACTGCCGCGTTTACATTAAGACATTTTTTTGAGTAATTAACTGGAAATTAGTTGTTCTCTAACCACTTGTGACAGTATTTCAGAACCAAAAACACGTTATGCTTAAGGTTTGATAATCACTTGATGAAATTTGAACATCTTAACTGGCAACCATTTGCCAACTGCTTTATTTTTGGTTTAAAGGGAAAACATATTGAATCGTTCTGTAGTCAAAGATTTGAAATGCAATAGGCTAAGTAGCTTTGTCTACCTAGCCTAAACAAATCTTTTATTTAGTACATTGTAAAACAATTTGCAAACAAATATCTTTTACTATCTTCTATTTATAAGAGTAGTTGACATATTCATAATCAAGGTATGTTTGATAGTTGATTAAGTTCATATTTGACGCATTAAAATCCGAATTCAATTTCAGTAAGATTTTATTTTATTACAGGTAAGTTCAGAAACAAATATCCTATAATAAATAATCTAAATTGTGTTTCCATGGGTTTGGATCATGGAATTACAGAAAAAGCCAGCGAGCTAGTTCCTGTGCCTTGTTAAAATCTACCAAAGCTATAGGATATTAAAAATGGCATGAGGCAACACACCAAATAGTCCTGCGTTCAAATTTATCAAATATGTAAAATGAATATGAATTGAATATGATGTACAAGTATATACTTTTGAGAAGTAGATTTTGAAGAAAGTGTCATGTGTTCTCTATTTTCACATAAATGTTTTTTCTACACTTATTTGTATATGCACGTTATCTGAAACCAATTTTTAAAGCCAAATTCGTGACAAACATCGCAAAGATACAGTTAAGTAAAGTAAATAAGGAAAAAGTTCATTAAGATTTATCACAAAACCAATATTTAACCTTTATATTTGGGCGTCCGTTCATGCGTGAAGCATTATTGAAACTGCTTTGTTAGATGTCCATCAGTTGGCTGGACGGAAATCTTAAAACTAGGGAGACTTGATAAATAATTCGAAATATAATGTTCAGCAAATCCTAATTAACGGGTACGATAAATTGTGACCTAAAAGGCAGAGACAGACTAGGTTTTCGCGTAGGGTCAACACATGAGGTTTGAAGCAAAATGCATTAAAATCATGAAATCTGCATTATCGTCTTTGCGTTCAATGCCCAAGCAGAGATGTCATATTGTTTTGCTGGCACTAGTGTGTTAATTTCTTATTTTCCATGACGTCAGAAAGACAGAATTCCAATATTAGAATATTCAAGATATTATCTATGTAGAAATCGATTATGTCAGCTCGTATGTACACTTTTAACTTGGTCACTGTAAGTATGGCTAAACGAGTGTAGTGTAGTGCCACTTTCAAACAACAATTTCAATATAAACACATATCAGAAGCAGAATTTAAATTCTTCCGTATTCCAATTCAAATGACGACCTGTGCGTCAAATCAAGACAGATGTATCAACACGATTGCATTGATTACCCCGCCGATTGCACTTATTAACCTGCCGGTTCAATCTCGTAAGAAGGTCACCTTTTTGTGGGATACTGATTGTCAGCGTGCTTTCCAAGAACTGAAGAACAGTTTAGTTACAGCCCCTGTTCTGTCTTTTCCTAATGATGAGGGACAGTTCATTTTAGATACAGATGCTAGTGCTTCTGGGATTGGTGCTGTATTATCCCAAATTCAGGGTAGTGAGGAAAAAGTCATAGCGTATGCTAGTAGGTCACTGAATCAGGCCCGGGAGAACTATTGTACCACAAGAAGGGAACTTTTGGCAGTAGTTACGTTTTTAGACAGTTCAAGCACTTTCTGTTTGGTCATAAGTTCCTGGTACGAACTGACCACGCCCCTCTGGTGTGGTTACGTAACTTTAAGGATGCCGTTGGCTTAGTGTCATTGAGACATTTGACTTCGAAATTCAGTACAGGCCCGGTACCAACCATTCGAACGCTGATGCGTTGTCACGGAAACCCTCTAGGAAGTGTGGTCGAGTTGCTTGTTCTGATTGCTATGATCTGGTAGATGTGTAGGCAGTGTGATCTATGCGCTAGGAGTAGGTCTGGTTCTGGAAAGAATAGGGCACCGTTGAAACAGTTTGTCGTCAGGTCTCCCATGGAGTGCATTGCGATTGATATAGTTGGTCCTCTGCCCGTGACACGCAATGGGAATGAGTATATCATGGTAGTGGGTGACTATTATACCAAATGGAAAGAAGCCTTCCCTATTCCTAACCATACGGCATTAACAGTTGCTGATAAGCTCGTTACTGAGGTTCTTTGTCGCTTTGGGTGTCCTTCTCAAATTAATACTGATCAAGGTCGGGAATTTGAGTCAGAGTTATTTTCCACAGTATGTCAGAGGTTAGGTGTCAACAATTCTCGTACTACTCCGTATCATCCTCAGTCAGATGGCCTAGTGGAAAGGTTCAATCCTGACTCTTCGACACATGCTTTCTATCTTTGTGCACCAGGAACCATTAGATTGGGATGATCAGTTGCCATTTCTCCTCATGGCTTATAGGGCTAGTGTTCATGATAGTACCAGGTGTAGTCCCAACTTACTGATGACGGGTAGGGAGATCAGGATGCCTCTTGATCTTATGGTGGGTGATCCGCCAGGAGCTCTCCCGATTGATTGTCCGGTTGAGTATGTCGAGTGGTTGCAAAGATCAATTCAGAAAAACTTTGAGTTTGCCAATACAAATCTTTGGGTTTCTGCAAGCCTGCAGAAGAAGCATTATGATGTTAATGTAAGGCATAAGGAATTTGGGGAAGGTCAATGGGTTTGGCGTTGGTATCCTCCAAAGGCAGATCAGAAACTCGAGCTGGTTGGACTGGTCCTTATCTCGTTCTTGGGAAGTTGTCGCCTCTTACCTATAGGATACAAAAAGATAGTTCTAAGCCATGTATTTCCGTACATATAGATCATCTTAAATCGTATGAGGGAAATTATTCTCCTAGCAATTGGCTGTTAGAACAATCAAGCGAAGACTAGTCCAACTCGCTGTGGGAGGAGGTTCAAACCTCGAGACATATTCTCACCTTGAGAGATTAGACCCTGGGAAGGGAATTTATTATCATTTTCCCTAATTTGTTTTTATTCAGTTCCTTTATTTGATCTTCTATTTGGTTTGGTTTGATTTGGCAGTATGGATCTACAAATCGACGAGGATGAATTCAGGGAATTCCAGGAGGATCTGAGAGAGCCATTCCCTCCCAATGGCATGAGTTGCCCTGTTATTGGATGCCCTACTACCACGTTCCACCGTTGGAATGCCCTTATGGACCACTGGAAGCGATACCATGTGGCGACGAGGGTCTGTTTCCAGTGTAGCAAGTGTGGCCGGAGGGACAGACGCAAGCCGCACGCTAGGACGCACCTTAGGTCCCACCCTCCTGGTGCTATCTTCAAGGGTGTCGGGAAGCAAAACCCGGAGTATAAGGATCCAGGAGACCTCCTTCCTCCTTCCGCACCCGACGACCGCGACACTGCCAGGGTAAGGGAGCAAGCCCGTCGTGTCCCGCGATAATACCTGTCTGCCGTGAGGAAAAGATCAAGCTTGACCTAGAGTATCTAGAACTGTGATTTTTGCTCTGGACTATGAACATGGTCATTGTTTTTTTATTTTACTTCTGTGGCTGTTTTCCTTGTTGGCATTTGTGTTACGTTTGGGAAAAAAAGTGCTATTTACATCTCTCTTTTTTTCTTTTTAAGGGGGGAGGAATGTAGCGGGGGCTAGTTTTATAGGATTAATTATTAGTATTAAGTGTCGTTTTATAGTATTATTTGGGATATAGTAATGTGATCGGGGTAATTAATGGATTAATATTTACCTATAGGTTCCTGTTTACGAGAATGTGTGATCGCGGGCGAAGCAGTTGTCGGCTTGTTTTGATCTCCATTGCGCGTCAGCGATTGGCCGCATGCGCCGGGACAGTTTATTTTGGGTACAGGGGTGCGCATGTAATGGGATAGGCCTGCTGAGTCGGGTATATAAGGGATGCGCGATCGATATCTCATTGTCTAGTGTAGAATTATATCTCCGCTAGGTGAGACTTGTCTTGTAATAAGACAGCCGTCCCGTTTGCCATGTCCACCAGGCAGCTTCTTGTTTCGTAATGAGACAGACGACCCTTCCCCCACAGCGTAGTGATTAGTGTTGAAATTAGTAGTAGAGTTAATTGGTAGTTAGAATTAGACGGTGGTAAGGGGTAGATAAGAGTATATTTTTACGTTAGGGAATAATGGGTAGATTTAGTCGGGATATTGGTTAGAAACAGGATGGGCGGGAGGTTTTACAAGTAATTACCTACCGCGCTTAGCGTTAGGGTGTTTTATTGACATGTAGGGCATTTTTGCAGGCGGTGTTTACCCAAGTTGAGTTTATATCCTCCCAGTATCTGAAAATCAATATTGTATATTTTGGTTCGTCACGTTACACTTGGAAGAGTGTTGTAGCATATGACAACGAATCAGAGAAAAGCAGGCTCGGGAGAATTTTTAATGGGGCACATACTTACAGGAACTGCGAGATTTTCAGTTAGTCCCAAAACTTGTGCAGTCTCTAAGCGGTATGAAATCAACTAATGCTGACCACTCACAATCAAAAACAAGGGGCCCCTTCACACCTTCAGGACAGGAAATCTGTGTTTCAGATGGGATTGCAAACCTAAGCATGTGTGTCCTCAGTGCTATCAAAACCATCCGGAAACTAGACATGTTCATGCTGCTTCAAAAAACTCTTTTCAGAGAGGGGAAATGTCCGATCCTCGGATGAATGCCCCGCCCAATCATGCTTAAAGCTTGCAGCGTGGCAGTCTCTATTGCCACCAGAATGTGTAAATAGTGATTTTATTTTTACAGGCTTACAAGATGGTTTTAATCTTATGGACTCAAATACTGATATTAGTGATGTTGCTCAAGTAATTGTGCCTAACTCTCATTCTACAAAACAATACAATAAGCAGGTAGAGAAAGCACTCAATATCAAATCAGAGATAGATTTAGGAAATTACAAAGTTTTAGATAAGCAGCCAAATTTGTTTAGTGCTCTTGGTGGCATTCCAAAACGTAACTCTCAGGATATCAGACTTATCCATGATGATCAATGAACTCTTATGTTGTTGACACTTCAGTTCAATATCAAGACCTGAGAACTGCTTGTAAGCTAATAGGACACAGTTGTTACCTAGCAAAAGTGGATCTGCACCATGCATATCGTTCTGTATTCACCCAAGTAACTACGAGTTTACAGGACTTTATTGGCATTTTCAGGGAGAGGAAAAGGTGACTTTTATGGCAGATACAAAGCTACCTCGCGAGGAGCCCCAAAATATTTCAGACACTAACAGATGCAGTGTGTTATATCATGAAGTACCATTTTGATGTGATTGTTATAGTCTATCTTGATGATTTCCTTATCATAGAAAGTTCTCTTGAAGCCTGTTCTAGAGGTCTACAATTACTTATTAGGACTCTGAGAGAGTTAGGTTTCGCTATTAATTGGTCAAAAGTTGAAGGCCCATGTCAGCGGCTAGAATTTTGATTGACACAATTGCTTTCACGTTAGCTCTACCAACAGATAAACTATCAAAGTTTTCGAATGTGATCGCAGATTTTGTCTCCCGCAAACGTGCTAGTAAACGCCAATTGGATATTCTTGCAGGTAAACTTAATTGGACAAGCCAAGTAATACCTGGAGGACGAATCTTCTTGCGGCGTATACTTGACTTTAAAGAACACCTTGGTTCTCCCTTCTCATAAGGTTGTGTTATCAGAGGAGTTTAAGAAAGACATTAACTGGTGGCACAAATTCCTGCCTTGTTTTAACGGATGTGTTACAACAATTGACAATCGTCCTGTCACAAATGTACATACTGATGCGTCCAAAGAGGGATGTGATGGTGTTTTCATGAGTGATTATTTTGATGTGAATTGGAAATTAGATCTTAAATGTTTGCAAGATGCACACATAAACTTCAAAGAAACACTTGCTATTATTTTTGCAGCTTTTCGCTAGGGGGAGCTGTGGAAGAACAAAAGAGTAGTGGTGCATACTGACAAGTTTGCAGCCAAGTGTATCATTAATATTGGTTCCACCTCTGACCCTGTGATCATGAATTACCTGAGGGCATTGTTTTGGGCGAGCGCCACACATAACTTCAGTATATAAGTGCCTGTTATATACCTGGAAAAATCAATTGTTCCGCAGATACTTGTTCCAGGTTACATGAAGTTGGTGCTCTCAGTAAATTGTATAGGTTAAAACCTGATCTAGCTATGGCTGTGTTTCGTACAAGTGATCTGTATGAGCATATGTCAGTTTCTTTTGTCTGTGACAGGTGGGGAGCAACTACGAACCAAACTTCAACAGGCAGTATCGACTCTCAAAGCCTCAGCATGGGCAGAGTCCACCAGGAGGACATACAAGACCCACCTTAAGACCTACCTAGGTTTTTGTGAGCAGATGGGAGTGTCTGCAACACCACTTGCTCCAGAAATGCTTGAGTTATACATTGCATATTTAGCAGGAGTTAAACAGTTGAAGTATAGCTCCATTGTGTGTTGCCTGAGTATTATCTCTCACCTGCATAAAAGTGAGGGGCTTGAAAGTCCAGCAGCTGGTAAAGCAGGTGTTATTAGGGGCTAAGAGGGCCCATGGGGCTGGACAAACTTGTGTTAAACCGATTACCCCTCTGATTTTGCTGCAAATAAAAGCCAAATTAACTTTGGCGTATGCTAGTGATGCCACCTTTTGGGCAGAATGTGTGATTGGGTTTTGTGGACTTCTAAGACCAAATAATTTTCTAGTGACTAATGGAAGCAAATTCGGTGGTGTGGTGCCAAGATTGGACGTTGTTAAAGTGGAAGGTGGCTATATCCTGATACTACACCACACCAAGACTGTACAGTTTAGGGAGTGTGTTGTTAGAGTACCCTTGCCCTGTGTATCCGGGCATCCTTTGTGTTCAGCCTGTGCTTTGCAGGACTACCTTCACCTTTCTAGACATGCACTGCCATTACAACCACATTTTGTTAATAGAGAAGTGACACCTTTGTGGTACAACACTTTTATGACAAGACTGCGAGATCTATTGCAGTCATGTGGACTGAGGCCAGCATAGTTTGGAGGCCACTCCTTCAGGCGGGGTGGAGCGACATGGGCTTGTCAGAACAGGTCATTCAGAGACTAGGCTACTGGTCAAGTAACACGTTCACCATATACATTGACTCTGATAGCAAGCAGCACATGCAAGCAGTAAAGCAGATGGTCACGTCCGTCTGAGATATTATTATCATATTATGCTGTTTCTGATTGCAGTTGTTTACTTGTTTGTGTATTTTAGCTATATTACTTGTAATTCAAGTGATTACATTTTTTTCTGCAACATTTTGCAAAATATTTTATCTTTACCTACCCCCTCACTTATTACTTCAATGTATTTGTTTACACAACCTCTGGTTTGGGCTTGGGGCTTTACATATCATCATTACTATTATAGATTTATGCTAAAATACTTTAAAGGGTTAAACTTTTCTATTTTGAAAATTGTTTGCTTTTTGTGCTACTGCCACAACTGCTTTTTAAGAATAAAGTTTTTGAGCCCGGATTGTTGTTTGTGTGAACTTTATAGTTATTATTATTTACAATGTTTTACATTCATGCATATTGCCTTTCAATAGGTTAGGAGTAAAACCTGTAAACGTGATTTTCCAACTTTTTTGAATTTTTATTGCAGATTTAGTGATTTATCTAAAAATTATTTGACAATGTTAAAGGATTTCTCAATAAACATTGTTTCAAAAGGCTCTTTTTCATTTTTCATTGGAATATTTCTTTAATTAAACACTTCTCATGTCTGAATTTTTAGTTTAAATTGCTGTCATATATATAGTTTAATATATACTTATCATGTGATAAACATAATGTTTATGTAATTTTTATGTAAGACATATTTGTTAAAAAAATACTATACAAAATATTTACGTTTTTATTTTTTTAGCAATATGGTCTTTTAATTTGATATCAACTTGGATATCGGGAAGGTTTTAAGATATGTATATGGATCAGAGGTAATATCTAATGTATCAAGTTCATATTTGTCTATATGTTTTTTAATGACAACACCAAATGTTGGTATTCTAAAACTCATTAAATCGTTATTTGTTTCTTTGCGTGTAGTAATATATTGTATACATGGTTTATGTTGTTATCTAACAATATAGTTCGAAATATAATTCTTCTGATGATATTGCTGTTAATTTCAACATAATGGTTTACATCCAGCATTCATCATTTAATTTTAAACAAGAATTACTCATGTGTAATGAGTGGAATGATATTCATCATTTATTTATTTGTCTTTTTTATCCCCCGGCACATAATGCGGGGGCGGGGTATTATAAGTTACCATGTGTTTGCGAGTTTGATATGGAGATTTATCATGTGTCCGAGTTAAATATCATGATAAATCTCCATGTCCGCGTCCGTTCGAGTTTGATATTTAACTCCGACACATGATAAATCTCAATATCAAACTCGCGGACACATGGTAACGAATTTATCTAGACGAGCACCTTTTCTAAATGTTTAAAAATTGGCTTGAAAGATGAGATTGGTCAAAATGGCGTCTGATCAGATCAGTGTTACTCTTTTATTTAGGTATTTACAAATATAATATATAAACCATCGTGTTAATGACTAAAAGTATGGTCTAGTACCGAAGCGGAGCGCACGGAACTAGACGGAAATTTAGGATTAACGAAAAAAAAATCAAAATACCGAGCAATGCGGGCATTCCTATATTTTGATTGTTTGGTCACGTGACCTCGTGCATTCGCACCACATTCGATTTGAAGCGGTCGTAGAAGCCCCCGTTACTGTCATGGCGGACTGTCGAGTAGGACCGAGCGAGTTTGATAGTGTCGGAGTTATAGATAAGACAGGCATCATAGGCATCACAGGTTGGTTTGAGAGTACAATAAACAAATAGCGGTGAGTTTTAACTTAACTGATGTTCATAGATCGGCTGTCTGTTTGCGTGATTTGAATCTTGAGCTCGCCGAAAGCCAATCTTGCTGCGTGTGAGCGGATCAAAATGCCGTTGAGATGCCGTATGACTTGCCAATGTATTTTAGCGCTACCAAACTTTTATTTGAAGAACATTTTACTTATACCTTTAAAGTTATTACATAAAGATGACTTTAGCATGTAGGGGAATTCACCAAGTATACATGACGTTACAGCAATGGAGCGTTGCGTAGCCTTTGTTTACCGAACAAAGGGCAAGGGAGATAACTCTTGACTCCGTCGTTGCTTGTTACTAAATAGCTAAATATACCTACGGCACGTGACCGGTTTTGACCAATGGTAAGCCGACATTGCTGTGCAAGTCGAGATAAATCATTATACTTGTTATTCAACTTTCTAGAGTTTTTTCAAACAGTTTGGCCTTGCTTACGAAACTTGGTATATATGACATGTCCATTGTAGTTGTGCCTATTTGGATTCACATATTTCTGGGTTTCGTAATCTTTCCGGTTTCTATGGAAACGCAATTTAGAAATGTGTTTCTTTATGACCGTATCACACATAGCCGATGCTAACATCCCGGACATCATACGAAGGTCAATAATTTCAATTTTTTCCGACTTCGGCTCTAAATCGGGATGTCAGTTCGACCTACGTGAGCCATCGTATGATCATCTTGGTTCTTTTTGGGGTCCGGGAACTACTTCGTGTATGAGCCAAAAATCTTTTGCATTTCAAAGAATTGGCCGATGGTCACACGAACTTATTGTGTACCTTTCGTGTTGACATCGTGACCATCGTACGTATGGTCATCGTGTAGCCATCTCATAGCGTTCGTATAATCTTCGTCTCAAACTTCACGCAACACTTCCCTGAAGCTCACGCGAAGGCTCGCGATGGTCTACCAGATGACCACAGGAGGTCGTGTGACCTTCGGGTTGTCATCGTGTTGACCATTTTTGCCATCGTGTTGACCATTTTAGCTAACACTGAGTGTACTCGATTCCAACACACGACGGCGTACCCAAATCTTTCACAATAGCTTTCCCTATCCTTTTGAACTAATGAGCGTCAATGTTTAATCTCTAAATTATTTGTTTTACATTAATTGGCAGGTATTGACGTAACTTATACAATAAAGTAACATTTTATAACAATTCAATTAAAAAAGATTTTTTTTTTTAAATTAAAAAACCCAAAACAATTATTACACAGCTTGGTTAGTAGTAACAATTTTTAGACTTAAAGAAATTTTGTTCTAGGGCACAATCTATATACCTAACATGTAAGAAAAGATATGCACTAATACGTGTTGGGCTGTATGAAAAGATATCGAAGACATTACTTGAGATATATGTGATCAAAATTTATTTAAAATTCTTTTTTTATAGTTCTGGTCTGTTTTTGGGAAGATCTGTAAGCCATTTTATCAATAAACTCATAAATCATGCATAGAGTAGTATCTTTTGTATGGTTCAGTCAATATATTGTTATATTACAGCAATCCATCATCTGCATTTTGCAATTTATTGCACTACAAATTTTGTTCAAATATCCAACCCTTTCGACTAGTGCATTTTATATCCAGTCCTCATTCAATATAAGATTTGTCTTTAATTGCAAAAACTCTTAGTGCTACATTGCCCATATCATATTATGGTTTTGATACCACACCTTAAAAACATGGTATTGCGCGAAGGCCCCATTTAGGTTCATGCATCTAAACACTTAACAAAGAAAGTAAACTCACAGTGTTACAGACATTTCATTTACATTTCTGTCGAATAGCCTAGACGGTTTCTCTTAGATTATATTTGACTCTGATATCATAATAGAACCTATATTACATTGAGGTTCGTTTACTCGTTTAAGGAAAAAGCAGATGAATCAGTCCGTTGACCAGTCAAAATGGTTTAGAGCACCTGCCTTGTGCATTTAAAAATCCGTTTCACTTTTACAAATCTGTTGATAGACGTATACGCCTATTTGAAAAAAAGCACTTTCAGATGTAAAGACAACATTGGCTGAAGTGAAACTGCCTAATAGAATAAAGAATTGTAATAAAGCCCGTTACAATTTGAATAAGCAGTAATAAGATGCATAAGGTGGATTCGAACCAGGCAGGCTTTCCATATGCCCAGAGATGCCACGTGAAGAAGCGTGATGCCTAAATAAAGAATGGACTAATTAACTAATCGCTTAACTTAAATGAATAGAGTAAAAATAGGTAAACTTGGCATATACTCTACACTAAACTAAACTATGTTAAGAGGTGTTAAAGAATATATATATACTATTATCCTAAATACTTAATCCTAGCTTACCTAGAATGCCTACATACTAAATGTAATGTAAACCTAAGTTAAGACGGAATATGTACTATTACCCTAACGACCCTAAACTACACATAAGATTGATATGAATATAACCTATATAAAATCCCTAACATAATATCCCTAAAGCCATACTAGAAATACACTAATATGATAGAATAATACTAGCAAATATATAATATGCTAACATACAGTAGTAATACTATCACTACACAATGCAATGATGAAACTACATAAAAATCACTATCATAAAACCCTAACTATACATGAGAATATTTACAACATTATAATGACACAAACTGCTGTGACTATATGTCTCTGTTCACTCAGCTGTGAATGGGTACCCTGTGAGGCATAGAATGGTTCCTAACCTGAGCGCCACATATGGATGTCGGTTGAATACTCCTCAGGGAGTTGAAATGGAAAAATTATCGGACGGTGAAAGAATGACATTGACCAGGGAAAAATGTAAGCACCATGAGCAATCACTAGTGGTTGGATATGCGCGCTATATAAATATCCATATAATAATAAAAAATAACTAGGATTGACGCGTCAGTACTTAATTAGGTCTTCAAGATTCCTGTTTGACCTTCACACAGTGTTTTGCCTTTACATGCATTTAAGTCAAGGAATTAAACAGAAAGGTATATTTCATCAAAATGACCAAATATCACATGATATTCAGAGGTTTAAAATCAAAACATAGTGTATAAAAAAAGATATGTTATGCCATTTAACTGTAATGAGAGCAAAAGATGTTCTACCTAAGCAAAAAAATAACAAGTTCGCTCTGCAACAGTTTGTTGCCTGAAGCATTGTTTGAACCCTAAAAGTTAGCACTTTGCATTCAGAGGCAAATACTTTTACCACTAGACCACGAAGCTCGCTGTGTTCAGAATGGAATTTTAGCACAACAAGAAATATCGCATCCAAGAATGAACTAGAAAGTGTTTTTACCCGTAAAAACAGATGTCTCCCCCTTCCTCAAATGCTCCAAACCTCTAAACAATACTATCATAAAGCACCATTATTGTTCTCTGTATAATTCAACTTGAATAAATAAACTATCAACTCCACAATTGTAGCAAACAAAAGAGTCAACATTCTAAATGATTTGATGCTGAAACCCTTGAAAAAGACTAAATCCAAATTGTTGCCATGGAAATTAAAAAAAGTTAAATTTTAAGAAATCTATAACCTCCAAAAGGCACATCTACATGATATGGAGAGACAGTATACCAAGTTTGGTGATGATCGTTCACATAGATTTAAAGATGTGCTCCGGAAACAAAATGGGAACGCCGACGCCAACGCCGACGCCAACGCCAACGCCGACGGGAACTCAGCTAAAACAAATATCTCTCCCGACCCTTCAGGGGGAGACATAATTCTTTCAGGGAGTCGTGTATTGGGGTTGCTTTTGAGCGTTTTGAGCTTTTTGATGTGTTGTTTGAGGTCAGAACGTGCTTTTGACCATTTTGAGCTCTTTGATGTGTTGTTTTAGGTGGGAAATACGATTTCTAGCGAGGTTAGCGCTATTCTTAGTACACAGAACGTTTTTTTTGTAGCTACGTTTTCCGGTGTTCTGTGGCGATATGCACGGATTTAGTGAGAAAAATCGAATGTACATGGCTTGATTGGGTGTTTGCATCAAATGTCTACAAGCACAAAGTGTAGACCATGCGGAAATGCATATTTCAAAGTTCCACGAGGATGATAGGCATTTTGGAAATAGAGTTAATTGAGGACGTCACACCCTTGTGAGTCGAATCTGCCAAACAGTAAGGCAGGAATCAGGATGCCCCATATCTAATGACCAAAAGCCCAAGCCCTAGTCCAAGTCCACTAATAATGCCCCTCACTATGCCCTTTTCATTTAAGTTCATATTACCACAAACATATTTCATTACTTTCTTTGAATTATATTAAAGTCTGACTACAATATTGTATAGTGCACCAAAAAGTCGCTACTCAAATATGTTCAGTTTGGTAATGAAAGCCATTTTATAATGCCACTTTTGATGGACCGCTTAGACCTATCTGGCCACAAACCGGTGAATGCATGACTGCCCGTTACTGGTTACACCCCCTTTTTGTGACGTCATAAGCAGAAGTAGTCTCGTTATATCTATAATCTATCATAACAATACCACAGAAAAAACCCCAATAATAAACGATTTTCAGAAAACGTTTTCCACCCAGTTAGATAAATCAATTTACGATGTAACACTAATAAGCATTTGCTGTAAAAAAGATATCCACATCAATGGTAATTAAACAATTATTTAGGCAGTATTTCAGTTCAAATAATGATACGTTAATCTGTGTAGTCTGTTTATTACGTCACACACGCGCGAGTTTTATGGCCCCGGACCCATGTGGGTTTTTCACAGCCGATAATAACGTTGTCTCAATGAAAGGCTAATTAAAGGTGTTTATTGGACAAATTAACAAAAATCAAGCCCAGTTTTAATGTTTTTGAAAAATCTTTGAACGAAAGTCGAGAAGTGGTAAAGTCGAGGTTAGTTGATGTTTAAAGGAAGGTACATTTGCTTGTACCTACGCACCGACCCGTGCCTTTGGTCTTGAAACTAAATCTTGACCATAAAGGCTTTCAAAGTTTATTGGGTCCACTTGCACAATTTATTGTCAGTCCAAAACAAAAAGTATAATTGACAATATGTAGAGTTCTTGTTTTCAACCTTAAATGACATTTAACATTTTAATGCAAACTTTCCCAGGTTCTGTCTCATTTTAGCTGTCCTAGGATATAATAAACACTGCTTAATGCTCTGTTGTTGATGATTAACGCATTTTGCAAACATACAGTTATCAAATGCATTTAAAACGCATGCAGGGTTGACAATTTTCAAAGATCAGTAACTCAATGTAAATTAAAAATCAGAATTTTCGGTTCAATTTTAAAAATATCTATATACTTTTGGCTTTCATATGATATATATAACAATTTGTTATCTTACGTCTTTGATTCGCTAAGATGTCTTCAACATACCCACTGAAACACCACATTTCCAAAATGCAAACTTTGACCTCTGTCAATGTCTAACTCTCATGCAAAAATTATTCAATTCTACGTTCTGGTTTTTGAGTTATCTGCCCTTGAAGTTGGCGATTATGAGATTTTGGTCAACTTTGAAAGGTCACAGAAACAAAAGTATGAACGTTAGCACCATTAAACTTAAAAACTTTTATGGACAATGCTTCAGCTACATCCAGTATAAATTTCTAGTGCAAGTATCTTCAGAGGAGAAGATTGTCAAAGGCGGGTGGGGTCGGAAACGGTCGAAAATGCACTAAAAGCAAGATGGCGGCCGAACCATGTGACCTACGAATTCGTCCCGATTTCCTTTTTTTCATCATTTTTCATTGCGCATCTTTTAAAAAATAATTGAGCCTCTACATTGTTAGTGCATTTTGAAAAAAAAATTAATGTTAAATTTTCGATTTTGGATTCGAACTGGACCCTTAATGAATGAACCGATTTTGCCCAAAAGCTTCGCACGTCGATTCCAGGGTAAGGGCTATCAGCATGCCAAGTTTGGTTGAATTTGGAGCAGCCGTTTGGGCTGTAGCTCGTTCACAAAAAAAGTACAAATAATAATAGAAAAGAACTTGAAAAAATCGGATAATAACAATAGGTCTTCCAGACTTTGTCTTGAAGACCTAATAATATGATGAAGGAATTATAACCAGCAAATTGGATTTGCTGTTACAATTGGCGAACATGATTTTCTTAAGACTTAAATGTCATGTTGAAATTTACATTTTTAGATATTAAATGCAAAATTATTTAAGATAGATGAAATTTAACAGTAAATTTTGATATGGGGATAAATGATTTAATCCAGTTGCCAAGTGAAGATTTTTTCATTAACCTTGCAAAAAGGTCTCACAAAAGGTTTTAATTGTTTTGAGTTCTTTCAACTGTACACTTATGAAAACAAATGGGTGCCAAGCTGGCACCCTTGAGCATTTTCTATAAATGAGGTTTTAAAAAAGATATACCGAAGACCAAGGTCCAGCTGACGACTACACAGAAGTGGAATAAGTTGTGCGGTAAGTAGTATCTCTACCCAACTTCCTGTTTACATTGGAAACATGACAGTTGTCCACCTCCACTGCATTTTGATGCCATCTACCCTAATTTCTCAACATGGTAATTTGAAATAAGTTTTTTTCATTGAAAGAATGAATAGAGAAAGCATCCACATCAAAACTAATTCAACAATGTATAAGAATTTTATGATCAACTTACAAAAAGATCTAGTAAAGTGCGTCGTCTGCTACCCTACACTCAATTACTGTTATAAGGCTAAAAACAATAATTCATGCAAAATAATATCCAAACATACATGTACAGGCAGATGGTCTTTAGAGTTAATTCCCTGAGCTAAAAGGTTAAAATTTAAAGCAATTTCCATTTAAAACATAATTATTAGGAAAGTTTGATGCAATGCTGTATAGATAGACATACTATTAGCGGACAACTATTTTCATATGAAAATGGTCTTGAGATGGAAAAGTCCTAAAACCAATATACTCTTACTTTTTTACTCTTATTTCTATATTTTTCTTGTTTGCTTTTATAATAAGTGTTATAGATATGATAAAATAAATATATATCCTCTTAAAAATTTATTTTAATCATATTTTCTACTTAAAAGAATTCAGGGCCACTCTTGTCATGGTTGTAGTATTTATCATTTGCACAACTGTAAATTTTTGCAGCACAAAGGGAAAGTGTTTATTAGAAGTTTTGTTCAAACCAACAAGTATACCTGAAATGGGGCTACTGATTAATGAACTATCAATAATTTTTTTAAAATGATATAATTTGAAATTTTCATCACTTTTGTTAAGGAAAATATCTTTATCAAGCTATTGATTAATGAGCAATGTCTGTGTCATTCACTAGATTTTGTATAGAGATAAATGAAACAGTTTATGTCATAATTAAATAATAATAAATAAAATTACAGAGAAAACATCTAAGGTAATAAAGATAAGTTTGATGTATTACACAAAACATTGTTGATAACTATTATTATTTGAACAAGTCAAAATTATGAATGTAGATTACATTCCATAAAAAAGCCAAACTAAATAAAAAAACCTGTCTAAGGATCTTTATTAATGATAATTAAATGTGATCTGTAGGTGTGCAATTCAAGAAAAGCAATATCTAAAGATGTAATTTTTGGTATTTATTTTTCATTTATTTGAACATATATTGCATTTAAATGGGAATGGTTGTTCAGTTAATTGTAAAATTTACTTGTAGAAAAATAGTCTCTTTTTTATTCTTTGAAATTAAATAAAATTTATTAAATCATAAAATGTCACTATAAAACATTTATTTTTGCCTAAATCCACCTACTTTTCTAATAAATTAGTATTTTGATTGTTATATTTTTTGTAAATTTAAGTTGTACATATTAAATGATAAATCTACCCCCGATTCATGCTTCAATTATTCATAAAATTTAGAAAGGACTCATAGAATTATAAACTGTGAGTCCTTGAGAGCAATATTTTTCTATGGTAATGTTTCCTTACTTATTAAAGGACTCATTTTAATCTGCTGGTCCTCACAAGTGTTTGTCCCTGGACTCAGCAGGTCAAATCTATAGATTGATCATTGCATATTTTAAGTTAGTTGTAGGTATTGAAAATATTCATGGTTTTGCTGATCTTAAATGTTTATGCAGAATTACACTATTTTCAGTTACAGTAGATATATAGGTTATAAAACAGTCACAAACAATTTTATTATTATGTTGACAAAAGATAATCCATTTTCTGTTTCAGGCAGCACTGGAAGAATGTCTTTTTAGAAAAATTGGCAGTTGTTCCCAACCTGATCAAGGACTGATACGCTCTTCAAGTGAACGACTTTCATCAATCCTCGATGCCAGCTACATACGGAAGGACGGCCTCCATGAACAGCTGAACACCTCCTCAATTCCGCTTTTCTTTCATAAGAACTGTGTCTCTACCTACACATCAAAGACACACCTCAAGAGGCTACACAAGTCAGCATCAGCCATCTCTCTTGAAACACAGCAACCTGCTATCAAGAGACATTGTCGGTCTGGTAGGACTTTTGATTTTTTGAGAGACTGAATATTTTGTTGACATGATTGTGAACTGGTTAAGAGTTCAAAAAACCCTCAGCGATGGAAGAGGTCTTTCCTTTGTAGGACAGCTGAGGACGGACAGAAGTCTTTCAAGAATGTCATCCTTGGGACCTGTGATATTCGCCAGGACGCATGGGGTGATGAGGTGAGACTCAGAGTGGAAGGAGCTGTCAGTGATCTACATGCAGCAGAAGCAAGATACCATGACAAGTGCAGAGCTAATTTCATGGCCCCTAAGTCTGTTGTCTTAACTGAAAATTATTTGATGAAATTAGAGGATTCTGGAGACAAACCCTTTGTACAGCTAGTCAGGACAATCAATGAGGACCGATCACAGATAAGAAATTCTTCAGATATTTATTGTCAGTACCTTGCCTATGGTGGAATTCGTCTCACAAAACGACAACTCACAGAAGAAGTGTCAAGCTTTTTTGATCCAGAGTTGATAGTTCTCAGGGGAAAAGGCATATCCAGCATTCTTGTCTTCAGGGAAGCTGCAAAAGATACTTTCAAGATGGTCATGGATGAGAATGAAGGTGATGATTTGTCCTCTGCAATTAAGAAGATTTCTAAACAGGTCAAACAAGAAATAAAGGAAATCTCCCAATCTCGAGATGAATATCAGGGTAGGAACAAACAAGTCATGGAAGAGTATACAAGTCAAACAATGGTGGATTTTCTGAAAGCAATGTTACCAGGAGATGACCATACACTTCCCATTCAGATGATTTGTAACATGATCACTGGACTGCTGAAGAAACACCCAACTCCCCTGCAGACAGCCCTCGGGGTAGTCATCAAGGAGAAATCCCTAATTAAGGAACTCTACCGACTAGGAGTTGTTTGTTCATACGATGAGGTCTTAAGATTCAGGAAATCAGCTGCCCTTGCTTCTATTGATTTCACATCAAGAGGACTGCAGCACGTTGCCCAAACTGGATCCAAGCTTGTTCAAGTGGTCGTTGACAATTTTGATGCCAATATTTCCAGCCAAAATGGTTTGCAGTCAACACATTCACTCGCCACGTTGCTCATTCAACCTGCCTGTGCTGAAAATCAACAGACAAATGATGATGAATCTATCACCAGGATCAAGAAAGAAGAAATGACACAGCCTCTTGTAGATGACATCACAATAGAGAGATATACTGGTCCCAAAAAGCCAAATATGCCAGAGGGGAGCGTAACAAAGTCCATCCTACCTCTAAAGATGTTGGCTATGCAGGCTATTACTTCATGTCGAGCATCTGAGAGAGACTTTGATTTTCTATCAACAATCATTGAAGGTGACTCAACCCCAGAATGGAATGGATTCAACACATCACTTAACAGACAGGAAGGCCACACAGTGATACCAAAAACAACTTCAGTGTACACTCCCCTGATTGACATGAAGCCAGCAGATCCGGATACCATGTTGACTGCAATGGTAGAAGCTGAGAGACTTACCAAACAATCTGGACAAGACATTGTGGTATTAACTTGTGATCAACAGCTTTACAGAGTAGCAGTTCATATCACATGGGTATATCCTGAAAGGTTTAATAACTTCTTTCTACGCCTGGGAGGCATATGCATGCACTTCATCATGAACTTCATTGGATGCATTGGTTCACTAATGTCTGAGACAGGACTTGAAGAGATTTTAGAAAGCTCATTTGGATCTGTTACAAACATGCTATCAGGAAAAAAATTCCCTCAGAATTTCAGAGCACTGAGAATAGTATCAGAAGAGATATTGAGGAATATTTTGCCAACAGTTCAAAACCCTCAAGATTTTATGACAGTCCTGGAAAGTAAAGCTTCCAAAAGTCGGACCACTCGTTTATGGCTGGACATGCTGATTAAGCCTGTACTTCTGATGGCCCAGTTTGTTAGAGCTGAGAAGGAAGCTGACTGGCCTCTCCATCTCCTCACAGTGAGACTCATGATGCCCTACTTCTTTGCTGCTGGCCACCACAACTATTCCCGCTATGGTCTGTACTACTTGAGAACAGCTGAAAATTTGAGACCCGAACTTCTTGAAAAGTTCCTAAAAGGAGAACACGTTCCTCATCTTTCCCCTGGCCTTTGGAATGGGATATGGACAGACATGATGATAGAAACAACCTTCATGAAGTATGGAAAAGGCCCAGATGGGATCATTGGAATAACCCTCAAACCTAATGCTCTGAAGACATGGGCACTTAGCTTCCATGCTTGCAGCGTCTTGGCTAATGACATTGCAGACCTAACAGCACCTGGAAAGACAGAATATAGAGTTCATAAAGAGGAAATGAAAGGAAGAATAGAGGCAGATGCACAAGACAGAAGAAACATAAGACACAAACTTGATGAAACAACTGACCCTTTTGATGAGCTGAAGTTACCTGCTGATAAACTGCTCAATGTAGTGAATGGGCGATACGCAGATGACACTGTCAATGCAGATCAGGCACTTGATCTAGGTAAAAGAGAGATTGCAAAATATGAAGGTTCTTGGCCAGATGGATTTCACAAGCCACTTTCCAAGAAGATAATCACTATGGCTGTCATGAAGAATCATCTCCGAATTGGAAAGCTATTTGACACCAACTTGATTTTCTCACGAATAATTGGCCTTCAAGCTTCAGGAAGAGAAATCAACATGGATGAAATCCTCAAGTTTGAGCTGTCTCCAGTCCCTACCTTCACAGATGCTGGTGATATGAGGACAGCAAAGAACAAGTCAGTTTTAAAGAGGCAACTTCAAGTGAATCAAACAGAAGAAGACAAAAGAGGGAATACACTCTTTGAATCTGCAACAAGAATCCTTGATGGCTGTGCCCTACTCTGGACCATACATTGGCCAAGAGATGGAAAGGTAAAGGACTTTGTGGACAACTTTACCAACTATGTACTGAAATTTCTTCAGGGAGCTGACATACACCTTGTATTTGACAGGTATAAGGAATATAGCATCAAGAGTGCCACAAGATCAGCTCGACAGCAAGTTGCAAGCCGACAGTACCAGCTATCCCTCCATATGCCTCTTCCTCCTCAGAAGGTTCTCCTTACAGTTGCATCCAACAAAGTTCAGCTCATTGATCTAATTGTTCATTCAATAACAGATCTGAAGGAAAATCTTGAGCTGTACAATCACAGGATTGTGATCACAGCGAGTGAACATGTGCCCATAGAGATCCACAGGGGCTTGATTATCAACCGACAAGACCTTGCCACAACGCATGAGGAAGCAGATGTCATCATGGTTCAACAGATGGTTTCTGTCGCTGAGGCTAGACCTGACTCCATTATCACTGTTATCTGTGATGACACAGATGTGTTCATACTCCTGCTTCACTTCTACCAGAAGAAAAAGCTGACATGCAAACTGTACATGGAAGGGACATCAAACAACACCTGCATTGATATCCGGGAAACAGTGAAGAAACATTCAACCATCGTCTCACAGCTTGTTGCAGTCCATGCATTTTCTGGTTGTGATACAGTTGCTCAAACATGGGGTGTAGGGAACACAACTGTGTTGAAAGTCTTGAAAGCAGCCCACACTTTGAACTATTTAGGACATCCAGATGCTCCGCTGGACAACCTATTCATTGAGTGTTTCAACTTCATAGCAACTTGTTACAAACAGCCCTCTGCAACATCTATGAGTGAACTAAGATTGAAGGTATGGAGAACCAAGGTTGGAAGAAGCACTTTGATGTCAAAAATCATGGCTCTGCCTCCAACACAAGAGGCATTTAAGCAAAATGTTCTGCGTGCCCACTTACAAGCATGTTTATGGATGAATGCCCTGGACCCAGACCCCCCTCAGATGGATCCTACAGAGTATGGTTGGCGGAAGGATGAACTCAACAAAACATTGACCCCAGTCATGCTTCCAGAGGGTACAGCTTCAGCTCCAGACTATATCCTCAAACTATTGAAATGTTCATGTGACAGGTGCAACTCATCCCGATGTTCATGTGCTGTTGCAAGACTCCCATGTACTATCTTCTGTGAGTGCGAAGGCAGTGACTGTTTTAATCAGCACACCCTGATGGCCAAACATGATGTTAATGAGACTGATTAAAGAAAATTAATTCTTAATTCCTCTATTGATGATTTCATATGACATCTGCTGTTTACAGGTAACAGTAACAGTTTGCTAAATCATGCAACTTAAAAGCTTTAACCTCCTGTTACAAAAGTACGTCACACATGTTTTGCACTATTCTAATATTCCAGTATCTGTCAGTTCGGATAATTGAAAGAAGCTTATTTCGTATATTTGAGATATAAATCTAATAGTTTAACTATTGAATGTAGTAAAACAAAACATAAATGACATTTTTTTATGCTAGTCAAGTCAAATAGAACTACAGAGAATTGCATAAATCAATTAAAACGTATTATACATATTGTCTGGATAAACGGGTTTCTGAAATTGTCTGTTATGTCAATTTTTTTAATGTTTTGGCGCAATATGCCTTTGAAATAACAGTAATTCAATCTTCAGAATTCTTTGTTATATTTGTTCACCATTATTTATTCATTTCCAGTGTTTTAACACTAAATTGTGGAAACAAATCATAAAAAAAGTGTTTTTTGGGGAAAAACTCATTTTTTTCAAAATGCTCAAGGGTGCCAGAGTGGCACCCATTGGTTTCTTGATCAGAATGGTCTAATGGAGTTAAAACAAGTGAGAACTATTGTGAGACCTTTTTGCAAGGTATTATCCACATTCTGCTGGACTAATTACATCATTAGATTAAAGTAAATGCAAGTTAGCAAAATAAGTGAATATGTGAACCTGGTTTGAAGGGAATCTCAAACATAATTTGTTTGCATAATAAAACCTAAATTCTATTGTTTCTGAATCATAAACATATCACCCGAACGCAACTTTGAAGTTATCTTCAAGTTGCGACCGCTGCACGAGAAATTCGGCCACGTGCGTCTCGGCAGTGATAGATTTCAGGCTACATGCGGCATTCTGACTTGAGCGTCCCTGTTGAAAGGACGTGTCAGATTCACTTCGAATTAGATAGTTTATCCCAACACTTTGATTATATTACTTTATGGGCAATTGTTACAAACAATTGCAATAGAATACAAACTTTTAGTTTAGTTTGTTATAGAAATATTCTTAGATAGTTCAAAGTACTACCAAGAGTACCTTTTCACTTTCCAGTGTATATTCTGGTGTAGATAGTGGACAAATATGTAGATAATATCTCGGGTTTCGCATATTAGGTTTCTTTTCTCATTTCCATCAGTATTTTCGTCAGTTAATAAGTGTTATCACGTTTAGTTGTTTGGTTATTCAATTATGACACTCATATAAAAATAAGTGTAATCACGTTTAGTTCCCTACCACATAACAGTTTCTATCATACATCCTTTTCTCTCTCACAACGGTTTTCTTTCCCTCTATCGAATCCTTTATGCCTGATCTGTCTACATTCTTTGGAGTGTGTTTAAGGGCTGAACAGTATTGCTGACAACACAGTTAAACTCAAACTCACTCACGCATCCAAATCTACTTTCTCTCCTTTTTAGCAGCCCAGTCTTAGGACGGGGCTGCTTTCAGTGTTTGTGCAGTTTCCGCCGCGCTCATACTAATGGTCTACTCTCTTTTGGATGGCAACATCCACATGTTTAATAACTGAAATATTGTTCAAAACACGTAAAACACCAACCAACTCACTCACTCACTCATACTAATGGCTATAACTTTTTTCTACTAAGCTTTCCAGAACTTGTATTCATAACTTACTGCTTATACCTCGGGGGAACGATTTTGACATGTTCACTTCCAAGGTCAAAGGTGAAAATCACGAGCTATAAAATCACTAAAAAAATTCCTTGTAAACTCGATAACTTGAAAAGTGTTTGTGCTATGAAGCTCTTACTTGGTATGTATCATCCTTGGAAGAGTAAACAATTTTGAAAAGGTTTTCACTACAATCTGTCCAAGGTCAAGGTCACAGTAAGGTCACTACTTTAGCATGGTTTTGCGAAAATGCTTTATTTTAACAATGAACACTTTTAATCAATAGATGATTGTTATACTCAATGAAAAGTGTTCATTGATTGTGTAACCTTGAAGGTCAAATGTCAAGGTCATGAGATTTGTGTTATTGCAATGTGCAACTTATTTGGATTTAACTTAATCCCATGAAGCTTTTCAGAACTCATGAACATGTATAAGTGTTTACATCTCTGGGGAATAACAATGACATGTTCACTTTCAAGGTCAAAGGTCAAGGTCACAGCAAGGTCAACATATATTGAGAAAATGGATTATTTTAACTTTTAACACTTTAGTTTGTTACATTAATGTTAAATTCAATAAAATGTATTCATTGATTGCATGACCTTGAGTGTTAAAAGTCAAGGTCATAAGAAAATGCCCAATATGCTGAGGCTTGTAGAAGGCGGAACAGGGTAAGGCGAAACCCCAAGTTTCGGGGGCTGCTCTGCTTTTGCGGTGTCCCGCAAACGCTAATCTAGTTTGTATCATGCTTCCACATTCGTCCAGAACCATAATCATCCAGAACAAAACCTATCCACTATCAGCTAACCAATACTAAGTGATTTACCCAAAAGCAATGACAGGAAAGTATGACAGTACAGATGTGAAAGATGTGCTGTGCAAACCTTACATATTGCTTATTAACTTTAACTTAAGATGAATTTACCTAAACTAGCTAAGATACTAAATTAAATACCAAACACAATTGCCTACAACTCCAACACAACCAAACTAACTAAGTTAACTTAACATTATACTCTTTTATGGTATATGCCAAGTTACCAACTAACTTAAATGCGCTTTTATGGCATGTTTAAATTGTTGAGCTAAAGTAACTAATATAAATGAAGTTTGCAGCAAAAGTTTTCAATTAAACTACCTATATACTAACGCAATACCTAAGGGCCCAATTTATACTTAAGATAGATAATTATTTGCAGATGGAAAGCCTTATTACAATAACATGGTCATACGGATGCAAAACATGATATATACACACATGAATCAAGTCAACGATATATGAACATCATGGTCAAATTACGAATATATCGAAAATGTCAGTTCACAGGATCCAAGGGAAAATAAGCAGTGTCTCTTGCACTTAGTTAATAGGTTAATACACATCAACATCATGAGACGCCGTGTATACTTGCACACACATAGTGTCCTAGGGTCATCACTTCCGGTGTCTTCATGCTCTCTGGCGGCAGGTCAGTCCAGAAATCCTATCCCACCAGGGATGCCATCGTAACACAGAGGTACTCTATGGTGTTGTAAATGACAACAAAGATTTTGTACAACTATTGGAAGTTCGACTAACTGAATCTTCTGGATTAACTTCTATGTCCTGCATGGAATCATTCAAGATTAAACTGTCCTGTCTTTCCATTTTCATTAAATTCTTGAACTTTTTGTAGGCAAATAAAAAGGAATAGACTTTTATTCATTAAGTCATAATGGTAACATGCTCATTACATTTCTTCAATCTCATCTTCATTCATATGTCCACACATGTGAATCTTCAAACTTCCATATTCATGATGCACGGTTTGCACCAGTGGAAGTTGTAGACAAACAACAAAACACAGACATTAAAATATGAAATTTAATGACAATAATTATCTGACCATCTCACCCCTCACTAACCTCACCCACTACACCTACGTTATCTGCTTCACCCACTACACCTACCTTATCCACTACATCTATCTCGTCCACTACAGCTACTTTATCCACATCAACCTCACCCACTACATCTACCTTATCCACTACACCTACCTCACCCACTACATCTACCTTATCCACTACACCTACCTCACCTGTTATCTGACCATCTCACTCCCGCACTTACCTCCCATCTACCCCCCTAACTCATCTTACACCCTCACCCACTACATCAATCTTACACACTACACCAACCTTATCAGCTACTACCACTACACCTACCTTATCCATTACACCCACTACATCTACCTTATCCGCTACACCTACTAAACCAACCTCACCCACTACACCCACCTCAACCACTACATCTACCTCACCAACTACACCCACTACATTTACCTTATCCATTACACCAACCTCACCCACTACATCTACCTTATCCGCTACACCCACTACAGCTATCATAAGTACATTGTGTATAACACAATATCAGTCAATACATAATAATACAATCGAATACACATTTTATGAGTATCCACACATCATTTTACAATTAAGAAATACATGTAGTAATAATCCTATTCAGCATTACATTATTATAAATATGAGGGCATAATCACATATAGCTTCACATGATATTAGTTCAATAAAAGTTGTGATACAAATCCATCCATCACAATAAAACATAACATTACATGAAATAAACTATTCACAAACACATATAAAAAAAAACAGAAGCTCAACCAACCTCGTTTAAGGGACGCAGGCTTTCCATATGCCCAGAGATGCCACGTGAAGAAGCGTGATGCCTAAATAAAGAATGTACTAATTAACTAATCGCTTAACTTAAAATGAATAGAGTAAAAATATACTCCCTGTCAAAAATTTATACTCATGTTTTGATACCACCGCCATACAAAACTACCTTCCTCAAATGACCTAGACTTCAGATTTTTGTCATAATTGCTCTTCTGAGTGCTTGCAGCTACCCCCAAATGATTGTGAGTAACTTCAAAGATCCTCTGAAAGGTATCCTTGAGCCATTCCACATACTCGACAGGACAGTCACTTGTGACAGCTAAAGGCGGATCACCAGCCATGAGATCAATGGGAATGCTAACCTCCCTACCCAACATTATCAAATTTGGGGAGCAGTGTGTACTCTTATGCTCACTAGCCCTGTATGCCATAAGTAAATAAGGGAGATGCATGGTCATCCCAATCTAAAGGTTCCTGATTCACATAGATCGACAACATCTGATGAAGTGTCCGGTTGAATCTTTCGACAAAACTGTCTGATTGAGGACGATAGGGAGTTGTCCTACTCTTGTCAACCCCTAGGAGCCTACATACTTCACCAACGAGATTTGATTCAAATTCATGACCCTGATCTGTATGCAGTTGGTTTGGACAACCACACCTGCAAATGAACTCGTTGACCAACTTGTCTGCAACTGTAAGAGCTGTATGATCAGGTATTGGATAAGCCTCCTTCCACTTGGTGAAAAAATCCCCTAGAACCATTATGTATTCGTTCCCATGACGAGTCCGTGTCAAAGGACCTACAATATCTATGGCTATACACTGCATAGGAGATGTGACCTTAAACTGACGCAAGCAGAACTTGCCCCGACCTGGACCAGGTTTGCACCTTGCACAAAAATCACAAGCCTTGCACCATCTCTTAATGTCCTTAGACATCCCCGGCCAGTAAAACCTAAGCTTGAAAGACCTGAGAGTTCTATCCCGGCAGTACGGTCAGTGTGAAGATGTTTGAAGATGCTAGCACGAACCACTGTAGGAGCAATCAGTTGCTCACGAGGCCCAAAGAAATCAGATTCAACTTTTCTATACAAGAGACCATTCCGAAGTACCAAACAATTCCACTGTCCTACCAATGTCCTAGCCTCTGTACACAAAGCCTGCACTTCTTACCTAGATGGCTGGTCATGACTTTTCCTAAGATACTCAAGTACCGGTCGTATGCCTGCACCATACTTCTGTCCCTTATAGAGTTCGTCTCTAGTCTAAACCGGTAACCAGTTGGTGTTGGAACTCTCAGGACTATTGGAACTTCCAGCCCCTACAACCGACACTACACTTTGGGGTTTTGGTGCTTCCAAAACTGTTCCTACAGCCTGAACTTCCTCTACTTCCTGACAACCACTATGACCTTCCAACTGTGAAATAGACTGTTGACAGTCATTGGCCTTGCTGTTTACAAAACAATCAGGACATTCCTCAAAATGACATTTTCAAGCTGGTTTCCGAGATAATGCATCAGCATTCAGATGTTTAGGACCTGGACGGTATTCAATGTCAAAAGAATAGGATTCTATCACACTAAGCCATCTAGCCAGCATACCCTCGGGGTCCTTGAAATTTTTCAACTATATAAACGGCGAATGATCTGTGCGAAGCAAAAACTTCCTGCCAAACAAGAAATGACGAAAAGACCTGAGAAAAATCACAACAGCTAGCAACTCCCGTTTGGTTGTGCAATAATTCCGCTGAGCTGGATCTAATGTTTTACTAGCATAGGCTATGAACTTTTCCTGGCCATCCAGCTGAACTTGAGACAAAACTGCCCCTACTCCAGAAGCACTAGCATCCGTATCCAGAACGAACATACCATCATCCTCTGGAAAAGACAAACTGGGTGCATTAACCAAGCTCTGCTTCAGCTGTAGAAAAGCAGTTTCACAGGCATCTGACCAGACAAATTCTACCTTCTTTCTTGTCAACCTGACCAAAGGAGCTGCTATCTCAGAAAAATCTGATATAAAATGCCTATTATAGCCAACTAAGCCAAGAAAGCTACGCAATTTAGTCCGGTTTACCGGTCTTGGCCATTTTTGAACCGATTCAACCTTGTCAGGATTGCACTGAATACCCGCAGAGGAAACAGTATGACCTAGATACGTGACCCTAGTCTGAAAGAGTGAACACTTCGAGGGTTTCAACTTCAAATTAGCTACTCTGAACTGTTAAAACACCTTACAGAGATTTTCCAAAGCTGTTTCAAAACAAGACCCAAAGACAATTACGTCATCAAGGTAGCACAAACATTTTTTCCATTTCAATTTCCCTAAAACCTGATCCATCAGTCTCTCAAAAGTGGCGGGGGCATTTTTAAGTCCAAAGGGCATGACATTAATTAGCAGGCTGCTATCAGTTTTTGTGAAGTTTCCATCGCCGCCGCCGCCGCCGCACTCGTACTACTAACTATAACTTTTTTCCACTAAGCTTTCCAGAACTCTTATTCATACCTTACTACTCATACCTTGGGGGAACGATTTTGACACGTTCACTTTCAAGGTCAACGGTCAAGGCCACGAGATATGTATTCACTCTAAGAATTCCTTGTAAACGTGATAACTTGAAAAGTTTTTGTGCTATGAAGCTCTAACTTGGTACATATGATCCTTGGAAAAGTAAAATTTTTTGAAAAGGTTTTGGCTACAATCCGTCAAAGGTCAAGGTCACAGCAAACAGGTCAAATGCTTTATTTTAACTATGAACACTTTTAATCAATACATGATTGTTATACTCAATAAAAAGTGTTCAATGATTGTGTGACCTTGAAGGTCAAAGGTCAAGGTCATGAGATATGAGTTATTACAAAATGCACTAAATTTGGGTATAACTTTATCCCATTTAGCTTTTCAGAACTCATGAACATGTCTAAATGTTAATACTTCCAGGGAATCATTATGACATGTTCACTTTCAAGTTCAAAGGTCAAGGTCACGAGTTATAAAATCACCGCAAAATTCTTTGTAAACACGGTAACTTGAAAAGTATTTGTGCTATGAAGTTCTAACTTGGTATATATCATCCTTGGAAAAGTAAAAAATAGAGCCATTGGCTCTGTAGCTCATCAGGCTTCATTATCAATTATGCTTTATATATATTAGGGGTCACAGGACCACCAAAGCTACAATTCATAATCCTCATCAGTCAAGGAGTCTGTACACAAAGTTTCAGCTTTCTAGGCCTCATGGTTCTGGAGAAGAAGATGAAAATAGGTTTTTAGGGAGTGGCCCCTGTGGTCCTTATTAGGGGTCACAGGGCCACCAAAGCTACAATTTATAATCCTTACTAGTCAAGGAGTCTGTACACAAAGTTTCAGCTTTCTAGGCCTCATGGTTCTAGGGAAGAAGATCAAAATAGGTTTTTAGGGCGTGGCCCCTGTGGCCCTTATTAGGGGTCACAGGGCCACCAAAGCTACAATTTTTAATCCTCACTAGTCAAGGAGTCTGTACACAAAGTTTTAGGTTTCTAGGCCTCATGGTTCTGGAGAAGAAGATGAAAATAGGTTTTTAGGGCGTGGCCCCTGTAGTCCTTATTGGGGGTTACAGGGCCACCAATGCTACAATTTATAATCCTCACTAGTCAAGGGGTTTGTACACAAAGTTTTAGATTTCTAGGCCTCATGGTTCTGGAGGATAAGATGAAAATAGGTTTTTAGGGCATGGCCCCTGTGGCCCTTATTAGGGGTCACAGGGCCACCAAAGCTACAATTTTTAATCCTCACTAGTCAAGGAGTCTGTACACAAAGTTTTAGGTTTCTAGGCCTCATGGTTCTGGAGAAGAAGATGAAAATAGGTTTTTAGGGCGTGGCCCCTGTAGTCCTTATTGGGGGTCACAGGGCCACCAATGCTACAATTTATAATCCTCACTAGTCAAGGGGTTTGTACACAAAGTTTTAGATTTCTAGGCCTCATGGTTCTGGAGGATAAGATGAAAATAGGTTTTTAGGGCATGGCCCCTGTGGCCCTTATTAGGGGTCACAGGGCCACCAAAGCTACAATTTTTAATCCTCACTAGTCAAGGAGTCTGTACACAAAGTTTTAGATTTCTAGGCCTTATGGTTCTGGAGAAGAAGTCGAAATTCCACAAAGTTTACGGACGGATGGACGGACGGACGGACGCCGGACACCATGCCATGCCATAAGCCCAACGGGCCTTACAGGCCAGATGAGCTAAAAATTTGGAAAAGGTTTCGGCTACAATCCGTCAAAGGTCAAGGTCACAGCAAGGTCATGACTTAAGCATGGTTTAGTGAAAATGCTTAATTTTAACTATGATCACTTTTAATCAATACATGATTGTTATACTCAATAAAAAGTGTTCAATTATTGTGTGACCTTGAAGGTCAAAGGTCAAGGTCATGAGTTATTGCAATTCCTTGTAAACACAATAACTTGAAAAGTTTTTGTGCTATGAAGTTTAGATTTTGTATATATTATCTCTTGAGAAGTACAAAATTTTAAAAAAAATTTGGGTACGAACTGTCGAAGGTCAAGGTCACAGCAAGGTCAACATATATGGAGAAAATGGATTAATTTAATTTTTAACCCTTTATTTCATTACAATAATGTTATACTCAATGAAATGTGTTCATTGATTGTGTGACCTTGAGTGTCAAAGGTAAAGGTCACGAGAAAATTCCCAATTTGGTGAGGCCTGTAAAAGGCGGAACAGGGTAAGGCCAAACCCCAAGTTCCGGAGCTGCTCTGCTTTTGCGGTATCCCGCAAAAGCTAATCTAGTTATATATAAAATGATGCGAGCCTAAATTGGTAGAAAAAGCTGTTTTGTGTTTATCCCTGGAGTACATTTTTACCTGCCAATAACCACTAGCTAAGTCCAAAGTGCAAAACCACTGCGCGCCACCAAGTGTCTCATC
The DNA here is from genome assembly GCA_916613615.1 of Steromphala cineraria. Taxonomy (NCBI): domain Eukaryota; kingdom Metazoa; phylum Mollusca; class Gastropoda; order Trochida; family Trochidae; genus Steromphala; species Steromphala cineraria. The sequence goes on from OU744721.1 coordinate 18,277,362, forward strand.
TATCCTTGGTAAAGGGTACGCATCCCGCTTACTAACAGAGTTGAGCTTCCGAAAATCAATACAGAACCTGCAGGAACCATCTTTTTTGGTAACTAAACAAATAGGAGCCAACCAAGGGCTATCACTTGGTTCAATGATGCCCTGCCCTAACATCTTGACAACCTCCTGCTCAACTATCTGTTTCCTGGCCAAATGTACCCTACGAGCTGGCAACTTGATGGGGTTCGCCCCACCTGTATCTATCTTATGATTCATGACATCTGTCTGCCCTAAGAGCCCATCATTCCCAACAAAAACGTCTTGAAACTCTACAACCAGTTTCTCCACACTCTGATGAGTTGTCTTTAGAACAGAAACAGAGCACCTGTCTTAACATGCTCAATTTCAATCACCTGCTCTGGTGAACAGAGAGTACCAACTACCGAGGAATCCTGCAATGTAACACCTCTATTGCTCATGTTCACAACTGACCCTACTAACTTGTCCTGGTTCGCCTGGACTAAACTCCTTGCCACGAAAAGACCCTTTTTCCGCCAGTAAGTGTTTGGTTCAACCAAGCCTGAACTGGATGAGATGAAATTATCGAACTTACACTCTATCAGTTACTTAGAGTTTTCAGGAATAACAAATTTCTTTGTGACCCTAATCCTAGCACAACTGGACGTGGACAACTTGTACAAGAAAACTTTCCCTTTGAAGTGGTAAGAAATGTTCCCATCACATCAACAACAGCAAAATACCTTTCTAAGAAGTCCATGCCCAGAATGCTACACATAGAATTCAATTCGGCAATCACCAATACTTGCTTAAACTCAGAGCCCCCAATTCTCATATCAAATGGGAAACATCCATGAACTTCAATGGGTACACCATTAGCCGTGAAGAACTCCTTATCAACCTCCTGAAGAGACCTATCTGTCAACCCAACCCTTGTAGCATCTGAATGGGATAGGATGGAAACGGGAGACCCAGTATCAACTAACATACGTACAGTACCCTTTCCTACACGCACATCAACATAAAGGCATTTCCCATCAGGGACTGTATGGATGATAATCTTTTCCCACAACTTCCTTGACCTTACTACAACTGCAGGGGATTGGTCAGACACTACACTCGAAGGAGAATCTTACTGTCAAAGATTGCTCTGTCTGTTCTGGCCTACCAACCACAGTATTAGTGACTGAAATTTTGGCCTCAGTTTCAGTCTCAACTAGTTTTCCTGACCCAGTTCCTCGGAAACCGAAGATGGTGTCAAGCCTAACTGTCCTAACAGGGGACATCGGCATCGGACTGGTTCGAGGGAGGCCGACACTTGAAGGTGATGTGGCTGTTCGCGTACTGCAGAGCCTTGGACGCCACCTCAGTCTGCGTAACCGTAGCTTGCTCTCGGTAGACCTCCGGGATCTTATCGGCAAAGAGGGTGGACGCGGTGGGAGGAGCCTGGAGCAAGGTCTTCTTAAACTCGGCATCCCAAGCGCACTGGTCGAGGAATCCGGAACGTCTGAGATGGGTAATGGAGCCCATGCCGCATCTGATGTTATCCAGGATGTTGCGTAAAGTGCGCCGTTGCCACACCATCAGCGTGTTGAGGTGGTCGATCCGCTAAGGGTTGTCCAAGTTCAGATCCTCGGTGATGGCTTCAGTGGCAGTAAGAAGCAACGACAGGGGTCGCACGGTTCTCCTGAGAGAGGACTCCACTGTGGCGATCTTGCTATCCTGGACCTTGTAGGATTGGGATAAGTTCGATGACAAACGACCGATGGCATCGTCTAGTGTAGCCGCCTTGTCGAACCTACTGAGGGAATGGACGGAAAGAGCGGTAGGAGGCTTAGCCATCTTGAGGGAGGACGTGAGAGACAACTTCTGGAAGTCCTCCTCCAGGGCAGAGACACCGTCGCAAACGTCAGGGTTCGGGGGAAGCATCAACTCCGGGTCCTGGCGCACAGTGTGGATGGGATCCAAAGAGCCAGGGAAAGCGCCCTTAGGCAAGCGGTCGGCGATCCAGTCCGGGATCAACTTTAATGTCAGATAGGTGGATCCATCACCCTCCTCCTCTATGTAGTCGGGGACGAAGTCCTCTTCCAGGTCTAGGTCCTGTGAGGGGCGCCTCTTCCTGGAAGACCCGGGAGTCCGGGAGCATGAGCGTCGAGTGAAGATCTCGAGCGTCGGGAACGATGAGAGGAGGCTTCCCTGGACGAGGAACGTCTTTTGTGGAGGTAGGCGTGAAGCCAGCAGTTTGTCCACCATAGAGAGAATGACTTGCTCGAAGTCCGGGCGGACAGCGGGAGCCGAGGAGGTGGAGGCGTAGGGGAGCGTTAAGGGTCCACTGGAGGGGGAACATCCGTCACGGGAGGTGGAGGAGTCGAAGAGAAACGACCAGAGGCAGAGGGGTCTGACATGCTGCGTCATAGACATTGAGTAAACCTCTTGCGTCGAGCCTTGGCGAAGTGTTGGTAGTCCTGGGGGGAGAGGCCGCAACACTCCTCGCAGCGAGAGTCAGACGAGCAGATCCAAGGGAGGCAATCGGGACACCTGAGGTGGGGATCCTTGGCCGATTTGGACGAGCGGCAGTGACTACACACAACTCGTGGCATAAATTGCTGTAAACGAAAGCAGAACATGCCAGGGTGTGGGGAAATGCATTTTTAAAGTTTGAAGTCAGAATTTAAATACCCAATTAAAAAAGAGGGGAAATAAATTATGGGAGAGGAAAATCTTGCCGATGATAAATGATAAAATAAATAAAAAAGTATATTTTTTTTTAATGAAGAGTGCCATTATATTATGTGCTGTTGAAACTGAATTTCATTTATAATGTTTTCATGTAGTTCCGATCTCAAGGTTAATGTGAGTACTTGTTAAGTGTTATGTCTAATTGGTATGTGATAAAATCATAAAATTTTGAGATATTATATGTAGCTTTCTTATACAAAATAACAATCTGTTGAAATACTTGATTTGTTCTTTTATATAACATAAATTTTTTCAATCAATCCCAGCAGTATATCTTCCAACAAAGATTTCAAATTTATGAACTGTGTAAACCATTTTACCAAATAGTTAAAAATAACATTACAGTTAATTATTGTGGAAAAATGTATATATAAAAGAAGTGTTGAATTTTTAAACAATCAGAAATATAAAGGTGGTGAGCATAGTTTGTTGTTGGTGTCTTATTGTATCCAATTTCAATGTGTGTGTTTACATTTTCAAATGTTAACTGATTAAATGTATATCATATTGATACTTTACCAGTGGTCATTGATCACAGGGAAAGGGGGGGGTGGGGGGGGGGGGGGGGGGGTTAAAATACACAAGAATGAACGTATGTTTCTTTCAATTTGGAAGATGCGGCAATATTTCATTACGAAGCATATTTTTTTTGTTTTTCAGGTTTTGTGCAGCCGCCGCGTCCGCCGCGCACATACTAATGGCTATAACTTTTTTCTACTTAACTTTCCAGAACTTGTATTCATAACTTACTGCTTATGCCTCGGGGGAACGATTTTGACATCTTCACTTTCAAGGTCAAAGGTCAAGGTCACAAGCTATAAAATCACTAAAATATTCCTTGTAAACGCGATAACTTGAAAAGTTTTTTGCTATGAAGCTCTAACTTAGTATGTATCATCCTTGGAAGAGTAAAAAATGTTGAGGTTTTCGCTACAATCTGTTCAAGGTCAAGGTCACAGCAAGGTCACGACTTTAGCATGATTTTGCGAAAATGCTTTATTTTAACTATGAACACTTTTAATCAATAGATGATTGTTATACTCAATGAAAAGTGTTCATAGATTGTGTAACCTTGAAGGTCAAAGGTCAAGGTCATGAGATTTGCGTTGTTGCAATGTGCGACTAATTTGGATCTAACTTTATCCCATTAAGCGTTTCAGAACTCATAAACATGTATAAGTGTTTACACCTCTGGGGACTTAGAATGACATGTTCACTTTCAAGGTCAAAGGTCAAGGTCACGAGCTATAAAATCACTAAAAAATTCCTTGGTATATATCATCCTTGGAAGAGTAAAACAATTTGAAAAAGTTTTCGCTACAATCTGTCCAAGGTCAAGGTCACAGCAAGGTCACGACTTTAGCATGGTTTTGCGAAAATGCTTTATTTCAACTATGAACACTTTTAATCAATAGGAGATTGTTATACTCAATAAAGACTTAAAATGACATGTTCACTTTCAAGGTCATGAGCTATAAAATCACACAAAAATTCCTTGTAAACACGTTAACTTGAAACGTTTTTGCGCTATGAAGTTTAAATTTTGTATATATTTTCTCTTGAGAAGTACAAAATTTTGGAAAGGTTTTGGGTACGAACTGTCAAAGGTCTGACAGTCACAGCAAGGTCAACAAATATTGAGAAAATGGATTATTTTAACTTTAAACACTTTAATTCGATACATTAATGTTATTTTCAATGAAATGTATTATTTGATTGCGTGACCTTGAGTGTCAAACGTCAAGGTCACAAGAAAATGCCCAATATTGTGAGGCTTGAAGAAGGCGGAACAGGGTAAGGCGAAACCCCAAGTTTCAGGGCTGCTCTGTTTTTGCGGTGTCCCGCAAACACTAATCTAGTTTGGGTAACATTTTACAAAGTCACCTGCAAAGTCATTTGAATAAACGAATATATTGATACATCATTTTGGATGACATAGTTCACATTGACAAAGTGCTTTCTTAAAATTCTAAATTTACTTATGCTGCTGTCACAATTAAATCTTTCAAACATAATAATCTGGCCATCAATACTCAAAATTTAGAAAGAGAAGGGGATATGCTGCTTTCATGTTAATACCTATTACCTCAGTTTATCATTCCCTGAATATTTCATATAGAAAAATATGTAGAAGTATGTTGGTGATATACTTATACGTTGTCGTAGGTGTGGGCGAGGATTTCCTCTGTGGACACTTGGAATACTTCCGCCACCCGTGCTGCGGTGTTGAAGATTAGGGTGGGGGAGTTGACTGGATATCCTGCAGGTGCCATGCATGACGCGTCCGTCTCCAGCAGTAACCGCCAGAGAGGTATGGCCCTGAGTCCTTGCTCCTGAGTGATGGAATAGTTCATTACCCGTCCGGCGACTCCAAAGTGGGTGTTAGGAAATGACGTCAGCCACTCCCTCACGGTGGTCTCCTCCCCGGTGAAGCAGTGGAGATGGATGGGCTGTTCCTGTGGTAGGTGCTCCCGGAGGATGGTTTGGCACCCTGAGTGGGTGTCTGAAGCTATGGGGTCATCCATGGTTCCTCGGACGTGCAAGATTACTGGAACACCCGGCGGGATGAATTGAGCCATCCGTCGGAGTTGTTGGTCTTGGGCGGCCCACAGTGATGGAGACACGGTGCGATCAAGGCCGATCTCGCCTACGGAAAAGCCAGGTTTCCTCCAAAGACTTATCATCTGGAGGAACTGGCTGTCCGTGACGGTGTTGATTTTTTTTGGATGGAGTCCAATCGCACGGAGCATGCCGGATTCGTCAGAGGCAGTTTGGGGGTGTTGCTCCGGGTCACAGTAAACCTCCACCACTCCGGTGATGATTACGGAGTGGTGGGGAGGGGGTTGAGGTCCATGTTCCAGGAGGGAAGAGGTGGTCATCTCCCCTGTCCAGCCGAGCGCTCTCCAGGTCCTGTCCAGGTGGAAATGACTGTTGAAGGCTAGGGGGACAGCGCGACCCTGGATGGTTTCCATATTGTCGCTTTCCTGTAGTGGGAAGATCAGTTTGGGGATGAATGGTTCTTCCTCCAGGAAGGGCATCCCGGAGGGGTCGTCGTCCTGCCACACCTCGGATGAGGTGGTGGCGGTAGCTGTGGAAGCTGCGGGTGCTGAGTTGGTGGCAGGTCTCCTCGGACGCAGGGGCATCAGCAGCCGTCGAAACTCTTCTCGTTGCTCCGCACTCACCAGGTTTAGCAAGTGTAGCAGGATCCGCCAATGACGGAGGCAGGCCGGCGAGTTGATGGGGCATAGGGTAAATTTTTGAGGAATCCTCCATCCCTCGCGCCGGCAGAGAGCCTTGAGATGACCAATAGCGGTATCCGGCAGCTGAGAGTCGCGGGAGATGGGTAGCTCCTGTTTGGCTTGCTGGTAGAGTTGAGACACTGATGCGCCAGCTGTTTCAGGGCAAGTAGCGTTGTCTCCAGCGCGGTTGTCCACACGCTCCTGGCTGTTACGGTCCCTGAGGTACTCCGGAAGGTGGCATCTGAATGCGTGGTGACGCATCTTCCTGGTCCATTTGGGGCATCCGGTCACGGGGCACTTGGAACCCCCAGGAGTGGACTTAGGGGTGTCGCCTGGGAAGAACTCGTGACGTCGGTCTCGCAGCACTTGTGGGGGCCTGCGATCATGCAGCCTCTCTCCCTGAGGTGGAAGTGAGGGTCGAGTAGTCGACTAGTCCTGTCTCCTCTCTCCCTGAGGTGGAAGTGAGGGTCGAGTAGTCCCGGTCTCCTCTCTCCCTGAGGTGGAAGTGAGGGTCGAGTAGTCGAGTAATCCTGTCTCCTCTCTCCCCTGGATGGGAGTGAGGGCCGGTGGGGTTCTGGGCTCCTTCGTCGTTGAACGAACGGGAGTGGTTGGTCTGGCGCTCTTCTTGGCGTGACCTCTGCCGTGCACCTCTCCTTTCCTGATCCCTTTCTCTAGGGGTGAGGCGTGGGGGGTCGTGGGGAAGGACTACCACCACCCGAGGTGTTGGTGGAGGCGTCGGTGTCCGAACTCTGTAGGTCGGCATCACGGTTGGCGACCTGGGTGGGGTCTGTCGTGGACGGGGTGAGCGGTGACGTCTCGGTTCCGGGGACCTGCTTGGGCGTTGTCTTCAGTGATATCTTGATGGCTGAACACTATTCCCCGGAATCGAACCTCGCGAGGAGCGACTGGAGCCTCCCTTGCCCTCCTCTCGGCTTCTAGGACTGCGTCCCAGACGGCATTTCTCATCGGCATGATGTCGTTTTTTTTACTTGAGTGATTCACTTGAGTGATTTTTTCTGTTGCGAAGGCAATATAACGTCTATCTGCAACATGACAAGAGAGTATATCATTCAGGACAATAGTATTGTGTCATTTTGGCAGCTGTTTTTTCCGTTACATTAACACAAGATCCATGGAACCACTCGTCACATGAGTCACATGCAATCATGAACATGCCATCATCCGGCTCCCGACAAATGCAGTACACTAACTGATCTGAATCCTCAGAAAATGGTTTAATACTCGGGGAAGGGGCCGCGACTGAAGATGCTGCGACCCCCTGACGAGAAACCTTGCGTTGCAACCATTTAGGTAAAACCCTATCTCTACACAATTTGAGACGATCATGATGAGCCGTAAACTTCCTACAACGAGAACTAACCAGGAACAGAGTAGGTGAGAGTTTCTTTTCAACCCAGTATGGCCCTTTCGGTTTGCGCATACGTGAGAGTAGGTCGTGCATGTGAAGAGCTCTCGACCCCACGTCTATCCCAAGTAGAAAATGACTGATTTTTGATGCTGGACTTCTATATAGACTACTGGAAATCGTTTATTTGACATAAACAGCAAGTTTATGAAGTGAGTGAGTAACCTCTCTTATGATTTTGTGACTTTTTTGGAATGAACTGAAATCAGATGAGCTCAAAGTCCCGTGTAAGCACCCGGTCAATTATGGAGGAATTAATTTTAGCAGTTGAAAAAAGACTTTTGGAACAAATTATTGTGGGAAATGCTGACTTAAAGGGGGTCAATTTTGGAACTAAAAAATGAAATCAGCCACGTTTCAAAGCGAGTAGATGACGTGGAAAGCATGGCCGCCATGAATGATACGGAAGTTAAAGGACTTCGTTCAGAAGTTAAAGAGCTGAAAAACCAACTTTCCGAACAGGCGAAATCTTTTGAAAGAACACTTCTGGCAAAGGAAATTTATGACAGAAAACCAAATCTTTTGTTTTATGGAATTAAGGAACAGGCAAGTGAGAACTGTGAAAAAGTCCTTCGGAGCATTTTTGCTAATAATCTCAATATAAGTGACAGTGAAGTAGAAAACATCTACTTCAAAGCAGTACACAGGCTCCCCAGAAAATCGTTCCCCAACGATCCCACCCCAGATGCCCCCTCCCCGATCATTGCAAGCTTCTCAATATGAATGATAGAGAAGTGGTGTTTCAATCGGCTAGGTTTCTTAAAGGCACAAGGATGTCAATTCGAACCGATCTGCCGGCAAAACTTAAAAAACAGGGCAATTCTGTACCGCAAGTCACGGGACATATTCTCAAACGAGAAGGTACAAACACGTATAAGGCAACTAGGTGTCGACCATGTGTTGGAGACCAGAGCAAACGTGTCCTCTCCATGGCAGAAGCGCATCATGCTGACAGGGGATATGAACCCACCCTACGAACTCTAGATGGGTAGACTATTTCCTATACTATGGCACACTACGTAGTGTTTGTGTTATATGCAATCATTGATGTTTTGAACTATTTTCAAAAGTAAGTACAAAAGCAGCAATGACATTTCAACATGTTTATGACGCATATTTCAGTATATATATATATAACTAGATTAGCGTTTGCGGGATACCGCAAAAGCAGAGCAGCCCCGGAACTTTGGGTTTCGCCTTATCCTGTTCCGCCTTTTACAGACCTCACCAAATTGGGAATTTTCTCGTGACCTTGACCTTTGACACTCAAGGTCACACAATCAATGAACACATTTCATTGAGTATAACATTATTGTAATGAAATAAAGTGTTAAAAATTAAATTAATCCATTTTCTCCATATATGTTGACCTTGCTGTGACCTTGACCTTCGACAGTTAGTACTCAAAACTTTTTGAAAATGTTGTACTTCTCAAGAGATAATATATACAAAATCTAAACTTCATAGCACAAAAACTTTTCAAGTAATTGTGTTTACAAGGAATTGCAATATCATATCTCATGACCTTGACCTTCAAGGTCACACACTAATTGAACACTTTTTATTGTGTATAACAATCATGTATTGATTAAATGTGATCATAGTTAAAATTAAGCATTTTTGCTAAACCATGCTTAAGTCATGACCTTGCTGTGACCTTGACCTTTGACAGATTGTAGCCGAAATATTTGCAATTTTTTTTACTTTTCCAAGGATGATATATACCAAGTAAGAGCTTCATAGCACAAAAACTTTTCAAGTTACCGTGTTTACAAAGAATTTTGTGGTGATTTTATAACTCGTGATCTTGACCTTTGAACTTGAAAGTGAATATGTCATAATGATTCCCTGGAAGTATTAACATTTACACATGTTCATGAGTTCTGAAAAGCTAAATGGGATAAAGTTATACCCCAATTTAGTGCATTTTGTAATAACTCATATCTCATGACCTTGACCTTTGACCTTCAAGGTCACACAATAATTGAACACTTTTTATTGAGTATAACAATCATGTATTGATTAAAAGTGTTCATAGTTAAAATAAAGCATTTTCGCTAAAACATGCTTACGTCATGACCTTGCTGTGACCTTGACCTTTGACGGATTGTAGCCAAAACCTTTTCAAAATTTTTTACTTTTCCAAGGATGATATATACCAAGTAAGAGCTTCATAGCACAAAAACTTTTCAAGTTATCGCGTTTACAAGGAATTCTTAGGGTGAATACATAGCACATGACCTTGACCTTTGACCTTGAAAGTGAACGTGTCAAAATCGTTCCCCCGAGGTATGAGTAGTAAGGTATGAATAAGAGTTCTGGAAAGCTTAGTGGAAAAAAGTTATAGCTAGTTGTACGAGTGCGGCGGCGGCGGCGGCGGCGATGGAAACTTCACAAAAACTGATAGCAGCCCCGTCCTTAGACGGGGCTGCTAATTTTGTTACATGTATGTATGTATACATATGGGTTGTCTTTACTATATATGTAGAGCATGTACCGGTACGCTATGACAATGCAATATTGACATTGACTTCCGCTGAAAATGTTTTTGAACTGTTTACCAAAGTCTGATCTACAAAGCATATTGGTTATAGATGCAGTGACATTGAAACAGGTTTATGACTCATATTTCATAATATGCTATGTGAACAGATTTTCGTTTACCATTCACATCTTAATGCATTTGAATTGCATATTATCTCTAAGGTTGACAAGTTTTGTTGAATACTGCACTTTACACTAGAATTGATTCAAACAATATGTTTTGTTATGTCTGACAAAATATTTGGATTACAGCATTATACATGTATACCAATTTAATATCTACATGCATATGACGTGACTTATATATTATTATATTATCACAATGAACCATACATTTTAGGCTTGATGCATGTTGAAGCAGCTATTCAATCGTACATTCTAATCTTGAACTTACTTGATACACTAAGTATTTGTTACAATACATTATGTAAATAGAGTATATTTTATAATATCACATACACTTCCTGTAGGGTGTGACATTCTATAATGACATACATTATACTGATATTGACCTACCTGTAGAACGAATAATCCTTTGAAAACACTCATAAACATCCTTTATAATCCAAAAACTTCCCGGTAAGGTGCAACATTGTTCGTATCTGCTCTACAACGTATACGTACGTGGCAACTTCGCAAGCGCATGCCCAACTCGTGCCGAAATGTACATGCACGCACTACGCACTGCTTTTCAGTGATATAGGATCGATATGAGCTCCTAAATGCACCAATATACTATCTTTATTGCAATAATATAATATCAGTCAGTGTAAATATTTATTTTGACAGAGGGATATTCGTGGGGAAGATTTTTCTCTCACTTATTATGGTGATAGATTGTATATTTTTGTTTTGTTTTGTTTCGGGGTGTCTTTATTTCTGTAATAGAAATACTCCAGTCACATATATTGTGTTTACATTTTCGTTAGCACGTTCACAGATTATAAGTGATTGTAGTTCATGTCTTATTATGTTCCCAGAAACGGTGACCTCAGCATATACATGTTCTCACATGTCTTGTATAATTTATTTATTCATAGAAATGATAAATGTCAATATGATGTATTTAGATCATTCAGGTATATTTTATTTCCATTCACTTGTGCGATATTAAATTTTACCAAACTACTTAGAATATTAATGCAATGACTCCAAAGCTAAAGATAATATCTCAAAATTGTCGGGGCCTAAGTAATGTTGTTAAAAGGAAAAAGGTATTTCAATATCTTCGCAAAAAGAATTGTAACATTTACTGTCTGCAGGATGTTCACTTTACGCCTGACCAGGAACAGTCTATTAAACAACAGTGGGGGTATAAAGAGTGCTATTTTAGTTGTTTGAGAAGTAACGCTCGTGGTACAGCGATTCTATTTAACAATAACTTCGAATTCAAAGTCCTAGACACATCGATTGATACAGAAGGAAACTTAGTTGCTCTCAAAATAATGTCCAATGAAATAACGTACACAGTTATTGGCATTTATGGTCCGAACAAGGACGAGCCGGGTATATTTGAGCAGATTGTAGATATATTAAAAGAATTTGATAGTGATGAGATTTGTCTGTGTGGCGATTGGAACTTAGTGACCAATCAAAGACTTGACACTTTTAACTATCAAAACATTAACCACCCTAAATGCAAGGAATAACTCTCGGAAATTATTGATTTGTTTGATCTTAAGGACCCATGGCGGGAAATGAATTATGAAACAAAAAGGTATACATGGCGCCAGCCCACTCCTTTGAAACAAGCACGACTAGATTTTTTCCTTATCTCCCATAATTTACTACGCTCAGTTGATGCTTGTGAAATTAACCCTAGCATCAGTTCTGACCACTCACTTATTGAATTAACTCTCAAATTTTCGATGATTGATCATGGAAAGGGCTTTTGGAAATTAAACAACTCTCTTTTAACTGATAGAAAGTATATAGAACTTATAAAAGATACTATAAATACTACACTTGATCTGTACAGAACAGATTGTCGTGATGGAATCAGGACATATTCAATTGATGATCAATTGTTATGGGAAACGTTATTGTTAATGATCAGGGGGAAAACTATATATTACTCATCCACTAAAAGGAAAATAAATAAAGAAAAGGAAACGACATTGCAAACAAAACTAGATTTTATGGAAAAGAAACTAGATGAAACAGATGTACTGAATGAAAAAGAAGAAATTCTTAGCGACATTTATGAGGCTAAATTAAAATTGGATGAAATATATGACCAAAAAGTTAGGGGAATGATGATTAGATCTCGTGCAAAGTGGATTGAAGAGGGTGAAAAGCCTACTAAATATTTTCTTAAATTAGAATCTAGAAACTTCCTAAATAAAGCCTTTATAGAGTTAGAAAACAATGACGGTACAGTTGTTAACAATTCTAATGCAATTTTAAATGAGACTAAATCTTTTTACGAAAAGCTATACATGCAACAGGATGTTACATCTATCAATCTCGATGAATATTTCAAAGATATTGACATATCAAAACTATCTCACAACGAACAGGCGACGCTAGAAGGCGATTTAACTAAGACTGAAATCTCATTAGCACTTAAAAATATGAAAAATGACAAAAGCCCAGGACCAGATGGTTTTACGACAGAGTTTTTTAAATTTTTCTGGAAGGATTTGGGTGATTTTCTGTTAAAATCCTTAAACTTTGGTTATAAAAATGAAAAATGATCTGTGACACAAACTCAGGGATTGATAACCTGCATTCCAAAAGGTAACAAACCTAAAAAGTTTCTTAAAAACTGGCGACCAATTTCTCTTTTAAACACTTCGTATAAGATAGGGGCTTCCGCCTTCGCAAATAGAATAAAAACAGTTCTCCCAAGTATCATCAGTGAGGATCAAAAAGGCTTTATTTCTGGTAGATATATTGGAGAGGTAATAAGATTAATTTATGATTTAATGGAATACACAGAAACATTTCAGATTCCTGGCCTATTATTCTTAATTGACTTTGAAAAGGCATTTGATTCAGTAGACAGAACATATCTCACTATGGTTCTACAGTTCTTTAAATTTGGACCAAGTATTATACAATGGATTGAGACACTATATAACGGTATTGAATCACGTGTACTTGTGAATGGCTTTGCCTCCGAACCATTCAAAATTGGACGCGGCTGTCGTCAAGGTGACCCAATTGCCCCATATCTATTTATACTTTGTGTAGAAATTTTAGGCATTATGATTAAAAACAATAAAGACATTAAAGGGATAGAGTTAGGAAATATTGAATACCTACTTGCACAATTTGCCGATGATACCACGTTGAGTTAGATGGATCTGAAAAATGCCTTTATGTAACACTAAATACTCTCCAATTTTTCCAACGTTTTTCCGGTTTGAAGATAAATGTAGAAAAGACCCAATTAATATGGATTGGATCCAAAAAGCGATCTAGATATAAACTGTGTAAAGACTGGAAATTTGATTGGACTCGACAAACTTTTCTCTCTTGGGAATCCACCACTGGCCTCATTACCTTATCGTGGTGTGGTGGTTTGTGTGCTTAGGCGACCCCGAGAGCTATGCCAGCTGGAGCTTACATGCTCCTGGTAGGGTCACCCAAGCTGGACAGGTCGACGGGTAGAAGCCAGACCAAATTTGAGTCCTTCTAAAACCTGCTTTCTATCTCTTACTATGCCTTTCTTTCCGTCTTTTCCCTCATCCTTTCTCCCTTATCTATCTACTCTCTTTTGGATGGCAACATCCACGTGTTTAATAACTGAAATATTGTTCAAAACACGTTAAACACCACCTCACTCACTCACTCACTCTCTTGGGAATCAACTTCGATATTGATCTTGAGAATATGGTAGACAGAAATTATGGTGAGAATTTTACCTATATTGAAAATCAAATGAATATTTGGTCGGCCCGAAATCTCACTCCTTTAGGCAGAAATACCATCTTGAAATCCCTTTTACTCCCTAAATTAAATCATTTATTTTCGTCACTACCAAATCCACCGAAGAATACACTTGAAAAATTCCAGAAGAAATGTGTTCAATTCATTTGGAGGGGTAAGCCTAATAAAGTTAAACGTGATGTCCTTGTTCTTATACCTGAGCATGGAGGAATAAAAGCTCCAAATATTAAGGAAATTATTGCATCTCAAAAGCTAAGGTGGATAAGTAGACTACAAAGTGGAGACAAGAAATGGGCTACTATTCTTGCAAACAGAATAAATGACATGAATGAGCTTTGGCTTTCAGATAGCACCTTTATTCGAGATAAATTGATTCCAGAAATGACCAATATATTTTGGAAGGATGTTCTCATGTCATACTCAATTTTTATTAGTAAGTGTAAAGCATCAAGCATTTCAGAAGGCGAACTGCTAAGTCAGTCTTTGTGGAATAATGATGGAATAAAAATAGATGGAAAGCCTATTATGTACAGATCATGGTTTAACAAAGGTGTAATATTTATCAATGATCTGATGCACCACGAGGGTAGACTTATCAATTTTGAGGAATTCAAAAATAAATTTAAAATTCAAACCAATTTTTTAAGTTATGAAGGTATAAAAAGGTCTGTTATGTCGTATATCTCTAAGTTAGATATACAAAACATACAGAATGTTTGTCAAAATCCAATTTATCCTTTTAACTTATATCATATTAGCGAAAAAATAAGCAGTAAATATATATACACGAAATTAATGGATTCGAAATATGTGCAATTACCCTGTTATAGCAAATGGGCCAGAATTTTAGATTGCGAACTCTCAGAAAAGGATTGGAGAGTATTTAATTTGATAGCCCACAAATGTACTCGTAGTACTGATTTGAAATGGCTGCAGTATAGGATTATCCATCATATTCTACCTACAAATTGTTACTTATTCAGAATAAAGATATCGGAAACACCGCTATGTCGGTTTTGTAATAAAGAATTGGAAACTTTAGAGCACCTATTTTGGTATTGTGACCCGGTTGTAAAAATTTGGAAAAGTCTAGAAAAATGGCTACAAACTGCCCAAATTCATATAAATTTAACAGTGTCAAAGATTATGCTCGGTATTAAAGGAAGAAATAACAATCCTAATAACGCTATCATTTTACCTGTAAAAGACATTATATTTAAGAATAGTCAAAAAATGAATGTTCCGAACTTTCCTTATATGCTTGGCCAAATCAAACAATACTACGACATAACGAAATGCATTTACTTAGTTTCAAGTGAGAATGATCCATTTCTTAAATTCTGGTCATCCCTACATACCATATTGAGAAATTAAATTTTTTTGATAATCGACTGTAAATTTTATGTATTACACACAGTTCACTTTGTACTTACAATAATCACGCCATATTGCCAATGTTTGTAATGTGCATGTACCTTCACCAATAGTATAACCTGTATAGCGCTGAAGGTCACTGTAGCCTATGTATTTATGTCCTTTTTGTTTAAATGTATAATGTTCTTTATACACGCTCAACTGTGAATATGTACAAACAAACCGAATATATGTAAAACTTGAAAAATATGCAAATAAAAAAAAAAAAAAAAAAAATATGGCCCTTTCCAAACAGGACAGAGCTTTTTACACTGCCCAGGAGTGACTGCTGAGTCTAAAACGTAAACGGGCTGATGTTCTTGTAACTGGTGGACTCTCGATGTCAAGTCATAGTCTCTTTTCATTCTCATCAGGGAAGTACTTAACTGGTTTCTCGCCTGGGAATGAGCGACTTGGATTGCCGCTCTCATTTCTTTAACGTAGTCATTCATGTTGGGCTCCTCTTCCGTATCTGCGGGTTCAGTGAACATGAGATCTGCCGGAAGATTAACTTCACGTCCCAGCATGAGTTTGTTTGCGGTATACCCGGTGTTTCTGTTTACCGAGGATCGTATGGCACTAGCAAGTTGCGGTAAATACTCGTCCCAATTTGTCTGAGATTTGGTCACATGGCACCGTATCATTTGCATCAAGGTACGGTTGTACCGTTCAATCTGTCCGTTGGATGCTGGTCTGTACGGAGTTGTCCTGGTTTTGGTAATGTGCAGCATCTCACACATAGCTTTGAATACCTTGCTTTCGAAGTTCCTCCCTTGGTCTGTATGAACTTGGAAAGGAAATCCAAATCGAGAAAAGAATTCATTTACCGCAGCCTTTGCCGTTAACTCAGCTTTCTGATGAGGTAAAGGTATACATTCCACCCACTTCGTGAATTGATCAATCATCATCAAAATACATGTGTTACCGTTGGTGCTTTCCGGAAGAGGACCAATAAAATCTAGATGCACCCTTTCCATAGGTGCACCTGCATGAAACATCCCTAACGTTGATTTAGCCTTCCTGCTTGGTTTTTTATTCCTGTTGCAGTGATGGCATCCCCTGACGAATTCAGCTGCATCTTGACCGCAATGGTACCAGTAATACCGTTGTTGTAGTCGTTGCTTGGTTTTGGTGATTCCCATATGACCAATGGTTGGAATGTCATGGATTGTGGCCAGAAGGATCTCCCTAGCTTGAACGGGAACGAGAACTTGTTCTCTAGGAGGGTCTTGAACCGGAATATATCGTATGATGACATTGTCAGCGTTCAACCGGAATAAATCACGATCAATCCAATAAGACTTACTAGCGGGACTTGACAGCTGTAATTCCGCATCCTTCGGGATACTCTCATTGTGCAACCATTCACAAAGGAAGTGTAAATCTGGATCCTCTTGCTGCATCCTCTTAAGTTCTGATGAGGAATAACCAATGGTTAAGCAGTCGTCTGAAGAAGCTTCAGCCAAACTCACCTGAGCCATAGGTGTGTCGGTTTGACATGGGTTTGTTATCACCTGTTTCTCTAAACAGTGAATTTCTACGCGCTGGACATCATAGTCCGGAACCTTGGTGGCTTGGAGGCATCGAGGTTTCCTAGATAGCGGGACGGCATAGTCTACCTCTTCCATGAATGGTCCCCAATTCTGTTGGGCTTTAACACAGTACTTACAGCCTCCACAGGGTAGACACTTGAGATCTGTGGCGTAACGGTATTCATCACAGGAGTTGTCATCTCCTATTCGGGAGAGGCTGTCAGCGTTGAGGTGTTTTGTCCCTGGTCGGTGCTCCACCGTCATGTCGTACTGGCTCAATTCCTCCAACCAATGTGCAAGCTGACCTTCCGGTGACTCGAAGTTTAGAAGCCAACGAAGACTGTTATGGTCTGTTCGTAACAGGAAGTGTCGTCCTAGCAGATAGTGTTTATACTGTCGGGTGAATCTCACAACTGCCAAGAGTTCTCTCCGAGTGGTACAATACCGTCGCTGCTCAGAGGCAAGGGAGAAGCTACCATAGCTGATGACTTTTTCCTGTCCTTCTTGAACTTGGATCAGTTCCGCTCCAATGGCATGATTTGACGCGTCGGTGTCCAGAATGAATGAGTCATTCATCGTCGGAAGACTGAGAACAGGTGTTGTCAAGAGTTTCTCTTTCAGAGACTGGAAGCTTTGCTCTTGTTTGTCGGTCCACTGGAACGGTTTCTTCCCGGTGATAGCATACAAAGGAATAGCCATTTGAGCATAGTCTTTAATGAAGCTGCGGTGATAATTTGCGAAACCAAGAAATCGTTCTACTTCCCTTGTAGTTTTCGGCTTCGGCCAATCTTCCACTGCAGACAAACTATTGGGGTTCACCATAAGCTGGCCTTGTCTCACCTTCCTTCCAAGGAATTCTATCTCCTGCTGAAACAATTCACACTTCCGAGGCTTGAGTTTCAGTCCGTATTGTCTAAATCTTTGGAGAACCTTACGTAAATTGTCAAAGTGCTGCTGAACATTGGTTCCGTTGACTATAGCGTCGTCTAGGAATGCTAAGGCTATGTCCCAGTTCAATCCTGCCAATATCAAAGACATTACACGAGCATAGGTTGCCGGGGCATTACACAGCCCAAATGCCATTCTCACATGTTCGAACAACCCATACCTGGTCACGAACGCCGTCTTCTTACAGTCTTCTGGTTTGATTTTCACTTGCCAGTATGCAGAATTGGCGTCAAGTTTGGAAAACCAACAACTTGAGGAGAGAGTGTCAAGACGGTCATCTATCAGCGGTAGTGGGAATTTGTCCTTTACACATTTAGCATTTGTCTCGCGAAAATCTATGCAATAACGTACATTACCATCACGTTTACGTATCAGAACTGGTGCTGAAGCCCATTCGGATGTGGAGGGCCGTATCACTCCAGCTTCTAACATTTTCTTTAAATGAGCCTCTTCTTCTTGAGCAAATCCCAATGGCGTACGCCGTAGACGTTGTCTCACTGGCTTGTTGTCACCAGTGTCGATAGCGTGTTCAATAGCATTAAATTCACCTAAGTCAAGGTCGTGTTTGGCGAATACATCTTCATATTCTTGAAGCAATAGTACTAGCCGTCGCTGATCTTCCTCCCCTAAGTTAACCTTAGACTGAGCAAACAAGTCTTGTAAATTGGCAGGCACTGCCCCCGCTAGATCCTCCTCCGAAATCTTAGTGGAGGACCTACAAACTCACTCCGCCTTACCAGAAGCGGAGGTGCTAATTTTGGGCTCAATCACTACCGCTGGATGAGCCTGTCCAACCAACTGTCCCTTAGACATATAAGACACACAACCAAATCATCAGAGCCCCGATGAAATGTTCTGGGCATGAGAGCAAACTGGTCTACATCAGGTGCTGGTTCGATGTAGCAATAAGACAATGAACTACTGGCCTCGCACGTTATATAAGAAACGGTGCGGGGTGGTAACACTACTGAATTAGTCAAAGTGACCTGGCACACACTAGAAGACTTGGTCTTTAGGGTCATTGGAATTTCCATCCCTACAATCACAATGGAATGACTACCGATGTTTATTTGTGAACAATGTTTTTTCAGGAAATCCAAACCCATGAGCACCGAATCATTAAGAGGGGCAACGAGTACGTGATGTTGATAATTTACACCTTGAATGTCCATATCCACGAGATTAGTAATGAACCCCTTCATTTTCAATTCTCTACCCGCATTATTAATGATTACTGCTTGAAGCAGGGTAGGCTTATTGGGCAAATCATTATAAAAGACATCGGAAACAATCGTACTATCCGCACCCGTGTCAACCACAGCCTGTGTCGTTGTGCCTTGAAACTTCAAAGGAATCATAAATGAACCACCATTGTCCAATGCATTTACCGTTATTACCGGAAGTCCAGTTTCCTCATCTCTTTCCCCCCACCTGTCCATAAGTGGAGTGTGTCCAAACCGGGTGTCATGATCATCTCTTTCCCCCCACCTGTCAATAAGTGGGGTGTGTCCGAACCATGTATCATAGTCCGGAGGTCCTGTTTTCCTGTCCGTCCCCCAGTCAGCATTGAACGGGGTGGAATCGCTGCAACCACCTGAATCTGGCGGCCACGGGGGTTGACCTTCTGTTAGTATGTAATGAGAGGAGTGTAGGTCAGTTGACTCCCCTCCTACAAGTTTAAAGACTTCTCGGGCGATTTCTGGAACGAAACTTTCCGTTCCACCATTGGAGATCTTTTCGGACACTCTGCTTTGAAGTGACCGGGTTGTCCACATCCGTAGCAATTGTTAGAACGGGACGGGCTCGGAGAGCGATTACGCGATCGGTTCCCAACTCTATCTTCCATCAGTTTGGTAAGATGCTGAATGGAGGTTTTAATATCCACATTGGTAGATTTGAGATCTGAGCATTGGGTTCTGAGCTCTGTGCACTGAGTTCGTAACTCTTCTCGAAGTTGAATGGTTTCGGTTCTATTCTTCTCCCCCTCCTTACGGATGGTGTTCATGTCGTTCCGCAAAGTGTCTATATCCTGGAAGATTACTTCCTTGACCACTTGTCGCATCTCGTAGTCTCCCGGTGGGGATCGGGGCTTGTTTGGCGAGTTATTCCTACTAACTGACCTCACTTCTGCGTTGAACTCATCTTCACTTGAGGTTACTAACCTTGCGTTTCTCCCAACTCTGATCCTGGTATCATTAGGCTCGTTACGCTGGAAGTGTCAAATGTCATCGATGGCTTTTTCCAGTGTTCGAGGTTGGAGATTGTACACAAAGGTACCCGCTTCTCGATCCTTGCATCCTAGGCAAACTCTGTTTTTTACTTCTTCCTCTACAAACTCCTCGGGCAAGCTTGGGTAAGCCGCCTGGGACGTGGTAGCGACACGCTCCGCCCACGTTTCCAGAGGTTCATCTGGGTATTGGGTTAGACTGGCTAGTCGTATCCTGGCAGATGAAGAAGACTCTGTCTTGTTGAACCGCTTCCTCAACTTGACCATCACCATATCTTAGGTGATGTGGGGTTCTGCCCTCCAACAGGTTGTGTAATAGGCACTGGACTCATCCTTTAAAGCAAAACATAGCTGAGTAAACTTTTCTGAGTCTTGCCACCCCTCTATCATGGTTAACAGAGAGAATTTCATTTCGAATGAGGACCAGGATCCTTTCCCGTCAAAGAAGACGTTATTGTTTGCTAACCTAACATTCTGGTGTTCTTGACGTTGATCCCTCGAAGGAAATGTGGATTTTCCATTTAACCGAGATGCTCTTGGATTACGGGAAGACATGTCGGGGCTGATATCTTGATCCCTTTTCGATCGGATGCTTCGCTCCTTGTGATACCTGAAACTTGTGACATGTCAATCGTAGGAATTGCACTGTAGGGCTTATGTGTTGTCCTATACGTGTCTTCATTGGTCAGACCAGTTGGAGGACGCCCGGCCGGAGTTGACGACGTCCTGACCTGCGGGTGTAGAATGACATCAGAGTCCCATTCCGGTTTCAGGTCATTTAGACTTTCGGTTAATCGGGAATATTTATTTTCCACTTGATTCGTAAGGTCCTTCCCGAGATTGTCTACCTTGAGGGCTAGACCTCCCGAAACCTTGCTGACGCTATCATGGAGTGAGTCAGAAACACGAGATAAATTTGCGTCCATCCTTTCCAATCTCCCGATTATTTCAGTCATTCCCCGATCTAGGATATCGCCAATCTTAGCAGATCTATGATGTGTGCTAGCCAATTCATGATCCATCCTGTCCAATTTGTCTGTTATCTCTGACCTGTTATCGTCGAGAGCACGGGTTACCCTATCCATCTTATCTGACAGTAACTGGAATCGTCGCCCCATTAATTCTGAAAGACTTCCTATTAATTCTGAAAGCTACCGATTTGTGAGGATACCTCCGACGATGTCATTTCCATTACAGACGCAATACTTCGACTAAAGTTTTGGAGAATCTCCCCTACTGGTCTCTGTCCTAATTGGGGGTCATCTACCCAACCACCAAGCGAATCACCCGCGATGGATCCGACGGTTAGTGCCGGACCTGAAGCGAGATCCTGACTGCTATGATTCATGTTCCCTCTATCCTCATCAGAAAGTTCAATATCTTGATTTACTTGAAAGAATTCATCCAAACCTCCCTCCCCTTCAACAAAATCAGGGCGATTCCCCTTCTTATTTGGATTAGGTGAATAATCAATAGAGTTTATCAGTTCTTCACTGAAGAATCCCGAACTAAGTATATCGCTTGCAATTAAATTGTAAGGCAAACTTCTTAATTTATTCAGTTCTTTCTGTTGGAATCTGTCTAGGTTTAATGCACGAACGTCAACAGCTTTGGCTCTATTCATTGTAGATTGTCAAAGTTATGTCAATTGATTGTAGAGATTTCAATTCACAGATTGCAATGAATTCATTGGTAAATGTCATGTAGATAATAATCATGATGTAAAGTATTTCATAGAATGTCTTCAAATCACAACAAGAACAACATGTAGAATGTAGAAGTGTGTGCAGAAATAAATGTCAAAGCATCACAACACATGCAGAAATTCATGAAAAACATCAGCAGAAGTCAATGTCACACAATAAGTAAACACATGAAATCATGGCGAAAAGTTTTCAATAAATATTGTTTTTGTCATGAAAGCAGTAGACATGAGAATAATCACAAGTAGCATTTGAATTTAATCAAATGCAGAATTCCAAGAAATCATTTTCCAGAACAAATTTGTATTTGAATGGATGATTTGAAATGTTGATTGAATTAGATTCAGATAGGTATTCACAACACTACACTTAAGTACAAAGTGTAGGAAAAGTATTCCGAGAAAAAATCATCCAGTAGAAATTCAATAGAATCCTCAATGAAAATTCAGTTGTGCAGAATTAACAGTTGTCAAATGTCTAATAGACTTGATGAAATTATCATAGAGAGGCAATGCACAAACGTAAACATCAGTAGAGAATGCATCGTGTTCAGATTTCAGAATGTAAACATTTAACAAAGTCCGTTCACGGTCAGAAATTCAAGCAAAACAACAATGTCAAGCTTGACACATCACGCGAATGTTACACAGTGATGGAAAAATGAATTACCATTCATAAACATGATGAGATACAATTGAATACTTCAATTACCTTGGAAGAAATGTTGGTCACGTCTATTCCGGATGTAAACAACAGCCAGTTGCGCAGTATGGTGCGCAACGGTAACTTCCGTCAAGCAAAATTACTCGAGGGAGAAATGTCAAATTCACACATAATAATCATAAAATGTGCAAATAATCCTCAAATATTCGTTGCCAAAGTTCCACAAAGTGTGGAAAACATTGTCCCTACCAATGTCACAGCACATTATAGAACAAGAATCGAAAGGTCACTCACGTGAAAACTTGCATGAAAACAAACATGGCGACCGTCCTGTCTGCCAAATTCAAATGCCCGACTTCCAAGCAAGTGGAGATGAAAACATGAAAAAAGCACAATTAGTTCATTTGAAACAATAGCTCATACACAATACATAACAACTGTGCAGGAACAACTAACATACACAGGTGACATACACCGTGCAGCCAGTTTCAATACCATAATATCACATGAACTGAAAACACATGAAATGTGACAAGTGGTTTCCAATTATCAATTACCGCTCCGAATTGTTCACAGCGCCACTGTAGTGAAATTGCGTCACTAGGAAAGCATTCTATAAGCGTTAGGCTCTACATTGTTACGCTAAGCATTACATGCAGAGAATAAGAACCTGAGTCAAGTTTCTAGCAGAGAGAGGGCTGAAAGCACGTCTACACTTACTGAAACTATCGAACAGACTCCCAGTTGAAATGCGGCAATCGGCAGGCCTCGGGGTGATTCGGGAACCGGCGTCGGGGCAGCTCGGGTACTCTCGGTTGCGGAGGGCTGCATTCGGAAGACATCGGAACTCGCTGGCGACCGGGAACTGCTGATCTCCACAGTATGTAGAGAGAGTGCATGTGTCCGCATGCCCAAAATAGCCATTTTGAGCGCGAAATTGGGTGCTATATATAGTGCCGTTCATAATTCATTCAAGCTTCCGGGGGGAAGTAAGCTATAATTTTTTTTTAAAAGAATTAACAAACCAATCGGAGGTTGAAAGGGAACACGGAGGCAAATGAGAAATATGTAAGATTGAGTTGTTATTCAGTTGGGGTGTAACAAATGCCTGCTTGTGATTTAGTCATCAGCAGTATCAAATGTATGAGGACCTGGTTACAGTAATGCCTAAAACTAAGACTATAGTTTATAATATTCTGTCCTTATGTTAAGGTATTAAAAACATACAGTATTATTAACGCATACATTCTAAATGCTAATGGAAAATAAAAATCAAACACACTCTAAAGATAATTATAACATTAATACGCTACAGAAATCACTTAAACGCTACTATAAAAAACAATACTTACCAAAGAGATGAATCAGATATTCTGGCCGAGATATGGTGAACTTGACCTTTTGTACCGAAAGCCAATCAATCTAGCTTACACAGAACAATAGAACGTACATGATAGTCTGAGTATAAGACGCTTCTAAAAGCATGCAGTGCGTGTTGCACTAAAGATAAAAGATAAAGTTATATTTTTGCTTATTTAAAGGTGTTGTGAAAATCATAGTTTCCCTGGAAAAGGTTGTCATGGTTTCATATTTGTGAATCACGATTCTTATATTTTCCTTCCTTATCAAAACACGACAAATGTGATTGAATAAACAACAAGTTTTTTTAGATTCTGTTTTAAACTAAATAACCCTAATCTACTCATAATTTTTTAAAAAGGCCTAAATGTATAAGACGTATGTGGTCATTTTCTTTGAAATTTTATCACTCTTCAACTTTACAGTACCGTGCTTACCTAAAAGTAGTGTTTATTTTCGTGTTTGAAAGTTTCATTTAATTTAACAAATAATTTGAAATATTAAGTTTAATTTTCTTCAAAATATTGCAACATATGCGTGAAATACATATGGGCGAGTTTTCACCTATCGCCAACACATATCACGCCAAATTAACTTGTATCAATTATGATATTACAGACGTAGTTTGGTTACAGACGTAATACCCTGAACTTTCTAGACAACGCGACGTAGCTTAGTTGGTAGAGTGTCCGCTAGTCACCGGGGTTCGATTCTCGGCCGCGTCATGCTACTGATTGGAGTTCGCCTTGCTTGACACTCAGCATTGTAAAGAAAGAACAACGCATTAACTTGCACTGCACTGAAGCTGCCATGTGCACATGCAGGTACAAAATGAAGTTCCAAAATGTACATGTACTGAGGACATTTAAGTGTTATTCATATTATTATATATTGAGATAAGATGAGATTCCCAAAAGGGAAATAATTGTATAATTACTATTCTCCAGAAATGTGATGACAACTAATTACATAATATTCAAATATTCATATAAAAAACAATAATAGACTAGGATACAAGAAAAACGTATTGCAACATTAGACAGAATTTATGTCTCTAATTCTGCACGGAATGAATGATTGGCGGAACCCGTTTGTTCGAAAAGTTGGCATACGCAGCCTGCGAGCAGAAAGTAATGTTGAAATTTCCAAGATAAAGATTTTAGTGTCAGAAAATAATTATTTAAATCTTGAATATTTCGTATCTTAGGCTAATAGGTTTCAATTAAAATACATAGGATACTTCATCATAAGAACAGGATATTTGAATCGAAAATACTTTCACATTATAGACATCAGAAACAATTTACATATAGGACCACAATATTTGATATGATTTTCAGATATCAAATTTGTGTCTTGAGAATAGTTGCGTTAAGCGCTTTCAGATACAGACAAACTGGAAAGTATTGTTTGAAACTTAGATATACTGTTCTACTGTACTGACATTCTCTTCCAAAAGAGGAAGATCACGTCATGTTGATTAAGCCATGCACCGTTCGCCCATTTTGCGATGTGGACTGGGAGATGCCTGATTGGAGTTGGAGTTAAAAGTTAGTTGTGCAATTAGCGACAACGTTTTAAAATCATCGGTTTTGCTACTGAATAATGGCTATAACATTTATATAAGAACCACTCTTTCCATGCGAGAGGCGTTTAATATTTTATTTTATTTACGAAAGTTGGTATGTGGTTATATCTAATGGTTGAGTGGTGCCTTTTGCTTGTTTGGTTTTTTTCTGGTTTCCATGAGAATGATTTGTACTTTGTGCATAATTGGGGTAGGGTCCTTTCCCAGGGCATATCAAAAACCTGTCAATATATATATATGTATTAAAGACCTACTGGTGGAGTGGTGACTTTTGCTACTTTTGCTCCTAATTTTCATTTTGTTTGGTTTCGATTAAAAGAATTTGAATTTAATTGAGGGTAGGTCCATGTCAGGGTCTTGGTTTGAGCTATATCACACTAAGTTGTTTTTTAGACTCAGAATGAGATTAAACTAATTTACTCCTAATACCCTTTTTACACCAAGCCCGTTCTCAGTACGTTCTTGGGTTTTTCTCAGAACGGGCTCAAACTGTCTGAGAACTGTCCGCGGACGAAATGGACGTTGTGGCAACTGTAAACGAACTTGATGAACTGGCTCGGACGTACTAAAAACGGGAAGATGCTCCAGAACGTTTGACATGTTAAACGTTCTCCCCGTCCTGAAATTGAACTGAGTACAAACGTACTAAAAACGGGATTGCCGTACTGCGAACGGAACTGCCGTACTTCGATCTGTCTAAGGACCTCTGCCTCAGTGTAACTCGTTCTCAGTACGACCATTGTCAGTTGTTCGTACGTCCTAATAAGTGTAAAATATTGAAAATGTTCTGAATCAGTGTGTAGTACGTTCTTACACAGTCATAAAAGTCCTTTATGCGTTCTACTCGTTCTTAGTACGTTTGCAAAATTCTCATACAGTTCTTACTACGTTTGCAATTCGGTATGTATGGACGGCTATAAATACACAAGTAAAAATTATAATTTTATCATTCGGGATACAGAAGTGATAAGAGAAACATGAAGCAAGTTACTTGAAGCTCTCGGCATGATGAATAAGGGTTTTCTACATTTTGTGATGGAAGCAGAGAAACACTGAGAAGTGTTGTTTGCCTCGGCCACTATGGCTTCTACAGGGCTAGTGGATCTGGTATTTGATTTCCTGTGAACAACCTTCCTCCGACCATACTTCTTCTTTGGAGGCATGATGTTTTCACCTTGAAATTGAGAACGCTAATGAGAACGGGCAAGGACGTGCCGGGTTTTTATTGAAAACGGGCCAGAACTGGATGATTTTACAATTAGGACGCACTGAGAACGGAATCAGGACGTAGTGAAAACGATAAGAACTGTCTTAAAACGAGTTGGTCGCAGCTAGGACGAAATTGTGCGTATCAAGAACGAGATTGGTCTAGTTTTAGAACGGATATGAACTGTCTAAGAACGAATTGAACTGGTTGAAGACGTCCTGAAACAGGCAATACTATCCGATCTAAACGTGTTAGAAACTACCTGAGTACGGTATAAAGACTAGATGAACGTGCTGAGAACTGTGTATGAACGAACTGGCGTCACATTTGGATAAAATATAAACAATCGTAACTCGTTTCCGAGGCCGTTTTGCTTTTAATTTTGGACGGCGTAGGACGTAGTGAGAACGACCTTGGTGTAACTCAGGCATTAGGCTGCTTATTCCTTTTTCAAAATATTCATCTTTACGGAATGTCACTGGCAAATTAGGCTAAGGTGATGAGAGTTTTTAGTTGGGCCAAAGGACATCACAGTACACATATTATCAATTTGTTTCTGCAATTTATCTGCAATCTGTTTTTATCATCAGGTCTACTACATCTCGTGTGATATATTTTGACTTGCTTGTAGCCATGAACTATCTGTAAATATGAAAGTTCAGTCTTTTAGTCTATGATTACTGACTAGTAATTACTCCATATTTCAAAAGAAAGTGTACATCTCAGCAAAAACAAAAATACTATTCAGGGTATTTAATGAGTGTTCACTTGAGATGAAAAGAATAAAGATGTTTCGTGATGTTGTATTTTGGACTAAACAAAATAAAAGGAGCAGTAGCACATTTTTTATAATTTAATATTTTAGATATTTCACTGATAATTGTAAGTTAATGCTAATTATATTATTTTGACAGTGTCAACAATCTCTTTACACAAACCAATCATCTATAGTCAGAGGACAAAGTATGAAGATTCACATAAAATTCATTGGCGGCCATTTTGTATAAACAACTTTAATTCATTTTGTGTCAGAAAATAAAATTGCATGGCTAAACTTTACGTTATATATTTGAATTAGTACTGCTCCATTTACTTTCAATACATTGTCTTTCAATTGGAATCATAACATTTCATTTTCCTGACATCACCTTATATTCCCCCTAAAACGTGCTACTGTCCATTTAAGAACAATTGCACAAATATTAGGTAGACGTTATTGCATCATTCAAACCCACGCATTTTGGATCAGACTGCAACACCTACAAATACACACACCAATTAGCATTTTGGCGATGGTGGGGTCTTAACTATTACGATGATCATTCTATGACATAACCTACTTCTTTGCTTGTATCTTTCTTGTATTACGATGTCATCACATGATACAACTTATTTCTTTGCTTGATCTCTAACACAAGTATGAAAGATTAGATAAAAACCTGTTTTAACCCTTATCTGATATCCAGATTCCCCTTTTCTGGAAAGTCTTTTTACTGTCTGAGTATTGCGAATAGCTTCGAACTTAAATGAACATTATCTCTTTTGTCATTCTCCTGCAAATCGATACCAGTTATTGACTCTGCTCTCTCTATGCTTAAACATGCAGAAGACAGACAACATCCCGTTAAACCTAGTTTAACCTGCAATTTATTGCCCTCCTAAATGTGACAAATGTTATATAACGTGGAACAAATCGTATTTCATGGAACACCATCACCATAATTCGATAATGGGGTTTTGCTGCAAAGAAAAGACTTCATTGTGTTCAGGAAGACAGTTTGGGAACTTGTATGTGGTAAAACCAAAATGATAAGTTAACTCTAATGTAGCCTGAAGGTAAAAACAAAATTTTCCATTGAGTTGGGATAGGCTGTGAAGGTCACTCACGTCCCTCGTACATTCATAAATGTAAGGCTCGAACGCAACAAAGCACTAAAAGTGCTTTACCTACTACGTACAGATACTTAAGTTTAGCCTACGTTTCTGTTAGTAGACTGCTCGCATTAGCATTCACGGCGGAATGAGACCACCATCTAAGTTATAGTTTAATAGAGTCTTTAAACATTCACATGAAAATTTCAATATTACAATACAGTGTCATTAATGCCAATACAATGTGGTTTAATATCGGACTTAATAAATACATGTAGTGTAACTTCTACTTCAAAATCCCGCCAACTTTGTCTGCAGTGGGGAACTGTAAGGATTGGGTGCAATGCTACACTGAAATTTAGTGCAGTACCATCCATGGTTTCACCGCAATACATAGGCACATTATTGTTGCGAATCTATATTACTAGCAGCCATGATATAAGTTGAAAAGCCTTGAAAACAGCGATAAACCCTGTATCCCCTTTTTATGGTTATCATCTAAAATCACCTCATGCTAAATAAATTATATCTGTTTTAATAGGTTAGTTATATCTACTAGGTTAAGTTCTATACTCTCGGTCACATATGGTAACTTATATTAATTTCAAGAATAATTCATTTTGGAATGTAGACCATGTGCACAAATTGTATTCTTTATCATTTATTATTTGATGTCCTCAATCTTCAAAGAGACGCAGAGGACGCTGAAGACATTAATCTGTTCAACAATTCTCTAATACTTAGCAATATACCGTCAAAAACTAATGACATCAGAGAAACACTATAATTTTGTATCTTTAAAACTACGTAAACTATGCAGTCTTCAGATATGTATATATTTTCATACAAATGTGATAAAAACATGATTTTTGATGATGAACAGAATCTCACCCACGTGTCTTCTCATATCAAATATATCAACACACGTTGATAAAAGTTAGTGGGCAGTAGTTCTGGTCACTGGACGAGTAACTAGTGCTACTAATTACAGAGAGCAAAAATATAAGATGCATTTTGTCATTTAGCTTGTAAAATACTTGTTCTTCTTCACATACCATAATTATACTAGTTTCATTATAATAATAATAATAATAATAATAATAATAATGATAATAATAATGACAACAATAATAATAATAATAATAATAATAATAATAATAATAATAGATTTAAATGGGCATTAGCACGTTTTAAGGGGGAATGTAAGGTAATGTCAGGAAAATGAAAACTGAAAGACAATGTATTTAAGATTAATACAAACAGTTATAATTCAAATATATAAATATAACATTTAGCAAGGCTAGAAACTGAATTAAAGGTCTTCACACAAAATGACCACCAATGGACTTTATATAAATCTTAATAATTCGTTCTCTGACGATGGATGATTGATTTGTGTAAAGAGATTTTTGACTCTATCAAAATTAAATAAATATCTAACATTTTCAAAGAACGTGCTAAGGCCCAACATCCAGACATAATTAAATTGTCTTTACTCATAAAAGGAATAAAAAGAATAGAAAACATTTAAAGTTGCAGGAAGACTTTTTGTGTTAAGAATTATATTTAACGCCTGTCCTGGACATTTCCATTTCCAATAATGTATATGTGGTTATTCAAAACAATTCTTTATTTTTTCAAATAAAGTTGATAAAATTTTATTAAATTATGAATTTTAAAATATGCACCTTCTCTTGCATCAGGTGGTGAATCACGCTTTCGTTGTAGAAATAAAGCTTTGCAATTAGACATCTGCCCACAGTCCAATCAAACTAAACTCTGAGATTTGTTTTCAGTTTGCTACAGCTGTGCTGCGTCAGTAGCTGTCACCTGTAAATGATTATCAACAAAATCCGATTCAAATTGTACCATGTTTGGTGTAATTAAGTTCGAGAGTTATCAGAGTTGACATCAACGTATTATACATTAATCAACCAATTTTTTAATATTTGGTCACCTCTCTTCATTTTGATAAAGAGTATCAATGCTGTCCTCAAAGTATAATTATATTTCTTCCTGTGCAAAGCATATCCAAATCAGTAAAAATGCTGACCTTATCTTATAAATCAATGCACGTTTAGAACTGCTAGTACCATATTTGTGTTATAGCTGTTCAAAGGTAATTGATGAGTAGCAATTTTTCCTAAAAGGTTGTAACATTAGAGAGATGATTGATGGGCATGTAAATGTTGACGCATTATAAGTGTCATCCTTAATTCTATCATAATAATTTAATTTTATATTAAGAAATAATGTTGTAACATCTTTCGGCGATTCTTAGTGATCGAGAGCTCTTAATAACATGCCACCATTTCGCGATGAATGCAGAAAATTTGTGACCTCGAGCAATAATACTTTGTAACGTGACAATATACTGACATAAAAGTCCAGCATGATACTTTTCGAGTTACGTTCTGTTGCAAAAGCAGATATAACACGGCTTCACACATGCGTTGGTAACAGGTAAATATTTCCCCCTAACTAAATGCTTTTATTCACCAGTAACATTTCATTTTATCAACTTCTTCTACATGTACAAGTCCCGATTGCAAAACGTGAACTTTCCGAATGCTTCACAAACAGGGCCATGGTAACTCTGAAAACACGGATTCATGGGCGTCCATGCTTGCAAAAACGAAATAAAATCGTTTTCCTTTTTTATTGCTGGATTTACTGATTATAATAGATACGCCATATATGATACAATGTGTTTCTGTTATACACTGACAGAGGCACAAAACATGAAAAACAATCCTTGGATATTACATTTCTTTTGGCATGCTCAATGTCATTGTTGATATATATGAAAACAAGGTTCGGCCTCATGTGCAAAAGAATATAAGATATCGCAACCATCATTGCTCACACAAGTAGGAAACTTATGTTTTTCGTACACTTTCCAAATATTACAAATCGTAAACTTGATCATACACTCTGTAGTTAAAGGAAAGTATGCTATGCTTATGACTGTATTACTAAATGATTTGCAGTTGAAACATCTAATTAGCAGCAATAAGCAAGAAGCAACTCTATTTTAGCAAAATGAAGAAAATGATTTAAGTTCTAAGTGTACTCATAATGTAAAGGGAAGTCAAGTACGGGGTACGTTTTATTGATATATTTTTTTGCATTAGTTATAGAATTTCAATTAAATAATGCATAACACTGTATCATATTCTCATATGTCCAGCGTTCTTTTGAAACCTAGTACAGCTTAACTGTAAAGGGTGAAAACACTACTTTTAAGGCGGTCACATTTAATACTTCTGTCAGAATAAATGAAATTTGAATGCATTATGGAACAAGTTTAGTACAGAAGCTTTATTAATAATACTAATTTGACAATTAGATTTAAATACCTTTTAATAAGAAGTTTTGTTATTGCAATTTCATCGTTGATAAGTTGGTCATCTCCTCAAATAAAATTATTATGCCAACAGGTAAGGATACATCTCTAGGTCGGTGTCGGTAACAACAGTGAGTGCACAGCTAAAAGCCAAAAATCTATTGCTCGTTTCAAACATCGTAATTTATACATAGTGGGCATTATTTTCTTGTTGTAATCTATTGACATCAAACAAACTTATGTTTTAATATTATTCCTTAGGATTTTGATTTAACAAATTCATTGCCAATTTTCTTATTTTTCGAATTTATTCTTGTAGTAAACCATAACCAAAGTCAAACTTAAAACAAAATGATAAAACATCAACAACAGAGGGTGACATAGACTGTTGACATGACCAAATTCATTTTCGTGAGCTCAGGGTATACATAATAACAATTGTCATCCTTCAACAAATGCCACTTCATCACTGACATCATTGAACGGCAAGCATTCGTATAGTTTCAGTCGTTTAGAGAGTTTAGCAGTATTTGTTATCAAGACACCAACCGCTAGTGAATAAAATGTTGTTTGAATGACTATAATTTTTTTATATGCATTAAATGCGGCAATAATAGTAAGGAAGAATTCCCATTTGGGTGTCATTTATATCACAATATTGAAATATAATCATTCACTATATTATTTGTCATTCCTTTTCTAATTACCATGGTACAAATACTTAGTTGGGTTCAGTGAAAAATAAGGGATAATTGTCATCGTCTGACAAAAATATCCAAGATTCTGCAATCATCAGACCGTCAGATTGTCACAAAACAACAAGCCAGTCTATTGTATCAAGCTAAAGCCTTGTTATGCCATTTTAAATATGCAGAACCATATGTTTATACAAAATCCTCAGCTTGAAATAACCGTTATTAACAAGTTTGATATCCAAGCTATCAGTTTATCTAAAACATGGTTGATTTTGGTAAGTCTTTTATGTAAAATTGACACTTAAAAAGACATGTTGAAAAGTGATCATCAGATGAAATAAGTGCATTGCTTCAGTGACCACAGATTCTGTTTGCTTTTACAAACTATAGAAACTACACACAACGACTTATGTTACTGACTGTATAAATAAATACTGCCCTGAAGCCAGAACATGGTGAATCGGACTTTACGTATTGCAAATGAAAGTCAGAAGTGAAAAGTATCTCGTTGGGATTACTTTCGACATCGCCACAGCATACCTCATGGCAGAAAATAAGAAGGTTCGTCTGTGATGTAGTGAACAGCTGAAAATACTAAATCAAATCAGGCGTTGATTACGAAAAAAATGCGAAACTAGGGTCTGACCGAAAGTTAGACTTGATAATGGACACGGTAAGTGAAGAAGAACTTTGGAAGAACCTGTTCTCGGCATGTAGAATGGCGAATAGGCATTGTGGTAAATAATATGATAATCATATGGTAAGTAATCGATATATCGATCATTTACGCGAGGATTGCGGTCATTTTATAATTTACTTTGGATATGTCATAACTACCTATATCTAATTGTGAGAACATCTCGCAAGATTATATATAAATACTTTATTTAAAGGTTTTCGATAAGCAGTTTACATATGTTTTCTTTAACGTATGACTTCCTTTCAATGTAACTGCCATTCACTTCAATATACTTACTCCATTTGTCATTCACGCATTTAACAATTTTATCTGAAATACGATAATTGCCTTACAAAGCGTTTGGTAATTGTCTCTAAGAAGCTTTTAGAATATAAGACAAAATTCAATCTTAAGAACTTCGTATCCTAAAACCAGATAAGTAACTTACATTTGAAATTAATCTATCAAGATGTCGTTTCTAACGTGTAAATCTGATTGACCAAGGCCTCGTGATCACTTTACTGAATTTCACTTACGCTTAACTTTGATTGAGCTTCTTCTAAAGTTCTTTTGTTCTCAACGTGCAGACCATTCAATCGTTGTAATGCAGGATAACAAAATAAAAAACGGAATCAAAGGTTCACTTTTTAAAGACGTCACTGACGAGTTTTATATATGAAAAAACACACAAAACACATAAATCATTTACAACCATTATTAAGAGATAAAATATAGCTATATTGCATAGTTTGGGATGGTTGTAGTCTTGAGCAAATAAAAAAGTTGGAAAAAATACAATTACAGTCAGCGAGAATAATTACTGGTGTACCAAAATATACATCGCATAGAATTCTGTACTATGAAACAGGCTGGGAAACATTGCAAGATCGTAGGAGGAAACGAAAGTTGTGCTTGATGTATAAAACTCAAACTGAGATGGTTCCTTTATACCTGAACGAACTGCTTCCGAAAAATGTAGGTTCAAAATCAACTTATAATTTTCATAACTCACAAAATATATCAATTCCTTTGTCAAGACTTAACCATTTAAAAGATTTTTTTATCCCATCTACAATAAGTTCTTGGAACAATTTACCAACCAATGTTCGTAACTCACTGAATAATGCAACTTTTAAATCATCTATTGGTCATCTCGTTAAGCACCCGTTTTTTATTCGTATGGTAGAAGAAATTTTCATATAATTCATACCAAGTTACATTACTCGGTAAGTTGCTTGAACTTTGATTTATGTAGATTCAGAATTATACCCGATCCTGGTTGTTTAAGTGGTAATCAGGTTGAGAATTGTTATCATTATTTGTTTGAATGTCCGTTGTATAATCAACAGAGAATAAGACTATTGTCACAAGTTAAGCGCATTTGTACATTAGTAGATATTCCAGATTAGAAGATTAAACTATTGTTAGAAGAAAGTGCAGACCTATCATCATGTCAAAAGACAAATGTATTCAAATTCACTAAGTCACTTACCCAGGGTGGTACCACAAGTTTCTCAACTCATGTCTCAGTGTCGCAACCCTTCCAACTCTCAGATTATTCAGGAACGGGTTACCAACCAATCCAGCGAGCTTTGCCCGTTGTTACTGAACAAAGTTGATTGCGGTCGACTGGGCATTGCACAGGACCACGTGCCACCACCATACTAATTGAAGAAAGGTGAAAAAACAGTATTTTACCATTCAGCGATAATTCATTGACGTCATGGAACACACGTCTTGGACACCCTCTGGAATGGCCGGGAAACATAATAAGTCCTCAAATATCTCTTTCGCGAATCTGAAAATGTGCACCATTGTCAGTGAGTTTAGATTTATCACTTCAGCTATTTAACACGTGGATATTGTCATTGAAAAGGGAGAGGACATATTAGGACGAAAATGATCGAAAGAATGAAGGAAAAGATGGAAAGAAAGGCATAGTAAAAGAAAGATAGCATGTTTTAGAAGGCCTCAAATTTGATCTGGATTCTACCTGTTCATCTGTCCTGCTGAGGTGTCCCTAGCAAGAGATTCTAACTCCAACGTGACAAAACAAGTCATAATGTTAATGTTTTAATATCTTTATATGAAACGGTTAATAAAACAAATGTTCATTGAAAACACTCCTCTTCAGGAAATATTACAGTGTTTAACACACTCTTCTAGCCAATTATCAACTCTTGTGTACATATGTTGTACATACTTTATGATTCCATTCTCTGTTATGTAGCGCTTTGAGCATACATTCTTGTATGGAATCCAGGTAAATATAAATATACATATTATTATTATTATTATAGTCACTGTTTTGATATTTCCATCATCTGTTAGTTCCAAACTGGAATCTTCTTAGATTTGAAAGAATAGATATGATGTGAACGTTACTTGGCAATTTCAGAAATCCAATATCGTATTTCAACTTAGTGCCATGTCTCTCATTGCACTTGAGATTTTGAAATCCAGAGATTAGTTTTCTTTGGTTCACCATATTTGCAAAATGAGAGTCTATTGACAAAATAAACGATAAAGCATTTTGTAATAGATTATCAGTGCCGGATATGAACGCACACTGTAAACAGTAATTTCTTGTTAATTTCAACAAATTTTATCAATTTCGTCCTATTCAAAAGTTGTATTAAAACAGAGCTTATCCAATCGAGTTAATCCATGGATGTGTTAAAACTTCATTACGTTTACATATTATTTTCCCTCAGCTAAGCTTCAAAGAAGTTACACAAATTACACAAAACAAATTTGACATTTGGACATTATTATTTCTTGATATATAGAAACAAGTCTTCTTTATTTCACGCTTTTTCCAGAATCCCGAAAACAGGAGAAAATCATATATGTGAAAAGTTCCGTCGGTCGGATATTTAATATCCGAGATACTATAACAACCCTGAACAGATAAAAACGTAGGCATTTTGTTTGTGGAAACGTCCCGAGGTAATTTAAGATCTTAAAGGGTATTCTACCATAAATGTGCAAAATACTCTGATTGGCTGCTGTGAAAAATCAGAGGGCGTATAATTTGGTTATACGGTGCTCTGTTTACTTCGTCTAATGCGCAAGAATTCATTTGTTGCCAATAGCTAGCAACAAGTAGTTCTGAAATATTGCTGATGTGTCGAAAATGTTCACAAAATATGTAATTATTGCGTTGTATGTACATTATTTATAGAATTAATTCAAACTTTCCACAAGCTTAACGCTTGCAGTCTGTCAAAACCGGTAAAATACACGACACTGAGTCACAGTTCAGATTTCCCGTTCGCACGGTCCATCATTCGTAGCGTTAGACCAAAACGGACTCGACAAAGTTTAACCGCCCAGAATTTCATACGAATATGAATCGAAATGCGGCATACACTTACTTTCAATTTATTTACATCACCAATGCAATTGTACTGACGTCAAGGTTGTGAATATATGCAGACCTTAACGCTAACAGCCGTCACAAAATAATAAAACGTCTACTGAATTGTTAATGCTTTTCAAATGTTAATTTATAATGATATTAGATTTTAAGAAAGCATAACTCTGGAACCCCTACGAGATGGTGATCAAACTTAAAAGTATTATCATACTGGTTTCGAAGTTGTTGGGGTGAAATGGGAGAGGGGCATGAGGGTTAAGAACTAATTGAACCTGCATTGTGGGAATATTATAAGAGGAAAAATGGTTTAATAATGGGATGGATTGTGGACAATGATACATAATTCCTCGTTGGAAGATTCCAATATTTCAGTTATCCATCAAGTGTACATGTGTTAATGTAATTGTCTCTGACTGCCCTGAATTCATCGTTGCTGTTTATATAATGGTATGTTCATTTAACCATATTATGCCTTTGAATCGACATTCTATCCTCATCTTTCGACGAAACACTATCACACTTTTGAGAGGCCAAAGTATAGAATATAGATTAATAAAACTTTTTTACAGTGTCGGTTCGACTTGACATGGTTTAAAATGAAATTGCAAACATACCATCCAAAAAACGAGCAAATCACAGTGTCAAACTTTTCTAGATTTAACGTACACATTAAGAGCACTATAAGATGTTCCACAATTTTGTCTGATATGTTAAAAGGTTCTATATTAGATAAAGTCAGTTAGTACGCTGATAGACACGTTTTCATCAGTTAAACAATTATGATGAATGAAACGTCATTTCCTTCCAAAGAATAAAATTGCTTCTCAATTGAATAATATCACCTCTTCCAAATGTTTAAAGGTACCAGGATGTAGGATTGATACAAAGTTATTTAGGATGAACCATTTTCACAAAGTCAGAATCTAACTAAATCGGCGCAATTTGGTTCACCTTTCCATCTTTTTAAACGGATTTTAATGAAAATTTTAATACTTGCAACTTTTTCTTAAAATAAAACACAGTTTACAGTTAATGACAACCATACATGTAGTTACTCTAATTCAAGAACGCTATCGTTGTTCTGGTTCAGAAATCTGCAGGAATCATTTTGTAGAGAGTGTTTTTGATCACTTGTCATGTTCTCATATATGCTGTATTTGTAAAACAAATTGTTTTGTTGCATTGTATTCTGTTAAAAGTTGGGGGTGAGGTCTTAAAGGGGCAGTAGCACGTTTTTAGGGGTAATATAAGGTTATGTCAGGAAAATGAAAATTAATGGTTTCAACTGAAAGACAATGTATTTAAACTAAATGAAGTAGTAATAATTCAAATATATAACGTAAAGTTTAGCCATGCGATTCATTTTTCTTACACAAAATGAAATAAAGGTGTTCACACAAAATGGCCGCCAATGGATTTTATGTGAATCTTCATACTTTTTCCTCTGACCATGGATGATTGGCTTGTGTAATCAGATTTTCAACACCGTCAAAATAATACATTTAGCATTAACTTACATTTATCAGTGAAATATTAAAAATATAAAATTATCAAAAAACGTGCTACTGCCCCTTTAAAGGGGCAGTAGCAAATTTTAGGGGGAGTATATTCTGATGTCAGGAAAATGAAAAAATAATGCTTCCAATTGAAAGACAATGTAAACAATGAAGCAGTCATAAATCAAATATATAATGTTAAGCCATGCGATCCCTTTTTCTTACACAACATGAATGAAAGGTGTTATCACAAAAAATGACCTCCAATGGCTTTTATGTGAATCTTTATAATTTGTTCTCCGTCTATGGATGATCAAAATAATACATTTAGCATATATGTACAGCTATCAGTGAAACATTTAAGATAAAAGTTTCATAAAACGTGCTACTGCCTCTTAAATTACGAAATGAGTCACTTTCTGTTCTTCCTTGTTAATGCAATAATCATGTAAGCCATGTAACAGTGTGCATCTAATAATGGAAAGGATATTTTAAATTTCATTTTTTATGACGATGTTTTCTTAACGTTACAAGCCAAGATGCTGAAACTAACTTGATACATGTGACTTTGTAGCAAAATTGGATGCATCTGTTCAATCTGGTGAAGAGGCTAAATCATAAACTTGATTAGAAAGTTGTATTTGTATCGTTTCAAATAATTAATAGTTAGTATTAACCAATATCTTTAAAAGAAGAGGTTTCTCTTTTTGCTATGTATCTTATGTATCCAATTATAACAAACATCCTAAACCAGTGTATTGTCTGTAGGTACAACCAGTAGATAATCGTCAGTTTTTTGTCCGAGATACTACTTCATCTTGAAAGATTGTCACTCAGATTTCTGAAACGTTTCCTTATAAATCATTGCCAAATCACTATCACTATTGGCAGTTGCAATCTATATGTAAGCAACAGACAGAGATGAAGTTTAAAATTTTCTGAGTAGACTTTTAAATCTAGAAACAGCTTTGTACTCTGCTCTCCTTTTATTGGTCTTTTAAATTAAGGTTTTTTTTATGAATAAGCCAAATCTCGTCCCCAGGCAGAACTCTAGGACCACAAAAGACATGATATAAAGCTACATGTAGAGGAAATCAGAGCTTAACGTGATTTAGATTTTTAGTGGAACGAGACTGGCCATCCATGGGCAAATTGATCGCTTCACAACACCAGATTAAATGGATCTTGTGATAAAGAGAAAGTCAAATGAATGTGTGAACGAAAGCCTTTATCTGACATGGGTAATCAAGATGAATTGTTTATACAAAGGGTAAATAGTCTGGCTTGTTAAACAATTTCGCTTGTTTGCAAATACAAATACTCAAGGAGTATCGAAGTGTAAGTTTTGAATAAGTTTGGATATATTAGATATAACTGTAAATATTAAACTGTATTTTTTACTTCGAATTTATGCAATGTTAGAAGACAATGTAAGTTTTAAACTATGTTAGGCTAAACAATCAACAACGCCGCTAAAGATTGAAATTACTCACCTTCTCCATTGTATGAGTTCCTCCTACAATCAATCAGTTTTGAATATTCCTGTTTTTTATTTTTATATTATATATTATATACAAACAAACTCAAAAACATAAATGCAGCAGTATCTTATTGAAACTAATAATGTATTACAACTGGTTATGCATATGTGTTACTGTTTATCAATTACTGTGTTGATTTCAGCAGAAGGGGTCTCATGCATTAAAACATTTTTACATTCATTGCATTATCACAAAAAGATTTGCAGTTGAGAAACTTGATGTGACACCTGATACATATGGTTGTAAATATAATGACACACGTACAACAAAATATTGTATTGAACACATGTCCAAATTTGTATTTTAATCAGCATTTTTTTAAACACAAGACAATGGACGTATCAAACATTTATGTTGTAAAAGCTGTTTCGGGTTTGAACAGAAAAAATGACTAACTCAGATGTATTTGGAATAACCCTATTAAAAAAGAGGACATATTGCTCACATGAAATCGTTGAATTAATAGCATACGCATTTTCGACTTAATACATTGTGCTCTTTATTGTATAAGGAAAATGTACGTTCTTTGTTTATCTAATTGATGTAATATATGTTATTGAATCGTTGTTGGATAGATGCTTACAGTAACACCAATAAGGCATTAATAGAGAAGCTTTGAAAAGGTTGATCAGTTGTAAACGAAATGCCGAGAAGTTATATCAATGCTTTTT
This sequence comes from Steromphala cineraria, assembly GCA_916613615.1. Taxonomy (NCBI): domain Eukaryota; kingdom Metazoa; phylum Mollusca; class Gastropoda; order Trochida; family Trochidae; genus Steromphala; species Steromphala cineraria. The sequence goes on from OU744721.1 coordinate 18,317,520, forward strand.
ACAATTTAATTCAGAGTAACAACCTCATTAATGTCATTTTATTCCTAAAAAATTAAAGAACTCCATAAGATGTTGTTTGGCCCCAAAAAGAATTATATTTGTCATATCTATTTTGTAGTCAAACTTTAAATGCATTGACAAAAACATCCTAATTATCTTATCAATAGCCTTTTTTGTCATTTTTGGAGAATTTAAAGAATTGCCATTGGCTAAATAACTGCTAATTACGATGTTTCAACTGCGTCAAGTATTGAATCAGCCAGATTCACTCAAAGCTGATCAAAGTTAAAGTCTGTTATATCTGGATTAGGATCAATATAGATGACTGTGGTTTTTTTGTGAAACAATGATATTGAAATGATGAAAGTTGTTATATCCTTTTAAAACTCAATTAAACACTTTTTTCAATCAAATATTTCTTATTTATAAATTATGAAATCTCCGATGATGAAGGCATAAAACTCTTTTAAGACTTCCCGAACTCCTAATCCTAATTAAATCACAGCTTTTAAAAAATCTATTCATTTGCCTTTGCTGAACAAAAATTACGGGTTTGTCAAAGAATATTAGCTCCAAAGACAACAACATTAACACGTCGATGTGACTAATGAAACAACATTTTTTGGGTTAAAACCGAAGCCCATCAATAACATTTGATCAGGAAACAAGAAATCCTGATTTAATTGATTATTATCAGATGTCGTTCTTACAATTGTACGTCAGATGGAAAGTGATGTATGTTTAGGATTTAGTTTTCATTTGTATAAAAGAACTACTTACCCATTATTGAAAATAGTTCTTGTGACCAGACAACATAAATGTTTTTGAATGCACTCTAATCCGTACATGTAGTTGTTCTTTATCATGTAACGAATAAACAGTTCCTTGAGAGGAAATACTTATAAACTATGACATTACTTTCATAAAGACAGCTTTTCGAATATTCCTTTGAAATATTGATCAATTTCATGACATGATTTTTCATATTGATTTAAGGACACTTACGGTTACTTTTTGCTAAGTTTGAAGGTTAGATTTGCTCTGACATCTGATAACACTGTTTGCCAAACAGGACTGATTTTTTTTGTTCAGACAGACAGACAGACATTGATGATAAGTTAATATTTTTCATGCAGCCATAAGTTTTATCTTGTATAGGGAAAACATGTTTCATCTTTTTGTGATACTTACTGTGTATCATAGAATATTGTCATACTTTGATAATATACATATGTCAGTAGCCATTAGCCTTTGAGAGAGTAGAAGATAATTTCCTTAAAATAACACCAAATAAGAAGATTATATTTAGAACTCAGCTCTATGATAATCAATTGCATCAAATGTGGTGATCAAATGATATTACGGGCCTCCAGTGTTCTCATGAGGGCATTAATTACAATATGAATGTAATTACATAGTCATTAACACAGTTGTAAAATGTTTCCTCATCAAGCTCGTTTGAGTTTGAGATGGATTTATCTGATCTTCCAATGTCGAACCCTAGATACTTAAATATGTACTTCCGTGTTGTACATATTATTTGTCTTAAGCCATTATGGTATTGGGATTTACTTATGGTACCTCTTGAGGAAAGAAACAATGGCGAATATAAGGTTATGGATTTAATGTCATATACTCCTTTACAATAAACAGTTATTGTCATATTGATAAGATGATATATGAATACAAGTGATTTTAGGGACCCCCTGTGCTTTCCAATTGAAGGATCCATATAAGTTTACTGATATTTCAACAAATATTCACACGTTGATAACCTTCCAGGTTTAAGACAAATCCTACCCTCAACTCCACATGGAAAAGAAACTGTTTTAACCATTTTGAAATCTTTCCATACGTCTACTGCAAAATTTCATATTTTGTTTCATACATTGACAGTTATAACAACGCTTAAATAAGATGTTTTAATTCTGTGAAGTATCCAAGAATTGAATTTAGATTGATGTGCCATTAATAATATTTGGGTGTCAAACCAAATATCATAGAATAATAGCATAATACGTTAACCATATCAATATCACAAAAATCAGCAAGCATATATTGCAAGTTTATTTGTTTCAAATACGAAAACAGAGACCATAAATTATTAAAACTTCGATTGATTATTCATTCTATACTTTAAATAAATTGATAGGCCTATACACTGGCTTATATATTTTCACAATTATTAAAAAATAAACGACTCGTCGGGATATGAAAATACATGTACGATATGCAAGTGAGAAACAAAATATCTATTAGCGTCATAGCTACTTTTTACTGTTACACGGCCTAATTGCAATTCTCCAATGGCATTTCAAAATCCTCGAATTTTATTGGTTTATTTCTATGGTCGAACCTATGTTCGAACACGATTTTTATGACGAGCGATTCACCGCGGTTTGATACACACTGCCAAAGAAACGAACTACAGGAACGAGTCGACACGCATACAGTCACCGTACGCTTCGGGAATTGCTTCGTCTGAATACTAGAAGAAATTATTTTATCATTGTTCTGTCCGCACTTTTATAAAAGTAGAGTTTTATTCGCATCAATATCATGCATGTTTATGTACAGGAAATAGTGTAAATTTTACTGCAGATCAAGAAGCTACCGCAATCGGTTTTGGGTCAGTGATGTCAACAGTGACGTAAACCTTTGACGTCATAAGCCCAAGACATGAATACGTCACAGTGTTGACCGAAGCACAACTGACATTACGCTGTAGAAAAGAAATGAAATATAAAACGCTAAAAAACTTGTCAGGGTAGAATGGAGATAAACCTACTGTGTTTTTTAATTTTCGTGGTTTAACGTAGATTTGATACCGTTGATGTAACAATCGAAGCCTCACGCTCACGCGTTCGGCTCAGAATGACATCAACAGGTAGGTTTATCTCCTAACTCGACAGAGAGAGAGAGTTTATTTCAGTAAAGGGGTCACAGGCCCATTATACAAAGTATACAATTTGTGCACATTATCGAAGCGCCAGTAAAATATGTTTGATATCAAAATATACATCAAGGTACAGGGGTGTCACAGACACAAAAACGTGTTACGTTTCTTTCTGGCTAAGAACAGATACTTGCCAAGACTATTTATGATGGATAACTTCTTTGACATGAAAAGTTGATATAGCTTTTCATATGAGGGAAAATTATAATAGTATGGCGGGATTATATTTGATCTAAGTTCTAGATAAAATGGACATTCAAGACAAAAATGGTATTCATCTTCAATAGTAGGAATTATGCAAAGAGGACAGAGACGTTCCTTTCGTTCTAGACCAAGTCGTCTACCATATTCAATCATCAACATATGATTGGAACTTCGGAATTTACTCACGGCAATACGAAATTCTTTACACTTAATATGGCTAATATATAATTCATAAAAAATATTATCTTTTATATTATTCGGGAATTCTAGTTTTGGGAAAGATGAGACATCTTCTTTCCAAGATTGATTATCGTTGTCAATACATCTTTGCTTAAATAGAGACATAAAAACATTTGTATTTCCAACATTTTGGTAGAACCAAACATATCCAAAGCCATAGCGGCTTAGGAGACCTTTCACATTCAGTGCCCAACATTGGCGTCCTTTCTCTGCAAGGTTATATTGATATTCATAAGATTTCTTCAAAATTATATAATCAACTTGTGAGATCATTCTTATCCAATATTTAATAATTCTACAATGCATATTTACTTTTAATGAATATCTACCAAGTTCAGCACGTGCAAAAATATTTGGGGTATGTTTTGGGAGATTCAAAACCTGTTTGCAGAATTTATCATGTATATTAATTACATTGGATGATGGGTGGAAACCCCACACTTCACTGTCGTAAAGCAAAATTGGTAGAATTTTAACATCAAATATTTGAAATAGAGCGTGTATAGGTAGATCGGAGAAATTAGGTATTGATGATCTCAATGTGCAGAAAACTTTCCATGCCTGCTCAGCTAAGGTCTTCTGGGTGATATACCATGAGCCTGAACTTGAGAGATGAACCCCAAGATATTTGTATGTTGGAACAATGTCTATGATCTCATTATTAAGAGAAAACTTTTCGCACTGTTTTAATCTACCACCTTTTCTAAAAACAATTATCTTACTCTTTGTCACATTTATTTTAAGTTTCCACTGGTCGCAATATCTAGCTAATTTATCTAGTCTCTTTTGTAAACCACAAACCGATAAGTCAAAAAGAACAATATCATCGCCAAAGAGGAGTATAAAGAGTTCAATCACTTCTAAATTTATACACCTTTGGTTATCTGATGCTAGACTTTCCACAATATCATTTACGAAAAAAGAAAACAGGAAAGGTGATAATTGGCATCCCTGACGGACGCCGTGAGAACAGTTGAAGAATGCCGTGTAACCTTCTTTCAATGAGACACATGATTTAACAGAGTCATACATACTCTTAAGCAATCTAAATGTTTTACCTTTAACGTTTCCAAGGCAAAGTTTATAGAACAGACTATTTCGATCGACCGAATCAAATGCAGTTTTAAGGTCAATAAATGCGCAGTATAGTCTCCCTTTATGAAGAGAAAGGTACCTCTGAATTACAGAGTTAAGTACAAAGATGTTGTCATGAGTTTGGAATCCACGTCTAAATCCTGCTTGTTCAGGAGTCAGAGAGTTTTCTCGCTCAGCCCAGAGTGTTAATCTATTGCTTATGATTTTTGAGAATATTTTACCAGACACTTCTAGTAAGGTGATAGGCCTATAATTAGCTGGATCATTAACACTGCCTTTCTTGAAGATAGGTATAATTACTCCGTAGGTCCATTCTGGTGGATAAATACCTGTAGAGAGAATTCTATTGAATAATGATTTAAGCATATCAATGCAGATAGTTGGTGCATTCTTAAAAAATTCTATAGAAACCCC